>CM029530.1:3539687-4865937 GCA_017141395.1 Laodelphax striatellus
GGCTGAAGAGAATGTTGAGTTTCTGCATTTTACTAGCAAAGGTAGACAATTGAACATTCTAGAGGCTCTAGAAATAATCAGGGTAACGGTAACTGGGAATGATCTAAATTACAGTTTAAATAACCAGATTCATTCCAACCAGTACAATACCACAAATCTAGTTCCATCATAAGTCTAAGTTTGTTTGTCATTGAATTCTCTTACTATTTTTATTCTACATTGTTCTCTTCAAGCATTCCCATTTATTTTATTTGATATTGTAAATATCAATTACTTTTCTTTACTAAGTTAATTGTTTGAACCGCCATTGCTGTGATGTTTGTAGAAACCGCCCATTGTGGGAGGAGCTTATCTAGGCCAATGACCGTCTTTCACCTGAATAGGCCATTCAACTGCCAATCACAGCGCTCGGTCACGAGTATAAATTCTGCTACTGCTACACTGTACTTTAGTTTAAGTTCATCAGAGATTGAGCATGGTGCAACAACCGAAACTGCAGTATCTCGTTGTTTTATTAAATTTGTGGTTTTGACAATTTCAAGTCTTCTTATTCAGTAATTAATTTATAGAATATTTTCCTGGCTAAACATATTGTATTGCTTTAAAAAAAGATTAAAAGGATATTGTAACGATAATTTAACCTCAGCACGACACAAATATTCAACCAAGTGATCAGCTAAATTTTCTTATCTTATTTCCGTTTTCATTGAACGTTTTTGAGCTTGCCATGACGATTGTACAGTTTGAGTGTTTGCTGATGTTATTGGATCGAGAAAATTAGCACTGTGACTTACTGCGAAATGATGATATTGATATGACGTTACTAGTAAGATTGAAATAGGCCTTCCTCAAATCAGTAACAATAAGTCTGCTCGGATTAACATGTTTTAAAATCAAAGGAATTGAAGTCGACGCGTTTTGTTTATTATCGGGACAAATAATCTTAAAACGATATATTCCTCCTCTTCTTCCCCCTCTACTTTTATCAATATCAACATTTACTTCCAACAACCTCACTCCCTCAACCAATCTTCCCTTATTATACTCCCTCTTACCAATTTTGCAATCATCAATTTCAACGACAACTCCTTTACCCCCAGGTTTCTTGTTTTGTCTATGGTTACCATAGAAATCAAGTGTTTATAACGCATCAACACAAATTTATAACTTAGTAAACAACACCATACACAAATCAGATTACGATCACAAATATATCCAAAATTGTGTTCTATATCCACAGTGCTAATAGAAGAAAGAACAGGAATCCACACGTAAGACAACAAATTTCTACTTCATTGAACCATCAACAAGATTTTAGTTTTTCATTGATTTGAAAGTTTCATTGCAACCTATAAGTGATCTAACCAAGTAACAGTGGAGAGAAGCATCAGTCAGCTGACATTCATATCACCGGAGGACGATCATCAATATTGGTGTATGTTTTTGAAATGATTCTCACATTTGAAGGTTAAATGAAGGAATCCATCTTCTACCAAACACGGTTAACCAAGGAAACTTATCAATTGATAATATCTGCATCACATCAGTGGTTTCCAGATTCAAAGCTTGAAGAGAGCATAGTGAACTGAATATCTTTCAAATTCCAAGCAACCAAAAGAGATAGGATTTAACCAAAAAGTTGTAAACAATTCGTCGACGTGAGATTTGAATTTTGTTGAAGCCATTGATAGTTTGTTTATTCATTTGAAATTTAATTTTAGTGGTTCAAAGTGCATTCAAAACCTTTCAAATTATTGAAAAAAAATTGAAGAACTAAAGAAAACTTTTTGTAACAATTTTCATTCTTGCAATGTACGGTATATGTTTTGTGGAAGTAATCAAAAGTGCATTTATTTGATATTAGAAGCATTGTACTTGAAAAACTCCTACTAAAATCATTCCAAATGAAATGACAACCTCAGGTACTGAGTTTTCCTAATCAAATTATTTCATTCCAAATGACAACCTCACGTATACTGAGTTTTCATAATAGAATTATTTCATTTTAAATGACTCCCTCAGTGCATACGTTTATAACCAATCAAATTATTTCATTCCAAATGACAACCTCACGTATACTGAGTTTTCATAATAAAATCATTTTATTTTAAATGACTCCCTCAGTGCATACGTTTATAACCAATTGATTTGAAAAAAGCATCTCGAAACAACAAAAATCTTCATCAGTTTTCGATTTGAGGCAGCTCATAGCAGAACAATTCAAGAACCATGCTATCTTTGAAGCCAACCACACCCAAAGAACAGAACACAGAAGCTGAGAACTGGCAGAATGTTGCCGAAGACACGTCAAAAGCGATGAGTCTCGGCATAGCGCTAGGAACAGTGGCGAGCGCCATCTTAGGTGGAGGCCTCCCGATCATAATTGGAACCGCCGTGGGAAGTGTGGTCAGTGTGATAGCCGCCGTTTACGATTTAACCAGAGATTACCCCGGTTTGACCGACGAGGAAATGGCTTGTGTTGAGGAGCTTGACGGGTTGCTGTTGAGAAATAAAGGCAAACCGTTACGCACCTGCAAAGGTTGTGATGAACTGCCGAGTGTCGGTCACGATCTGAAAGCTTGTGTGAAAATCCGCGAACGATTGCGCGAAGAAGAACTTTCAAAAACAAAAGCCTGCAATCCGTGTGTGGCGGGTGACACAAATGAAACATGTCAAGATGAAGAAAAAACTGATGTAGATAAAGAAATAACGACACAACCGGTTCATCCCAAACTGGCCAAGAAATTTGAAGAATTAAAGCCGTACCAGCAATCTCCGGATTTGAAACGGTTCACTAGTAAGCCAACACCCTCGTTTTGGGACAACTATGTACCGGAAAAGAAAGAGAAAAATGCTAAGCCGATTCCGTTGAAACGGTTCACTACGCCTTCGTATAGGAAAACCGATGATAACTAGATGTGAAATTGTAAATAAATACTTATTTACTATACTTTTTTCATGGTTTTTGGATGGCTGATGATTGTGCTGTGATTTGGAATAAGAGTAGGCCTACTTTTCTGTTACAGGAGCGTTCATTAATATTGAACAATTTTATCGATGTATTTTTATTTTGATGTATCAATATTAACGAATGATAATATAGGGATAATATTGGAATAGTGGAATGGGATAATAATTATATATCATGAGATGGCAACTCAGATAAATGACTAATAATTATATTAATTACTGCTTCCATTAGTACCGAATTTTCCATTGATGATATAGTGCGATTCACGTCAAGAAGTCAACATTGCTTAGATGGGAGTTTGCTATTCTTGTTCAGTACAAGGCAGTTGCTGATGTCTCTAACCTATTCGCACTGTGCATAGTTGCCGCACTGTGCATTGTTGTCGCACACAGTCCCAACAATCACGTTTGGTGCAGTTTTCTCTTTCTCTCTCAATGAAACTTGGCATCAATGCTCCTCATATAAACAATGCTGACTTCTTGACGTGAATCGCACTATAGATGTAATTCATGATAAATTTGTCATAGTTTTTGAAGTTTAATTTTCTTTCAGTATAAATTTTGTTTTAGTTTCTCAGTATAAATAAAATTCAAGCTTTTATAAGTGAAACTGCAGCTCTCGATAGAAAATCGCCTGCCTTACAGTATTTCAATTCTATGTGAGAGTAGTAGGCTATATGTAGAGAACAAGAAGAAGTAGAAGAGAAGGAAGCTATATTAGGAAAGTGGGGAGAAAGTGAAGGAAGCAAAGAAAGAAGTCGTTAAGCGTCACCCAGGATGCTTTATTGCTTTCTTATTGGTCGGTGAGTGACGTATCTGGAGCCAATCATCGAATTGCACTGTGAATGATTGATGACTGCGACTCGCTGTTAGACGACAGAAATCGCTCCCGAAAGATTTGATTCCAACCTTCAATTTAGAGTAAATTATTTATTCAGAAGTCAAATAAATACATCAGCGCACAAGCTTAGATTTGCTAATGAATGCGGGTACTATTATGAGTAATTTATTATTATATGTGTATTATCACAAAGAAGAGATTGGACGAAGAGTATCACTTCTCTATCGCAGAGAAGATTTAGACGAATAGATTTCCCATCGTACGTTGAGTATCAGAGTATCGCTTCTCTATGGTATTATTTACTAAAACGTTTGAACATTTTACTTATATATATATATATAGTACTTATATTACTTATATATACAGTCCTCGGAAAACTGTGGTAGGGTGATCTCATGAAAATGAGTTGTTCTGAAACATGAAATGTTCATGTAGATGGAAAACTAAGATAGTTTAGATTGAGTCATTGGAAAACTAAGATAGTATAGGAAGATCCGATGAAACTGTTCTGAAACATGAACTGTTCTCAAGTTTGTTGCGATGAGTAAGGGCTAAAGCAGCTACCAGATCCCTGGGGATAAACCAGTGTGATTTTGTCAGATTGTTTGGTTGTAGATTAATGGCTATTCACAGGATCAGTGTCTACATGATACTCTCTTGTATTATCTCTGCTTGTCTGTTGACAATTTTCCCTTGCTTTAACGTGGATTACAAGGCTAAGTATAGCTATAAAATATGGAGTGTATAGCTAAGAGTGTATAAAATATAGTATAGCTATAGTATATATAGCTATATAATTATATAAACAATATTCCTCCCACTAGACATTGACGATTAAGACATAAATTTCCAATACGTGCGTTTAAATAATTCAACCGTCAATTCGTGAACATTTCATTTAATTTGACAAGACAAAATTAACGAAAGAAAAAAATACAAAATGACGATACAACAGAATGGGAAACAGTGATAATGCAAGTTCATTGAAGCTTATGTTGAGGCATCATCTATAAACTCACAATTATTTCGAAATTTTCTCAGAAAACCTCCCGCACGGGAGAAACTTCCCAGAAAACTTTAAAGTTTATCGGCTGTCTATTATAGCCTCATGAAAAATGCAACATTGATGTTGGATTAATCTCACGTTTTATGAGGAAAATTATTTTCTCATTATTCTCTACTTCAAATGTGAGAATAATCCGATAACAATGTTGCATTTTGCATGAGACTGTATTATATAGCTGATTAACTTATGAAGGGTTTTCTGGTTCAAAACATTGGCTGAGAAAATATCAAAATCTGTACAATCTAAATAAAATTACTCGTAAAATCAATAGATTCAATCAAAATTCCCAATAAAAAAATATGAGATGAACGTGGCAATGAAAAATTCAATCACCAACCTTCCTCCAGGTATTTCCAAGAGTAATGAATTTTTCGAGATTTTCAAGAATGACAAAGGTGGATGGAGACGCATTTTTTTGGGAAATTCGGTTGGAAATCAATATTGCACGAAAAGCACCTCTATATAACAAGCTTTTAAACTCCTTGGGGAGAGGCAAAAACTCGGCGAATATCATATTGCGTTTTGTCGCGTCGGATATGAAAAATTGAAACAGAATAAAAAGTTAATTGAATCGATAGAGTTAACGGCGGATCACTTGTGCAAGCTACAAAAGAACAGCGATAAGCTTCAGTGGTCGAGAGGAAAGAAGCAAGAAATGTTCTTCGCTTTTTCCAGTTATTCGTTGGATCCTTGTTCTTCTTCTTACTCTCACTTTTAATTTGTATTTCTCTTTACTTGTTCTTTATTACCTTCTAGTTAAGAAAGAAATCGAAAAATCCATTTCCTCACAACCTAGCGGTTTCAATCATTCTCAACTCTTTTTTGCCATTCTGATGTTTCCACCTTACTGATACATCTTTAGATACCACTTTTTTTTATTTCTGTGCCTAATACTCCATCTATTCAACGGCTTCTTCTTATTTTTCATATTATTATAGCTCTTCACATTTTCTCATTTTGACGACACTCCTTTTTTGAATTTCTTCAAATTCCTGATAAGTCTAATACTCTACAGTCTACATCTATTCATCAGCTTCTTCCTTATATCTCAGTCTTCTCCATCTCCTCATTCATATGACATTACTCTTCAGATTGAAATATAATTTATTTCTATCTCACAATATCAATCGCGAAAGTATTTGGAATTTATCCGTACTAGAATTAACTATTAGTTTGTATAAAGTAGACTAACATAATGATCCATATCTATCCCACGTTCCAATCCGACGTACGGTTTTTGTGAATTGGGCCTCAAATTTAATCCAGTTTTCTTGACACCTACCATTTTTTCATACATACATTTACAATTATTGTAACAAGAGAATATATTGAAAAGTCAACTCATTCGAATATAGATGAAAAATAATCAATAAGCTAATTAAAAATCTTGCTCTACAACCAGCTTAATTAATTGTGAATTCACTATTATCACTGAAAAAAAAAAAATATTTGACTATAAATAATTTTTTTAACAAAAGATTGCTATCTTGAAACTAATGAGCAACTTTATTCTGGCCTAAATTACTAAACATATTTTTACGAGAGTAATCCTCCCTAAGCTCTCTCATTCAAATTCCATCACACTTAAGTACTAGGTTCCACCAGAGACAATTGGAGTACTAATTTTAGTTCCAATTGTCTCTGGTTTCACTCATTCACACCAGACTATAAATAATGACACTATTATTTGATTAACAAGGTAATCATTATATTATTCTGGATTCCATAGCAGATGAAGAACAAGAATATACATAAACTATTTTATAAATAAAAATAGAAAGAATAAAGCTTGCAAAGAATCCAAAATCCTTCATGAATGAAACTTAGTACTTTAAAAACTCTGACCATGAATGACACTAGCCTATTACCACAGTCTAATAGATACTGTGCTACTACTATTAATTTGAACTACTAGAGTGGTGACATTGTACTATGTTGGTATGTGTTTCATGGAGCGATGTTTTCGAATAAAACGTAGAGTCGGGATGAGTTTTGCGAGGTGTGACATTAAAATTAAAAAGGGACTAATTTCCAGTGTGAGACCATTCTCAAAGGGCAGCTGCTGTTGTGACGTCACACATGGCCTTGATTGCTTATCTAGCTTGCTGCATGCAAATCTACATATTACTCCATCATGGTGTGCCGGGTAGTGAGTATGTGATACAGGAATGAGGGAATGGTAGAGAAAATGAGGGAGAAGAGCGAATGAGAGAGGTGGAGAGAGGTGAAGAGAGGAAGAGAGAAGGAGAAAGAGAAAGAAAGAGAGAAAGAAAGAAAGAGAGAAGGAGAGAAGAGAGAAGAGAGAAAGAGAGAGAGAGAGAAGAGAGAGAGAGAAAGAGAGAAGAGAGGAGAGAGAGAGAGAGAGAGAGCGATTGTAGCGATTGCGTGAGATAGGGAATAGGTGAAAGAAAAAGAGAGAATGAAGAAATAGAGGAAAGAAGTGAGAGACTGATATAGAGCGAATGATATAGAGATATAAGACAAAAGATGGAAATAGAGTGATTTGAATAGATTGTAGGGAGTAAGTAGGATTGTTTGGTGTTGGTGAGATGAAGAAGAGGAGGAGGGGTGAGGGATGGAATAGAATAGAATAGAGAGGCAAGAAGCAGGAACAGAGAGAAAGGCAACTAAGAAGCGGAAAAACTGAGAGACGACAAGATGAAAGAATGAGGGATAAGCAACACACATTGAAAATGGATGCAGAAATATAGAATGGACGAAAGAAAGAGACAGAGAAAGAGATAAATTGTAGATAGGAAAGAAGGAGGAGAAGGATGATTGGAAGTAAGAAAATAGAACACAGGGAGAGAGAAGATGTGATGCAGATTGAAGAAAGATGAATAAAGGGATGGGAATGAATGGGAGGGGGAAGAGGAAAAGGAAGGAGAAGCAGTACCTTGATGAAACCGAAAAAGGAGAAGAGGAACATAAGTGAATGGGATCAGCAATAGGAGAAGAGAAAAAAGTAGAGGAAACGGAATAAGAGGGTAAACAAAGAGCAGAAGAAGAAAAAGGAGAAAAGAAGAAGAAGAAGAAGAAGAAGAAGAAGAAGAAGAAGAAGAAGAAGAAGAAGAAGAAGAAGAAGAAGAAGGAGAAGAAAAAAAATGAAATCGAAAAAGGATAGAAGAAAGAAGAAGAGGTTCAGGGATAAAAGAGAGTAGGAAAAAACATACGAATCAAGTAGAAGAATGATGTGGGAAGGGAAGAAAAAGAGGAAGAGAAGAAAGAAGAAAGAGAGAAAGAAGTAGGAATGATAATTTTGTTGATGTACGTGGAAGAGAGTTAGTAGTCAAGAGATGAGAATCAGGAAGTGAGAGAGAAAGAGAAAGAGTGAGAGTGTGAGAATGAAGGAATGAGAATTGGAGATTGAGTGTGTGTGTGTGAGAGAGAGATATCATGAACAGATGGGTTGTAGTATGCAAAAAGCTGGCGGGCTTGAGAATAAAAAAGACATTAACTTGATGACTGCTGCTGCTGCTGGTCTGATGCTTCCTTCAGTCCCACAGATGAAAAACTGAACTGGAGAATTGGACCACGGCTGCCTACCAGCCAATAGAATGCAGCACGCATAAATGCCTCTAATAATGTAAATGATATGAATATTAAAGTGGACGTGGTTTTTTTGAAACGTTCGCTTGTCTTATTTTGCTAACACTGTTTGACTCTGTTCTCAATTATATTTCTTCATGAGTTCTCCTCCTTCTTCTGCATTGTTTCTCTCTCCTGCCTTACTTCGTTATCAGTTTTCAGTGTTAACCTCTCAATTATCGAGTTCTACTTTTTATTCTTTCTATTTTTATTCCTTTTCATAGTCTGATTCTCCTTTTCCTCCAAATTACTTTCTATAGTCTTCTACTTCTACTTCTTCTTCTTCTTCTTCTTCTTCTTCTTCTTCTTCTTCTTCTTCTTCTTCTTCTTCTTCTTCTTCTTCTTCTTCTTCTTCTTCTTCTTCTTCTTCTTCTTCTTCTTCTTCTTCTTCTTCTTCTTCTTCTTCTTCTTCTTCTTCTTCTTCTTCTTCTTCTTCTTCTTCTTCTCTTCTTCTTCTTCTTCTTCTTCTTCTTCTTCTTCTTCTTCTTCTTTCTTCTTCTTCTTCTTCTTCTTCTTCTTCTTCTTCTTCTTCTTCTTCTTCTTCTTCTTCTTCTTCTTCTTCTTCTTCTTCTTCTTCTTCTTCTCCTTCTTCTTCTTCATCTCTTCAAGTTCTAGAATCACTTCTTCTTCTCCCTCTCTTCCCTTCCATTCTCCCTCATACACCTTCTACTCCTTTTTTCCTCTCTTTCTCCTCTCTCATTTATCGTTCTCTCTGCATCTCACTCTTCTTTACACTCTCTTCCCTCACCATATGTTTTTCAATGATAATATAATCTCTCTTTCTTATGCTCTCTCCACTCTAATCTGCCTCCAATTTATTTTTTCAACCAATTGAAAGAAAGTTGAACGCAGCGCTGACAAACATCCGACAAATGTCAAAAAAACTTTGGTCGTCCTTCTCCCAAATTATTTTTCCGACGCTCCTGGCTATGAATATTAGATTGGCTGGGATTAGCCTGTGTAATCACAAGTTGTTTTCGCAATAGAATATCTATAGATAAGGTTCGAGCAAGGAGCGAAGTGGTGATTCTAGAGATTTTTTCGTGAAATGGGGTAATACAGTGAAAGCGGAGATAATTCGAGATTTGTAATATTTTTTAATGGATATGAAATGGTAAGGTTGAATCTGAGTTTAGGTAGGTATATCGTCATCGGACGGACGGCACGCATCGGATTGATCAGCTGATTACATTTGATGCACTGTTTTCAATTATTACATGCCGATAGGTGTGCGCAAATGTCAAACATTATAATGGGGCGCTTGCATTATCGTTTTAATGAAACTGGTTGCATCAGTTTTTCTTTAATGACTCAACAGTACTACAGATTCTTTTAAGTATAGAGTCGGCTACAGATTCATTTAAGTATATAAATATATACTTAAATCTATGTATATATAGATTATATGTATATATATCTACAGAGTACTACAGATTCATTCAAGTATAGAGTCGGCCACGCTTGCCACTATAATGAGAGTTGTCGCTATTCCTATTCTCCATCATTGTTTTGAGTACCGTGATCAATTTCTATTTTCATTTCTGACAATTGACAAAAAGGATGAACAAACCTTGAATTGACAAACCTTAAAAAAAGGATATGTGTTGTTCAATGTATTCGAGGCTACCAATCTCAAACCGTATTACCTGGATTTGGTTTGATCTCTATTCAATTTATAATTGCTAGTGTGATATCTATTTTATTTCCATCTAACTTATGAATACATGAGCTACTCTGTATATAGCCAAGTATAATCTTCAAATAATATTGATTTTTGTTGCTTAATGCATTCCCGACTAACAAACCATAATCGGATGGTTAATTCATTACGGATTTCAAACCATTATCTGGATTTGACACATCATGTTGTGCTCCCTATTCGATCTGTAATTAAAAATTCAAAGCTGAATCCCTACCCTTGAATACTTCTGTAAATACTCCGCAATATACACATTACACGCAAGCAATCGATTCTCAAAAAATCAAATCCCATGCAGAATATTTCCAGCCACCTCCACGCACAAGTCTGATCGGGTATTTCTATAAAAACTAGCTGTCAATAAAAATTATTATCAAGTGGCCGTTATCTGTGAAAACAATTCGAGAGGTGGAAGCCGCGCAACGTCAGCAGAACAGCGCCCGACGGTTTCTGCGTCAAATATTATCATTTCTCAGTATCTAGGTTGACGCGTTCACACACATCCGGCGCCGTGTCGTATTTTATCTGCCGGTGTCATGCCGGTATCCGTAGCGGCGTTTTTTAATATTCCTCACCGCCGTGGGCGTTTTTGTGCGTTCACACTGACAGCCTATTCCCGTGCGTTTTTTCGATTATTTTTTGTATGGTACAAGATCGCGATTTTGGACTATTTTCCCTAGTGAACCAATGCCAATACATAATTAACACAGATAATTCAGAGTTTTTCTACTTTTCTGTGATAATTAATCTGCAGTCAGTACGCAAATTTATATAGGGACATCGTGTTCAGTTATAAAAAAAAGTTAATAGAATATAGAACAAGGTCGCCTATTATCATAGACTAACTATACAATAATTAGTCTGTGCTATTATTCTTATCGCTTACCTTATTTTGGAATATTTTACCTTGAAGCTTGGAGGCAGATAAGATTTGCAATATTATACTTTTATAAATCATGTTGATTCAAAATCAATTTTATAAATCAAGTGAAATCGAACTTCAACCCAAGTGAAAATCTATGAAATAGGTTATAATTCTCATTGTCTAAACCTTCTCTTTACCACTTTGGAAAGTAGATTCTTATTCTATTGAACTTTTCCGTTCACATTCAAATTCGACCCAAAGAACTTCAATACTCAACTTATTGAATACATGGTCCAATTCTCATTTTGTTTATCTTTCTTACCTTTCTACCTCTTGAGAAAGTATATTTTCGATTTATTCAACTTTTCTATCTACATTCAGATTTGAACCAAAGATAAATAAAATATGACCTCCAATACCTTTTCTATTCACAGTCGAATCTACTGATCTAGGATACTGATCAGTCCAGGCTACTGATCTCCAATACTTCACATTTCTTCATCCAGTCTTATTCACATTTTGTTTACCTTTTCAATCACCTCTTTTTCGGCAACCTTGTATTTTCTTTGACTTTTTCCACCCGGCACCTTTTCACCTTTCAATCACCCGGGTGACGTCAATCACAACGCGACGACAGAAAAATGTCACAGGCGACAGTAAACACTTTGATGAGAAACTGTTCTCTTTTTGCCGGGGTTTTTCAGGCCGTGGGAGGTTGAGAACAGAGGAAGGTGGGTGGGGGTGTAGGTTTCACGGCGTGATTGATATTATTTCCATGCGAGGAAACTTGAAATTGAGATGTCGCCAAGAGCTGCTGAGATGAGAGTTGGGAGGTGATTGAGAGTGAGTGAGAGAGAGTGGGCGAGAGAGAGTGAGTGTGAGCCGGTTCAAGTGAGTGAGAGGGTGTAATAGAGTATATGTGTGAGGGGGAGGAAGGGAGTAAGGGCTGTAATAGAAAATTGAATGCAGCTAGCTATCACCACTGGGGATCGGGGTTCGAGCCGTTCTCTCTTCTGATAACTTATCCAAGTATGCAGTCTAGCTGATCGGCTTTTTTCATCTGCGGCAGCCTTATTTTTCATTTTGTTTGTTTCGGTTTCCTCTCTCTTTTGACGTTTTTCCTTTTTCTGCTTCCATAATTTTATTCTTTTCATACTCCATTACTCTACTCTTTTCTATTAATTTGTCCTCCATGTTCTATTTATTACAATCTCTGATATCTCTAGTTCTTTTCTCTATTTCTTCTCAAATTTTGTCAAATTACAATTTTTCTGTTCTAAATTTATTCAGTACTGTATCTCATTATTTAAACCTCATTAACTCATTCCTCTATTTTTATTTTATTATCTTTCCTCCTGATTAGAAGCCTATCGCATGTTTGCACAGAAATGTACTTGACAGCCTTAAAATGACGTCATCTGATGGAGTCAATGAACAAATCTGAATCAATGCAATGATATTATTCTACGGTACTTCCTTTCAACTTACTGTATGTCTCCTATAATTTTCCTCCATAAAGTCTACTGAAACTTTTTTATTTTGTTTCACTCCAATGAAAATAATTTCAAGTCCATCATCTAAGGGTTGAATTGGTCAAATGTAGTCAAACAATCCTCAATATTATTTTATTCTCATATTCTCATTTATTCTCATATTCTCATTATTTTATACTCATTGTTCTCACTTCAATTACAAAATTATTTGCAATGCTCTTTATTTAATTTTCTCAATGCACTGTTTATTCAGTACTTGCAAAACCCTTGATACCCATTCAAACTAAATTTTTCAATTTGATATCCAGATTATTGATACGAATTCCTTCTTACCCCAATCCAATGCAAGCCATGCTTTGATTCTCTCACATTCGCAGGTCTATTTTATAGGGAATGAATTTTTCATCATTAGAATTTTTTTTTAATGAATAATCATCATTGATTGATGATTCTCCAAGAAAAGATGTATTATGGTACCGCTGAGCATGTATACTAATTTAGGCTTACTTTGTATACTAATATACAAATTGTAGGCTAATGTAATGTACACTCATGTATTCGCTTTGAAACACTCCAAATCAAAATTCCTTCATTGTTGTTCGCTCTGATATGTTTGAAGTACTGTACGGTATTCTATTTGTCATGTACTCTTATTCAACGAATTTCAAAGCACTCAATTACAAATTCCTGAACATAATATACCGGCGTACGATATTCATTGAGGAATCCACTCATGACAAACTGTTATTAGCTGAATTTGAAAAATTCTCTCTCCAATAAATAATTTGTTTCGGGCAATTACAAATCACTCATTGTTTCAGTTTTGAGATGTTTGAACAGACAACGAGCGCTATTTTAGCAGGTTGCAAGTAGCTGAGGAACTTTTCGAGAGTCGACTAACTCCATCCTGAGTGGTGGAATGTATCTGTAATCCATTTAAGCCGAAGCTCAGCTGGAAAATTGTTAATTACCTATTTCGCGCCGAGCCAAGTGACTCTTGAAATAACTCCGAGGAGTGGATCGTAGCCGGCTGCTACAGTATCTACTTCTGAATCTCATTTATTCTAATTTCACCTTCTTCTTGCTACAGCCATTCATTTGTATACTTCAGCTATTTAGTTATATTACTATTGTATCGTCTCATCTTCTATTCTGTTTCTCATTATACAAGTAGTGTGAAACTATTATCATTTAGTACTACATTGTTTCTAAACACCGTCACTCATTCGTTTCACATTCCTGATCAGATTCATTCAATTTGACGCTTGACCTTAGATAGATAGATATCTTAGAGAGGTAGAATACACCTAGATAGATATAAATAAATAAATAGATAATAATTTTATTTCCTTTTTCAAAACTAAAACCTAAGAATACATTAATAAAATTGACTACAAAAATATAAAAAGAACCATATAATATCAAAAAAGTTTGTACTGCAGCTTTTCTGGATGTGAGTCAAGCTTTTGATAAAGTCTGGCATGAGGGGCTAATTTATAAGCTGAAAAGGTTACTCCCCAAGCAGTTTACAGACATTTTGCATTCATATTTAACAGGACGCTACTTCAGAGTTAAACATGAAGATGCATATTCTGGACTCAATGAAATAAAGGCAGGAGTTCCTCAGGGAAGTGTTTTGGGCCGATTCTCTACCTTCTATTAAGTGATCTCCTTATCTAGAAAATAATACAATAGCAACATTTGCGGATGACACAGCAATATTAGCTGTAGATAGCAACATCAATAGTGCAACAGCAAAACTCAAGATCTCTCAGAAAATTCAAGATTGGACGGTAAAGTGGAAGATCAAATTGAATGAAGCAAAATCTGTTCACATCAATTTCACCAATAAGAGGGCTGGACCAATACCAATTACCATCAATAACCAGGTTGTACCATATGCTAATGATGCCAAGTACTTGGGGATGACCTTGGATGCAAAGCTTCGCTGGAAGGCTCATGTCAAGAAGAAGAGAGAGGAGCTTGGAATAAGATACAAGCTTTACTGGCTGATTGGAAGAAACTCCACCCTTTCAATTCCAAACAAAGTACTGCTGTACAAACAGATACTTAAGCCTGTATGGGCATATGGTATAACTCTGGGGTGTACCAAAGAGAGTAACATCAAAGTCATACAACGTTTCCAAAACAAGGTGCTGAGAAACATTGTTGATGCTCCTTGGTACGTGAGGAACAGCGATCTGCATAGAGACCTGCAAGTTGATCTGGTATCCACCGAAATCCAGAGGCATGCAGAGAAACACGAGGCCCGACTCCACCAACACCACAACGTCGAAGCAATCCAGCTGCTAGACCATGAAGGATTGGTGAGGAGGCTCAAGAGGAAGAAGCCATTCGAACTAGTGTAGTGCTTGATTCAAGTGTCTTGTGTCCAGTGAAAAAGCAGAGCAGTGGTGTGAATGAATGAAACCTAGCTATGTAGTACCGTCATCAGTAGTGTACTTAGATTTAATTGAATTAATTTGAATAAGAGAGCCTAAGGAGGACTACTCTTGTAAAAAGTGCTTAGTAATTTAGGTTAGAAAAAGGTTGCTCGTTTCTCAAGACTAGATAGCAATCTATCTTTGAAGAAAAAAAAAAAGAAAAAAATATAATATCAAGAAAAAACTTCATGGAAATTAACCCACTCAACTGTGGAATCTAGAGTATTGTATTTGGGTGTATTAGTTAGAGAGGTATTCTTTCTTTGCCATAGTACTCTACGGTCATCAGAAACGTAAAGAACTCATATTTCTCTATCTATTTATCTATCTTATGCTAAATAAATATGATTATACATTTATAGATATCACCTAGATACACCTAAATAGATATCTTATATAATACCTTAGAGAGGTATTATTTCTTTGCCATCGTACTCTACGGTCATCAGAAACGTAAAGAACTAATATTTCTCTATTTATCTATCTATCTAATGTTAAATGAATCTGATTTTACATTAAATTCAGCATATTAACATCCATCCTTCCTCTATTGTTACAATGATCCTTGAATTTTTCTTTTTACTGTATTATTTTTTACTTTTTACTGTATTATAATTATTTTTTATCCACTTGGAATCTTTTTGTAAACAATATTCTCTCCCTTGTAAAAACCTCCTCAGTGACAGCTCTTAGAAACTTTCAAAATCTAATACTCTTTACTACAACCATAATTTGTGCTCAAAAACATCTCGTCCTAACTTGGTTTCAACTGTAGATTCACAGTTAAAACCAAGGGTGGCCTACTGCAGTTTTAACTAAATTCAAACCATCGTTTAGTTGGAATTATTTCAAACTAAGGTGGTGAATAGGATCTTGGGAGAATCAATTCTATTTTCTAGATAGGTTAGTTATGATCAGAGACAACTTCATATATTTGTAAGCTATAGATTATTGAAAGTTCAATATTATGAAAGTATATTGAGATTGGTATAACGTTGAGTGAAAGCAAAGATAATCCATTGTGCATGTTATACTAATCACAATATACTTTAATATATCGAATTTAAAATATAGCTTACAAATATTCAAAAAGTATTTGATTGTGATATGGAGACATGATTATCTATTTTAACTGAAGCTAAAAAATAACATAATATTAATGTCAGAAGTTTTATAATATTAAGTTTAATATAGAAAATATGAAGTTGTCTCTGATTATAACTAACCTTTCTAGAAAATAGAATCCATTCATATATTGATTATAGACAATTATGCATAGATTTTTGGTGCAAGGTATCATGATACCAACTTTCAAGATGTCGAGGAAAGAAGTATCATGGTAATAAAACTAGTATGGGAATGCAAATATTAAGAGGTAACGGATGTATATTAATTGAACAACTTTGAAATTATTATTTCTATCATTCACGATTGCTCCACAAAAACAACACAATCTTCTGTAAAGCAAACACTTACTTTGTAACCTTTTTCAAACAATTTATTCAAAAAACACATTCCCAGCTAAATTCTATCCAAATTACATCTTCTGCATTCTTATTGCCACGGTGTACTTTTACCCAGCCGCGGAGTGATATCATATTATTTCTGATCTGCGTCTGGAATACCAAGTACGAGTCTAGGATGATTTCAGTCACGCAACTTAGAATACATACACCGTTGACCCGTGGTGCTGCACACGCTAAACTTCTATTTTTCGGTGCTATATCATGTTTTATCCGTCCAGGGATTCTTTCCCTGAGAATACTCACACACATTGTTGCTTATCTTATCTCCCTCCCACCCTCCACATCCACGTGCGCACACACACGCGCCAGCTAGTTGCAAAAAACGACGCGCTGAATATGAAACAGCTAGCTTGCTCTGGCTAGCTTACAGCTCTTAGCCATTCTGCTCGCTTTCTCACTTCAAGGTATAAATATATTAGAGCCACTCAAAAACTGAATCCAATTTCCAACTTCACTCACTCGCTTTGCAGCACGCTTGCAAAATTGCCTTCTCCAACATCCACCTCCTCTTATCATCATCATCATCATCAACATCAACAAACAACGCAATCATCATCAAGATGCTCAACATCAACATCATCATGAGTGCAATTTGAGTGTTTTCAGCAGGCATGGAACTGAGTTTAAATTTCGGTGTTGAATTTCGACTGATTGAAAAGAGGTGTTCGCACCTGAAATTGATTTCAAATATATTAAGGCGGGCTGGGGGATTTCTATCTATACGGCTCCTAAAGAGAGCTAGGTTTTAACGTATTTTGGAGGAAAAGAATTGCCGTCATGTGTTACTGAGAGTCACGATAGCATGGTATTGAAGTACTGAAGAAAGGCTCTTTCAAAGAGAAGGAAGAAATAAAACTTTCTTCTCTGTGGCTCTTTTGAGTACAGATTTGTTTCGAGAAATATTGGAAATTTTTCAAGTTCTTATAAACACAGTACTATGAAAAATTCCAAGGCTCTAAAAAATCAGTTAAAATAATTTCAGATTTTTGGGGAAACTTTGATAGCAATTTGAAATTTGATAGGGAAATATTCTGTTATTATTGATTCCTTTCCCATCTTATAGATGAATATAATAGTAATTCGGTTGTATATAAAATGATAAAATGTGATGATACATCATATAATAGAAATATACTATTGAAATATACAAAACCAAATAATATACACGCATTCGCCAGTGAAATGTGATGATTATATCAATATAATAATACTGGTGATAACCAATTGTAGGCTTGATTGAGGGAATGTGAATTATCCCATGAATCCAGTTTAAATTTTTTCGCATTGTCAAAATAATTCAAGACATTTTTTTGGAGATTTGATACAATGGCTATCAGAGTTGTTGGTAAATTAGCTTTGACCTTGTATTAATGTCAATGCTCAATTTTGAAGCACATCACACAAAAATGAAAATGAGGCGAAAGAGGGATTTGTTATAAGTACGTATCAAATAGGGTTAAATTAAGTAATTAATTAGTTAATTAATACTTGATCGAATTAATTAAGAAATTCATTGAAAGCTATCTCTTGAAGCTCAAAAGTCTCAATAGTTCAATAACATCAATAATGAATTTAGTTCAAGAGATTTGTGCTGAGCAAAATTTGTAAATGCAACGATCAATGTAGTAATTGTGAATACGAATGAATATTTTCTGAATTGTAACCGAATGAAGCATTATGAATGAACACGAAGTCGGAAATAGAAAGTAAAGGAAGTGAATTGTGAGAGGAATTTGTAAAGAGTTTGGTATATTTCTGGGAAACGGTCCATTCTTGCTCAATACTCTGTGTTCGAGATTGTGTAATTCAAAAGTAATGTTCTGAATGAGCATTGAAAGCGGTGCGGAAATTATAAATGAATATTATTCTGTTACTGGCTCCTGAGCCTACTGCGGCGGCGGAATCAGAGAATTCCAAAAAACGTTCTGCAACCAACAGGCTGTTCCGTCAGATTCTATAATTAATATTTCAAGATCTAATGGTGGAAGTTTTCAAAGTGATGAATATTTTTTTACAGACTGAATGAGAGCGATGATGGAGAAGAAGAAGAAGAAGAAGAAGAAGAAGAAGGAAGAAGGAGAAGAAGAAGAAGAAGAAGAAGAAGGAGAAGATGATGTTGAGAAGTAATGAAGAAGAAGAAGAAGAAGAAGAAGAAGAAGAAGAAGAAGAAGAAGAAGAAGAAGAAGAAGAAGACGAAGAGAAGAATAGGAAGAAGAAGAAAAGAAGAAGAAGAAGAGAAGAAGAAGAAGAAGAAGAAGAGAAGAAGAAGAGAAGAAGAAGAAGAAGAATAAGAAGAAGAAGAAGAAGAAGAAGAAGAAGAAGAAGAAGAAGTGGTCTCCTCAACGGATTGTGGAAAAAAGAAAAGAAGAAGAAAAGATGGAAGAATGAAGAAGAGAAGGAGTAGAAGAAAACTAAGAAAAAAGGGGAGGAGGAGAATCAGGAGGAAAAGAAAAACTAGAAGAATAAAAAGGATAATGAATCATGTCACTCGTCTTCGGTTGCAACAAGCAAGATCAATTTTGATCCAGGATCAGTTCTATGCTAATCAAAAGGAAATCACCTTATTCAAATTTGTTGATCCCAGTTCAACATCAGTGTCTCCCTTTTCGGGAACTCTTCGACAAATTATAATAACAATAATAATATTATGAATGATAATATAAAGAAAAACTTAAAAAGTACCAATGACGAACCACAGAAGTATTATGTGGTAGAAAAGTAGAACAAGAAAAAGTAGAGGTACAAAATGAATGAGAAGTAGAAAAAAAGAAGAAAAAAAAAGAGGAAAAGCAAATAGAAAAATTGCATGAACAAATTTTCAATAAGTGTATTGTCAAGAGTTCAGGAAACAATGTCATCAAAGTATTTGTGAGAAATTCACAACAACAAGCATTGAGTTGATGTTAACAGTACCATAATAACAATGAATATTATTACTGCAGTATGTGAAACGTTGAACCCTTTTGCTGTCATAACAGCTACAACTGCTAGCATGAAAGTAACAGTTACCGTTATGATAGCAACGAGCAGCTAGTAGAGTGTTGAAATTAATCTTGATTGACATTTTGATAAGCTCTATCTTACTATTATTCCTTCAAACCGGTGATTATTATGCTACATTTGAATGCAACAATCATGGATCGCAGTGTCCATTACAGGATAATATTGTTGTCTTTGTGATACACAATCTTGCTTTTATAATGCAAGTGGATACACAATATTTTACCTGAAGTATTTACTGGTGTGAAATTAAAACTGTAGCACAGACATGAGAAAAATTTAAAATTAATACTTTGATTTAAACTTCTAAGGGATTAAGTAGGCCTAGGGCGGTTCACCATTAAGGCCAAGCTGGTCTCAATCCTAAAACAATTTTAATTAGAAGAAGAGTTGTACATAGTCTATGCCTGTAGTAATTCAATGCCACTGTTCAGTAACCATAATGTTTAATAGTAAATATACTGCATAATAATATCCACAGTGTAATACTTGTTAAATTGATTGACTAGCGGTTGATATCACTGTTCTGAAATAAGAATCGTCCTGGTTTAATAATGTACTTAAAGAATTTTAATTCGTATAGTGATAAGATAACTATCACGAGTTCTGATTATAAATGTGTTGTCCTTCAATAATAATTACTAGTTGACTAAAGATTTTTCTTTGGGCACTCTTGTGTTTTGAAGAGCTCTGTTCTGGCTGCCCTGGAGCAGTCTTTGAATACATAATATGCATGATATCATGGTCCATATAACCACGCACAAGCCTAGAGCTCATGTAGGCATCAATTTCGAAAAAGAAATTAATACCTAAACAATTACAGTATTCAAATCATACCTGTAGTAGTATACGTATTCTCTACGGATTTCTTGTACCACGAGCATTTTCTGGCAAGAATAATACCTGAAAGAAAAAGATACATTACATTAGATACGTAGGTCATTGATACATTGATACAATATGTTACTGACAATTTCATAAACGTTACTAGAAATATTGTTGTAATAGTAAAACGTTTGACAATAATATTGTCAAATGATTATTTGACAATAATCAGAAAACGTTTTTTACTCTTTTTTACCGTATGGCTTTTTAAAAAGGAAAAAAAAGAAACCGTTCTGTCGTTATGCAAAAAGACGATCCTTGTATACTTCTATATCACCATGTATAGAAGTACATATGGAACCTTCTACACATGGTCGAATGTTGTGTACTTCAGAAATCGTTCAAAGCATGCACATGGAGGTTCACTATCGAATAAAGTGAGAAGATTGAAGAATTTGAAAAACTAAATGAAATGCTTGCGACTTCTTGTAGGTTGTATTAACTTATCGACCCAATATTGATAATGATTATTAACGTATTGTACACGCAAATCTAATACAAATTACTATCATGCACCTTATTCCAATACGCAATCACATAATCAGTGGTGGCCCAAGAAATTGCGGGGCCCAAGGCAAAGTTCAATAGCGGGGCTCACTTAAGACCTGAAATAAACCTAAACTGGCATTATTTCATTTTCCAAGCCGTGGTTCATGGCTGTGCGGGGCCCCAGGCGCCGCCTTTTTCGCCTTCATATAGGGCCACCACTGCACATAATTCAATTTGATCTGAATTAGAGCGCCTTGGGTCTATCGCGAGCAGTAGTTTATTTTAAATAGATGTAGCGATCCACTTTCAGCATATTATTCACTAACTAATAGCTCTAAAACATATTGTTTACCAACATACGAGTATTATCAATCAACATTATTCACCAACATATTATTCTCAAGTATACCGATATGCAATATTAATTATTTCTCTCCTCAATTCAATCTGCATTGGAGTGCACTTGTGTCTGAAACGCATAGCAGAAATGGTTGATGTACAGAAGTAGAGTTACACTGCTTATACAGCACTCACATAATTTGGCAAATACCCCGATGTTGATAAAGTACATTCATGCAACACCAATAAACGTGTACAATGCTCTGCCGTTCTCTGAAGTTTATTAATTCATTGGATGTACTGTAATAGGTTTCGCATGATGCACAAATCGAAACAGAGTTGGCTGCTTCTATTTGCAATCAATGAGGATGAGGAGGAGGAGGAGGAGGAGGAGGAGGAGGAGGAAGAGGAGGAAGAGCAACTGCTGAACAGTAGTTCTTTGCTCAGTGCTTCTCCAACTCTAGCGAGCGTGTTTGAGTGGGCGTTCACAATTTTGTACAGCAGCCAAACCCATTGTTGCCTATAACTAGAGCCGGTTCTGGGTCTCCACTTTAGGAACTCACTATGCCTAGAGTATAGGAAGATGATAGAAGAGGGCGAGGATGAGAAGAAGAAGAAGAAGAAGAAGAAGAAGAAGAAGAAGAAGAAGAAGAAGGAAGAAGAAGAAGAGGAAGAAGAAGAAGAGAAGAAGAAGAAGAAGAAGAAGAGAAGAAGAAAAGAAGAAGAAGAAGAAGAAGAGAGAGAATGCCTAGAAAGGAGAAGAGAAACAGAAGAAGGAAGAAGAGAAGAAGAAGAAGAAGAAGAAGAGAAGAGAAGGAAGAAGAAGAAGAAGAAGAAGAAGAAGAAGAAGAAGAAGAAGAAGAAGAAGAAGAAGAAAAGAAGAAGAAGAAGAAGAAGAAGAAGAAGAAGAAGAAGAAGAAGAAGAAGAAGAAGAAGAGGAGAAGAAGAAGGAGAAGAAGAAGAAGGAAAAGGAGGAGAAGAAGAAGAAGAAGAAGAAGAAGAAGAAGGAGAAAAGAAGTAGAAACAGGATGAGAATAAGGTAGAGTACTAAAGGATAAGAGCAGGAAAGTTCTGCAATTGCTTGTAAACGTTGTTAAGAGTACAAGTAGGGCGAGGACAATGACGGAGATTAGGATAAAGGAGGAAGCGAATGAGAAAAGGAGAATGAGGATGAGAATAGAATGAAGGATTGAAATAATGAGACCAAGAAAGGAAGAAAAAGAGCACGAAAAAGAGGCTAACACGAGAGAAGGTGAAAAAGTGGAAGGGAAAGGTATGGAAGGAAAAGATGAGAAAGGAGAAGAATTGAAGGAGACTAGAAATGAGACAAGAAGTAGTAGAGAAGATGATGTTAAGTAACATCGAGAGAAGAAGTCAAAGCAGAATAAGAGGAGGGAGGTGAAAATGAAAAGAGTCGAAGAAAAGGAAAAAGAGAAAGAAGAAGAGGATGATGATGAAGAAGAAAAGGAGAGAGAAAAAGAGAAAGAAGAAGAAGAGGAGAAGAGGATGGAGAAGAAAAGGAGGATAGAGAAGAGAATCAGATGAAGGAGAGAACTAATTGAAGAATAAGAAAAATATGGAGAGCAAAATGACAAAAAAATAAAAAGAAGAGCATGAACAAGAAGATAGCACGTATCGAGAAGCGAACTGAAGTTAGAGGTGGAGAATAAGTAGAACAGAGGAGCGGAAAGAACAAGATAAAGGAGAACGAAGAGAGGAGAAGAATAATAAGAAGATGTCAAGAAGAAGAAGAACGGGGATGAAGAGGAAATAATTTTTGTACTTCTCATACCCACTTCTATTAACAAAAATAGAAATGACTTCATGAACTTTTCAAGTAAGGAAATTAGAAGTAGAGTATCTCAAAAAGTGTAGATGGAAGAATCATACGAGAGCGAAGTACAGAAAGAAGTTGAAGAAAATGGTGAAGAGAGACACAAACACAAAACCAAATTTGGCACATACAGTAGTTGATTTGGCAGACATTGTATGCACTGGTGCAACGATAGTCTACAAAATCGCCTTCCTACCCCGACTTGCACAATTCATCCCCCGCGCCCCCCCAAAGTCCCCCCATTACATCCCCTTTTCTGAAACGTCGCCAGGATTGTATGCTCCACTGTCCCATACTGCACACTCGTCTAGTATATTATCTTGTATTCGCCCCATACGAGTGTACACTGTATTCAGTAATCGAGTAAATATCCTGTATACTTAGCGAGAACGTTGGCAAGCCATGCTATCAATCGTCTTAGCTCAATATGCTCGTAAAGCTAGGGAACAAATCTCTCCAACTGTAATAGAACTGGAATTTCCTGCTGAGACCAATTTATTTTCCCGCTTCGGTGCATAGGGAACTACACAAACAGCGGTACTCGAGAACTACATAGTTCACGGTAATTCCAGTACATATTTCATGTAGCTAGTGAACTAGTCGCTGACATCAATCCATTAGCTAGATGAATTTCATCATTCCATATTCAGTACGCATTGAGAACAGAGTTGGTAGCTCAGTGACATGAGGGGATAAATGCTTCTACGCATGCGCGACTCTATAAATTTTTGTGTAGAATGAGTGCGTCCAACGATGCGTAGCTTGCATTAATTTTATTCATTTAATTATTGACTTCAATACAAGGTGAAGTTAGGACTCGAAGGTACTCTCTTGAACTTAACCTTGAAAAACCAAGATAATTCTTCAATAGCTTTTTCTAGGTAAGGTTATAGACCTTAACTCAATTTATTGTGATTTCAATATCTAGTATCATAAATAAATTACGCCTATAAAATAGGCCTGCAAATGGAGTGAGAACGGTTCAAAAGTTGAGAAGTTACCTTTAACAGTGTTCTAAGCGTTATTTAAAATAAGTGCCGATTGTTTCCAATGATAAAAACTGAAACTTCTTCCCCTCTTCATCACCAATCATTAAAATCGCATTCCATGCATCATTCCCCTTTGTTTGGTGTTTCTTCTCCATTTGCAGGGGGAAAAGTCTCAATTTGTGGTGTTGTTGGGGTGGATTTACGCGGCGAGTGGGGGATTGAATGTTTCGTTTTCCCCAAATTGTTGCCGGAAATAACGTATAGCAGTGTTTGTGTCGAAGTTTGCAAAGCCTTTAAAACGACAACGAATGAGTTTCCACTTGAAGTGTTTTTGTGCCGAGTGCCTGACTAGAGAGGGCGGCAGACTGAGTGAGAGAGAGAGTGAGAGTAGATAAGAAAGAGTGATCGTATGGCTCTGATACGGAGACTCTGAGACGGAAAGAGAAAGAAGTAAGAAAGTTGGGAGAAAGACGAAGGAAACAAGAATAAATAAATAATTTAGAAATGAAATGGAGAGATGTAGAAAGAGAGAAGGAGAAGAAGGGGAGAAGGAGGAGAGGTGAAGGGGGTGAGGAGAAGGAAGAAGGAGAAATGGGAGAGAACATAACTATGAAATGATAAAAAGTTGAGGAAAGGAGGAAGAAAAAAAATCAAAATGAGAAAAGGAAGAGGAAAGTGAAGAATTGGGAGAAAAATGAGAGAAGACGGAAAAAATGAAAAGAGAAACTGAAAAGGAGAATAAAAGAAGGAAACGAAGGACTTATAAGGAAGAATAAAAGGAATAAGAAGGAGAAGAACTAGGAAAAGAAATCATGAAGAAAGTTGAGGGCAGTGCAAAAAGATAATATTATAATGAGAGAAAAAAAAGAATAATAATAAGTATGGAGAGCAGCAATAACGTGAGTTGGAGAAATGGAGACAGAGAAGAAAAATACATTAGTATAAAACATGTGAATGTGGTTCAATAGATATATTTCACTCTCTCTTCTATGAAAAACAAATTCAGAGGAGATCCAAAGATAAGAAAAATAGTAACAGAAGAACTTGTTAGAGGAGAAATCAGAAAAAAAGAAGATAGGTAACAGAGAAGCAAACAGAGTGAGAGAGACATTGATTATAGAAATGGAAGAGTGGAGAGAAAAGATCGAACTGAAAAGAGAAGTATATGAAAGACGATGGAGGATAACTAGGATGAATAACAAAGAATTTGATGAACTGAGTGGAAGATGGAAGAATAAGAATGGCAGAGGGAGCTAGTTGTGTAGAAAGATAAAAGAAAGAATGGAAGTTAGAGAATGAGGTAAGAAGGCAGGAAGGGAGTGAATGAGAGGGAAAACTATTACAGGAAGTAATAATGATTATAATTGTACAACATAGAAACATGAAGAACACTCTGATAAAGAACACAGAATCATGATGAAGACAGTAGACTGTAGTGTTGACTCAAAAAAATTAAAACACTTATCTCTCAAAGTAGTTAATAGTCAATGACTGTTGAAGTTATAAAATCAAAATGCAAATAATTCAAATACTAACAGGTGAGTGAAGTAAGATGTAACAAGAGTAAGTGGAAAGTAGTGGCAAGGAAAGAGAAAAAAGCTAGAGAATAAGGGAAGTAGATAGTAGAGAGAGAGCGAGATTCAGAGAGAAAAACAGCAGACTAAATAGCTGTGGTGAGCGGTGGTTGTTACGATAAAAGAGACCACTGTTTCCCAGCAGCTACGGTATCAGAGGGGCTGTCGACCAATGCTTTAAAACTCTTTTCAATTCGACATGAATTGTGCGGTTTCTTCTACTCCTTCTCTTCCTCCTCCTCCTACTCCACCATCAACTCCTCCTATGCATCCTCCTAGTTCTACTACTTCCCCTCCTCCTCATCCTCCTCCTTCTCCTCCACCACCAACCCTCCTCCTCTTCATCCTCCTAGTTCTACTACTTCTCCTCTCCTCCTTTACCTCCTTCGCAACACATTCCTCTTCTGTGATCGATACGTCCGAGTTTCTGGTCGCTGTCGAGTTTATTTTTCAAAATACATGAACAACTCGAAACTTTTGTGTGGTAATAAACTTTTGTGTGTCAATAATACTGTCTAGCGAAAAATGTTTGTGAAAACTGTGAGTAACACAAACCTACATTGTAAATTCTATACGGAGAATTTTTCATTTTAAATCGCGTTTAGTACCTTTCCAGGCAAATAAAAATAATAATCGATATTGGAAAACAATAAATTGGTATTCATTTATTTGATCAAAGTACCTACAATTATTAAAAGTGCTATTAATGGAGAGAAAAAAAGGCGTTTGCTCAAAACATCTTCCATTGAAACCTTGTAGATTAAAAAAGTTTGCCAGAAAACATAATCTCATTTTGGACTAAATTATTCATCAAAATTACGTTGGTGAAACGGTAAAGGTAGGTTTTCGTTGATGCGACTGAGTTGACATTGTTAGCTTCAATAGCAACTATTAATTGAAACTTGAAATAAAAATATATAATAATAACCACAGGAAAATAGGTGCTATTTAGTATTAATAATTGTTTATTTACTGTATTTTTCAATATTCAGTGTTTGATATACGAGTAGGTACAAGTTTTTATTTGAAAAAATTGCTATTTTGACTGTTCGCAGCGGACGACGGCAGCTCAGTCGCATCAACGAGAACCTATAGCCGGATTCTTTTAAATTGTCAGAAAACACCTGATTGATGAACGCTCGTTTACTAACGTTAAATCAGCTGCTTTCTGACAAGTTAAAAGAATCCTGCTATACCTTTTAAGGGCTCAGCCTGATCCTTCTCTATCAAATCATATATCATGATTTCATCATCCATTGATTCAGTTACAAAATCATATTATTATTTCATCATTAATTCATTCAGTTACAAAATCATACTTTAAAAGATTTCGTAAACTGTTGACATGATTTTGTAAAATTTGTTTGAATCAATGGATGAATGAATTTTGACTACACCTTACTAATGCTTACATCACTTCTACAAGATTTACATATTCACATTGTAAACATACGTATATATTCCATTCACTACTATAGTGAAAGTGCAACCAACGAATTAGCGAGCGCATCCAGTGCATTACTAGCTTGAAAGGCCGAGGTAGACCAACGGTGGTTGCTGGCGAAATGCATTTCGAACTAAACAGGAAATTGATTGACGGTGTGACGTCAGTGGCGGTGTGATGTGGTCTGCGCCTAGAACGCCGGGCGTGGAGGGGCGTCGAGTGGAGTGAATCGTGATGAAAGCTGTGCTGTGGTCTCACCACAAATGTGTCCTGAATTTGGCAGTCAGTGCTGTGTGGCGTGTGATTGTGGTGGGGCAAATTTGTGATGCTGTGTTAAGTAAGATGATAAGTATCATGCTAGATATTTTATAATGGTTATAGGCTATGATAAGCTATGATTCAAGTATTTGAACGTATAATTAAAAATAATGAAGATATATTTAGCCTATATTTTACATGAGTAGAGCTTTAGTATGTGATTTTGAATAATAATAACAAGTTTATCAATATTTTATCTATTTATTTAGCGTATGGCTTTTAATAGTGGGGAGACCCGAGTGGGGTTGTTCCACTTCACCAACATAACCAATTATCCCTTGATAGGGAACATGGTGAAAGTTTGTTTTCACTTTTCAATAATTAAAAAAATAAATGGAGAACAAAGTATTCATCGAAAAATTTTTGAAATAATAATGGTATTGAGCTGTATGGAAATGTACAATTGTTTACGAAAAAACTGTGATATTGTACAGTGTTTTTGTTATCCAAAGAGCAAACAATAACTCTTCGGCTTGTTATAATCCCTTTTACTTGTCATAGGGTGAGAGAGATTACAACAATTAACCGATAATATTGAAAAAAGCAATTTTATCAATCAATGTCCTTGAAAATAGAGAACATGAAAAAGAATATATAAATAAATACTTAAATACGTAAATATGAAAATAGAAAATAGAATGACGTAGAAAACAATTTGAATAAATAAATAAAATAGATGAATAAATAATAAATTTATCACCTCCAAAACCAAAAACTAAGAATACATTAATAAAATATTGACTACAAAAATGTAGAAAAACTATATAAACATTTACTAGAGTGGGTGAAATCTTTGTATTAACACGATATATTATGGAAAAAGCTGAAGCTGGGAAAACAAACGTAAAATCAATCATATCATTAATATTCAGTAGCGAAAAAGTCAGAGTCAAAACTGAGACTCCTTGGTAACAGAAGCTAGTAGGAGTGAGTGCTCCCCCTCCACTACAATCAGGTTACACGCTCTACCAATCAGAATGGCGAGTTACTTAGGCGATTCCTATTGGCTGTCAGCTGGTTTCAAAATGGCCGCGATTCCAAACAGTTTTGTGAATTATGAAGACATGCCTTCTAAAATGGCTGAGTGTCTGCACAGTTTTGTAACCAGTGAAGCCGCTTATAAGCTAACTGTATTTTGAAACTGCTGCTTTAGATAGCAATTATGTTAGTTAGATATTATGTTATGTAAGATATTTTCCGTGATTTTCAACTCTGATGAAGCTCTTCTATGTTTGAAAAACTGTTCTTTTTCTCCTTATTTAGCCTAAATATTCATTTCAAAAGTGGACTCATTTCCAAATCAATATTAACAATATTTAAGAAATTAAGTAGGCCTATTAATTTCATTGAGAGTGATAAGACGATATACAGGTAAGTAAACCTGTAAGTATAAGGCTAGGCGTTCACCGGTTAGTCAAGAAAAGACAAGACGAATAGTCTTTTTAACACAGTATTCATTATATTTGCGATGGCCAACACACACCGATTAGTCATTGCATCGGTGTGTGCTGCTCATAAGCAACTATGTGAATTATTGTGACCAAACGTCACCATCTGACTAATCTCGTCTTGTCTTGTCTTGATAAACCGGTGTACGCCTAGCCTAATTGGGTCATTTGAACAAGGCTGTTGAATCAGAGTTGAAAATTACCTTATTACAACTTATTTACATCTGAATGTCTAAAAGCATAGAATATGACACTATGACTCTATTCAATGATCAAGAATGTTATGATTGGAATAATAGAAATGTTACATTGGAAAAAAGTATGACATAGACAGCTGTGAAATAAATTTGTAAAAAGTTTGATTATTTATTACAATATCGTTCTAAAACATTGATAAAATTATTCTAAAGTTTCATTTTATTTTATTTAATCAAAATTACTTTCATAATTAAAATATTGTTGGCTACCACAGAGAATTTTATTTCATTAGACATTTTAAAACAATAATATTATCCTTCCTTTTCAGAGGGTACATCTGTGTATTATTGACAAGACGATTATTCACGTATAGTCATTAGTAATTCACATAGTTCCTTATAAAGCAGCACACATTAATGCAATGACTAATCGGTGTGTGTTGCTTTATAAGAAACTATGTGAAGTATTGTGACTAAACGTGACTAATCTCGTCTTGTCTTGTCTTGACTAACCGGTGTACGCCTAGCCTAAAGTTTCATTCTATGGTATTTAGTCAACATTACTTTCATAATTTAAATATTGTAGGCTACCACAATATAAGGAAGGAATTTTATCTCATGAAACATTTTAAAACAATATTATCCTTCCTTCTCAGTGAGGCTACTTTGTTTTGCAATGAAGTACTGATAAAGTTACAAGTTATTGCATTATTCTGTCTGCTCCTTAAATGAATTTCCATTCCTATTCCAGTAGTTCTATTTCAAAAACGATCATCACCCACTCATTTGGATGATCACAATGAAGTTAACGAACAACTCGATTCTGCCACTATTCGTGACAAAGCCAACTTTGAACTTTACAATAATTCACAATGCACCAGCTCATAGGTTGATGGGTGTATGGTGACAGTGAACTATGCTGCTTATCGATTGACAACACAGAAGTGGAGCACCGAAGGCACGAGATTAAAGGGATTAGCGGGTGGGTGGATCACGCGTTCACATTCACACAGTGTGCAAGATCACAATACCCATTCTAATTCTCTGAAACCTGAAGACCTACTTGGAACCCCTTCAAATCCCTCAAGCCTCCCCCACAGACGACAACCTAAGAATCTCCCCCCAAAGTTCACACTGTATATTATATATCCTATGTCTCTGAACACCTACTTTACCAAACACCTCATCCCATCCACCTACATAATTCCCATCCTTATTCCTATACCCCTAGCCGCCTAAAAGTGTCGCAACTATGGAATAAAATCGTAAAGCCGTGATATGACCAAAGGTAACAAATCGTAATAATTTTATAATTATATCAGTCTATTGCACTTTAAGCTCAACTTTACGTACAAAAAGGATTACAATGAAATAAATATTGAAAATCAATTTTACAATCTTTATTACAGAGGAAACAGACTCCTCACCCATTCTAGTATTAGCCTGGTAGAAACCATATTCTAATATCATATTCAATTGTTCGAAGTCTGTTAATAGCTGTGCCATTTTGTTTTTTTACCTTTTTATCCACAACAGGAAGATTATGGAATTGAAATCTTTGCATCAACACGGCGACACCTGAAAGTTGCTGTGACAGTACCTTTCAAACCATAAAACAAAATGGCGGCCATTTGTAAAATTTGTTTGGTGGTCTGAACCGTTGATATTACGAAAATTTTACAAGAATAACTTTTTAGTACGTTTATACAAATCGATTGAAACCTTATTTGTTACGATTGAACCAATATTGACTAAGATATGGCTGCTTTAGTGATAGGTGACCGCTGGAGGCTAGTTACAGTGCATCCTGGTCTTGCGGCTAAAGTTTGTTACAACAATGCAATAGTCTCCGTCTGCTTGGCATGTTATTTTGAAGAGATTTTAATCAATTCTGTGAATTTTAAAGACACTAAAAAGGAGTGCAACTAACCTCCAGAGGTCACCTATCACTAAAGCGGTCATATCTCAGTCAATATTGGTTCAATCTTAACAAATAAGGCGTCAATCGATTTGTAATTAAATGCACTAAAAAAAGTTATTCTTGTAAAAGTTTTGTAATATCAACGGTTTCCGAGTTATTTGAGAAACAAAATTTTAAATGGCCGCCATTCTGTTTCATGGATTTGAAAAATTGCTGCATTTTTGTAGCTTCGTCAAGTTGTCATAAATGTTGGTGCAAAGTTTCAATTTTATATCTTCCACCATTATTGAGATAAAAAATAAAGAGTGAAAAAAACAAAATGGCAGCTGAGTGAGTAACTAAGGACTTCCGGACAATTTGAATATGATATTCAGATATGGTTTCTACCCAGGAACAATACCCTAGAGTATTGGTAGGGAGTTCTGAAACACCCTGTATATTTATCAGTATTTTCAAGTTTCCAGTTTCAAATTGATCCATAATTATTGCTGTTTTTGATGACCAACCTTCTTTTTCTATTACTATTATTATTATTATCGTATGGCTTTTTTTTATCGGTGGGGAGACCCTTAAGGGTAGGATCCACCTCGCATGATTGCACAATTTTTTGTGTCGGTCACCCATCCGAGAGCGGTCTTGAATGTTTGTTACTTAACCACATGATAACTCAGCAACCGCTCTAACCGAGTGACCACTGATACTTTTTACTATGAAAGTTAGTTAACCAATGAAGTTTTTGGGTTAGACACCAAAACTCTCGTAAATTCAAGTAAAGCATCATCGATTCGATCCAACTCGACTTGTGGGAGAATAACAATGCAAAGATACAAGAGTTTGGGCAAAATTGGCTAAGTGAACCTTATTATTGACACTTAAATATACATAGTTCACATACAGTACTAATATATAGTACACATAAATATCATTATAAGGCTACAAGTAAAGTAAAGTTCAAGTAACAGAGAAGTATTCAAGTAGCATTTATAATAATTAAGGTCCCAATTTTTCGTTACCTTCTTTTGAGTGGTTAGGAATCATTCGATCTGGTTAACAGGCCCCTCCACTTTTCCATTTTTTCAAATGTAATAATTGCGAATAAATATCAAAGCGAAATACCAACCAACGGACTCCAACCAATATGCTATTCCACAAAAAATTCATTTCTTCGACTTATATGCTGTTGTACAAAAAATAATTTCTCTAAAAATACCGTAAGTTTCTAGTTAGCATACCCATAATCACGATTACTTATGACATTTAATAACAGGATTATTAGCTCTAGCTAAAGGCTAGAGGTCACTCTATCTTTTCACTCCTTATAACAGGACTCCTTCACTCCATCAAATATCAATACCTAAGATAAGATAAGATATTTATCTATTCAACACAGCATATCATACAATAAACAGTTGAATATCGTCAGAAGTTTCGAGCTGAATACAAATACAACAAATACCAACCAATGGAATCCAACCATTAAACATTTCTCCAACAGTACCGCAATTATTGTTTGCAGGTAGCATAACAATAATCACGATATCTTAAATAACAGGTAGGCCCACTGTACCAAGAATTACTATTTGTGCTTAGTGCTTCCGAATTATGCAATCACAGGATTGTACTGGGCCTTACAGTTTCCACGAATCTGCGATGTTACCGTTACGAAGTTACTGTTTACGCCGCGAGTTATTGTTAGCGGCTCGTGCGCTGATAATTCGAATAATATTAGCGTCGTCACTAGTTAGTAGTGAGTTGCGGCTGGCTTCTCGTTTGTTAATTTGCATCACAAAGCGCAGCGCAGCACTACCCCTGATTGCAATTATATGCTAATAGTCCAGTCAATGAGTTCCAAAACCCCCGATAGGGAAAAATACATATAAAGCTAATTTTCTCCCATCGACTACTATCATATAGACAAGTGTCGTGGCAAAAGTCCTGACCCCTACCCTCTTGCTTTCCCAATGCCCCCCAAAGTTTCAGTTTGCAAGGGTTTCGTATATCGGGTTTATCTCAGCCCTCGATAAAGATATTGAATCAAACTTGATCTCATATTTTCCAGGACATTATTACCTACAATTTTGTTGCAGCAGAAACACAAACGTATCTCGTTCCATTCAAAAGTTATTACCAGACAATGTGAGGGAAAAACGAAATTTCTGCCTCATAAATTTACATTTTGTTGAATAAAAGCTTATACAAGCATATTTTACCAAAGGTTTACATGTAAAACTTGTAGATCTTTTCAAGATCTTCAAAATGATGTATCATAACCCATATTTAATCACCATCCTATAATCTTAATTCGTCCATTAATGTGCGCTAAACACGATCTCGCTGCGCTTGATGGACTGATCCAGGCGTAGCTTATTATGTGGTTAACAAATCTATCTAAATGATGTTTCTAAACCAACAATTTCTTATATTATTCTGGACTATTAATCTGTATTTGGTGATGAATTTTTCATAAAAGTTATAATTCAATAGATATTTCTACATTGGCGACCATTTTTTTTTATTCTAATATGGTACATAATGTATATAGCCTAAAGAGATTTAAAACTTAAAACATAATATCATTGTATAGTATTACGAATCCCTCTTTCACAATAATTGAATTCATGAACATGTGGATTAAATTTGAACAGATTTGTCTACTATTTTAATGTTTGCTGGGGAAATGATGGCTTGAAATAGACAAATGGCCACCGCCGCACCATTGTAACTTGCTGCTGAAGAGCACTGCTGTAACTGTTTACAGATAATTTCTACGTAATTAAAAGTCCTATTCTCTCAGAAAAATTCTAGAATACCAATTATATTAGTTTATTCTTGACAAAAATAATGTTCCATTGATAGTATCTCTTCATATCTTATCAATTAATGTTGGTAACTGATGTTGCTGGTGTAAGTCTTGCTACATAAGTTATCAGTAGACTTCACTAACATACGTGAATAATAATATTTACGGTTAATTGCTTACACTTGAATTGCCTATCTTACCAGAGAGTTCATTGAGGCTTTTTAACTCTGATAAGTTGTACATGCTCAGGATAAAATTTCTTCTATTACAAGAATATTTGGATAATACAATAATACTGCATTTTCTAGTACTCAAATATTCATTTGCGTATTTTCAACACCCATAATTCATTACAAATGAATGTCTTCTTCAATAATTCCTACTATCTTCCTAAGAAAATTATTCAACAATCGCCCTCAACGTTTATTTACCTATTTATCGAACCACAAACTTACGTTGTGACTAGTTGTAACTAGCCGAAAAAGAAATATTAAATTCTTGACTTCAAATAATCAAAGACTTGAAAGTCTGTAACAAAACCATGCAATTATTTCTTTGAATGAATACCGGCACTCATTGTCGTCTTCAATGAAATTAGTAATCGGATTCAGTTGATGATGAACGTCCTACAATTTTTTTTCATTAAGTTCAGGTTTACAAAACCTCTTATAACATTGTCCGAGATAATGAACTTCAGTCGCAACTAAATCGTTTAGATCTAATAGCTTGGCTTCACTTTATAGGCCAAATTCCTATCGTCCCTAGTTTTGGCTGCCATTTTGGAAATAAATGTTGAATTATATAACTTTCCTGAAAAATCCAACTCCCAATACAGATTAATAGTCCTGAAAAATATAAGAAACTGTAGAACAGAAATATTATTTAGATACTGTAGTTTCGTCAACCACAACCTGGAAATAACCTATGCAAAGATAGTAAATCTCTCTTTCAAGTAGCCAACTATAGACTTCTGCCTCCAACAATGAGATGATAGGCAAGACATAACAGGAAATATTGCCTTCTCTCCTTCAACTAACCATTGCAGTCCCCTTTTGAAAAGGCATGATGTGATCATCTCTCCTTGCATCAATAATGAACACAACAGCATAGTTTAAAGCACCCTGAAAATTCCACATTTACATTATTTTATATTCATATCTACTTAATATTGGTGTTTGAAGAGTGGAGAGTTCTCAAATTTTGATCACCATAGAGATTCTTAACTCCATTATTCTTATATAAAAGAGTTTCATTTTTTGTAATGTAAGTTGAATGAAAGTTAAACCTAATTAAAGAATTAGAAAAATTCATTCATCAACTTTTTTCACTATTTGACAGTTAAATAGCCTCTAGATGAAGATTTAAGCAAGATATTATCACGTATTTGGGCTTCAATTTCTATTTCATATTCTACAGGCTTAAATATCTTAGAAACATTTTCAAACCCTCTGGTTTAATTAAAAAATGCTGAAATGTGAAATAACAAGACATGTTGTGAATTTTTGACTTACAGAATCAATCGTTGTCATGTAAATAATTATTAATGCATTGGCCGCTGCGTAAATGAGATCGCAATCACGATTTTCATGTTCATCTGAGAAATATAGATTGTGATTATTCAAATTAAAGATAATGAAACGCTCTACAACTTTTATTCGAACATTTTTCTGTTGAACAATCACGTAAACTTTTATTGCAAAGTATAAAATTTTAAGCAAAATATAATTTTCTTCACCTTCTGACTACTTAGGCCAGATTGAAATGGTAATGAAACAGAAAAATTAATTTTCTAAAGAATGAGAATCGAATTCCATTGGAAGTCGAGATACGTACGATTTACGAAACCCTTGCAAATTTGAACTTTGAGGGGGTGCTGGGGGGGAAGCAAGAGGGGTAGGGGGCAGGACTTTTGCCAGGACACTTGTCTATATGAGAGTAGTCGATGCGAAAAAAATTAGCTTTATATGTATTTGTTCCCCTAAAAACCACTCATTCACTGGACTATAACGAAATGCGGCGGCGGCGGCGATGAGTTGCAACGAATGCCTGAATAGAATGGGAGTAAGATGTAGGAAGAAGAATAGTGAAAGTAGGAAGTAAAAAATGGTTATGACAAGAGACAGAGGAAGGAAGTGGATTGCAAGAGAAAAAAGGAGCAGAAGAAAAGAAGAAGAAGTAGGAAGAGGAGGAGGAGGAGGAGGAGGAGGAGGGAGGAGGAGGAGGAGGAGGAGGAGGAGAAAAAGAAGAAAAGAAGGAGAAAGAGGAGGAAAGAAGGAGAAGGAGGAAGAGGAGAGGAGGAGAAGAAGAAGAAGAAGAAGAAGGAGGAGGAAGGAAGGAGGAGGAAGAGGAGAAGAAAGAAGGAGAAGGAAAAGGAGGAGGAGGAGGAGGAGAAGAAGAAGAAGAAGAAGAAGAAGAAGAAGAAGAAGAAGAAGAAGAAGAGAAGAAGAAGAAGAAGAAGAGAAGAAGAAGAAGAAGAAGAAGAAGAAGAAGAAGAAGAAGAAGAAGAAGAAGAAGAAGAAGAAGAAGAAGAAGAAGAAGGAAGAAGAAGAGAAGGAGGAAGAGGAGAAGGAGAAGAAGAAGAAGAAGAAGGAGGAGGAGGAGGAGGAGGAGGAGAGAAGAAGAAAGGAGGAGAAGAAGAGGGAGAAGGAGGAGGAGAAGAAGAAGAAGAAGAAGAAGAAGATGGGAAAACTCTGAGAAACAGAAATTCATAAGGACGAAATAAAAGAAGAGAAAGAATAGAGAAAAGGCGGAAAATGGAAAAAAGTAGACGATGAAGAAGGAGGTGAAAAGAAAGTAGGAGGGGAATTAGTTGATAGAAGAAAAAATAAGAAGCAGAAATACAATAAGACAAAGTTAAAGAAGAAGGCGTGGAAGATGCAGAAAAATATGAGGAAAAAGGAGAAGCAGAAGCAGCAGTCAAAGAAAGAAGAGAAAAAATATGAAGTACAAGAAAAAGAAGAAGAAGAAGAGCACGAAGTAGCGAGGAGCGCATGAAGGAATCCAACAGCAAATTCTACTCAGTTGTGTATTTCCTCCATCTCCCTCCCAACCCCTTACTCAACCGGAAGTGTATTCTCGATGCGAGCCAGGCTTGGCTGGAGATTTGTTGTCGCCTGAATAAATAGGAAATACATGTCAACCATCACCCCCCGCCCCCTCCCACCAACAACCACTCAGCTGTTTATGTTTGCTTGCCTATGCTACTTGCCTTGCTACCACAAACCAAGTCGATGATAAATTGAGAAATCCGATTGAGTGAGGCTGAGGCAGAGAGAGGCAGGCAGCCTTGTTGACTGTGCGTTGATTCCTTACTTACTCAAAAATGCTCATGCACTCACTGATCGAAGCACTAAATTCAGTGCTTTCAATCATAAATCAGCTCTCATTTTGATTTGATGATTTCGAATAGAAATTCGTGAAGCCTAGTTGATGTTGGTATTGTGAAATCGTTACTTGAATTGTATAAATATGAAGTTGTTACATTCCACTAAATTAGTTTGACTGGAAAGTTTACTGAACTATAGAGCCCAGTGAAATTTTGCAACTTCTTTATCCAATTCCTGTTGATAATGTTGAAAACTTTTCCTCCAATGAATCAAGAGTTTTCAAATTACACTAAATCAGCTCCACTGGAAGCTCACTAGGATAGATGTACCGTCTAATTTGACAATATTTTTCATTAATTTACAGAATTCCAATTCGAAAAGGTTACATAAATCTCGAAGAAATAGTGTTGATGTTAATCAATACTAAAGAATCTTCCTATAACGTGATTGATCAGTGTGATTTCATGGCACTAATTCCATTGACAAGCTCTCTGTACTAGTAGTAAGTTCGAAGATTAAGACAACATGAGATTAGTCACGTTTAGTCACAGTAATCCAAATAGTTGCTTATGAAGCAGCACACACTGATGCAATGACTAATCGGTGTGTGTTGCTTCATAAGCAACTGTGTGAAGTACTGTGAATGAACGTGACTAATATCGTCTTGTCTTGTCTTGACTAACCGGTGTACGCCTAGCCTAATTTAGCTACTGTACTTCTGAATAATTGAATCATTGGAATCAGTCACTACTTATGTGATAAAGAATGAAAAGGCTTCAAGTGAAAAACAAGATGGTTTGATTTTTGATTATATATGACATGGAACCAGGATAATTACAGGATAGGCATATGGCCTTTTTTTTTTTTTTTTTTTATTGTTGGGCTTTGGTAACCCTTAGCCACCGCGACCGCTATTCGATCTTTGTGGCATCCCTCTTGGCTTATGCTATGTTCCATAATCCAAGGCCAGAGCAGAATTTACTCAGGGCCTTGAAGTCCAGTTCTCTTGCCTCCTCTGGTAGGAGGGTTGCCTTCCAAGAAGTCTCCTCCTCATTTGCAAGAGTGTTGACATTCCAGCAGCAAATGTGCTGTTGATTCTGTTATGGACCCACCCTTCCGAAGCTGTTCAACTTATCAGGATGGGTTCACACCTCAGATTCCATTGCGGAATCTTTCAGTTGTAGTGCCTTCCTCTACATGTACCGTTTCCCGGCAGGTTTGGAGTCAGCAATAACTCTGAAACCTGTTCCAGGTCGGTAGAGTTTGGGGAGATCCCCATCCTCGTTAGATGTCTGAGGCTGTTCAGCCTCTTTTACTCTTATTGGTATCCATAAGATTCTACGAGTAGCTGGAGACTTATTCAGTCACCCTGGGCAGAGCTCCGCGTTCACCCAGGGAAGGCTTTGAAACTGGAGGTCGCCTGGTATCCAGAGTTCGCATACTCATGTCAGGCACCCCTGACCATGCAGCCGTCGGCGTATGCTGTTCCACCATATGTTGGCTTGGCTTGCGCAGTTGATGCTTCAGGTGTTCCTACTTGAACACCCTACTTAAGCTGGGACGCAACGGTGTTAGTTGCCAACCAGCCTACATCTACCACTACTTGCATCAGGAACCCGGAGGATTGCCACACCCCGGACAGAATAAATTCACTTCTGCTGCGGGTGGCATATGGCCTCATATGATGTTAGTTTTTCTGGACTACAATCCGTTCCTTCTTTAAACTAGAGGTACTCCATTTATTTATTTGTTCATGCTTAAAACAATGAATGAACCTTCCCAAATTAGAATTCTTCTCCTTTGATAATTGATTTCATTCTAATTATTTAACATTGATTCCAACTGATACTAACTGTATACATTTATACAAACTGGAGAGAACTTTACCACAAAAGTCGATTACTGATTACTGATCATCGATCTACTCTTCACAAAATTCAAACCTATGATCGAAGACAAACGCAACTGGGTCGTGTAATTCATGTTCAAGAAGTGCAGTTGAAATGGTTTCTGCCTGATGTGACAGTATTATTGCTTCAGCTGCAGCCCACACGGTCTAGCTCTATCAGGGGACGCATCCATCACTGGCATATTTTGCATGCTGTACGCATCATTCACCAGGATCGATTCTATCTTCCAGTCATCTTTCAGGCTCAATCACTAACTCCTCCAACAAATCTATCCAGACTGGCTTTATTCGACTTCGCAACCTCAACTCACATTTCGCATTGGCCACATTACTGTAAAATTTTAGCTGTATTGTGGTATTTTCCTTTTTTTTGTGTGAAGGTGCCTCAACACAATTTCTCATGAGGTTACCGAAACACCTTTCTTATTGTTTTTTGTACATCTTTTTGAAAAATGTATTTTGATGAATGAATGGTTGATTCCATTCCAATCATGTAAATTCCTCTAGTTGTAAGTATCATACTACACTTCATAGCCTACTACACTTGCATACTGCAGTATACTACACAGGCTTCGTATGGTCTAGAGATAGACAAAATGAAGACATTCTATTGTGAACATTATAGACAAAATAAAAACATTCTATTGGGGACCTCATATACAAAATATAGACATTCTATTGTTGACCTCATAAACAAAATAAAGACATTCTATATTGATGACAAAATGAAGACATTCTCTTGGGGACCTTATAGACAAAATGAAGACTTTCTATTGAGGACCTTATAGACAAAATAGACAGTCCATTGGGGACCTTATAGACAAAATTAATACATTCATTTGGGGATCTCATTTACAAAATAAAGAAACTCTATTGGGGACCTTATAGACGAAAATGTCCAACGATATCCTTCTCAAAGACAAAATTAATAATATTTTATATTTTAATATTTAATATTTTAATATTTGAAATAAATAATGAATTAGCCGTGAACGAAATTAATTTCTCGAAATGAAACCATGCGAGAGAAAAAGAGATTAGAAAGAGACAGAAAGTAAAATATAGATAGAGAGCAAAAGCAGAAGATATCGCTTGTCAAGAAGAAAGAAAGAGAGTTAAATAGAGAGAATGGCCAACAAAAAGGGAGAACAAGACTAAAACAGAGGAAATTGCTGTTAAAACGAGAGGGAGTGAGAGAGAAAATGATCGTTGAAAAGAGAGAACGAGACTGAAACAGAGAAATTGATTCACGAAAGAGAGCAAGAGAGGGTGAGTGAGGAAGAGAGTAGAGAAAGAGAGGGTGTGAGGAAGAGAAAAGAGAAAGGAAGAGAGTGAGAGAGAAAGTGAAAGGTCTAGTTAACGTGCCGTTTTTGTTGAACGAGCGCCGTTAATTGGAGCAAACGTCAACGTTCGGTTTTTATTATAAATTCGCAGCCAGCCGCAGTTGTCGACAAAACAAAACAAAATATGTCCGGCAACGTCGTTTAACTGCCGTTCTCTGTGCGGCGATGGAGGGGGGGGAGGGCAACGCATAGATATTCAATTAGTGCAAATTAAAAACCGCTCTACGCGCATTGAGTTGTCCAATTAGGTTTGCGCGATCTCCTTCACCCCCTCCTATCCCACCACTTACCAACCCCCTCCCCTCTACCTTCACTAATCGCTTCAAAAGATAGCTGCTGCTGGGGCTCCTTGTTGAGCCTTTTGAGCCTACATACCTTTGTGAAGGCACATCTCTATGTACCGTTTCTAAAATCATGCCCCTGCTACTGCAGCCTATGCCCTTTCATGTGTTGGGCTATAAAACAGTGAATGGTCGATGAAAATATGGGGTGAAAAGTCGAAGAGATAGATGTTAGAGCGAATTTCAAGTTCCGTTCAAGTTCGATTTTCAAATCCTGTTTTATTTCGATTTTCAAGTTTTATTCAATTTATTGAACTATTATGCAGTGAATGATCGATCAATGAAGAGGGAAGTCAAACAGAACGAGGGAGAACCGATTTTCAAGTTCTGTTCCAGCTTCAAAACAAAAAGCGTCGACGAAAAATACGTTAAAAAAACAATCATTATGCATTGAAGGATCGATGAAAGTGGAGTGGTAAGTTTTATTTCAGCTTCAAGCTAAAAACTATGTGGAAAAGGATGCTCAACAAACCGTGGCGGAGCGTGGTATACTTAACCGGTCATCACCGTGTATATTTCCTATAAATATATAAATAATAGGACATAATTATACCCGGCGATGACCGGTTGAGTATACCACGCTCCGCCACGGTCAACAAAGATTAATCAAATGGATTGGAATAAAACTGAGTAGGGTATTCGGGGTACTGTACAGTAAATGACGGATGAATGTGAAGTGGAAAGTCTGATAGAACGATTTCAAAGTAATATTCCAGCAATAAACGAAAATCTATGGCGGGAAACGGATGTTCAATAACGAAGAAACGTGATTATTAATTGAAAGAAGATGTTGTATTTAAAAAAAATGTGTATTACTTGACGTGGTGAACTATTATGCAGTGGATGACCGATGGGAACGATGGTGAACTGATTTTTTCAGCTTTAGTTCTTATTCACTCTAGCTTCAAACAGGAAGCTATCGCGAAAAAATATGATCGCGAATGGATAAACGTAATAATATAGCTGAAAGTCAATTCATCAATAAAAGAAAATCTAGTATTTCAGCTATCATCGATAAATGTGGAGTGGAAATGCAAAGAGAACTAACAATCTGAACAGGTCTTCAAGTACTATTCCAGCTACAAACAGAAAGAGATGGAAAAAAATGTTCAACAATGAATCAACGTAATAATCACTCAAAAGCAAACCATTTGTTTGTTCAAACTGAGTTTGTTCAATCAGTTTTGAATGAATACGATAGAAAGGACAGAGGAGAAAGATGGAAGCTAAACAATGTTGAATGTAAAAAGAGAAAGGAGAAAATTGGATGAGAAGAATAAAATTGGAAAAAATTAACAATAGAATATGGAAAATAGAATATTAGTAGTGGAGATCGTTTGTAAAAAAAGCTTATTGATGGATTTTGCAGAGTGAACTCCTATCAAGAGATGAGTAGCAGATCTTTTTGTGGAGCACATTGTTCCATTTTTCAGTAAAATATAAATTTATAAGGGTAGGGTGAGGAGTATTCAACTTTATTGTGAATTTTTAGATAGATATTGATTTTTTTCACATAAAATTGATTAAAAGTCCTTGTTTATCTGGAACTTGTACTGGTAGGAAGGTGGAAGTACTTGAATAGAACAAGTTGTGATAAAAATTATACAGAAAAGCCTGAGAAGATTCTACCATTCCAGAGTATAAAAAAAATGAAAAAAGAGTATGAGAAAAGAATGATAAATGAGAAGAACTGTATTTATTGATAGAGGATAATAATATCGGAATGTTGTTTGGAGTACTAAGCAACATAAAGGACAACTATAAACTGTTCAAATTTCTGTTTTCAAACTTTGAATAAAGATATAAATTCAAAAATGATTTTATTGATACAGAAATATGAAATAAATATGAAAAAGAGTATAGTATAACAGGTACATATAGATTTTCTTGGAAAGTTGTTTAGGTCTATCACAATAAACGAATTTAATTATTAAAGAGAATAATGTTTAATTGGTAATTAATCGATGTTGAAAGTATTTATTATTCAAACAGGCTAGAAGGATAGATTTTTGACATATATATGTTTCACTCTAACAAAAATCGATTGTGAATCAAGTGATCTCGTAATTACTTTGAATTTGGAATTGAGAATTCATTACGAAACCATACACGTATTCCATTCGTTTATCATTGAGGAAATACTTCAGAACTGAGCTTTTCAGATAATATTAGAAGAAATTTGTGTTACAAGAAGTCATGTAACATTTTAAAAGAGAAACTACTCCATAATGGCTGTCATTGGCCGAAACTGAAGCCTAATAGTGGCAATAGAAGGAGGAGCTAAAGTGGGAGGACTATACTGAGCTGACGTCAAACGATCGGCCAATCAGAAGGCAGTATCCACTTGGTTTTCAAAATGGCAGAGATCCTAGGCAGTTCCGTACATAGTGAAACGTTTTGAATACTGAACGTATCACCCCTAACGTTATTATTTGATTGAAGTCAACTTTGATTGAATTGGAGAATTGGTAATCTCAAAAATACAAAGTAAAATCATATCTAGTATTAGCAACAACAAGTTTTCGAGTTATTTCAATTTAAAATTTCAAATGCCGCCATTTTGAAATATTTAGTCAGGTAAGGTTGCTTCATTTTTTTACAGCAGAGCTTCATCTTTGCCAAATTTCAACAAAATTACTTAAACCATTCTGGAGAGAAAAAAAGTGAAAAAACAAAGTGATGACTAGGGGGAAACAAATCATTCTAGGACCCATAATTACTGGAACCTTTCTCTCAATTTCAATGCCAGAAGACCACTCACAAAGTTTGTCAATCTATTTAACACTCTGTATAGTATCTCTTCTAACTATCTCCTCAGATAGTATAACGCGTTAGATTCAAGTTCTCTAGGCATCATCGTCAGTTCGCATGTACAGTAGTTACTCACTTAGCACCTAACGTTACACAAAGAATAATTAATAATAGGGTACGTCTAGGAATTATCTATTCCCTTCATGGACGACCTACAAAATTTGTTCGTTCCTCCTTAGTTGTACTCTATCACCATATACTCTGTTTACAGGCTCAGTGTGCTCGATTGTCACCTGCGCTGCGTGTGCCGCATGCCGCATGCGGCTTCAGTGGCATGAGATTTATCAAATTAGAAGCAAACCAAAGACATGATGGCAGATCAAACTATGAGAAATCAAAACCTTGGGGAGGTTCCTCTCAGGGTTGGATTCGGTACATACTGTAGGGGAGGGAATTCAAGGATACAGGGAGTGACAAGGGAAGGATACAAGAAGGATACTGAAGGGAAGGATACTGAACAAGGGGACAGAAGAAGGGTTTCAGATGGGGGGCTCCAAGGGGAGTTTCAGGAGGAGTTGCAGGGGACTTTAAAGCTGGGGTTGAAGGGGGAATTCGGGGTAAATTTCAGTGACATGAGACCCGCATAGCCTAGACTCCAGCTGGTTATGAATGCACAGTTAACTTGCAGTTAGCTCCCACCAGGCTGTGAGCGAAGCCTTACAACCCGCATCCAAAGCATCACGGGATTGACGACTGACTCTCCATCCCACGCCAGCAAAGATAATCAGTGAAAGGGTTTTTGTAACAACAGTTTTTGACAGCTGCATGATACTTCTTTCAATAGCTTATTACAATTACAAATGTGATAAAATAAACCCTCAATTATTGAATTAGGATGTACCCACCTGATGCTGTAGGTCCATTCATCTCTCAACATCATCCTTCCCATTAGCCACGCACATGCCTAGGGCTCATTTGGGCATCTTCCACAGCAGAATTAATCCACTGATTAATATTCGTTATTTTGTACAAATTCAGATGATTGGGTTTTGGCGACTGTAGAATATTTTCATCAATAGCTTATTATTTTTTTGTTATTATTTTGCATAGTGATACTGAGAGTTTTAATTATTTATAATAAAAATCTACTGATTGATAAATCAGACCGTAATTTTGTTCAAAGTGAAGATGGCTTCGGCGAATGCAGAGCTCTTCCTATCAATGGCTGTTCTATTAGTATTCTGTTATCGAAAATTTTATTGGGTTAATACAAGTATAAACTCATAACATACAAGTTCAATGTTATTCGATGACAATTCAAAAATTAAACACTAGAAATTCAATATTTGTTAGTGTTCGTTCGTTCCTGTGTCTAGGCACAGTATAGTTACTCTATGGTCTAGGTCTGACCACTTATTAATCTTGCTGTCATGACCTAGTTGTTGAAGGATTCTCGGAGCTATGTTTAATTAAGTGTTAATCATTAGGCTATGTTTATGAAGTGTTAAAGATGATTATGGTATAATTATAATATGAATGGATTTTTTTTCAAGAAAACTGATTCAAAACACTTGGAATCTTCTTGATCTGTCTCATAGCTTCTTCTTTCTTTACCTTCTCTCTTTACTTTTTAAATGAATGAATGAGTAGAAATAATTCCAATTTATTACCACATGGATACAACCATAAATTACATCATACAAGATGTATAAAATACAAATATGCCATGTACAAGAATGGATATATTCAGATAAAAAAATAAAGGAAAACTTGAATGAACTATATTCAGTGTTAAATCAATCAAATGAACCACATACACTTCTGAAACTATAGAAGCGTGAACTTGGTGAACATTACGATTTTGTTTGGAATTCTATTCACATTTTTTCATCAATCTAATTTCCTATTCTCCTCCCTTCATTATCAACCAAACAACACTGATTTTATTCCAAGTTATTGAAACTCGATTCTTAAAAACACATATTTCGATACAAATTTCTGAAGACATACCCTACCTTACAACCACATAGAAATCAAATAACAAACTTCAAGCCAACCAAAGGTCACCAATAAACCTACTCAACAATAAATCATCTCACGAAACGACACCAGCATTTTTCATCGTGGATTTATTGTTGTAGACATCCCATTGCCACTAAATAGAAATGAATACCAGATTCTGATATTTCCGCCTCTTTTTTGACCTTTGAAAGGGTTGAAAGGTGAGTGTAGAGGGATGATTCACAGAGAATAAAAGCAATAAAAGCGACCGTGGGCGATGGATACCTTTTGAACAAAGGCCACCACAAAGAAGGGGGCTTCTAATTTCTACAAGTTGATACTGGACTCGAGTTGCAGACCGAAGTTTGACATTTCATTCGTTTTATTTGTATTCGTAGGAATGAAGTGGCAATGCGGGTAGGCCACTACAAAACGGCCATGACCTATTCCTTTCCATCCTTCTTCTCCTTCCTATTTTTTATCCTTTGTCCAATCCTTTCTTTTCCTCTAATGGGAAGGAACATGAGTGAGTTATCCTTCTACATTATGTATGTGGACAATTTAGTATGCGCTGAAATTATAGAGATAGAATAATTATTTCTATTATGCGCTCATGGACAGTTTAGTATGCGCTGAAATAATAGAGGTAGAATTTTTAATCTTGATTAATAAAAACTCTGCCAAAAAGTTAATCTTTATTCTGTCCAAATAATGCCAATGTCCAACAAACGTGTTCAAATACTTGATTATGGGAGATAATGTAGATGGATAAAGAAAAATCAAGGATGATATAAATTTCTCAAGAAAATATGAATCGATTATAAAATTCAACAAATCCACATATGCACGAAAAACAAACTTTTTTAACTTGAAACTTTCCCTTCAATTTATTGAAGAGCTGAAAATATTTAAGAATGTATTGAGAAAAATACTGGAAATTCATCATAAAATCGCATCAGTAGTATTATAGACTGACAAAATAGAAAGTCTATATTTATCGTTACATTTCCAGCCATTAAAAATCAATACAGTATACAATCAAGTGTTGATAGAAATATCTTCAACCATCCTCCTCTAAAAATGTACATTTATTTGTCCATATTTCATCTTTCAAGTAAATAAATCAATCTCATCAAAATTCAATATTGATATACACGTATTAGAAGTTTAAATATTGTTGAATTATATTATCAAGTTCATAATGTTTACAAAAAACAAAGAATAATAATATTCTGAAACTATCGTATACAATAATCTATGCAGAAATATCTATGTATTTTATAAATATATACAGTATATCTACATTAAACTCTAATCTAATCCTATCCATCTCTCTCTTCTCCTTCTTCTCCTCTTTTCTCTCTTAAACCTTGAGTTCACTTTAGCAGTGCTAAGACCCCAACAGTTTGCTGTAGCCCTATATAAATAATAACAAGGGATGTTCAACCTCTCCTGGCTCCCTTTTAGCCAGCTTGCTCGTTACTTCTAAACGTTCTAATCACGGCTGCCTCAAACGTTCTTACTACCAAAACCCTTCCTCTTGTCTTTCTCCTCCTCATTCTCCTCCACCACCTCCTCCTCCTCCTCCTCCTCCTCCTCCTCCTCCTCCTCCTCCTCCTCCTTCTTCTTCTTCTTCTTCTTCTTCTTCTTCTTCTTCTTCCTTCTTCTTCTTCTTCTTCTTCTTCTTCTTCTTCTTCTTCTTCTTCTTCTTCTTCTTCTTCTTCTTCTTCTTCTTCTTCTTCTTCTTCTTCTTCTTCTTCTTCTTCTTCTTCTTCTTCTTCTTCTTCTTCTTCTTCTTCTTCTTCTTCTTCTTCTTCTTCTTCTTCTTCTTCTTCTTCTTCTTCATCATCATCATCATCATCATCTTCACATCATCTTTCTTCTTCTTCTTATTCTTCTTTTTTTTATTCTTCTTCCAATTTCTCAACCTCTATTATTTCTCCTCTTCTCGTTCACCTTTCCTCTCCAATCTATTGTCTCTCTCTCTCTCTATCTCTCTGACTCTCTCTTACTTCTTATGATCTTCTCACTCCCTCCTATTGAATCCACCTGTCGATCAGCATCCCTGTAATACACTGCCTCAATTGCCTTCGTCGTTATTTTGTGCCTTTCTTTTCACCTTCGGCAACTGAAGGGAAAGTAAGGAAGGAACATCATCATTTCACCCCCTGGGGGAAGCCCCCTAATTATGATCGTCGCTCAAACATCATCGTCTTGCTCAATTTACTGTGGGCCGTCTCCCTTTGATCACTTACGCTTTTGCTTCTGTGTTTCAATGCTTTCCTGTTCGAATCACCTGTATAAAATGATGCTTGCTATCAATCTCTACTCCTTATTTTCAATCTTCTTGCTTCACCCTTCCGTTCAGTCTGATTTCCTCCAATATTGATTAGTGTTATTTCAGTCACTTCTGATTTTTGTTCAATAATAATAGACAATTTATACCTATGCAGAAAAAATTGGATGAAACATACATCCATTTTATTGCCACTTCTTTTTCCAGACTTTTTTCTACTCCTTCTTCTTCTTCTTCTTCTTCTTCATCTTCTTCAAGTATGAGGTTTTCCTGCTTTTCTCCTGGTATAAGTGTACCTGTAAGTATTTCTTTTCTGACTCCACTCTCTGTGATTATTCAGTAACTCCTTGGCTTCATCACTCCCCCCCCTTCCCGCCATCCTCAACTTTTTCCTTTCTACGTTTTCATTATTTTGTTTTGCTCCGTATTTTCTTACCTCCATTCTTCTCGTCAGCCTTATTTCATCCTTCCGTAGATTTCTCAAATTTTTCTCTCCTTGTTTCACATCTCTTCAACCCCCTCATCTCCCTTTTATTCTTGTTCTTCTTCTTGGAATTAACTGTGTTCTTCCTCTTCTATTTCTTTTGATTTTCTTTCTATCTTCTCTCCTTCATTCTCTTGATCTCTCTTTTATCTTCCATCTTCTCTTCTTCATTCTCTCCTTCTCTTATTCTACAAGTGTTAGCTCTCTTCTCATCATTCTCAATCATCTTTTTTGTTGTAATTCCTCTCCTTTCCCGTGTTATTTCTCTTCCTCATCCCATTATGTCTTCTTCTTCACCATAATCTTTTCTCCTCTTTCTTCTATCTGTGTCTCAGTTCTATCTCATCCTCATCTGTCTTTTTCTTCAACCTTTTCCTTCGTGTCCCTCAGATTTTTTTCTCCAATCTCGTTATCAAGTCCCTCCTCATGATTCCTTTACTTTCTCTCTCCTTCTCTTATTTTTCCCGCTTTTTTTTCATATGCTACCTCACTTTTTACATCTCTCTCTCTCTCCTATCGAGTTCATCATCATCACGGCGTAAGTGCTGTCCCATTAAGCATCCGTCTCACTCTCTCACCCTTGTCAAGTTACTATTAAACAACCAAATTGATTCTTTTTTCAGAAACCATCCATCAGAATGATGTTTGGAGAGAAAGAATGAATGTTTTTCTTCAAGGAAAAAGTACTGAGCGGTTGAGCAATTTGTAACTAAATGCTGAGTGTCTCTCAAGTAAAACAAATGCTTTGTTTGATTCAAATTATTCTCCAACAGTTATCAAATCAAACTTCTCTAAAAAAGGTTTGTTCACGATTTCTCTCCTGACACCTAGACCAGTTCAACGAATTATCAACAGAATAAATTCAGTAGTGTACTTCTAACACTCAAGAGAAGGAGTGATAGTAGAGCAGAGGCAAGGACAAACGAGAAGAGTGAAAGTAGAAGTAGCCGTATGGAATATTAACATCAAATTCAACATAAATCTGGGAAAGCAATGGCTCTAATTAGCTCTCAGATCTAAACTCTACACACAACCAACAACATCACATAACACTGGTGATCTGTTAATGAATAATTACTCCTCCTCCTTCTTTTTCTCCTTTTTCTTCTTCTTCTTCTTTCTTCTTCTTATTTTTATCCTTCTTCTTCCTCCTCTCCTTATTCTTCTCCTTCTTCTCCTTCTCCTTCTTCTTCTTCTTCTTCTTCTTTTTCCTTCTTATTCTTCTCTCCTCCTTCTTTCTTCTCTTCTTCCTTCTTTTCATCCTCTTCTTCTTTCTTCTTCTTCTTCTTCTTCTTTTCTCTCTTTCTTCTTCTTTCTTTTCCTTCTTTCTTCTCTTCTTCTTCTTCTTCTTCTTCTTCTTTATTCTTCTTCTTCTTCTTCTTCTTCTTCTTCTTCTTCTTCTTCTTCTTCTTGTTCTTCTTATTATTATTATTATTTTAATAGTCTATCTAGGCTATATTCATGACATTCACGGGATCTTTTGTATACAACCCCGCATTTTTTCTATGATCACATGCCTAACTTGCTCTAATGAAATAGTTTTTCTGTCATTCTGATGATAATTGCAGTCTATTAGAAAAAAAAAACTTTAAACCTTATATTACAGTGTAATTCTTGTAAGTGATCAAAATGAAGTTCTCATGTTTATGTATGTGAACAATTGATGCGAGGCTGTTGTGCAAAAGACCCTATTCTGGTTTCATTCATAAGACATGATAAAAGCGTAAAGCGAGCACAACCATATCCTACCGGGTCATCAATGTTTGATATCCAGGTCAATAGATTCTCCAGTTTACGATGAATTTCATCCAATATGATGGAGACACATAATAACCGCTGTCCATAACATGTTAAATTGTTTCCATATCATCAACTGTATCAAGATAGAAGCTCCGGAGATAACGTGAGACAAGTCGTTGCAAACCGCCGTTCACATTTAAATGTAATTGCAGGGTGGGTTTGCTTATACATTGAACTAAGTAGATAGTAGACCATCGGTAGATAGTCTAGTATCTATCGGCTGTATCGAACATACCATGTATTGGCTGTAAACTAGTAGCATAGCCCCCTTTAAACTACTGTAGTTTAAAGGGGGCTATGCTAGTAGTCATGGTCAACTGAAGTAGGCCTAGTGTGCGGATTAGCATGCGGGTGACCCAATCTTTATAGCCTCACTAACCTTCTAAGGTATGAAGTCATTTAATTTTATGTTAACTGGCATTTGTGTTTTGATGAAGATCGATTCTACTGAATCGATCACTGCTGATCGACTATCGACTCTACGCAACTGAAGTGATAGCTCTGAATGCAACTTAAATGAATGAGGAGATGCATGATGGTTCTAAATGTAATCAAGATAAAGTAAATACCTCTCGACTGGCATTATTTGTAGTTCGATGGAGATAAATTTTACAACATCAACTACTGCTACCCATTCTACTACGCAAATAAGGTGATAGCTTTGAATGCAACTTAGATAGTGAGTAGTTGGTTGATAGTTCCGAATATAACTCTGGATATGTGTATAGCTAGATAGTTTTTGATGTGCTACATCATAGCCCCCTTTAAACTACAGTAGTTGAAAGGGGTTAAAACTACTGTAGTTAAAAGGAGGCTATGGCTACATACAGTATTATCTGATTCATACTGCGCAAAACTATTTATACATACTGCTGCGAAGTACAGTACAGATTGATCAAAAAGTCCCCCCGCAGTGAAATATTAAATAAAATCATTCAAAAACTAGTTAAAATTCACCGAAAATTTATCACAGTAAAATATGTTGAAAGCACCTACTTTGTTGTTAAGTATTACAATAGACTAACAATATACCTCTGGTATTACGCAATGAAATTATTTATATACAGAACACATATTGTACTTGTATCAGTATAATGTATCTAGAATAATGCACTAGTACATAGTACCATGTAGTATCCGCTGAGAGACTAACACCCCATTGTTGTTAAATAAGAGCTTCATCAATCTCCCGTATCTTCTTTCCAAATTATAATTATCCAGTCCATATTTTAATTATTATTGAATCGAATTTCATTCATGATGTCCCGCTTGAGCATTAATGGAAAAAAGTAGATTAGTTACAACAAACAAATATAGTATACAGTTCCCGTAAAGCTTTGAATACATGGTTTTCATTGTTCAATTTTTTTCCCAGAAAACTTTCGTTGAAAATTATTTATTTATTACTCTTGGTGCGAAACCAACAACAAATATCACTCTCATTCATGTGAAAATCAATACGCTTCTGAAAGAGAAAGCCCTGAATAATAATTAGGAATTTCGTTCAATAAATTATTATAATAATTACTTATTTATAGAATAAACTTTTCCTTTTTCCTGATTCTGCATTGAAATTGTGTGAAATAACCAGAGTCCTAGTTGGAATACCGAATACGTAATAAAAAAGAGCTTTAAAGTTGAGTTTTTATCCCTTGACTGATTACCCTAGATTAGAAGCGTTGAAAAACTTTTCAATTTTCAGATAATGAATTATTATATGAACTGATATAATATATAACAAACGAATGAGATTATTACGCACTTCTCTGACTATTTGACATTTTAAATCTACTCGTGTATTTTATTTCCTGCGCCAGATGTAGATTTGTTAAAAAATGTAAATTGCTTGGTTTTGTTATTATTCTTAAATAGTTGCTTGGTATATCACAATCTCCTTCCCTATTTACAATATTATTGTGTACGAGGTATTATCAGAGATAATACAGACCCGTATATTTAATAATTAGTCTATGGTATTATTCAATCTGTGCTTATATCCAGCGTATCCCAGCGTATCAATGTAAGTTTTCTTCCATCCTTTTATCTTCAGCATATGCTTAAGAAGCAATACGTTTTTAAAAAGCGAGCAGGTCAACTCCACTGAAATATAAATCTTTTTCAAAGCTTGTTAGGGAGAATGTTCTAGCCCTACGCACGTATAACATTGAATTTAATCCGCAACAAACGTTATGCGACATTTCAACTCGAGTTAAAAAAACTTTTCCACCATTCTCACATGAATTTTGCTCTTTCTTTTCAAAACTTTCTCTCTCCCTCTCTATTTTCATATTATTCTCCTTCTCTGTCACTCTCAGAAATAATATTTTTCTACTCAGTTACTTGATCTCCCTCTCTCTCTCATCTTAAGAGAAGGGTTCTCTATCTTAACCACATACTGTATATACTCTCTTTAGGCGTATAGCTTCTTGATTTTTCTCCATACTCCGCCTCTTTATTCCCTCACTCACTCATTCACTCACCATTCACTCTCTCTCCCACTTTCTCTCTCTTTCTCTCACTCTCTATTTCTCTCTCTCTATCTCTGTTCCTCTCTTTCTTCCAACTTCAGCTGACTGAATAAGAAATTATTTCTGTGGCAATTTTCTCTCAGCCCAGTTTGCTCGGCAAAAGAAAAGCACGAAACTGCTGCTGTGGTTGAATAAGAAATAACGCGACATTTCTGTCACTGGGTTTCTCGGTGTTCTCCATGTTGCCGTCTAATCCGGGGCAACATGTGTAAAGTCTACAAACTGCAAATGCGCAAGAAACACAATTTAGACATTCTTTCAGACGGCCTCGTTTTGTTCTTAGACGGTAGTTTTGTTTGAATAATGTCTCTGCGCTTGGGTCTAACTGTTTGTCTTGAAATGTTCGGATTTGGGATTTCTTCCTGGAAGTTTCATGTGGCAGTAATCAGAATAAAAACGTACTAAAATTGAAGAATTTAATAAAACTGTTGATGATAATGATACTCAAATTGGTATTTTCAATATTCAATCAACAAATTCATCGTTATAAGTCATAACAAGTTCATTTTATTTATTTATTTCTCATAAAATTACAAATACAACTTTTCAAACAAACAGCAAGAATGAATCAATCACAATACAGTTTTATACAAATAAGATTGGTTTAGAGGAGCCGGTCACCGTAACATCGGGAGTGGTAGGCGCTATCTCTTATCTAAATCTCACCGATTAGACTCGATTCTGCCACTGGGACAACTGTTTCCCAACTCTGATTAAAGTTATTACAACAGGCCATTATTGGTTATAACAATTGCAAGATACTGATCAAATACTTTCTGCATTCCCTCTATCGAAGCGTTACGCACTTTTATCGAGTCCCACCATTGTATTGTATTGTTGTTTTTGATTGGAATGCAATCCATTCATCCATTATTAATGCGCCAAACTGGACGATAAACACTGAATTCTGTTTCATTGTTTGCAGCAGCAGTTTTGCATGGAAATTTTCACCTTTTTCGGAACCCTCCAGTGCCAAGGGGACTGAAATCCCATCTCCGCCACCTCTTCCTCCTTCTCCTCCTCCTCCTCCTCCGCCTCCGCCTCCTCCTCCTTCTTCTTTTTTGTTCTTCTTCTTCCACCGATTCCACCCACCGGATGTGGTAGATCAGAATTTATAGTTCCCTGGTGGGTCATATTCACATTTTCATAGCCGCCATTCAGTTATACGCGAGAATTCAGTGCGTTACTGATAATGGGACGGGACATGGGAGGAAGGGGAGGAGTGAGGTGATGCGGGAGAGGGATATACTGGACAGTGGAGGAGTGAAAGGAAAAGTGTGAGGAGGTGAGTGGGAGAAAGATGGCGAGGGAGTAAGAAGAGGTTCAGGAGAAAGGAGAAAGGGGTTAAAAGAGAAGGAAAAAGGGCTTGGAAGAGGTGGAGAAGGGATAGATGAGGGATGGATTCAGCGAGAATGAGGTAAGCTACTGTTACCAAGCGCTTAAAAAGCAACCAGTATTCTTCGTGAATTGGTACCCTTGGCAAACCAGTGTCTAGTCTAGAATCTCGGTTGAAGAAGAAGAAGAAGAAGAAGAAGAAGAAGAAGAAGAAGAAGAAGAAGAAGAAGAAGAAGAAGAAGGAGGAGGAGGAGGAGGAGGAGGAGGAGGAGGAGAAGAGAGTGTTAACAGAAAATAGATGATAGATATGATAAGGACTGAAGTGCAGAATGACTTGAAACAGTGTTTCGCCGCTATCATGTCTCTCCATTCACCTGAAAATGGGGGGAGATGACTCGACACTCTCTCAAACTCTGATTGAGGGTGCTCTGTGGGGGGGAAGTCCTATAGGGTAGGGGGCGGTTAAGAGTGAGGGGCTATAGACACAAGTAATTTCCGCCAGCACGTCAACTTTATGATGCTAATAAAAAGCCTCTTTCTGGTCTTAATTTATAGTCGAGTCTACACGATTCATATACGAATCGTAGCGAGCTCAGTTATACTGTGACCGAAACCACTATATCCTCTCCAATACATGCTCACTACAACTGTATATACAACTGAATTCCTATATGTTGGCTATTTAGTGCTGGTTATAAATATATTATAATCTTCAATACAAGCTGAAACTATAACTAAGTTTGTATCCAGTAGCTATTTAGTTCAGGTTACGAGTATAATCTTCTCCAATACATGCTTAAACTATACCTACACAATTTAATTCGTATATGTTAGCTATTCAGCTCGAGTTATAAATATATATTTATATATATACATATATTAGTTATTTCCAATTTATGTGCTACAAGTATATGTGTTTACACAACTCAATTTGTATCTGGTGAATATTTAGTTGGAGTAATAAATTCTGCACGAAGTACTACTCTATATCTATAACAATGTTATCTAACTGCATCACTATTACTATATATACTTATCAGTCTTGTATTTCTGGTTGTAAACTTGAGCGACATAAAATCGGCAAAAGTCATAAAATCAGAGTTTTATAGGAGATCGTTGGAAAACGTTGATCAATTTGAAACTAACAACAATATTGCTCAAATTAGGGTCTGATCCTGCTAGGATGAAGTTCCAAGTATTTTCCGTGCATTCAAAAAGAGTAAGTTCAACATTAAGTTATTTTTCCCATTGAAACTGTTACTCATTCTCCCTCTACATAAGAAAATATAGTTGGCGAGGTATGCTTCTTTCCAGCACACCATACTATGGAGCAAGTGTTTGATTTTGGTTTTGTTGTGCAAATAGTTACAATACAGTAGAACTTTGATGAAAACCTCAAATAGCTTCCTGTGGCCCTATCTGTTGGTATTGAATGTACGAAATTATTAAATGTATTGAGTTTAGTTTGTTAAATTCCACATAGATAGAGCTTAAAAAGTTTTTTTTAACATTAGTAGCCTACAGTGACCAGTAATCACTGTACAAGGTAGAATTTCATTGGTACGACTGAGCTGCTGTCAGCTGCAGATAGTCGAAAAAGCAACTACTGTATTTAAAACTAAGTATTTTAGAAAATTCAAGTGAGCACGGGGTGAATTCGTTCCAATTGAATTACGTCATTTTATCGACGTTCCTTCCTTGGTTCTTGTTTCATTGATAACGTTAGGTGACATTAATTACTTCTGGTGCAACCGTGTTGTCGATTCTGCAACCCTTGAAATGAATTAATAAAAATAAAAATTTATACATTAATGGATGAATTGATAATAATGATATCAATGAGCGATTGATTTTCCTGATATAACCTGTAGTATATAAGCGATCACTAAAATTCCAAACAACCCTAAAAAATATCCATAGTGGAATACATATTCCAGGGAATAAATCCGTTGAATAGTAATAATTTCCAGCGGGATGACAGCATTCTGATGATTTTCGAAAGTGAAACGCAGCATATCACTTTCACACACAGCCGACAATTCAGTATCACTGGCAGTGGTGAACTAACTGAGTGCTCTCTCACAAGTCCCACAAGTAATTTTCTTGATAACGCAGACAAATGATGCTTTCATACGAGAGTGATAATGGAAACAGAACAAGGCGTGCCTGCATCCATCTGTGTGAGAAGAGGAAATGGATGAAGGAGAGAGACAAAGAGAAAGAAGAAGAGGGAAAAAGGAAAGAGACGGAGAAAGTAGACATTCAAGGGTTGGCGAGTGTGATACGTTATGATTAACCCCGAGAACTTTCCATCCATACTCTGCGCCATAATTAATGGTCGAATTATCTTTCTGACATTTCACTACACACACACATACATTTCCACATATGTGCGGTAGCAGCGGCATTTTCATGATGGAAGGCTCTAAAATGCTGCCTCATATGTACATGTTGCCAAAGTGACGTAGGATATAAGTGGTGTGCGATGTGTATGTGGATGAATCTTGTATTGTTTTATTTAAGGAAATGAGAGCTGTTACCGTGATATCTGTGATTTTGTCTACTTTTTCAACAATAAGAACTGCGAATGGATAAAAATATATTCAGCTAAAAACTTGTTTCATGTTTTCTCTCTATCCTTTCACTCATTCAAGGAAATAGAGTACAAATGTATGGTTCATTCACAGCTTGTCGCTTTGCAAGTGCTTGCTAACATAGCTTACATTGAATCAGTTGCGCATGTATTTCATAGACACGCTGTTGTAAGCGTTTGAAACAAGCTGGTGAATTCACACATGATCCGACGCGACGCCGATACGACAAGAGCATTTTCTTTCTGCGCATGCGTCACGAGCCCTATGCTTTGAATAGTCAATGCTCATCGTTGTTGACGAATGCTCGGCTTCCTTCTGTAATTTCAGATTGTGTGACGCTTGCGCAGAACGAAAATGCTGTTATCGGATCGGTGTCGGTAATTATAATGTGTGAATTGACCTTTGTTCGAGTTTGTTCTCATAGTAGTTCTTCTATCAGGACGTATTGCGTAATTGGCTACAACCCTTGTGTTTGAAATACCTGATATTGGAATTGTTTGATGAACTGATTTCAGTCTTCAATTAGTTGAAAATTATGGAATACTGTGTTGGGTTTTCAGATTCAAATCGTCTCCAATGCTGTGTTCACTCTCGTTCAAATTAATTAGTTTTATAATATTCTATTTTGTCTCCTTTTCCAAAAGAATGAAATAAGGCATACTATCGGGAGTCAGGAAGAAACTATTCAAAAAATATTACTGAAACCTTTTCTTTCCTCATATATTTATGGAATCACATCGATCAGGTTTTTCAATAAACTCCTCTGGATTTGTTGTTCAGAGATTGTTATCAAGAAAAGCATCGTTTTGATCGTTGCTCCAGCTTGATCTTTTTCTAATAATGACCAATGACATTCATTCTATTACTCAACTTCCTATTCCAATTCTTCCAATTTCTCAGACTTGTTCAAGATCAAGACTGCAGGCATTCTCACCATTTGAAAAACCCGCCTTCTATCTCTAAGACAGCAACGTGATAATGGCGGAAATTCTCAGTTGAAGCAATTAGAGATAAGTAGAAGCTGTAGATCGAAAGCGAAGTACCTACGTGCTTAGCCGAGCTACTTCGCCAATGTGATAAGTTATCGGTGCTTCTCCTTCACCCCACTACCCTCCCCCCCACTCTTACCACTTTGAACCCCCTCCAACTCTTCAACAGGGTCAGTGCAATTAGAAGGAATTTGATTAACCTTCAAACTTTGTGCAGACTGGAACTTGAAAGTGTTTCACTTATACTTGTTTCAACTCGACTAGACCTTGTACCATTTAAATGTAGTTAGTATTCAGCTTTAATTATTCTCAGCGTTCAATTACATGAGAAAGTTTCAGGTGCTCAAAATAGCTCTAATAGAATTGCTGCATGTAGTAATTGAACTGAACAAGGGTGTAATTTTGTCTTAATTACGATACATTATTACCTGTTTTCAATTTTCAATTCAATTATATATTTAAATGAGACAGCACAAAATTAATGACATATAATTTCTCACGTTATACTCAAGGTTCAATGCACATACAATATACTAGAAATAAATCTTCATTCACCAGTAATTCATTATGATAACAACAAGTTATTCACAATTTCACATACCTTGATATCTATTAAGTGAAGCTTCATTTCTTCCAGGGGCAAGAATTGATTCTTTCATCAAAGGATAACCTGACATACCTGGAAAAAAAATTATACATGATTACTGATAAGGAATTACATGAAAAGTGATTCTATTATTATGAACTTTCAACATGATTAATGATTAGCAATGACATTTAACATAATGATTAATAATCGAAAACCACATTTAGACTCAAATTCCCTTAAAATCTCTCCACAAATCTTTCGTTATCACAAGTTGTCATAAAACTCAAATAATGTGAAAATATTTTAAATAATTAATTAGTGTTAATGATAGGTCTACTATTTTATAGTTCTGTACTATAACCTGTAGAAACTATAAATATACTGTAGAATTGTGAAAAATGTGGATTGCATCAACATTTATGACAAAAATTATCTTGTATTACTATAGTTCTCTTTTGATCTTGTCAAAGTTTATAATAGTGGAATAATTAAATAAAATATCAAAAATGAAAGAGCAATAAAATAAATCCAAAGGTTATTAAGCATTTTTCGTTTGTTAAGAAGAGACTCTGTTATCCAATGAAAGATAACAGGTATAAAAACAAACGTAAAAGAAAAATAATTAGTAAAAGTTGGAAAGTAGTGAAGTTGTTATAAGAAAGTTGAAGTATGAAAAGTGATGCGAGAAATTCCAGAACAAAAGCGAAGACTTATTCTTGTCAACGTCAGCAATATCAGAAACAACTGACAACTTTAAAGCATGCAAACAAGAAGAAGAAGAACAAAAATAAGAAGAAGAAGGAGAAGAAGAAGACGAAGAAGAAGATGAAGAAGAAGAAGAAGAAGAAGAAGAAGAAGAAGAAGAAGAAGAAGAAGAAGAAGAAGAAGAAGAAGAAGAAGAAGAAGAAGAAGAAGAAGAAGAAGAAGAAGAAGAAGAAGAAGAAGAAGAAGAAGAAGAAGAAGAAGAAGAAGAAGAAGAAGAAGAAGAAGAAGAAGAAGAAGAAGAAGAATGAAGAACAAGAAGAAGAAGAAGAAGTAGCAGAAGCAGGAGAAGAAGAAGAAGAAGCAGGAGAAGAAGAAGAAGAAGAAGAAGAAGAAGAAGAAGAAGAAGAAGAAGAAGAAGAAGAAGAAAAAGAAGCAGGAAAAGGAGAAGACGAAGAAGAAGAAGAAGAAGAAGAAGAAGAAGAAGAAAAGAAGCAGGAGGAGAAGAAGAAGAAGAACATGATGAGAGAGAATGATAATAATTAATTGAACGAAATTCCTAATTATTAATGCCATATAATATTCTGAAGACTTTTGCTTTTGCAAATATTGACAACAGATTACTAGCTAGTAAGGAATTCGATGAACGCTACTGCACAAAAACTTTCTCCCGGGTCTGGAATCGAACCCAGCACCTCTGGTATTCATGACCAGCGCCTTATCCACTCGACCACCGGAGATCTTCTGTATAGCAGCGTTCATTTTTGACTTAGCCAATTTAGCCAGATAATTTCAAGATGGAAGGTGATGAGACATTGCAACCATACAGTTGCTGTTAAATCATAATAATTAATTGAACGAAATTCCTAATTATTAATGCCATATAATATTCTGAAGACTTTTGCTTTTGCAAATATTGACAACAGATTAATAGCTAGTAAGGAATTCGATGAACGCTACTGCACAAAAAACTTTCTCCCCGGGCGGGAATCGAACCCAGCACCTCTGGTATTCATGACCAGCGCCTTATCCACTCGACCACCGGAGATCTTCTGTATAGCAGCGTTCATTTTTGACTTAGCCAATTTAGCCAGATAATATTAAGATGGAAGGTAATGAGACATTGCAACCATACAGTTGCTGTTAAATCATAATAATTAATTGAACGAATTCCTAATAATTAATTAGGAATTTCGTTCAATTAATTATTATGATTTAACAGCAACTGTATGGTTGCAATGTCTCATTACCTTCCATCTTAATATTATCTGGCTAAATTGGCTCAGTCAAAAATGAACGCTGCTATACAGAAGATCTCCGGTGGTCGAGTGGATAAGGCGCTGGTCATGAATACCAGAGGTGCTGGGTTCGATTCCCGCCCGGGGAGAAAGTTTTTTGTGCAGTAGCGTTCATCGAATTCCTTACTAGCTATTAATCTGTTGTCAATATTTGCAAAAGCAAAAGTCTTCAGAATATTATATGGCATTAATAATTAGGAATTTCGTTCAATTAATTATTATGATTTAACAGCAACTGTATGGTTGCAATGTCTCATTACCTTCCATCTTAAGAGAGAATGATAATAATAAGAAAAACGGAGAGAGAGAAGAAGAACAGGAAGAAGAAAGAGAAGAACAAAAATGAAGAAGAAGAAGAAGAAGAAGAAGAAGAAGAAGAAGAAGAAGAAGAAGAAGAAGAAGAAGAAGAAGAAGAAGAAGAAGAAGAAGAAGAAGGAGAAGAAGCATGGAGAGAAGAAGAGGAAGTAGAAGAAGAAGAAAAAGAAGGAGAAGTAGATAGATAAGAAGAAAAATGAGAGAAAGGAGGGAAGAGAGGAAATAAGAAAGAGTAAGAAGAATAAAACACAAAAATACAAAGAAGTTGCTAACTCTCAATCCCTCACTTTCTAACATTTACTTGAACCATCAACTGACTCTCTCACTTAAACTCACTCTCTCACTTACTCACTCATCATCACTCACACACTCACTCACTCACTACCACTTCCTCGCCCACTCACCATTCACTACACACACACACACACCTACATCTGAACCGTGCCGAGTTGAAAATTAGTACATTCAGCTTTCGCTCTGAATTTCATGTTCATATTGTTCGGCAATGTTTGGTTAGTTTCAGGGGAGAAAGGGGTGGGGGTAAAACGGGGATCCCCCCTCCAACCCCGACAACCGAAAAGGTTAAGTGAGATGTGGATGGATGATGCAGGTGCTGGTGGGGGGTAAGGGGTTAGGAAGCCCGAGACCAACTCTGGTTTTATTCAAACTTTGTTTAATTGATCCCCTCCCTCTAAACCCCCGGGGGGAGTTGGCAACCCCGCCCAAAAAGGCATCATCTAACTCAATTGCCAGTCTCATGCACTCACTAGGCAACTCATTGCCAGACAGGCCCAGTGCTGAGTTCAACTGCTGCGCGCGAGCGAGCGAACAATGTTTGTTTCGGAGTTAGTGAAGGTTTGTGAGGAACCCCCCCCCCAACCCCTTTTCAACCCAAACCCCCAACCCAAGCCCAGCGCAAGGCCGAGCAAATATTTATTCGCCGATAAACGTGGCAGCGAGCTTCAGCAGACATCAAATTGCACGTGAATTCGACGAATATTGTTAGCCGACGAAAAAGCGCTGCCGAATAATGTTGCCGGCCTAATGGTAGAATTGTTTCGAGAGGAGTGTGCCGCAGTTCTGTGTTACGAAAAGTTGTGGAAAGCATTTTGTTGGGTGGCATCGTTATCATTTCTGTTCAACAATTGGTCGTCGAATGGCAAGTTGCAAGGTGGTTGAGGTTGGGGTACGTGGGGCATGCGTCAGATTATACTCTGATGTAGCTTCTGACGTTTAAGATATAGGGAATAGTTTAGGGAATGGTTTAGTTCAATAGGGAATAGCCGGTTTACGATACAGAACTTATATCTATTCAAGTATAGAGAGGAAGTGGAAATTAGCCGGTTCGCGATACGGAACTTATATCTATTCGAGAGGAAGTGGAAGTTTGAAGAGGAAGATGGAAGCTTGAGGAAGATGAGGGTTGAAGAGGAAGGAAGATGAGAATTCGAGGTTGTTGAATGTTGAAGAGGAAGAGGTTCCTTGAAGATGAAGGAGGATGAAGAGAAGAGAGGTTTGAAATGAGGATGAAGGTTGAGGATAAGTGAGACTCAGAAAGACGCAAGAGATATGAGATGAAGGTTGAGGATAAGTAAGACTGAGAAAGACGCAAGAGATATGAGATGAATAGAAAATTCAAGGGGTGTTGCAAGCCGTGGCGAACGTTGACAGAAATTTGTTCGGTAATCGCAAAATGCAAGCTTCAAGAATAGGGACGGCTAAGAGACTTGTTTTCGATAATACAATACATTCAGGAGGGTTTCCCATACCTTTCTAAGTAAAATATCAATATATTTATGTAACATATTTAGGATAGTTTCACATACCTGCAATGTTTCCTTACTGCAAATAATCCAAGGGGAAATTTGAAAAATCGAGCAATCTTGAAAAAGGACTTTGAGGATAATTTATGAGAAGTCTATCTGCAACCAATAATCCCTATAACGAAAAGTGTTGGACTGGGAGCTGAGATATATGAAACGTTATCAAGAGAATGTTGCAATAGGAATGAGGAGTTGAAAGTGGAACTGCAAGAGGCAAGTGCTGTTTCAAAATATTGTGAAATGCTACTGCAGAGAAAGGCAGCACAAAACTGTAAACGTCAACTCTATGAAGTGCCAACTCTTTATTTGCATGTTTTTTCTTATTCTAATGTGTGTGGACGATTCAGTTGACTAAAGAGTTTTTTCATGTTTCATGTTTACTTAGGACCTTTTTATTTGACTTGATACAGAATAATGGGACAGGTAACGTGGTAAATGAGTCTCTAGAATTTATTGTGTTGCTAAATGGGTTACGCCTGTGATGGAGATGAGAGTTGGAGTGACTTTTAAAAGTGACATTGAACAGAGCAAGATTCAAGAGGTAGAGTGACATAGAGCCGAGCAAACCTGACATAGAAACGGGAGGTTTCGGGAAAGAATGGAAAGTGATGTTGAAATTTAGCAGTGGTGCTAAATCTGTTTGTTGGGTAGCCTACTTTAGAGTAGAGTGGATAATGTTGTTGTTCAGTGTGTGAGAGGAGAGTGTCAATGTTATTATGGAAGAGTTTTGATGAACTTTGGGTTTGAATACTGTAGTTCAGTATGGAAATAATTATTACTCAAATTCTCTCATTATAGTAAACTGTACGAGACTACGTTCAAGGACGAAATTATAAGATCACAATAGGAATGTAACGATTATAATTTGATTCCAGATGAAGAATTTGGGCTCTGAATAGTGTAGAAATAATCATATTCAGACCCTAAATAATCATATCATAAAATAATAATAATAATAATAATCATATTCATATTCAGAGTGGTCTGTAGCCAAGAGCGATAAGCGCCAGTCTGATAATCCGAATAACCTGGTTCGAATCCTCCTATAATACATAATATGTATATAGTTAGACTCTATGCTTGTGTGAAAATAATATAGTCTATTGGAAGATTGGCTCCAAATGAGTTGTAAAATGATTTATTATTATGCCTAAGCCTATTATGTCTTTAATATTCAAAGGTCCGTTGCAACTACACAGCAGATTTAGAAGCTTCTTAGTTTTTGAAAAATACATTCATGTAGATTAAAAAGAGGTTTTATAACATAATTACAGCATAGTAGACTCGAGGTCTCCTTACTACAACATAATTTCGTAATCATTACTGAATCAATCCATTCCATTTTGAAACAAAATGGATTTTAAGAAGAAGTACAGTAGCTGGATTACGATGGGCTGTATCTGCCAATCAGAAGTCGTGTGGGAGGGGCTACCGTCTCAGCTCCGCCTCCAACCAATCACAAGCTCAGGCATATTCAGAGAGCACCAATCAGCCAACAGCCGTAAAATGAAACCGGTCACAGTAGTCAAACTTGATTTTTGCCTCAAAATAGAAAATCTTCTAGTAAAATCTCCGAGTAAATGATAAAGATATTTTCTTAGGCTTTTCTAGATTCATTGAGTTATTCAGATTTCTAAAAATATAATTAAGAAATCAAATTGATGGAGAAGCCAGAACCATAGACTAACCATAATTATAGATTTGAATTATCTCTGCCAGAACGTTTTACAAGTCATGACTGAACAAATTCTCTCTAATATGCGGGAAGCATGTGGTGGGTCTGTATATAATATTATTAAGCCTATCAATATTAAACCTATGGAAGCCAAAGGATCAATATCCCAATTCTAGTAATAACCGAATTCCATGAAGTCATTAAGTTATTCCATCACAGAATTTCAATAACACATTATTGTAATAATAACATTCCACGAAACAATTACATTGTTACAGTATATCGAGTTCATTGACCTACCACCATTTGTTGATTTGCGTAAATGTTGGTTGATGTTTGATTTAATTCATTTCATTTTCAATTAAAGTATACATTTTAATAAATCTATCTGAAAATCACGGTACTCCTCTAAAATGGAACTTGTCCTTGTTCATTGAATGCAGAATTTATTGAATTAAAGGCTAATCACTGTTCACAACTAATCGTACAACGTTTCATTCCATCAAATAAAACCGCAATCGTCAATTAAATAAATACAACCGCAATTATATAGATTCTACCTAAATGTATCGATTATTTTGGTGGCGTATTAGGAAATGAGATATTGCAACTATTCAATTGCGTTAAAATCATAATAATTAATATGCTCATGTTCATTAATTTCTCATCATTATCTTTCCCCATTACCCACTCACAAGCCAAGAGCTTATCACCACAGCAAAAAAAGGTCCATAATCAAAGTAAATCATAGATAAACATCTGTCTTGTTACCTCATTTATTCCTATTGCCTCATTTTTGTTATAAGAATGAAAACGCAGATGATAGAGTCAAAAAGTTCTTTTTTCCAAGTATTTAGATACATATTCCAGGTTATGTTCACATTCACAATTCATTATTTATCAGGAGTTAATCCATTTTTTTATGTCAGTATGAATGCTTCCAGCAAAATTTAATATTTCTAGAATTCACTCTTCGATATTTGTATGAATGTTCCCAGCACATTATGTTCTCAAGTGAATTACTCATGCCTAACCAGTAACCAGCTAACACTGACGATAAAGTTCACTACCTAATGCCATATTGTTAATCTGGTTCGAATGCTACAGGTCTGATTAGAGCCTAGCTGATTTGAAACGACGTAAGCAGGCCTTGCACCGCGAATCGGCACGGATTATTATTGCTCTCGCATAGCTAGCATTCCGCTCCGGTGATCACACTGACTTTGAGATAACAAAGCTGCCACACAACCTTGAATCCTTATCAGTTATGTGTTTGTTATCTTCTGTCGTATTATCCTTATCATAATGGATTGTGGAATTGATTACCTTCAACTGTGTAAAGTCTGTCAATGGGATGATGTAATGGAATACTGCAGCTTTCATAGTAGATGAAATTCATTGAGGATTGATTGAAAGTGATGCAATAGGTTCATAATCGAAGTATATATTTTGAATATCTATTGAGGAGTAGCTGATAGACCATATCAGCGCGCTCTAGTGAGAGAGAGTGAGTAATCGGGGGGGATTTCAACCATTGTGAGATAGGAACAAAACACGATTTTGAAGTACAATTCAATTAAATCATTAAGGTATCATCGATACTTTATTGCTATCTATTATTTAGTGGTTTCAAGGTGTTTTGATGAATGTATTAATCAGATTAAAGTATTTTTATCAGAATTTTCGTCATCTTGTTGCTAGACTCTTCTTGCTAGGTTAGGATTTTTGAAGTTTGATCTTCCCGCTATGTGTAACGCTACTTTTCTCTGATAGAAAGTATTTTTTATTTTCAGAAGTCACAAACACGATAAGCTGAATATGAAGATTATATTTTTCCAACTTACTTGTGATTATATTTTTACTTGTGATTACTTGTGAACTTACAAAGTCCTGACAGAAGACTTTAATCTTTATTCAATCAAGTAAAGTGAGCACAAGATGTAGCCTACAGTATAACGAAGATCTATTATTTTATTGTGTGAGATCAACTAGCAAGGAATACAAAACAGATACACGTACAAGTTTTACACAAGAAACAACATTTCCATGAGAACAGCGCGGTAGACTTCAATATGAAAAACCGTTATCATCTTTGCTGGTAATTTGAGCAGCACTCTTTCTGAATGCTGGCTGGTCTGTCATTGGCATCGCATCAACATTTCAGCCAACTACTCATCCAGCTCTCGTTGTAAAATTTCCAGAAAGAGGAAAATTAAAATTCATCTTGAGCAGACAATTTCCAGTTGAGCAGACCTCAGCGCTCAGTGGCTTGGCCTGGCTCCGGCAGAAATATTACGGCTCGTTTACAAATGCTGCTCACGGAAATGATCATGATAAGCTCCAAAGAGACTGGCTCTTCGTCTTTATTTTTCCATGTTTTCTTTTCATTACTCCTCTTCTCACTGGTCTCCTGTTTCTGTTCTTGTTGTTTTTTCTTCTTCTCCTGCTTACATTATCTTTCTCCTTTCAGGCACATACTATTCAAGTTACATACTACACGTCTTATATACATACTATTAATAGCCTACTATTTACGGGCAGAAAACTCGCGACTGAATGTCAGTCGCGTTTTTTTCGGTTGTCTTGTCATGGTGCAGATGTCCAGAAATTCATTCAGAAATGTGTGTAATCACTTGAAATTGGCTGTGATTTGGCTATATTCGGTCAACATTATAGTATGATGTAAGGGCACACACATATATAAGATTATCCCCAATTTCTATTGTTTTCCATTCATACATCTTTCCCTTCATTATCTTCTGTGATTCTAATGAAACAAAGAAGTAACAAAATAGAACTACATTTAGATAGGCAGTTGAGAAGAATAGTTGGAAGAAGATGATAAAAAAGCAAGAGAAGCAGAGAAAAATGTGCAGAGCTAGATAAATAAAAATAAGGTAAATCTCGAAAAAGAAAATTTATATTAATGTAATTTATTACGTTACAAATGTATACCTTAAAACAATACATGAAGTGGGGAGTATGATTTGTTGAATACCTACGTCAATCCGTAGATAAAGAAATCTATAGATACGTTATCTATAGATAAAGGAAATTTATCCATGAACATCAGAAGAATCGATTCAGGAAACGTCTAAAAATCTGGAAACTATTATTTGTCATGCTCCTAGAAAGCAAACTCCAAAGAAAATCAAGTGTATGCATTACAAGATGGAGGAACCAATCAAAGAAGTCGAGAAGCCGCAAGAAGAGTCATAGAGATGAAGAGACCTGAAAGAAACTAGATGCTGAAGAATACTCTCTCGTCATCCTCCTGAAAGAAGAACATTTCGAAGAAAGATAAGAGTGAATACAGCAGAAAATGAAGAAACCAATCGAAGAAGGTGAAAGCTGCGTGAGATTGCAAGAAAACGAGAGGGGCCCACTGATTAGTAGCTGGAAACGTTTCGGTGCGGTTTTTTGCCTGGCGCTTCGTTCCGAGGGATGGAATGAGGCAACAAAGAAGTCCCCGGGGACAAATAACGGAAGCAGCCACTCGCAATGCCTCTCTGACTTCCTGGCCCCGCACTCAACTGGCCAACAAGCCTGTTTGTGGCAGAAATGTTTATTGATTTGCAAAATATTCGTGTCTGTATTATTAAATGGGAAAGAATTAATTGGAATATTGTAGGTGAATCTAGGCCCGTCTAATGTTGAAAGATCTCACTTCTATTCGTATGATACAAATCAAGCCCTAATACTCGTATTATTGTAGATGAAACTAACACTGCAAAATTGTTTGTGTAAGAGACAGTTCTCTTACCGAATAAGCTTAGCTAAATTATTTGTGTAAGAAGCCTGTAGAACGTTGAAAGATACAAATTACACAGATTTCAATCACCAACAAGCTTGGCTTGAAGAGCAAAGACGAATGCAATATGTTATACTTAAACTTTTTGAGATAATGCATGCAAATTTTCGCTATTATTATTAGTATTGAAAAATTTTCATTTTGTTTAATTTTCAGAAATTAACATGTTCAATATAGCCTAATATTTATATAGAGTTATGCTATACTATATAATATACATCACATATGTCATATAGATATACTATATCATAAATCAAGCTTTCCTTGCGAATTGTAGGCCTACTATGATTATGAATTTTATTGGAAAAATAGAAAGATGATTTCAAGAGAAAAGGTAGAAGATAACTAGAAACTAGATTCTAGAAAGACTAGATTATATTGCAGGAGTAGAAGATAAAAGTAAATAAAAAATGGAGGCGCTTCCACGATTATCCGTTTCATAGGGGGTGCTTATTCATAATGCAGTGCTTTAGACCAGGGCATTGCCGTTAGTCCTACAGTAATACGTTATTGTTAAGGGCGCATTATACTAAGGGCCTGCTCCTCCTCTCTTCCCCCTAGGACGAAGGACTGGACCGGCCTCCTGTTGGCTTCCATCTTAATTAAGGTATGCAACACCTGGCGCGGACCACCAGCCACTACGACTAATTAGAAGATATGCGATCAACCCCCTCCCCCTCCAGCCAACTGCCCTAAACACGTAGTTTATTGTATGATCCACTTGTTTCTATTATACATATTTTTCTTTTTACCGTCCTTTCTCTCAACGTTATTTTTTCATATTCTTTGTCTTCTTCAATTTTTAATTTTTTGTTTTTCTTCAGGAACCTTCCTTTATTCAACCTACTACCCTGAACTCTTACAGGTATACTTGTTTGTACAATTTTTTTGCTGAAATGAAATTTTTTATTGGAATATTTAAAAATCCATCAAATAAATTCTTTCCATTAACGATTATGACCTCTCTCATAATTCAATCTACTTATTTTTCTCCATAAAATGTTTCCCACTCAATGCTTCCCTTTGGTACCTACTTCTTCATTCTCTTATTTTATGAATCACTTTTCCCTTTTACCACCATCTTTACCACTTTTACCTTTTTCGTTCTTTGTCTTAATGTTCTCTTTCTCACTATTCTTAGACTTCTTGGTAGACTTCTGCTTTTTATGCTTCTTTCACTCCCAAATAATTTTTCCTCACCTTCTTTGCTATCAGCATCATCACCATCCTCTTCCCCCTACTCCTCCTACTACTCCTGCTCTGGCTCCTGCTCCTTCTCCAATATGATCTCCACCTCCTCCTCCCACTCCTCCTACTCCTCCTCCTCCTCATTCACCTCCTCTTCTCCTCATCTTCCTTCTCCTGCTGCTCCTCTTCTTCCTATTTCTCATTCTTCTCCACTTCCTCCTCCTGCTCCTCCTCGTCCTCCTCCTCCTTCTCCTCCTCCTCCTCCTTATCCTCCTCCTCCTCTTCATCCACCTTTTCCTCCTTCTCCCTGCTTTTCCTCCTCTTTCTCCTCCTCCTTATCCTCCTCCTCCTTCTCCTCCTTCTTCTTCTTTTCCTCCTCCTCCTTTTATCCTCCTCTCCATCTTCTCCTCCTTTTTCATTTCCTCATCCTCCTTCCCGACACCTCTTCCTCCTCTTCCTCCTTTTCCTTCTATTTCCATCTCCTCCTTCTCCTCTCCTCCTTCTCCTTTTCCTTCTTCTTCTCCTCTCTCATTCATTTCTTCTCCTCCGTCTCCTCTTTCTCCTTCTCTCTCTTCCTGCCCCTCCTCATCCTCCTCCTTCTCCTGCTACTCCTCATCCTCCTCTTCTTCTTTCTCCTTCCCCTCCTTCTCCTGCTTCTCATCCTCCTCCGCCTCTTCCTCATCCTACTCTTCCTCCTCCTCCCTCCTCCTCCTCCTACTCCTGCTCCTCCTCCTCCTCCTCTTCCTCCTTCTCCTCCCCCTCCTCCTCCTCCTCCCCCCCCTCCCCCTCCTCTTCCTTATCCTTACACCTGCACTACATCCCCAGGTAGTTAATTTCAGCCGCATTCTATTATCACCTGCCTCTCCGCTGGCAGCGCTAAACTCACACTTTGCTGTGGTAAGAAGAAGCTGCTGCACCAACATCTAAAACTTTATTATAATCTCCACGAATGGTCTGCAGCTATAATCCTTCATTCGCTCCGGAATATTACGTTATATTACAGTGGAGGTGGTCTCTGGTCCTTTGCCATGCGCACTGTATTATGATAATTGGTTGTTTTGTTTGCCAACGTTCATCAAAAATAAAGGACCATTGCGGATTTATCGTGAGTATTCTAGAGTACGAGAAAAAGGCGTTTCTTTACTTTCAAATGAATTCTCCATCAAATGAAATAAACTTCATATCAAAATTGACGTGAAAGGTAAACAACATCATAATAGGCATGCAGATAATGGTTAGTGAACGTTGTTGTATATAACGAAATATCATGATTAATATAACTTGTGTAAATTATAATAACCTACCCAGTCTCCTACCTCAGTTATACAACTTATACAACTATACAAGAACTAATACAAGTTATAAATTATATAACTATAACTTATAAATTATATAAGTTGCATAACTTATAAACTTAATATAACTATAGTGCTCCGGATGAACTTGTGAAAATTATAATAGTCTAACCAGTCTCCTATCTCAGTTATACAATTCATACAACTATACAAGAACTAATACAAGTTATAACTTATAACTTATACAAATTAAACAACTGATGCAGTTAAAAGGTGAGAAAAAAGTTCACTATGCTCGTCATACGAGTAGTACAGAGTGATGATTATCTTAAATCATAAATCATTTATTTGCCATAAAAATTGAGATAACAAAATAGAAATAAAATGAAATACATAACTTTATTATAAATCGATAATAATGAAATAAAATAAAATAATAGATATGAAGTAAAGAATAAAACATACAACAATATAAATAAATTTGAAATTCATATGTAAAATAATGGCATCACCAGCAAAAAGAAAACTTTCTTATTTAAAATGATTTGAAGACTCTTTCGATGATTGATGGTAGACAGTCACCCATCATCCACAGATACTAGAATAGTACTGTATAGGGCTTTAAACCAATTATTAATAGCGTTATAGAGGATTTGAATAAATTAATTCATAGTTAGGCAGTCGAGCGTATTGTTTTGAGAACTAAGGCTAGGCGTACACCGGTTAGTCAAGACAAGACAAGACGAGATTAGTCACGTTTAGTCAAAGTAATTCATATAGTTGGTTATGAAGCAGCAGACACAGGTGCAATGACTAATCGGTGTGTGTTGCTTCATAAGCAACTGTGTAATACTGTGACCAAACGTGACTGAATCTTGGTCTTCTGTTTGTCTTGATCAACCGGCATGTACCTAGTTCTTAGTGACAAGACTTGTCTTAGACAGTTGAACGAACTGTTTTGAGATCAACAGTCAACAGCTCAAGACGTGCCGTCGAATCAGATCCACCGTTCAACAACCTATCAATCCATCAATTCTCGGCAAAAACTCAGACACAATCACTGGCAACAATCATCCGGCGCCACAAATTTGTCCCATCGACCACGAATTTGTCACTGATTGAACAGAGTTGCACCTAAACTAGCCTTCACCCCCCACCCCCAACCCCTCAGCACCAACAACCGAGAATTCATTTTTGATAGATAGGAAGGCTTCGGTAGCTAGCTAGCAAATTCGCTGGAGAGAGATGAGAGTGAGTGAGATGAAAGTAAGAGAGATTTGGCGTACGACCAGCCCCGCATTGATCCAATCCTCTTAATTCAAACCTCCTCCGACCCCTATGGACCCCCATTTTACCCCCTATCTACCCTCATGTGGCCCCCACATTCGTGGGCAACCCATACACAGTTCTGTTTATTCCACATGAATTCCAGCTCAAAAGACAGGATTTGCGACTGATTAATGGGCTCACAGATTTCACAGAACGCTCGTTCGTTCGATTCTGACTAATATCGATACATTTGTTGTCGACTGCAGACACACAATCGACTATCGAAACCAGAACAGCGCAGTAAACCATTTTTAGGTTAGGTCGGGATCACCCCCTTGGTGAGCACTTTTTCAGATAACGCAAATTCACCTCGTATCTATGCCTAGAAGCCAGTGTATCTAGATACGTATCAGCCTGCCAATACAAGCAGGAAGCACCCAAACAAGAAAACAGAGAGAGTTGCTCAAATCATACTGTATCAATACTGATTGTGATACTGTATCAGCATTCAGCAAAATATAGTAAAATTGATCAATCTGTTGTACAGGTTTATGAAATGAGTCAATATAGATATGCGCTCGTCGAGTCGTTGTGTCAACAATCGAATCAGAGTCAAAGCTTAGGAACTTTATCACATTTCACATGAAAAATGAAATAAGTTAAATGTATTTCTAATAAAAACATTAGATTTTCAACTGAGTCGTTGTCGATGTTGTAGAAATAAATGTCTGTGAATAAAATACACAGATACTGTCAATTTTTTACTCTTTATTTGGTACACGACCATGGTTTCGTGGCCACACTGGTCACATTTTCAAGCTGACTGATTTTATTTCAAAACATTAGGTATTCTCGCCGAACCTAGTTGCACCAAAACCTTATTTTTATGAAGCACTGCATTGCTATGGAAGTCGCACCAAAATCTTTTTAAGCATTGCTATGGATGATGGTTTGGTAGCCAGTAGTCTGTTCAAATTCAGTTCATAAAAGATCCAATAGAATTCGTACCGTAAGATATACAGACAAAGACATAACATAACACTTGTGAATTTGGACGTCTGGTTTTTGCCGTCCCTATAAATTTTACTGGATTGAATGAAGCTTGACAAACATATATATGTTCGCAGAGACACACAAGTTCTGTTCAATCTATTATTTTATGTTCTGTCTAATTCAGATAGATGCTGTTCAATTCTGGACAGATTGATTCTGTTCAAGCTAAATAAGGCAGCGGCGAAATCCCGGACGTTTTAAACAATAAGTGAGCACAAAATGAATACACCTTAATTTGGTTAAAAACAAGCGGTTTTATTCCTGACTAGTGGAAATTGTAAATTTCACAAATACATTGTACATTGAACACTTGACATTATTGAATATTGACAATGACAGCAAAATATGATCTCCAGGTATATTGTCGAAGTAGGTAACATAAAAGAACTAGATTCAATTATTAATAATACATTAATTATGTACTAATGATAACTAAAAATACTTGACAGCATTATTGCAAGATAATAAAAATGTTCCTGAGTTAATTATACCAAGTAGCCATTTTAACAATATTCAATGAGATTCAGATTGAAAGTCATTAGTTCAAAAAAGAACATTGTATACTGCATATTTCGAAGTAGTTTGATCCTCATGCTCCCTTATTTTAATTGACACTTCGTTCACAGTTTTTACATTTACTTTCGGCATCCTAAAAACAAAAAACTTGCATACCGTACATCACAAAACAGTAACGTGCTGTTTCCGAGCTATGTCGTCATAACGGCTATAAAAGATACGCGTGTCGATACACTTGCTTCTAGGTATCGATACGAAGTGAATTTGCGTTATCTGAAAAAGTGGTCACCCACCCCCTTCACAGCAATCACTTCTCGTAGACGGTTGGTTGTTATAATGAACTGTTGTTTGCGAAATATGATGAAGCAATCTGTGCGGATTGATTTTGTCGTGTGTTTTGAATGGGAATTGGATGCCAGTGCTCCATCAATACTAACGTAGATTGTGTCTTTAAATGAAGATTTCTATTTACATTTTCTTTTCTAGTCCATCCACAGATTAATCTGCTGAGTTACACGAGTTCTCTTGTTTTTGAAAGCAAAAAATGTACTTTCGTACATTTTATAAGTTTTTGTGGGTTGTTAAACTGGGTTGTTAATAGGAGTGTTCAAGAGTACACTTCACCAAGCAACTATTTATTAGTGGCGAAGCGTGGTATAATTATTTGGTCATTGCCGGGTATATTTCCTATTGGAAATATACTCGGCGATGACCAAATAAGTATACCACGCTTCGCCACGTCTATTTATGTACAAAACTCTGTTTGTAGCATTATTCAGATCGGTTAAATATGAAAAACTAGGTACATTTGTCACAAAATAATTCCACATACGTTTCTATCCATTAAAGAATCTTACCCTTTCATAATAAGGTTTGTAAATATGTATATATATACATATATTTTTTTGATTGAATATTTCAATAGGCCTACTATCAATTCCGTATAAAGAGTATTTAAATAGTCATGATGATCGTGTGAATCAGCAGTCCAAGCTTTTATGGTGACGTACCAATGATTATTTTAATAATTATATCCCAAAACATTATTTCATCTCTGAGTTGTATCTTATATACGATGATAACCATGCTTCCGTGGCAACTGGTATCTTGGAATTTTTCAAATCACATCACTGTAATGTAGAAGCCTGTAGAATGTTTTGAAAGTTCATTTTTCATTCTATAGAAAAGGCTGCTCCCGGGTAAAGTAATCCAAGTTGCAAGAAAGAGAAAGGAAATTCAAGGTCACTCTCAAAAATATTATTGAGAGATTTGAATAAATACATTAATACAGCTGAGTTTTAATGTATAACCATATCCTATAGTTTTTTTATAAACTACATATGTTGACTTGCAGCAGAAACCAGTATCAAATAATCAGATAATCGAATTTTTATTCTCTCCGCAATCCGAAAATCCATGTCAACATTTTTAGTCACTTGGCGTACCATAGTTTGGCAACCACTGGTGTGAGTGATTGGTAGAATATAGCCTACATCTACGTGTTGAATCAGTGAATTCTTATAACTTTTTGAAGAATTCATTCGGCTGAAAAAGGAGCGTACCCTAAACCTCCAATTACATTAGAACAACTATATTGAAAGAGATTAACATACTCGTATTATAGCCTATTTATGTAATACATGTTATGAATACATATTATATATTATGAATGACATATTATAAATTGTGAACATATCCTTCAAGTCTGTAAAACACAAAACCCTAGTTACATTTCTGCACAAAATAATTCCACAGACTCTGGTTACAGTGTACCCATTCATGGAAGTGAAGAGTGAAAATAATATCACGATTCTTGCTAAACCCCCTCCCCTCCCATAGCAATACTCATGTCAGCAAACCCCTTATTTTCTTCTTCCAGTCAAAGACAGACTCATCCTATACGGGTTCTTGATTCCTCGCTTGTCTGCATTTTCCGCTTGCATTTAAGTTGATCTTTTCCTCTATCACAATTTCCTCTGCTCTCTTTTCTCGTCTTTCTTCGTCATTCGATTACTCTCTCCCTCATTTTCTCTGTCGTATTCATTCATCATTTTCATGTAGAACTATTTAGTCTCCCTCTTTCTTACTTTCAATTCAACTCTTCCTCTCTCTCTTCAATTTTCTAATCTTTGTCATTCGATTTTCCTCAATTCCTTTATTCACTTTCTTTTCTCTATCCCTTGTTGAGTGATCCGTTCTCCCCTTTTACTTATTAATTTTTCTTTATTTCTCTTATCACCTTTTTTTGTTTGTTTTTTCCCCCAGAAGGACGGCAGAATGCCTTTACGCACTATGAGCCTAGCAAGCTAGACTCATTGTGTGTGGGACTCTCTATCCCTGTCTTGAGAGCCTAGTCATGCAAGGACTGTTGACACAGCCCTGGCACAACCACTCTCTCAAAACTGGGCGAATACCCACTAAACTGCCTAGTTTTCACCCCAGGAGTAGGACTGGAATCCTCACTAAGAGAAACTGCTTCAGCCTACTCATGGTATATGCCATCTGGAGTGCAGATAGACTGCACTCCTCCCACCTTGGTGAGCCAGTATGAAGAAGGAGGTGGCTCCCTCTCCCCCTGTCTCCCAAGGTGCATCCATCTTCATCTGCTTCTCCTGTGAACAGAAACAGTACACCCTACCTGACCTAATCAACATACTTATCAAGTCTACTAGCCTATTCAGCCTTCAGCCTATTCCTATCCCAATTATTATTATTATTTATCATTATTATCAATTTTATTTTAGTAGCTTTAATTGAGTAGTTTGAAAATTTAAATAAGATCTAAAATTCAAATAAATTTTAGAAATGTAATTGAGAGCTATTTGATTTGAGATTGACTATTGAAATATAATTTAAATTGAAACAAAATGAATAACAATATTTGAATAACAATATTAATAATTTAAATTTTAAGAAATATAACAAAATTGGGATGGGAATATTAACAAGATGTAACTCAAGTTTCTAGTGCCCTTTCTTCAGCCAGCTTCTGGCTCACAATTGTCCTAATGACGTGCGCAAACTCCTCCCACGTGTCTCTGCACTCAAGCATTGCAGCCACTAGTTGGTTTGCATTAAACTTGTGGGCATTGATAAGATGCCTTTGTCTGACTCCATCCCATCTGTGGCACATGAAGACAGTGTGTTCTGCAGTGTCATCTTCACCACAGTATGGACATTCGGCTGAGGGGCGCCTCCTCATCCGGTGGAGATAGTGGCAGAAGCATCCATGGCCACTCAGGAATTGGGTGAGCATATGGTCCAGCTCACCATGTTGTCTCTGGCACCATGGTTTTACTCCAGGGATGAGGCTGTGTGTCCACCGTCCAGTTTGTGAGGTGTCCCACAGCTGCTGCCACTCCTGCCAGACCATCTCTTCAGCCTCTTCCCTGGACATGCCATTGTGGATCCTGGCGAGCTCCTTGGCACGAAGATCCAGGGGTGGGGTCCCGGCAATGACATGTGCTGCATCCTTGGATATGGTCCGGTATGCAGCAGTTATTCTCATTGCCAGCCTCCTTCCAATTCGCCCCAGTATCAGGCTGGTTCTTTGGAATTGTAGAGCCCCTTCCCACACTGGTGCTGCATAAAGAACTGCCGAGCCTACTGTAGAGGCTATGAGCCTTCGCTTGCTTGTTTTGGGCCCCTCTGTGTTCCGCATGATTTGGGCTATAGCTCTTGTTGTCCTCTGTGCCTTCAGTGACACCTCCTCAATGTGCCTGATGAAGGAGCGGTGTTTGTCCAGCCAGACCCCAAGGTATTTAACTTTGGGCTTGGGCTTGACCTCCACTCCACAAACTTGGAAGGCAATGTCTTCCACATTTCTCCTTCCTGCCATCACAATTGCTTCACACTTTTCTGGTGCTATTTGAAGCCCATTTTGGGACATCCATTGTTCCACCAGGAGAGCTGCCCTATTGCCCTTCCTCACAACCTCTTCAGTGGTGTGACCAGTGATTGTGAGAGCCAGGTCATCAGCATAGGCAACTGGTGTGACCCCTGCTGGCCATTCCAGCTCTAGGACCCCATTGTAGGCCAGGTTCCATAGAGCAGGGCCCAATATGGATCCTTGTGGTACACCACAGGTGATCTGCCTCTCTTCTCCATCACCAGTAAGAAGTGTCCGGTCTTGCAGGTAGCTCTGAAGGATGCGCTGGAGGTATGCTGACACACCAGTTGAATGAAGCTTTGTAAAGATCACTTGCCAGGGAACACTATTAAAAGCATTCTTTACATCAAAGAGAAGAATTGCTGGGATGAGCCTTCTCCTCCTGGTACCTTGAGCTGCTGTGTGGACTCTGTTCATAACTTCTTCAAGGGCCTTGATAGTTGAGTGCCCCTTTCGGAAGCCATGTTGGTGGTCACTGATGGCACCAAGTTCATCCAGCTCTGTTGTGAGTCTTTGGAGAATCATCTGCTCTAGCAATTTTCCTCCAGGATCAAGGAGACAGAGTGGTCTGAAGCATCCGGCTTTGGGCTTTGGAATCAGAACAAGTCTGGATTTCTTCCAATGCATAGGATACTTCCCTTCCAGTAGGATTTGGTTGAGCACCTGTAGCAGGGTCTCTGGGCAGGCAGCTGCACTCATTGCCACAACTTCAGCTGGCACGCCATCTGGTCCTGGGGCTTTCTTGGGACGTAGTTTGCATGCTGCAAGCTGGAGTTCCTCCCTGGAGAAAATTGGGCAGTCAGCAATATCTACATCAAAGTTTGTATATATTGGTAGCTGATGTTCAGGGAAGAGCTCCTCTACAGCCCTCCTTGTGATTGTCTCCGAGGGTACCTGCTGCTGCTTCTTGATCCTCTTAACAGCAATTTGATATGCATCTCCCCAAGGGTTGGTGTCAAGCTCTTCACAGAGTTTGCCCCAGAGTTCCTTCTTCCTTGCATGGATAGCCCTGCGCAAGGCTCTGCGTGCAGATCTCATTTCCTCCTCTAGAAGGATTATGTCCTCTGGCATAAGTCTACGTCTACCTCGAGTCAGTGCTCTTCTTGATGTGGTGCAATTCCGACGAAGTGTAGAGATTTCTTCTGTCCACCAGTAAACTTGTCGATGTCTGTGCCTACCTCGTGGTATCAATGAGTTTTCGCATACTGTTTGAAGTGCTGCAGTCAGAGACTCTGAGGAGAAGTCCTGAAGTTCTGTGAGTGTGAGGTGTAGCTGTGTCTTGAGGTTCTCTGATGGCTTGAAATGCCATCCAGGGAGATTGTGTTGATGTCTTCTTGCTTGGAATCCACTAGTGAAAAGGATGTGGTGATGAGGGCTGAGAGTCTCAGTCTCCAATACTTTCCAGCTGGAGATTGTTTGTGCCACTCCTTCACTGGCAAATGTGATGTCAATGATGGATTGACTCTCTCCCCTGACAAAGGTTGGTGCAGTACCTTGGTTGATCACAGCCAACTGAAGTGAGGCACTCCAGTCCATCAGGATTTGACCTCTCCTGTCTTCTCGTGGGTCACCCCATTCTGGCGATTTTGCATTGAAGTCTCCACCAATCACAAATTCACCTCTTTTGGTTTGGATGAGAGTCTCTATCTCACGAAGATCCTCACTGAAGGTCTGATGGTCAGCATTTGGGGAAAAGTAGCAGCTGACAAACACCAGGCCAGGATGTACCTCAGCCCAGACATGTCCATTCCCTGAGCCACTGGCCAGGCATCCATGTTGTAGATGGAGAGCAGCATCAAGTCTGGAGTCAGTGAGCCAGCTGCTTTGCAGCATCAAAGCTTTGTTAGGCTCACTCACTAGGAGGATGTCAGTATCCCTGTTTGTGGCTTCCACAAACAGGAGATCATGGCATGCACGGCTCCTGTTTAGGTTTGCCTGCAGAGCTCTGAAGTTCATCCCAGGCATGTTTTGGAGTTGGTGCGGTGCCCCTCCAGCCCGCATTTGCCACACTTAGGTCTTGACTGGCAGTCAGCTGCCTTATGCCCCTGTTCATAGCACTTGAAGCATTTGTACCTTCTGTCAGGTCCTGTACACTTATCTGCTAAGTGTCCTATTTCCCAGCATTTGTAGCATCTGGATTTGTAGTGCCACTCCCTGATCCGGCAGTGGACCAGACCAATTCTCACTCTCTTTTTCTCAAGCAATTTATGGCCATCAGAGGACCTCAGTTTGATAATTGCTGATTGTGTGCCACCATAGCTGGGTTTTGTGGAAACGACTTGGGGGTCTATACCTTCATTAGATGCAAGTGTTTTTATGAGCTGCTCTCTGATCTCACCCTGAGATAGGTCAGGTTCCAAGTCCCTGACTTGAATCATCATTTTCCGTCCACTCTCTTCAACTGTGGCAAGGGGGAGCAATGCTTTAACAGTTTTTTGGAGCCTTGCTATCTGCTCTTTGGAGTTTAGTATTTTCACCTTGATTGCTTCACCTACTTTGTGGGCTGCCAAGATAGTTGCAGCACTTTCAGCATCTGGGTTTTCTCTTAGTGCTTTGACCACTGTTGCATATGACTTTCCATCCTCTCTAATAATGAATGTTGTGCTGGCTGGTTGTGATGGCGGCCTGTCTTTCTGTAGCAACTGTTGCAATGAATTTTGAGCTGCCTGATTTGGTGGTTGCAGGATTATTTTTTGTTTGTTTGTTGTCTCTTGTGAAGGAGCCTGTTGTGAACTTGTTGGTGGTGATGATGATGGTGATTTTGGCTGAGATTGGGTTTGTGGGGTTCCAAAGTGTCTGTTTTTTGTCTTATGTGGAGACTGTGGTTGCAGTGGTGTAGCTGCTGTTTGTGGTATTGTTGGTTCTATTGTTGTCTCAAGTGATGGGGACTGTTGTGAGCTTGCTGTTGATGGTGATCTGGAGGCTGTCTGTGACTGGTTTTGTGAGATTTCAAGGTGTCTGTTTTTTGGCTCCTGTGGGGGTGAATATGGTTTCTTTGCAAGCTTGATAAGTTCCTGGTGCGTTTTCTTGAGCTGTGGGGCCAGGGTTTTTACTTCTAAGCGCATGTTCTTATACTTGCTGACCAGTCCTAGCAGCTCATCTATGTGCATTCCCAGTTTTTCGATGACACGTTCCATTACAGTGACCTATAGTTACAAAGTTCCAGCGTCCATAAAAGATAGGATGGCCCGATAGAAGGTTCGGCAGGGAGAGATCTAGGGAAACTAGCAACAATATGTTGTTTGGATTGCACAGATTTATATGCTTTTATTGCACAGTTAACAGATTGGTACCTTAACGTTCAGTATAATATTTGGCTTGACTGAATCAGGCTTTACATGTGAGTTAGAACATATAACTTAAAGAACTTAACATAAAGTGAACATAAAGATAAAAAGTGAGAGCTGATTTCAAGATGATTCAAATATAAAATTTCAAAGTAATCTTAATTAATTCAAAAAACATTTAAGAACTTAACACATATATGAGTTAAAACATCTAGCTTAGAGAGCTTAATATGATGTGGGAGCTTATTCCAAGATAATTCAAATATAAAAATTCAAAGTAATCATAATTAATTTTAATTAATTCAAAACTATTCTAGGACTTTTAAGACATATACAGTAGTGAATAAACTAATGGAGAGTAGGCTGAAACATTGGCCATTGATTGATAATGCAATAGAAATTAATGCCTAATAACAAAGTAACCTATTATCTAGTTCAAGTTGATATATTGTTACCTTATTGTTCAATGCGTGTTCCTTATAAGTACCTTGCTGAATTAATTATCGATTTGGGTATTTGGTAGCCCGCAAGAGAAAGATAATTATAATAAATAATAAAATATTCTATACAAATTAAAATATAAATAAAAGGAAATGTTATATGAGTAGAATATTATTATTTTATATTAAAATATTAAACATAATAAAGTGTTTCCTAGAGAGGGTTTCGGAATGTTCTACAGAAAGAATTAGGATGCGCATGTCTGCCGTCCGTTGTTCCTTAGAGAGAGAGCAGGAGAAAGTAGGGTGTTTGAAAATTCGTAGAAAAAGACCCGGAGAATGGGGTGGAATGCGCCTGTCCACTGTCTGGTGGCACTTAGAGAGAGAGGGAGGACAGTGAACGTGAGCGAACAAAGTTAGTGACCCTCACCTAGTCCTTTGTTTCCACTCTGGGTATTGTCTCCGTGGGTTGGTTGTTGTCCTCCTCGCTTCTACCTGGAGTGTAGAAGTTTGAAAAAGTTTCACACAGAGCTGGGGGCTGTATATAGAGTAAAATACCGATTTGTAAACAATTTGCTGATTTACTAAGCGTACACTTATCACTGCCACTGAACGAAAGTATTACGATAAAGCTATCAGAAAACTGCGTCCGTCACTATAATTTCCGCCACGGTTAATAAAGGAAATCCCTCTTGAAATTCCCTTTTTCACGGAGCCGAAACTACACACGTCTGTAACCGAGAGCTATCATTAATGAGCCCTCCTCTTATCACCTAGACTGCTCAATGTGCTCATACTTTCTTATTTTCACTCATCCTCTTTTCGTCATTCTTCTCTATTCCAATCTGTCTGCTTCCTCTTCTCATTTTCTGTGTTCCTCCCATTACCTTCTTACTCATTCATCTTCTGCACTTTCCTGCTCTCTTCCCTTTTTCATCTCGTTCCCACTTCCTCTCACACACTTCCACATACTCTCCTCCTCACTCTCTCTGACTCTCTCAATCTTGCTCTCTCTCTTCGTACCTCTTTCTCTTTCTTCCTCTTCTCTCTCACATAAAAAATTATACAATTCCAACACTTGAGTGTTCCTCCTCTCTACATCACACTCTTCCAAATCTTCATTTTAACTCTTATTTCACTCTTTTAACTCTTCTAACTGCGAAACGCTCTGCTTCAATAACTCTCACACTAACATAAACGCACATATACAGAGGTGCACACACAGATACTTTCGCACTCGCTCTCGCTCTCGCACGCACATCGATCAGCGGATTAGCTGAGAAGCTATTCTGAGAAGCAAAATTGAATTTCAAATAAATTGAAACATTCAAATGCTGAGTGAAGAGCGACGAAGATTCTTGAGGGCAGGGGGGTCTGAAGAGTAAGGGGGGGGACCTTGAAAGGGGTGGGAGGTTATAAGGGAGGCTCCTTTAAGGGGGTTAGGGGAGAGGAGACTGAGAGGCCACTTCTGAACTGTGAAATCGAATTACTGCGATCCTCTCTCCTTCGAGCTTCGACGAGTAGACTCGAGCAGCACACATTTTTAAGCCGCTGTCGAATCTACTGGAACGGTTTTTTGCACTCTCTACAGTGTAAAAGTAGGACAGCTTCACACTGATCACGGATCTTTTACATTCGACAACTTTTTGACAATGTGAGTGTGTAGTTGCTGGGAGACAGGAATAGAAGAGAGAAGGAGCGAAGAAAGAGAGAGAAAGAGAAAGAGTGCGAAAGACGAAGGATAGAGTGAGAAGGAAGAGTGGACAAAGAAAATTTCTGTAAGATGGATATAAATGGATGGTAATGTAAAATAATAATGCTTCGAAGTATGAATTAACTTGAAAAAAGAGAAAGTGATAATCCAGTTGTATCTTGGCTTAAAATTTTCAAGGAAAATTATTAGTGCGTATGATATACTGTTATTCGAGCATTATTTAGTAAACTCTTCGTTCAAATTGAACCAATTATTAATTATTGGAATAATTTACGTAATAATCGCTATTGAAGTAAAACGCTCAAAAAACCGCCAGATCAATTCAATTTATTGTATGAACATTTCATAAGAGATTCACTATTACCTGTGTAATCGTTAATAACTATAATCATTTTCTTGATGCTTCAACAATGATAATGATACTAGGATGAACGAGCATTGTCAAAAACCTGATATTACTGCATCAGTAAGACGCACTGTTGTATGTCAGTTAATCCGAATCCATTTAGACCAAATATCTATGGGAAATTCACCATTCCTTGCTAAACGCAAGCAAATTCATCATCATGAATTTTTCTCGCTGCTGGAGCAATATGACATTGAGACAAGGAAACATGCAGTAGCCTGTTTCTCAAGTCGATAAAGATATAAACTATACCTCGAGCGGTGCTTTCTATTTCGGTGATATCTTTAATCATGATCTGGCATCTTGGAAAATAAAATTTCATGGAATGTTCAAACAGTACTTATACATACAGCCTCAAGTTCAACCTCAACCTCATTTACAATAGATTATCAAGATAGGTAGAAAGAGGGAGAAAAGAGAGTAGCGAGAAAATTAGAAGACAGAAATAGAAATGAGAGAAATTAGACAGAGAAGCAGACAGTAGACAAAGAGGAGAAAGTGTAAAAAGTGAGTGATGGCCTTTTTCGTGGAAGGAACCTAGCAAAGTGATAAGTACTGTACAGCAGTCGTTGTACTGTGTACCGTACAAGCCTGCTGTGAGCTCTAAAAACGTTGTCAACCGGGGCGTAAACAGCACTGACAAACGGAAAGTTTTTTGGCGCGAAAAAAGCATTTGAATTAGCAGTGATAAATGGCTGCCAGGAGAAACGACTTTATGCTGGTACTGTGGGCTGTCTATGTGGGTTGGAACATGGATTTAAACATGTAGTTAATGAGTTTTCATTAAATTAGAAACAAGAACCAGTTTAGATTTTGAAACGTACATCTATTTAGCCGTATGTAGACGGTCAAATTTTCCATCATATTCAATAAGATTATTTTGAATCGAAGAGCTGATTAGATAATGTATCTAAACACGAGACGTGGACTGTTATAAAGTACTCCCATGCATGTCTCGGGCCCAATCAGCTGATTCATTAAGAGTTATCTTTGGAATGATGGAAATTTTTGATCCTGTGCATCGGGCTTTCCAAGGAGCAAAAATAGTTTGACTTCTGGCTGTTAGTAAGGTAGCCTCTGATTGGCCAGAATATTTCAATACGTTAAAGGCTTGCTATTGGCTAAATAATGAATTGCCGCATTCGAATACATTTTAAGATACATATTAGAGAAAGAAACACCTTGAACGAATAAAATATTTTAACAAAATTTTGTTTGGTGAGAATATATGAGGAACTATAGTTGATTGCACTGGTGCTTTGTTCTGGACTTTCAAAATAAATAAGTATTTCACACATGCATTCGAATTTCAACGTACCTCTAGCAGCTAAAATTAGTCCACAAACAACCAATCTTCCCCAGAAAAATTCTATAAAGCTTTATCACCAATCAGCATCTTAATTCGGTTCTCGAACAACCAATCCCACGAAAACAAATCAGAGCAATCATGATCAGTAATAGAGTAATGATGGGAAGATGGAACGAAACTGGAAGGAAAACCAACCGAAGGAAAATCGAGAAAATCGGTCTCGTTTTCGACGATGATCGATTCCGAAAGTGTGGAAATTTCCAAAAAGATTTCCTCGACGAGAGAACGTGACTCAAAACCAGTGGCGCCTCATCAAACACACTCACTCTCATTTATATATTTACTTCCCCCATATATACTATATATTTTTATATATTATAGCGTACACTTCCCTAACGAGGAAAAAGTGGCCGTGTGAACTTGGCTTCTTCTTCGTTAACTGAAAATCCATTACGTGTGCTTTAGAGGACCAACCCCTTGTCCGCCCCCCCCCCACAGCACACCAATAAATTTATAGCCTATTCAGTCTCAGCTGTGTGTCCCATCCATTACTGTAGGAACTATTTGTCCTTTCTGGCGCATTCTATCAACAAATGGGAGAACTAAATCTGTAGTTAAAAGAACTAGTGTGGAACTTCCGGAAGTCCAAAAGACAGTTTACAGTGGAGTTCAAGAAACTGTAGATCGATAGGTCGAGAAACCTCAGATGTCTCTGGAATCTCTAACAATTCTAACACGGTTTCAACCTCAAGTAATATTTTTTCAATCGGTGTTTCAAAAAAATAATTGATGAATAGGATGATAGGATAATTGGAAATAGGATAATTATTGATGTTATGCATCCGTACTCCTTGAAACCTGCAAATAAGTATAATGGGCTGGTAACATTTTGTTTACTATATTGGGCTTACATTTGGTTTAACATGGTTATAACATTTCAGGCTGATTTCATTGTATTTTCGATGCCTATAGTGTAATGGAATTCGAAATGGATTATAATCGAATTCTCTTCAAGCACTGTAAATTTTTCCCTGCTACAATTTTAGTTCGAGGACTTCCGTTATGGAGCATCGATAACAGCTCATAACAGGATCAAATAGCCAAATAATTCTACTTCAGAAATAAAACTTGAACTAACACAAAAAAAACGTAGATATTGAGTATATAACGGAAAAAGTCTCTCATCACTCACTCGTACAGGTCAAGAAGCATAATCTATGTTTTAATTTCGATCTGGAAGCCATTCGCATACCTGTAACAAGAAGATGAACGTTATGAGATAAGCTGACAAAGGGTTACTCAGAATCACACATTTTTTTTCAATTTAATTGAGTGATTGAAAAAACTTATTTTGAAAACATTTCTTACCGTAATTCTCATATGCGAGTGGATCAAAATTAATCTCATTTCCACTAAACTCTTCGTAAGTCAACATACCATCTAGACATCAACTTCAATGCTACACCTCGTATGCTACAACACATAAACACATTTTTTCCATACTTCGCAAGAGACAAAATACGAACGAAAATCTTATTCCTCATCAAACCTCAATTCTCATTTGAGTCAAGTTAGCTTCAAGTAGCCTACCAGCCTTTTCCGCGAATCCCATTCAAACCCTTAACACACAATCTTGGCATCAGCGCTACAAAAAACACCACGACTGTCTCCAAGAGATTTTAATCTCGCGAGCATTCACACTACCACACAAAATATACTACAGACTAACACACAACTAACTCACACTACACTAGACCAACAGTTGCACCAACACACACACAAATTACCATTCCGCAGTGGAGCAATTCCGGTCTAATGGCCGTGTTCGAGCGGGGGCACCCTGTGTAAAGAAGCCAGTAGATGCAGCCATTCAGAAGGCTTAGTGCTGTTTGCAGGGTATAAATGGCCGATACGTGTCTAGTGAGTGACTTCGGCAGAGCTGCCAAGACGCTGGTTCACTCACTACACACACTGGCGAAGCTAGTTTACAAGAGAAAACCATCACTTCCTTACCGTACTTCACAAATTTATCCAATGTATGTAGGCTACTGCTTGCCTGGAATACCTGAATCAATTCATATTACGTCATTATGAGCCACTCTATTATAAGTAGTGTGCATGATGAGCAGAATTCTTGAATAAATTATTTTACATTAGAATGAGTCGTCTATCACAAGCAGTAGCTCTAATAAAGATATTAGATAGCATAAGGATCAGAATTCCTGGATCAATTCATATTACGTTATTATGAGTCTTCTATCACAAGCAGTATGCATAAGGAGAAGCACTATTTATCAGTATTAGTAATGAAATGTTGAAAAAATGAGTTGGTGTCCTTAGAAACAAAACGGTGGCCTTGAAATAATTGTCATTCGTTTCCTCAAAATCAATTCTTGTTATGGAAGTGAGATCGATGTAGTGTTCTTCAAATATCATTTGCTCCCTAATCTCCCTATCCTCAAACAGGGTTAGAATCTCCACAAAATTGATTGAGATAATATTGAATTTACAGTATTTTTGTCGATCCGTCGATCAGTCTTTTCTCAACTCTCAATTTCTTCCTCTCTTTTCTATCTATATTTCTCTCAAAAACATACCATCCACCCCTATCCCCCCCAATTCATCATCCCTTGTCAGCACAGAGACGAGAAGCCGGCAACGTTGTAATCTCTTGATCTGGTTGTGCGCTGTGGAAACTTATCCTCCCTTTCTCTTATCAAAAAGAGCGGTGATGGGGGGGGGAGGGTGTCCCCGAATCGGAAATACGAGGGTGAAGAGGAGGGGAGGGGGGGAGTTTCTGGTCACCGACCGAACTGACCTCAAGTCGAAGTTTGGATGTCGGCCAATGGTTTCTACTCACCAACCCCCCTCCCCACAATCAACCCTGCTCCCCCATGTACACCCCCGGAATCCCGCAGCCTTTCTCCAGTATGGTTCCTGGAAACCATTTCTGCTTTGCTGGTTTTTGACGAGTAGCAGTTCAGTAGAGATGGATGGTTGTGAGTAAAGAGAGAAAGAGTGAGAGAGGGATACTGAGAGAAAATAAAAGGAAGAGTGAGAGAGAATAGAATAATCACTTTATTCACGTAGATTACAAAACATGTCGCTTAAATTCTAGGTCATGAAAGTCATTACAATGAACGTCATTTAAAAATAGTAAATACAGCATAAGATTAACTGGACAAAACATGATGTAAGAAAGATTTTGAATGAAAATATATAGGTATAAATTTTAATTAAAAAGTTTTGAATACAACTTAATACTAGAATTATATATTTTATTAAATGAACGTCATTGAAAATGAGAGTAATTGATTTTGTATCTACATGAAAAGGCGGAGTTTGGACATATAAATGTCCATTCTTGGAGAAGGATGTGCAAGGACATCCTTCCCACCAACACTCAACCAGAGATTAGATTACTTTATTCATGTAGATAACAATAATTATAACTTCTTAGATTCTAGATTACAGAAGATATAAGTATAAGCAATATAATTTTTAACTTTAAGAATATGACTAATAATTTTCAACAATATAAGTATTATATTATGCAATGTGAAAATGTTAATATAAGTGAGATTTATCTGCATGAAACGGCGAAGTTTGGACATGTAAATGTCTATTCTTGGAAAAGGATGTCCAAGGACATCCTTTCCATTAACACTTGGCCGTGAGATTTATCAATACCTGATAAAAAACCTAAGGAATAAAAAAATTGAATTTGAATAGATCTTTTAAAATTAAAACTAAAATTTGAAATTTTCGAACCTGAAAATAAAATCTTCAAGATAGATACTAAAATGAGATGAATAAACTATTAAAATAATGAACTGTTGAAAGAAGTATATACATGAGGTGGATGAAACAGAACAAATATGTATGACACTAAGAATGAGTCAATAATACTCATATTTTTAAAACTCCTAATTAAATAATTATTAAAATCGTGGATAAAATACTACCAGTAAAAGGTGAATGGGTGATGATGAAGTTTGATGAAGGTTGACATGCTTTGCTCTAGGGTTGGACATTCTCAATCATTTTCTCTACAAGATGTTTCCTAAATTTTAAAATGAAGCTCGCTCGACTTTCAAGAGATCTAATAGAATCAGGGAGTGCATTCCATGCACGACAACCACTAACAAGAAAGGATTTAGTATAGATTGTAGTTCGGTGATTCGGTATCCTCAAAGTATTTTCTCCGGTTCTAGTATGTGAAACATCTATTCTCCTACCTTCAGATACAAATTTAAAATCATTTTTGAAATAATTTGGTTGACCATATTTTAATATATCTCTAACCAGTTTAACTATTCGAAAAAGTCTCTGATCAGGTAATTTTAAGGTTGAGCTACTAATATGGGCTTGGGTGATCCTTTCATGACGTTGGAGAGAGAAAACAAACCTCAAGCAATAATTTTGACAGCGTTGAAGTTTATCATTTAGAGTAACCTGCATATCGTTAAGTACGGAGTTGCAATACATCAAGTGCGGGAAGATGAGGGATTGTACCAGTAACAATCTGATATTTCTGGGTAGGATATCTTGCAGTTTCTTTAATGGGTGCATGGCTGAAAAAACCTTTTTACATGTTTTATTTACTTGTTCTGTCCAGTCTAGAGTTTTATTCATGATTATTCCTAAGTTCCTAACAGAGCTACAGTAGGGAATTTCGGTACCATCAACGCTAATTCGCGAAATAACGCTAATCAACGCGAGAGAGAGAGAGATAGAGATTGATTCGACTAATTGTATCGTAAGAGACATATTTTAAATCGGACTATACTCTGATTAAAACTACTTTAGGATCGAGACCCGCTTGGCCCGAGTGGTGAACCGCTCTAGGCCGGTCCTAAAGCAGTTTTAATAAAAGTACCATAATGATATCCGTCAGAGAACTATCCATCAAACTTAGAAGAAAGAGAGAAGAATAAATATGTAAAGGAAAAATTGCACCATCAGAAGTACAAAATTTATTAGTAGGCTATTGTATTGAAGCAACGTTATCAGATCTCTATCTTCGCTTAAACCTCAAGGCTGGAATTTGAAATAAAATTGTACTGTATTCATTCTGACAAGTCTGGTTTTCTCTTCTTCGCTCAAAAACTGCGCTCTGATAGACAATATGATAGCAATGTACAACAAATAGGAAATTATACCAGAATGAAGAATAAAATAACAAGTGTGGAAGGAATAAAACAAGTTAGAAATAGAAATTGGAGTTGCTATGATTTTATGCTAATTTTTGTTGAATTCAATTTCACTTCAAAGTCAGTAGAATAGATAATTGATAAGAGTTTTAATGTATTTTACAGTTTTAATATGGATTTAATATTTATTTGTAGAAATCTGGTTGATGTTGTGGAACTCCATATATTTACATCACCATAATTATATTAGATTTAATATATTTGTTTATTGGTTGTAATTGTCGATACACGCAAAAAATCATTGAATGGAAGATGATGATAATGATAAGTTGTATTAAAAAATTGAAAATAATCGTTACCTAAATGCGGAAATCCTGATGATGATGATGATAACTTGTAGTAAAAAATTGAGAATAATCGCCACCTAAATGCGGAAATCCTGTTGATCGAGGCTCATTGGTCAGTGTAAAATCGTGCTTCCCCTTTTCCCACACCCCACTGACAAACAACCACACCCCTGACCAGCAATAAATGCGTTCCGCAAACCGAGCCAAAACTAACAAACAATTCGCACACAACGACCCGGCTACGGTCAACATATTAATTACCTTGTCATGCGTGCATAACTGTTCTAATACGAAACGCACACCGATAATAATTCATCTGTTGTGATTTAGTGGCCAGCCGGTGGGGGGTGGGGGAGATGGAAAGGGGAGGAATCCAGGAAGTACATGAGGTGGAAAAATGATTTGGAATCAGAGGGAAAGAGACAGCGGAGAAGATGAATAAAGAAGACAGAAAGAGAAAAATAATTCCCTCTTTATTTGAATGGAGGTCGGAGAGAATCAAAGCTAAATTTTTCAACTAGCGATGAAGGGGTGGGAAAATAGGGGATGGAAATAGAGGTGAGAATATCGGGGGTTATAAAGGATGCTGGAGAGTGAAATAATAAAACTGATGTGAACAAAATCATCCTAGGTGACTAAATTTTATCCACGCGGCGGTTGCACATGTCTGAACGCCTCCATTCAATTACACAGAAAACTAATTCTGCCATTCCGTCTGTTGAGCGGCGGTTGTCTGTGTGAACGCCTCCATCCAATTACACAGAAAAATAATTTTGTCATCCACCGCGCGGCAATCGTAGTCGTTTTTGACACGTCGCATGATTAATGTTGTTTGTTGCTCGACGTATTCTCTCTGTGTGTTTTCAAACAAAAGCGCGTGAATAAATTTGTAGCTGAGCGGCAATTTCGCGGGAAGTGGGGTCAGAAGAGATTTACAGTTTGAGGATCAGCTGTTGGGCAGGATTTGGCTGGAATGATGATATTTTTATTGGTTGTTGTGACGCAACGTAATTGGGATTCCAGGAGTTGTTTTTAGTGCAAGAGGCGGGATGATCATAAAGATTTTGACAGAAGTTAAGGAGTGGGAGTTTACCTGGGGGGTATAAAATAAGTGGATAATAATGGAAGAAATGAGAATTTGTCGATCAAAAGAAAATATTCTAGAGAGTGGGATTTATCATTTATAAATTTCAAGCCGTTCAGAGATTTCATCAATTTTTTTTCAAGCCAAAGACAGTCTTCCTTTTAAAAATATCATAATTATAAAGTTTACTATATTTTGTCTCTTTTTTCCGGCAATTACCGTGGAAATCATATTGAAAATTCATTCAAAGATTCATTTCTATACAAAGCACCGAACCCAGGAAGAAGAATTGTTGAAAGACTCGAATTAATTAGAGAAAAAGTAAAACCAGAACTTTAAAGATTGATTGTACCGATCAATATTTAAAACACCAGTAGTTACTAAAATGGAAGAATGAACTAAAACTTGTCCTATCTTTAAATTTTGGAAAATGGAATAAGAATTTTTTGATGCTGGTTTATTTCTAGCAACTATTTATTCATATTTTTGCTCTTTGTTTCAATCATAATACTAATGTAGGCCTACAATAAAAATATCGCCGAAAAAATTTTATAAGGCAATAATTAGACCCGCATGGCATAAAAGACTTAGCCCCGCTCAATGGCTTGATAATTTAATTGATATTTATAACTATACTATTACAATATTTATATTTCACTATAAGATATATTGATACTATAAAAATATTTTAATATATCTGATAATCCTGTTAGAATAAATTTTACAAATATAATACTCTCGATAGATTTACATTTTTCAAAACGATAATTTATTCAACATAATAATTATATTATAACTCTAAAAAGAAGGTAATATTATATCTGAAATAAATTATCTCTAAATAACTATCTGAATTATAACTGATAATGATCCATACATCATCGTCAAATTTCAACCAATGCACGTAGCAATTCCTAGCCACAATACCAATAATCTATTCCATGACCTATATTATCATAATGCGATATTATTGATAAGACGATTGAGGAGACAGCGTTGACGTGGCTAGCAATGGTGCAGTGACATGTAGCAATTTGAAATGCTAATGGCTTACACGCTGGCAGAGCAGCCTTGATTGATGCCAGACGCTTCCAGTTTAGTTTAGTTCTGGTCCAGTTTGGTTGATCGGCCGACAGTCTGTACAGATTACTGGTTCCAATTATTCACTCGTCAGAACCTACACCCACTACCCCACTCCCCCCATTACCCCCCTCCCACCACCTCGACCATCAACGGATCCTGATTCAGATATCATCTCATTACAGATAACGCCGCAGCTTATCTGTACATGGGCTTAGACGCGCGACGGTGCGTGCGGGAGTTGACTAATACCACAGAGGAGAGAGTATACCACAGAGGAAAGGATACTCTCTCCTCTGTGCTAATACCTACTACCGAAGACTAACAACTATACAGTTAGAGTTAGTCTATGCTACTACCTATAGTGGTTCCCTCCTCACTCTTGAATAAATTATGTGTGTTAGCTATCGAAGTGATAATTCCATTATATTTTTTTCAATTTGTTCAAATTTTCACTGAGGATTATTTATTTATTTTTGACCGCATTATTCATCTCCCTTTAAAAGCAATTTCAGCTATTGGTTCGTCAAAAAGTCAAAATTATAGACTAACAAAACCTACCTAACAACTAGAGGCTTACATAAAGTTCGTAAGTCGATGAATCATCCATTGAAAAGATCCATCCATTGTGCAAATACGCCCGGTGCGTTGACTCGATACTTCACAATACTTTGCAAACTTTTCAAAAGAAAAAAGTAGGCTACAGCTCTTGGTAAAGAGATACGCTTCTTGGAGAAAGTCCCTTGATATAGTATCGTACTGCATATCACTTCAGCAAACTAAGCCACCTGAAATTCCCTCTCCCCACAACTCTCTTGACAATACTGACAGTTTTCAACAAAGTAGTTTCCCTACAATGACACTCAAACATGAGCTAATATTCCGACGTTTTCATAAAGAGGAACCGTTCTGTCAGTTATCGTATTGGTTGACAATATCATTATCACATCACTCTTGCATTTTTCGCTTTGCACACAATGCACAAGATATTGAATATCACTCGTGGATGTTTTATTGATCTTCTTCACATGCTCAAAAATCCTTCACTTATGATGCTAATATCTATACAGGGTGATTCTAAAATAGACCGACTAACTTCGTGAGCGGTTTCCTGACATTAAAATTAAGAAAAAGTTCCAGTACTGGATTAGAAGTACCTATCTAAAAGTGCAATTTTCATATATTTATTTGTTTTACATGTAGCCTTATTATTTTTATATTTTTGACAAAGCTATCCAACTGGCAAGCATCGAATTTTTAATGTTTCACACAGTTAAGGACCACTCTTTCTCTAGAGGATAGTATTATGTTTTTCCCCTCTAGCCATACGAATATACTGTATATCCTATTTATATTTATTTATTCATGGGAAAAAGATTGGAATCATGAACCATCTTAAGATAGTATCATATCACAATAAGAAAGAATCATGACCATCATAAGAATTATAGCGTTCAAAATATAATATAGCACCATATAGCTCTAAAGTTGAATATTGCACCCCAGTAATCAACGTTCAAGTTAACAGTGATGAATAATTGAATTGCACCCCATTGATCAACAATCAAGTTAACATTGATCAGAAGTTAAATTTTACCCCATTAATCAACGATCAAGATAACAGCGATGAAAAATTGAATTGCACCTCATTATTCAACGATCAACTTAACGGCGATCAAAAGTTAAAATTGCACCCCATTAATCAACGATAAACTTAACGGCGATCAAAAATTAAATCGCACCCTGTAAGTGACGGTTCAAATAGAGTTCAACAATGAAAATACTACGATTCATGAAACACTAGCGTTAATCAAGATTAGTTAACTGTGATACAGAGTAAAATCGCACTCGGTTGAAATGAAATTCATCGTTAGAAATTAAGCGATTCATGTATCCTGTCAATTCATCACGGACAAGTTTTGCAGCCTATCGTGTTCGTGATGATCTAATTCGGCTCGTAATGAAATGGACGCAGGAAGCATTTGGCAACTGCTATCAACAAACTAAATTCGTGAATGCCTGCCTGACTGAATGAGGTAGTTTCCAGGCTTCATTGTTCCCGTTTACCATCAAGTTTTGCTTGTAGCTGCTGTTATGATGATAGAGCTATCAAGACACGTCATTCGAATACACAGACATGATACAGGGTAACGGCCCATGGCCACAGGTAATGAGGAAGAGAGGCATATTAAAACCGGGGGAAGAAGAGTAAGGAAAAGTGAAGGGGGAATGAGGAGGGGGAGAGGTTAAGGTGGAGGCTGAGAAGTGATAGGAGGAGGTGAATGAGAAGGAGAAAAAGAAGTTGGAAGTGGAGGAGAAGGAAGAAGTGGAAGGGGAAAAAGAATGGGCTATAGGAAGAATGTTGGAGTGGGGTAGAGGAGAGAATAGGGAGGAGAAGGTGGTGAAGAGGGAGGGAAAGGAAGTAAAGAAGGAGGGAGAAGACGTAGAAAGGGTGGAAAAGGAGTTGGAAAGGGAGGAAAAGGAGGTGAATAGGGAGGAATAGGACGAGAAGAGGGAGGGAGAGGAGGTGAAGAAGGAGGGAAAGGAGGTAAAGAGGGACGAATAGGTCGAGAAGAGGGAGGAAAAGGAGGTGAAGAAGCAGGAAAAGGAGGTAAGGAGGGAGGGAAGAATGGTGAAGAAGGAGGAAAAGGAGGTGGAGAGGGAGGAAAATGAGTTTAACAGGGAGGGAAAGGAGGTGAATAGAGATGAAAAAGAGGTGAAGAGGGTGGTGAAGGAGGGAGGTGAAGAGGGTGCATCAGAAGGTAAAAAGTGAGCAAAAGGAGGTAAAGAGGGAGAAAAGGTGGTAAAAAGGAGGTAAAGAGGGAGAAAAGGAGGTAAAGAGGACGGAAAAAGAGGTGGAGAGGAAGAAAAAGCTGGTAAAGACGGATGAAAAGTGGATAAAGAGGGAGCAGAAGGAGGTAAAGAGGGAAAAGAAGAGAAAAGGAGATGGAGAAGAAAGAGGACATGTAGGAGTCAGTAAGGGGCTAAGGAGTAGAGATATAAGGAGGGGAAGAATTTGGAGAGCAAGGGGAACGGAGAAAAGAGGGAAGTAGGAAGAGAAGGAGACGATGAAGAAAAAAAGGAGGAAGAGGAGTGATGAAGGAGGAGGAAAATGAGTGAAATGTGTAGAGGAAGAAGACGAAGTTGTAAACATAGAAGAAAGGGCGTGAGGAAGCATAGAATAATGATGAGGTTAAATGAAGAAAAAAGATGGATGAGAATTAGAAAAAAAAAGATGCAGGAAGAGGGAGAGTGGATAATCAGGGGAAGTAGGGAAAAGAGAAAGAATGATAAAGGAAGAGGAAAAAAAGAGTTGGAGAAGGAGGAGTGAAACAACAAATAACATAGTAAATGAGTAAAAGAAGAAGGTGATGACAAAGAAGAGTAGAATTAAGACTGATGAAGATGGAAAAAGGGGAAGAGGTGGGCGAGGGAGGAGTGGAAGAACAAGAAAATGAACTACGATAAACAAAAGACAGAAGAAGGGAAGAAAAACAGAATGCTAGTTGAACCAAGCTCTACCTTTCTCATATTATAGACACGAAACTGTTGAGCGATAACGCAATTGAGTTGTTTGAAGTTGATGTTTGGAAGGGAGTGAATGATTATGACTGGACGAGAAAAAGTGGGGGAAACTGAGAATAGAGAAATAAAATAGAAGGATTGCCTTAGAGTGGAACTATAAATGTCCTGTCTGACAGGAATTGAGGTGGAATAAGGTTAGAATGAGGACAGCTCTCATCATCCTCATGTAAGCCCGGTCCAACTCCCCTCCATCCCACAGCTCTCACTCACACATTCTGTCTCTCCGTTCGTTTTCTCTATCTCTCTGTTCTTCCTCTCCGTGTTCTCTCTCTCTATTCTCTCTCCTTGTGTTCTCTTCCTGTTCTTCATCTCTTCTCTAGCTTTGTTCTCTCACTCCCTCTCTCTCTGTTCTCTCTCTTTCTCTGTTCTCTCTCTTTCACACACATACACTCACACTTGACAACCCCGACAGGTTACCCCCTGCTGAATGCTATACCCTGATAACCCCCCACCACCCCTATCAACTCACCACCCTCCCAGCCAGTAGTACCTCTGTCATCCACGTCGACGAAAACTGCACTCTTGCAATCCTCAGTCCATCTACACGTTGTTTTTACACCTCAAATTCAGCTTGTCAACACTAACTTATATTATGTCTTCTCCATAGTCTCTGTTTTCATGTTAGTTTATCTTTATCTCTGAACTTTACCGGCCTTTTTTAAGGACCCATTCGCTTTTTGATTGAAGGCTCTTTTATTGAACTATAAAGTAGTTAACCACATGTCTTTTTTTATTCCCCAACTGCTATTTTGTGTCCTATCTGATAGTGGGATAGTAAATAGTAAAATGGTAAAAAAATACACGATACAGGATAGTACACGAAAAACAATTCTAATTACGTAAAATGTTGTGTTATAAGACGTAACTGCTTAGAATTCATCTTTGTTTCTTGGAAGTTTCTGAATTTCTCATTCCTTCTAAATAATCTGATTATAATATCAAAATTATTTGATAATAATATAGAAATATTGTAATAGCATCTGAAAAAAACAAATGATATAAAAAACATTCATAAATATAATCTTCTCAATAAATATTCTAAAGAAAATTATTTCAATCTGATTCTTTGTTGATAATACACTACGCTCAATCTCAAATACTGTAGAACAAAATATAAAAAAATAAATAAAAATAAACCGTAATGGAGCCAATCAATTTCTCTTCCCGTCAATTTTCTTCTATATCAACCTTTTTTCACTTTTTATTCTTAGTTTTCTCCCACTCTCTCCTTTCTCAAATCCATCACCGTTATCACCTTTTCATTGACTTCCATCTCCAGCTATCCCAATATTTTCTTACTATCATTCTTCTTCGTGATCCCCTCTCCTTTTTCTTCCTTTTCCATCCCGTTCTCACACACTTTCGTTCTCTATTCCTCACTATTTCATTTTCGTTCTGAATCCTTTTTATTTTCCTTCTTTTTCCCTCAAATTCCCCTCAACACACACTATTCTACTTTCCCTCACTATCAACTTTTCAACTTTCTCACTAATTTTCTATTCTTTTCTATCGCTTCCTCATACATTTCCGTTATCTCTCTTATTAAATGATCCACTTTATCAATCAATCATTTTCATTATCCTTTTCCTTCACCATATCCCTTTAAACACTTTATTATTATAATAATTTATCCTTTTTTAAAATATTTTGTCCAGTAATCAATCTATTCCACTCTTTCACTGTCAACTCTCTCACTTTCTCACGCATTTTTTCCCCGTTTTTCGTCCCTTCCTCAAACATTTCCGTTCTTTCCCTGTTATCACATCATTTTCCTTCTCAATCAATCCTACAATCCTATTCATTTTTCTTCTTTCTTCCTCACATTACCCTCAATGTACACTATTCCACTCTATCACTATCAACTCTTTCACTTTCTCACGTATTTTCTTTCCGTTTTGCATCCTTTCCTCAAACACTTCCGTTACTCCTCTCTTATCACATTATTTTCCTTCTCAATCAATCCTTTTCGTTCCCTTTCTTCCTTCCTCACATCTTCCTCAGTATCACGCTATTTCAGTCTTTCTCACTATCAACACTTCCTTTTTTATCCAATCCCTTTTTCATATCTTCGTCACACATTCCCTTTCTATCACCCTCAATCCCTCTATCACCACTTTCCAACTACAAAGCTTCTTTCGCTCTCGGTCCATGATGTTTGCACTGCGTCTTTATAAAATAGGAATGTGCTGTGATAGGTAGTGGAATAGGATAGGACTGAGGATGCTGCTTTCAACTACTCCATTCTCATTCCGCAATATTTGTCCAAAGTCTTTTGAGCTCTCCGCTTCCTCCCCTCTCTTCTCTTCCACCTCCTCCTCGTCCTCCTCCTCCACAACCTCTTCTACTATCTCCTCCCTTCCTTCCTTCCTTCTCGCCTCCCCCCTCCCTTCCAACCAAAGCTCACCAGGAGATAAATATGAGAGTTTGTAGAAGTCCTCTACAGGCGACCATCTGCTCACTGTTTGACTTAATATTTTCACAGGTGCTGAAATACTCTCAGCCAGCCAACTGAGAGCTGAGCGCGGCCTTTCACTGATTTTGCTCACTTTACAGTAGAGTTGCCACTTGAAATCTAGTGCGGGTCATGAGCCGAGAAAAATCATTGACACTGTGTCAACACGGCGACACGTTTATCGTCGAGTGATACACTTGGGGGCAAACATAGTGATATTTGTTTAGCTGATGAAATCTGATAATATTCTGCTGAGGTTTTAAGATGACATATAATTTTATTTTATTCCATGTCAGAAATCCACTTATAGGTTCACCTTACTTCATATTATCTATCTTCTACGTTTCATAAGCTGATTTATATTACTTGTGTGAAGTTTTTCACAGTTCAGACTTTACCTAGTAAACAGTTTACTAGAGACTTTACATTTACATACAGTTTGCGAGACTTTGTACTGCACTGTTGAACATTGTACTGTACTGTATCGATTTGTACTATTTCTAAAGAACTTCTTTTGGCAATGAATGAATAGCAAGGCTTTTTCATATAAGAATCTTCTTCATCCATTCCAAGTTTCTATTGATAAGGAGTATTTTTATTCAACAATGGACTTCATATGTTGGGAATTCACCGGTTCAAGTAGTTCATGTGAGAATGATAAATCTCTATCACATTTCATCTAATATTCATAGATTTTTTTCATAATATTAATGATTTTCGTCATTTTTATTCTTAATAACGAGTTTACCCCGTGCAACGCAAAGCGCCGCTTGCTTGCTCAGTACTGTATCGTTTGGGAATAAAGTATCATTGCAACTTACTTGTATCATTGTGAGTAATTTCCTCTAGTATCATCTCCAAATCTCGCAGTTGTGGAAGCACAGTAGAGAGGAATGTGCCAACAAATTTTTAATGAGATAGATTAGGCTTATTGTTAAACTTCATGAAACATTAATAATAGTGTTAATGTAAACATAATTAATAGTAACTATCGTAATTAAAATCTAAGCAGGAACATCTTTCTGTCTACATGAATGGACAGAAAAATCTTTCCGTTCAAAATATTAGTATCATAAATTAGTCCCATAACGTAGATGAATCGAATAGATTTCTCAACAAATATAATTCAATGAAATAACCTTGAATTGAACAGTTGACTTCTAGATTACCCACTTACTGAACTTGCACTTATTACCTGGCAAGCCTATGCTTGTCTAGTGTGTGGGAAGCTTGCAGTCAGTTGTTCAATCTCAGTTCATTGAATTGGATGCAAAAAATGATAGTGCGTTATCGTGTTCATTCATGCAAGTATATCAAGTATGGTAATATTCATTCAATTTGGCGAATGGCGAATAACTTTCATAACTTTCATGTTGATTTCTTTTTTAAATATGTAATTTACATGCTATATACAGTATTTATGTTGAAAAAAATCCAACAGAACATCACCCGTTATCATGTCAATATTAAATAAAAGTTATCAAGTATTACGTATTACAAATACGATTACGTATTTGAATTCTAAAGTACTCGTTCGAGGAATAAACACCTCTCAGCTCAGGCAACATCTTCAGCATCACACATGTTGGATTTATTAATCAAACATGTATCGACCTCAAGTATCTCTCATACATGTATGCAATGTAAACGTACTCTAACGAGAACGAATTGCTTTCACTTTTTCTCCAGATTATTTGATTGTCAATAATTTTTAAATATTTGAATCGAAGATCCGTTGACCTATATTGGTGATGATAATTAACTGTTGGAAACTATCACTATCACACTAATAATCATACGATAATTCCGTATGTAAGTCAAGCATGTAATGCGTCAAGTATGGAGGGACCAAATACTCCCCCCCCCCCCATAACCAAGGTCTTGTTCAAGGGGCCTTCAGGGCACGCTGATGATTGGGACACGGGGCCAGATATCGATCGTGTCGGGAGGGTAGGGGGGTTTGCAGGACCCCTTTTAGGGTCAGAGGGGACTTTTAGGGGATGAAGGACCCTTTCAGTGATGAGGGGGGGGGGAGGGGAGTGACGCCAACGAGCCGAGCAATCACCGTCAGTGATTGCTTTCCATTTGATTGATACTTCCTTCATCTGAGAGCTTTGACAGATTGCTGCTCAGATCCTTGAGAGATAGATCTATTGGCCGATGCCGGCGATATTGGGGTCTTAGGTCGAGCTACCTGTTTTCATTCGCCTCCTTGCCTGTACAGTATATGTATAGCAGCACACATGAAGATAGCGCTTGTCAAGGAATTTCAATTTTCAGATATAAGCTGTAGCGATGACAAGCGGCAAGTTGGAAGCCGCTTGTTGATAACTTGTTGATCCGCTCAGAATATCGGATGAGCTCTCTATGAATAGAGACGCGGCAAAAAGGTACAGTAGGGGAGCTCGCTTGAAAAAGATATTTGTCCACTCACATCCAGTATCCAATTTTGAGTCGGGATGAAATTTTCGCATTTTTCGTATTTGGGTCGCTGTGGTGACAAAATAAAGTATAGACTAACCAAATATCCTTGTCGCATGTGTATAGCAGGATTCTTTTAACTTGTCAGAAAACAGCTGATTTAACGTCAGTAAACGAGCGTACATCAATCAGCTGTTTTCTGACAATTTAAAAGAATCCTGCTATAAATGATGTGAAAAGAATGGAATTTAGTATGAGAGCTAGTATAGGTATAGTATAGGTGAGCTAAGAATAGTATGAGAGCTAGAGAAAATTTTGTTGCGGAGAAAATATCAGCCATGAATATTTGTCAATAAATGAAACTTATGGAGAATAAAATTTCCCATTGATTTTATTGAATGAAGAAATTCTTCAGTATTTGTCCCATCACCACTGATGTAAATGATATATAATGAATATATTTATAATGATATATGATATAAAAAGGTGAGAAAAAATATTTACAGTGCATAATCAAAGTGATTGCAAAGATCTTTGACAGAAGATGGCGGAGGCAAGTCATGAGAGGTACTGTTGTTACTGTCCATCCACTGGCGTAAATAACAACCTTGCAGCCCCCGTCGTGCGGGGGGGGGGGGCGCAGGCATTTGGGGGGCGCCATAACCTCCTGAGTCCTGCCCTCAAAATGTTATGTCTCTCTCGGTATTTTTCCATAACTGTGTGATTTTCCATTGAATATTTTTTGTTAACTCTCTCGGTATTTTTCCATAGCTGTGTAATTTTCCATTCGAGATAATTGTAAACACTTTTGGTATTTTTCCATAGGTGGGTAATTTTCCATTGAATATTTTTTGTTAACTCTCTCGGTATTTTTCCATAACTGTGTAATTTTCCATTGAATATTTTTTGTCTACTCACTTGGTAATTTTCCATAGCTATGTAATTTTCCATTCGAGATAAATTGTAAACACTTTTGGTATTTTTCCATAGGTGGGTAATTTTCCATAGGTGGGTAATTTTCCATAAGTTGTTTGTAGATTTTATCAGTATTTTCCTGTAGGTCGGTAAATTTCCTATGAAATAATATTCTGTATTAATTCACGACAAATGTTTCATAATAATGATGAAAAAGAAAGAAGAAAGGAAGAAGAAGAAGAAGAAGAAGAAGAAGAAGGAGAAGAAGAAGAAGAAGAAGAAGAAGAAGAAGAAGAAGAAGAAGAAGAAGAAGAAGAAGAAGAAGAAGAAGAAGAAGAAGAAGAAGAAGAAGAAGATGAAGAAGAAGAAGAAGAAGAAAAGGAAGAAGAAGAGGATGAAGAATAAGAAGAAGAAGAGGGAGAAGAAGAAGAAGAAGAAGAAGAAGAAGAAGAGAAGAAGAAGAAGAAGAAGAAGAAGAAGAAGAAGAAGAAGAAGAAGAAGAAGAAGAAGAAGAAGAAGAAGAAGAAGAAGAAGAAGAAGAAGAAGAAGAAGAAGAAGAAGAAGAAGAAGAAGAAGAAGAAGAAGAAGAAGAAGAAGAAGAAGAAGAAGAAGAAGAAGAAGAAGAAGAAGAAGAAGGAGAAGAAGAAGAAGATGGAGATAGATATATGAATGATTTTCAAAATACTGACAGGAGCGTGGGAAATGTCCTGGTTGGAACGGTCCGGACACCGAATATACCGTTCCAGGGTAGACATAGGTTCTGCAGACTATCACTTACAACCACATCATTACTAATATAATTTACTGGTATAATACGGTGAAACGGACCCCGAGATTTCATAAATAATAAATTCAAAATACTCCACCCACACGGAATTCCATAATGATTCACTCATATAAGGTTGATAATATTCAATGAGCTTATGACGTGTACTTCCTTGTATTGGGAATAGGATTACATGATACCAAATCCAGTAAGTTACATACAATAGACGTACGATAACAATTATAGATAATACATCAAAGTAACAGGCATCTCATTTTAACTATAGTCTGGCAACAGACAAAAGAACCTTCGCGCATCGTATCACTTCAGTGATACAGTATCACATAATACCACTACTCTAGTGAGCGAGTGAGATAAACTGCTGCATTGCATAACATGCGCTCTCTCTGCGCAGTAGAGTTCTTATTTTGGAGGCTCTTTTGTCTGAAATAATTATAGAAATAATTATTACGCACACTATCTTCTTCAGTGAAATATCTAGAAATACGTTATCTAGATGTACGCGTAATATTTTACTTGAAATATTCTTTGCATGTGAGAACAATGTTTAAAGGGAAGTACTCTCTCATTTATTAAACTACCTATCAACATTATTTGATGTGTAGATGCAATGCGACGGAACATATTCCTTTACTCTTCTCCACATGTGCATGAAGGTAATATTATGAGCTAATTCTCCCTTCACAAAAACAGCCCTTCACGATTATTCCGTTCATATCAAACTAGTCACGATAAAATACAAGACGCAGGGTATGAATCTAGTGGAACGGTCGTTCCACCACCCGTCCCCCCCGTGATACGAATGAAAGACCGGGACCACTATAATATTCTGTAACGAACTTCCCTTTGATGTTCGCATGCCGCTATCTCAATTTACGCGGAAGGTAGTGAAAATTTTAAAATGTTTTAATGACATTATTTTCTTAGATTTTTGAGCGCTTTCATTTAAGATCAGAACGAACTTTCTACGATATAAATTCGCGAAGATACTATATACGGGTATTTTGTCATTTTACTAATTTTGGGATTTTTCAATTTTCTTCAACTTTGAGCACTTGATGTGAAAAATCTGTTATGAGTTGAGATTTCGGACTACCAAAAGCGATTGAAGACATGTTTAAACTATTTACATTTAAAATTTCAAATCATTTAATGTTCGATTAAGCTCTGTAGCTCTGTCCGAATGAAAATTAAAGTTGCAATTTGAAGTTAGAATTTGAAGCTTTTTATCAAATGTAAACAGGGCCACCCAGGAACATGGCCTAGACACTCGAAATGTGACGTCACGGCTAAGAGGCCTACCACTCCACTATACTGTTCCTAAACAGCCACTGATCACAACCAAGTTTGAATATTTAAATTTTTATTATTTAAAAATAAATAAATAGACCTACTTACCCACCAAAAGGTAATTGTGCAGTTGAAATAAACTCGAGACGAGAAAAACCAAACACGAATTCCAATTTTAATGGAGGGATGAGTTGTAAACATGAGTTGTTATGGACCCGATGTGATGACGTCTGCTGCACGTTTAAATTCAGTGTCTAGCTAGACCATGTTCCTAGGTGGCCCTGATGTAAATGTCGCGATCCTAGCGGTTAAAAACTAAAAGTTTCACACTGTTGCCACCGCCAAATTCGACCTTTTCAATAATAGCCCAGTAAAATTGTCATCAAAAATAGGGTCTACCTTGTATGAAATGGGATAGTCGGTTTCTTTTTTAGTAATGTTTATGGTAGTCCTGGGATGCTAAATCCAAGTTTTAGACCTAGGCAAACTACCGGATCATCTCCAAAAATCGTACAAAATGGCGGAATTTTGCACTTTTTTTATGTTTGGCTAATTTTCACCCTGAAAAATCTGTTTTTCATAGAGGACATTGTACATATTTCTTAAAGTATATCAAATTACCTTCAATTTGAGACCAAATTTATCATTGTAGGCCCAACCGTTTGCGAGATACAGCTCTTCAAAGTTTATAAAATTAACGAGAATTTACCCTTTTTTCAATTTTTCGCAATTTTGACCCTGAAGAATCACTTTTTCATATAGGACATCCAACATAGGGTTGAATTTAAATTCAAATACCTACATTTTGATACCTAATCGGTTATTGTAGGCCCAACCGTTTGCGAGATACAGCTCTTCAAAGTTCATCAAATTATCGTAATTTTTCACTTGTTTTTACATTTGGTCAATTTTGACCGTGAAGCATCACTTTTTCGAATGTGACTTTCAGCAAAGTTTTGTAAGATAATTTGAAAATCTACAATTTGAGACCAAATAAATCATTGTAGACCCAATAGTTTGCGAGATGTAGGCCTTCAAAGTTTATCAAATTGTTGATTTTTTCCACTTTTTCGACATTTCTTCAATTATGACGTCTGAAGAATCAATTTTTCATAAAGAACATTCAACATAATTTTGAGAGCTGATTCAATTACCTACAATTTGAGAGTAAATTTGTTATTGTAGGCTCAACCGTTTGCGAAATAAAGTTCATCGAATTATCATAATTTTTCATTTGTTTTGGTCAATTTTGACTGTGAAGTAACACTTTTTCATATAGGACATCCAACATATTTCTCAAAGTATATTAAACATATTTAGTATATTACCTACAATTTGAGACTGAATTGGTCATTGTGGGCCTAATAGTTTGCGAGATATGGGCCTTCAAGTAGATTAGTAGAAGTCTACTAACATTTAAAATTTCAAATCATTCAATGTCCGTTTAAGCTCTGTAGCTCTGTCCAAATAATAATTGAAGTTGCAATATTTGGAATTTGAAGTTTTATCAAATGTAAATTTCGCGATCCTAGTGGTTAAAAATTGAAAGCTTGGCAACATTCAACATTTTCAATAAGCAGCGTAACCAGTATTTGAAAATAACAGATTAGGTTATGTTTACATTTATCTGGGCCAGGCGGAGGCCGTGTGAGAAATAGTTAGAAAGAGATAGAAGTGAGAGGGTATGAAGGTGTTTACGTTCTTTATTTTATTTGTAGATTGATAAAGTAATAGGTAATGTTGAACTGTCTCACATTATATCATACAAAATCAAGTGAAACCAAATAATCAGACTATTTTTTGCATACTCCGCCAGAGACAGTGTTTGACAATAGGTACACTGTGTTATCTTCACTTCAGTTCATTTCATTAATTGTAGATCAACGAAATAGAGTTTTTCTGCACTTAAGTGGTGTTGCAGTAAGTACACATAATTTCATTTCATAAGTGGTCATATGATCTATTAAAGTGGGTTAAAATTCACGGAGAAAATTGAATATCCTCTCAAAAAATTCTCCAAAAAAGAATTCGTCACCCGTCCCCTACCCCCGACCCTATTGAAAACGCTGGTGTGGAAACTAAAATTTGTGTACCAAAGAAAAAATCCAAAAAAATTTTATAAGCTTTCAGTAAGAAAATGTTTTGATATAGCCTAAATAAGAAACCCGTCTCCCTCTGCAATATACATTTAAACCTACAATATAATAATTATGTGTAGCCAACCCAAACAAAAATGAAAACTCTGTTCTGGAAGCCATTGACATTGAAGAAAAAATTTGGAAGAAATTTTGGGGGAGGGCGAGGGCGCTCAATCTCACCCACTTAAAATCACAAATTAGAAATATGCTAAACTTTCAGGAATCATACTCTCAGTGTTTGAGCTAAAAGTTTTTATGAACTTTCTAAATTATTGAGCGCCCTCGCCCTCCCCCAAAATTTCTTCCAAATGTTTTCTCAATGGCAATGGCTTCCAGAACAGAGTTTTCATTTTGATTTGGGTTGGCTACACATAATTATGATATTGTAGGTTTAAATGTATATTGCAGAGGGAGACGGGTTTTATTTAGGCTATATCAAAACATTTTCTTACTGAAAGCTTATAAAATTTTTGGATTTTTTCTTTGGTACACAAATTTTAGTTTCCACACCAGCGTTTTCAATAGGGTCAGGTAGGGGACGGGTGACGAATCTTTTTGGAGAATTTTTGAGAGGATATCAGTTTTAATCACCTTTTTGTTATAGAGGTATAACAATGCAAACACAATGGATGGGGAGAGAGTTAATTTTTTTTAAACAGTGAAATGCTATGTTATTTGATAAAAGATATTTTATCCTCACTATTTGGGTGCTACAAAATTATTCTAGCTATAAGTGAGCCAGTTATGGTTAATACTGAATGAACAAACAAGACGTTGTGACTGTGTCTGTTGCATCACACCTTATCATTTACTATCCAGACTTTAACGACATATCATTGTAGCAACATTAATTCATGTATAAGCAGTTATCCACAAAGTTTGTTAAATAAGATTGAGCTTTTGAATTTAGATTGAAATTTTAACCCATTACGATAGGTCACATGACCACTTTTGATGAAAAAAATATTTTGTAATCGAAAAATGAAATCCTTGTAAAAATTTGCCCAACACCATTATTATACATTCCAGGAACAAAATTCTCAAATTTTCCCCATTAATGATTCTAAAATGAACGATTCAATTTTTCTATTTCCTGTCAGAGTTTTATTTCTTTTAATTGCTGAAATTGTTGAATTGACGAGACATTTACATTCTTTAAAACTTCAAATTACAAATATTGCAACTTTAATTATTATTCGGGCAGAGCTACAGAGCTTAATCGGACATTGAATGATTTGAAATTTTAAATGTGAATAGACTTCTACTAATCTACTTGAAGGCCTATATCTTCCAAACTATTAGGCCCTCAATGACCAATTAATTCTCAAATTGTAGGTATTTTAATATACTTCAAGAAATATGTTGGATGTCATATATGAGAAAGTGATACTTCACGGTCAAAATTCAAAAAACAAATGAAAAATTACGATAATTCAATGAACTTTGAAGAGCTGTATTTCGCAAACGGTTGAGCCTACAATAACAAATTTAGTCTCAAATTGTAGGTAATTGGATTAGCTTCCAAAACTATGTTGAATGTTCTATATGGAAAAATGATTCTTCAGGGTCATAATTGAAGAAAGGTAGAAAAAGTGGAAAAATTCAACAATTTGATAAACTTTGAAGGCCTACATCTCGCAAACTATTGGGTCTACAATAATCTATTTGGTCTCAAATTGTAGATTCTTAAATTATCTTTCAAAACTTTGCTGAAAGTCACATTCGAAAAAGTGATGCTTCACGGTCAAAATTGGCCAAATGTAAAAACAAGTGAAAAATTACGATAATTTGATGAACTTTGAAGAGCTGTATTTCGCAAACGGTTGGGCCTACAATAACCAATCAGGTATCAAATTGTAGGTATTTGAATTTACTTTCAACCCTATGTTGAGTGTCCTATATGAAAAAGTGATTCTTCAGGGTCAAAATTGCGAAAAATTGAAAAAAAGGGTAAATTCTCGTTAATTTTATGAACTTTGAAGAGCTGTATCTCGCAAACGGTTGGGCCTACAATGATAAATTTGGTCTCAAATTGAAGGTAATTTGATATACTTTAAGAAATATGCACAATGTCCTCTATGAAAAACAGATTCTTCAGGGTGAAAATTAGCCAAACATAAAAAAAGTGCAAAATTCCGCCATTTTGTACGATTTTTGGAGATGAACCGGTAGTTTGCCTAGGTCTAAAACTTGGATTTAGCATCCCAGGACTACCATAAACATTACTAAAAAAAAAAAAACCGACTATCCCATTTCATACAACAGTGTGAAACTTTTAGTTTTGAACCGCTAGGATCGCGACATTCACATCAGGGCCACCTAGGAACATGGTCTAGCTAGACACTGAATTTAAACGTGCAGCTGACGTCATCAAATCGTGTCCATAACAACTCATGTTTACAACTCATCCCTGCATTAAAATTGGAATTCGTGTTTGGTTTTTCTCGTCTCGAGTTTATTTCAACTGCACAATTACCTTTTGATGGGTAAGTAGGTCTATTTATTTATTTTTAAATAATAAAAATTTAAATATTCAAACTTGGTTGTGATCAGTGGCTGTTTATGAACAGTATAGTGGAGTGGTAGGCCTCTTAGCCGTGACGCCACATTTCGAGTTTCTAGGCCATGTTCCTGGGTGGCCCTGCTAACATTTGATAAAAAGCTTCAAATTCTAACTTCAAATTGCAACTTTAATTTTTATTCGGACAGAGCTACAGAGCTTAATCGGGCATTAAATGCTTTGAAATTTTAAATGTAAATAGATTAAACATGTCTCCAATCGCTGTTGGCAGTCCCCAAACTCAACTAATAACAGATTTTTCACACCAAGTGCTCAAAGTTGAAAAAAATTGAAAAATCCCAAAATTAGTAAAATGACAAAATACCCGTATATAGTATCTTCGCGAATTTATATCGTAGAAAGTTCGTTCTGATCTTAAATGAAAGCGCTCAAAAATCTAAGAAAATAATGTCATTACAACATTTTAAAATTTTCACTACCTTCCGCGTAAATTGAGATAGCGGCATGCGAACATCAAAGGGAAGTTCGTTACAGAATATATAGTGGTCCCGGTCTTTCATTCGTATCACGGGGGGGACGGGTGGTGGAACGACCGTTCCACTAGATTCCAATGAAAATATTTTTTGAAACATTATCATTAATGGGGAAAATTTGAGAATTTTGTTCCTGGAATGTATAATAATGGTGTTAGGCAAATTTTTACAAGGATTTCATCTTTCGATTACAAAATATTTTTTTCATCAAAAGTGGTCATGTGACCTATCGTAATGGGTTAAAATTTCAATCTAAATTCAAAATCTCAATCTTATTTAACAAACTTTGTGGATAACTGCTTATACATGAAATAATGTTGCTACAATGATATGTCGTTAAAGTCTGGATAGTAAATGATAAAGTGTGATGCAACAGACACAGTCACAACGTATTGTTTGTTCATTCAGTATTAACCATAACTGGCTCACTTATAGCTAGAATAATTTTGTAGCACCCAAATAGTGAGGATAGAATATCTTTTATCAAATAACATAGCATTTCACTTTTTTTTTAAAAATTAACTCTCTCCCCATCCATTGTGTATTACCTCCATAACAAGAAGGTGTTAAAAAAAAAACTGATATCCTCTCCAAAAAATTCTCCAAAAAAGAATTCGTCACCCGTCCCCTACCCCCGACCCTATTGAAAACACTGGTGTGGAAACTAAAATTTGTGTACCAAAGAAAAAATCCAAAAATTTTTTATAAGCTTTCAGTAAGAAAATGTTTTGATATAGCCTAAATAAGAAACCCGTCTCCCTCTGCAATATACATTTATACATACAATACAATAATTATGTGTAGCCAACCCAAACAAAAATGGAAACTCTGTATTGGAAGCCATTGACATTGAAGAAAAAATTTGTAAGAAATTTTTGGGGAGGGCGAGGGCGCTCAATAATTTAGAAAATTCATAAAAACTTGTTAGCTCAAACACTGAGAGTATGATTCCTGAAAGTTTAGCATATTTCTAATTCGTGGTTTTAAGTGGGTGAGATTGAGCGCCCTCGCCCTCCCCCAAAATTTCTTTCAAATTTTTTCTTCAATGTCAATGGCTTCCAATACAGAGTTTCCATTTTTTTTTTGGGTTGGCTACAAATAATTATTATATTGTATGTATAAATGTATATTGCAGAGGGAGACGGGTTTCTTATTTAGGCTATATCAAAACATTTTCTTACTGAAAGCTTATAAAAAATTTTTGGATTTTTTCTTTGGTACACAAATTTTAGTTTCCACACCAGCGTTTTCAATAGGGTCGGGGGTAGGGGACGGGTGACGAATTCTTTTTTGGAGAATTTTTTGGAGAGGATAATATTTTCCACCGAGAACACGATATCACAAGCTAAATGCAACAAACATGTCTGGAGAACGTAAAATCTGTCAGATTATCAGTGCTTGCCTTATTTGATTTCTGCTCAAAATCCGTGGTGCCGCTATTCTCTTGCCAATGTAATTCGAGTTGATAGCGCACACATACACACACACACACACACCCACACACACAGAAAAAGAGCGATACATTTAGTAGACTCCATGTTGCAGCCACGCCACGAAAATTCTCTCCGACTCATTTTTCTTTGGTGGAAAACAGTTTTTCCGCCAGCGGCCTCCATTAATCTTTGCTCTTAATAAGTTTGGGCGGCTGCCTGGTGCGGGGGGGGGGCTGAAATCCCTCCTACCCCCCTTGTGGGCACCCCCCAGATTCTGTCATGATCACTGATATGTGTGTTACTTTCAATAACCTTGCAAAGCCTGGGCTTCGCCTCATCTGGATTTTATCTGGGCTCCTTTTAAAACGACTCGGCTAAAGTTACTGCCTTCAAAGCGTATCAGATAAAGTTCCATATATTCGTAGTTCAGTGTTTGATAAACGATGAATATATTCTGCGATATGATCGCTTTGAATTCGAAATGCGATTGGTTGGAGACTATAACAATGTTCCATGGGAGAACACACTCCACTTCGATGAATAATAATGTGATAAGAGATTTATTTCCCAATATATTATTTTTAAATATGCCTATTTATTTAGATACTCCGTTGCTCCGCCCTTGTTTTCGAAGTGTTTTGGTGATCATTAACGATAATAAAGTGATAGGTTATAACCTGGTTTTAGTCTGTTCGTGTTAATTATTGGAAGAGGAATAGTTTTGGGCATAAACATTTTCTTTTCTTCATAAATGAACGAATAGTTAAACTGATAAATTTCATCAAAATTAATTGATATTTCTGTTTGTAGAAGAAGTTATTTTGTGATTTAATAATGATGGTCTATGTGAGCATGAATTAATTGGAATTCTTTATTCATAGTCAATTCAAGATAAATTATTCAAATCAGAATTTAAATAAAGTATTATTACTATTATATTTACTCCCTAATGTTTACTATGAACTTGATCGAAATTACCCACTATTATAATATCAGTAGCCTTACTGATACCAAAGACAATTTAACTATTAGTAGTTAACTATAAGTAGTTGAATTGTATTTGCTGGTACCAAACAAATCATAGTGAATTTCCAATTGTGCCATCACTAAGTATTGTATACAATAGTTGACACTCTTTACATAAGGAGAGGTAGAACAATAGCAAAACATTGTAAATCGCTGTCGCTAAAAAACTCATTATCTACATTGATAATAGGGAAGAAACTTCAACCATATAGTACTAGTTTATGAAATAATTTTTATAATATATTTATAATTTATAATTGTATAATATATTTATAATTTTATAATAATATTATAATATATTATATTTTTAATTTCGACAATATTTTCTCTGATAAATTTCCTACCTACTGTACCAGACCGTTGTTGATGTAGATGAAAAAACTTATCAGAAAAATGTTATACGGTGCTATTCATAAAGCCTAGTCCAAGGAAACATTGCCGAATATAAAGTGATAACTGATTTAATAAGATAACTGTAATTTTCTCTATGAAAAATTTAATAATTGCATTATCGATACAAGCTATGAAGATGATGATCATCATTACCATAAATGATTATGATAATGATAACAACGAAGATAAATAATTCACAATACATTGATGATCACTTCACTCATTACAATAATATCCAACTTCATAACAAACTTTCATTTGGCGTTATAGTTGGTTGTGAATAATGTGACAAGTCAAATTTCCATGATTGGCACTGTGAATTTCACGACAGAGCAGACAGCCGAAGAGTAATAGGCTATATCTTTCTCTTGGGATGAAATGACATTTTAATGCCGCTGACGCGATGACAGAGGAAGGAATAAAATTTAGTGGAGAAAAGAAAAAATGAGGAGTTCGTTTCAGAGGAGTATACTTATCTCTCGTGAGACAGCAGTCATCAGACGTTATTCTTTTTTATTATGATCTCGATGCTTTAGAATATGACGAATTTTCACTAGTATCATCAAAAATTACTGATAAGCCTATCTTATACCACAGATAATGTGGTAGTATAATTATTTATTAAGGACCCGATATGGTTCTTAATGCGATCGTACTGGTGTCCGTCTTTCCGCACGATAACTAACGAACGGAAGATCGTACACTTTTGAAATTTGAATATAATATCTTCACAGATGAAGTGAGAAGCCTATTAATTTTGAATATTGAGGGTTGAATTTAAAAAAAGTTACAAGCAAAAAATAGGTACTGCATTTCAAATACATATTAAAGAGAAGTATAATGACATGGAACTACTCAATTTTCAGCCTCTCATTCCAATGCCTTGATGGAGCAGTTGGTAAAGGCTACGTTCTTGTCTTTGAAGCCAGATTCAATTCCGAGTTTCCAAGTTGCCGGTTCGAGTCCCATCCGGGGTAATTTTTTTTCCTAACAAATTTCAAGTTTTAATAAATTATCCATACATTTTTATTGTAATAAATTCATTATTGATGATTTTTATTTATTGCAATAGCCTATTCTAATTTCATGAGAGTAATACAAATGCTGAAACGTTTCTCTCAATTGCAGAAAATAGCTACTATGTCCTCTACTTGAGCAATTCTTGAAAGTACTGTCCTGTTTTTCTGTTAATCTGTACACTTCAATATCGGGTCCTTGGATACTCCGTTGTATCGGTTTATTCATACTAAGTTTATTCTATTTTTCTTTTAAACTAAGTTTTTCATATTATAGCTTCTATATGCTGGCGGTTTGAATCCAAGTTTGATTGGAAGTCTTAAAAAAAGTATTTGATAGAAGTGGCCGTTTTTGTTTTCGAAATCCATTCCGTCAACTGTATTCGATCCAGAAACCTTTGGATTATTGAACCTTTGGACCGGCGCTTATCGCCCTCGGCTACGGACCACTCCAGTTGCAGACTATATTCCACAATATACAATGAGAAATAATTCACAACAAAAAGTGACTATTTCCAGTTTTCATCATTTTGTGATGCTATAATCATAAAATCGTCTTTATTATAAAAACACTCATAGTCATTGAAACAACAGCTATAGCATCATCATGATCAACATCAGAGTTTCATCATCACCATAATCATCAACATCCCCATCAGAATATAGCCTAACTATCTTTTATCATCATCCCCAACATAATCATCATCATTATCATCAAAAAGCACCATGATCATCACAAAATCATCACGCTATTCATCAGAACTCAATCAGGCCACCGACCGTTGAATAGCCTACTACGAGCACAGCAGAAAGATCATCAACATCACATTGTTTCTACAAAATGGCGACAACAACACGCTGTCTATACTGGTCCAACAATAGAGTGACGACAATACTTTCGCCGCTCGCTGCTTATCATTGCTCGCTCTCGCGGACAGCCGTAGCTTCGCGGGGAGTGGGGGTGACTCATGGATGTCAATATAGACATACACAATGATGATATACATGTACATGGATATACAACGTGAATAGTCAGTACTTATAGCGTTGTTTATGCAGACGAAACAAGCTCATAATTATGACAATGGCATTGCATTGTTGAATAATACTGAATTGCTGGATGGGAGTTTGTGTGATGAGATTGGTTGTGGCGCCAATGCAACTCGAATGTCCGATCTGATGATTGAAATCTGGTTGCTCTCTCTAGTGTTGTGATGTACTCCTATATTAGTACATGCTCACTGACATGACACTGATATATATACACTTTCTGGTGATAAAACACTTGTTCGATGATAGTGTGAGGCATCATCACGTGATTTTGTAGCTCTACTTTCTTAGTTTGTGAGAAATAGCATGACCTATAATAGCCGTTGAGTGGAATACGACCTGTGGTTTTGATCAATTGTACAACAGGAATATACTTAAATAATTTGAAGAAGGCTCCTCACTCCTCACATAGTAAAATTCCAAATATGTAATATCTACTTGTGTATATTATCTACCTGTTATGTTTTTTACTCTAGGTTCACTTCCAGACAGTAACCATATTGATTCAACCTTTGATGTAGAAATAACCACTCATTTTGATGAATATACTCGATAAACCAATTGCAGTATCTCAATCGCAAGACGCCATAGGGTTGATTGAAACAAGTTTATAGGTTATTTGTCATTGCAGTGCCACCCACGATTCTAGTCTCAACCAACGATTGTCAATTTATTGAGTAATTGTATCACAAAGCAAGTACAGTACTATATAGATAGACTACGCATGCCAATACAAAACTCTTCATATATCTATACATGGACGTGTGGGGGGTTGGTAGCACTGGGCTGCCGTTTAGTTAGCCGGATTTACTGCTCCGTATTTTTTTGATAATTTACGTGTGTAAATGTGAATATTACTTCAATTTTCTATTCTACGTGAGTTATAAAGCTAAAGTGTACCTGAAATTGATATCCAGTTGCGCCAAATTTACTGTAAGTAGATATTATAAGCAGTCAAGTGTCACACGAACTACATGGACGTGTGAGCCAGAAAGTACTATTCAATATCTCAATAACTACATAGATCATAATATATGTAGAATCAAGTCTCAATAACATATGTAGATCATACATGTTCGTCTGTAGTAATATATAGAGTAAGGCTAGGCGTGCACCGGTAAGTTAAGACAAGACAAGAAGAGATTAGTCACGTTTAATCACAGTAATTCACATAGTTGCTTATGAAGCAGCACACACTGATGCAATGACTAATGGGTGTGTGTTGCTTCATAAGCAACTATGTGAAGTACTGTGACTAAACGTGACTAATCTCGTCTTGACTAACCGGTGTACGCCTAGCCTAAGTCTCAATAACATAATTATGTAGATCACACATGTTTGTCTGTAGTAATATGAAGAGTAATGCCCGGTTTTTCAGTCGCTAAATAGACAGTTTATGGATACAATAACACTATTGAATCAATAACCATGTGTTTTCAAATGCAAAAAAAAGTTATTGATTCAATAAGTTTATTGAACGACTGAGAAACCGGGCATTAGTTAGGCAGTACTATATAGACTATACAATTCAATACCCAAATATACATATGTAATACTGTATTATGTATTATAAATATATAAATATATGTAGTACTATATTTAGTGTAATCCAGGCAGTACCATGAAGATTATACACCTCAATACCTATAGATTAGATATATGTGTAGTGCATTGTACATAACCTCGATCATGTATGAATCGGCTGTCAACCGACCGATGTGTGGTCATCCATTTGTCATCTATAGCTGGGTGAGCTGGTCCAGCTCCCACGTTTTCAAAATCAATTAATTACACTCTAACCTACCGCCCCCCCCCCTGCTGAACCGACCCCCTTAATAGACCACAAACTCATCCCCCCCCCACAACTCACAACAATAACCGGCAGCTCATCTGATTGGCATGTTATAGCAGGTAATGTTGTGACGCCGCCACGTTATTACCGTTCAGACTGTCATCTACTTTTCAAGTGCGGTTTATAAGCTAGCCCCAGCCTGCCCTCAACCTCGATACCGCAGCGAAACTGGGTTGAAGTTGTATTGAGTCCGATAATAGATTGGGGTGCTTGTTAATTGATGGCTACGTGTGGTCAAGGTAAATAAACTAATTTTTCATTGTTGAATAAATTCAGTGTCTGAGCTATTAAAGTATGTGTATTGATTACATTGGTAACTCCTTATTGATTACATTCGTGTCTCTAATATTAGGGTGCATTCACAAAGAAAGCTTGTTTCAAGCACTTGCTGAAGTGATCTGTGAACGTGCACAGTATTTCTGAATTATACATAGATAATTCAAAAAAGATATTGTGAGAGTAAACACCCCTAACATATAAAATCTCCAAATCCTTTTTCAGTCCTTGCAATCACTTCAATAAGAATGAAGAATGAATAAATTCCAATAAGATATGAAGCCATATATTGTCAATAAATAATTCAAAAATAATTTCCTGTTTTAATCGCCATACATTATAACTCAATAGCTTTCTTCTTCTATTGAGTTAAGCCAAGTTTTTTAAAGAAATCTAGGTTACCGGGTAAAGTTGATTATTTTCTTTTATTAAATTAATCATGGATCAATGATATTGTGAGAATTATTACACAAAATCTTCAAATTGTCCACAAGTCTTTGATTTTAATCCTAGCAGAGAAGTCTAGGTAGATCCCGGAGCACCGAATTTGGGAAGAAAGAAGAAAAGAAGGAGAAGGAGGAGAAGAAGAAGAATAAGAAGAAGAAGAAGAAGAAGAAGAAGAAGAAGATTAAGGAGAAGAAGAAGAAGAAGGAGAAGATGAAGAAGAAAGATGAGGAAGAGAGAAGTGAATGGACCAAATCTTCATTGAATTGAAATTCTTATTCGAGACTGAAGAACGATATTGTATCAACTGTCAACTTGAGTAACAAAAGAAAAAATCCGACAAAAATGAATAGATACATGAATAATAAATGAATGGATAACAATGCAGAAGATGGGGCATTGAACTTGGCGTGCATCTCATTACGGGGAAAATCTAAAGGGAACTGTTTTCACAATGGAAAAGTCGACTATGAAAAAGGACGTCATTAATCCAGATAAAGAGTCATAGGAATTCCTACCAGACGCAAAGATGCAGAAGAATCTTGGGAATAAAGAGAAAACCAATTAATATACTCGACTGTTTTTAGATAATGTCCTACTATCAACTGTCAACTGTGTTTTCCACAAGTTAAATATTGATCGATGTGAGGAGAAAGGTTTCATGCTATCAAGGTGAATTTGCTGAATAACAATGGAATCGATTGACAAAATATTAATCACAATTAAATATTAATGGACAGATGTGATTAAGAATAATGAGATGTTAGAGAAAATGTTCTAGAGAATTGGATAACAATATTGAATGGATTGATTAAAACCTGAATCCATCTCTCTAAAAAAAGTGTATAAAGGTATTCTCAAAATAACAGTCATGGACTCGAATTTTGAACGAGACCCTGATCCTCTAAGGCTGATTGTACAGACTTGAATAAAAATTAACTTATAATCCGTGGCGAAGCGTGGTATGCTTATTTGGTCATTTTGGAAATATAATATATTATCCTATAGGAAATATACCTGGCGATGCCCAAATAAGCATACCTTATTTACCACGCAATAAGCGTGGTATGCTTATTTGGTCATTTTGGTATATTTCCTATAGGAAATATATCTGGCGATGACCAAATAAGCATACCACGCTTCGCTACTGCTTATAATACTGGTAAGAATTAACATTCCACTACCACTACCATCACTGTTCCACTAATACTGTATTATAGTTGAATGGAGATTAAGCTTAACATAGCTTTGAGTAAGTAGAAAAAGTCTTTCAAGTGCATTTCTGCAGCATTTTCCTAGTATTTCCAGAGATTACTTGAGTTCAAAAACAATGGTAAAGTGAATCCTGAATTCCTTGGAATTATCAATTCATTGTGAACTCACTAACGATAAGTGGTAATCTCCATCAATTTCTCCATTCTTCTACGAAATTACAGGATATAAAATCTAATCATGAGCTTCAACCAGTCGATCGTTCTATTGTTTCACTGAGATAAGGTCAGGTAAGCGATTACCTTGAAGTGCCACTATTTTCCAGTTTAGATCGGTATCTAATCGATATTAAGTTAAATATCGATAGATGATCGATATTCAAGTTATAAAAATGACGGCGCACAATCTGCTCGACTGAATATTCTCGAAACGTTGAGGATCATCTTCATTATGAACGCTCCAACTGGTATTTTCAGAATCCATTTGACGAGTAAAAACATAGGAATTTAAAGATTCTTAAACGGTTGCAGCTCAACCATCCCACCATTATACTATACTACATTATAAAATATAGCATGTAATGGCCAATTTCTACACCTCACCTTCCAGTATTACAACCATTAACCTGGAGGCTAACACGGTAATAGATGTAAGGCATCTTAAGTATGCAATTGAGGAAGTTATTCTTGTTACAATATCGTCGATTCACTGTGATATGACAACGGGCTACAATGTTGCTGATCACTATTGATAAACAATATGGCAGCCATTATTTGGCTGGTCTTTCCATTTGTTGAGTTCAGTAAAAATCGTTCATTTCAATCTTCTTGAAACTGTCTATCCATATCTTAATGTTTCCTTTGACTTCTTATCAAAATTGATGAGATAATATATATTGATAAACTTTAAAATAGTTTAATTCATTTGGAAAAATTCATAAAATATTTTGATATCCTCAATTCATCATTGATACTTTGCCATGATGCCATTTGTCAATTGATAAACTGATAAAAAATTTGAAAACTTGTATACTTATCAACTTCCATACTGTAGCTGTACATAGAGAGATACCTTTAAGACAAGCTTGCCTAACATAATTCATCAAGCACTATCTATTGGTCAAAACCGGAACTCACTCGTTTGGGCCATAACGCATGCTATTGGTCGAAACAAGACACGCCTACAAGTGGGAGGTGCCTTCTCATACTACTAGGCTCAGCCCTGACCAATAGCAAGCCAGCTACGAACCGTTCATCGAGCTATCACAGGCAACCATTTGTCAGCCATTTTATTTCTCTACATAAACATTATAATTCAGATAATAATCAGATATAATCATTCTAAACGTATTAGGCCTATATAATACGTAATATTTGTGAATTCAAGCTTTATTTTAAGATTAGTTTGTTTTGATCTAATGGAAGTTTATTTATGAATGTTAGAATGTGAGATGATGAAAATGTTATTAATTCAGTGAATGTGAAATTTCAATCTGATCTTATTTGAAAAATATAAAATTGTTCTGCTTTTGTTTTCGAAGAGGAAATTGGTGATTTAATAAGATGATATGACATAACCTGAATTTGGACTGTTTGTGTAACTTAAATCAGTTTTGGGCATAAGCCTGTTGTACTCTATGTAAATCATTGAACAAATGATTAATTTATTTTGAATATCAAGTAACTGCTGATTGTTCAGTTATTTCAACAATTACGTTAACAGTTATTTCAATTCAAATTGATAAACTGTAGCCTATTTATAACAGTTATTTCAATTCAAATGAATAAAATAATAATTGAAAAATCTTTATTTCACTTTCATACATTATTCATAGTTAAAAAGAATTCATTTTTCACAGCAATGGCCAATTCAAATGAATTTCAATTCAAATGATAACTGTTGATGAAAGTGTAGTTTACGAAACACCAAACACCTCACAAACCGGCTTCCTCAAAATATCCATCCCACTGACATCAAATATCCGTTACATCTAATTTGTATTGTAGCCACTTCATAACAATCTGCACTTTACTTTTGAGCTTATCTTACAGGAAGATCAAGAAGAGTAAGGCATACCAAAGCACAACAGCTTACATGCAAATAGAAGACTTTGTTCTCATCCGATTATTCGCTGTTCCACTCTTCAGTGGCAACTGTCTCTTTCGCACTCTCATTCTTACCAGCTCTCCATCTTTCTCTATATCTTTCATCTTTCTCTTGGTAATGACAGCAGGTTTTGGCTTCGGCTGTAGTTGTTTGCACGTTGCTTACCTGCCGCTCCAGTGGCAGTGGCAGCAGTGGCAAAGCTCAGATGATAATAATGAGTCTCTTTGTCTTTGCCACTTATGCCTCTTCAAATTACTCCACCCTCTCCTCCAATAGTGTTTTCTTCATATAATTCTTCCCCTTCTTTTTCTTTTTCCTATCTTTCATCACTTTTTTTTCTTATTACTTGTAGTTTATGTTATTGTTATTAGTCTTCTTCTTTTCCTCCTCCTCCTCCTTCTTCTTCTCCTCCTCCTCCTCCTCCTCCTTCTTTCCTCCTCCTCCTTCTCCTTCTCCTTCTTCTCCTCCTTCTTCTTCTTCTTCTTCTTCTTCTTCTTCTTCTTCTTCTTCTTCTTCTTCACTTCTTTCTCTTCTGTTTCTTCTTCTACTCCTCCAACTCCTCCCCCTCTTTTTCCTCCTCCTTCTGCACCTTCCTCTACTTCATCTTCTTGTTCTTCTCCTCCTTCTCTTTATTCTTCTCCATTTTCTTTTTCTTCTACCACTTCTCCTCTTCTTCATCATTTTTCCAACATCTTCATCATCATATCCCCCCATCCTTTCTTTTAATTCATTTCCTTTTTGCTATCCATTTTTCATCCTTGCATATCCCACTTTTCTCTTCTTGTTCTTCTTCCTCTGTTCATCCTTCTTCTTCCTTTATCCTCTTCTTATCATATTCCTATTGTTTTCAATTTTTATTTTTCTTCTTTGATTCTCTACCATTCATTTATCTTTCTCGGTCTTCACCACTCTCTTAATATCCTCACTTTTCCATCACTTCTGGGAAGATAATTTTCTCAAATTAATTAATTAATATTCATTCATAGTGGTTTATTCATCAATATTTTCATCTCATTTTTCTTATCATTGTTTTTTCCTTAGTACTCAAGTATTCATATCTTCTTATAGTTTTTTCCTTTCCACTCTTCTTTGACTTCTCCAACAACTCCGGCTCATTCTTTCCTTCCTTTCCATCCTCCCACTCCTTCCCCTTTATCTTCTCTATCCTTCTTCCTTTTCCCACTTCTTCCTTGTTTTCTCACTTTATCCTTCTTCTCTGCCCCTTTCTTCTTCTCGCACATTGTTTCGCACTTTTTCCTCTTCCCCTCCTCCTTTCCTTCTCTTCCTCCTCCTCATCATCATTATCATCATCCTCTTTATCCTTAAACTAGCTGTCCCGGCGAACTTTGTATCGCCCTTTCCCCCCCCCCAAATTTCCCCTCTCTTCCCCCCTCAAATGTCCCCCCTTCATGCCACCCCCCAAAAAATTTCATGCTCCCCTTCATGTCACCCCCCTCTTCACCACCAAATGTCACCCCCCTCTTCCCCACTAAATGTCACCCCCCCTTCATGTAATCCCCCAAATGCCCCTTCATGTCATCTTCCCCAAATGTCCCCTTCATGAAACCCCCGCAAAAATGTCACGAAGTAAAATATATTTAATACTATCATGTAGGTACTATTGTAGATAGCTTGAGCACAGAGAAAGGTATCTAATATTAATTTATTTTTTATAATATTAATGATTTAATTTAATAGTAATAATTTTAAAATATTATTCAATTTATTTTATTATAATATAATATATTTTTTATAATATTAATAATTTAATTTAATAGTAATAATTTTTTTATCGAAGCTCAGAAACAGAGAAAAGATAATGTATTTAACATTCTTAAATGTACGATACCTCAAATAAATTATTAGAAACAATAAAACATGTATAATACGAACGATAACTCATTCTTAATTGATGATTGTAGCGTAAAAAATAATTAGAGTAGAAAACCTAGAACAAAAAGAAATGGTGCGGAGCGGGGTTTGAACCCGGGACCTGTAGGTTTGTAAGCAGAAACTTATGCACTGAGCTACTGAGACTTAGGAACTGCTTGCTAATTTTCTGTTCTTGAAACACGATCATCTCTCCGTTGTAGGTACCCGTTCGGCCGTCAAGTTTGAACATAGCTCTTTAAAATGTTTGATAGGTTAGGTCATTAATCTACTAATTATTTATTAATTATAAAGAGATTTTCTTATATTTTATTACATATTATGTTAACCAGTGCTGTAAAAATTCAAACTAATCCAAAATCATCTAAATCGGTTCAGCCGTTCTCGAGTTATAAGCGAGCGTACAGACACCAACTCTCTTTTATTAATATAGATTTCCAAATATTCTCTTCTCTTTCTTCTCTTCCTTCTCCTCCTTCCTTCGTCATAATCTCTCATCGTTTGTTACCTCATCCTAAAATATTCCTTGTACTTTTTCTCCCCCAAACATCGTCTGCTTACATCTCCTCCTCTTCCCTCCTCACTGCCTCTCTTTCTCCTCCTTCGCTCCTCTTTCTCCAGCTCCCTCTAATCCCACCCTTTGTCCTACCTGAGCCCGTTTTAACCTGGAAGTACTTGACCCTGATTTGACAAGACCTGCAGTAGTTGTGGAGGGGGGTGCCTAGTTAGTGTAAATACGATCCTTCGCTTTGTTAGCAAATCCGTGGTCTGCAGAAGAAAGACTGGGTCAAAGAGGAGGTGAAAGGGAAGCTGAGAAGGGAAAAGAGGGGAATGGAAGGATGGTAAGAGGGAGACGTTGGAAAATAGAGAGTGCGGTGAACTGAAAGTGTTGGTAAGTGAGAAATTGAGAGATGTGTAAGAGATTTAGCTCAGATTCTGATTCAGATACTGTTTATCATAGCTAGTTCACTACAGATAAACAATTTATTATAAACCTCTTATCAAGTTATTAACGGTATATAGGCTACTTACTATAATTATGATGAAACAGTATCAGCATTATTCATCATATTACGTGCAAACATTTTTAATAGATTTTTTAAAATCACTATTACATACTATGAAAGCTACAGTATTAGCCTACTGTTGTTGTAGTAACTATTGATTAGGCCTACTCTTATTAGTTTACCCAAAAGCACTACGTAACAACTAGGCCTACTTGAAAAATTTTTGATAATGGCTGTCAAATACACTTATTGCATAAATTTTAATAATTTAAAAAACTATGTTTGATATTGGATAAGGACTAGAAACATAGCAGAACTAAAAAATGTTGGTGAACGTGAATTGAGAGATAAAGTTGAAAGCTCCAATAATAATATTGATAACAGAAGTTTCAAAATGATTGTGAATTCAGATGACTGTGGTTAGGAATATTTGTAGATAACTAAATTCTTGAAGAATTTAAAACTAGGAAAATGGGTATGATAAGTTTCGTCCACTTCATAATTTTCAGTATCAAAAGACTCGAATGGAAGAGTTTTTTGAATAAATTTTAGCAAATTTTATGTGGTAAACATTGAAAGTAGAATAATTGCAGTAGAAATTAGCGAATTACAGTGAACTATTCCAATCTGTTTCCAACTATTTTATTTTATTGAAGAGTTCTGTATCCGATCACAACAAACACTCAGACATCTTTTCGAAGTAAATTTTAATGGAATTACTTGAATATGACCTTCATTCATCCTTCAGAAAACGAATTATCCATACTTAGCGTGAAAACGTACTCAATATCAGAGAAAGATTAAAACGAAAACTGTCAAAGCAAGGCCACGTGCCATCAAGGTGCAGACAGCCTTCAACTGTGATAAAGACAGTGCGAGAACAAAGAGAGAAGACGTTGCGGAAACAAAGCTAGTAGACGACAGAAACAGAGAAAAAAGAAGATGCAAAAACAAAGAGACAACTGAAAGTAGGTGACAAGAGTAGAGTGGGATGGGTGAGAGTGCTTCGAGAGGCGGGCGAAAAGCCTGTATTCAGCAATAATTGCACGAGAATGGACCGACGGCCAGCCACTCAACTGACAATATTATCGACAACGACAACAACTAGAGAAACTGGAGATAACAAGGGCAGAAGGAGGAGAAGAGCCAGAGAAGGGAGCAGGATGAGGGAATTGAGGAGGAGGAGAAGGAGAGGAGGAAGAAAAGGTGGATGGAAAGTGTGAAAGGGTGGAAGATACGGAACGGGTGTATGAGAAGAGTAAAAGGTGGTGAGAGGGGTGATGAGTAGTGGGAAAGGTGTAGAAGGATGGGAAAGAGGAGGAGGAGGAGGAGGAGGAGGAGGAGGAGGATGGAGGAGGAGGAGGTTGAGGAGGAGGAGGAGGAGGAGGAGGAGGAGGAGAAGGAAGAGGAGGAGGAGGAGGATGAGGAGGAGGAGGAGGAGGAGGAGGAGAAGGAGGAGGAGGAGGAGGAGGAGCAGGAGGGGAAGGAGGAAGAGCAGGAGGAGAGAGGTATAGAATAATTTTTGAAGAAGGTTGAGGAAGACAAAGAATGTAGTAAATAAACGGATATGATGGAAAAGGAGGAGAATGAATAAATAGATTATATTAGGACAGGTTAGATTAATTACTTTATTATCTATTATTTTATCAACTATTAACTATTGGATATCAACTATTTTATCTATTATTTATTATCAACAAGATTCCGAAATATATCGACTCGAATTTTAGATTATGATAGTTGAAGGTAGAAGAAATTACACCACTCAATTCATTAAACAATGCATTATTATCTATGCAAGCATTTTTATAAAGAATGTAAGATTTAATAAGCCAGAAGAGAGAGAGTTGAGATTGGATTATAATAGAGGGATAAAGAGAGAGCGGAGATAAAGTTGGAAGGAGTCAGCAGGAGAAAAAAAAACATAGTTATTGAGAACCAAAAATGGAGAAAAGAGAAAAATAGTAACAAGGAGATGAAAACAAGAGGGGAATTGGCAGGAAAAAGAAGTGGGAATACAAAGTAGCAAGAAAATAGAAGGGAAGAAGGGCGGACAGAGTGTTGTTGAGATGGTGACAGAGGAAGAATTGGCCCAATTCCATGTCGAGCTAATAGATTGTAATAGAATGAACTGCCTGCTATACAAAAGCCCCGCGTCGCCGAAAAAGCTTAAAAGCTAAGACAGCTGACCTCAGTTACTAAGCAGCAACGGGGTGGCGGCAATAAGTCGATAAGAGCCTTCTGTCTCCTTCTTCTCGAGCTTCTTCTCCTTCTGCATCATCTTCTTCTTTTCTCTCCTCCTTCTTCTTCTTCTTCTTCTTCTTTCCTCCTCCTTCCTCTTCTTTTCCTCCTCCTCCTTCTTCTTCTTCTCCTCCTTCTCCTTCTTCTTCTTTTCCTCCTTCTCCTTCTTCTTCTTCTTCTTCTTCTTCTTCTTCTTCTTCTTCTTCTTCTTCTTCTTCTTCTTCTTCTTCTTCTTCTTCTTCTTCTTCTTCTTTTCTTCTACTTCTTACTCATCTACTTTTCCTTCTTGTTCTTATTCTACTTCTCCTCCTCCTTCTACTTCTTCTCATCATCATCATCATCTTTTCCCCTTCCAGCTTCTCCATCATCTCTTCCATCTTCTTCTCTTCCTACTCCTCCTCCTCCTACTCATACTCCTACTGCTTCTTCTCCTTCTTCTCCTTTCTCTTGTATTACTTCTTTCTTCTCATCTTCTGTGGTTCTGGTGTTTCTTTCAATTTCGTCTCTCCATTGAATCCATCTCTCCATAATCAATCCTTCCTTACTGTCTTGTACTTCCACTTCTGATCATTCTCTCCATTGTAATAATTTATTTTTCCTTGTGTTTCCCTGTTCCGTCTTCCTAAATCATCTCCTGCTCCACCTTCTTCTTTGTGTTCTGCTTGTTTCTCTTCCGCTTCTCTTTCTTCGAACCTCTTCTTCTTATCTTATCTCTCCATTCTTCGTTTTACCCTTCTTTATTTTCCTGAACCACAGTAATTCCACCACTTGATCATTATCCAGATTTAAATTACCAAGAGCTATTAAATTGTATTGAATTGATTTTGATACTGCTCACTGAAACCCCTCAATCAACGAGAGTGGCACTGAAAATTGTTTAAATTGATATTGTTATCTTTATACACTCCTACAAGCTGTATCATAGTTTATCTTTATGATGTTGTGTATTCACTGTCTTATAATGTGTTGGACTAAATTCTGTATAATTTCTTGGGAAAATCGACTCCAACAGTTAATTTTTCTATTCGATATCCTCTTTTTTTTGATCTGTTCAATTGATTAAATATTTTTCCCCCAATATTTCCAACACAATCTTCTATTTTCCTCTTTCATTTTTCTATTTCCTTGTTATCGTCTCCCCCTCCTTCCGCCTCCATTACTTATTCATCACATCTAACCCACGAGCCATCTTCCATCCTCTTCTCTTATTAATAACCTTCGTTCACTCTTTCTCACTCAGCCTTCCACTCATTGACCGCGTTCTCTGCGAAGGATTACAGCGATTGGCAATTTGGGAGCGATAACGAACGAAATTATTGTGAGTTGGAAATAGTAACGGGAAAAACTAACAAGTTAAAACAATAGAATTTTCCTCTCACACCACTGTCTTTCCCATTATCACAAATACACACATACTCCCTTCCTCCATCAACTTCTTTGATAAGAACCTCTTCATTCTTGTTCTCTCTTCCACTCGTTTATCTCTTTTCACTTCTTCCTCTCAGTTTCTCACACTCTCTCTCGAATTACATCCTCTCTCTCACTCCTTTCTCATCCTCTCACACTATCTTTCTCTCTTCAAGCACCACATTCTTATGTCCTTATTACATCCTTATTATCATGAGGCAGGAAGAGAGGTCCTGCCACATACAATAATTACAATTATAGAAATACAATAACTAGCTATTATGTTTTTCTTATTCCTTACTTAATTGATTGAGTGATTATAGAAGGATATCCTTTTATGTCCTTCTACAAGAACTCATATGTTCAAACTCCAACGATTCATGTAGATACAACAAAATTCTATCAACGTAAGTATTTAATATCGTTTCATCGAACAAGTTTTGAATTAAATTAGTCAACTTTCATAATTCTTATGCTATGTTCAATCAATAGAATAGCTGTGAATAGAATAGAGCGCTGTGATTGGCAGTTAAATGGCCTATCAAGGTGAACAACTGCCATTGGCCTAGACAAGCTCCACCCAAAATGAGTGATTTCTACAGATATCACAGTAATGGCGGTTCAAACAACTAACATAGTAAAGAGAGTTTATTGATATTTACAAAACAAATAGAATTAATAGGAATGCTTGGAGAGAACAATGTGGAATAAAAATAGCTAGAAAATTCAATGACAAACAAACTTAGACTTATGATTGAACTAGATTTGTGGCTTTTACTACTCCCCATTCCTCTAGTATACCTCTTTCCAATTCCTTGTTTTTGTTCCATCTCTTTTCTGAAGACATTCTCCATCTTCTTTTAAGTTCTCCAATAATTCCCACTCCTCCCATTCTTCAAAACTGCCTCACCTCCTCATTTCTCTGACTCTTCCTCTACTCATCGAATCGTCCCCTATTCCTCCTCCCCACCCAATCCAATTCCCACTCTCTCCCCTTACTCTTCCGCACTTGTAATCCCGTTCCCTATACCAACAATCAATCGGCTCAAATTCCTTTTATTCATCACCATCATCATTATCTTCAACATCATCATCAACATCAGCTGCTGCAGCAGAAGCACATCAATTCCATTTCTTCTTCTTCTTCTTCTTCTTCTTCTTCTTCTTCTTCTTCTTCTTCTTCTTCTTCTTCTTCTTCTTCTTCTTCTTCTTCTTCTTCTTCTTCTTCTTCTTCTTCTTCTTCTTCTTCTTCTTCTTCTTCTTCTTCTTCTTCTTCTTCTTCTTCTTCTTCTTTCTTCTTCTTCTTCTTCTTCTTCTTCCTCTTCTTCTTCCATCAGCAGCAGCAACAGCAACTTTCGTGCGCCGTGTCTTGACAAAAGAGATAATAATTATTCATTATTCATTTCTTCCGATTATCATCTTTCCACTGCTGGCTGTGTTCTGAAATTGGATTATTTGATGAGTTCAGTCTCTCTCCTCTGCAAAGCTGCAACTCGGTGGGCATCAAGCGACGCGACGCGACACATGATTGATGACGTAACTCCGGGCGCACCAGTTTTCAATTTGCTCGAAACGCGTTCAACTTGGTCACACCATGCATGATGGAATACGTTGAACAAAGCAAACAGTACATTTGCTGCGAAAATATGAAATATGTCTGTCAGTGTGACAGTGTTGGAAAGGAGAGTTTTTGTATTAATTTTGGATTTTTGTATTGTTGAAATGTAAAACGTATATAAGAACGGTTTCGAAGAAAGCAGCTTGGAAATAACTATTAAACAACTAAAAAGAATGTAGCCGGAAAAAAGCTGTTCAACTATTGAGAAGAAATTAGCTGGTTAATGAACTAAGTTCCATTTGTAACAAGGACTCAGGAATATTTATTCAAATTGATTCGAGGTAAATTTTTCCAACTAGAATATGAATAAATGAGAATGAAGTATCCACTGAATGATGAAAAACACTGAATAATTACTAAACTTTGACTAAATAATACTAAGAAACATGCGCAGAATATTTCCAATTCAATTGAATTCTTGATTGATTTCGAATACCACATATCAATCTATTCTCACGATTTGTTATTGAATTCTCATTCCATTCAATGACTTTTCAGTAGAACTGAAAATAGATGAAAATTAATAATATGTTCGAAATTCGAAAAACAAACCACAAAACTTGTTACCTGGGCTTTAAAGTTGTCGATACAAATTTGAAGAGGAGGATTCATGTTAACAGCACAATCATGGATTTGTAAAATCTGTTACCAATCTACTTCGAAAAAATTAATACTGTTGACTGCCCAATTAAAGAACTTATCCCGTGCTAGAAATATTCTAACAGTTATTTGTCCATTGTGGAATCAATTCAGAATATTCTGGTTTTAATAAACATGAGTTTTTTTGGAATTGATTATAGCACTCCAAATTTGAGCTGGCTCTTCTCAAACTCACTCAAGTACACATAAACCTCTTGGCTTCTCAGCCCTTCAAATAGTTATTTTACCATAAGTATAATTCATCACTTTGTAATGCTATAAATTCATAAATTTCTCACTTCTGTCTGTTGTCTGTCTACTGTATCTTTCAATCGATTATCAATCTCTCCCCTATGATATAAAAGCTTAATTTTAGCAGATTTTCCTAGCAGCTTCTTATTCTGCAACAGTTTGTACTGATCAGTTGCTTCAGAATCTCCCGTACACAGAACTCTTCTTCTTCATAATACTTCATCTTAAACATTTAAAATCGATCGATGGATCAATGAATTTTCAAGATTCACTCTTTTCTCATAAACAGGGAGATTACAGTAGAATTCACGACCATTTGCATGAAAGCCAATTCAATTTACCTACTGTGAAATTATATTATTTAACGGAATCAACGCAACGAAATTCGTATCGAACTCCGTAAAATGACGTCATTTTTCGGCGGTTGAATTCAATAATTAGTTTTCTCTACAACTGGCCCTAAAAAATACTTAACCAAGAAATATTTCAGAAATCGTCCGCATTGATATCAGGATGTTCAAAATCTTTCAATCCAACCAAATATCTCCTTGCAACTGCCCCTAATAAATACTTAACCAAGAAACACATTACAAATTCCTCCGCATCGATGTCAGGATGATCTAAATCTATGCTCCCAACCAATCAGACACCGCGTTATAGAGTTCAAGCGAGAATTCCAGAAAGGCTAGACACCCACTCAATCTGCATCCCGTTTTTACAGCATCGCAATGCTATCGTCAACTCAATTCCAGTTCGCAAACTGATTTAGCATCATTTGTATTTGGCGATGACATCCTAGGGGGCGACTATCAAGTATGGGGCGCGGCGCGTTTGTTTATCCACAATTACTATGCGCCGTTCGTAGTCCAATTTCGCCAGAACAAATACTTGGACTAGAGGTGGACGACGTTGATTCAACGAACTAGTTGAATCAACGGGTTATCGTTGTGAACTTGAATGGCTCTTTTCTGAATTCAACTATCTTTTCAACAACATCTCGTGCTTTATGATGGAAACTGATGAGAACGAATCAAATGAACCTACAATTCAACGTATCTATAAAGTTAACTATACAAAGTTTTTCAACTTCATTCAATTATTTCAATATGTATAGGCCTATCACTGTTGTTATCAGGTCAAAACAATCATTTGTAGTACTGTAATTTTCATCCCAATAACATTATTATAAAATTCTTCTGCTAATAACTTCCATCTAATCATTTTTATTGCTACGACAGTACACCTTGTAAAAGGACTAAATAGATTTACTGAATAGAATAGATGTACAGCAACACTTCGCATTCATCAAAAAAAAAAAATATATAGATATATATATTCATAAATGCTGTTCATAATATGCTGAATATATATATATGTATATATGTATATATATATATATATATATATATATATATATATATATATATATATATATATATATATATATATATACAGGTGTCCCACGAAGAGGTTTAAATGTTTAATTTGATATTACGTTCCCATTCATGCACCGAACGTTTTCAAACTTTACACAGTTTACAAAGTGGGTTCTAAAAATATTCTGGGAAAATTTCAGCTCCCTAACCTTTTTAGAAACAAAATGGCGGCTTATTGAAAAACGATACTTCGAAAACATTAAAGAAGGTTTCTGGTTTTATAAAATATTTTTATTGTTACATTCTAGGGCAATATGACTTAAATAGAGAAAACCTAGAACATAGCCTAATAAAAAAACCTTGAAGTCCAAAATTAGTCAAACTGTAACCCATCCACAGCAACACACTGATAACAGCGCTTAACAAATGATTTGTAAGCTCATAAAGAAACTCCGCGGTATCCGGAGAAGTTCTTCTTCTATTGATCGTTTTAGTTCCTCATCATTATTGAAGCTATAGATATAAAATTGTTTCTTCAAGTAACCCCATAAAAAGAAGTTACAAACAGTTGTATCTTGTGATCAGGGTGGCCAATCTAAAAAATAACTTTCACGACCAATCCAACAGCCATGAAGGTTGTCATTTAGTAATTGTCTGACATCAGTGTGTTGCTGTGGATGGGTTACAGTTTGAATTCTTTCGGACTTTAATGTTTTTCATTAGGCTATCTCCTAGTTTTTTCTTATTTAAAAATCATTTTGCCCTAGGATGTAACAATAAAACTATTTTATAAAACCAAAACCGCATTTTTAAATGTTTTTAAAGTATGGTTTTTCAATATGCCGCCATTTTGTTTCTAAAAAGGTTAGGGAGCTGAAATTTTCCCAGAATATTTTTGGAATCTACTTTGTAAACTGTGTAAAGTTTGAAAACGTTCGGTGCATGAATGGGCACGTGATATAAAATTAAACATTTAAACCTCTTCGTGGGACACCCGGTATATATGCATATATATTCAGCATATATTTTGCATATATTTTTCAGCATATATTCACACATATTATGAACAGCCCAAGATCTCATCCTACAATAGTTTGTATTGAATCTTCTAAAGCTAAATGAAACACACAGAAAAGGAAAATCGGATTTTGCTTTGTTGTAAAGCTTCGTAACTAAACATAAAGGCAAGCTTGTAATTTAAAGATGGAACAAGATCTACAGCTTAGCCAGCATAATTTATGCTATAATATTATGCTGCATAATATCATAGCCTCTTCTAATATAGAAGGCTATGATATCATGCTATGTATTAGAGGAGGCTATGGTATTATAGAATTAGTGGTAATCATCACAATTATTACATCTATGAAGAGACTATCTGTTTTACACAAACACGTTAACACGTTAACAAGTTCATCAACTTGTTAACTTCTCTAGGAAATAATTTCGTTTCGTTGATGATGAACCGTCAACGACCCATCATCAACTTGGGAATCCGTGAACTAGTTCTGCGCAATAATCGACTGCGCATCCCCATTTGAAATGCGCGGCACGTACGCTTGCAAGCAGATTGACTGTGGTTAACTATTAACTCAGCTTCAAACTTCAAACACAATCGACAAACATTGACAGCGTTCGACTACTGGTTGATAGCTTCTCTGAGAACAAATCTGCATAATAAAAGTGAGAGTTTTTATTGGTTACTGAACTGGATAATCTCAGTTTGCTATGGAGTTTGCAATACTATCACAGTTGTGAAACTTCTCAGTTGACATCTCAAGGATCTCATCAAATATATAGAAGACAGGTTGAATCTAGAAATTGATAATGGAGTAATTCAGTAACCAAAGTTATACTTTATATTGTCAGCTGAAAAATATTCATCCACAGTAACCCACCTTGCAAGAAGTTCAACGCTTTTGAATTACCTGGTTAAGAATGTTTATTTAGTAGCAAACTCGTCAAAGAACCGAAACCAACCTGTAACAAAAAACAGAAAAATCAAGTAATTGGTGATCCTGCTGAGATACACAATAAGATTTGATGAAGAAGTACATTATCACAAGCAGTAATACTGTATTAACGATGATATGATAAGTTTGAATTTGTGTTAGGTTTCAGTTTTTGAAGGTGATAAATCACTAGAGTACTTTGGATGTAATTCTTAATCTTAGTATTTCAGTGAACATGTATTTTAATATATCTATTGTTATTTTTAGTTAGTGAACAACAAAATTTGATATTGGTTATTAATAAATCGTTTTCCTCAGTTATTTTGTGTGGGTCAGTATAATTATGAGGCTTGTAGTATGGTGAGAAAGTGTTTTAGTAATATCATCACAGTGAATAATTATTTTGTGGAATATGGTACTGTATACTGACCCTAGCAGTAGTACATTCTCACAATAAGTACTTTCCACTTATTGATTATTATGTTGAAATCTACTATGATAATAGTGGTACATTCACACGAAATATAGTATTTGCAATGAATTAATTATTGTGAAATTGTGTCCATTTCTGGTTTCAAAAGAAATAAATCACTCATAGTAGGTTGTAGTACTTCGAATGTTACTAGTGAACTGAACATTCTGTTCAATAATAATAAAGATGTTCTAGGATCCAGGATGTAGTACAATATGTCTTATAACAAATCCATCAAATCAATTCTCTCTTCTACAGCTATTACTCACTCCATCTTCCACTCAATTCATCTTTCCAATTCCTTCGTTTTTCAAGGAGTTATCTCTAAATTATTGCGTTGTGATCTGTCAAAAATGTGAGTGATTGATGAAGACAAGACCAAAGAACTAACATTTCCAATCCATCCATAATATGCCATCACTGACTGCTCAGTCTTTCTGGGCAATATTATTGAAAGATATGAAGAGATTTATTGTAATTGTATATTCTGCAAACAGATTGAATTTCCAGGAATATCTTCTCGAGTTGTGGACTATTATTTCTGAAGAGTGCTGTCATACTTCATGATATTCTGCACTTTGTTTAATTTCCTCCAGCCTGAAACCCTTTCTGAACTTGATTGCTGTTTTTCACATTGCCAGTTTTTCTAACGTTTCCTGTACTCGTCTTTTTTAATTCTATTCATCCTCCCAACATTACATAGTAGATAGTACTATCTTTTTATTCTTGTCTTATTTCTCTACTCACTTTTCAAACATGGAGAATCCAATTTATATTTTCCCAGAAAGACTATCAAACTCTGTCAGTTTTTTTTTCAATAACTCATTGCTCCTTTCGATGAAACGTATACGGAAGTTTCAAACGTCAGTTTCAATAACTGAATGTTATATTGAAATTTCGGAGAAGAAGAAGGAAAAGAGGAGGAAGAAGAAGAAGAAGAAGAAGAAGAAGAAGAAGAAGAAAAGAAGAAGAAGAAGAAGAAGAAGAAGAAGAAGAAGAAGAAGAAGAAGAAGAAGAAGAAGAAGAAGAAGAAGATGAAGATGAAGAAGAAGACGAAGAAGAAGAAGAAGAAGAAGAAGAAGAAGATGATGAAGAAGAAGAAGAAGACGACGAAGGAGGAGGAGGAAGAAGAAGAAGAAGAAGAAGAAGAAGAAGAAGAAAAAGAAAAAAGAAGAAGAAGGATAAGAAGTAGGAGCTTGGGAAGAAGGAGACAGAAGACTCTTTGCCGCCACCACTATTTGCGCAAGAAGAAGAAGAAGAAGAAGAAATTGGAAGGAAGATGAAGGAGAAGATGTGATGAAGAAGCTTGTAGGACAGAGTCACGGCATCAGGCCGAGTACAATGGGTGTGGTGTGAGAAATGGCGCGCAAATGAATGAGAATGATGAAGTAGACTCAGCGCGGCCTGAAATGTGACCACAAGAGTGGAGTTGGCTGGTCGGCAGCATAGCGACAGCCTCTCAAACTCATTAATGAAGATAAACTGACAGCGATAAGTTGCAGCAGCGGAGAGATGCTGCACTACTGGTCGGGTACTGTTATAATGAATCCTTTGTGAAGGACCTCTGCTCCGGAACCTTTGTTCCAGGATAGACGGAAATGAAGGCTGGCTGCTCTCCTGATCAAAGGACCAGCTCTAATGCCGCCGCCGCGACAATAACGAGTTTTCGGATTTACACAAATCTCGACTGTCGTCAGCTGATGATGAGATTCCAGCCACTGATATTGCGTTAGCACCACCTTTGACAACCGTGCAAATTGCGTTGCAATAAGACTATTACGTTGCTGACTTTTTGACAGAAATAATATTATGTGGGGCAATAGTAATCTTGTTACAAAGATTTTGACGGAGTAGTCTCCTTCGAAAAGTGAATTTTTTCTACTTGAACAGTGTCTAGTGACTGTCTCAGGAATAATTTATAACTCTTTTGGTCTAGTAAATTACTGACTTTTAACCTCAATAAAATATAACATTGACATTATGAATAATATTGATAAATATATTAATAATTAATAATATTTATATGTCATTATAATATTTATTGAGTGCCTTGTTGAGGTAGATATGAGGTATGCTAGAAAGCTAGATTATTAGTACTGTAGTAGAAGTATCCTGAGTCGCTCACAAGACATTATTATGTTTGAAGCGATTATCGCTTTGTTACTTTTGATTTATCGCTTATATATACGAGTATTATATTTGAAGCGATAATGATCAATGATAAAACATGCTTTTGGAATTCGAATCATGCCCAAATAATAATATGTCGAAAAAATCATAGATTCACGACAATCTGAATAAGCAAACTATCGGAACTGAATAATCAAGCTTTCGAAACTATTTTATTTAAACTAATTTTGAAGTAACAAGTCTCCTGGTGTTCGTGTCATTTTGCCGGTTTATGTAGGCTACCAATCCTTGTAAAATTTTTTAAATTGTTAGTATTCTGCTTATCTCATCTCAAGCTCAACGCGGGTGTAAAGTAGTTGAAACGTAGTATCGTGAGTTAAGATTTTCTTGACAGTAGTAGTAGTATCGATCAGAGAGGGATATACTAAACTTTTTCTCTCTAGGTTTTTGTAGGGAGGGATGAAAATCATCAATAAAGTCTGTCTCCGAACAAACTTTGTAATAGATAGACAATCAAAAGCTTATTTTTCATGCTGGAGTATGTGATGTGAAAATGACCACAAAATCGCAACTGACAGAGTTTTGTGATAAATTCCAACCAGACTTTGAGAAAACGCTCGAACAAAAATAGCCTACATTGTGTAGCTTCATACCGGACACATGACGTAGCGTGTAGAGCATAGACATTGTTTCATTGTGAATTCTATTCAGCTTCAATTTAGTTGGTTTTATGTTTGCCTCAGTCGCCAGGGAAATATTTCTCATGCTGCCATCCACCCCACCATCCCCCCTCCCTTGATACCACAACCAAGTATTACTACTGAGGGGATGTTGGAAGGGTGGGAGGTAGTGTAGAGAAATTGGTGAATATAACATGGGACTCGGATTACAGGTATGCAATAGGGAGTCAGGAAAAAAAGAGGAATAATGGAGGAAGGGAACAGATAAGGGAGTAAGAGAAAGATTGAAAATGGTGGAGAGAAAATGAGTGTGTCTGTGAGCGAGAGAGTGGAAAAGGATAATGAGAGTGAGTAAGAGAAGAAGAGAAGAGAAGAAATTGAAGGGAGAAGATACTTTCCTGAGACACGTGGAATCTCTTGGATGTAAAGGTGAAGGAGAGAAAAATTCTAAACACAGAGAGAGAGGGAGAGGACTGAAAATAGTGAAGAGAGAGTCAGAAGACAGAGAATAATGAGATAAGAGTAAGACGAATGATAAGATGAAGAATTAAGTGTAAAAGGAGAATTTTTCGATACAGGGAGAGTAAATAAAATAGGAATAGATGGAATAAGAAATGGAATAGAAATAGTAGAAATGGAAAATAGACGGGAGGGTAAGGGTGCGATGTTTAGGAGATAAGAGAAGGAGAGAACAAAAAAGTGGTGAGAAGATGGAGGAATGAGAGCGATAAAAGGACGGAGAAAGAGAAAAGTAGAAATGTATACTGGAAATATTTATGATGGAAGAGCATGAGAAGAGAAGATGAGTCAAAGTAAGATCATCACCATAAATCATCAAGTTCCATGTTTACATATTCCAGAGCCAAGTACTAATACGTAGCCTACAATATACAGCAATAGTATAATGAATATAACTGGTGGTTGAGAAATATTGAAAGAAGGTTGAGGATGAGATGTAGGCTAGATTTTTAAAATAGCATTGAGAAGGATATATCTTATTAAAATGAGCAATGATTGTAAGCAAACTCAGAATAGATAGAGATTGCAATACAGAACACATTGTTGGAAGCACTTCATTTTCATCTAATATAATTCAGAGACAGAATTAACTAACATGGAGACTCATTGTAGGATGATATCCTATGCGGGAATTATATTCTGCATATTAGGTGGCATTTTTTTTTCAATTGTATTTCAATTTAATTTCTTTTCAACTTGTAGTATTTTATTTCATGTGTTTGAAAATATTACACGAAATATAGCAATTTCATTCAAATTTCATTCATTCAGTGATATATTTGCGGTGATATTTGTAATCCAAACCAATCTCTTGAATAATCTCTCAAATCAAGCTGGAGGTGCAAGACGCTCCCCAGCATCTGGAACTTACTTGTGCAAACGGTCGTAGCTGCTCCAGGTGCGAATGGGGGGGGGGGGTAAATTATGGTCAATGGTGGTCCTGGTAGAGGGGGTGGAGGGAAGATAGAGAAGGGCCTTGTAGCAAGGGTGGGGGAAATCTTTCGAGGAACCTGGACTCCAGAATCCCCTCTCACCTGTAGGGGGCATTGGTGGGTTCGCTATTCAGGTAGGTACCCTAGCAAGCAATTTGCACTCACAGGGTCAGAAGAAGACAGAAGAAATGAAGGAAAAAAAAGAAGAAGAGAGAAAAGAGAAGTAATAGAAGAAGGAAGAAGAAAAAGAAGATGAATGAAAGTGAGAGTGATTAGGAGAAGAAGAAAGGAGAAGAATAAAGGTGAGAACTTGTGATAAGAGGAAGAAGAAGAAGAAGAAGAAGAAGAAGAAAAGAAGAAGAAGAAGAAGAAGAAGAAGAGAAGAAGAAGAAGAAGAAAGAATAAGAAGAAGAAGAAGAAGAAGAAGAAGAAGAAGAAGAAGAAGAAGAAGAAGAAGAAAGAATAAGAAGAAGAAGAAGAAGAAGAAGAAGAAGAAGAAGAAGAAGAAGAAGAAGAAGAAGAAGAAGAAGAAGAAGAAGAAGAAGATGAAGAAGAAGAAGAAGAAGAAATAACTTAAACGAGAAGTGAAGTTGATGAAGAGAGATAGAAAATAGAAGAATGGGATAGAGGATAAAAGTGGATGAAAACGGTAGTGGGAAGAGGTTAGAGCAAGTAAGATGAAGAAGAATAGTGAGAAAAGAACTTGATAAAGGAAGAAGAAAGGATATGAGAAGACAAAGTAAGAGATATGTGAATGGAACATTAAAGAAAAGAATGAGTAAAATGTATTAGAGAAAGAAAGGAGGATGAAAAGGAGAAAAACGCAGAAGAGAAAAGAAGTACTGGATGAAGATCGTGACAAATACTAATTATAAGATGTTGATAAAGTGGGAGAACATGGAGTAAAAGAATGGCGAATTATGAGAAGGAGAAGGTGAAGAGCAAGAAGAAAAAGAAGAAGAAGAAGAAGAAGAAGAAAGGAGAAGGAATGTGAAGGGGGGAGGAGGAGGAGGATTCAGTGCTGCAGGCCTCTGAATTATTGGACCAAACTTCTGCTCTGCTCTCAGAGCTATGGGCCACCAGCTATCAGAGTTGGATATCTTTGCTCCAGCTCCAGGTCTGGGGCCTTCCACTATTTATACGACACCAGCCTTGTAATGCATCCACCCACGCACGCTCACACATGCACATGCAAGCAAATGGCTTTTTTACCTTCCCGGCTCCTTACGTGAATCTCTGGCTTGACCGTTATTTGTCGTGTTCTTCATGCTATCTTCGTTTCTACTCTCATTTGTTCAAACTTATTGCATTCTCTCTCGTTTCTCACTTAATTTTGCATTCCTTTTTCTGTGCTTTTCAACAGTTCTTTGTTGTTGTTTTTGACTTTTTTTTACAATTTTTTCTTTTCCTCTTACATGTCACTCTCTCTTCTCTTCTTATCTATATTTATTCTAGTTTGAAGTGTGAGCAAATAAATTACGAAGACGCATGATCAACAGAAGAGAACAAAAGAAGAAAAGGAAGAAGAAGAAAAAGAGGAAGAAGAAGAAGAAGAAGAAGAAGAAAAGAAAAGAACTAGAAGAAGAAGAAGAAGAAGAAGAAGAAGAAGAAGATATATAGGATATGAGAGAGAGTGGGAAGAAAAAAGAAAATTGAGGATGAAATTAGGGTAATAAATTCATGGGAAACAAGATAAAGAATGAATGAGAATGAAGTTGATATGTATGATAAGATCTGTGGTAAGATCTTTGGGACAAGATGAATGAATGAAATGATGAGAACAAAGATGTGGAATGAGGAGATTTTGGAGATAAAAAAGAAGGGTAAAGCAAGAATCAGATAAGTAATAGTTGGAATGAAGATGAAAGAGGAAAGGCGAGAGGGAGAATTCAGCCTAGAGTTTGGTCTACAGCTCCAAATAGACAAATGATGACGAAGAAGGAAGAGAATAATGGGGAAGGCAAGAACAAGAGAAACAAAGTGAAAGATAAACAAGGAGAAGGATAATGGGAAGACGCAGCATCTGGAGTTTGGGACACAAACTTCCGGGTTTCCTTTAGGTAGCGTACCTGCTACTTGCAAAACTCCCCCGCAAGAGGCTTCGTGACTCGATCAAAATGCTGTAGCACACTGCGAGAGAATGTGATAGGTAGAGACAAATGGAAGGAGAGAGACTAAGGGAAACAGAGGGAGAGAGGAACAATCAGGGATACAAAGAGAGAGTGAGAAATTGAAGATGAATGAGAAAGCGGGAATAGTGGGAAAAGTGAGAAACTAACTACGTTTAGATTAAGATGAACTGAAGAGAATGCCTGAATGGTGAGAGATGTTATATGGTGAGAGTAGTTGGTTATAGAATCATGGGAAGCCGGAGGAGAGAAGAAATGAAGCATGAAAGAAAAGTGGCAAGAAGAAAATGGGTGAAAAAAGAACGGAGTTTGACAAAGCCAAGAAAAAAAAGTTGAAGAGTGAACTGGAGAGAAGCATAGAAAGGTAATAGAGAAAGAAAAGTGATGATTATGATGAAGAGAGAATTTGAAGAGAGTGAAGAAAATGATGAGGATTTTAAGTGTGAAGAAGGTTGAGAAAAATTGAGAAAGATGAAGTACAAGAACTAATATGTGGGGAGAAAGAACGGAAAGTGAGCTAAGAAATGGATTTGGAAAGAATGAAGGATTGAGGACAGGAAAAGAGAGAAAGTCTTGTTGAAGCAGAAAAAAAAGAGGAGGAGAACCACAACAAGAACATGAAGGAGTGGGAGAAGAGATTGGAGAAGGATAATACGATGAACGGACAAATAAAAGGAAAAAATAATGAATGAGGTAGTGAGGAAGATGAGCGTAGAAGGTGTGAGCTACCGCTAACTTTAAAGTTGAGAAGATGGATAAAAAGATGAAGAAGTAGAAGGAGTAGAAGGAGTAGAAGGAGTAGAAGGAGTAGAAGGAGTAAAAGGAGTAGGAGGAGAAGGAGGAGTAGAAAGAGAATAAGGAGTAGAAAGAGGAGGAGGAGGAGTAGAATAAGAAGAAGACAAAGAAGCAGACTAGAAAGAAGAAGGACAACAACAGGACCAAGACGGAGAAAAACAAGACGAAATTATGGATGAGCAGTAGGAGGAGAAGAAGATGAAGAAGGAGACTAGATAGAAAAAGGAAAACAAGAGGATGAATACGAATTGAAAGAAGTAGGAAGAAGAATGATAGTTGTGGAGAAGGAGGAGAAGAAGACGAAGAAAGGGACGGAATAGAAGAAGCACAACAACAGATTCAATAAGAAGAGGAGAAAGAAGAATTATATGAACTGAGAAGGAGAGGCAGAGACAGGAGAATAAGGTACAAAACCCTATAACCGAAGAAAGGTAGAGTTTAAACGATCACCAACTTCGTGGTTTGGTTCACAATATTATTGTTGAATGAGTTATTCGTCGGCCGTCGTCTCAAGAACTCAACTTCAACTTATGGCACGTAGCTCGCGCCATAAACTCAGTCCCGGCCACTGTTTGTCCCTCCTCTAATTAGATCTGCCATGAACGTTGATTGTGCAAGTTAGATAGCATTCGATTCATGGCCGAAGTCATGAAATATAATCCCGTGATCAAAACTTGAGAGTGATGGGACCGACTGCAGATGATATCGTTGAATAGTCTTCTTACTTCGTTCATTATCTTTATTACATCAAATGCTCAAAATTTTGAGTGCTTCAACTTCTCATGATGGTCGTTCAAGTGTCAATGGAACTAGAAAAAATTAAAAACTTCGTAGTTATGAAACTTGAAACCTTTGCGGTCGAATACTCTACAGTTTAAGTAGTTTAAATACCGTTTTCCTCCACCTACTATCTAAAGTCGCACTTCACTCCCTGGAATCGAATACTAAAGTATCACTTTTTCTCTAAAAGTAACTCCATTTAAATAACATTTCCGTTTAAATACCTCTACAGTTTGAGTTGCCGGGTTTAGAGGTTAAAAACACATTATTTTTTATCATAATTAATTGAACGAAATTCCTAATTGATAATGTCATATATTTATTACTCTGAAGACTTCCGCTACTGCGATTAATGACAACAGAATAATAGCCAGGAAGGAAATTCGATGAATGCTGCTGTATTTTTCGTTCAATGATTCAAAAGCAAATGAGTAGTTGCAATATTTCATTTCCTTCTATCTACATTATTTATCATTCCGAAACAATTTATTCATAAAACTCGTTCAATAATCTAAAATTATCTTCAATTCGATCACTCTTCTGAAGTTCATATTATTTCGAATTCTTTCACTCATATAATTTTGAACTCATAATTATTTTCAAACCATCCTTCCATTGCTAATTTGAAAAAGAAAGCTTTTGAAATTATGTGATTTACCAAATTTTTCTTCTTGCATTTTCGAAGATATCTAAAACCGTTTAACCTTAACTACAGATACATTCAGTTAATAATGTATTAGTTACTAATACACTGCACTTACAGAACAAAGAGTATTGCTTCTCTATGCTAATACAGTTGTTAATCAGCTACTAATAGACTTAGGCTAGGCGTACACCGGTTAGTCAAGACAAGACAAGACGAGATTAGTCACGTTTAGTCACAATACTTCACCTAGTTGCACACAGTAACACACACCGATTAGTCATTACATCAGTGTGTGCTGCTTCATGAGCAACTATGTGAATTACTGTGACTAAACGTGACTAATCTCGTCTTGTCTTGTCTTGACTAACCGGTGTACGCCTAGCCTAATAGTAACATCTGCCTACATAGATCGAAGTCTGATCGACATCTCTGCAAACAAACGTAAAAGTTCTTTTTTAAATACGGGAACTTGAAAAACGATACTTGAGGTGAGAGCTTTACAAGTTAAACGAGCTTCCATAAAAGGGTTCATCGAACTCAATTAGTAGCTGTGAGCCAGAAGTTCAATTACTTTGACCTCACATGGCCGAACAAAGGCAATAAGAATAATTAAGACGCAACCAGCTATTCCCCAATGCTTAAAAGGTCAATTTACTACGTTTTAATCAACTTGCTACTCTACCTTGTAACGCTCATCCAGTCTAGTGAAAGCGTTACAACATTTTGGTCAAAGTTTAGGTCTAACATGTAACATGTAAAACTACTCGCTAATCCTACTTAGAGTGTTACATTTTGGTTGAAAGTTGGTTTTAACAGAGTGTGAAAATGGGATGTAATCGTATTATTCAACAGCATCTACTTGATAACCGAGAGTTAATTCCAGGAAATATTCAGTTCACAACTCATCAATAAACGATACGGTTGAACGCAGGGGGCGATTTTCTTGGGAAGTTCTCTTCTGGAAAATTCTTGGAAAATTCTCGTCTGATGAGTATTCTCTAGTGTTAAGGAATTGTTTCCAGGAACGATTTCGAGAAGTTAACGTAACTTAGTCACAAACCAGAAAGTTGCATAATCTTTCGGAGAAATGGAGCTGAATTGTGAATACTTCGACCGTAGTAGTTATCGGTAATTTCAAGATTAAAGATGATAATTTATACATCAATAGAGAGGCAATTCACAAGAATAGAGAGCGAATTCCTCTGATCCACAGCTAGAGGATTATATACATGGATTTAATTGATGTATGATATGATGCATTAATATGCTTCAATATGCAATATGGTAATCGAGGATAGAGAAGTATATTTGAGGAAAGAAAGGCAAATTACAGGGGTCTGGACTGGATAATAAAATGAGAATACGAGGGATTCCTTTCTCGAATTTCAAATCTTTGAGGTTGATTGCGGGAAGGCAGAATGAGTTAACCATCATAAGATAAATTCATTTTACCGAGTTCAATTGGGATCTCGTTGAATTGAATTGAATTGAATTGACTGCCTATATTTTTTTACCTGGGAGGGTGAAGTTAGGGCCCTCTATTACACTTAACCCTCAATTTCAGGCTAACTCGATGCATAGGCTACATTAGATAACGTCATATGACAGTTTAAATTCAGTTGAAACCATACTGGATTCAGTTCCCGTGCCCTAAATATTAGCCCTATTCAGCTCTAATGAATATCATTTAACAACTTGAAATATTATTATTTGAAGAGGATCTGCGAAAAGTTCATTTCCACTCCAAAATTATAGCTTTTCAAACACTCTCTATCACTTAAAATAAGTAGACAGACCAGCACTAGGGTTGGAAATCGCTAAAAATACATGTACATGACTATTATAGCAATATCACGCAAAGCTATACATTTCTGGAATGGGATAGTACTAATGCATGTAACGCCAATATGATAGTTTTTACAGCTGGATCCGTTTAACTTGTCATAAAACATATGATCGACGAGCATTATGATCACAATACTTAACCTACAAATGCTGAATCTCTCAGATTATTGAAAAGGTCTTCTTTAAAAAGGTCTTTTAAAGACTTTAAAGGTTTAAGACTTTTAATCCTTTTGATTATTGTGTCGAAGTCACTGTTTAATTATTACCAAAACAGCTGATTTCTGACAAGTTAAATGGATCGTGCTATAGATGCTGGTTGGGATGTAACACGCAAAAGCCGAAACTCGATGTGAACACACTTTCCAATGCCAACAAAATTGGATTGAACAGAAATTGCTTGCTTTTTCATGCGACATCGAAAATTCACATAGCAAGCTTTCATTTCGTTCAAAAATCCCGCCGCTATTGTTGAGTGCAGCCTGAACGCTATATACAACTCTACTATCGTCAGATAACTACAGGTATACAACGAATATAGTTCTTTTGTGTGCGGAAATGCAGGTTGCAAAAGTTTCATTCAGCAAAAGTTTAATATCGGTACAGAGAATTACTCTTATCACCTTTTGTAGACTTATAGACGTAGGTATTCTATTTTTACTAATGCAGAATATATTGAAATATATTAGAGGTAGAGTGTACAATTCAGGGAATCATTCGCGTCATCTTTTATACGCCTAAAGGCTCAACCATTTTCATGATATTGTGGCATATTTTATTAGAGTGTGATCCAGTGAATCACTCTTGTGTACTCTTACAAAATATATGATATTTATCATAATATGATGATATTATCAAACCAACAGGCAGAGCCATTTTTATTATAATGTGGGATATATTAGATTTATATACAGTCTGTTCACCGAAACCAGTCAGTGAATGTAAACACCCAGTGAGCTTGTGTGTGTGTGTCTTTTGTGAGTGTATTGCATGACGATGGCATATTAACATTTCAGCGTATGCAACTTTAGTTATAACATGACTTTGACTCGGTCGTCCCGCTGTTTTCCGATGCACGCAAACACACTTACTTCACGCACTCTGTCTCGTTTCGGTGAACAGACTATAGTGTACATTACAAACAGTGGCGGCCCTATATGAAGGCGAAAAAGGCGGCGCCTGGGGCCCCGCACTGCTTTGAACCACGGCTTGGAAAATGAAATAATGCCAGTTAAGGTTTATTCCACGTCTTAATAGAGCCACGCTATTGAAATTTTCCTTGGGCTCCGCTATTTCTAGGCCACCACTGATCACAAAGAATCCAGTGAATGACAGGGCGTTGGTATGTTCCACCTTACGTGAAAATAATCATGTATTGCATACTTGAGATCGGGTGTACTGTATAGTAAGCACAAGCCTATCTTATATAAAACTTATCGAGAATTGGAAGCATCCTTATAATTAATTATTCCTGAAATTCAAGTGTAGAAATAAGGCTACAAGTGACATGACCCACCAACCCTTCTCACAACGAAGATAGGAAAATATTGCGCCACAGAAGTTGGGAGAAAAATGCCACTGATAATATTAATATACTGAATTTCATTTCCGCTCTAATCGGATATGAATAAGCTCCTGTCATTCAAATTGAACTCTCTGATGAATTTGAAAAGCTGAGAGCTTTCCCGGAGTATCCAATTAGCATTATCCTATAATCCCGTTTCATACTCCATGAATAATCAATTTATCTGTCGTCAAAAATATCAACTCAAACCTCTGAACATTTTAAAAATTTCATACCTGCACCATTGAAACACTAGTGGATATATATTGTAATATTATAAGTAGGCTAATTCAAATTTTTGCACAAAATTCTACTAAATCTGTCTGTACGGTTCGATTCTCGAGCAAGGTTATTTTTTTATATTTATTTCATTTTGTTTACTCTTAGGTACTACTCACACTTGATACACAAATCGCGAAGTGACGGGATACTTAGCGACTCGATTAACAAACATATCTTTTGAAAATGATGACGTTCAGACAAAACGATTGCAGGATTGTCTGAACGTCATCATTTGAAAACATATGTTTGTTTTACATAGAACATAACACTTTTTTTGGGTTGCACCATCCGTGATCAACTATTTGAATCAGCTCATCCCAATTCAATTAGCATTCTACTGATCCTAGATAGAAATTAATCTTGATTGGAACAACTCAACATTATTCTATTGTTACATCTTCATTAAACGGTATAATTTCAGGGCAATAATGTGATGATAATATCAGATTGAAAATGATCATCAAATGTGGAAGAATATGATGATAAAATTGTATCTTACATCAAATTAAAGATTCCTTCAGTAGGAGAGTTCCATTTATTGAACTTTATGTATGAGACTTTGTTAGCGTAGGATGACAACATTGGTTTTTATTATGTCATTATAAAACAATTTTAAGAAGCAGTCTCAAGGAGTGTTAATTAAGTGTCAAATCTAATATGATGATAAATGTAGGAGACAAGTACAATTCAAATCAAATGTTGATTGAAGTAACAGAAGGCGATTCCGTTATACACTACCAGATATAATATAAAGAGTTAGTCTATGATGGATGAACTTAGACATTTTCATGAATGTAGAAGAAGACTACAATATTAGTGAAGAGTTGATTGAAGCCGAGGCGTCCTCTTGTTACTGAATTTCCTCAATCAGTCGGACCATCAAATCGAGAACAGTAGTCACTCAGAAACAAGGTGTCCGAAACAGAATCTACTCAAGCAAATGAACTCGACCAAAATCCCCAACAAGACGTCGATACTCGAGTCCCGATACTCGATACTCGAAGTTGGTCGATACTCGAATTTGGTCGAAATTCGAAATCACTCTTCGCAAACAGATTAGATTGAGCTCGAGCCGAGTCAATGGATTGCTTCCCGGGACTCTAATGTCTCTTGCACTGCAACAAAGTGCGTGATTCCAGACAAGGATTTGCAAACTGGAATGAATCTCTTCACTTGCCAGACTGGGTTCTGAGTGAATTTTATAGTGAAGTGATGGCACTCTTCACTCTGCTAACGTGAGTTCTACAGTCTATTGATTTGGCGATGTGATTTGATTCTCACGTTCTGTGTATTGTGGAATACTGCTGAAAAGCTGATGATTAATACTGATCTATTCATGAATAATGTAGCCCATGCCAGCGTTTACTTAACCACTTAACACTTATGCTTACACTTACACTTAACACTTATTTGGATTACTACTTAACACTTACTACTTGAGTGTTTACTACTTAAAAATAGAAAAATGGATCCACATAGATTTTATTGTGTCTTTCTGAATAGAATTAAGATGTTCTGTTAATTTAGATGAATTGTTCCTAATATAATTTTACAGGTAATATTATCAATTTTTCTAATAACGTAGGTATTTCGCATGAATGCATACTATTAAGAACAAGCAATATTATTGATTGCCACAAAAAAGGCGAAAACCTAATATTGTAGTTGAACAATAGCATGTATTGTACTTAAGTAGCACAATAGTCGATGATTCCGTGAAATTGTGAATCATTTACCAAGTTGAGGCTCATTTGAAAGTTGCATTCAATTGCACATTCAGGAATTGTAATCACAAATTGGAGATGTAGCATTAAGTTCATTACGAGAGATTGTAGATCATTCAACATCACCTGGTTTTACATTGATACCAAAAACATAATATGGATCATCGGCAGAATATGGACAGCCGTAAATAAATTTATTTTAATTGTTTGTAAAATAGCCAATAGGGGTCAATTAGACATAGTTTAACATCTTCAAAGGAGTTCGATTCTCTCTTCAAAACAACACTAGTATCAGAAATCAAACCTTCTTTAGAAATGCTTAACAATTCTACAAAGTCCTAATCGAAACATTCGGTACTATAATAACAATGGTTTCATCAATAAAACCATACCGCATTCATACAACAATAATTCCGCAAATTTCTCGCATGAATGCACAGCACAGAATATTCTGGAATAACAACAAAATGCTGAAATATCAATTGAAAACACGCCAAGTTTATGACCGCAATTGCGTACCAATTACACGGTGTAATAAATGAACGAACGAATGCGCCGAACCGAGCAATTTGAATTACAAATTTTCGGGAAATGTTTCGAACACGTCTGTGTTGCAATTTTATGGTTTTGTTTCGCGGCCGGTGAGACTGAGTGGAGTGTGTTCAATGGGATGATTGCTGTTTGGTGGGGGAGGGAGAAGGTGACATTATGGGATAGGGTGGTGAATGGGTGGTTGGGAGGAGAGTAAGAGAAGGATGGAGAAATTAATGGAGAAGTATTGAGAAGAAGAATGAGAGTCGAAGAGAGATGAAAGGAACTTATGAAGAAAGAATAATGAAGGATGAGAGAAAAAGAGGAAGAGAAGGAAACCAAGAAAAAGAGAAAACGAGAAGAAGAATGATCAGGAGAAGATGAGCAAGGAGAACAAGAAGAACAAGGAGGATAACTAGGAAGCAAGAAATATAAGAGGAACGTTATGAGCAAGAACAATGATGATAAACACGACGAAAAACGAGGAACACAAGAAGAACAAGATGGAGAAGGTGAGGGAGGGGGAAAATGAGAGCAAGGGGCACATAAGGATAACTGAAAGAACAAGAAAAGCAAGAAGAATAAAAGGAAATTGATGAGCAAGAAGAAACATGATAAACATGACGAAAAACGAGGAGCACAAGGAGAACAAGCAGGAAAAGAATAGCGAGAGGAATTCTAGGAAAAGATAGAATACGGGCAAGGAAAACAAGGAAAATGAGTAGAAGAGAGAGAAAAGCGAATAAGGGAAAGGTGGAGAGCATGAAGAATATAATGATATGAGGAAGAAGAAGTGCTAGGCCTTGTTGTTAGAATGTGGATAAAGATGGTGATGACAAAATATTGTGGAAAGATTGTGAAGGTACAGAGACGTGATGAAAAATTGAGATGAACTAGTAAAAGATAATAAAGATTGGATAAAGATAAAGATTGGATAAGAGAGTGAGTGGAAGAGAGAGAAAGGTGAGAGAGAAAGAAAGATGAAGGAGAAAGAGAAAGGAGTTTGAATAAGTGGGGAAGATGAAAGTGAGGGAAAGAAATGAGAATGAAAAGGAAAGGAGAAGAGGAGGAGATGAAAAGTTCTAGAAAATGGAGTAACCTAGGAAGAAAAAAAGAGAGCTGTTGAGAAATGCTGGAAGAGCATTGCTTCTATTAATTCTAACAATATTAGATTCAGGCAAAATTCAGGAGCGTGATTGGAGATGAAGATGAAGAAATCAGAAATCAGAAATTTTATTGAAAAAATTACACAGTACAAAAGGAATAACAATGAATAATGAATGAGAGGAGAGACGAAGAATTCCAATGAAGATGGAGGGATAGGAAAAGGAAAGGTAAGAATGACATTAAAAGAAACAGAGAAGGATAGTGATAGAGGAAGAGAGGAGAGAGTCGAAATGGAATAGAGTGAGAACAAAACAATGGAAGAGAGTGATAATTTAGTGGAGGTAGTAAAACAATGTTTCGCTTCATTCAACTGATTTCATCGAGCGAATCGCGGACCAGAGCAGAGCAGAGCAGAGAGGATCGCAAACCAGTCGTCCGGAAACAGCGAACTGAATCGCCAATATTTGTCTGCTAAAAGTCCACTGCAAACACACAAAATGCTGAATTGGCGAAACCTGAACCCCAACCCCTTCCCCCCACCACCAGTGTTATGGCAACTAGTGCTACTCAAACACAAATGATAATCATTGCTCCATTCATAAATGCAAGCATCCTATTTGTTTGCTATTCTATTGCCAGAGTATGCTAATGAGTTACGGTACCCCTCCACACTACCAGGAATCAAGCGATCTAAATTTTGGCAAATGAGTTGTTTGATTGAGTGTGAACGCTAACACTTTTATTAGTCTATAACCACTAGTGTTTATGACATTGTAACCCGGAGCAGTAAACTATCATAAACATGATTTTACATCTAACGGCCAGGGACCTGCTTCATGGGAACTTATGGGAGTTATTTGATAAAGGAAGAACGTTGAGTTGTAGATTCATTATCTTAGCTACCGATCAACAATTGAAGTTGACATGAAGAAACATTGAAATGAATAATAATTCCCACTTACAAGTAGAGTATAGCATGTGATAAGTGCAATCAATTTTGTATTCAACAAAATATTCACAATTTATTAAAGAACACAATTCCATTTCATAGAAATAAATTGTCTTTGTTTGCCTACGTTGATGCAAATTTGCGTTGGTGCTAGACTATCTTTCATATGCGAGAACAACCGTTTTATTGAACAGAGAAAAAACAGTTCGCCATTGCGACTTGCTATTGTTTTATGCGTTGTATAGATAGATAGATAGATGAATGACCACTTTCACATTACAAAAGTGCTGTGGGCGAAGTTGAGGCATACCAGCCCCTCTTCCTCTTAACCCACATATAGAGTATCTACATATCTACATATAGAGTAGACGATCATTATGTTTCATCGTGTCGGTGTCAAGTCGTTAGAGGTGCGACCACACGATGCATAGTATGGTATTATGAGAAACAAATTTCCATTCAATTGTATTGGAAATGTCATCCCTACGATGCATAGAATGCATGTAAAAATGGATCTTGTGGTCGCAATAACGGTCAGTATCCACAAGAGTTCCAAAGAATAAAATTACTTTGCTTCACACAATTTCTACACTTCCCACAAAAAGGACAAGAATGGGAGAATATTGTTCATTCATGACACTCCACTAACGTGATTTGAACCATTTTTCACGCGGAAATAAAATCGCCAACAAGCTGGAAACGCCCGCAAATTGATTAGAGAAGAATTTTGCGCGAGTCGAAACCGCACACTGGAATTCACAGCCACAACAACTGATTCGAACAATTCCAGTTCAACTGGAAATCACCAGAACAATACTGGGAGCATCTGGAATTCACTGGAACAACCGGAGAGAAATTTTTCATGAGGTGATTGTCTGCCTGCTGGTATTGAATTTCAGTTGAAATGTGTATGAGCACTTTGGCATTACATCGGTGCGACGGCAGCCTCCGTTACACATCATCAGTTCATTGAGCTGTGAAATTGAATGAAAATTAAACGCCGGTCAGAGAGTTGACGGACCAATTGAATTAATTGTGGCGAGCGCAGGGTATCCATTTCCATATTTTAGGTTGGTTACTGTTCAGCGCAGGGAGGTGAAGTCACTTGATGGGGAGAATAGGGGAGGGAGAGGTTGAGGTCTTGTTTCAAATTGCAGTGCTGATGATCTCCTCCCCCCCCTTGATACACCCAAAATGACCAACTCCTGACTCTCAGTCATCATCATACTCTCGCAATCTCTCACACGGACTACATCGCTCTTCCACTCACTCACACACGCTTTCACTCTTTCTCTCTCACTCTCTATTCATCACTCAACCTCTCTCTTTTTCTCTCTCCGTTTTCTCACCATTCACTCTTCGTCCTCCCATTTCATTCTATCACGCACTCATCATTCTCTCTCATTCTTTTGAATCCCATGATTCTCTTCTGTCTCCCTCAATCGCTCCCTCGTGCTCTCTCTTTCTCTCTAATGCTTTCTCATTCCCTCTATCACACTCTCTCTTGTCTCTTGAAACGCACCAGTAATACAAAACTAAACAAATACACAATGCATGTGGCTTTTGTGAGACTGTATCTGAATTTCGAGTTAGAGTCACAGAATGATGCAGTGCAATACGCGTACAACACACTTGAAGTTGTTATCTTATGATCTAGGAAAGCTGGAAAATTATGTGATGAGTCAAATTTTTAAATGACTTAGGCAAATGGAATGAATGTAAGACTAAATAAGAGAATAAAGAAATGAGAATGACGTTATCACTTTTCAAATTTTGAATTGTGTGCAAAAATCATGATGAAGAAAAGATTTGTGTTCCTTCCACCAAATTATCAAGTGACAAATGGTTCCCATTGATGGGGTAGCCTTCTAATTTTGTCAACAGAAAAAATCATCTTCAATCAAATCCAGCGCTTGTGATTTCAATTAAGAGAAAATTGAGCGCAAAATGTCTCAATTACCTGTTGAAATTAGTAATGAGAGAGAAATGAGGCCCAGAGCTCGCCTAAGTAGCTGTTTTAGTAGAGGACAAAGATCACACAAAGCAGCGAAAGGCGAACTGCTGGAAGAGGCTGGATCAAACATTAGCAATGAGCGTGTCTTAATTGAATGAGGAGGAGAATGAGGAAGAGGAGTAGAAGCAGCCAAAAGAACAAACGAGCGAATGAGTGAGTGGGTCTGAGGGGGAGATGTCTACTTGTTAATGATATTCAAACAATGTAAGCTTAGTTGAACTTTTGTCTCGGGGACCCTCCTCACACCCCGTGTATGAATATTCCTCACCAGTGATCTGCCTCATTCCGCTCCCTCACCGACTGTCACTCAGTGAGCAGAAGTCTTTGCCTCGCTATTCCATCTATTATGAGGCCTGCTTTTAGCAAATTGAAATTTCAGTCTGACCTGACAGATGTAGAAGAGTCTAAAAGTGCGCGGGCGCTCTTGCTCTCGCGTCGTCTTTACAATTCATATGAATGGAAAAGCCCTCCAAAGCATTCTCCCTCTTCTATGCGTCTATTCAATTTCCTCCTCTCCTCTTTTTCCACCTACTATTCTTATAACCCCCCCCCCACTCCCTTTACTTCTCATATCCATCCGCTAATGCTTCCACGGACATCTCCACCCACATTCGTAGCAAAAAATGAAAGGTCATATCACAATAATTTTTCACCCCTTTGAGTCAGACGCTTCTAATCAAATCTATGCGGAATATTACAGTTGGTTGAGAAGGACCACTCACAGTGATCATCATTAAAGTTGCAGGCGGCACTCAGGTGATCAAGTCGGTTGCAAGTTTGGTTGGCAGCATTAGGCCAAAGTGCGACTGATGGAATATTTCATTAGAGTTGAGGAATCTTGTCTGTCTACTAACGGACGGGAACAATGATCAAAGTTTGATCTGCGATCACTGTTGTATGCTTCAGAATGTTCTGCAATAACATCTATCTTGTTTATACATAATTATCGCATTGTTTTTTTAACCAAGTTTAGCTATGGTTTTCAACCAACTAATGCTAAGGTTAAATTAATGATCGCATTGTTATTTTAATCAAGTTCAGCTAAGATTTTCAACCAACTAAAGCTAAGGTTTGTTAACCTACTAGTAAAGCTAACGATTTTTGTCTTGGAATCGAGATGCTTCACGTTAATTATCCTGTACAGGTTAGATATTGCTAAGCAGATTACAATAGCCTACCATAGCCAATTCAGGAAGAAATATTATTGACTGTCCAATTTTTAAATGGCATACTGTCTTTGATGGACTCTCATTGATTGAGAATTTATCCATCGTGAATTTTGGCATTTTCATACAGAGACTTTTCTCAGTTTACTGCAAAATTGCCAAAACGAATCCACCTAGGCTTAAAAAATCCAATCTATCTTAGCAAAGACAATTAGAATACTTTAGTTTCCTATCGTTAATAGTTTCCTATCGTCTTTGATCTCAGCTTCAAAATCAATAGATTCAAGGCAAGATTGAATGGTAGAAAATCTCTGGAGATAGGACGCAAATTACAGGCGGCACAAGGCATAGCGAATTACCATTCTAGGTTAATCTGAACCCCTTCTAAATGGAAGAACTTTTATAGGAAACTACTATTTCAGGAGGGTTTTGAACCACCAATTAAGAAATTTATTACTCGTAAAAGTCCACTGAAATGTAATAACATAATAACGAACAAAATAGGTCATGTTGTTTCAATGCTTGTACGTAGCCACAACCCGAGGGTCAGGAGTCCATTCTTATTCTCGACGAAGCTTGTTGCTTGTGGACAATGCTTGTAGAACTATTTGTGCTGTAACCCCTAACCCCTGCCAACATCCCGGCTTAGAGCAAATAGCGAGCACAGACTCAACAGTTACAGTAAACATTTGTTTAGCTGGTGCACAGACCTGCAAACAAATTGCAACTACAATCAGCTGTATAAGAGCAGCTCGCAGTCTGAGGGTCCTCCTCCCAAAAGACAAGGACGAATGAGGTCGTGATTGCTTTGAGTTATATTGTAAAATCGGAAGGTTTGACTTTTTTACGCAGCAATCATTTCATAAAGTCAATCTCGATATTGTTAAAACTTTCAAAGAACTTTTGTATTTTAGCTTTGCATAGCAATAGAAATTTTGAATTGTTATGATTGAGTTTGTTCTCGTAGAGTCAGAATTTTGCATGTGAGATTACATTATGTTTCAATGTGAACATTGATTTATTAATGTTCCTAAGTATTAATTCAGATTAATGTGCCAACGTGAATCGATGAATCAATGTAAATTAAATCAATATACAAATAATTTGTTAATCAATTAATAATGCACTGGAATAGGGGAATTGTTTGGAGTTTTATATTCATATTATGAATTTCATCTATCTTCCCTTATGCGGAATCATTCGATTGGATAATAGATGCTATGGAATATTTTGAAAATTTTCATCATTACTTAATTGATGTAGCACACACAAATTTATTATAACATTTGCTAGGGAATTTGGTACTCCCTAGAAAAGCTACGAGAGAGCTCTAATCAGAAATCTAAACAATTTACAAGTTCAAAAAAGTTGAAAATATCCAGTTACTTGACATATAAGTAAATTCACTTCTAATATTACTGTTTCATTCCACACCGGTACTGGTTATAGAGCATCTCATTAAATATTTTGTTAATCTTTTTGTAATTACTTAATTGATGTAGCACACAAAAATCAATTATAACATTTGCTGACGAATTTGGTACACCCTATGTAAAGCTTCGAGAGATTTCTTATCAGGAATCTATACAATTTACAAGTTCGAAAAGTTATAAATATTTAGTTACTTCACATATAAGTTAAAATTCATTTCCAATACGACTGTTTCATTTTGCACCGGCAATGGAAATAGTGCACTTCATTAAAGATTTTCTTAGAGCCGGTTCATGAGCTCAGTCCTAGACTAAAACGGGTGGTTACTGCAGCATCGACAAACGTTTGTCTTGACAGGTTAGTGGGTTAGCAGCATAGAGAGTCCTTAGTACATAGTGCCGGGGCTAACGTTTGTCGATGCTACGGTGGCTACCTAGTCTAGGACTTGGCTAAATCCTGAGCTCATGAACCGGCCCTTAGTGTTTAGAGTTCATCCACCATGATGAAAAAAATTAATTAATTGATTGAAAATTGACATTCAAATTAGCATTGTATTTCAATACTAACTTAAAATTTTTATTATAACTTTGAATTCGTACCTTGTAAAACGTTTTGGAGAATGGAACATTCAATACATAATAGCTTACAATAAAATCTATGTTCAAAGGTGCAAAGATTTCTCTTTTTGATCATTAAATTCAATCTTAATACCTTGGAAAGCCTAATAATTCTCTTTTTGATCATTAAATAGAATCTTAATATCTTGGAAAGCCTAATAAGAAGAATATTTCAATTAAATCTTAATGCACTGGAATTGAGATTCAAATGGAATACTTATGAGATTATCTAAAATAAATCTAAATGGATATTAAATATAAAATAATATGGATATTAAGTATAAATTTTATACTTGCAATGGAGATTGAAAAGGAATATTCAAATGTAATCTTAATGCATTGGAAAGTCTTAATGGAATATTTATGATTGCAATGAAGATTGAAAATACATTCCATGAAGACACCCGCGAGTGGGTTGGTACTCACTAGTTGAAAGAATTTTTCATTCACCCTACAATCCATTTTGTAACAATATGTCGAGAAAAGCTCCATATCGATCATACAGACCAGCCGCCACTGTTATAAAATTCCCGTTTCCAGTCACGAAATACGGCAATATTCTAGAATCTAGATGCGGTGGTGTATATATGCTGAATTATCCAATACTCAGTGAGAGTGTGTGTGTTGCGGTTGTATGTGTGCTTCTAAATAATGTAATAGCAGTATTCTGCGGGTCGTTCGAAGATGATCAAAATACGATTTAGCACAGTGTTGTGTCCTCTCAAGCAATAAATATCGGAACGGCACTCACATAATATTCCATCAACAGTGGAGTGCATGCAAAGGGCGCTTAGTATGCAGTGCATTCCTCTAGGAACATTATTAAACTTCATGCTTCCCCCGGGATTTTTTTATAGTTTCTCAACGGATGGAGTGAATGCGTCGTTGATGTCCTCCATTCACTTGAATCATCAACTATAAGAATGGAATCTTTGACTTGACATTTAAAAATTAAGCTTGGAATTCATATAGTTTCTCGATAATTGAATTTTTGGGCCCTTTCAATATTTTATAGATTATTTATTCATAATTTTTTAATGAACATGAGATATGCTTCTATCTATTTTTTGCAATGAATGTGAAATTTTCTATATTTTTTAATAACTCTATTGCACACTTATATTAACTCTGAAAATTTTTATGTGATATGAAGTGCCTAAAATTTGTTTTATCTGTATGAATAAAAGGAATAAATTGACAAATTTATTCCCTTCAAACTAAAATCAAAGAATAAATTTATAAGAAATTGACCAAAAATTTCGAATAACTACATAGACATCAAGAAGAAAAAAAATCCATGGAAAATAACCCACTCAACTATGGATATCCATATCCATGTACTGGAATGGGTTGAATTATGATAATATTGATAATATTGATGTAATAAATAAAATGGTAATGACTTATAATATTCATTCCAGTCATCAATTACAGGGTTGAAATTTCTTGCTTGAATTGTGAATGTCGATATAGAATTCACAATAGTCTCTAGTGGAGTTTAGTTTTATCTCACTTTAACTCTATTAGAAAGAATTCTTCTTGAAGTAGGGGAATTTTAATTCTCCTTGATAAACATCAAAAGGGTAATAAAATATCGATTAAAAGGTGATTACGGTTTAACAAGAGAGAAACTCTATCAATTCAATTACGTAAATATATGAAGCTAAAGCGTCCGTTAAGAGTTGCTAATACATAAACAGGGAAAGTTCCGCAGAATTCTGAGGAGATTCGAAGCTTGTATGCTTGTTGCGAACACTTCACGCTCCAATATTCGAGGAAAATTAGCATCAACTTTCCATTTCTTGTATTATTCTCATATTAAAGCTCAAACGTTCAATTTCCTTTTAATCCTTTGACCCTGAATCTTTTCGTAGCACTACAGGAATATCGAGGAGACTATTCTACATACAGATAGTGATTTATAATTGTAAATTTGAAGAAGTTGCGATTTCACACAATCTGACAACGCAGCAATTTCGTTGGCCTGACGTTCAAGTCTCAACTGGTTTTATACAGAGTGTTTCAGGAGGAATCTGCCAAACCTCTTATACTGATTCCTGACACCAAAATAATGAGAAAGTTCCAGTAAACATGGGTCCTAAAATGCTTCGTTTCCCCTCTAGACGCCATTTTGTTTTTTTCACTAATTTTTTTTCTAAATAATGGTTAAACATATGATATTGAAACTTTGCATCAACTTTTATGACAACAAGACAAAGCTACAAAGAAATTATGACAATTTTTCAAATTCATAAAACAAAATGGCAGCCATTTGAAATTTCTGTAGTATCAATGGTTTTCGAGTTATCTAAGAAACAAAATTTCAAATGGCTGCCATTTTGTTTTATGAATTTGAAAAATTGTCATAATTTTTTTGTAGCTTTGTCTAGTTGTCATAGGAGTCGGTGCAAAGGTTCAATGTCATAAGTTCAACCATTATTTAGAAAAAAATAATCAGTGAAAAAAACAAAATGGCGTCTAGAGGGGAAACGAAGCATTTTTGGACCCCTGTTTAATATAACATTCTGTATAAACTGTGGGTCCCAAATAATAAGAATGCGCTAGGCTAAGTAAATGACAGAAAAATATCACATTTTTATTGTTATATAGTTTCACATTCACTCTCTCCAGAAATCCACTCTTTGAACTATAGTGAGTATAGTTCCATGATATTAACGAATAACGTAGAGTATAAAAGTTCTTTACCAATGGGAGCCATAGCCCTCAAAAATTATTTAGAATCATACATTTCGTTATTATTTAGTAAAACATTTATACAACAGGACAAGGTTTCGCCTTATGATACTTGTAAACGTTAATGCACGCAGTAACGTTGAAATGAAACTCAAAAACTAGTTGCAGAGGAGCAATCTTTTGATTCATGTAGGAAATTAATACCTGACAAAGCAATATCAACTTCCTGGAAAACAGCTGTTATCCATTCCTTCACGTACCGGTGGAAAAGAATACTTGCTGACAATCAGCGTTTGAATAAATGCTTTTTATGGGAAAACTCGAAGAGAATAATCTCCGTACAATGGAAATCATTTTCCGAAAACGCTTGATTAAATGAACATGGGAGCAGGATTCAAATGGCTTTTGAAGAGATGCTGACAACGTGATCGAGGATTTTCCCAGAAATTCGCAAAAATTTCCCAGGATTTTCGACATTCAAAATCATCGTTAGTTGGCGCTCATTTAATTTTCAATATTCTTCCTGATTTTTCCGAGAAACGGATTGATTGGAAAAGTTAGAGGTAGGTAGGCTACACATGAAATTGAGGAATCAGGGGTTTGTGTGATTCAAGGGTTCACTCAGTGTAACGCATGAAATAAATTGATACCGTAATTTTAATTTATAGGCCTACAGTAATATTCATTAAATTTGTCGGATGGCGAATAACTTTCATTTAACATTTCTATCATAACGGGTGATGTTCTGTTGATTTCTTTTTTAAATAATGCTTTTTACATGTTATATACAGTATTTCTGTGAAAAAAAATTCAACAGAACAGCATTCATTATCATAGGAAATATGTTGAATGAATGTTATTCGTCATCCTCCAAATTATATGAATAAACCTATAGTTTCTTAGCAATTTTTCGTTCGCAACAGTCATGTAATCTGAAAAAATCAATTTGGAAGCAAGAGCGAGCAAAGCGAAACTTCTTGTTTAATAATAATAATGTTTATCCCTAAATTGGAGCTCCATGGTTTGACAAAATAATATCTAGCAGGATGGAGTTATGTGAAATATTGCTTTGATTGATATGTATCATAGAAGACGTTTAAGAGATAAGCCTGGATTTTTTTATTTCACTTCACTTTCGACTTTCAAAAACTGTCATTATAATGAAATTATTCCAGTAATATGTAGTCTATTATCGCGATAAATAGAATCTCAGTAAAAGAGAGGTATCCAGGTTATTAATGAAAAGATTCTTAGCTTCAAAGAGGAAGTACTACTTGAAAGAATGTTTTCGAATTACGACTATTATTCAAGACTTATTTAAGACTTATTTTTATTCAAGACTTATATATTATTTATTCAAGACTTTTCTTCGAAGCATCAAGGTGTTTTTCACAGTACTTTCCATAAGAATTTTCACGATTAATTTCGACAGATAAGATTAGATAAATGGCTTCATTTTTCACTTAATTAATTACAAAAGTGCTGTGGGTGAAGTTGAGGCATAAGGCCTCCTCTTTCACTTCCAACAGATGATAGACAACGATCTTGAACTCTATTTAGAAGTACGAATCGATTTATTTACTGAGAAATAGTATACAAAAATCAGTAATACCTTGTGTAGAACATCCAAATAAGGTGATAACAGCAGCTAGGATGGCAGCTAACATTTTGACACTATTTTCGCTCATCTGCAATTCAGCTTTAGCAGGTCACAACAAAATCACAAAAAAAAAACACACAAACAGACCCGAACAACATCAAATCTAACTAATTGAAAACTTGAAAATCATGTTTAGAAATTATTCTATTCCACAATGAAACTCGTAAGTACAATGTAAGATTCACGTCTTTCACGTAGGCGAAATAAGTTATCTAAATTTTCAGCTAATTTAAACAGTTACACAATTTCCTGGGTCCACTTTACACGGAATTAGTTGGTATTTAAATAAAATTTTAAATTTTCACCTACTGGAGTAAGCCACGTCAATAGCTCGAGAAATCTAGCGGATTTCGACAAAAATCAGTAGTTAACAATATTTATAAGAGATAATAACTACGTTTAAACTTATGCTGCAAATTCAAGTCGACACAATGTGTTCCAAGTATAATATACGTTGTTAACAAACAATATTCAAAAAACTGAAAAAGTCTTACAGTAAATCACAAGAATATTCCGCGACACTCCGGCGTTATTTCGGAAAAAACTCGCTACAAAAATACTATGCAACAGATCGTGATTCACGAAGTACAGCGCGCGACACAAATTGCTACCGATAACAGACTCACTCGTGGTCTAGTTTTTGCACTTGAGAGCGGTCTCTGGACTACTGTAGAGGTCGCAAGAGGTATCACAGACCACTAGACCAACGGTAAAAGGTCTCACGGACCACTAGATGTCTGACAGACCGCTGAAGATGTCTCACAGACCACTAGACCAACGGTAAAAGGTCTCACGGACCACTAGACACCTTGATAGAAGTCTGACAGACCGCTGGAGAGGTCTCACAGACCGTCAAAACGCCCGGTGATGGCCATTAGGATGACGCGACGCTCTTGCGACACTCGCCACGACGCCCCACCGAATGGGATCCGGGTGCGATCCTCACTGCCCACTGCGCATGCGTCCCTGCTAGCTGCCCCCCTTTGGGGGTTTGCTACCCCCCTCCCAGGGTCTGAAGTACCCCGCAATTTTAGGGGTTGCAGCATACACTCTTCTTCCACCTCTGGTTTTAACAGGCCTGCATGGTATTTCGCTTCACATCATCATCAGCTCTCACTAGTTCCTGATGGTTCGGAACCCATCTAAATTACTACAATCTCCAACAATATTAAGATTTTAATTAAGATTTTATTTATCTATTATATCAGCAACTCTTACCTGCGCACAGGATTTTTCCTTGCAGGTAAATAGATTTGTAATATTTTGAACATTTGTTTTGCGATTATTATGTGAATATCTGAATAAAAGTTATTTGAATTTGAATATTTTTTTTAACTGTGGCGATGCCCACATTATTGTCTTGTTCTTGGAAGGAAACGAAACTGCAAAATATTGGTCCATAGCTGTTTCGAGCCAGCTGGTTCGAAAGATTCATCCGAGCTAAATATTATATATTGAATTATAAATGGACTCAAATCTTCAGGTGGATTCCGAAACACGATTAAGCGATTACTGGCTCTTATATATTATATTTATCGGAAAAGTCTTAAAGCGGTCACCCCTACAACAGGAGTAGCAGGAGCACGTTTCTTCCAACCGCTTCCCTATATCCAATCTTCTCTAACAATCTATTGCGATTGTTTTGATAAGCCTTGGAATCATTGTTTCAAAATTGAATGATAAGCTGTTCTAGATAGCTAATAAATCGATATGATTTACAATTATTATCACTATCGTCTATTTTTCATTTATATCCAATTATCAATAGACTATAGTCTAGTTCTACTGTATAACCAGTTTCCAAGTTATTAATATTAAAAATTTCACTACTGTTCGTCATTGAAGCTACTGGACAGAAAATAGGCTTTATCGATTTTCGAAGCCTCACTGGGCCTGTTATTTTAATTATTCGTCCATTCACTTTAATCTCTGTTCCAGTATCCTTAATTAATTATTACTGAACGACCGAGCAACAAGTCACAGAAAAGAGTGAGATTGAACAGAGTCAACAATGTAAATTCTAGGTTTTGTGAACGAAATCTTTCTTTCTTTCGAAGACTTTTCCAAATAACAAATACCATGTTCTAACGAAATAAAATCATTCTCATTATTAATCGTTATCTTCATTCTTTGTACTGAATAAGAATTTTAGGGGCCAGTTGCACAAAATCCAATCAAATTCAACTACCGTAAAATGACGTCATTGCATTTCCGTCTGATTCGTTCATTGGTTCTCGTTATATTGGTTCCGTTTTAAATGGCATTATTTTACACCGCTTAAATTCAATTGAATTTTCGTGCAACTGATCATAGGTCTTGTAAACGAAGAAAACATTACGACCTAGAATTTACATTCAATACAAAGAATAAAGAAAGATTTCTCAGTATTGGATGGATGTAAATTGACCAGACAACTTCAATTACTAGACAAATAAGCTCAGTTCATCATTTTCAAACTGGAGATATTGGGAGAGATAAACGATGAGCACGAAATTAATGAAATCAGACATTCGTTTTTAATCAATCTAGTTGATCCAACACTAACTACTGCACCATCTTTCAAACCCCAATAATAATGGATTACTCTTTTCAGTTCGTAATATGCTAAGGTTTTTTCAAATAGTGACTAATAGTTGATTGCAAACTCGGTCTCCGTTCTCATTCAATGAAAAATGTTCCATTGATGGGAACCAATCACTGTGTATCACTCATTTTTGCAGAGATACTGTTCAATTGACTGTAAGTTTCAGTTCCAGCTCGGTGCTCGCTATCCAGTCATTTCCTGTGGAATTATTCTCTATCCATTCGATTTATGAAGCTCATTTCTTGTAGTCTGGAACTACTGGATTTTATTCCTTGTTTTGTCTCGTTTCTGCTAATAGAATTGAAAGTATTTTCGGAAATCATATGATTTTTCCTAAAAATCTGTAGATTTTATTAGAATGAAATTACTTTCAATTTAATTAAAAACTAATAATTATTATCCTTTACAAAATGGATCGAGATTATTTGAAAAAATCAACTCTTTTTGACTCAACTTATTATATTTACGAGTCTTTACTTGGTTGATAGTAAAACAACCATTTTTAACGCATTTATTTCAATCACCTTTAATATTGCAACGTTTTGTCGTAACAGACTCAATTTATTTGCTGTTTGTCATGATTTTTTCAATAATTCTAACGTCCAAAAACTTCTAAAGGATCAACAGGAATCTTGTGTTATCTGGGATATCAAGTATAACATATAACTTTACCTTGTTTATAAGTTCTATTCTAATAAAGTCTATAGATTCCATGAATTCTGTAATTCCCAAAGATTCTATCAAGCAATTCGGTAATTCAAAGGTATAAAAAACACAAGATTACTATCGATCCTTTAGAAGTTTTTAGCATTAAGTATTAATATAAATACGAAAATAAGTGTTATAGTGAGAAAGAAGTCAAGTGTTAAGTTAAATGATAAGTAAAAGTGTTACGTGATAAATATTTTTGGTATTTTTTACATTATATTACTTTCCATTATTGGTATCTTTTAAACATTATTGGTATTGAAAGTATTATAAGTAAGTGATAAATATTACGAGAAACATTATTGTGAAAACCTTAGCATCGGAATAAAGACAGTTTTTCCGTAAGGTTGCCTTTGCAGTAAATCACTTCTCTTAAAACTTCAATGAAGGAAACTTCTCCACATAATACTATTTACCTCTCTCAATAATGTGTTTCCACTTGATAATTCCGAGGAAACAGATCAGCTTTCACAAGGCGCGATCCGATCTCTCAAGGGAGAATTTTCCAGGAATCTATTACGAACAGCAAAAGGCATCCTAAACTTGTTAAAACAGCTTTTCCTAGAATAACCGCTGAAATCGACTTTCCGTTATCGAGTAAATGCTGTTAAATTTCACACCTCAACTCATGTTTTACAAGAACTACATATATTTCCCTGACCTAAACTTACACTTTTCAAAAGTCTTACTTAGATTAAAGTTATAATGTAACACTAGTGTTACATGAGTTACACTTGCTCCACTCTCACACCTAAATTCACATTTAAAGTAGGTATATCAGGATTCTTTTAAATTGTCAGGAAACAGCTGATTTAACGTTAGTGAACTAGCGTACATCAATCAGCTGTTCTCTGACAATTTAAAAGAATCCTGCTATAATCCCACGAAGTACGACGCATTGATTACAACGTACAAAATTGAGCTTTAACCCTTTGGCTGCCAAAAACGTATACAATACATTATGCCAATACCAATATGCGTTGGTGGCTATCTGAGAACTAATGACCATGCCCGTATAGGTTTTCAACTTTGAGCTCACATATTCACATATCAAATTACATATATATTCGTTCATTTTTATTCTGTGTTATACAGATTCACTAAACCGGGGCGAAGCGTGGTATACTTATTTGGTATACTTATAGGAAATATACCCGGCAATGACCAAATAAGTATACCATGCTTCGCCACTAACACTGAAGTATTGCCAACATAACAAACCAAGTTTTAAGCAGAAATTCTTTCCTAAAGGTACAGTTACACCAAAGCGAACAGGAGCGAACCGAACGTTCACTGGTGTTCGCTGTGGTTCTGGGTTCGGCAGCATTCGCGAACACCTGCGAATGGTAGTCACACCAGAGTGAACACAAACGAATCGTCTTGTTCGTCACATCGTTCGCTTGTGCTCCAACAATCTCAAGAAGTCCACATTGACCATAATCATGGAGGAGTTTTAAATATACAGAAGTTCAATTATTCAGATTATTCCTGCAGTTTGTGAAACTATTATTAAAGCCCTTGACGAGTATATAAAAATAAGAAAAATAGAAATTAATACTAATATTAATCTCTATTCAAAATATTTATTCTTCATTCATGTACGCTGTACTGTTTTTAACCATTTTCATAATGAAACGGATCAGTTTCTAACCTCCAATTTTAGTACGTCTTCAAATCGCACTTTCTACAGCTGACGAGTTAGCGCTGCTGCTGACCTAAATGGCGTGGGTTCGAATCCCATTCCAGGTCACATTTTTTGACAAAAAAAATCGAACTAAAATCAATATTATCTTTGATTTTTATCAAAATAGAATCAATTCTTTTGTTTGTTTCAATTTATATGAACTATATTGATTTTTTACCTTATAAAACAATATTTATTCCATTTTTTAGCTTATAATATTTATTTTGCTGATAATTTTCAACTTGATGCAATATAAACTTTTTTTTTTTTACAAATTGCTATACACTATTATATTGAAGTGTTGAAATTACAAATTGGGAGATAGAACCTGATCAAACTATTATAGGAGTTTGCCAAGTTTAGCATTCTATGACAGCAGCGATAAAAATTACAAAATTGTTATGGAATTATGTGATGGAATAGATGTACTGCAAATTGTGGTACATTAATGAAAATTTGTAGTGAAGGAGGTATTCACGGGGATCTCAGTTGATTCATAATATTCGCAGTTTAATAACCTTTTTTGTCTGTGGCATTTGAAAAGTAATGAGGTTAATGCAGGCCATTCTTACAAAATGCTGTCTGCTAACGGGAATATTGAGCTTACAGCTAACTTACTTGACAAAAGATGAATCTGTAGCTTACAGTAAAGTAGCATAAATACTACTTACAATGAGTAAGTATACAGTTATACTTAGGCCTTTATAATACATCCATTGCATAAATTACTATAAATATATTAATTAATAAAATCCTTCCCTCTGAGCTCTTTGTGTCCTTCACTTTAAATTTATCCATGAGGAAGGCCATCGGGATATAGGCAAATCAAGAAGACTTGTAGACTTCATTCGCAGCCATGCCGGTCTTGTTCCGTTCTCGGCTCAATGAATCAAGAGTAATGAATTAATTCTCTTCTTTACTTCAGTTGTCATCACAGCCGCCAGCAATCTCCAACTGTCATTTTTTTAAATATTTAACAGTTTATAGTCAGCACAACTGAGGTCCCATAAAATTGGCCTAGCTTTATATTCTTCTATCAGCTCCAAAACTTTTTCATCAGTCCACTCCATCGTAAATAGTTGAACAATTATTATATGGAATGATAATAAATAAATAAACAAACAACTCTGTTGAAAACAGTTGAAACAGGTAAAGAAGAGAGCTGATAATGTTGAGACAGGTAAAGACATATGTGGTCATAGGCGCACCCAGGGGGCTTTGGGGCTCAAGCCCCCAAGACCAATTGAACCTGTGGTCAACTCTTTCGGGGTCAGCTGCATATAGGCTATACATTTTCAACAAATTTATTTTTAATTTTCATAAACTTTAAACCTATCTTTTGTTACATAAAATCTTGAAAATTAGAAGAAACAAGAGGAGAGCGTGACCAAAGCCTATGCAAACTCATATACCGGTACTGTATTGAAAAAATCAACTATTGACAGTGAAAGCTGAAGATAAGGAATATCAGGGGACACCGAGATTTGCTTGGGAGAACAAAGACATAGGCTACTATGCACAATTCAAAAGAAAATAAGTATTTAGTTTAATAAATACTAATAAACTGGCTGGAGGCTCTCTTCGATCGCTTTATTTGTCCGCCCCTTGGACCCCATGGAATCAGCCAGAAATGACACCAGGCGTTATTTGGGGATGTGAACAAAATCTTCTGAATCTACCCCCAATACCTCAGCTGAACCTGTGTATCATGTTTCTATTTTCTTGATCTATTGTTCTTGAAAAGAAGAGCCAAGAAAGTCTATAAAACGTCGATTACTACTGGCGTAATTCTGGGAAAATTTGAAATACTTTTCCTTTGAAATAAACACTCTCCTATTACTCACCTATGTACTGAATTTACTTGTTTTTGTCAAATCGCTCTTGAAAATCTGAGAAAGTGCAGAAAAACGTTCAAAGGCGCAGATATTGGGCGTATCTTTGGAATTTTTTCAAATCTGTTCAACCGTTGATAATGAATTTGAAATTTCAATTTCATTATTAAAGAATTGAAAGCTAAAACAAAATTAATCCACAACTTTAAAAGAGCTGATGTAAGCTGTGAGCTAAAGAACTCTAAAATAATATTCTTTAGAAGTCTTCATCACCTCAACACAATAGGATTTGTTCATTTCACTGAGATTGGAGAATTTAGTGATGATTTTTTCACTTTTTACGTTGGCCAATTTCGACCCTGAAGCACCTCTTTTTGATAAAAAACTGTTTCTAAAATTTTTGAATTAAATAATCGACAATAATTTGAAAACATTATTATTATTTAAGAGAAGAGGGCGAGGAAGACCACAAACCTCGTGGATGAAGATTATCCAGAAGGATATGAAGATTTTAAATTTAACGGAACAAGATGCTCAAGATACAGATGCTTGGAGACTCATCATAGGAAGCCGACCCCGTGTAGTGGGAAAGGAAGAAGAAGAAGAAGAAGAAGAAGAAGAAGAAGAAGAAGAAGAAGAAGAAGAAGAAGAAGAAGAAGAATTTAGGTCCAACGGTTTGCAAGATAGATCTCTTCAAAGTTCAACAAATCGGCGAAGGCGGAATTGATCATTTTTTATGTAAAAATTAATTCTGTGATAAAATTAATGTAAAAAAATTCTAAATTAAATAAATGAAACATTTTTACATTTTTTATGGTTTTTGGCGGTGATACGAAAGGTTGTCGAGGTCAAAAACTTAGATTCAATTACATAATAGAACTTGAAAACCCCAGACCTGCCATTTCAGGCAAGGTAAAATCACAGAAAAATCACTTAGTAAGTAAGACTAAAGAGTATTGCTTATTTATGGTGAGATGTACTATTTTACTGGGCTACTTGAATTTTGTACTACATTGTTCAATATTCCCAGGGAAATTGAAGACATTAGAATTGAATCGTCTTGTTCTGTAAATCTGTGTAAATTCAACTCGAATTTCACATGTACTTCCTAATTATTAATATCGTATTTGTATAAAAATCAAACCCGCATTTAAACCGCAATAAATCTACTTGCTTTTAATTTTCTTACTTAATCTGACGGTTATGTACTGTGTCCAGTACCGACCGTCTGAGCACATTATTTTGATACTTGTAGCCCCCAAACCAAAGTCTGGGTGCGCCCTGTAGTGGTCACACCGAAGCAAGCATCAAACTAGAGCAAACGGGAATTTCCTTTGATCATTCGCTACAAAACCGACACTGGATGGAGCAAAAGCGAACGCGAACGTGCCCCTACCGAACACGTGACAACACGGCGGATTGTTGAGAAATTTGCCTCTAGATGGCGTTGATCGTCATCCTCGCTTGTTGCTAAAGAAAGAAATTTATCTACAGGAATAGGTTAGATTGATTTTATCGAGCATCGAACTAGAGCGAACGCGAATTTCCTATGATCATTCGCTTCAAAACCGACAATGGATGGAGCAACGCGAACGCAAACATACCGCTACCGAACACGTGAGAACATGGGAACACGGCCGATTGGTGTTCGCTGCCGCTCGTGTTGCTGGTCACACCAAAGCGAATTTAGCATTCGTTACTGCTCGTTCGCTCCTGTTCGCTTTGGTGTAACTGTACCTTAAGACGAAGTTATCAATGTTTCTCTCAACAGCTGTCATAGACCACTGTGTTGTGCTGTTTGTCCAGTGTCTACTGTTGTTCTAGTGTTTTTGCTCTGAGCGTCTATGTTGTTTATGTTTGCGTGATGGCTTCAGACAATGTTCCTAGTACAAGTAAAGTTTATTCTGAGAGTGGAATACAAGCTTTTCTTCTAAGTTCTGATTCTCAACTTGAAGAATCTGAAATAGAATTGTTTTCTTCGTCTGGAAGAGATAATGAAGAAGATCTGCCAGTTCCTGTTGTGAAGCGAAAAGACTTTTTTCATAAATTTTATAAAAACAATTATTTTTGAAATGTATCACCAAATTTTGCTTAAAAGCTAATATAGTTTGAATACCATTTCCACTTAAAAATAATTTGGTCCAGCAGAACCAACTGCTGAAAGGGTCATTAAAGCATTGGGGATAGTATAGCTGTATACAGTAGAACTTTAAAGCATAGCTGGCTGTGTCAATATTATAGTTATTGACTTTTTTGGCCATGATTGGTCAAAGTAATTGAACTTTTGGCTCACAGCTACTAATTGGGTACGATGAACCCTGTCGTGGAAGCTCCTAAACGCAAAGCATAGGAGCTGCTTCATGCAAAAGCTCCCCTAAACTAAGGTATTTGAGAGTAGTCTGTTCCTGTATTGAACTGAGAAAGAGCTCTAACATCTCATTCCAAAGGGTAGTTTAACATCGATCAGCATTTTACCTCAGCGATCAAACTTTGGTAACCGTTATAATGCTAATGAGTGACCGCTTCTATTTAGTGTCTACAGTGGAATATTATTCCACTAAAGTTCTACAAAAGATCAGTTTATTCATTCCACTATTCTATTGACTGCAGCTGAAACCACGACGAAGAGGACGAGGAGGAGAGGAGGAGGAGGAGGAGGAGGAGGAGAAGAAGAAGAAGTAGTACGAAAAGGAGTAGTTAATATCAGGGAGGGGATAACAAAAAAGGGGTTAACCAACCAACAAACCACACCATCATAATCAGCCCATGACTGCAGTCTCTTATCTCGGAGGCTGGTGGTGCTGTGTATGAGCAATGTTGTGAACACTTCCAGATGAGCAACTCCAGCTCCAGCTCCAGCTTCAGCTGCAGTTACTGCTCCAGCGATGGCCAGAGGAGCTTCCAGGCCGAAATTCCAGCTCCAGCGAACTGCCTCTATTAATCAACGTGATTAATGAAGGCGTAGCGCGTTCTTTTTATTTCTGCCGCTGGCGTCTAAAAATTCCCCGATCACTTTCTTCTTCAAATCGGTCGGTTGTTGCCTCAAATTTCTTACAGCCAACCCTCCCCTCCCTTCACTGTTGAATACACCCCAACTGTTTTTCCACTCACCCCTTCTCTCAAGCCTGTTTTCCAACAGTTTTATACCCTTCCTGCATTTTGTAGCCAACATAACGTAATAGATTTCCACTCCTTCTAAAAATAACACTAAATTAAATTTTGAAGATAACAGTAGATAAAAGATGAAGTAGAATTGAAAAGAGGTAAAATCAAAGATAAGGTTTCAGTCTTTACTGAGCTCATTTTATTCAGAAATAATTAGATTCACATAAAACTTATTCGACTGGGGTTTCCAGTCATTCTGAAGCTTAGCTACTTAATGATTTTGACCAATATTATCTGATAACAGCCATAGAAAAGAGATTATATTCTAGAGATATATTTTAGATAGAATAGATATTTTTCTAATCTGTTATGGTGTTATCTATGATACAACTTAATAGACATAGACATTTTAGATTATGTATAAAAAAATTATATAATTTTTTGGACATCTTGAATACTCATTGTATACACCCGAATCTACATGATCGTTCTATATGAAATAATTCTATAACTAGTTGTTTGTATGTTATGGAAATAAAATTAAATTTAAATTTGAATTTGAAAGAACATAATATCCTAACATTATGAAATTGTAGTATTATCTTCGAATAAAGTGATTTAAATGGATTAACTTCTTAATCCATTCATTCATTTATTAACAATATTCATCTCAATGTGAGAAAAAAACAGGCATGCGTCCAGAACTGCTCCTAAACCAATATTCAGATCAAACAGCCCAGAAGTTATATAATTTTAATGATTCATTTCACTATAAGTTCTTGGGATGGAATCCTAGAAGAAAGTACACAATTTTATTAGAACAAAAACAATATTCACTGTGGCATACTACAGAAACCACTAATCTTCACGTACACCGATCTGAAATACAGAGTTAACACATATCATACATATACATACAGCTACATATACCTGTATATTTGAATCGGAGTGAAATACATTGAAATATAAAAACAATATCTACTGGAGCCTACCACTAATCTCCATGAAGATCCGTCAGTTAGAGTGAAAAACATCAAAATTTATTTAGATCTCCACTTTGTGATCAAGCCACTAAACCGTTGCAAGTGTCCAACAGGTGTGTTATGCTGACTGGGCAATATTTATGGACAAGCATCAAAACGCGACTACATCAATATCGCTGATACCGAAATGAGAGCGCGACTTTACAGCGCGCGATGAGTTTTCCCAAGTCCGCTGGGAAATTCGACTAATTCCGTAACTCAGCCAGCCGCCACGGCTATTACACTAATCACTTCTTTGCATAGTTGATGCTTGTCGGCTCGTCACCCGCCATCATATACAACGTCTATCAACTTTAGTGACCCCAGAAAATGTGGAGTGGTATTCGAAAATAGTATTCAAAATAAACAAGTAGCATTCACATAATGTAGATGATAATACTGATAGGAGAGTTGTTGAAAACACTTTTTTGGAAATTGATAAGAGTTTATTCAGCAAAATACAGTTTATGATCTCCAACCATTCAGAAAAATCATCAAGTGATACAGAAAAAATGTGGATCGAAATCATTCAGTAGTTTAATGATAATAATAATAATAATTCAAGAACACCCATTTCAATTAGAACACTGCAGAGTCATGATCAGGAAATAGCATGCACTGAAATAATACTACAGTACTTATAATAATGGTATAACTTTAGTTGAAGAGTGAATGAAAATGTATATCAACCCGATAGATGAGTTGGTAGACATTTCGAGATTTGCAAATCACAATAATTGAAATTTTTGATATCCAGGGAATACGAAATATAGTGGTACAGTCATTCGTGTTGTACTTCCATAATGAAATCCTAATGAAAGGAATTAAAATTATGAATATGCTAGTCAAGACGTTCCAAAATTGGAAAAATACTTTTTAAAGGATGTGTAATCTGAGAATAATGATGAAAACTGGTGAAGAATGAAAAGTGGGAAGGGGAGAAAAATAAGTATTAGAAGGAGGTAGAGGAAAAAAAGAATTGGAAGAACTTTCTAGGACAACAAGGATTCAGAATCAGATTCGTTTAATTTGACGCTTGGCATTAGATTGATAGATACTGTAGATGGAGAGATATTATTTCTTTGCCATCGTACTCTACGGTCATCAGCAACGTCAAGAAATAATATCTATCTATCTAATGCCAAGCGTCAAAATTAATGAATCTCATTATACATGAAATGTTCAGGGAATAATGATAATGAATATAACAATTCTCAGAGTAAATAACGGAGATAGAGTAGAAACAAGAATCAGGACCTCCAAAAAACCTTTGCTCCTCATATTTTGTCTGAACATTGAAATCTAGCCTACATTGCGTGATGAGCAACCTTCTTCTTTTGTGAGGGGTGGGGAGCGATAATATATCCTCCCCCTCCACCCAAAAAACTACTACCCCTTCAGCACCTTCAACCCCCCGACCCTTCCCGCGAATAGAAAGTTTACTTTAGCGCTGCTGCTGTGAGACTGCAGCGCTGGGTGTGATTTATATTTGAAGATCAAAAACTTATTTTGTGAATGGCGTCCATAAAGACTAGCACCTTCCTCACTCACACACACATACCTATGTATGTGTGTCATATATATCACACACACACACACACACTGATATATATGTTATATTCCGTGTGGCAATGCAGAAACTTCAGCATGCCTTGGAACTTTTCAACAACACGACAGAGCATAGCACACTACAGTACAAAACTGTCGTTTGTGGGATGGGTGCGGGTGAGGGGAGTTTAGCAGAGATTGAAAACACTTTATGGCCTTGGAGACATCATAGGTAAAGATTTCATTCCTCAAACTGTATAAAATATGTTGTGAGCATGCCTTATAGGTGGAGAGAAGTTAAAAGAAAGAATGAGAAGTAGAAGTGGTGAGCTAATGAGGGGGGAAGAAGAGTGAGGAGGTGAAAAAGAGTGAGAAGGAGAAGAAGAATTAGAAGGAAGAGAAGAGTGAGAAGAAGAAGAGTGAGGAGAAGAAGAAGAGTGAGGAGAAGAAGAAGAGTGAGGAGAAGAAGAAGGGTGAGGTGAAGAAGAAGAGTGGTGAGGGAAAGGAGAGTGAGGAGGAGTAGGAAGAGGAAAAGACAGCAAGAGATGAAGCAGAAGGATAAAGCAGCAGAAGGAGGAGCAGAAAGTTGAGGAGGAAAAGAAGGGAGTGGAGGAGGCAAAGAAGAAAGTAGTGGATGGGAAGAAGGGGAAGGAGAAGAAGAAGGATGAGGAATACAAAGAATCTGAGAAGAAAGCAATTAGAATATGAAGGCAAATAATTGAAGACATGAAAATAAATCACCGGTGGAGGGGGGAGAAGGAGAAGAAGATGAAGATGAAGAAGAAGGAGAAGAAGTAGAAGAAGAAGAAGAAGAAGAAGAAGAAGAAGAAGAAGAAGAAGAAGGGGAAGAAGGAGAAGAAGAGTGAGTAATGGAGAAAAATGAAAAAAAAGGGAAATAAAAAGGTATGATAGTTTGTAGGAAATTATTAAAATCAATGCAATGGTATCGAATGATAGAATCCAACTTAGAATCAATAATTGATTGGTTTTCAATTAACTTGTATAATTGAATATTATATAATTAAATATAATTACATATTAGAATAATTTTTTACAGGAACTGAGCCAATTCAGTTGGAGAATATTCAATAAATTGTAACTACATGATAGACATAGAATAGCTGTGAGTTCTTATGTAGCCTATTCGGAATATTGAATTTGTGAAATTTGTGATTCATATCAAACTGCGGAGTTAACACTATTGATTTTTTACTAGAATTTATGACATGCAATCAATATTTTACTTGTGAATACAACAATATTTATTACTCAGGGCCGCTTTCCCCAACACTGCTTAAGCAATACATCTGGCTCAAGCCTTATTCGGAGAAAAGGAAAAGTATAGAAAAAATTGAGCGTCAGCTGTTATTACTTAAGCAGCGTTGGGGAAAGCGGCCCTCACTGGGATAGAGCGCTTTCGATTAAAATATTGACAAAATGTCATGAATTGTAGTGAAGAATAAAATTAATAGTGATAATAATATATATCACTAAAGAACTGGCTACTATGTACAGCACTATCATAGGAACTGTACACGTTTATTAGCAATACGTTTTATTTTGTTAGTCTATCGCACTAGAATATTGAAGAATCCAACCTAAGTGACTGTTTTTTCTCAAAGCCAAAAAGGTTAGCATGATGAACAGCAGTTTAAAAATTCAACGATTGGATGTGGCTAATACGCAGAGAGCGGAGAGTGGTCTAATAAGCGATGCTTTGAAGCTCTATTCCGTGAAGGCAAAGCTTTCATTATTTTTTGTCGCTCTTTCGGCTACTTGTTAGCCACACTCCCCCCTTCCCGTCCGCCCCTTATTCGACTCAAGTGCAATTTGAACACCGATAGCGATGCCAATTTTTCTTTGCCACAAAAAGCGGTATCGTTCAGAGCACAACTCCAGCGCCAAACGTATGCTTTCAAAAATACGATTAGCAGGACTGGTGTTATTGAGGTTAGGCGTTTTATTACGTAGCAGATTATCTCTACAGATCTTTTGCAAGGAAATACAATATTGAATTTAAACGCTGTAAAATTACGTCATTTAACGGGAACTGTGCAACTATATAGCTGTATCTACTGATATGGCTCCGTAAAATTACGTCATCTTTCGGCGGTTAGATGTCATTGGTTTTTGTGCGAAGTCTTTCTTTCTAAAAAAATAGTCTTTCTCTGGAAGCTATTTGAGAGAGGATAGTATGGCCTAACTATGGGACGGAAATACCTTGTATCAAGAATGGGGGTTTGTTGATATAATATATTACAATTAATAATCTATATTAATAAAAGAGAGTTGGTGTCTGTACGCTCGCTTATAACTCGAGAACGGCTGAACCGATTTAGATGATTTTGGATTCGTTTGAATTTTTAAAGCACTGGTTAACATAATATCTATTAAAATATAAGAAAATCCCTTTATAATTAATAAATAGTTATTACATTAATGACATAACCTATCAAATATTTCACAGAGCTGCGTTCAAACTTGCCGGCACGAACGTGTACCTACAACGGAAAGATGATCGCGATTCAAGATCAGAATAAATTAGGCACATTATCTCAAGTCTTAGTAGCTCAGTGGTTAGAGCTTCGGTCTCTTAACCAGTAGGTTGGGGGTTCAATTCCCGCTCCGAACCATTTCTTTTTGCACTAGGTTTTTTGCTCTAATTATTTTTTAAGATAGAATCATCAATTATTAAGAATGAGTTATCGTTCGTATTATGCATGTTTTATTGTTTCTAATAATAAAATTGAAGAACGGGAATAAAATTGAAAAAAAATATAATAAATCACAATAAAAAAAATTAAAAAGAAAGAAATAAATATGAAAAAAATATTTCAATTAGAATAGGACTGATCAAAAAATGAAGAACGGAAATAAAATTGAAAATAAAAAATTAAAAAAATAAAATAAATGAAAATGAAAAAATTAAAAATAAATAAATATGAAAAAAAATTCTTTTAATTAGAATAGGACTGATAAAAAATTGAAGAACGGAAATAAAATTAAAGAAATATAAATTAAAAAAAAAAAAAAATAAATTAAAATAAAAAAAAATTAAAAAGAAAGAAAGAAATAAATAAATATGAAAAAAATAATTGGTTGGAGGAGGGGGGTGACATTTGATGGGAAAGAGGGGGTTGACATGAAGAGGGATATGTGGGTGGGGGGGAATGGAGGGGGGCATTTGTGGGATGACATTTTTTGGGGGTGGCATGAAGGGGAGACATTTGGGGGGAGAAGAGGGGACATTTGGGGAAGAGTGCGATACGAGTTCTTGGGACAGCTTGTATAATATATAACATACATGGTGAAAATTATGGAAACGGCAATATTTCTCATAGGTATGAAGGTCATACAATACGACTTAACTGTGACTTAGAAAATCTTGTCCGCTATCTTGGTTCCGCCATATTGAACCTAACTTCATTTTTTTAAATGGTAAGGTGGTCATGTTTAACATGATTTCGATACAGAATTTCAAGAGAAAATGAATGCTGGAAACCGCACATCGATATGTCAAACCGTATTCGCCATTCATTTTCTCTTGAAATTCTGTATCGAAATCATGTTAAACATGACCACCTTACCATGGCGGAACCAAGATAGCGGACAAGATTTTTTGAGTCACAGTTATGTCGTATTTTCAATTTTAGTACAACCCTTCATACCCTTCGTATGAGAAATATTAAGCCGTTTCCATAATTTTCACCAACCCTGTATAATATATGTGATAATAAATCATGTCTAACTATATATCTATCATGTAAATGATAACAATCATTATCATGTCTATCTTTGTTGTGGCTATTGAAATGCAGCTAACCCTCATCAAAATTAATCATGTCCTAAAGGCTAATCAAAATCATTCTTTTCTCCAACTTATCGGACATTGGGTCAAGATACGGTACGGTTTCAATTTTTCTACTGTACTGGTACCTTTATTCAACTTATGTTTGGACAAAGAGAACTAGAACTGACTGTTGTGTCTGTTCTTTTTAACAGACAGTTGTGTTTGTTAATTTACGTTCATAAACCATACACCATGATTCCCTCCTGAAATAAATGATGAAAAGGCGGACTCACACTAGAAATATACAATAATTTATTAGATAGTTCAGGGTGCTATTCATATAGATGTATATTTTCAATTTAGTGTGTGTTGGTCTTTTTTTCTGTATTATTGGATGGGACTTAATGTTTATGGAACGATTCCCCGGGAAAAGTATACAATAATATTATCGATACTTTGGGAGAAGTGTAACTGGCTTTTGCCGAAATCTGTTTCTCAAAAATTAAATTTTTTTTAATTAAAACTTTACAATAAAACATTGAATATTTCGTAATTTGATAGTCCTATATTAGTTTATACATATCAAATCGTCAATTTGAGCTTCAAAGATCAAAAACAGAAAGAATATTCAGTTTTCTAATAGTAGTTTTCTAATAGTAGTTTTCTAATAATAGTTTTCTCATAGATAGTGAATGTTGAACTAGAAGTAATGATTTTCATGAAGTATACAAGAAGGATAGGTGATGGGAAAAAGGTTTTGTTAGAGGAGTTAGAAAGTATCACTATCCAGTCAATGTTTCAAAAAACTCAGTTTCGATCTCATTAGTTCTTACGCTCACCATAATGGGCTGTTAAGTAATCTTATCGGGCTTCTTTCTAATGATTGAAAGTATCAAACGAAAAATGGATGAGTCATTATGTTTGTTGGTGATGAAAAGTTATCGAAACTTTCCAAATCAGGCCAACGCTGGTGCAAAATTGGTCCTTGTGTTCCGGTCCAATCATCACAGATGTCTGGACTTTTGTCGGTCGAAAAGTGAGAGAGAATGAAGAATACGGAGAGAGAAATGAAGAAGAATGAGAGATGAGGAAAAATTTGGAAAGTTCAAAGTAGAATAACGACACCCCAGAGAGAACAGGACAACTTCTAACAGGAAGTTTGGGCCGGGCATTGTTTGATCAAGCTTTGTCTTCATGGGATTCTGATCTGACTACTCAATCTTCGAAAAAAGATCTATCATCAATATTGGAAACTTATTAGACAGCACCTGATTTGGCATTGATGGAATGCGCAAACTTTTTGCGTAATTTACATTTTTTGATCAGAGAAACATGAAGTTCCTAGTTTGAAAATTTCTTATTTTCCCAGAATAAGTCCAAGATTATTATTCGGTTTTCATGTCAAGTTTTGTGTCGGTATTATGTGAAGGTTTTCGAACAGAATACAGCTTTCCAAATGTGCTTTTTCAATTTTTACTAGACCAGATGCTTTCAGTCCAGAGTAAAAACTTCTAAATTATACTTTTCATGGTAAAAGTTTACATTACTTTCGAGATAGAATGCGACGTTACAATGTAATTCAGTTTCAAGTTATCATAAAATATGGTATTACATATTACTTTTGAATTATAATATAAATTTGGAAATAACATGATTTAGTCTATTTATATGTATGAATTTAGAAAGAATTGAGTGATAGTTCTCGTTCCTAGAATATTGATTTGTTTGAACTTATTTAATACGCTTGTGAAGATAAAGATGTACAGATATCAAAATATTAATTTATTATGTTCAATCGAATACAGTATTTAAAACAGTCTAACACTTTTTTTTAAATTATCAAGAATAGAGAAGACACTCAAGCAAGGGGAATCTTTACACAAAATAGTCTATCATCAAAATAATATGACGACGCTTTTTCTGAATACCTAAAGATGTCAGGTTAAAAAACCAGACGAGAAGAATTAGAATCCCTATCTCAAAATATGCCTGGCACAGAGGTCAACCGCATTCACAATATAATGTGACACCCCCCACACATTTCGAGACTTTTAGGGTGGCCCTAAGTGTGTGTGTGTGTTTCTGTGTGACATTGCGTTGGTGGCTAGGGCCATCGAATCTTGAAGGATGGCATGCAAGGAAGGGTCAGCCCTAAATCAGGGCCCGGCCGTATCACTGGAACTGAGATAAGTCTGATAAGGGCCTCCACCATACCACTGATTCGGCTTACGTGTCATTTTGGAAAACGCCATCTTGCTTGCAGGGTGCAGCCTGCCTACAAGAGGATCGTGCGATCTTATACTTTACGGTTGAGGGTTTATAACCTCTTACACCTACCTTCTCTACAACCACTTCTTCCTTCTTCTTGCGGTTTGTACCTATATCTCTGGTTCGTATCTTCTTCTACCGACCCTCTAAAAGAGGCATACGTACCCATGATTTCTGCGCCCTCATTCATATTAGCCTGCCTTACTTTGTGTCACAGCTTAACTTCTATCTGCACGAAGGTATCATCTCTATCGTCGTTTTGTTACAAATCACTTGACTCTTCAGGTTAAGATAACTTGATCGTTATTGAGAACATGGTCTTCTTCTTCTTCTTCTTCTTCTTCTTCTTCTTCTTCTTCTTCTTCTTCTTCTTCTTCTTTCTTCTTCTTCTTCTTCTTCTTCTTCTTCTTCTTCTTCTTTTCTTCTTCTTCTTCTTCTTCTTCATTCTCTTCCTTATTCTTCCTTCCTTCCTCCTTCCTTCTTCTTCTCCTTCTCCCTCTTCTTGATCTTCTTCTAATTGCTTTACTCACTATTCTAATATTCTTCTATTAATTTCTATCATATTGTCTATTAAGATGTCAAGAGAGTTCTTTTCTTCAATACTGTGAGCTTGGTTTTCAGTCAGAACATTACAATATTACAATGATATCTCTGTTAATATTAGTGCTTCTATGGAACTATAGATATCAGAAATAACACATGAATACACAAAAGATTGGAAATAACTTTCTAGTTTCAAATCAATCTGGAATATTAATAAATAATCCATCTAAAAATGGCTTCCAAATTCATTCAACATTACTTTCCTGAGTAATTTTCATTTTTGAAAATTTCTTCTTCTTCAGACCACTTTTGGCATCACTCTATTCCTCAGAAACATTAAAAACCTCCAAACTTTGGTAAGTTAGCAGGTTTTGATAAACTTAGCTTTTTGAGAATTACGACGAAAGTAATATGTAATAATCAATTGAACGAAATTCCTAATCTATGCCATATAATATTCTGAAGACTTCTGCTACTGCAAATATTGACTTAAGCTTCAACATTCAAACTAATATGACATTTCGTTTCATTTTCAAAGATCTCCTGAACTATTACACAGTAGCTAATGCAACCTAGCGGGCAAAGTCAACAGACACAATGAGCAAACGCTCCCACTCTAAAAGGAGCTGACTTCTGATTGACCGGCTCTCGGTCAATGGGAAGCTCATCGCAATCTTTGACCTCCTACTGGGCGGTTTCGTAGTCTCCATTGAGTTGTAGGTTTCCGTCCAATTGAGCCTGCTGAGAATATAATGTTTTTTACCTAAAAATGAGCTCCTATCTCTCTAGTATATGAGGATAAGACTCATCATCATATCCAACCAATTCAAATTACTTTAATTTGATTTAATTATTATTTACATAACTATTTTATCTAATTCTATTAGAGTTTCCTACAGCGTGTAGAACATAATGTTTTTTCTTGAATCTAAAAAATGAGCTCCTATCTCTAGTATGAATTTAGCAAGAGAATGAGACTCATCATTATATCCAAGTTGAACAATATTTTATTCAATTTGATTTAATATTATTTATGTATTTGAAATTAATATAAATAATATATTATATATTGACCTACGTAAGCTATTCGCTTATAAAACGTATTTCGACTCTCCTTTTTACAAAAGATATGGATTTATGATAATTCAATATTATTGTCATGAAAATATTCTAGTATAAAATGTATTGATAATACGGAATGCATCTTCAAAATGCTGTTTTGACCTCCAAAACTCAACAACCATTAAGCAAACACGTATCCAACCATTAGATAACAAAAAGTAGGTAACTTCATATTCTGACCGAGGAGGATTTGCCGTTATCAGAGCCGGGGAAGCTTTCAAACTCATCCAACACTGAAAAATATAATAATGCTTTTAGAGAGTGTGTGTGGTAACAAAATATCCATTAATGTATCTCTTGCTGCTCCCCATCCAGCCATTATCGACGTAAAGGACCTTCATCACACAGCAAAACTCTTTTATTATCTCCCGATTCCACCTCTTCCTTGTTTTCTATCTCACATCTTCCTTCCTTTATAATTCTTTCTTACTTCTTCTATTCTTGAACAATATCTTTCTTCCTTCTCTTTTTATCAATCATCTAAATTTGATGAATAGATTTCTTTAAATTTCGTTACATCGTTCAATTTTCCACTCTCCCTACCTTCAAGCTGCTACTTTTTGTCGCACCCGTTCTTTTTTCTTCTTCTTCTTCTTCTTCTTCTTCTTCTTCTTCTTCTTCTTCTTCTTTCTCCTCCTCTTCTTCTACTTCCCCCCCTTCTTCTTCTTCTTCTTCTTCTTCTCTTCTTCTTCTTCTTCTTCTTCTTCTTCTTCTTCTTCTCCTTCTTCTTCTTCTTCTTCTTCTTCTTCTTCTTCTTCTTCTTCTTCTTCTTCTTCTTCTTCTTCTTCTTCTTCTTCTTCTTCTTCTTCTTCTTCTTCTTCTTCTTCTTCTTCTTCTTCTTCTTCTTCTTCTTCTTCTTCTTCTTCTTCTTCTTCTTCTTCTTCTTCTTCCTCTTCCTCTTCCTCCTCCTCCTACTCCTCCTTCTCTTCCTCCACCTCTTCCTATTCTTCTTCTTCTTCTTCTTCTTCTTCTTCTTCTTCTTCTTCTTCTTCTTCTTCTCCTTCTTTCTTTCTTCTTCTTCTTCTTCATCCTTCTCTTTTTCTTCTCTTCTCTTCTCCACAATCTTCCTATTTCTCAACGTCTTATTTTCCCTGTTTTATTTGTGTTTCCTTTTTCCATCTTTCTTGCTCTATTTCTCATTTCCAGTGGTTGAGTTTGATTGTCTAACATGCGATCAGCCAAGTATTAGTGTACTCGTATCAAAACCAAGAGTAACCTTCTGAGTATTAAGTGTATTTACTTGAATATCATAATTGAATCTTACCGGTGACTTACTTTCATGCCTTGAATTTTTTGTTTTGAATAGATATCATCCTCTCAATTGTTATGAAATATAAACTTATTCTCATCAAGACACAATAGCTATCAAACGTCTCCTACCAATGAGTGCCCCTATTCAACAACAATGCATATTTTAATAATGCACATAGCGCTTCCATGATTCAATTAATAAAACGCCAGCTGAATACAAAGAACTGTCGGGCTATAAAGCGCCCGACAAAATTGCGCTTTGATTTCATTCGAATAATATCGCCAGAAGAATGAGAGGCAAGAGAAGTTGAGGGGGTGGAAAGGAAAGGAGAGGCAAGAGGCAGGGAACACAGATGTCTCAAAGAGGGGCAAGTGCTCTTCTTATGCAATGTTTCTTCTCTTAATAAGATTCGTGAGCTGCCGGAATGCTGTTAAGCCGTAGCAGCTGAGAATCTCCTTGTCTTTTAAAAATGAAAGCATAGAGCCGCACACTTACATTTTTGCTGATTCGACATCTTCAGTCTGGAGTTTTTAATTCTAGTGGCCACTTGACATTGCACGCTCAAGCAGGGGCGAGAAAGATGAAGTTAGGGAACACTATGGAGAAGGAACAGTGCTTGTTCACGTAGGAGTGAGAAGGAAGGAGGATTAGAAATAAGGCGAGGAGGGAGTGAGATAGGCCGGGAAGATTCTCAAAGCTTGACTGGTTACACTTCCATAGCTAAGTCAGCGTCTGTTCTTTTCCTTCTCCTTTTACTCTCACCAACTCAACATACTCACACTCTCTCTATCACTTACTTATCCTTCCACACTCTTCTCCGCTTTCTTTCTCACTCCCTCTCAACAATCCTCATACTGTACTCCATCTGTGTTTAACCCTCATTAACTTTGTCTCACTCCAAGCTTCTCCACACTTCATACAGGTTCAAAAAGCTTGCCTATTCTAGTTTGCTTTCACAATTTTGAAACGCCCCAACTTTCAAGCCGTACAAGGAATTTATTATTTTTAATTATTAATTTAATTTTTGTAAACTAGATCTTCATATAATTCGTATCGTTGAATGCAATACTAGAATTACAGTTTGATTCGAATCAATATTGCTGAGAAGATTGAATCGATTGTGTCCTTCAAACTATTATTGGTTTGAAAGAACTATTCTTTCAAACTCGTATTTTTTCAACTTTCCATACCATCGCGTTATTGATTGAACATCAGGAGGGCTGAATCCATAGAAAGGAAATCCGTAGGTCTGAAATTTACGCTGAACACTGATAGGCGATTTTTTTTGTGAAACTGAAGCACGAATTGTGCTTTCTCCTGCTTCGACGCCATTTCACCTAAACTGCTGCGTCACTGTTGAGAAGCCATCTCTTGGTGACAAAAACTGCCAAAATCAACCTGAAAAAAGTTTAAAGTTTAAAATGCAGGCAGCGTTGAAGATCTTCCTAGAAGTGGCAGGCCTATAACACCTGGTAGGAACTGGAATACCGCTTTGACATTCTCCGAGCTACCAATGGGGCACACTTTGAAGTTTGCTAACGTAATTAGTCTCATAAACAACTAGTAAATCTAACCTATGTAATAATACCTAATTCACAGTATTATGTCGAACTGTTTTTCTGTAATGAATTTCTATAATCAGGGTAAGACTTTATGCTCACACTGTATTTCAAGAGTATTGGTCGGTTATACAGTATCCTGTTTCTGGACAGCAGCCCTTCAACGTCATATTACACAGAAAGAGCTTTGTTCTTGTTTCTAACTTGATTGTTGATCTAAATATAATAGCAGAACCAAGACAAATGTCAAGGGATGAACAGCTGACCTGAATACGGTTATTGTATTAGGCTTCAGTACTGAACAACTCAAACAACAACAACTTTTGAAAGATAACTGACAGAAACTAATAGAACAACAAGCAATTCGATCATACTTCTCGAGTAGCACAAGATGCTGCAATGGGATCACGTAGTCTAGCTTGCTTGAAATACGAAATTATTTGTTTCTCTTCCAGCTAAATGCAACAGCATCAGCAATCGACTTATTGACTTTGGATTTATTTCACTGATAAGAATAAGACAATCAGATAAGTATTAATAATCTGATGAGAATAGGGTGGATCTTCGCGGTTATCCTAACTCATATAAATTCCGATAGTTAATCAACCAGATCGGAAAAAATAAGGTAGAACTTCGATTATCCGAACTTTTATTTGATTGTTGATCAAACAGATCGAAAAGAATTCCGACTAACCAGACTTTTATATTGCGATTGTAGAATTTGTAGATTGACCAGAACAGATTTTGGGGAATACGTTCCAAGGCAGGAAGACAGCTGACTGTCGGACATGTTCTAACATAACAATATTGTGTATTATGCTGTGATTCCATATAGTTTGCAAATAGAAATAATATAATATACCGGAGTTATATCATTTTTTTTGTGTACAATATTACATTATACTGTATTAGTAATTATATTATGTGAGCTATTACTAAATTACATTATTGATTATAATATTCGAATAGTCATATTTCATCACAATATAATAATTATTGTAACAGTAAAGGCGGTATTGTGCCAATTACCCAGGTGGAATAAAGAGGCCAGAAGTTGTCACAGACAACAATAATTTCTTGATAGATCTAGATATCACCCACCATTTCTGCCAAGTTCCACATGACACCAAGCTTTAACTTCCAAATTGGTCTTAAAAACTATTACTATTCACTCACCCAACTCAGGCTATTCCATAAAAGTATAACCAAAGCCTGAAGTATAGAACCAAAATGGCGTCTACCTGGTGTGTATAGATGGGCCAAAATTTCTTAGCACTTGGCAGCTGTCTACTACTAACCGCATTAATAACATTGCCTGCTGCTATAAATCTTTGAATCCCCCTTGACTGTGATTATGCTTTCAGCTGATCGGTGCATGTAGTAGCCCAATATTTTCAGAAACGTACCCGGACTACCCCCTTGCCATAACTCGAACCGGTAGAGCTAAGTGCCAAGAAATTTTGGCCCAAAATTTAGATATAGAATAGAAAAAATAGATATTATAGAAATATTCATCCTCCATATTGTTAATATTTATTTTATCTAGCCTAGTCAAAAAAGGTGCAGCTGTGAGAGGTTAGTAAGGACAATAAAATCTTCCACATACCCTCAACATTCTAATCCCATGTAGATTTTTTATGATTATACGTGGTTTTTTACATCTCGGCAAATAAATCCGATTCAGTTTGAAGCATGAATGGTTCACTAAAATCGTTGAAAGGCTTTGGAAGGTGGTGAGAATAGCTGCCAAGTAGCATGAACTGAACAATACCTCAGTGTCCAGTGAAGAGTTTCTTGTTGTGTTAGTTTTCACCCTACACTATCAACAACGTTTTTCTCCGATCACAATCACAATCCATCCTCCTGCACAATTTTTCTTTACAACTGACTCACCCACACCGTTACATCTTTCCAACTCCGGATAAGAATTAATGATGCTCTTCCCTAGTCTTGTTTTTTGTTCTAGCTTTAGCAGCAATAATAGATTGACTTCATCAGGTTGTTTTTCTTTTACTCTTCCTCATTCTTCAATCCTTCTTCTTTTTCTCCTCCACCTTGCACCTTCTTCTTGTATATTAATTGTTTTCTGGTACTTGTTATTGTTCGATTATACAGGCATGACGATGTTTCTCCGAAGTTGTTTGCGTGAGTAGAAGTGTTCACAAGATGTGAGTTGTGAATTGAAATTATTGATTTGTTTAAAAAATCTATCATCGTATTATGTATGATAACGGCCAAGTTTATCATGAGATTCCGTCCAATTGAACGACCTTGAATGAAACAGCAGCACAATAGGTACTGGACACTAGACATCCATATTTTGAGTTATGACAGCTGATTTTCTGTGTTATAACATTCCTTATCTAGTTTTAGGGTGTCTTAGCAAGTTATAGCAGGATTCATTTAACTTGTCAGAAAACAACTGGTTTAACGTTAGTAAACGAGCGTACATCAATCAGCTGTTTTCTGACAATTTAAAAGAGTCCTGCTATATGTGTTTCATTGTATAACTTTCATACAATTTTTGTTGGATGGAATTTGATCGTAAAAATACGTAGCGATTTCGGATTGGAAGAAGTTTTGGGCTAAAGCCTTTTTTTCCACTTTCTTTTTAACCCACGGAAATTAGATAATTTATTGACGTTGGCATAAGCTTTTTTTTCAGTGGCTTACTTGCAATTAGCCGTTGCAATTCTCATTCACAACTAATAGCTTCTTTTTTGTTCAAAATCACTGAAACTTGGTTTAGTCTTTGCTTCAGAGCTGCTCCGATCTCGTTACGGTGTGTGGAATCTTGCAGAAGATATGAATCAGTGGCTGTTTAGTGGAAGCGGTCTTCCGAACAGAGAAACATTTTCAGAAACAAATGGAATAACGCCTGGCTACGAAACAATATAAATGCAAATCCGAACAAGCGTCTTCAAAATCATCCGCTTTTCTAATTTAGTGTGGCTATTTGTTTGGAGCTGGAGCACTGTGTGCACTTGGACACTGTATTGGAGCAACAATCTACAACAGGGATTAGTCTTCTTGCTAACGAAATAGCTAAGTTAGCTAAATCGCTAAGTAGTAAGTTAGCTGAAGCTAAGTAGTTATTAGGCTTTATTTCAAAATGTCTGATGCTTTTGAGATTTATTCTCATGCACCTCAATTTCAAGAATTTTCAATAAATTCTTTAAATGCTATTTCAGTATAGCAGTGAGAAATCTACAGTAGATTCCTACTATAACCATATCGATTATAACTCTATAACAATGACAGTGTTTTGAGTAAATTCCATATTTTTTTTTACAAATTACACATAATTTTCTTTTCCACTGTGATTTTCCGAATTAATTTATAATAATGTTATTAATGTATAGTTCAATATTTCTATATGTGGAAATAATATAATGTGATGATAGGATTAATTTGATAAAATGCATGTAGGATATCATTCAATAAATTTATGTCTGTACTGCATTGGAGAGAACGTTATCTTCATAACGATTCCCCACGTAACGATGAGAACACCTGGTTCCTTGGATAACGTCCAAAAAGACAGTCAATACTGTAAATTGGAGAACTTGAATAAGCAATCATCAGGTAAATAATTTTTGAGATAATTCCTCGGATATTATTCACAGAACACTGTGAAAGCAAGTAGGGAGAGCTTGAATTTTTATCGAACAATAAGTTAAGAGAACAGAAGCTGAACTGAAACCAGGCTGAACAGGAGTAAACAAAAAATACCATGTATGGAAGCAGAAAAACTCAGCACTTTTTCCATCACGATGTGTCATCACTTTATGATAATACATTTCAATTATCATAATCATTTTTCACCTGAAATCTGATGCTATTAACAATATATATGTTAACTTTCATCAACATAACTTATCACTTATTTGTATCATTAGCATTATATAGCATATCTCTTAATCTCTGTATTTGATAAACCTTTCAACTTGTTCCTCAATTACTCAAAATCCTCTGTATTCCAATTTTCCACTAATGTATTACTATATTACTATACGTATTACTATACGATCTTCTCAGTTTTTTCACATGTGATCATAGAATAATCAATTCTTGTCTTATCAGTGTTATGACCCTTAAAAAATTATCAATCAACATTTATTACAAACCTGGAAAGTAGCCTATTGTTGATAACAATGATTGGTTACAGAGGTTTTCCTGCTGAGAGCAGCATTTTCTTGTAGGCCTTGCCTCATACCACATTCATCAACTTGGTGCCGCAACTTTTGGTACCTTTACACTTTTTGCACAAGTAAATTTACGCACTGGGAATTTATCTTACTTGCGTGATATCGTGATCACTGAAACACCCCCCCCCCCACCATCACTTAACCAAAATGGCAACCGAGGTTTGTTGAAATATAAATGGTGAAGAAGATTCTCTCCCCTTTGTTCCTTAGTACCTAGCCATCTCTCTTATGTCCCCCCCCCCTCCAACCACACGTGTAGTCGTACTCTACATCTTGCTCGATCCCCCCTTTTAGTCGGTTTTATCCCCCCCTCTTTTGAGGTGATGTCCGCATTTCATTTTGCAACTTTCCGCACCATAAAGCTTTTGCTAGGACTGCATTTCCATTTGTTTTCTCCTCCTCCTCCTTTTCTTACACCTCCCTACTTCGTCCACACCTTTTCAACATCATTTTTCTTCTAGACTCAGATTCCTTCCAGATCCAGATTCAAGTTTCGGATAAGACAACGGCATTAACGCGAATTGACCGCGCACTTACCGCTCTTCATATTTTTCTTTCTTCTTCTTCTTCTTCTTCTTCTTCTTCTTCTTCTTCTTCTTCTTCTTCTTCTTCTTCTTCTTCTTCTCCTCCTTCTTCTTCTTCTTCTTCTTCTTCTTCTTCTTCTTCTTCTTCTTCTTCTTCTTCTTCTTCTTCTTCTTCTTCTTCTTCTTCTTCTTCTCCTCCTCCTCCCTCCTCCTCCTCCTCCTCCTCCTCCTCCTCCTCCTCCTCCTCCTCCTCCTCCTCCTCCTCCTCCTCCTCCTCCTCCTCCTCCTCCTCCTCCTCCTCCTCCTCCTCCTCCTCCTCCTCCTCCTCCTCCTACTTCTCCTTCTTTTACTTTTTTCCTTCTTGTTCTGCTTCTTGTTCTTCTTCTTCTACTTCTTCATTTCATTCTTCCTATTTTTCCTTCTTGTTCTTCTTCTTTTCATTCTGTTTCTTTTTTCCTTCTTGTTCTTGTTCTAGTTCTTCTTCTTCTTCTTCTACTTCTTCTTCTCATTATCTTTCTTTTTCCTTCTGTTCTTGTTCTAGTTCTTCTTCTTCTTCTTCTACTCCTTCTGCATCATCATCATCATCTTCTTCTTATTTTTCTTCTCTCTCTTCTTCTCCTACTTCTTCTTCATCTTCTTTTTGTTCTTCTTTCCATTCCCCCAATCACTATCACTATCAAAACTATTTCATCCAATTCAATTTAATAAAATGACAAAGTTCCATAAATGGTTGTCTTGTGTAGTGGTAGCTGATTACCTGTTCAGCTGTTGGTTCAAGGTTAGTTCATTGAATGGAATTTGCATAAAAAATTAGAAATGGTATCCTGGACACAGCTTAATAATATGATACTGAAAGAATGATACTTCTTAGGGAATGATTCCAATAACGGTGATTGGGTATGATTAGTCCTATAACTGATTCCAATTTCAATCCAATTATTCATAATTAATTACCGCTTATCTCGATAATAAAATCTACTTAATAACAATGATATTGTAGCCAATTTCTCCTCTTTGCTTGTTCAGACATCTAGGGAGATCAGATACAACCAGTACAACACGTTTTTCAGAAAACCAGAGTACACTTCTTGTATATGAACACGAAGCAGGAGTATTATTCCTTCCTCAAGTAGCACTTGCAGGAAGAAATAAGGAAAAATGAGCAGATATAGTAATAAAGAGGTATTGAAGCGTTGAAAAAGGTTTGCCAGAGCTGGCAAAAAAGCTTTAGGAAGGGGAATATGAGTGGTAGGGGGAGAGGGGGTGCAAGACACAGTTTCTTGGCAAAAATTAGAGCCAGGTGCCATTAGAAGGGCAAATTACTTCTTTTAGCCCCCCTCCCCCACTATGCCCCCTGTCTGTGTCATCGCCCTTATCTTTTATCTGAGAACGCTGTGCAGAGGTCTCTGTGAGAAATCGAATTACCGTATGAACAAGAATACGAAGAAGAATGCGAAGAAGAAAAAAGAGGAGAAGGAGAATAAGAAGAATTGAAAGAAGCCAGCCAGGTAACAAGCACTACATACTCCTTCCTGCGCTTTCATCTTCTTTAGTATCATTCCAAGAGGCCTACCTTCCTACCTTTCTCAGCCTATAATATTGTCTATTTATTTCTTCCTACGGCCTAATTTGATCTTTTACCCAGCTCCTTCACTGTTTCCTAATTCTTCGTATTCTCTTCTCACATTCTTATTGTTCAAAATAATTGTCCTCCACCGTAGAATTCCTCTAGCCTATCTCTAATCTAATACTTATCATTCTACATTTTCATCTTCACAATATTGACTTCATCTTTATTCCATTTCCTTTTATTTCTACCTCATTTTCTCCCACACATGAATTCCTGAGTATATTTCTGATTTTTCATTTCAATTTTCCATTTTCTCAATGTTACATTTCTCATTTTCTCTGTCTTCTCTTTTTCCTCTTCATCCATCTTCTTCTCCTGCCGTTTCTCCTTCAACGCTTTCTAAAGTATTCGTATGGCTTTCAACTCCTCCTCTTTTTCCTCTTCTATCTGCTCTTCCGCCTTTTTCTTCCACTCCTCCTTCTTTTTACTCCCCTCCTTCTAATACTCCACCTCCTTCTACAATCCTCTCCCCTCTCCTTCTCCTCCACCGTTTCCGACTTCTCCTACTCCACCACCTTTTCTCATTCTCTTGTTTTTCTTCTCTATCTCAATTTCTCGTTCTCTTCTCGCACTTCCCTTTTTTCTTCTCTCTCTACACCTTCTACTAGGTTAATTTCTTTCAACATTCTCCTCTTTCTTATAACGTCACTCTTCTCCTCATCATTCTGCTATTCCTCTCCTTCCCTTTACATTTCCTCTTTTATTCTTTGTCTTCTTTTTTCCTCTTCCATCTCTTTCTCCTATCCTTCCTATTTCACCGCTTCCATTATGTTTTCATATGACTTTTTTCCCCCTCTATTTTTCGTCTTCCTTCCGCCTTCACCACCTCCCCCTCCTACTACTTCTCACCCTCCTTCTCCCTCCCCACTGCCCCCTTCTCCTCCCCCCCCTCCTCATCCTCCTCCTCCTCCTCCTCCTCCACATTAATTTGATTCTTATTCGTCCGCCTATTATCTCACTTCTCTCTTTTCCTTCCCCGTCCAATTGTTTCAAACCATCTCGTCGTTATCACATCTTCCTTATCCTCTCTTCTACTCAGTTTTCTTCCCTTAACGGCTCCTTCCATCCACTATAACTCCTTCTCACTCCTTCTCACTCCTTCTCACTCTTTCTCAGTCCTTCTCACTCCTTCTCCCTCCTTCTCACTCCTTCTCAACTACTCCTTCACTCTCCTCCTTCTCCTATTCCTACACTCTTCTCCTTTCCTCTCCTACTTCTCCCATTCTTCTTCCAATTTGGTCGTTGTTCCACCCTGGTGGCCACGCAAAGCTACTACCGAATCCATTTCATCATCATACGGCTGATGGGGGGGGAGCATTACCGTTTCCAATACCGTCAAAGTAAAATTGAATTGTCGAGGTATCATTATTATTGCCTACGCATTCCAACAACTCATCTCCCATTATAAAACGAGTGTACTTCCGTCTTTTGCAATATAAAAGTGAATGGAGAAAAGTGTGTAGAATGTAGAAGGCCTACGCCTACTCATCCTGTATTACCATTTCGAAGAATTCGTCGAATAGCCTACGCAAAATGGATGAATATTCTTCAAAATTTGTTCAAACCGTAATAGTCCAAGAAACAATAACTTTCAATCGCTAACGTGAGTTGGCGTGAGTTAGCGTTAGAATTCTCATTGAATCAAATGCAATTAAATAATCAATAAATAGAACAGTTGGCTTGTAACAACACACGAGATATGCACTGCTATAGCGCAGCAAACTATGTATGATGACGTTTATGAAAAATCATCTACTATTGAACTTATCCATAAATAGGGGTTATACGTTCTAGGGCTCTGTATAGAGCCAAAATCGAACATTCATATTGTTATTGCTGAACTTCATATTGTTATTTACTAATATTAAATTCACTGAAACCCTACTGAATTGACAAATAGCGACTTGCTATTTCTCCGCCAATGAACCGTAGAACAAGCGGCACTTTGCACCCATTCAGCCAATCCAGCTTATTGTGCCGCTGAATAGGGAAGGCAGCAGCTGACTCAAAGGGAATGCTGTCTGAATAGGGAATACAGGGGAAAAGGGTCAACCAAATATCACAATACGAATTTCAGGCTTCACTGACCGTTGTGTACCGAATTACCTTACAAATCGCCAATCCATGTCTGCATCCATTAGGAACGTGAACGTTTGTCTAGTCTAGTCTAGTTTATAATCAAATGCAGTAGATAACATTACTTAGGGCTGATTGCAAGAGAAAAATTATATTTTCTCTTGCAATCTTGCTCTCAACTCTTGCTCTCTTGCAAGCACTGAAAGATGACGTCATTTCAATCTTAATGAGGTTTTATTTGCATTGATTCTGTTGAATGACATTTCTTGAGAAAGGTACAATTGGATTGGCTTTTTGTGCAACTAGCTTCAAACTCTTATCGAAAACTTTGCAATGGAAATTAACACTTATTCTCAGTGTTTTTATCAGGAATTATTCAAAAATTTAGTGATTCCTTTTGCGGATCTAATCCAATTAAACGATCAAAATACAAAATATTTCTCAACATCATTTTTAGAATGAATCTTATTCACTAAAAATCATCTACAACTGCAATGTAATAGAATAAGACATCATTAATGCATGATTAGGCATCATTAATAATTAATGCACATTACAAGTTACATTAATGCACATATAAACTATTAGACATCAAAATTGATGCACATTACAAGAATAGAGAATGAACAAGAACTATAGATGATGTTACAACTATGGTGATGTTACATTGTGACTCATTCACCCCCAGATATTACGTTCTTGTTCACCCTGGAGTTGTCAAGATCTTCCTGTTACATTTATTTTTCACTTTTTGGCTACGATGATACTAACTTTTTCTTTATTTTTCTCTTCTCTTCCAGTTTTCTAAATCTTGAATCAATAAATTCCTATGGAACGGACGGAAATCGTGTAGGCTACACTTTACGCCTAAAACGGAACTAACACACACGTCTAAATCATACGAGTGAATCTTGCGTGCTGAAAACAAGAGCAGATAGATCCTTCATTACTCTTCCAGTGTTATCTCCGTACTATCTGGTTGTGTGTGAGTGTATGGCGTGCCTATGGCGTAACCTGTGCTATGAATTGGGTCAGTTACCAGGGTAAACACAATAATATATCTGTCTGCTCATTTTTCTTTGTCAATATTTTTCGGAAAGGCTGCTTCATACTGATTTCTCCCCCTTTTGTTCTACTTCATACGTTGTTCTGTTGTTGTTTGATGATACCTCTTCGCTTTTCTTCTTCTTTTCTCATTCTTCGTTACTTTTTGCCTTCTTCATCCTCCTCTTCTTCTCTTCTTCTTTTTTATCCTCTTCTCTTTTTCAACTTTCTACTTCTTCTTCTTCTTCTTCTTCTTCTTCTTCTTCTTCTTCTTCTTCTTCTTCTTCTTCTTCTTCTTCTTTTCTTTTCTCTTTCTTCTTCATATTCTTTTTCTTTTTCTCCTTCTTCTTCATCGTCATCTTCTTCCTCTTCTCTTTCTTCTTCATATTCTTTTCTTTTCTTTTCTTTTTTTTCTTCTCTTCTTCTTCTTCTTCTTCTTCCACTTCTTCTTCTACCTACTCCTCTGCTTCAGCAGCAGAAGCACGTCAATTTTTTTCTCCTACCTATTTTCTTCTTCTTCTTCTTCTTCTTCTTCCTCATCATCATCATCCTCCTACTCCTACTCCTCCTACTTCCCCACCTCCTTTCTTACATCCTCTTTCACATTTCTTCCTTTTATCTCGTGCTTCTTTTTCTTTCCTTGTTCTACCTCTCCTCCTTTTACTACTCCTTCTCATCTCCCTTCCTGAACTCCTCCTCTTCTCCTTCCTTCTCTTGTTCTACTCACTCGCCTTCTCCTTAGTCTTCCTCTTTTCTCTTCTCTTATTTTCCCCTCTCTCACTTCTCATGGTTTCGCTACTCTTCTATCTCATCCATCTTCCTCTTTCTCAATACCTTCTTGATTTCCTCTCTTTCCTTTTTCAATTGTCTCCTATTATTGTTTACGTCTTCCAAGTCTGACAGTATTCTTTCATCTTTTCCCACTTCCCATGATTCCCTGCTTCTTTTCTTTCTCCAGTTTCACAGCTCTTTCCATTCTTCCTCCCTCACATTTCACCATTTTTCTTTATCTCAAACACTCCTCGACAAACATACCACGCACCAAAGTGATTGAGCGTCCTTCTCTCGAAATTCCAAACAGAAGCAATATTTGTGATGAATCAACGCAGAGCGCTCAACATTAGAACGATTGATGATCAATCATAGCAGTGTTCTAGTAAATGAAAAACCTATAATAGTTTTCAAGGAACAACTTAGCGTGCAAGAAAAATCGCTAGAAATATACTAGCATTAGAAAATAATCAAAAATTTACATGATTAGTGAGATATGATATATTCCAATCAAATCGCAAACGATCATACATGGATAACATATAACTGGAAGAAAGCAATGGTCGAATATACCCACTCGATGATAAACCGTATTCAATTTCAGACCGCTTTTGCTGAGGAAATAAACGGGAACAATGACTTCTTGGATCGCTCACTCGCTCCACCTCGGGATTCCTTTTTCGTGAGAGAGTTTTTGAGGCGAAATAGTTTATCCAAAGGTACAGCAGAAGAAAGGCTCACTTTGCACGTTCAACGCCCTCAAGAGAATGACAGCCATTTGTCCGTTCTCTGCTCTGTTTCCTCTCCACACTCTCTCTCTTTCTTTCGTAGTCTTCTTCTCACTCTTTTTGCCACTTTCCAACTACTGTACATCATCCCTCCTTTATCTTCTTTCCGTCTCACTTCATCCGTCACTTTTCATCTAATCGTCCCTTACCCTATTTGTCTTTGCTTCTACAGTTTTGTCCAGAGTAGGAAATGATGGTTTTTAAATTTATTGTTGGCATTACATGCTTCTAGTAATCAATACTCCTGTAAAAATTTCCAAGCGTTTAAAATAGCTATTTATTTATGTATTGAGAGCATAAAGAGTGACTTCATTGCTCGAGCAAAACCATTATCAAGCGACGCATAGCGAAGCGTGATAATTTTGCTAGAGCAATAAAGAAGCTTTACGCGCGAATTACATACAAATTGCAGTTTCACATACCACTGCAGTTAATTCAGTTTTAATGGTTTGTCTTCGCTCATGACCATTGCTTGATTTCCATTTTTTAGGTTATGAAAATTTCATAGCCTCAAATTTCAGCAAGCAAAAATAAAACGCGCTGTGCCGTTGTGTAGCGAGCGGTAAAGAAGATTACCGCTAGCTCTTTGGAAATCCGCTTTTCTACGATGAGTTTTCAGTACGTAATGAAGTTCTTTACGAGCAGTTGTAGAAAAAAATACTTCATTGGTTCTTAATCCTTGAAACCTACAGTAATAAATGTAGAGAATTGATAGACTATCAATGAGAGATTTATTGACTATCAATATTTTGTTGTTTCCTATCGTGTCCAATATTCTATTTGAAAATGTGCATAAGAAATAAAGTATGATAGATTAGATAAGATAGAATAGATGATCTTTGACGGATAGGACAGATTGTATTTGCTTTGAATCTTTATATTATATGAAAAGACATTAAAAGAAAGAATGGAGAATAGGAAATGAAGGAAACTGGAAAATCGAGAAAAACAAGAAGAAATAATAGTTTTTTGTATCAGTCGGCCTGATTCTACTGTGCGAATTGTGGCCTAATAGGAATGTCTGTATAGTGTTGTACGAATAGGAGCTTACATTGCACCCTGACTCGAATGTAGGCTATTTGGCGAGAGGATTGGAGAACAGAAAAAGAAGACAAAAGAAAGGAATTAGAGAGGAAGGCTCTTAGATTCGCTGGCCTAATTCTGTTTTATTATCTAACCAAGCATGCTTGGCCACTGCTCTTCGTGAAGTGTGAATGAGAATGAATGTATGAGGGAGAAGATGGAAAAGAAGCAGAGGAAAGACTAGATAAGAAATTAGGAGATAATAGTGCAGAGAAAGAGATTGGAACAAAAGAGAGAGAGACAGAAAAGAAAATTGGGTAAGACTCTTTACGTTTATCAAGAAGATTAAAAAAATATTAATTTTAACTATAATAACTCTTGATTATGTTGAAAAAAGTGTTCCATTTCACGATAAATAGGGAGAGAAAGAGATGAATAAGTAGAGAAGGAGGGTGATGAGGAACAGAATTGAAAGAACAAAGAAGAAGGAAGAAGAATTGAAGATGTAAAGTAGGATGAAAAAGCAGAGAAGAAGGATAGAATAGTTATGAGGAATCACAGTGGAGAAACAGAAGGAAGGAGAAAGAGAAAGAGGTTGGGAAAGAAGGAGAAGATACAAAAGGACGAAGAAAACATAGAAAGGGGGGAGAGGGAGAAGAAGGGTTAAAGGAGAAGAAGGGATGGAGAAAAAAGGGAGAGAGAGAATGGGAAAAGTTGTTGAAACGTGAGGGAGGGTGTGGAAAGAAAAAGAATGGACAGGAAAAGAAGGAAAATAGGTGGGAAAGGTAAAGAGAATAAGAGGAAATTAAGAATGGAGGAAAAAGAGGTGATAAGATGAATAAAACAAGAGATGAATAAATCGAAAAAAGATAAGGGTACAGATAAGGAGTGGGAAGTATAGATCAGCAAGAAAAAGAAAAGGCAAAAAACAAATCGGTGAAGAAGTGAAAGTTAAAGAAGTGCATGAATTGCGGGAAGAAAGAAGAAAAAAATTGAAAAAGAAAGAGGAAGAGTAGAAGGGGTGAGAACAGAAAAAAAAGAATTGGAAATCGTGGAAAATGAATCATTGGAAATGGCACGGCAGAGCAGTGAGTCTCAAAACTCAATTAATTTCTATGTCATCACAATAATATTATTAAGCCGACTGTTAAGCTCTTTCTCCTTCTCCCCCCCAAGTATAATAATAATCCCTCCACCTTATTCTCCCCCTTCCCCGCCCCTTTCCTCACCTTCTTCGAATCTCCCAATCGTAAAAACAGCCATGATTGATACCATCACCACAACTCTGACTGGAAGTTTAGCGGATTATCGCGATCTATCCTCGATATTAAGCGGGTTTCACTTGGATTGCAGCTTCTATTGTCATGTGACTTGGCAATATCTTGGATGGTGTCTAGCTGTTTCTGGAGATTATCGACTTGGGAGTTGGGGTTTGTTTATTGAATTCACTTGGAATTAAGCTTCGTTTACACTATGTAGCAAAACGTGTTTTATGCAACTTTCAGTATAACCTTTGCTAAAGAAAATGCTTGTATAGAGTGAGGCAGACATTTTTACTTATTTCAGTTTGCTGTCCTGAAGCAATGGCTGCCGCTATGAGTTTGCAGGTTATTACTTCTGAAAGTACAAAAATATAATATTTTATTCTCAATGAGAAACTAGATATCCATTCCTGGAACTTGGCAGTGGAAGATCACTTCAGCCCACTCAATTTTTCTGTTAAAAAAATACATGGGAGGCGCTACTGAACATTCCAAGACGTTTGTTCTTCTCTAATTCATTTAAATTTCTAGGGTGATAGTTGTAGACCTGGGATAAGTTTACAGGAAGAAGTCGCACGGGGCTAAATCACGTAATCCTCCTGGCCAATGCAGATCGGCTCTCGAGGAGATGAGCCGCCCTGAAATGTGTTCGCGCAAAACATGCATTGACACTCGTGCGGTGTGAGATGTGAATTTGTGAAGCCGTGTCCTGCTCCAATCACACTTCTCTCACATCCATTTCTTCAAGTGCTTGTGAGAAAAATTATCAATAATTATTGACATACCGAACCATAGACTCTCGATTTCGCACATTAAACAGAAACACTTTCCGAGTGTTATGGGGATGTTGTTAGGGTTTTTAGGGCTTCAATAATGCATGTTCTACTCATTCACAAAGTAGAGTACAACAGACTTATGCAACAAAATTTTCCAGTTCCAATCTACTCATACATTCTATAAACAGGTTATTTCATATCATATTACTTAAGACAATTTTTAACAATTTTTTAAGAAGAAGAAGACGAAGACGAAGAGGAAAAGGAAAAGAAGAATACGGACAAGAAGAAGAAGAAGAAGAAGAAGAAGAAGAAGAAGAAGAAGAAGAAGAAGAAAGAAGAAGAAGAAGAAGAAGAAGAAGAAGAAGAAGAAGAAGAAGAAGAAGAAGAAGAAGAAGAAGAAGAAGGAAGAGGAGGATGAGGAGGAGAAGTAGAAAAGAAAAAGTAGAAGACAAAGAATAAGAAGGAGGTGAGTGAGTAGAAGTGCCGATCAATACATTCTCGTTTGCCTCATCCTACCAAAATAATTCATCCCTTCATCTCGTTTCTCTACTTCTTCTCTCCTACCTACTGCCCCTATTTCTTCTCCTACCTATCTACTCCCCCGATCCACTATTTATTCCTATTTCAACTTCACTCATCTCTGCCTATATTACCCCAATTCCATTATTTCAATGTCAATCATAAGCGAGGTGTGCCCATGCCACAATGTTTTTGATATGACACGATGATTTATTTCTTAGAAGTCCATTATTTACCTCTATGTATTAGCCCAACCAGCTCCAAAGCTGATAGTCATGGAAAAAAAATATTGAAATACATTCAATGAATTCAAATGGTTCACACTACGAAGTAAAACTGCAAACTACAATTAAAATCTACTTTGATAAATCATTAGTTCTAGAATAAAATATTTCTTTAAAACACAGTCATCCTAATATTTATGTAGAGATTCGATTCAGTATAGGCTACATTTTATATTTCAGTCGCTTATTTCTTCAGGTACTTACAACTCCTTCTATCAATCCCAATTGAATTGTCTTTCTCCTATCCAGATTCGTGGGGAGTAGATTGCCCATAAGAATAATATATTTTTATATTGAGCATTTCTCTCCGAGGTACAAAACTAGAACCTGATTTTAAAACGTGAAGTACAAATTGTCAAGAAAATTTCTCCAACGTAAAAAATTTAACAGAATATCAGCGTACAATGCAATGAATTAGAAACTAATAAATCAATAGAGGTAGAATGTGTATCGAATACCTTTTACGCACCTCAGGAATTCCACAACTGCTGAAAGATACGTTAAACGTGTAGTGTGGTGGAGGGGGTGGGATGACGTGATAGAGGAGGAGTGTTGAGAAGTGAGGTAGCGACATGGAGGGGGGTAGTGTTTTGTAGGGGAGGAGAAGTGAACACATTCTTGTGTTCGATTCTTTTGCGACGATAGGAATGTGTTCAGTTTTCTGCTGATATGCTTTTTTATTTTGTCTGTTTCGCCGTGGAGAGATTGTTGGATTGAGAAGAAGCAGATGTAGGACGAATGAAACGGATGAGTGGAAGAAAAGGAAGAGGAAAATGGGAAAAGCAAAATGAATAGCAAATAAATGGGAGAAGTGTATAATCAAGAGAAGAAAGTGTGAAAGAGTTACAAAGAATGGAAAAGAAAGAGACAGGGATTATGGAAATACTGAATGAAAAAACTTAGTTATCAAGTTATCAAAACCTCTAATTTAATGAAACAACGAGATACCGGTTACGGTTGTTACACCACTATCAATCTTTGGTAAACTATAACTACGAGTAAAATACAGTGCAGCAGAATTTATACTCGTGACCGAGCGCTGTAATTGAGAGTTGAACGGCCTATCAAGGTGAATGCCTGTCATTGGCCTAGATTATAAGCTCCTCCCACAATGGGCGCTTTCTACAAACGTCATAGCAATGGCGGTTCATACAAGTAACAGAGCAAATAAAGGCAATAGATATATTTACAAGACACAAATGAAATGAATAAGAATGCTTGGAGAATATTGTAGAATAAAGAAGAGCAAGAAAATTCATTAACAAATAAACTTGGACCTATGATAAAACTAGATTTGTTGTGCAATTCTGTTGCAATGTAGTTGCCCAGAGATTGAAAATCGTGTAACAACCGAAACCGGTATCTCGTTTTTCTATTGAATATTTTGTTCTGACAACTTCAAGTCTTTTTATTCAGTATGGACAACTACCTCAATGTTACCTTCACTACTACACATGAAGATTACGAAAATAATGAAATACGGTACGAACAGAAATAGGATGGAGGTAGGATTCAGTAGCAATGGGTGTCAAGAAGAAATTGGGATCATGAATTATTTAAAACTTAAGGAAAAAATGAAAGAAGTTGGAAATGGCAAGAAATAGAAGAAAAAGGGAAGAAGGAGGAGAAGAAGAAGAAACAGAAAGGAGGAGAAGATGAATACGAGAATAGAAGCAAGTGAGATAAGTAGATGAGTAGATAAGGAAAAGATGTAGAAACACAACTAAGAACAAATTATTGAACAAACAAAACAAACATAAAACAAACTTCACAAACAAGAGATAGAACAACTAGAAGCGAAGGAACAAAACAAATAAAAGGCAAAAGAAACTAAGTTGAAAGACAAATGAGATGTTATAAGCGGTGATGAAAGAAACAAACACAAAAATTTCTAAGATGAAATTGAAAGAGGAGATGAAAATAGAATACAAAATGGCATCAGTGGTAGACAAAAATTAGGATTAGAAGAGGAGTGTGAGATGCTCAGCTGAGTACCGTACTGGAGAATGCGGCGTGGCGTGGGAAGATTACAAGGAACAGGTGGATTGTGGTTGAGGAGGGGGGAGGAATGGTGGAGGTGACAAAGAAAATTGAAAAGAGGAACGTGAATAGGGGGGGGGGGGGGTTGGAAGAGAAGGGTTGGGGGATAAAAGTCCTTGAGGGCATTTTAAAAAGAAGATTATAATCGTGGCAAAATTTTCATTCAGATGCGGTGAGCGAAATGTGTGTGACATGGAAAACGTTTGCTGGGTTTTCCTTCACCTTTCTTTCTCTCTCTAACCTATATCTTCCCTCTTCTTTAACATCCTCTTCCTTCCACTCTCTCGTTCACACACTCACTATCTCTTTCTCTTCCTCATGACCGTTCATGGTTACTGCGTCCCATTTTCAATTTTGTCCATGCAGCTGCGAAATTATGTCATGCAAAATCATGAGAGATACACAGAGTGAGAGAGACAGAACAAGGGCAAGAGAGAAAAAGAGTGAGAGCGAGTCTATATGTGTTCAGAGTGTGGAAATCGAGTGAAGCAATTTGCGTTGTTCAACAGACGTTGAGTTTTCAGCGCCGTTTTGAGTGTGAATTAGTTTTCAACTTGCTAGTCCTTCGGCTGGGATCAAGGAGGTGTAGCTAATTTGAAAACGCAACCTAGAAATCTGAATTTGTTCAACGGATTTCCGTCTAGCAAAATATATTACTCGTATAATGATAATCATTGAAACTTTCTACGATTGGAATTTTTATTGTCAAGAATACTAGAGTATGCCTAGAAATCTTATCCTGTGACGGTCTTATAATATTTCTAGACCTTATTGTACTCAGGAAAATTCAGATAAAGAGTTACAAATATAATAAGTGAGCCAGTATTTTATAGTTATTATAAAATCACTATTTATGGCGTATTAAGCCAAATATCGCAATAACGAGTACTCAATAACAATTATGAGTTTGAAACTCATAAGTGGTTTAATTGGATTTTCCAACAAACTTTATACAAAAGTAGATCATTTTCTTAATCTTTTCTTAATCATTTTCTATAATCAGATTCATTAAATTTAACGCTTGGCATTAGATAGATAGATAGATAGAGAGGTATTATTTCTTCGCCATCGTACTCTACGGTCATAAGCAACGTCAAGAAATAAAATCTCTCTATCTATCTATCTAATGCCGAGCATCAAATTAAATGAATCTGATTATAAAGGCAATCATGTAGCCTACTCAGCGCCGCCACTGTAGTCAGCACCACACAGTCATAATAATATTATAGCATAATCCTTATTCGACCCGACGTCCCTATTCTATAGACAACTTTCCCTTCTTGTAAAAGTTTACAATAATTCGCAGTCTTCCACTCCCCATGTGTCAATAAGAACATCAGCAGAAAAGAAACAAACGAACTTCAATGAAAAGGATAGAGCCAATTATTTTGTGAGAATGAGCCTTGAAATCTAAGAAAATTCAACTGAACGGCTCGTTAGTGAGGATGATCACTACTATCAGAATTTAATAGTTTGCAACCAATAACCGAAGTTCACACAGCACCCAGCCAACAGGAATTCAATATTAAGCTATAAACTATGAATAAGCCGCGCTAAATCTATTCTGTGATTACAACTACCAACTACATTCAGTGAATACAGCGTTGGCAAATTGAAATGTAATGTCGTTGAATGGGGGGGGGGGGTATGTAATTCCGCTCGACACTGATGAATAACACCATAAATATTCCCTCCACCCTCTCTCTCTTTCACATTCGTGAATCAGTATCGCCCTCCTTCTGTTACCCTCCCTCCAGATAGCCACCCCCGATTAAAGCTGGTTAAAGACGGACTAATGATACACCCTGTATAATATGATGTTTGCAACGGCAATTGTGCATGTAGAATACATGGCGTTTAATTAGGCCAGGTAGCCAGCATTTATACGTACCATACATTATGCATTACATGTCCGTTAGCAATGTAAACGCGCGCGCATACATATATGTCGCGTTGAGTATAATGAATTTTGGAGCATTCCGTATGTGTGAGTGTGTGTGTGCGGCCCCTAATATGTAAAGGAATAATTAATTAGCGGCAATTAGTATGCATCTCCCAAGCTGGAATTTCGTCCGGGCTTCACAATGGTGTGGTGCGTGACGTCACGGCGTCGTAGCGTGTCCGTTGCGTGTGAAAGTCACGTCATGTTAATCATGTGACAGACGGTGGTCAGATGGCCTCTAATTGGAGCCCGACACTTTTTTTGGGAAAATCGCTTTTTTGTCACAGACCAGATTACACAGGTCAATGGGCTTTTATAATACTTTCACCGGAATCACTATGTGACCAGAAACACTGAGGCCTATTCTCCCCAACGCTGCTTAAGCTATACATCTAGCTTATGCCTCATTCAGGGAATAGAGAAACTTAATATTGAGCTCCAGCTGTTGCTTGAGCAGCGTTGGGGGAAGCGGGCCTGAGTCAGTCTCTCACGGTGGCTCGGAGACCACTCTAATCTGCTGCTCCATTCATTTCACATTATTTTAGCTCCATCATTCTCGTATCGTTCTCAGGTTAGTGATGGGAAGGATATTTAAAGGCATCCGTTTTCAAAGGTTGGAATTCATATTTTTCAAACGTCACAGTATAAAGTAGCCTAGATAAATTGCTACAATGTCATGATTACATTATGACAGTTGTAGATGGATATTTTTCTTGAAAATATGATCATGATGATAAAACAACTTATGAAAAAATTGATCGCTCTTATGAAAGGAGGAATTATTCAGTATAATCCTCACCGCAAAAAATCAATCCAGACATTGGTGTTAATAGGTGACTAGGGACTGAGTGTCAGATAGATTTCAATGAAAAAGTGAAAGAGTGGAATAATGGGTAGAAGAGGGAGATAAAAAGAGAGAGATAGCGGGAAAGCGAGTGACATTGAATGAGAAGATCAATTGTAGTTGCAGCTGATGTGAAGCCACTCAGCACTAATGACTCTCCTCACATTGTGAGGAGACCAGACCAGGACTGATGAATCTACTCAGGGTGCAGCTTCACAATAATTATTCAAAGGGCGAAGAGAGGGAGAGAGTGAGAGGGAGTGAGGAGACGAGTGAGAGACGGATAAGAGGATGATGGGAGAATGAATAAGCTGGATTGAGAGACTTCTTCACGTTTCCTGTCGATTTATAAATCGAGTCCTATCATCCTTTTGAAGGACTACTCTTTATTATCGGGAATGAAGATCTTGCGGTTCATTTGCAAATGATTCGAGCTCGGTTTGAGTCATTGAATACAGTAAGGGTTGAGGTTACGACGAGGCAATACAATGGAAAGTTTAATCTGCTGAATATTAATACAGCATATGAGTGAGTACAGTACCTCAATTTATTAAAACGAAATACTCATACTTCCACAATTTGGAGTGGAACAAAGATTACTCACTTCCACGTTATGGTTCCCCTGTTTTATCTCTTTTTTATTCAATATACCAAATCAATACTCTATTCATATGAATCATCATTTCCATGAAGCTTATAATTTTTCTCGAAATCAACAGGTTACGTGATCTATTTTAAGACTACATCCTATCTTGTTTTCTTCTCTTTTTAAAAATTTTCTTGTCAGAAACTCTTAGGGGAACTAATTCGAACTAATCGTCCTGATTTCATCTTTTTTGTGAGCGAAATATACAACTCAGACAAATCCCGTGTCTCGGAGGACACATTCAGCCGTTCTACCTGCTGCCTAAAAGCAGTTGTTGATCTAAAAGATTGATTGTCATAAACAGTGAAAAAGTACAGTATTATAGAGGAGATAAACAGTACAATCATCCAGCTTGACCCTACAACATTTCAATATTACGTCATTTAAAAGTTATCGGTGAGGTAATATTGAATTGGTAATCAATGGATGATTGGTAATAACGGTAATTGCTTATCAATGAGGTAATATTGTGATTATCAATCAATAGGAAGTTATCGATGCATAAGTGAATCAACAATAAAAATCAAAAATACTTTATTTTTCAATACATTCGTTTCCTCTATTGTTTGCCCACGCACAAGTCTCATGTGAGGATGTGAGCATCACCCCGGAAAAAAAACTATTTCCGCAGAGAGCAAGAGCAACATTGTCATCAGCTGAAGAACCAGCAGTGCTCCACACACATTTTCATGGCGACTCGAAATAGCAGACAACTTCAGATGCAAATTGCAAATATATGCGGAAAGTTTTATTATTGAATATGTGTTGGCTAGTTTCTTCACTTCATGCCAAGCGAGAGAGAGAGAGAGAAAGAGATAAAAGTGAAATACAAGGCAATGACAAGGATGGAAATAGAAGGAAGAGAGGGAAAAATTGAGTGAATTTTGATTGTTCCCTTCTGTGGTGGTCGTAAGAGTGGAGCAGTTCATCCCTTAATTCCTATTCAGGTCTTTCCTGCCAGCCAGAAAGTACTTTGAATATGGACGGCCTTCTTCCAAATATCCTTTTCCTTTCTGGTTTTTCATCCTTTGTCCTGTTCACAGTGATGCAGTAAATATCCCCCACAACTAGAAACCAGATGAAAGTGGCTTTGTCGGCTTACAAATCCTCTTTTTCTACTCCTCTCTATTATGTATGTTCTACACTGCTTATTCATTGGCACACTGCCTCCGAATTTATTAAATTTATAGATCCATAATAAGCAGTGAAGTTTTTCAAAAAACGAGAATTTTTCGACAAACTCTCGTAGTTTATGCTATGTAAGTGGAATAAAAAAAATTTTGATTGAAAAGAGAGGGAGAGAGAGAGATGAGGAATATTGTCGACTTTAAGTCACTCAATTATATATTTTCCAGTTGAAATATCGACATTCAGTCATTTTTCACCATAAAAAAATGTTTTAACTCAAAACTTTACTAGAGACAGAGTCAAGTAGCTCAAGTGAAAAAGAGGATAGTGTTAACATCGAAGCTTGTTAATTATCACTTTAATAAACTTGGGATTCTTTGTAGTTATTTTAAATGTAATTGAAATTATCAATAGGCCTACTCTGATAGTAACCGGAATTAAAATTATTTATTTTTGATGATTTTTCAACAGTGGGATTATTCATTTTTTTGTAGTCAACTCAAATAGCAATGATTCAAGTGATGATCGTATTCTAGAACTTGACATTCCGAAGAGGAGTTATCTGTTCTTGTGTATAAATAAATCAAAAGATAATATCTCATTACATGCTCAGTTTAAAGAGAGATGCAACTCTCTTTTCAAGATCATTTTTACTGTATTAGGATTTGATAGAATTTTGAATTTTGTTTGATTATTCGATTCGATAGTATCCGATCGAATCCAATAATCAAAAGTCAGATTTGAATCTATATTGTCATATAAGTGCGAGTTTTCTCCTTGACAAGTCACAGGATAATCAAAGAAAATGTTTTTATCGGAGAATTGGAAGAACTACTGAGAGGAGAATTGAGAACGTAGTAAGAGAAATAAAATAAATGAAGAAGAATACAGGGAGATGAGAAGTAGAAACTGAATAGAAAGAAAAGAAAGGAATTTAGATTACCGTGTGCAGAAAGCTCCAGTTTGGTGTAGCAGTAGTGAGTGGCCCAGTAAGAAAAATGAGCACGGTAAGTGAATTTTGATTGCCGTTTGCAGTCTCCTTCATCACACAGGAGACCTCCATCAGCGGAGATAGAGAGCAGAAAGAGAAGGAAGAAAAAAAAGTAGAGAAATTATGAAATGGAGAAGAAGAAGAAGAAGAAGATGAAGAAGTAGAAGAAGAAGAAGAAGAAGAAGGAGAGGATGAAGAAGAATAATAAGAAGGAGAAGGAGGAGAAGGAGCGGAGGAGGAGGAGGAGGAGGAGGAGGAGGAGGAGGAGCAGGAGAGGAGAATAAGAGAATGGAGAAGGGAGAGTATGAGAAGAAGAAGAAGAAGAAGAAGAGAAAGAAGGAGAAAAGAAGAAGAAGAGGAATAGGGGAGGAAGAAGAAGAAAAAGAAGAAGAAGAAGAAGAATAAGAATAGGGGAGGAAGAAGAAGAAACAGAAGAAGAAGAGGAAGAATAGAAGAAAAGAAGAAGAAGAAGGAGAAGAAGAAGAAGAAGAAGAAGAAGAAGAAGAAGAAGAAGAAGAAGAAGAAGAAGAAGAGGAAGTAGAAGAATAGGGGAGGAAGAAGAAACAGAAGAAGAGGGATAAGAGAAGAAAAGAAGAAGAAGAAGAAGGAGAAGAAGAATACGAAGAAAAGAAGAATAATAGGGGAAGGAAGAAGAAGAAACAGAAGAAGAAGAGGAAGAAGAGAAGAAAAATAAGAAGAAGAAGGATAAGAAGAAGACGAAGAAGAAGAATAATAATAGGGGGAGGGAGAAGAAGAAACAGGAGTAGAAGAGGAAGAAGAGAAGAAAAAGAAGAAGTCGAAGAAGAAACAAGAAGAATAGTAAGAGGGCGAGAAGACACGGAAGAGTGAGAAGACGAAGAAAAGAAGAGGGCACAACAACAAACCTCAACTACTCTATTTCGTCGCTGCTAAAGCTTTTCCTCCATCAGCAAAATGGAGCAAAATATATCACTGTATCTGTAGTCTCAGGTCTCATCATCAAGATACATTGCCAAGCCCAGCTAGAAAGCCAAGTGAAGTGATGCTGTTGAGTGCCCCCCCCCTCCTGTCCCCCAAGCCCCCCTTGATGAATGTCTGTCCTGTTGAACACAATTCTGACATGGTGTATTGAATTAGATTCGTTCACTACAGTTTCACGTTACAGTTCTACAATATTTTACTATAGTTATTAGAATATATTACGTTATTGTATGAGGAAGATGATACACATGTATAAAGTAATGTGTTCTCCTGAAAGCTCCCTTTATGGCTGAACTTCAGTCCCTTTGAACGTATTTTGACGTGTTTATGTTTGTTGTAGAGATAATCAATTCTCTGAAGTTAATGGACAATTATTCATAAACTACTTTATGAGTGTATGGTTTGTTTGTTTTTGAATTATGTTTGTTCGATTCATATTACATCGGAGGTTCACAATATTTTTTTATAATTTTTAGAAGATGATTATCATTTTAGAAGATGTTTATCATGTATGAGTGAGTAATGAGACCTCCTGAAAGTGCAGATTAATCCACTGACATTCTAGAGTCTAGATAAACAAACTCCAATGTGACATATTGAATTATATTGGTTCAATTGATTGGTTTATATTTGATTTTTACAATAGTGTTTCATTGTTAGTGAGAGGTGGTAGTCATATATATAACTATACTACAATAATAATAATGAACTGTGACTTCACCACTTGTCCACAGTATGGAATTTACATAATAATATATTATTGTACTATAGAACTCATAGGATTCTCGAAGAGGGAGATGAAGAGAATGGAGAAGAAGAAGAACGAGAAGAAGAAGAAGAAGAAGAAGAAGAAGAAGAAGAAGAAGAAGAAGAAGAAGAAGGAGAAGAAGAAGAAGAAGAAGAAGGGGAAGAAAATTATGAGTTAGTAGATGAAGGAGAAAGGATTTCCAAAGAGAACTGTTGATTTTTGTGCCATGGTTCAAATACAGCCCACAGCCTCTTTTCAGAATCAAACGATCTTGTGACTTGAAAATACTGTGGAAGAAGAAACCAAACAACAGAGACAAACAAATAGTGAATGGGGAAGAGAAGAAGCAAACAAGAGAATGAAACCAAAGGAGAAGGAGGAGAAGAGAATCCGAATAAATGGTCTGCAGTATTGTTCGAGTAAGCAATCAATGGAAGGAGCTCTGTGATTGGATTCTAGATTCGTCTCAAAATTTGATTTTTATCCTTTCAATGATGCCGCCTCTTTATTTTTCTGCTTCTCTCGATACATCAACTGTGCTCTTCCAGTCATGTGACAACGTCGAGCCATGGAACTCTGCTGAGCCAATATTAGAAAGAAATTTATTTGAGAAAGTCTTCTCATTTATCTTGGCTTCCAGTTCATTGTACTGCGAGGTCAGACGCGTGACGTCATATTTCTGTTCAATATTGTGGTTTATTTTCGAATTGGAAAGTTTTCTTGTGTTTAATTTAGAAAAAGGAAAAAGAAGATTTTATTGCTAATCGAATAACATTTCAGAATAAACATATAGAATGAAAACATAACAGGCTCATACAGTGATTCACATTTTATATTCCATTTTCCATTCATACAGTGAATATTCACATTTAAATAGGAAGCTTTTATTGTTAGAATAATTATTGGCGTTTTCAGTGTTATTTGTTTTTAAGTAAACAGTAATGAAAGTAAATAAAAGCAAGAATATTCATAACAGCAACTCAAATAATAAGTGGAGATAGAGATGTTCAGATCCCAAGATCCTTTGAAATGACTATTCCCATAGACTGACTTTATAGTGTTATACTGTATACTATTATAATGCTTTTACGTTATATTTTGAAATCTTTTATCACGGTTAGCGCACAAGTTTGAACCAATTCTAGTCGAGCCATGATACCAATACGATAACGGATTTCGATACTTTGAAAAATATACTTACTTACATAATCGACATGAATGTTAAGCTTAGGAGAACTGGAATCTATTTTATGTATATTCTATTAAAATTTGTAGCACGAGTGCATTTTGTAAATTTGTTTTGTTTTTTATGCAAATAAATTTGACTTGATTCGAATGTAGCCTAGTTCTGTAGCTTCTTATAAATGTTGTACTTTTAATCATCAGGCAGTTTCCTCTGATATTGATCCATTTAACACATTCCATGAGAATTGAATCAATATTGTTGTATAGAGCTCATAAATTGAATAGGTATTCATCTTGTTCTAGCAGTTTGTACCCTAACTTTGAATCATCCGCCCTCTTGAATTCATCTTGATGATCTTGTTCCTGATCCTGATCTCTTCTTGACCCTGACCTTGTTGAGATCATGATGAATCCTTCATGAAGCTTACATAAGCTGTAATGGAAATTCGAAGTCGATTGGTGAAATATCGATGGATACACTTGAATCAGAAGCATTAAACGTCATCACTGACCTTTGACCCATACTCAGTAAGTCATAGCCGTTCATAGGGTGACCTACAAAATGTAATAATTATGATGTATACGGTACTACTCTAATCTTCGTACCACCATAATCTAAAAATAATATTTTCGAGCAGAAACAGACAGTACTACTCCATTAAATATGAAGCCCAATTTTGTCATTGAAGATGTCCTTGGTGCTTCGTAAATTAACATAGAAGCTGTTCTAGTATTCAATTGACTTGAGCTATCTCAGACTACAGAGAGTGAATAGTCACAGTGTGGCCATTTGTGTGAAGCACTCCATAAAAATAATAATTGGATATCATATTTTTTCCCGCCAGCGCCGCTACACTTTTGCCAAATTTTTGAATTTTGATATTGGGTTACAGGCAAACATAAACCCATTCACTCATTTCTCAAACTTATTTTGAGAGAAACAATTTCTAACTACTCTACAATTAAAAATAGTCTCTACTCTTGGTATTGCTTTAAAAATTTTAAATGATGGAAACTAATACTGGCAAAGGCAAAATGTAGGTTAGAAGTGAATCTTATAACATATTTATGATCAGCTTTTCATTCCAATGCAACTCTTATGGAATTGGCAAAAATACGGCGGATTTGTCGGAGGTAACCAATCAAAAGTATGACATGTAATGTCCACACTGTGACTCTCTGTATCTCAGACAGTTGCACACTGCACAGAGCGCTCTGTTAAGGTCAATTTCCAATGAACAATGTCAGATTATCATGATCAATCGCAGATTAACTTTTGTGCGATGTGCACGATTTCTTTTAGCCAATAAAATTCAAATCGTGCATCTAAATTAATATGGATAACCAAATCATAAATCGAGCACAAATTAATATTCTGCTACCTGTATCTCAACGGAAGTGCCATTGAATGTGTGGAACAAAGAATTTAGACTCAAGCTGTGCACTGATGAAACTGAAACAAACAGTTTGGCTCGTTTGGCGAAGATTCGATCAGTTTCTCAAACAAGAAGTAATAGCTTGTTATAATTTCACTTGTTCCTCTTCCTATACCCCCTCCTCCCGACCCTGACGACTGCAGGAACAATGTTTCCGTTACCACAAAGTTCCATGACCTCTACCCCCTTTCTTCTTCTTCTTCTTCTTCTTCTTCTTCTTCTTCTTCTTCTTCTTCTTCTTCTTCTTCTTCTTCTTCTTCTTCTTCTTCTTCTTCTTCTTCTTCTTCTTCTTCTTCTTCTTCTTCTTCTTCTTCTTCTTCTTCTTCTTCTTCTTCTTCTTCTTCTTCTTCTTCTTCTTCTTCTTCTTCTTCTTCTTCTTCTTCTTCTTCTTCTTCTTCTTCTTCTTCTTCTTCTTCTTCTTCTTCTTCTTCTTCTTCTTCTTCTTCTTCTTCTTCTTCTTCTTCTTCTTCTTCTTCTTCTTCTTCTTCTTCTTCTTCCTCTTTCTTCTTCTTCTTCTTCTTCTTCTTCTTCTTCTTCTTCTTTTCTTCTTCTACTTCTTCTTGTTCTTCTTCGCGGCAGTTTACAGCCTCCAATGCCCTGTCACAACTTGGACCAATAACCATTTATCAGCTATTCCCTTATGACACAGGAGATGGAGGTGGCTAGGTGCAGCCTCACGAAAGAACTGCTTGGCTGTCACATTTACGCACACACTCACACACACACACACACACGCCCAGAACCAGCACTCATGTTGGACATGATGAGTTGTAATGGAATTTGTAGAACTTTCAAACTTCTGATCCAATACTGATTTCTTGTTGTTCACAACATTAACAAATACTCTTATTCTATTTGTTTCAATTTTATTTCAACATACAGAAAACACGTTCAATGCTGGTAATGGGTGAAACAAAAGCCCAAAACCAAAAATAGCCTATTTTATCAAAGTAACAATTTTTGTATGAGTGTACGGTTCAATGGATCTTGAAAGCGGCTACAACAATATCGAAGACATTTGGAGGGTAATATAGTACGAAAACTCCGATAGAACATCCAAAAGGGTGCTAACTATTACTATATTGCTCTATTACTATATTACAAATCCTATATTAAGTAGTATAGCAGGATCAATTTAATTTTTTCAGAAAACAGCTGTTTCGATAATCAATATCACAATACTTAACCTATAAATGCTGAATCTTGAAACGCAGGTTATTGAGAAGGTCTTTCAATGACTTTAAAGGTCTTTAAGACTTTTAAGCCTTTGGATTATTGTGTCAAAATCACTGTTTACTTATTGCCGAAACAGCTGTTTTCTGACAAGTTCTCCTTTCTCCTTTTCTCCTTTCTTCTTCTTCTTCCTCTTCTTCTTCTTCTTCTTCTTCTTCTTCTTCTTCTCCTTCTTCTTCTTCTCCTCATTCTTCTCCTCCTGCTTCTTCTTATTCTTTTACTTCTTCTTCTCCTCCTTGAACTTCTCCTCCTCCCTCTCTTCTTCTTCTTCTTCTTCTTCTTCTTCTTCTTCTTCTTCTTCTTCTTCTTCTTCTTCTTCTTCTTCTTCTTCTTCTTCTTCTTCTTCTTCTTCTTCTTCTTCTTCTTCTTCTTCTTCCTCCTCCTCCTCCATTCTCCTTTCTTCCTCTTTTTCCTCTCTGTGTCATGTTCGTCATTCTGTGCTTCCTGAAGCAGTCATCCGAAGCAGATAGGTAGGTAGCAGAAGCTGTGTATTACGAGTAGGTTACAAACGGCCATTATTTGTTATGGAAGGTATTGCATTTTTCTTTTACGCGCGCCACCCTTCCGGAATGGAATGTGATGACGATATTGGACAGCAGGACATTCACATACACCTGAAATCGGGCCCGCCGGCTCCATCTGGTGGTGAAAATTCAAACTGTCGGTCATCGCACATTATTATAGGGCTGGAATCTGTTTTTTCTTATCTAAACTCTTCGAAGCCGCCATTATGGTAACGGTAATGTCAGGCCGTAATGTTCATGTTCAACGTGGAGAGATTTTTTCTGGTGGCAAGCTTCGTATCAAAGAATATTTTTGTTTTGTGATATAAATAAGCGAAGAATTTGTGGAAATTTGACCATCATGAAAACCTTCTCTTCAGATCATTGTATTCATATGAATCTCTAGATCATTGAATTTATATGATTTATGTGGAGGTAATATCAGGTGCAGTAACTTCTACTCTACCTCATCCTCATTTAATTTTGAACTAATTTAATGAACAATTCGAAAAAAAATACAGTATATATTTTGCCTTTTCATATCAACTTCAGCTCAAAATCGTTGTGTTCTTTTCAAGATAAGATTGAAAATGAATGAAATCTCTTATTTCACAGAATTGTTACGTATGAAACTATCAACGACATAATATTTTTAATATAAAATATTTGCTTCTGATTTATTTCAATCATTATCAACAGTTTTTGTTAGTTTTTATCGTTAGCGCTATACATTTCTATATATGCTGCTCTATGTTCCACTTTATATGAATCCCACGTCTAGTCTATTCAATCTCACGGAGAATAACTTACGAGCATTAATAAAATTTTCATGGCTACTAACTGTATTCAATCTTGGAAGTTAATTATTAATTAGTGTAATAATATAGATTATTTATTAGTGTAAATAATAATGTTTGTAAGTGTTGCCTCTGATGAAGTAAAATAAGGAATTAATGGATGAGTGTGATTGAAGAGTATTATGATAACTCGTAATAATTGTTACCTCCTATTAACTATTATATATTAACCCATCGACGGCTGTAATATCAATCAATGAGAGGATTAATTGTCGAAGCTGTGACTACTGTTCTATTAGTAATTTAACCGAATATCTCAGGTACATAATATTCCCCTATTATCATAGTGTAATATTACACACAAATCATTTGCTTCATTCCAACAAATTACTATATACTGCAGAAAAGTAGTCAACAGTGACTCAACTTCGATTATTTTTTAACACTAATGATTCCGTAGCAAAACGTCAACTCTGACGATACTTTAATGGGTAGAAGAGGTCAAACCCAAATGTGAAGTACAGTATATCAAGATGGCATCTATCTTATTTTGTTCTGCTCATAATGCAGTAAGACAGTAGTGAAACTCCATTCACAGTCGCGTCTTGTCTTAGTTGATGAGCTTTCCCAGACATCCGAACTTATTATATCTTGCCCTGCAGCTTTCTTATTTTCTTCAGGAAGTTTTTTGTCTGGCGTTCCACTTCTTCGAGTTGGACTTACGTGAATAGAAGAGTAAAGTAGCCTTGATTGTGGCGTAGGGTAGTGGAGGATAGATGGATAGCTAGATAAATAATGAAGAAGGAGAGAGAAATATGAAATGAAAACTTTGAGTACAGGTACAAACGTGATGTTTAATGAATATAATTCTATTTGTCGAAATAGATCATAAAAATGAGAGATTATACTGTATTTTTGATCTGAACATCTAATAATTAAATCTGAAAAGGTGACCTCTGACATCTGAAGGGAAGGAGAGGAGAAATGCAGTAAGGATCTGTAATTATTTATTTTCCCACAATATCTCAAAACAATTCATGCAATTTCTGCTCACCATTTTTTGATTTCGCAAAGCATTTCTTCTACAGGTCATCGTTTCAACCCGGAGCAATGTATAAATTTATTACCTACCATAATATAAGAGCCAATTTTAATATTAGAATATTCATTATGTACCAAAAGTTTATTTTTCAAATCGATTAAAGCTTGTTGGCGAACGAGCTATGTTCATCTAACCGCATTAAACGGCGCCAACTGTGATACTGTAATAAATGTATATATTTATTGGATCAATCAAACAAATACAAAGGAAGATGAAACAGGCAGATGCTCAAAAACTCCTCAATTCCTGAATTCAGTTGAATCTTTGTACTTTTGTTCTTTGTACTTTGTTCTCTCACTAGCTAATGGAGATGCGATTATTAAGTAAACATATTACCTAAAAATAATTAATTGAACGAAATTCCTAATTGATAATGCTATAATGTTCATCGAAATTCCTTACTATAGTGCGATTCACGTCAATAAGTCAGCATTCCTTAGATGGGAGTTTGCTATCATTGTTCAGCACAAGGCAGTTGCTGATATCTCTATCCTATTCGCACTGTGCATAGTTGCCGCACTGTGCATTGTTGTCGCACACAGTCCCAACAAGCACGTTTGGAGCAGTATCTCTTTCTCTCTCAATGGAACCTATTGGCATCAATGCTCCTCATATAAACAATACCGACTTCTTGACGTGAATCGGACTATATCTATTATTCTGTTGTCATTATTGGCAGTAGCGGAAGTCTCCAGAGTAGTTTATAGAATTATTGATTAGGAATTTTTTTCGATTAATTATTATGATTTAAGAGCAAATGAATAGTTGCAATATCTCATTCCTTCCATTTTCATATTACTTTACATTACAAAAACCTAGGATTTCTTCATGAGGTGAAAGGAAATCCTGTTCATACATTGACACGCTACTATACTCACAAATTAACGAATCTGAGTTACTTTTACTCATTATTTACTCTGCTCTCTTTCAAATATCAGAAGCTACGACTCGAAACGAGGAGCTCCGATGAGCAATTTACCTAATCATTAATAAGGTTGCGTTACAGCAACCTTATTAATAAGAGCTTTGATAAGAGCTCACGTGAAATCACCAGTTCTTTGGCTCTATTTCATGTTGTCAGATCCTAAGTTCGCCACTTACTTGTTTGCCAGCTTGAAGAACGTTCGCCGTAATGTTTGAAGGTAGCTGCAGAGCGCACTCATGCGGATAAATAAATAACTAACGACAGAAAGATGACGTAACAAGTGTTTGATGTTCCAGAACACCGCTTGTCGATCATAATATTTGAGATTGGAGTCAGTAATAAGAAGCAACCTCTGTTTCAAAGAAGGGACCCTTTGAAAAAGATAATACTGTAGCAACTAAGTTACGTTGCTGCGATCTGCATGTTCTTGGAACATGAAGATGTATCCAAGAAGGATATAATTATAGAAGATAAAAGAAGGATTCATATCCAATAAATAACGGGAAATTTTTATCAAATTATTTGTTGGTTGAATAGAATTTCCAGGAAATATGTTGAGTTTCAACGTTCACTTGATGATTTGGAGTATACCACCTTTTCTTTGAGTTTGAAATATTTATTTGTTGCAGAATCCACATCAGGGGGCTGGTTTCTCGAATTCTCTTATTTTTACCAACTGTTTGTATTAACTATTTGTCTTGTTTCCATCAAACTATTCAGCGCCGGTCTGATAATGTCACAAATAAAGATACCTGGTAGGCTTCATGAATCCAGCACCACGTACTTAAATCTATGAATATGTGTTTGTTCTTTCCAAAGGAATTCTAAGTAAGTCTAAGGGCCTGGTCACATACAATTGGGGTTTGCTTTACTTTACTTCACTTCACTAGCAAAGAGCTACTTTGATTTACTTCACTCCACTCAAGGGAAAGAGCAATCTTAGCGCTTTGCTAGTGAAGTGAAGTGAAGTAAATCAAAGTAGCTCTTTGCTAGTGAAGTGAAGTAAATCAAAGTAGCTCTTTGCTACTTTGAACTGATTCTACAACGTCAACTGATCAATAAATAAATTACCTTATTCATTTTGTTATATAAATTGAATCCATACGTTGGAATGCTCCATACATGTTGGATTCGAAGAGCAAACTCGAAGGTCGGATAAAGCCGGCAATTTGTCATTGACTGAGCTATCTCACGTGTTATTGCGTGTGGTGTATCGGAAGCACTCAACCTGGGTCTCGGGACTTACAACTTGGAATAGTTGCATGAGAGCTTCGTGACTTGACTGTCAATGGGACTTAGCTGAGCCAGCTGTGCTTCACCAGATTCAACTGCTTCACAATCGAACAAGTTTCACTTTGAAGTTTCAAAAACAATTTTGAAAACTGTCAGATGCCGGCTGCTCACTGCCGGCACTTATAAGCAAAGTGCTGTCAGTCTATGCCTCATTTTAGAGATACTGAGATACTCATACTTAGAGATTCTGTATATTTGATCGGCTAATGACAACCTCACAACGTCATATATTATTATAACATGAAACATCGCCTGGTTTCTTAAATTGAAGATACCATTTGGAAAGTATTTAAAGTAGTAGTATAGTTTCAAATGAACTGAAGAAAGTTCATCATCAGACAGAGGTTTCTATTATCAAATCAAATTTATTTGCCATAAAGTAACAAAACAAATGGACAATATGGACAAAATGCAAAAAATACACATTTGATTATGACATACAATATATAAATTAATCTAAGACCCCCTGAGTACGATATTGAAATCGATTATGTGAGTACAGTATGCATTTATCAATCCATTTATCGATTATGGACCCATTTATCAATTCCTTGAGCTGTGATTCCAGTGATATTTATTTAATGATGAAAGAGGTTGGGAGTTTGTTGATAAGAAATTCACTTTAATAGAACATTTGATGGCGGTTCACTGAAAAATTTGATTGAGATAATGTCAAAGAGGGTAATTTTGTTATAGTTGATGATGAATTCATTTTTGTCCAATATTTCATTCACTATTGAGTCATGCAACATTCCAGTAACCTTTGGTTTTGATACTATTGAGGAATGTTGAATGAGAGTCTTGTTTAAATGATGATTGATGATAGAGACTTTCATTTTTGTCTTAACAGATAATTGCTTAGTTTGCTTCTAATTTGGTTATACACACGAGGAAAATATTTTATTTGATGACAACAGCTCTGTTAATTGCAATATGACTCCAATAAATAACTCCTTCACAAGATGACATATTATATCATATACAAAATTTTAATCAACTTTTTAATAATCATGAATATTCACATGAAATCAAACAAAATTAACAATCTTCTCTAACAATAACCTTAAATATGAACAGAGATTGATTATCTTTTATAAGCATGAACGTATAACTAACTACCCTAGAAAATATTGATTATTACTCAAAAGATCCAAGTATTTGATTACTACAGTACTGTGACAACATTTTGCACAATCTCAGAGAGGTCTTCATTATTGTTCCCAGTTGTTCCCAGTGACACAACGCCGTTCATTAGGGAACAAAGTCTAACAATATTGTCTTGTTATAAGACAAAATGATTCCCTTATTATTCTTTTGTTCACTTTGATTTATTGGTGTCGCCTAATTCAATTGGATACAATACAAAGGAATAATCCAGCTCTCGAACGAAAGAAATGAGATTCTTTATTATTGTAGTGTCGCCTGCTTCTTCAATAGCAACAGAGCGCTCCTCATTCTGCTTCGCCAAGTAATTGCATGATTTTCGAAACAGCTATTTGAAAATAGGCAAAGTCTGCTACTTGAATGCAGCTTGAAACTTAAACAGCGAATGGAGAGGGAAGGTTGAAGGAGAGTGAGTGAAGCACGAAGGAAAGGGGAGAGAAGGAAAAAGAGAAGACGAGAGAAAGAGTGAAAAAAGGAGAAGAGTGAGAAAGAAATAAAAGAGGAGGCTCATGGAGATAAAGAGGTGAAGAGGAAGAGTGGAAAGGAGGGGGGAAGAGGTAAAGGACTTGAGAGAGAAAAAAGAATAGAAAGAGAAGAGGAAGAATATAGAGGAAGAGAGAGAGAGAGAGGAGAAAAATTGGAGAAAGAGAAAAGATATATTAATATTCATTTAATTTGGCAGAAGACAAATAGATAAATAGATAGGTATATTTTTTGCCATCGGACTCTACGTTCATCGGCAACCTTAAGAAAATATAAATATTTTTGCAAGACACTTGATTATATTTTTGATTACATTTGTATTGTTTTTTACATCTACTCAATCACTGTACTCCGATAATATTGTAATCATACTTTGCATGGAATCAATGAATAAATTCAATTCAATCTGAGTATACGCTGATAATATTGTAATCATACTTTGTAAGGAATCAATAAATAAATCAATCTATTGAACAGTTACATTCATCTACAACTATCATAATCTAGAATTCAAGTCGAAATAGTAGAATAGCACAATTCCGCTCACAATAATTCATGAGTACAATATTCAATTCAAGATTTTTCAATCTGCTGAATAAAGTAAACAGCTTCATCAAATCTGACTCGTACTCAAACCAGGTTCGAAAACATTTCCGGATTTTTGGAATCTGTTGCCCGTAGGAGATGCATGTTTCCCGGAGGAAGCATGTGGCGGCTGGTTTGGTGTTGCCAACAGTGTGAAGACAGAGATGTTCGCGAAAAGTATTCAACGGCACTCCAGAGAATTTGGTCGTCAAGATAGCGGACAGGCTCCTCTCTCCAATCTCCTCTCTTTCCTCCTCTCCGTCTTCTCCTTCACTTCCCCTCCTCCTCTTCTCCTCTCCCTCTCTTCTCCTCTTCTCCTTCTTACTCTTCTTCTCTCACTTTCCCGTGGTCTGGCGCTACATTGTACACGAAAAAGAAGTGCAAGATAAATTCCAGCAACAGGTGGTTTGTCTGCATCCATTATTTGCGGGGACGTGCGAGTGAGTGAGTGAGAAAGCGAGTGAGTGAGTGAGTGAGAAAGTGAGTGAGTGAGCGAGTGAGTCACTAAGTGAGTGAATGAATCACTGAGTGAGTGGTGAGTGAGTGAGTAAGAGGGTGAGTTAGTGAGTCATACATATCTGGTACATATACATATCCACTACTCCACAGTATTCAGTCACTATCAAGGCAGTGGAAGATTTCCACAAAAACTGAATATAACAGACGACACGTTATAGGCTATTCATATCAGATTGATTTGTTACGATGAGTAGCATACCGAAGATGTCAGATTTGTTACTATTGCTAAATTGTAATGGAATTAAGTATATTATTCTCGAATTTAGTATATAATTAGTATACCAGAGATAATCGAAAACGTATGTTTTTGGAGACATGCAAGAGTGTCTTTGCGCGTAGCCAAAGAGCATTCGTCAGTCTCTGCATTTGTAATCAGCTGATCCATCCCTCAAATTGGAAAAATATTGCATGATATCGTTTGTAACAATCGTAAAGAACTATCATTCAAAAAAAATATTGGAATCTCCTCAGAATTGTACGGAATTAATTTAAGTTATGTTTGAGAAAAGATGAAAATCCAATATGGCTGCTTTTCTCTCATCAAAAAGTCACTGGCGGCTCGTGAGGTGAAGTGCCCGTACTGTACAAACACTCCACCTATTTCGTCGGCACGAGCCACCAGAAAAACACCAATTGGGCCAGAAAGCTACAAAGATTGAAGGTTCAATGGAAAATAATAATAATCTTCATCCCTAATCAATCTCTAGTCAGCTAATTATTGCATAAAACGTGTAGTCTACCTCCTTAACTGGGCTAATTTCAATCTAGCGCTCATTGTGATCATAGCATTTTAAGAGCGGAGGGAATCTTGGAGGCACCTCAATCACTGCTTCGTGAGGTACTTATAAGATAAGGGAATTTCATAATGATATGAATTCATTCTGTGGAACATAAGCCATTCAATTTAGACGGTGCTTGGCAGGCAGGCAACTTCTCAACTTGCTTCCAAAGTTGCTTTAAAGCCCCCCATTCAGCGTCGGGACCTGTAATGACTCACTCCTGAGAAGAACGACCCAACTTTCGCCATATTTAATAAAATTGATGATCCTATAAGTATCAAAACTTGAGGTCTACACAGTAATGGCAACAATATTGTGAGCCGAGGTGACCTTTTCCTAACCTCTCTCATTAGACTGTGTTGTGATATTCGCCTTCGAATTATGTTCTAGGAGTGCTGTGAGGACTTACAGTATCAGATAATATCGATAACAGATTAGTATCGATAATAGATATAGACTATTAATTATTATTATTACTATCGATAAGAAAAGTATCGATAACAAGACAAGGTAGAAAGGTAAAAAGAAAATTGTAAAAGGTAATAGAAAAAGGTAAAAATGAAAGCAGTAAAATGCTATGGATGAAGGTAATGATGCTATGTGAAATCGATAGGAGGATTTATCCGGAAACTTGATAGCTTGTTTTGTTTCAAAGTGATGGCAAATGATCAACTTGTTGATATTAAAAATACAGTATACAGGGTATACTGTATACTGTAATTTGTTAATAAAGTGTGCATAGATTTCAGCTAATGGGAAGAAGTTGGACCTAGACATAGGGCCAGGATTGAAGGACAAGAAGAGAAGAAGAAGAAGAAGAAGAAGAAGAAGAAGAAGAAGAAGAAGAGAAGAAGAAGAAAGAAAAGAAGAAGCAATGAGACGAGAACGCTGGCAAAAGAAGATGAAGGAGACGTCAAAATGGAAAAGATGGAAAATAAATAATCAGAAACGAGAACATGAAATAGGATGTGAAGAGAAAGGAGAAGAAGGAGAATAAGAAAAACAGGAGCGAGGAGAAAATGAAAAAAGACAAAGTAGGAGAAGATTAGAAAGAGGAGAAGGAAAATCAAAAGAAGATCGATAATGAAGTATTATTTGTAACAAGAATATTAAGTAGCATAAGAGAAAGATTAAAATAAAAGGAGTAAAATACTAAGAGAATGGAGACTGATGTTAGAGTAGGATAAAACAAAGTGGACTATAATATAAGTGGATAGAAGAGGTCAGTGCGGATGGGATGGGGTGAAAAAGTACAACGATAACAAGGCAATTCACTGAAACAGCTCATCCTTTATCCTCAATTCTCCTTTTTCCATTTTCCGTCTTACTCCAACCCGCACACAGACCAAAGCTATGAAAACATTTTTGTGCGTTTCTCTGTATAATTATATCATGTGGTACTTCTATGCTGTAAGCTATGTTATGTCTTTATGGCGGTTCAGAAGACCACAATGCATTGCAACATTCTGCTACACTTTAACGACGATAGTAGCAGCTTTCAACACCAGAGCGCATCGCAGTGCCGCAACGCGTGAATATATAGTGGAAAAGTTGTTTTAACAACAGTAAAAATTAATGCCAGCGAGATAAGAGGCTAAACACTACAGGATGTGTTGAAAAGAGGATGAGAGAAGGATCAGGAAAAAAGGATAAAAAAGGGAAGGACTCGACGAACGTGTCAGAAGATTGAAGAAAGGAAGATGAAGAAAAAGAAAAGAGAAAGATAGTGACAAGACAATTAGATTGAAGGATATTGGAAGAAAAGGAGAAGACGAAGACAATAGATTTCCTATTTAGGATCCTATTTAGGAAGAAGGACAAAGGAAAGAATACGATTGGAAAAGAAGAAGATGACTGGGAAGGAGGAAAAAGGGATACGGTGGAAACGTGTAAGGAGAAAAGAACAACGGAGAAGAATGAGAAAGACAAGGAGTTAAATGAGAAGGTGAAGGAAGAAGAGAGGAAGGATGAAATCATGGATGAGTAGAAGAAAATTGTTGAGAAGAGGAAAAGAAGTAAGAAAGTAGATGATGAATAAGCGAATAAGAAAAATGAGAGAGAAAGACCAAAGAAGATAGACAGGAGGGGGGCAGGAATAAAGCCTATGGAAATAATTGGGAAGAAGGAGGTAAGAGAAGACAGTACAAGAAGTCTGAAAACGGTCGACAAAGTAGAACAAAAATCAAAGGAGTAGAAGTGCAGAAGTTAGAAGTAGAAGGAACAAAGAGTAGAGAAACAAGAAAGATAATACAGTGAGAGTTGGAGGAATACGGGATAGAAAAAGACAAAGGAGGAAGAATAATGATGACGAATAAGAGGGAAAAGCGATAGCAACAACTTTGATAATAACACTCTTAATTATGAATATGAAGCAAGCGGAATGCGCTTGGTTGAGATGAAATAATTCCTACTAAATAATAAATAAAAGTCCCTGAAATTACTAGTGCGGCTTAACGCTCCATCAAAAGTTTGAAAAGAAGTTTATGAAGTCCGACAGTCTTCCAATTTCAATGTCATGAAAGTTCAGTGTTAACATGAAATAGGATGTGAAGAGAAAGGAGAAAGAAGGAGAATAAAGAAAAACAGCAACGAGGTGAAAATGAAAAAAGAAGACAAAGTAGGGAGAGAAGATTAGAGAAGAGGATGAGGAGGAAGGAAAATCAAAAGAAGATTACTATATAAGTATCCATAACAAGAACATTGAAAGTATAAGAGAATGATGAAAAATAAAAGGAATGAAAATACTAAGAGAATGGAGACTGGTGTTAGAGTGGGATGAAACAAAGTGGACTATAATATAAGTGGATAGAAGAGGTCAGTGCGGATGGGATCGGGTGAAAAAGTACAACGATAACAAGGCAATTCACTGAAACAGCTCATCCTTTATCCTGAATTCTCCTTTTTTCCATTTTCCGTCTTACTCCCAACCACACAGACCAAAGCTATGAAAACATTTTTGTGCGTTTCTCTGTATAATTATATCATGTGGTACTTCTATGCTGTGTTCAGCTATGTTATGTCTTTATGGTGGTTCAGAAGACCACAATGCATTGCAACATTCTGCTACACTTTAACGACGATAGTAGTAGCTTTCAACGCCAGAGCGCAGCGCGATGCCGCAACGCGTGAATATATAGTGGAAAAGTTGTTTTAACAACGGTAAAATTAATGCCACCGAGATAAGAGGCTAAACACTACAGGATGTGTTGAAAAGAGGATGAGGAAAGGAAAAAAGATTTAAAGGAAGGACTCGATGAACGTGTTAGAAGATTAAAGAAAGGAAGATGAAAGAGAAAGAAGAAAAGAAAGATAGTGACAAGACAATCAGATTGAAGGATATTGAAGAAGAAGGAGAAGACAGACGAAGACAATAGTTTCAAGAAAAGGAAGATGGACAAAGGAAAGGATACGATTGGAAAAGAAGAAGATGACTGGGAAAGGAGGAAAAATGAATACAGTGGAGAGATGTGTAAGAGAAAAAACAACGGAGAAGAAATGAGAAAGACAAGGAGTTGAATGAGAAAGGTAAAGAAGAGGAGAGGAAGGATGAAATCATGGATGAGAAGAAGATTGTTGAGAACAGGAAAAGAAGTAAGAAAGTAGATGATGAATAAGCGAATAAGAAAATGAGAGAAGAGACCAAAGAAGATAGACAGGAGAGGGGCAGGAATAAAGCCCTAAGGAAATAATTGGAAAGAAGGAGGAAGAGAAGACAGTACAATGAAGTCTAAGAACGGTCGACAAAGTAGAACAAAATCAAAGGAGTAGAAGTGATAAAGTTGAAGTGGAAGGAAGAAGAGTAGAAACAAGAGGACAATACAGTAAGAGTTGGAGGAATACGGGATAGAAAAAAGACAAAGAAGGAAGAATAATGATGACGAATAAGAGGAAAAGGCGATAGCAACAACTTTGATAATAACACTTTAATTATGAATATGAAACAAGCGGAATGCGCTTGATTTGGAATGAAATAATTCTAAATAATAAATAAAAGTCCCTGAAATTACTAGTGCGGCTTAACGCTCCATCAAAAGTTTGAAAAGAAGTTTATGAAGTCCGACAGTCTTCCAATTTCAATGTCATGAAAGTTCAGTGTTATTTATTCAAAATGTCTGATGGAAAAGTGCACTTTTTCGCCTCTCCTACCTCTAAACATAGTTTATTCTCCATTCACTTTTTAAACATTATCGATTTTTATTCGCCATTAGATGTTTATTCTCACGGACAGTAGTTAGTGATATTCGACCCTTCTTGTGATACGAATAGGATAATTTGGTGTTGAATATTAATATTTGACCCAGCAATATTTGAAATTATATTTTATCGAGCATTGCAAAAGCTCAATATTGAAGGAAGAAGAAGGAAATAGAAGTTGGAACAGGAACTACAGAAAAAAACATGAGAAATGAGAAAATATATAGAACCCGTAGTATCTATTATTTTATCTTCCATTTCCGCATTATAAGAGATCCAAGTTGGTTATTGTTTGATACATTTTGTATTCAATTTTGATAACGGTGAGAAAAAGAGGTCGTCATATTCTTCCTGTTTTCACGTTTTTTTTTATCTTCTTCTTCTTATTCTTCACTTCTTCTCTCTTCATTTCTTTCTTCTTCTCTTCTTCTTCTTCTTCCTTTATCTTACTCTTCTCCTCTTCTTCCTTCTACATCTTCATCTCTACTTCATCATCTAACTCTTCTTCTTCTTCTTCTTCTCCTCCTTCTCCTTCTTCTCATTCTTCACTTTAATCTTCCTCTGCTCGGTTTCTCTTCCCTTCCTTCACCGCTTTTTCATGCAACATCTTCTCACCACATCCTTCTCATCATCTCATACAACAAACACGAATCACGCCTTCTTCAGTCCAAGAAGGAGCTACATAGAGTAGCGTCCGCAGACAGTCTGAGTAGCTATATAGAGTAGCGTCCACAAAGTCAGCACCGGCGCGTCAAACATAAAGTTTACTGTTGAAGAAAATTGACTTCGCAATGAAACAATATAAATGCAAATTGAATCTGAAGCAAGTCTCGGAATCTCTTGGCCAAACTAATTTATTCAATTCTGCTTGCGCCGTTTAACTAGCGAATCGGAATACACCCTTCTATCTATCCTCCTATCAGAAGAAAAGAAAGAAGAAGAAGAACAAGACGAAGAAGAAGAAGAAGAAGAAGAAGAAGAAGAAGAAGAAGAAAGAAGAAGAAGAAGAAGAAGAAGAAGAAGAAGAAGAGAATACAACGGGTCTGCGTTTTTATCCCCCTTGGTTTGTTTTCTCGGTTGTGACTTCATTAATTCTTCTCATAATTTACTAATTTATCGTCTGCCACTTCGAATTTCGGCTGTGTGCCGTTCCTATCACTGCTAAGAACATATTTTTGGAGGTGGTAATGGAATAATGGGAATGGGATGAACAGGGAAAGAAAGAGGAAAAGAGAAAAATGAAAGAGGAATACTAACTTTCAATTCTCATTTTTAGGCTTGTAACTAGGCTGTAATCGATAAGGATTGCTGTAGAAGATATCGTGGTGTAGGCTACATAATCGATAAGGAACAGTACGGTAAATGATGAAACAATAAGGAACGTATTTTGAAAACAACGTGAAAAGGTTCTTAGCACATTTCTATTGAATTGTTTTACATAGATTGTACTGTGCATATTGAAACTGAATGAAGTGTTATTTTTTTAACGAACAGCTCAACCATTTTCGTTCAACCAGAAAAGTCACCAGTGGACTGGCAACCAACTAGGTTAATTATTAAAAATTATATGACTAGTTCATCACATTCAATGTTATTTATGATAACACACACTAATGTCACTCATGATACCATTTTATTTGCTAATTGAAATACAACTCTTTTTCAACTCACTGCAAACACACAAGTTTTCTTATGTGGCAGTGCCAAAAATTGCATTGATAATGTTAAGAAACAGCTTAGTTTCAATTTTATTCAACGGTTTTTTAATATTATAATCTACAACTGGTTCATTTTACACATGCACTAGTATGTTTGTTTTTTTTGGCATGTTTGTTGATTTTATTAAGTTCAATTCATTCTTTAAAAAAAAATTAGCGTGTCCATACCTGAAATTTTAGAAATAACCTCAAAAATAAACTAGTCTATTGGCAATGTGTGACCGAGTCATTACTACCATATTTCTATCAATTCACGAATGGGAATAATGTGACCTTCGAGTTTCATAAATCATTACAGTATTACAGAACTACTGTTTTTTCACTCAAAAGACAGTCTTGACAATAATAATAATAACAACAAAGTTCGTGCAATAAACAATAAACAACTAGTGGAAATTTCATTCATTTGTTCAATCATCCCTTCTCAGCCCTTCTTACTTTCGAAACCAGAAGGGGTTGGGACAGACTAGAGGAAAATTGAAAAATGCAACGAAGCAGCCAACAGATAACACTGTTGACAAAGAATAGAAACAGGACGAACAAGAAAAAAACAGAACAGTGGCAAGGAAAAATGAAGTGTCTTCAACTTTGTCTGCGAACTTCCTGTTCGATAACATTTTTCTCTTTGCTTTGATTTCCTTTTTGCCAGTGTAACTTCTACCCTGCAAATCTTTGGCATCATTCATCGCAAGGACGTTCTCTCTTCTTCTACTTCTTTTTCGCCTACCCTTACAAAACCATTCTTCTTCTCACTTCTCCTAATTTTTCTTTTTTTTCTCCTCATTCCTATCCTCCTCCTCCTCTACCTTCTCCTCGTCCTTCTCCTCGTCCTCCTCCTCCTCCTCCATAATTACCCTTTCTCATTTCTCCTGCTCCTTTTTTCTTCTTGCTTTTGTTCCTCTTCTTTCTTCTCCTTCTTCTTCTTCTTCTTCTTCTTCCTTCTTCTCTTCTTCTTCTTCTTTCTTCTTTCTTCTTCTTCTTCTTCTTCTTCTTCTTCCTTCTTCTTCTTCTTCTTCTTCTTCTTCTTCTTCTTCTCTTCTTCTTCTTCTTCTTCTTCTTCTTCTTCTTCTTCTTCTTCTTCTTCTTCTTCTTCCTAATACCTGATTCCTTATTCTTACTATTTTTTCACTTTTTTCTTCCTCTGAATCACATAAATTCTCTCTATCTTTCATCTTTCTCTGTTTTTTTTTGTTACTTCTCTTCCATGTACTTGAATTTTTGAAATTTTCTTCAGACTACCCCTCCATCTCATCGCGTATATGCCTCTTCTCCTCCTCCTTTTGATCCTTCTGTCCTACCTTCTTCACCACCATTTATTATTCCATTTTCTTTGTCACTTTTCCTTTAAGCTTTTCTTCAGCGAAATTTCGGGCTATTTTCGTATTTGCATTATTTGTACAGATTAGCATTAAACTGTCAGAGTAGGTTGGTTCACTCTTTCTTACTGCTTTCGCCTTCTTTGACTCTCTTTATAATTCTCTTTCTTTATCACACTAACTTTTTCTCTAAATCTCTCTCTCTCATTCTTGTTCCTTCTCCTGGTTATCTTATGTCAGTCAGTGTGGCAATAGACCGTGAATTATGTGGGGCGACTAGACTACTCTTGGACTTGGACTTTGTTGTTCATGAAGTCACGGCGGAAGTTCAGCTGTGAACAGGGCTGCCAACATTATCGGCTCACTGCTGTTATGTTGGCACCAATCAGAATGATGTATCGTCACAATAAACGTCAAATCCATTACACATTTATTTGTTCAAATATACAGTATTAGCCAAAATAAACAGTACTAAAATGGTAATATTTTCAGTACTGTTTTTTTGTGAGTTCTGTATCCAATATTTAATCAATCGAATCTCTATGGTATGATCTAAAATGATAAAAACATAGACAATCCATCAAAAATCGATCAATCCAATCAAAAATGTATCCCAAATTTTCAGTAGCCTCATTTAACTTGGACGAAAATTACCATCTATCGAATGGGCCAATCATACATGTCATTGGTATACAATGTATGGGTAAACATCTCCTATGCTTTCTCTATTGTCATACTTCCAACACATTGTATTGATAATTATTCGATTGATTAAATATTGGATACAGAATTATACTTTTATACTATATATTAATTATACCCTGTATACTTTTTTCAGGTTCTTTGTCGGAGTTAACATGCAAAATAAATTTAGCGGGTTTTGAGTTTGAAAATTCCCTCTAACAACAAGGTCGCAGTGATTAGAAATTTCATACAAATATCCTTTACCTCAACGGGATTTCTGAGACCCTGTAGCGAAGCATGGGTGACCTGCTAGTTGAAATAAATTTGTTAGTAAATATACAAAATACGATAAATAAATAGTAATACAGAATACGATTAATGCTATGATAGAACGAGCTTTACTGAATAAAACAGTGTAATATAATTTTAATTTGGTATGGAAGTGTAACTGTCATGGAGAATGAGAGTGGATAACCCATACATTGACAAAATATGTATGATTAATCCGATCACTGAGTTTATTTCCGAAATCCGATCAAATTTTCTGGTATGAATGGTCAAGTGATGCGCGAAATTTCTAATTTATTGCTCGGCAAGCAGATAGCTGTGAGTACTGACTGTATCAACAGTCAATTATGAAGCAACAAATGCAGTTAACCTGATTATGAGCGGTGCGCAGATACGCGGGCGCAGTGGATTGTGTGCGAGTGATGGTTTTTCGAACGCCGAAAACTGATACACAATGAACTCGATTACCGGATAATTGCAAGCTCTCGCAACTACGCTCATCAAATCGTTAATCAATCACGCGATTATTGATCCTCAAAAATCATGACTCAACTGATTTGTGATTGGAGTCGCGGATGAAGGAAAACATTACATCACTATGCATTGATTTATTGGTGGTTGAGCCTAGTCTTGTGCTTGCTTGTGATAGGTTGTCTGTTTCTGTCCGCTAAAAATGTGTATTTCTGAAAACTGTTTTCACTATAAATATGCTCCCCTTTCCCCCTTCTCCTCTTATAACCCAACTTCTTCCTACTTCTGCTGCCATCTTTCACCCACGACAATGGACAGTGGAAAGTGGAAAGTTGACCGATGAAAGTTGATTTGTTGACCGATGAATGCTGTGAGCCTCTCAAAGTCTTCCCTCCTCTTCTCTTCCCTCCTCTCCTCCCTCTTCCTCTTCCTCATCTTCTTCTTCTTCTTCTTCTTCTTCTTCTTCTTCTTCTTCTTCTTCTTCTTCTTCTTCTTCTTCTTCTTCTTCTTCTCCTTTCTCCTCTTCTTCTTCTTCTTCTTCTTCTTCCTCTTCTTCTTCTTCTTCTTCCCTCTTCTTCTCCTCCCCCTCTTCTCCTTCATCTTCTTCTTTTTTTTCCTCCTCTTCTCCTTCATCTTCTTCTTCTTCCTCTTCTTCTTCTTCTTAATGATTCTCTCTCCTTCTCTCCTATCCAAAACTCTCGAATAATTGTAGAGATTCATAAATTGTGTGTTATATATAATAATAATAGAGACCCCCCCATCAGCGACCATTCCCGTTTCTAAGCAGAGCGTATTTTATCCCCCAAAAACTTTGTTTGATGCTGCTGCTGCTGTGAATGAGATATTAACAAACTACTCAAGCAGTCTCTGCCGCGCCTATTTTTGTTTATTCTTGCGCCTGCCTGCGTGTTTGTTGAACCAAACTTTAGGGCACTTATCAACAATAGCACAAACGTCTCTTACTTCTGTGTGGAGAGTATTATCACAGAAAAGGAGAGGACTCTAAATTATCTCTGGTATTATTGTGTACCTGAAACTTCAGTTCTAACTTCAAGTACAATGTCAGATTTCTCCGAAATTCATAATTCATGGTTTTTTGGGGATGACTTCCTTAATCTCTAAGAAATGTGAGAGACAATTCAATTTCGAAACTTATTCCCTAATACAGCTTATCGATATTATCCTTTTAAGCGAGTTGGTCTTGGAATGTCTGTTTGGGATACCAATTGATAGTATTATTGGAATTGTTAGCATGATGAAAGCCACCAAATACATTAAGTTAGTTCAAGATGAGAGATCTTCATGGTGAAAAATTCTAGTCTTCTCCAAAACTATAATACGAGAAATTTCAATAGATAATGTAGTTTTCTCGATAATAAAATTTTCATAAATTCTCCAATAGTCAATTTAACATGTCATATCTTATCAGCCTCTTCACTTCTTTCACGTTTTGAAGATCAATCTACTATTCAAATTATCAAAATATTTCACTTTCATTCTCATTTTGCATCTTTCTGCTTTGATGCAGAAATAGTTAGGCCTATTGGTGTACTATTACACCTACATCTTACACCTATTACAACTAATTCAATAGGCCTACATTCTAACTATTTGAATAGTAAGGAATGCAAAATGGCTGGTAACAATTCCCAAATTACCTTTCTTGTCTTGTACTGAAATTTAACCTTTCTTATAATATACTTTCCACACTGATTTTCTGTTAATCCGGATGGAATACAAGCCGTGGCGAAGCGTGGTATGCTTTAGGAAATATACCCAGAGATGACCAAATAAGCATACCACGCTTCGCCACTGAGTACAGGCCCAATGAATCCGTGTATTGTCAAAGCTCTGCTATTATAGGGAGATGTTCCCAAATCACGCAATTCCTTCAACAGTTCAGCATAAATACCTGTCACGTGATTCACAACATTCCTAAAATCAGTGTACTTTCTGCTTTCGTCTACAATGTATCCACATTATCTGATTTTTCTCCCAACATGATTACTCACTCACCCCTCTCTCCTATGCCTATCTTTCTTCTTTTTCTTCTTCTTCTTCTTCTTCTTCTTCTTCTTCTTCTTCTTCTTCTTCTTCTTCTTCTTCTTCTTCTTCTTCTTCTTCTTCTTCTTCTTCTTCTTCTTCTTCTTCTTCTTCTTCTTCTTCTTCTTCTTCTTCTTCTTCTTCTTCTTCTTCTTCTTCTTCCTTCTTCTTCTTCTTCTTCTTCTTCTTCTTCTTCTTCTTCTTCTTCTTCTTCTTCTTCTTCTTCTTCTTCTTCTTCTTCTTCTTCTTCTTCTTCTTCTTCTTCTTCTTCTTCTTCTTCTTCTTCTTCTTCTTCTTCTTCTTCTTCACCATTCCCCCACCTTTGCTTCCTTCCAGAATGAGCAGCAGCAGCAGAAGGCATGGCCTAGTCCATAAATCACGCTCCTCTCCATGACGGCAGCGTGAAAGAAACTGACTGATGGTGATGCTGATGATGTGGCAGAGAATGTGGTGTGTTATTATGCTACCCAATCCCCCCCCCATGAAGTCCTCCCTTCCCCCCCCGCGGCACATCGCATTACCAAATCACCGGCTTTGTATTTTTTCTTCTTGCTTTTTTCCTTGTTATTTGCCACCACTAGCGCGCGTCTTGTCATTCAGTGAAAAGAAAAAGTGAGACACCATCAGTGAAGAGACAGCCTTCTTTCGAATGGAGAGACACTGGCTGAGGACGGCTTCTCAATGCACATGATGATGATGATGATTGTCTTTCTAATTTGAATAATGACAACTGAACAACAATGGCGCAGAAAAAATGGGCGAATCGAATAATGGGCGAATGGCTGCCGGGTAATAAGGAAGAAGATGGATGTGTTGAAAGAAACAATGATGTTTGAAATCTATGAGACATATTGTTTTGGAATCATATTCTTCTTGCCAGAATGGAATAGGCATTCGTCTGTTCCGACAATAATATTCTTGTCAATGAAGTTTCACTATTTAATTGAAATATTTATTCACACACTATATAATTAAAATCTATTTATAATATTTCCATGTTTATATGAAGTACTTAGAATGTTCATGATTATATCTGAATAGATTGTTTGCCAAAAACTTGGATATGATTGCACTCTGTACTCAATGTAGGTGATTACTGCCACACAATCGCCGGGTATATTTCCTATAGGAAATATGACCAAATAAGTCCACCACGCTTCGCCACGGACTGCCACCTTATGAGTGGTTTACCAACATGTCTTCTTCCTAGGGATTAATACAGATGGGTTTGATTTATGAGTTTGTGTTTTTTACACTGGCATTCTTTCGATAAATGCTCCTACTAACAACGACGGAAGGCCTATTATCTGGGAAACCTCCTTTTTCAGGCAATAGACATTCAACTCTGTTTGTTTTTCATAATGAATCAGTTGTTAATAATAATAATTCCGTGTAACCTGGCTGGCTCAGGTATGGTGTCAGAGTTTTCAGGTCACTGCTGATCTGTTGATATTGTTCACTACTACTGATATCAGATCACTACTGAGTTGTTGATATGCTTAGAATGGAACGATTAAGTTGAATAGAATAATCAAGTTACAGTATCTATTAATGATGCACTTGGAAAAATCTACTGTTTCATTATTTGTAGGACTGTACTAAAGGGAGGAATACTGGTGAAATGTTACTCACTTTTAAAATGTTACAATAAGTAAACTGAGTCATCAATAGCACCCGAGCTGATAGTCTCATAAATGTTAGTTGCCTCTCTCACTCTCTCTCTCTTGCTCGAACTCTCTCACATAGAATCCCACGTCCTATCATTCTTTCTCTCTTTCTTTATCATCTATTCTATCTGATCCATTCTCTTTAAATCCTCTCAAATCAACTAGTAGACTAGAAATATGAATAATTTGTGGAGAGCTTTTTGAATCGGCCGCCTCTTCTGTCAGTGACCAAATTTTTTCAATAAATCATGGAAAATCACAATTTTCAATTAAAAAGTTAAGGCAGATATCGCACATTAAATCATCACCATCCACCAAACACCATCCTCTGATATAGATGTTTTTACTAATGCAGTACATTATTCTGATCAATATTCGAAATTCTACGAATACTGAATATACGAATAAATTTATCAACTACATCTCTTCTCAATTTGAGCTTCGGCCCATTTTCAAACGAAATGTTATGTTCAAAAATAGCTCTTTTGCATTTATGCAGGTTCTCAGCCCAAATGGTTACATTTGAAATGCATTTTGAGTGGAATGCAGTGCATTAGAGTAACGATGATATCATCTTTTATGACAAATTGACATTTTTAGAATGAATATAATATTTGAATTTATTATTCAAGCTAATGAATATTGCAAAAGAATCGGAAGTTCCATTTGCAATATATTTTTGTCGATTCATGAATAATCTAGCTTACCATGATAGAATGAGAATCGCCCATGAACTTTGAAATTAATTTGAACTGATAAACTCAGTGAGTTAGTTCCGAAAGAGTGGCATTTGCTCAATGGTACTTCATTTAAAACGTATAAAATATACGATATTTGTATTAATACGTACATTTGAATTAAAAAGTAATTTTTGAATCTATATTTAAATCAAAAACTGACAACAGATCAATAGAGTGAGAAACCGTCATAATCTCAAAAATCGCAAACTAGCTAAGGATTTCGGCAACGTAATGGATACCTGCCTATGTATCGATTCACAAAATGTATGCCTCCCTGCCTCTGATTGGCCGAAAGTTTATGAAGCGTGCTGTGATTGGTTGAAGAGTATCAAGCTCCACCCATCCGACAAGCTCATTCACTTGTGACTTGTCTCAGTTCACAATCATGCTATGATTTATCTGGATGATGATTTGTCATGCAATTTCGTTGATTGAATGTTCATTAATTTATTCATTTACTTATTTCTCTTATCTGAAATCTCTCAGCATGATGATCGAACATACAGTATCAAATACTTCATTTGTATAATAAGGATTGTTGGAATAGGCTCATAAGACAAATAAGTAATGCATTCGCGAATATTCTATGGAAGCAAGAAGTAACGATTTTTTTGGAAAGTGAACATTCTTAACCAAAATAGCTTAGACTGGGTATGTGTAGGCTGTTATTGGTTGAAATATTTAAATATCAGTTTTTGAATCGAATATTTCAACAATTATTGCCCTGAAGGTTGGAATAGTTATTGAGAATATTCTTGAGCAATCATTATTCTCCTGGATAGAATTTAGAACTCCTTATAGAAGTTATCTATAATAATAAATCATATTACCAATTAATTCATTTACCGATTAATTTTACCAATTATTGGGGATGATCTTGGTAATTATATAATCACCATAATAATTGGTGAAATTAATCACCATGAAACTAGGATGATGTGAGGAAAGGGTATGATTTATACTTCAACAGTATCATTTATACCATGAATATACTCATCAGACTCATTCAATCGTCTGATGGAACCAAGAAACCAATTTATTCATTGAGCTTCTTAAAATTAAAATCACATCTTATAACGACGATTTAATTCAATTAACTTTTCTTAATCCTGACACAAAACTCAATCTCAAATCTATGCAGCTTTATTCATTTTTCGCATTCTGGAACATTTTCTTGAACAATAAATAAATCTGAGAAGAATTCCATCATATGAAAAAAGTTTAACAGTTACTTGTTTTCAAGAACGTTGAATTGCGTTATTGTTCGAGTGTTGACAGAACTCGAAAAGTAACTTTCGAATCAGATTTCACACGCCCGTGAACATTATTCTCGGTTCTTATGATGAATAAATAAATATTCAGCCATGTGAAGATGACCTCAGAAAGTTTTTCTTCGTTGCTGCATTCAAGAACAAAACTCTCGTGAAGAAATGCGGGTAGGAGAGAGTGAGAGAGAAAGTAAAAGGTGATGAAGAAAGAGATGAAGCAATGCGAAAAGAGGAGAAGAGGATGGAGAGTGCCAGACAACTAAATATAAGAATAAGGATGAAGATCCGAGAGGAAGTGCACACTAGTAATAATGAGTAATATTTGGAAATAATGTAGATGAAATTCATAATAGAAACGGGGCAGAGAACGGAGAAGTGGATTAAGTAGGAAAATCTTCCAAAAGAAGTTAGAAAATCTTCCAAAAGAAGTTAGAAAATCTTCAAAAGAAAAAAGTAGAGTAAATAGAACAGAAAGATAATATACAGGGTTGATGAAAGTTATGGAAACGGCTTAATATTTCTTATACGAAGGTAATTTGACATTGGGGATCATACTGAAATTGAGAATACTACTTTACTGTGACTTCAAAAATCTTGTCCGCCTTCTTGGATCCGCCATATTGAATCTAACTTCATTTTTTTAAATGATAAGGTGATCATGTTATACATGATTTCGATACAGAATTTCAAGAGAAAATAAATGGCGAAAACCGCACATCGATATGTCAAACCGTTTCTAAGATATTCTAATTATTAATCAGACATATTTACATTGTCAGAGTGAGTGAAAAGTATTAGAACGGCTTGATATCTCATAATACAAAGGTAATTTGATGATAGGGTTGATTTAAAATCCTACACAAACCAAAAGTACTACCTTTACAGTGACTTTTTGAAATTTAGTCCGCCATCTTGGATTCGCCATTATTTTTCAAATTATGAGGTGGTGATGCGATAAATGATTTCAATACAGAATTTTAAATGAAAGTGAATGGCGAAGAAAAAGAAGAAAAAGAAGAAAGAGAAGAAGAAGAAGAAGAAGAAGAAGAAGAAGAAGAAGAAGAAGAAGAAGAAGAAGAAGAAGAAGAAGAAGAAGAAGAAGAAGAAGAAATAGAAGAAGAAGAAGAAGAAGAAAAAGAAGAAGAAGTTGAAAATATACGGAGCTATCGCAGACATTGTAAATATTGGCCACTATTTTCAGCGTTTCCCGACATTGCAGCAGGAAGTAGCCTATATAGCGCGGCGAGCTACATCACTTCTTTCCCTTTTTCATCTTCTTCTTTTTCTTCTTCACCAATCCTTTATTCTTCTTCTCCTTATTGCTGAACTGACCACTCATTAGCAATGCTAATGCTGCCAGCACGTTGTTTAGTCTTTCCTGTATCTTGTAAGAACATCGCCGCTGCTGTGGGCCGCCAGTAATAGACCACCACTACCAACTTGTAGTATCGGACGACGCCAACTTGTTTTATTAGCTACAAGGTAGGTTTGTTTGTTGGTTGTATGTACATGTTTGCTGATAAAATATTAGCATTTCTTAGCAGTGCTCAGCAGTCAGCACTCAACACGTTACTCGCTTAGGTGAGCCAAGCAACGTAGCAAACAAAAAAGTACTATAATCTTCCTTTTTCTTTCTCCTCTTCTTCTCCTCCCCGATTCTCCTTCGTGTTTTTCTTCGAAATTGGGGCATTACCCACATACAAACCTGGAGCTCATAATGTGGGCAGCATCCACACTAAAGTAATCTTCAAGATCGGGTATAATTCGGGTATCATTATGACTGTAATCTTATGTAATCATTATGTAATCATAGGATATCATTATGTAATCTTCAAGATCGGGTATAATTCGGGTGGAACCCTTCGTATATGGAACCCTTTTTGTTAGGGTGCTACATTTTGTTCGGTATCATCGTATACATTAAAAATTAGATATTGAAGCTGAAAAATCATTAGATGTGCAAATGCACATAAGGAGTGTTTATACGTACAATGATCCACTTGCAACAGTATCAGCCGATGAGGTTAGTTGGCGACAGCTACTGTTGCAAGTGAATCATTGCTTGTGCAAATGCACCTTCATTCTAGGATTGTACCTACAAGAATGCTGCTGCCTTTAGCTGCTGCCTTTGGACCCGATAGCGCGTTAGGGCCTTATTGCGATCGTACTCGTGTCCATCCATTCGTCCATCTGTCCGTACGCACGATATCTAACGAACGGAAAATCATCCATTTTTTAAGTTTGGAATAAAATATCTTCATAGATAAAGTAAGAATCCTATTGATTTTGAACATTGAGTTTGAATTTAGGAAAGATACAAGCCAAAAATAGGAACTGTATTCTCAAATACATGATATTATTAAAGTACCGTATCACAATGCTTCAATTCACATGCGAGGTCGATTTTTTTGCAAACAAATTTCAAGTTTTAATCAATTATCCATACAATTTTCATTACAATAAATCATTACTGATGAATTGAAATTATTCATTTTTTTTGGAATAGCCTATTATCATTTATGAAAGCGGTTGTCCCAGTGGTAGCAGGTGAGTTTTGATAAGAGACGGCGCCTAACACACCTGTTGTTAAGGTGACCAGTTCCTCTAAATACAATTTATGAGCCTCAAAATCTCTTCCCGATGCTTCGGAACCCACCTAAAGCTGTAGGTCCATTCATCTCTCATCATCATCCAAACCACGCAAAAGCCTAGAGCTAATGTGGGCATCATGCCCAGCAAAAAAATAAGACAATTGCAGAAAATTGCCGCTATGTTCACTACTTGAGTAATTCTTAAAAATTACTGTCCTGTTTTTTCTGTACACTACGGTATCGAGTCCTTGGATACTCCATTGCATCGGTTTATTTATTCTATGTAATCACGAAAAACGTTTGTGATAGAAATCATCATCTTAATCAGTATAGCAGCAAGCAGCATCACTTTAACTTGTCAGAAAACATATGTTTCGGCCACCAGTATCACAATACTTAACCTACAAATGCTGAATCTTGCAGATTATTGAAAAGGTCTTTTAAAAAGTCATTCTTTAAAATGGTCTTTTGAAGACTTTAAAGGTCTTTTGAAGACTTTAAATGTCTTTTAAAGACTTTAAAGGTCTTTTAAAGACTTTAAATGTCTTTTAAAGATTTTAAAGTTTAAATCACTGTTTAAACAGCTGTTTTCGGACAAGTTAAAATAATCCTGCTATAGCGGCAGCAGAATAACGGCAAGTGGTTTTGGAAACAGCTGAGAACAGCTGAGCAAAAGGCTGGTGAGGCCAACAAGTGCCTGAGGAGCGGAGTAAATGAATCGTGTGCTGTTCTCCTTTGAGGGCGACTGCTAAGAGAAAAACGTTGCACGCCGTCAATTTCCATAGAAAACAGCCGCGGCAGGGAAAACTTTTTTCCGGACCCCAAACAGATCCATGCAAGGGCAATGCTAACAAATGTAATGAGATAATCTGTTCGTTGCCGACGCCGTCTTATTCTTTGCAGCCTAGATTTTTTCCACTTTTATTCTGTTTGGCTACTTCTTTTAGCTGAACTGATTTTGTTTCTAAACTGAAACGCAAGGAAGATCCAACTAACCGGCACCTGATGAGGTTCTTCTTTTTCTTGGTTTTTTCTTTTCTTCTTCTTCTTCTTCTTTTTCTTCTTCTTCTTCCTCTTCTTCTTCTTCTTCTTCTTCTTCTTTACTTCTTCTTTTCTTCTTCTTCTTCTTTACCTCCTTATTTCCCTTCTTTTTCTTCTTCTTCTTCTTCTTCTTCTTCTTCTTCTTCTTCTTCTTCTTCTTCTTCTTCTTCTTCTTCTTCTTCTTCTTCTTCTTCTTCCTCTTCTTCTTCTTCTTCCTCTTCTTCTTCTTCTCATCTCTCTTCTTCTTCTTCTCTTCTTCATCATCTTCTTCTTCTTCTAATTTTTCTTTATCCTATTCTTCATTTCTTATAATGTCTCTATACTCAACCATAGACATTCATTTATTAGTTGTTGGACTATTCTTTCACGTTTTTTTGTTAGTAATAACTAAATTCTTCTTATTTTATCCCTTATCTCCATCCTTCATCCATTCTTTGTCTCCATTAGAACTTTTCGTCATCTACTTTTTCCTCCTCCTCATCTTTTGTTCTTCTTCTTATTATTTTCCTTCTTCTTCTCCTCCTTCTTCTTCTTCTTCTTCTTCTTCTTCTTCTTCTTCTTCTTCTTCTTCTTCTTCTTCTTCTTCTTCTTCTTCTTCTTCTTCTTCTTCTTCTTCTTCTTCTTCTTCTTCTTCTTCTTCTTCTTCTTCTTCTTCTTCTTCTTCTTCTTCTTCTTTCTTTCTTCTTCTTCTTCTTCTTCTCTTCTTCTTCTTCTCCTTCTTCTTCTTCTTCCTTCTTCTTCTTCTTCTTCTTCTTCTTCTCTTCTTCTTCTTCTTCTTCCTCTTCTTCGTCTTCTTCTTCATTTTCCCTTTCATACAGCGCTGTTCGAGTGAAAAGTTTGTTGAGAAGCAAATTAAGTTTGTTACGAAACCATATAAATGCAAATTAAATCTGGAGCAATGGAATCCCTCTTCCCCTTCTCCTTCTGCCTTTGCCACGCTAATTTATTCTATTCTACTTCTCACGCCTTTCGCCTGCTCAGACATGTTCACGCGGCTCTCTGTTGGCTCAAATTAACTAATTCGATTGGTCCAAATTCAATAAATTTCACCTGCTTTTTCCATTTTCTCTCGTTTGCAAGATTGGTGGACAGTAGTACAGTGAGATTCAATTGATAAGACTCCAGTCTTGACGCGTTTTTCCCAGACATTGAATCGGACTACTACTATTGGATTGCTACTGCTCATTGTATAATTTACTGAAGACCAAAATTTTTCAAGTTTCCTACCGGCATTAGGAAGTTCCTCTCAATAATAATTGATTTCCTCATTAATTTCATTTCTTATAATCAAATGTAACATGTTCCGATAAGCATGATTTCCTGACGCAATTCAACATTGAAAGGCCGCATAAATCTGATACAGTTGAAAAGAGCCTGAAAAACTGAAAAAGAACCTGTTAAAAGCCTGTTAAAAAAAGTTTTGTTTTGTTTGTTGAAGAGCCAGGGTTTGATTTTTCTTCTATGTTTTTGAGTATTAATGCAGTTTGTTTGCATCTTTCTATGATTCTTCATTCATTGATAATGTTAGCTTTTAATTGAACGTATCGATAGAAGAAATAACGTAATCACTCACATAAATCACACAGCCCCAGTCAATTAGATAATAACTCTTAGGCTAGGCGTACACCGGTTAGTCAAGACAAGACAAGACGAGATTAGTCACGTTTAGTCACAGTACTTCACATAGTTGCTTATGAAGCATCGGTGTGTGCTGCTTCATAAGCAGCTATGTGAATTACTGTGACTAAACGTGACTAATTTCGTCTTGTCTTGTCTTGACTAACCGGTGTACGCCTAGCCTTAGAAAATAACTACGAATAGATTCAATAGATAGAACTCGTTGTCGAACGAGCTATGCTTGGCTAACGGCGTCAATTGAAATACTTTAATATGTGCATATTTGTAATCCGAACATTTTGGCAATAAAGAACGACATCCGAACAAAACCACGACAATTATAGAGGGCTTATTTCACATATAAGAGTCTTTAATGCATTCTAGGATTGCATAGACTTTAGATATTTCAGGCGAGCCTCGAGATCCTCTTTCTGAGCAATTTAGGGACTATCATCCTTGTTCAATTAAAAATTTACGAGGATACCTTCTTGCTAGTTTAATTTCTTGTACATTAAGAATATCATCCAACTTTTTTATGGGTTTCAGAGGAGCAAAAGCGAATGAAAATATTCGAAGTTGGAAGAAGTTCAAAGTTCAAAGTGGAAATTACTTACGTTTTCAACTTTCTGAGTAGTAGTAAAGGTAATCTCTTCATTATCAAACAAAACTCACGTTTATTGCTGGTAGGCCATTGCAGAAATTTCAAGTAGAACAGCCAAAGAAAATATTTCTCTATATTCTATTATTTTTCATCCTATACTAATGCAATCATGGTATCAACATGAATTGGTAGATATGCAATGCATGAGATAATTTCAATATTTCGAGCCTCCTGGTTATCAAAAACCGCCCATATGTTGAAGCTGCGATCGTGATCGGTGTAACCTCCCCCCCTCCCCTTCACCATATCTTAAGCCCCATGATCGCGCGCTATGAAGTTTGAAACTCGTTCAAGAGATTAGTGGCTCGGCGTAACTTGCTTCCAACTGTGATTGTGTGCTCAAAACACTCGCAGCGTGCTCAAATGAGCCAATCGAAGGGTTGCCTTGCCTCTCTCTCTATTCAGGCAAAATCAGGCATGAAAGCCTGCTCGATGCTGCTTCAACTATTTCAACTATCTGCTTGAAATCTAATCAGAGCATGAACCTGTTGGGGAAACCCGAGAGAGAAAGAGAGAGAGAGCGCGAAAGTGGAAGAGAGTAAAAGTGAAAGATATAGAGAGAGAGGGAATAAGAGCGTGATGAAGAGTGAGTGAGCAAGAGAAAGTGAGAGAGAGTTTTTGAAACAGAGAGCGAGAGAGAGAGAGTTAGCGTGTATGAGAGAGAGGGACAGGGTTAATGAATCAGGAGTGTTTTCATACAGGATCATTATTATTGACAGTTTCCAAATTTCCTATTCATAGGTTTGCGTTTGATCGTTTTTGCTTCAAAGGAATTCTGAAAGGATCTTGTGGAATGGAATGGAAATCTTATCAATAGAAATGCTCTTCATTGATGTATGATTAACATGAACAAATAAATTAGTTATTAATTTTATTCTTTATCAGGGCTGAAGCCCTTTAGCACCCCCCCTCCTGGCTACGCCCTTGCCTTTCACATCAACAGACTGCTCGGGCCACGCTAGATTCGCCAACGGTAAAAGTGCTTAGTGAGGTCTCGGCTGAACGGAGCGGAGTGGCACAATGACCTTGAACTTGGCATTGAAATCGTAGCGGCGTCACTGGTGGCGGGATCACCAACCACCTATAGTCAGATTCAAGTCAAGAAGTCAGCATTGCTTAGATGGGAGTTTGCTATCCTTGTTCAGCACAAGGCAGTTGCTGATGTTTCTATCCTATTCGCACTGTGCATAGTTGCCGCACTGTGCATTGTTGTCGCACACAGTCCCAACTAACACGTTTGGTGCAGTTGTAAATCCTCATAATATACAATTTAGTATTGAGACATTTTCTTTGCAGAAATACATCAACACAAACTCAAGCAAGTATTGTACCTCTCCTAAATGTTTGATAGAGCTCAAAAAAATAGTGAATAATATCCACCTTAAAATTCTACATTTTGCAATATTGCAGTAAAATATCGCAATATTGAAATATAACTATTTTCTATTCCCATGATCACCATTATAGAAATCGATTAGATAGAAATAAATTCAGAAATGTGCGAGCAGTAGGCTTTTCATGTTAATATACATGATTGTTTTAAGAGAAGATGTTAATTTTGTTCTGTTTGTTCCTATGTTAATGCATGTTTATTATAAGTTTTAAGATGTTAGTTAACTTTTTAAGTAGTATTATTTTTTGTTGACAAATAGAAGAATGGAAAAGAATCTGAAATTAATATAACTCGTCCTAACTTGAGAAAACTTTTCAGCCCTATATTTGATGATTTTCAAGTAATGCAGGAATCATTATGAGTAAGCCTGAATGTATCGGTCATGTTATGATTTTCCAACTTGATATTATGATAGTAGCTCTAATGATGAAGCAAATGCAAACTGATTAAGATGATGGTTCGAGCTAGGGCCCTGGCTCACACGCACACACTCTGATAACTGTGTTAACCTATTAATGTCGCTACAGCCGATTAACGTCGTCGCTTTAACCGGTGTCCATCGTTATCAACGGAAGTGACTCGCCGCCGCTACGGAACCGGAACGGATCGGACACGTTGCATAACCGCTATTGTGGCTATTGTCACTATTATCCCAGTCACATACTAATAATTACGTTCACCTAATGGCTATTGCCACTCAGTGCCAGCGGCAGTAGTGACGTCACATTAGTGGACGATTCACAAACGTCACATTAGCAGACGATTTATAAACGTCATACTAATTTTAAATCTAAAGTGATTGTAGTCACAAAATGAGCTAATTGAGTTTGTTGCAACGAATAAGGTTATTTCTATAGTATGGAAGCTCTTTTAGTGTAGAAGCCTACCCTACAGGACTGATTATGTAAATGGGCTTTGATTAGGCTATCGAGGCTTACATTATTGATTCGATTATCATTGGTTATTTCTAGCTGCTTGTACGAGCAGGGCCCAGCTATTTGTTGAAGCATTGAATTGTGAACTGAAGTATTATTGTTATTGATACTAATTAAAGCATTCTTCAACTAACAAGTACACTTGGTTCATCGTGACTAGCACCTGAATTGACAGTGAATCATTTTAAATTCACCTCATTACAACTTTTTAGCAGTTAATGAGATTTTTCATTAAATAGATAATTTCCTCTGAAAATTTACTGTCTGCATCACAGTGTATTAATATCATTTGAACTTGTAACATTATAGGATTACAAATTCCTAATAATAATTTCAAATCATGAATAAATTTCAATTTTACCTAATTACAAGGTTCTGCTTTGCGAATCTGCGAATTCCAGATGTATAAACGACCAGGCTTCACTTTCATCCGATTTTTATTATATGCAAGCTATCAAATAATTGAATTTCTGAATAGCGGTACTCACTTTTTTGAAAGAAAGTTTTTGCGATAAACAAGTAAGATTATTTTTGGAAAGGTGGCTGTAGATGTGGAGCCTGATAAGACTAGATTTCTTTTGACAAGGGGAGAAAAATATTTGCGGTTATCCAGATGTGGAAGAAGGGGAAGTTTCTTTTTCAGGCGAGATTTCTGAAAAGGGTATTCCAGTTGCGGCCGTATAGTAGCAGAACGATAGAAGGTTGGTTTCGAATCCAACTCGAAAACATTCTGAAAAACACCAGCAATCTTTTTCTTTCCCTTCTCATCTACTTTTATCACTTTTTTCTGTCATTTCTTTATATTTTTCCTACTTCATTTTTCAGTTGTGTAGAATGCATATCGAACGAAACATAATATTACCATAGTCCAAACAAATATATCTTATATATATATTTGGACTTACAACACAAAAAATGTGAGCTTAAAATAATTATAATGAAGCCAAACTGTATTACCTGCGCTTGAGCTTACTGAATCGATCAAAAGCTGGTTCGTTCAGTGCAATCGTTATTTCAGCACAACACCAAGTTCACTGGAAAACAATGACTCTATAAGAATTCTTTAGAACAATTGAAAAAAAACAGGAATTGATTAATTTAAATCCTGAATAGCTGAATACTGGACGTTGATTAAGAGTAAAGCAGCCACAACAATTAATTCTCAAACGCTTTGACAAAAACAGTGTTGGATATCCAACCTCATACTGGTAGGTCACTCTCTCTCTCTCACTCGCTTTCACTCTCTCTCTTTCCTCCCGTGATTTCCATTTCTCTCCATACTCTCTCTCTCACAGTATCTGTCTCTCTCACTCTCTTCTTTTCCAAGAATGGACATTTATATGTTCAAACTTCGCCTTTTCATGTAAATAAATGTACCTGTCAAACATTAAAATTTCCCGGGGGAGGGCCCCCTTATGTCTGGGGGTTCCATACCCTCCAGACCCCCCGGTGTTGCCCCCCCCCAAGTCAATTTCTGGCTACGCCCCTGTATACTGTAATAAATAGTGTTCCCCATAAATCCCATCAGACCTAGCTTTTCAAGATGTAATAAATGAATATATTATTATGATTTTTCTCTCTCTCACGTGTTGTCTTCCTTTTTCTTCCTCACACAAACCTCTACTCTAGTACACTCTCTCTCATCGTCTCTCTCTCTCTCTCTCGTTATACTGCCAGTAGCAGCCTCTGATCAGTAAATGAGGTTGAGGTGAAATGGCGATGATATCTCATTAAATTTCAAATTACTGTATATATATATGTAGAGTGAGCTGTATTATAGGCAGTAGATGATGGATGATGATCTGAGCGTTATTATAGGCGTGCGGCGAGCAACAATAATCATTGTTTTGATTTGGCTCTATATGAGCTTGGACGAGTTTATGATGGAGTTGATGATTAATTATTATCATTCACATGCTGCCGGATTCAAATGATCTATCAATAGGGGTGTGTTTTAATAGGTGTAGAGGGGGGGGAACGAAGAAAGACTGGAGGGAAACATAGATGGAGAGGAGGAAGAGGAGAAGGAGGAAAGAGGAAGAGGAAGTGAGACGAAGAGTGAATGGAATGAATGAATAGGAAGAAGAACTAGAATTGAGAGGAAGATCACAAATCAACTGTGCAAGGTTTCAATGGACTATGACTATGATACATCACCTTTAAATATTTCAACTGATGAGGAAAGTTAATTTATTGATCAATCTAATGTGATTGGTGAATTGTGATACCATTGTTGGTGAACAATTATTCCATTTATGGATTTTCGATAGTTTTCAATTCAAATTTGACGTTTTTAGACATACAATTACAATATTTATATCAAAATGTGGGAGAATTCAACAGGAATTTCTCCAACTCTGAACAGGGATTTGAGATATTGATCTACGAGATGGGTTATTAATGATGCTCTTTCATATTTAAAATATTGGTTTCTTCCAAGTCTGTTTGATTCATTTACCGGAAAGATTTGAATCTTTTGGTCTTTTAAAAGATTACAAAAAACTGATTTGTGCTTCATAAAATTATAAGTACCATGATGAAATTCAAATTTGTTGCAATCGGTTCATTGAACCATTGATTTAGAGGACTTTCTTGAATTTATCATCAAATATTGGATTATCATTTCGCGCTAATCATCATTATCGAATCAATTGTGAATTTTGCTCAGCGCACTCTACTTCTCTCCTAATCAACTTTCGACTGGTCGCAACCTCAAATAACCTTTTGGAAGACAAATGCTGCTTTTTCCTTCGTTTCCAAATACCTCAGGGCAGATCCGACGCTTTGTAATCAGAGTCAGCCGTCGAGTCGAATCAATGTACCGGAGACATTGTTGCAAGTGTGACTTGTGATTCGTGAGTCTTGACTCGGCCTGTGCGAGTCGGGAGTCGTTTTTCTTTGGAGCGTTGGTTGAGTGCGCCATCATAGCACCAAGAATCCGATTACACGACTCGAGCTGCTGAATTCTAATGCCTCGACGTCTTTTGTTGTCACAGATGAAAAGAAAAAAGCATAAGGAAGAGTAGAGAAAATGATCAGAGTAGGGATAGTGAGAGAGAAAGCTGGAGGAAACTTGAGAAAATGGGATGTAGAAAAGAAATGTTAAGACAAAGAGAGATGATAAGGAAAGGAGTGTGAGAGGAGTGAAAAGGGGAAGAAGAAAGAGTAGGAGAAGTGAGAAAGAGTAAGAATAGGGAAAAGTGAGATCTGAAATAAGATTGAAGAAGAATGAGAAGAGAAGGACGAGTAAGAAAGCGTAAGAAGAGTAAGAGAAGTGAGGGAATAAAGAAAAGATAGAAGAGAGAGGAATATAATATATGGGATGGATAAAATTGAACGAATGAAGAGAAGAGAGTGACAAAGCAGAAGGAGAGGGAGGCAGTTTTGGAGTCGAAAGAGCGAGTGGAGAAGAATGAGAAGAGAAAGAGGTGAAAGCCAAGTGAAAATGGAAATAAATGAGAGATGATGTAGGAAAAAAAGTAAAAGGGACGAAAGAAAGAGAAAAATAGATCGTAGAAAATAGAGAAGGTGAAGGGAGAGACAAGGACGAGAAGTAGAAGAAGAGAAGATAGAAGATAGAAGTAGAAAGGAATTAGCAGGAAGAGATTGGGATAAAGTGATTTTGCAGTATGAGAAGGAGAAGAGGGAAAGAATGGAAAATGAAAGGGTGTGAAAAGGAGGGAAGTAAGCAGAAACAAATACAGAAGAGGAAAATCTAGGAAAAGAAGAAGAATATCCAGAAGGAAAAGAAATAAACGATTGAAGAGAAAAAGGAAAAGAAGGAGAAGAATGAAGAAGAAGAAGAAGAAGAAGAAGAAGAAGAAGAAGAAGAAGAAGAAGAAGAAGAAGAATATCCAGAAGAAAAAGAAATAGACGATTGAAAAGAGAAAGAAGAAGAAGAGGAGAGAAAGAAGAAGAAGAAGAAGAAGAAGTGAAGAAGAAGAAGAAGAAGAAGAAGAAGAAGAAGAAGAAGAAGAAGAAGAAGAAGAAGAAGAAGAGAGAAGAAGAAGAAGAAGAGAAGAAGAAGAAGAAGAATTATTATGAAAACGAAGAAAGAGAAGAAGGAGATAGAAAGCAAGAAATAGGGAAAAGAAGAAGAGGAATAAGATGGAGAGAAAGTCCGTAATGGACGGTCGTCTTGGCGTTTTACTGCCGGTGAATCGTCCACTGAATTTCAATCAGAAGAAAAAGGAAAGCAGGAGAAGAAGACGAAGCATTCAGTTTTCTGCCTCACGGCTACTCTGTATATCAGCCTACCCTCCCCCCTCACAACTCAAATCCCCCTCCAGCACCACCACTAAACCAACCTCAGTGGCAAACAGATACCTTCAATGCAAAGTGGTCAATTTTTCAATCTGTATCTAAAAGCTTTGTTACCCAAAAATATAGAAGTTGATTTCGTGAGGGATGGCTTGACCAATGAATATTACGTGAAATAACAACTTTACTTCCTGTATTTTTCAACTGTATTACTTACTTTACTACTGGAGAAGATGAAGATGGAGAAAACAGAAAGAAGAAGAAGAAGAAGAAGAAGAAGAAGAAGAAGAAGAAGAAGAAGAAAGAAGAAGAATAAGAAGAAAGAAGAAGAATAAGAAGAAAGAAGAAGACAAGAATTTGAACACGAAGGTGGTGAGAAAAAGAGGGAAAACACTGAAAATTCAGAAGATGAAGAATAATAATAGATTCAACAATCAGAATCAAATAAGAAGACGTATTACTGTCATGAGTATCATTTCAGTCATACAGTGTATTGACCCTTTTTTTTGTTCTTTTTCACCATGTAAACACTCAGTCGGCTAATTTTGTTTGATTTTGATCATTGTCAATAAATTTATAATGAGCAATAACATAAAAATTGATATTTAATCTCAAGAATGATCAGTTATCAGGAATAACATTCAGGGATTGGCGATTTGTGTCACTAACTGCCTTACAATGGTGCCGGAGAACTGAGGATTACCAGAACTAGCTAAACGAAATGAAGCTCTTTCTTATCCACCCAATTACACCGTCGCTTCAAACGCCATTTCTCTCTCTCTCTCTCTCTCTCTCTCTCTCTCTCACCCCACCGACACTCTCTTCTCACCATTCTCACTCTCTCCTTGTTTCTCTCCTGCCCTTAAACAGTCATCATAGAAGGGCAGGCACTTTCTGTGTTGGCCAATTACAATTTAATTCAATTCGTGCGTTACATTTGATTTCTGTGTGTTGGTAGTGGTAATAGTGCCGGGGGGCGGGGGGGAGGATCTTGACCGTATATTCAAATGTAATTAAGGAGGTAAACTCAGTCGGCACCACCGTTTGGTTCCTTTCTCATCCAACTCTTGGTTACATTGTTAATTCTCACTTCCCGCAATGTCCTCCACTTTCTATCATTTTATCTGATTGTTAGTTACTCTCTTACTCTCTCACAGCCTCTTTCTCTCTCACTCTCTCTCTCTTTTCACCTCTGGATGGCTTTTGAGTAGACACGTGCTTCAGTTCGTGCTCCGTTGAAAGTGATATAATCGCAGGGTTATTTAGCTCGAACTTCATCATATTTTATATCAGATCATTCAGTTTTTCGCACAGTTTAATTGTATATATTTTTCAATTCAATCTTTATCGTTGTTTTTAAGTTATTAGTGATTGAATTATTAGTGTTCAACTAACCTAAAACTTAGTTTCAATATGGTCAACCCACGAGGCAACCGTAGGCAGGAGACCCCTAAACAAAGGGCTGCAAACAACGCAGGTAGGCAGCCAGCTCCCGGTGGGTCAACGACCCCACTACCCACCCCAGCACACTCGCCAGCACCAGCCACCAGCCAGCTCGCCGACGAAATCCTGCAAAGGATTAGAAGCGAGGTCAACCTAGCTGTAACCGAGGCCCTCGCTGTCTTCCAGGCGGAAATTGATAGTCTCCGCCAAGAAAATTCCGAACTACGTAAGAGGATGGCGACCATGAAGGAGGAGTGTGAGATGAAAATAGACGACCTCGAACAATACGGTCGTCGAACGTCCCTTCGGTTCTTCGGGATTCCCGAAAGAAACACAGAGTCAACCGACAACCTCATTCTCAACACTTGCCGTGAGAAGTTGGGAATCGACCTCACGATCGGTGAGATTCATCGATCACATCGTGTGGGTCGTCCCCAGCAGCCCGGCCAGGGCAACGACAAGCGTCCCCGCCCCATCATCGTACGCTTCGATGGGTACCGGACGAGGCAAAAGGTGTTCTCTGCGAAGAAAGCACTCAAAAACCAGGGGATCACCATCAGGGAGGACCTGACGAGGCACCGGCTGGCGCTCTTCAACGCTGCGGCCGACAAGTACGGGATCCGCAACGTGTGGACGATCGATGGCCGGATCAAGTTCGCCGTCGGGGAAGGAGCCGCACGCCGCATCCGCACCGCCGAACGTCTCGCCGACCTCCACTGATCAGCCCATGCTGGTTGCTCGAATGGCTGACTCTCCACTCAATCAAAGGTGAGCTTTTATTGATTCAATTATTGCAGATTCATAGATTAATGTCATTAGCCTTATTTAGTTGATTGTATTTTTTCAATAGTAATAGTAATAATAATAATAATAATAATAATAATAATAATAATAATAATAATAATAATAATAATAATAATAATAATAATAATAATAATAATAATAATAATAAACTTATTATAATATATAATAGAATCAGTATAAGTTTAGCGACAAAATTAGAATAATTTACTTGAATCCCTCTTGAGTCAGCCATTTATTTATTTATTTATTTTTTTCCTCAGTTCCAGTTATCGGGTTCGATCAAATAGATATCATTTCCTAGTCCTAAAATACATAATTTCAATGTTCCACGTAGGATATAAATATGATATTCTGAAACTATACTTTGTATGCTAGATTTCCAGTATGATTAGTATAAGTGTGGTATAGTAGAGTAAAGTTTAGTATAGTAGAGTATAGTATAGTATAGTATAGTATAACATAGTATAACATAGTATAGTATTGCATAGTATATTATAGTGGTATATAGTATAATAGTATAACATAGTATAACATAGGATGTGTATTTATAGATAGTATACTGTGTAGTATTTACAATTTATTGGTGTAGTGCATGATATTTTCTATAGGACATGAAGTTTATAATTCTATGAATGCTATAGAGTGTACTACTTTATATTATGCAGTATATACTGTTCGGCAGGATCAGTATAGAAAGATCTATTAGTATAGCAGTTCTATAGAAACCGTTCTGATCATGGCTGCTTTAATCTATTACTCACTCTACTTTACCTAATAATAACCTCTATCTTTGTCAGGTAGAACAGGGTAGGCCCTTTTTCTATAGATTTCTGACTTTTTGCTCTTCTTCGCACTGCTCGGCTGTCTTCATCAACCCATTCACTCCTTCTCTATACACCATCATAGCAATTATTTTCTCTCACTTTCTTTTCTCTCTTCCTCCTACCCCTGTTACTTTGTGTATACTGTATTGTACTGTATTTCTCCTCTCTCTAAGATTCACCAATCGATCAGTCATTTATTCTCTTTCTATAATATGTTGTATTCTGCTGTTGTTTCTGCTCTCTTTTCTTCTTGTTACAGTTGCACCAGTTTCCCGCTTCCCCTCCTACCCACGATCGGCCTCTTTCTACCACTGCCCGCCTGCAGCCCACCACGCTGGATTGTATCATACTGGAACTTGAAATCATGGATCTCACTCATACTTGTGCGCGTAAATTCGAACTTTTTACATAATTATTTACGGTAGCCGAACTGATACTGCATACACGATGCTCTCGGCTCTTCAAGCGTCCGTTTCAATTAGGTTAAGTTATCTTAGTTTTAGTTTCATTCTCATCTTCATGCTTTGCTCTTTGTCTATATTAATGTCAATTCGCAACTCTTATCATGCCCCCTTCTGACAACTTAGCTTGCTCGCTTTCGATTCATAATAATTTGAATAATGAAATTAATAGTAATGACACAGGTCTAATATTAACTGATAAGCTTCGGCCCTATAAAAAACTTTTCAAAGCCGCCCATCTCAACATTCAATCTCTCACTTGTCACATTGACGAACTCAGAGCAATCTCTCGTTTTCAAAACTTTAATATCATTGGAATATCAGAGTCATTTTAAAGCCTAGTATCTCATCCAACCAAGTTGCATTATCTGGTTACACCCTTTTCGTAATGATCGGTTGAATAAAGCTTGTGGTGGCGTAGCAATATATGTAAAAACGACATTAAAACCAAAATATTAACTACATCTGTACAAGAATACTCTGCAAGACCTGAATTTATGCTACTTGAATTATCTCTATCTAGTTCAGATAAATTATTAGTTGGAATTTGTTATCGTCCACCAAAGATAGGTCATTTCACTGATTTTGAAAATGCATTGCTCTCATTTATGCCATTCTATAGTCGCATTCTAGTAATGGGAGATATGAACACTGACCTCAACATGACTCACCGTAACTTTGACTTTTACCAACTGACTACAATCTTTCAATGCCTCAACTTGACCATTCTACCACTTGACGCAACTCATCATACTACTGAATCTGACACGTTCATAGACCTACTTGTAGTGAGCGATCCAAATGAGGTTGTACAAACAGGTCAAATCTCTGTCCCAGCTATTTCTGGACATGATTTAATCTATTGCGTGCTCTCTCATAAAACATTGAGACCGGATCAGAAATTTATTACTTACAGGGACTTTAAACACCTTGACGAAGGCGCTTTCCTGACGGACGTAGCTCGGACTCCATGGCATCAAATTGAGGCATTACCCTCAGTTGATGAAATGGTTGAAACCCTTGAAAATTGGACTTTGCAATTATATGACAAACATGCACCCTACGTGACTAGGAGGATTAAGAGAAAACGACGGGTACCATGGATGACTGACGACATTCTTAAAATGATGGGACAAAGAGATAAAGCTCACAGAAAATTTAAAAGGACATTGGACTTGAACAGTTTAATTGAATATCGAAGTTTGCGAAATAAAGTTAAGCAGCAATTACGTAACTCAAAGATTAGGTATCTGAACTCACTCATGACTGACAATAGGCAGGACTCTAAATCATTGTGGCGAGGAATAAAAGAATTTGGCCTTGGTAAACATAAATCTGAAACTAAAATTGACTTACCATTAGACCATATAAATGACCATTTTCTTTCACATTCGACTCAACGTGACGAAGTAACCATCAGTAATCATATCGACAATTTAAAAGATCAAGTAATTAACTTAAACATACCACTTGCTAACCAATTTCATTTTCATCATATTTCAGAACAAAAAGCTTTAAAAGCAATCCACCACATGCATAGTAATGCCACTGGAGCAGACAAAATCCCTATCAAATTTATAAAGAGAATGGTATTTGCAATCCTTCCAGTCATCACTCTAATTTTTAACAAGTCTCTTGAAAATGGTAAATTTCCTGAAAATTGGAAGCTTGCTCTGGTTCGTCCTTTAAACAAAGTTGCCTCACCCAATAAAGTTGAAGACCTTAGACCAATCAGTATCCTCCCTGCTCTATCAAAAGTACTTGAAAGACTTGTTCATTCACAAGTTGTATCATTTCTGGAACAAAATAACAAACTTCACAACTTTCAATCCGGATTTAGAAAATCCCATTCAACTGAGACAGCTCTTCTGCGTGTAACCGATGATATTAGGCTGGCTATGGATCAAAGAAAATGTACAATCTTAACTCTTTTTGATTTTTCCAAAGCATTTGACACAGTGGATCATGAAATTCTCCTTAACAAATTAGCTATTCTTGGATTTAGTAATAAAACTCTAGTATGGTTCAATTCCTACCTTAAAAATAGAAAACAATGTGTATCTGTTGGTGATAATAGTTCAAATTGGAAAAATGTTATACACGGCGTTCCTCAAGGTTCCATCCTAGGTCCCCTCTTATTCACCCTGTATGCAAATGACCTTCCTTCTGTTATCAAGTTTTCCAGTTTTCATACCTATGCTGATGACCTTCAAATTTATGCTAGCTGCCCCATCACAAAAATCAATGATACAGTAGATAAAATTAATCAAGATATAAACTTAATTGTAGAATGGACTAGGAAAAATGGCCTCAAATTAAACCCCACTAAAACGCAACCCATAATAATTGGTTACTCACGCCTAGTCAACAATATCGACTTGACCACAATCCAAAAAATTAGTGTTGATGGTAATGAAATTCCCTATTGTAGCTCTGTTAAGAACTTAGGTATAATCATGAATAAAACACTAGACTGGACAGAACAAGTAAATAAAACATGTAAAAAGGTTTTCTCAGCCATGCACCCCTTAAAGAAATTGCAAGATATCCTACCCAGAAATATCAGATTGTTACTTGTTCGATCTCTAATCTTCCCGCACTTGATGTATTGCAACTCCGTACTTAATGATATGCAGGTTACTCTAAATGATAAACTTCAACGCTGTCAAAATTATTGTTTGAGGTTTGTTTACTCTCCAACGTCATGAAAGGATCACCCAAGCCCATATTAATAGCTCAACTTTAAAACTACCTGATCAGAGACTTTTTCGAATAGTTAAACTTGTTAGAGATGTATTAAAATATGGCCAACCAAATTATTTCAAAAATGATTTTAAATTTGTTTCTGATGGTAGGAGAATAGATGTTTCACATACTAGAACTGGAGAAAATACTTTGAGGATACCGAATCATCGAACTACAATCTATACTAAATCTTTTTCTTGTTAGTGGTTGTCGTGCATGGAATGCACTCCTGATTCTATTAGATCTCTTGAGAGTCGAGCGAGCTTCATCTTAAAACTTAGGAAACATCTCGTAGAGAAAATGATTGAGAATGTCCAACCCTAGAGCAAAGCATGTCAACCTTCATCAAACTCCATCATCACCCATTCACCTTTACTTTTAGTTTCTTCTTCTTGATTTTAATGATATTCTAAATAATTAGATTTTGAAAATGTGAGTATTGTTGAACATTTTTAGTGTCAAACATTTTTGTTTGTTTCATTCACCCTATGTAAATACTCCATTATTTTAATAATTTATTCATCTTATTTTAACATCTATCTTAAAGGTTTTGTTTTCAGGTTTGAAAATTTCAAATTTTAGTTTCAATTTCAAAGTTTTATTTTCAGGTGAAAATACATATTTTATAATAATTTTTTTTTTCTCTTTTTAATTAATTTTTTATTCTCTTAGGTTCTCTTATCAGGTATTGAAAACATACTTTTCCCCTATTCACGGCCAAGTGTTAATGGAAAGGATGTCCTTGGACATCCTTTTCCAAGAATGGACATTTATATGTCCAAACTTCGCCGTTTCATGTAGATAAATCTCACTTATGTTCACATTATTAGATTGCATTTACATTGTTGAAGATTATTAGTTACAATTCATAAAATTACTAGAATTATATTACTTATACATACTTACAACTTTTGTAATCTAGTATGTAAGCAGTTATAATTATTGTTATCTACATGAATAAAGTAATCTAATCTAATCTAATCTTTTCACACTGAACTTCGTATTAATGAAAGCACTCGCTTGTACTGCGAATGAGCTGTGTAAACAGGCAGTTAGAGTCCCTAACTTGCAAGCTGACCTCTGATCTCCTAGAGTTGATCCTTGAGTTTCCTCTCTCTTTCTTCCTTATCATTCTCCACTCTTCTCGCCGTACATTTTACTTTCATTTCTTATTTTTCATCTTTAATATTTTTTCATTTTATCTGTCGTATATTCTTTCCCTTTTAATTCCACTTCTTCTTATATTACTTCATCAACTTTATCTCTCTAATAATGATGGATATTTTGATATTTGAAAAAATTGTTAGAAAAGCGTGATTTTTCAAATTAGAATGGTGTTGCGTTAACTGGATTGATAAACCACTTGATTATACAATAGATAAGCAATACTCTGTAGTAAGTAAGAAAGCAATACTCTCTTTCAAAGTCAAAATTTCAAACTCTGAATAGAATCAAATATTTTGAAGGGAAATTATTCAGTTAGCCTATAGTCCAAAAGCAAACTTTTCTTGAGAAAGCCGTGTTTGATTGATTATGAGAAACAAATTTATCAGACTTGAGTGTCATGGCTTTTCATTTTCATAATTTTATTCTCTGCAATTATCATCAGTTCAATAACTGCTTTATCGATCAAACAATAATTGAAGAGATAAAGATGCCTGGAGATGATAAAGAGAGAATTTAGTTGAGAATTAGAAGAGACAGAGAATGATTAGAGAAGGAAATGCCGGTTTGTGGATAAAGATGTAAACCTTAAAATTTATCAAAGTAAACTTGAAAAATTACTTGTCTATTAAACTTTATCAATTATCTTAATAAACATTTAGAAATTTCCAACTGTCTTTATTGGATTTCGAAGTGAATCATTCAACAAAACACTTTTGTCATGCAGGAACATGCATGTTAGAAGTTTTTAACATGCATGTTAAAAACACTGGAATAAGCAGGAAAAATAGTAGAATTGACGATATCTTGTAGTGTTTTATTTCATCATGGAGTTCCACATCAATACGATTTTTACAATTAAATTTATTCTATGTCTATTCTGAGAAATAACAATTGAACAGATTCACAAATATCTACTAATCATTCATGATCAACACGTTATTATCATCAATTATTTATCCGGATTAATTGGGACCAGTCCGAATTTTTTATTGACGTTTGCCTTTTAGTTCAGTTACAATTTCAGTTAATTTAATTCAAGTAATTTACTTGATGTACTCGAGGTCGACTTCAACAATGTAAAGCTCCATTCTCCAATCTTATCACTCTTAATTTGAAATGTTTATTGATCCAGTAATGTACTAATAATACTTGATGGATGTTCAACAGGCTTAGACTACACCCATAACTTTCCCTTTTCCTACTGTTCCTTTAGTAAGCCTACAGTATTCCTGGACCGGAAATTTCTTTGTTTGAGTGCTGCTAAACCATTAATTAATTTTGAACATTATTAATCATCAATTCAGCAAATAAATAATAAGCGCTGAGCCTGGTTTTTCTATGATTTTGCAGTTTGTATCAAATAATAAAGAATGTAATGCATTACAGTACCTGATAGTGAAGATATTGATTTTTATTTATTATGTGTTATATTCATGATAATGTATTTCAGTCAGTAATTGTTGATGAAATCCATGAATTTGCAAAGGAACCCGTACAAATTGGTCAACTCACAGAACGACCCAGAAGCAGGTCAACTTTGAGACAAAGCAGGTGGGGGTTACTCGTATCATTTTTGCTGAGCAGATCAAAAGGTCAGTGGAAGCCTCACATCAGGGATGCAACTTTCCTTTTCTCTCATTGGCTACTGCACTGCAAAGCTCTAAATTCAATTCGAAACGCGTCGTTTGTTCTGTCTGCATGACACACGCACGCACACGCCAAAGCACCGCATATTCAAATGTGATTAGGCACAATGATGGAGTTGCTCTTCCATCCCTTCTTTTCCATCTTCTTCTTTTTCTTCTTCTTCTGTCTCTGATTTCTATTCCTCTTCTCCATTCTCAATTTCTCAAATCACATTCTTCTCTCCTTCTTCTTCTTTTTTCTTCTTCTTCTTCGTCATTATCATTTTATCTCATATTCCTCCTAGTTTTTCTGGGCTTTTACTATTCTTTCTAGCTTAGTTCGCCTTACCTCCTCACTCTTTTCAATTTTTCTCTTCTTCTTCTTCTTCTTCTTCTTCTTCTTCTTCTCATTTTGCCCCTCCTTTCTCTTTTTTCAATCCTTCTCTCCCTTTCGAGACCGTCATTTTTCTTCATCTATTCTGCTAGATTTAAAATACGGTTTGACACATCCATGTGCGGTTTTCGCCATACATTGTCTCTTAAAATTCTGTATCGAAATCATGTATAACATGACCACCTTACCATTCAAATAAATGAAGTTAGATTCAATATGGCGGATCCAAGATGGCGGACCAGATTTTTTAATAATTCACAGTAAAGTAGTATTTTCAATTTTTAAGTACGATCCCCAATGTCACCTACCGTCAGATTACCTTCGTATGAGAAATAAAAAATAAATATTGAGAAATAATAAATAATAATGAATAAAAATAAATATTGAGCCGTTTCCATAATTTTCACCAACCCTGTATATATCTAATCTATCCATATCCAATTTAATGTAATATTTTCCACCAGTTTGATTCTTTAGTAGGCCTACGTCGGCTCGTATAATATCCAACATCACCCATGGATATGAGAAGTGGACAGATATGGTCTCGCAAACGTGGCATCAGATCAGTAGTCAATGAACAATGCCCGATTCCGTTAGCAATAATTGGCGATTGGTGATCGCTGGCGATCCGAGGTTTGGTCTGAATGAGGACGATGCTGCTGGTGATTATTGTGCGTCGGAAGCAGACAGCGAATGTGCACAGGAGGTCGCCAGCAGAATTAATGACGGAAGACATTAGCATTCGGACAACAGTGCTGTTGGTGTTGCATTATGACAAGCTACTGCCTGCAACAACACGATGACTTTCAAAGTAACGTTTCAACTACAGTAAATAGCTGACAGTATAGCAAGGACAGAAGAGACAAGAAAAGTGCAAAAGAGAAGTGCACGGAGTCATGTGCGTTTTTTAAGGCTGTGAATCAACATAGAAAAAACTTTTTTTAAGTTGATATTTTTAAAGTTTTTTTATTTGGATACTACTATTAAGCTATCAAAATGAAATAGGCTACATTTCAGAGGAGAAACGTTTTTGTTCATTAGTGAGATATAGGCACCCTCGACAGTTGAAATAAATCAGATGATATTTTGAGTATACATAGAGATTAGGCGGCCTGTGTTGTATCACATGAGTATCATATGATATAACAGTTTCTCGTATCAAATTTCAGAGAAAAATTGAAAAATAATTTCCTTTAAAAAATAACCCAATTTTTTCAATTTAAATGGAGTAATTCGTTATTTTTTCAAAAAGTTGATATTTTGAGAAACCATGTCATGAACTGAATTTCTGAGCATGTATGCTCAGAATTAATTCATTTGAATTGAAAATTTGAGTTATGTATTGTTAAGAAATTATTATTGTTATGTTATCTTTTGTAAAATTTTGAAGTTAAATAGAAATAATAAATAATTGATCAAACTACATTTCCAAAGAAAACCACAGTATTGGTTTAGCTTATTTTTTGTCTAAAATTTAGAGGAGATAATGCTTTCTAATAATAAAAAGATTGCATGATGGTCCTATAAGTTGGATTCTTATAATCATTTTACAAAATAACTAAAAAATATTTGTAAATTTCTGACTAAATAAATCGATCTAGATTGCATACTGAATCATAACAAGACTGTGCGAAAAGGTATTGTAAATTCAATATTTTGGAGACCAGGAAGAACCAAAGCATTGATCCTTGTTGTCTAGCATGAAAATACCAGATGAATAGAAAAGAAGAAGAAGACTCAGAAGTTAAGAAGAAGAAGAAGACAGAAGCTTAAGAAGAAGAAGAAGAAGAAAAGTAGACATATGATTACATTCTGTTGTTCAAGATATTCTCCTTTTGACCTGTGTCAAAAGTTCTGAATGTAGAATATTGGTCAATATTAATTATGTAGGGATTATTATTTTAAAAGAGTTATACTCTTTTAAAGTAACAATCGATAGACGAATAATTTTATCATCGAATCGGCAATGATTATCTCATTCAATCCATGGATGAAACCGTGGCGAAGCGTGGTATGCTTATATCCTATAGGAAATATACCCGGCGATGACCAAATAAGCATACCACGCTTCGCCACTGGGATGAAACTATTCATGTAGGTTATTAGTTCGGCAGTTCACCGTTACAGCGCACCAGTTGGGAGCAGCAATTATTGAGCCAATTTGAGCCCTTATTTAGTGAATCGTGTCCGGAATAAGTTTGTACTATTTCGGTGGCATTAATTTGCTTGCTCAACAACTGAGCACTTGATCGGCGCTATATTAAAAGCCTGCATACCCGTGCTATAGGACCAATTACGTGTGTGGAAAATTCATCAGAAACCCAATTAATCAAAGCAAATCGATTAAGTCTCAAATTCGAGTTCTGTATTAGTAGTACAGAATGGACAGTGTCCCACAGTTCAATAATGCAGTCGATTACAAATAAGCTTCAAAAGTAATTAATATTCGGAATAGAGTCATTACAGATGAACGTGATGATTTGAAACGGTTCATTGGGAATTCGATTTTCTGTAGAACTTAAAAAGTTTAATCAAACCACGCAACATCCGCGCATGTTTTCAAATCTATATTTTTGGCTCTGTGCAACGGCTACCCACTGTCAAAGAACCAAATATATTCGAATACCTGTAAAGGATTTACTAGTTTTCAACCATGCTGTAGGAGACCGCACAGTTTGGGCAAATTCAAGTTTAATATTATCCATTTCAATAGGTCAGTTCAGTGATCAGTTAGCGATCAGCCATGATTCAGTGGCGGATCCAGAGGGGGGGAACGAGGGGGGCGGTCACCCCACCCTCAATCTCAGAGGTTTTTAAAATACTCTAAATATTTTAACAATTAGACATAGTGATTTCAATTGAATCTGGGAGTAAATGAGGCCCTATATCTTTATTATCCTAAGGCTAGGCGTTTACACCATGAAGACAAGACAAGATTAGTCACGTTTAGTCAATTGCATTCACAGTTTTAGCAAACACACACCGACCATCGATTCACAACTGGTGACTAAACGATATCTGTTTGAAATCGGTGTAAGCCTTACTGTACTATTATACTGCTGCCTCTATTATTAATAAATAGCCGGAAGCTAATACAGAACTCTGTTCATCGTATCCCATCCAAAACTTTTTGAAACAAAAAATATCTTTCAATTTACTCCACCTCTCACCAACTAACTCCAAAAACAAAATTGAATTGCTGCACTGGTCGTCTTGTATTTCACGACTGTGGGTAATCTGAGTAAGCTGGGCTGTTAGAGTTCATAAATTCGGTGGCTATAATGGCTACGACTGGCCTTTATGCTTTCCAGAAGGTGGAAAATTCTCGTGGCTTTCCCAATAACGAAAGCCGTAACACACATTTGAAATCTGATATACCTTTTTATCCAATAACAAGTAACTGCGCCCTAGAAAATCGTTCTGCTTTCAGTGGGTGGATCGTTTACGCTGATGTTCGATATAGATGTTATAGATAGATATATTAATAGATATAGTTAGGATACTATAGTATAGGTTACAATTCATGTCAATTCTATCTTTATCAAGACAATGCCTTTTTGAATTCTTCAATCACCAACTTCGGTAAAAATGTTTAAAAAAAGTATGAATGAAAGAGTATTTTCTCGACAAACTATTATCAATATTGAATTCTGTATGGTCAAAATAGAGACCAGAGAATGAATGCCGTGGCAAAGCGTGGTATGCTTATTTGGTCATCGCCCGGTATATTTCTTATAGGGAATAAGCATACCACGCTTCGCCACTGAATGAATGATTAATGATTATTTAAAAGCATGAAAATAGTTTTTATACAAACTATTAATAATATTGATCTCTTTACAGTCGAAATAGTGAACCGAGAATAATTAGGCTAGGCGTACACCGGTTAGTCAAGACAAGACAAGACGAGATTAGTCACGTTTAGTCACAGTACTTCACATAGCTGTTTATGAAGCAACACACACTGATTAGTCATTGCATCGGTGTGTGCTGCTTCATAAGCAACTATGTAAATTATTGTGACTAAACGTGACTAATCTCGTCTTGTCTTGTCTTGACTAACCGGTGTACGCCTAGCCTGAATATTATTAAAAAGCATAGAATGAAGAATTATTGAGTGAGTATGAAGATCAAAATTACAGAAGAACAGAAGAACAGAAGAACAGAAGAACAGAAGAACAGAAGAACAGAAGAACAGAAGAACAGAAGAACAGAAGAACAGAAGAACAGAAGAACAGCAGAAGAAAGAACAGAAGAACAGAAGAAACACAGAAGAACAGAAGAACAGAAGAACAGAAGAACAGGAAGAACAGAAGAACAGAAGAACAGAAGAACAGAAAGAACAGAAGAACAGAAGAACAGAAGAACAGAAGAACAGAAGAACAGAAGAACAGAAGAACAGAAGAACAGAAGAACAGGATAACAGAAGAACAGAAGAACAGAAGAACAGAAGAACAGAAGAACAGAAGAACAGAAGAACAGAAGAACAGAAGAACAGAAGAACAGAAGAACAGAAGAACAGAAGAACAGAAGAACAGAAGAACAGAAGAACAGAAGAACAGAAGAACAGAAGAACAGAAGAACAGAAGAACAGAAGAACAGAAGAACAGAAGAACAGAAGAACAGAAGAACAGAAGAACAGAAGAACAGAAGAACAGAAGAACAGAAGAACAGAAGAACAGAAGAACAGAAGAACAGAAGAACAGAAGAACAGAAGAACAGAAGAACAGAAGAACAGAAGAACAGAAGAACAGAAGAACAGAACAGAAGAACAGAAGAACAGAAGAACAGGAAGAACAGAAGAACAGAAGAACAGAAGAACAGAAGAACAGAAGAACAGAAGAACAGAAGAACAGAAGAACAGAAGAACAGAAGAACAGAAGAACAGAAGAACAGAAGAACAGAAGAACAGAAGAACAGAAGAACAGAAGAACAGAAGAACAGAAGAACAGAAGAACAGAAGAACAGAAGAACAGAAGAACAGAAGAACAGAAGAACAGAAGAACACACGAACACACGAATAGAAGAAGAGGAGAGGAAGAGGAAACCTATTTGACAGAAGGTGTCACTTAAAAATGGCTCATGACACTCACTCAACTACCCTGCTACCAATGTATCAAGGAGGTACAGAGCATAAAGATAGCAGCAGCAGAAGCGGAATGACATGAGAGGGTTCATCACGAAAGGAAGTAAGAGGCGTAATGATAGTTTATGAGTTGTTTTCACGTCGCTAGCGCCAACTCAGATTATGAGCGGTGAAAGAGGGTGGAGGGTGGGGTGGGGTGCTGTATACAGTACTTTGCAGTGGCCGTAAAAGATTGCTTTGATAGTCGTCCGCTCACTCAACAGCCGTGGCCCTGTGCTCTGAATTTGAATTTCATTCGATTCTGGAGTGCAATGGGATGGGGTGAATTGAGGAGGAGGAGTTAGAGAAGAAGGAGAGAGACTAAGGAACTATGAAAAGACGTGTGGGATGGAAAGGAAGAAAGAGAGGAAGATATTGATATCAAATAATTACAACTTATCAACAGTTATTATAGAATTTATGAATTATTAACAGGTTTGATAAGAAATATGACAATTTGAATGGAAAGACTCGAAGTGATTATACACAAATTTATTGACAGGCATAAAAAAATGATGAATTACTAACAGGTTTGGTAAGATCCAAGACAAATTTAATAAAAATACTGGAGAATACTGAGATAAATAAAATACTGAGTTCTAAGAGGGCTCGTACACCAAAGCAATAAGCAACAAGCAATTAGAAACACAACGATCATGTGATCGTCTACTCTATACAAACAAATACTCCAATGAACACCTAAAGCAGCTGTTTCAGTGTGAATTGGATTATTTGTTTGTATGGAGTAGACGATTATATATTATATAATGCCTGAAGTTGCCTATTGCTTATTGCTTCTTCATTTCTGGTCACAAATTTTAACGTACGATGGGAAATCTATTCTGATCTGTTATCTATGGTAACAACAATGACGGCTATTCAATTCGTAGTTTTGTATTGAATGGAATATTTGATCGAACGCCTTGCGAGAACTCTCAAGCACTTGTTTGCACCCTTTCCAACAACCATGGCCAGTTTCCTGTTGAAAGAGTGAATAAATCAATTTCAGTTGGCATCATCAGCCCTGCTTTCAGCGGCTACACCTCCAACACGAATGTAAGCAGCTTACACCCGCTACTGTTTGTACTGTGTACAGTCTAGGCTACGGAACTGGCAACGCAACAATTTTAATGCTCCGAAATGCGCCTCGCTTTCCATTCCGTACTAATTGCCTCCAAAAACGCGATCCAGTCATGCCAACATTATCAATTTCCCGCCAAAACGGCGAGGCAGCAGGTGCAGCAATCGTGCCAAGTGAAGTATTGCGGTATCACTGAAATGATGAGAAACACTTTATTAGTATCAAACTTTTTTCTTCAACAATTCCAAATAATACAACTCCACTCTAGGACTCCCATGATTATATTGGTATTTTTACAGTCAATTTGTTCGTTGAACAGAAACACTCTCTCCTTTATTTTTAAAAATTTAGCTGCAATTTAATTTTCAAGAGCAAGCTTTCATCAGTCACACTGCTACCGCTCATGGGCGGATTTGAGGGGGGGGATTGGGAGGGCTAGGCCCCCAAATTATTGTAGCTATTGTAGCAAATGTTATAAATGTAGATATTTTATAATAGTTTGTAGTAAAAAAATAGTCAGAAGACCCCCTCCCCCAGATAGCCCCACAGGAAATATCCTCCAACTCCGTCCATGCTACTGCTATATACCAAATAAGATGCGCTTTTTTAACTTGGGTGGGGAGACTTTCTCACTTGATCGACCAAACAAGACATTGTTGGCCTAGCACCAGTACTAGTAGCGAAGCGTGGTATACTTATTTGGTCATCGCCGGGTATACCACGCTTCGCCACGGACCAGTACATAAACCAAAGAGAATCAAACTACAGATCATCGAGATAGATCCAACTCAGGTAAAATATACCTTCTCTGGTCTAGTTTCACGTAATTCACAAGCAATCTTAGCCACGTGATGTAATTAAGCGCAAGTTGCTGTTGTAAACTTATGACAAAGTTAGGTGAACTTATGTGCGTGATAGGCCCAGCCACATACTTCCACACTTAGCGCCACACACCACTGTAATATCCTCATCTTTATATATTCTGCCTTATATATTCTTTAATAATCCTGTCAACTTGAGATGGAGTTCCAGAAAATTTTTCTATGAGACTATAAATTTGGAGCGGACTCTATTTTCTGAACTCTTCTCACTATTCTTTAGAGACAGTACTCTGCATAACATTCAGGAAAAGCATTAAATTTGTTATGTAGCCTGATGATGACTTGTTTCTATAGGATGTCAGTACAAACTCCATCTACTTCACTGGAAATGGGAAATTATTATGATAATACGAGTATATTATAGTCAAGACGATGACAAAAACAAATGGGCAGAGAATGACGGGAATAAGAGGAAAAAGGGTAAGAGAAGCAGAGGGAGCAGAGGAAGCGGAGGAAATGAGAAAAGTAGAACAACAAGACAAAATATTTTAGAGATCAAGTATGTGAGTGAGAGGTGAGAAAGGGGAGAGTAGAGAAAGGAACAACGTGGTAGAGAGAGAAAAATTTATAAGTTCATTTTATATTATTGATAAGAAAAAGGAGAGAATTGGAATGTGTTCAAGTGCAGTACAAGACAGATAAGAAAGACTAGATGGGAGAATAAAGAGAAGAGACAAGAGATAATAGAACGAAAATGAAACTATGTTTGATGAGAGATAGAATAGGATGAATATGACTGGGAGGAGAAAGCTAGGAGAAAAGAATTGAAGCGAATGAGAATAACTTGGGAAGAAGAACGGTAAAACCGCAAAAGATGAAGTGGGAAATGATGATAAAAGAGAAGAAGAAGAAGAAGAAGAAGAAGAAGAAGAAGAAGAAGAAGAAGAAGAAGCTGCAAGAGCGAAACAAGAGAGAGAAGAGGATAATAAAGAGGAAAAAAAGGAGATGGAAGGGAAGGTAGGATGAAGACGAGGAGGAGAAGAGTAAAAAGAAGAAAATAAGAAGAAAAGATGGTGATGAAGAAGAAAAATAAGGAGTAGAAGAAGAAGAAGAAGAGAAGAAGAAGAAGAAGAAGAAGAAAGAAGAAGAAGAAGAAGAAGAAGAAGAAGAAGAAGAGAAGAAGAAGAAGAAGAAGAAGAAGAAGAAGAAGAAGAAGAAGAAGAAGAAGAAGAAGAAGAAGAAGAAGAAGAAGAAGAAGAAGAAGAAGAAGAGCGAAATATTAATGCATGGTGTTTCATTCCATTTTGTGTGCCGACTGTCATCTGTCGCTTCTTGTGGCCCACTAGTCTTTCACATTTCTCTGAAAATATACTCTGGGGAAGAGCACTTCTCATACAACTTGCTCTTGTTCACTTGCCACTTGCCTCTCCACTCATTAATTCTCGCTTTTGCCGAGTGCTACAAACCACTTGCTACTTGCCTCTTACCACTTGCATCTTTATCTTGCCTCTCGGGTTTTCCCTCTTGCTACCAATCACTTCTCTCTTGCCTCTCCTCCCTTTCATCTTGCCACTGACCACTTTTCTCTTTCATCTAGCCACTAACCACTTTTCCCTTTCATCTTGCCACTTACCACATGCCACTTGCCACTTGCCTCTTGCTCTATGAATAATGAACTTGAAAGTGACAGGCACGGCCGCTGCCACTCAAGAAGAGGTTCTAGTTTTGCTGCTTTTGCTTCAGTCGAAATTATTGTGGTCCATCAAGAAGCAGAAAAGCAGGACTTCTAGGTCGAGCTTATTCAATTATCCGATTAATCTTGAAGCTTCTCAAAGCTCAGTTGTGAGCAAAGGCTTTGGAGAAATGGAGTTGAGCTTTAAATCATGGATGTTTGTAGTTCGTCAAGAATAGCTCTTGGCTCTAGCTACAGATTTGATTCTACTGGATTTGTGTTTTAGATCTTTCAACTCAACGAGCTGTGATTGGACAATATACACAAAACAATATTCATTAATGTGATATTTTAAAATCTTATTTATGAGATAAACTTATGATTATTGATGATAATCATAACATAATTGAGAATTGGTTGAGAAATACCAGATGGAGAAGAGAATCGAACCCGTGACTGGAATAGCGATGGAATACTGAAGGTGTGACACTCCAGCCAACTAGACTTCGCATGCTCGCCGTATTCAATATCATATAAGTTTGTGTTTGTCTCTCAAAATCGCAACAGAACTATGTTTCGTATCAAAAACTCGACTACGTTAAGTGAAAGTGTAAATTAAAGTGAAAGTACTATGTAAGTACTAGTGTAAGTGTAAGTTATAGTCGCAAGTATTGTTTGTTTGTTTGTTCTATTCCTATTTCTATCATTATGAAAGTGTATGACTATGAAATTCAACAAATAGCAGAATCGATTTGCAGTGATTTTACTAGCTATTTTGATTGATTTTAATCTATCTACTTACTAATTCAACTAGTTTAAGAGAATCCCGAACCATACATAACTCTATCATAACTTTTCTATCACATCTCAGAACTAATGAAGAAAAAGAAAAAACTGATTGAATAAAGAACTCTATTGATTTGTGGAATTATTGAATATTCATTCAAAATTGATTGATAATCGAAAGCGAAGATTCCTTTCAAAATCAGTGCACCAATCTTTTAATCAGAACGGCAACCTGCCGGAGACCTATCACACGAGAAAAATGGATGGAAAAGTCATTATTCCGTCTTTCAGATGCAAATTCTTGTCATTTGGAGATGTTTAGCTGCCTATAGAGACTTATTAAAGATGCAACGGGAGCTGGAAAAAATCAATTTGAATTTTAAAAGAGCTCGAACAAATAGTCTGGTGGAGAGCGCGCCGGCCAGCGTTCGGATAGAACGAAATTAATTTCTTCTGGGAAAGAGGAAAAGGATTCGAGCAAGCAAGCGACTTCTTCGACTCGACTCAAGAGACAAGCGAGGCATTAAGGGCTGAGTTAGGAGCTGTTTTATTGCTTTTCCTCTGTGAACTGAACAGCAAGGAATCCGTACACAAGTCTCTCCAATTTGATACTTAATCGACTTCATTTCATTCTGTTTTGTCAATGCGACTTTGATTGAAATTCATTAGTACTGTAAATGTTACGTGATTGCTGTTAACAGTCATATGCCCGGTTTTTCAGTCGCTCAATAGACAGTTTATGGATCCAATAGCACCATTGAATCAATAACCATGTGTTTTCAAATGCAAAAAAAATGTTATTGATCCAATAAGTTTATTCGATTATAGTCGTGATCAGACTCAGAATAATTTCTATTCCACCCAAAGACCCTAGGGTAAAACATTAAAACATGAGTAGAGTAGACAGAAGTCATGACATGAGTCACATCACACGGGTATAACGCTTTTTGTTTGTGTGAAGTTACCCAAAGTTGGGTGTAAGTTTAATTTCGTCGCAAAATTCGAGTAAAATTTTTAATTTTTTGAAGTGATATCATCATTATTATGGTTTGTGGTTTTGTGTTCAACATAAATCGTAATCTTTCAAAATTGTAAGTTAATAGTTTTCTAGACTCAGATTATTATTTGAAGAGTACATGGACATAGCCTCAGGACAATTTAGTTAAAATTGGGATTTGAAACAGTTTTGGGCGAATGCCTGTTGTTTCTTCCCACCCATGGTGTGTGTATTAGCAATTAATGAAATAAATCATGAAATAAGGGACAAATATCACGCCCTGGTATTGTCGTGTGGGTTGACAACCAAGGGATCGTCTATGCACCCCTTCAAGTTCTATATTTATCATATCAGCACTTATTCGACAAGAAAGGTAGAACTTAAACCAGCAACCAGCGGCGGTCCAGCGCAATACTCCTATGCATTGATTCAGAGATTGAAACTAAGAACCACAGTAAATGAATAAGACAGAATTTGGCACGAAACAGGAGACCAAAGATACAGCAAAGAGAGAGAGAGAGAAATTCAGAGAGAGAAGTACAACGAAACCGAATGGACAAAACAGGAGACCAAAGAGTGCAGCAAATTGTAATAGATGTAGGAGAAAGAGAGAGAGAGTGAGATGGATCATTGAAACGTGCAAAAAAGATGAATCGCGAGAAAATTGCTAGTAAGACGTGAGCAGTCGGTAAGGGGGTGATGATGTGGGGGAAATATTTGGTCATAGGATCATTAAGGAGGTCCGCCGCACGGCACGAATGTGTGCGTGCGTGCGTGCGTGTGCTCTAATATTGGGGGCGCGGAAGACATTAAGGGGTGTGGGGGAAGGGGTGGATTTTCAGCGGATGAAAAATGGATGCTGTGGTCCAGAGAAGCAGCAGCGACTCGGCTCTGACCGATCAACACCGCGCGATACACCTCATTCACTGCTCAGGTGGAAACATGACGAAAAAACTAGTTGAGGGAATGAGGGTCGTTCGTTGACGGAACGCAACTGGTTTCTGATAGATGTTAACTAGTTGAAAAAATGATATCAAAAAGTAATTGAATGAATAGTTGGGAAACTAGTTGAATGTTTAATAGAGTAGTTTTTTTTTCTGACCACAATGGATCACTTTAGTCTAATCACGGGCACGGGTACGTCCTCTGTGGGCTCCATTGTCCTGCAATCTCTTAAATAGAGTAGTTTAATATAACTAGTTAATAGGAGAGTAGAAATATAATATAAAATACCTATCTATAGTAGTGCTTTTCATCCTTGAAGACAACTGACCACCTTGATGCGTTATCCAATTGGAATGTCCAGTCTGAAATTCCAGTCTGATAACACGACTCGATGTGTTAACTTGGATGAATTACAAGTAGAGCAGATGATCAGAAATTAAACATCTGTTCAACACTATTATAGAAGTGTACGTATTGGCAACGTTGCAGGCGTGTGATTGGCTAGCTCGGAAAGTTGTGGGGTACTGTCTCTGAACTCAGATGTCTTCAAGGATGAAAAGCACTATAACAAAGAATAGTCCACCTGGCGTCTTGGTGTTGCTCATTCAAAGGGGTCCGAAGGTTCTCTCCCGGAATTTGTTTCCAATAAAGTTGAATTATAAAAGGCCCTTGAATATATTTTAGAAAGTTTCAACCCTCTTTTGGGTTTAAATTTTCCATATTTTGTATATCAAGTGTAAGATGAGCTCCGGTTTTTCCTTCCCCTGAATTTCCCTTTCCATACCCCGTGAGCGACGCCTGTGTGCTGCAATGTCTTTGGGTACTTGAATAAATATTTTGAAATATTTGCAATACTTTGGATCACAAAGTTTAACCATGAAGATGGAAGGAGATGAGATATTGCAACTAATCAATTGCTTTTAAATCATAATAATTTTTTGAACGAAATTCATTAATAATGCTTTGAAATATTCATCTAATTGTCAATATTCGTAGTAGCGGAAGTCTTCAGAGTATTTTATAGCATTATTAATTTGGGAATTTCGTCCAATAAATCATTATAACCATGAACTTACCATTCATGTCTTATATGTATGCTATAACTTCATGATAAATGAATAACGTCTGAAAGTATTTTGTTGATGAAGTTGAACATCAACTGCTTTGATGTCTGAACATGACTGCTTTGGTCGAGAAAGCGGCATTTTTAATTATTTTATTCGTTGTATACGTTTATACCTTATAAACTATAGTCAACTGGTTGATCAATTTTAACTAGTTAATTTTCCTGATTACTTGAACAAGTTCGTTGAATAAACGAGAGGAAGATACTTGTTCTATTTACAGCATTGTGAGGCCAAACTACGATGAAGGATTCGTATTGGTTGAAAGGAGCTGGCTTGCGGGGAATAGCAGTGGTATTGTTTGTGAAGGCTTTGAGATTCAGCTCAGATCGCTTCAAAAGCCTCCATTGAACAGTAATAAACTCATCAGTGTGTCTTCTTCACTTCTTCTTTCTCCTCCTTTTCTCTCTCCTACCGATCACATTTTCTTTTTTCTTTTCCTAGTTTATCTCTTTCTTCACACTCTTGTTTTTCTTATCATGATTCTTGATTTTTTTAAGAATGGGGTAGCGGGAGCCAATTGCTTCTGAAGTTTTAAAATTTCATGTGGGCAACAAATTCATTGCAGATTTACATCTATTAGTCTGTAGATAATAAGAGAAAGTTAATAAGTTTATCCATTTCACTATTTAAGTATGACATCATAAGCTCGAATAATTATAATTATGATATATTCTGGAAAAATAAATGAATAGTTCTATAATTTTTTCATACATTTTACAATAATCACAATAAAGCAGTTTAAATATTCATATCGACATAATATTATACGTCATCATATCACAATAATCATTATTTTGATAAGTTACTTACATATTACATAACATTAATAATTACAAACAAATGAGTTATTGTTAGATGCGATAATAACCTAATATCGAATTGATGAAATCGATTGATATTTGAGTTTTTTTCTAATACAACTAGTTCTTGATCAGATCTGGATAACAAATCCATCATTCAATAATCGAAATGGCGGTTTTGGTGATTCCTAAACTGACAACCAATCAGGAACGCGTGTCAAAGAAGGCGGAGCCTGTGGGTTGGGCCTACTCCTTCCCTTGTTTGCGATTGGTCGATTCTGGCTTGGCTTGTGACGCAATCTACTTGGAGTTCCGCCATCTTGCTTCTTGTATTCTTAGTGCAAAACTTGCATTCCTGATCACATTGATAATGGCGATGTTACAATATATAATACGAGTAAGTGACGAAGAAGTAAAAATACTGGAATGAGACTTCCACTAGAGTTATTTGAGAACTGAAGTAATTTTTTTAACAGTTCTAAGAAGATGACATGTTTTAACAAGATAGTCAGTTGTCTCAGCTTTATCTTTTCGTAATTCGTCTGCTCTTCTAATGAAGTTGAAAGAAAAGTACTGTACAATCCACATATTGAATTACAACAGAACATGGCTTTGTATTTTTAATTCAGACAACTTTTAAGTCACTGAGTCCCATCAAGACAAGAAATAAAAATAAAATAAATCAATGTTACAAGATCATCGAGTAGTTGAAGAAATACAAATACAACAAGTTTATGAGTTCTGGAACTAAACTTGCTCTCTAAACTCAAACTAAGGTCACAATACTAATCTGCTAGGTTTAGAACTCAAGTTAAAACAAATTTTGTTATATTGTTTCCTGTTTTTGCTGATTCAATTTAATTTGGCCTTGAAATGAAAACTGTGAAATTATTCAACATTCGACATTTTCATTTCATTGTCTTCCGTGCAATCGGCCTCTAATCTATATTCATTAAAGATATTACATGAGTTGAATTTTATTTTAGGTATGATAATACAATTATTTTATTAGGACCATTATCATGACCCTGACCTTGAATTATTTGACGATGTGTATTGGTAAAAAATTGATAATTCTCAATCAGCCATTATTGAACATACTAATTTCCATTTTCATCCTTGTCAATCAGGAGGATTCATTCTGATGACTGTGTTGCATCAAAAGTATTGTAATCTTGATCAACTGAGCACAAAGCTGATACAAGGTCAAACTCAATCTCGATTGGTGCAATCCAAAAATTGAATCCATGTTCAGTTGACATTTTTGTAGTGATTGAGCGAGGCAAAATTAGGTTATGGCTTTAGAGGGCAGCAGAAGCCACCAAAAAGTTGAATTATTGTAAAATATCATATTATAACAACTATAGCCTATCATCTACATTTTTATATTCTACCTTTTTCAAACCATACCTTTTAAATATAATATAATATGCTTTTTAAAATGTTATTGAATATTTTTTCAAAGGGTTTTTTGATTTTGAAGAGATAATAAAACGGTATTCAAAGAAGTTTTTTTACCTTTTAAAGATTATCTTTTACATTGCAAAATGATCTTCTAGATTATTTTTGTCAACTAAATTTCAATTGTTGTTTTTTTTTCGTGTGTTCTCCTATTTCAATACCGTGGAGCAGCACAATAGGTCCCCTAGCTATAAATGAATAATGATAGAATTGATGATGTATCTCATTAAATTCAGTTCATAAATTCCTGAAATCCAGCTTTTCACGTTATAACCCTTCCCCCCACAAAACTTCACTCCCCCCCTCACCAAAGCTGTAGTTACCCAATTAGCAAGAGCAGCCTCAATGGTAATTGGGACTTGAAACTTGCAGTGTGTGCTTTCAAATTTGCTCATTCACGTTTGACAGTTCACCAAAAAAACTTTTCAGATTTTCTAAACAGATTTGCAAAGCTCTAGTTAAGCCCTCGCTAACTTCTAAACAAAATTCAGTGTTTAGGTCGAGTGTTTTGATTTTCACAAAGAGAAGCTGTCGGTTTGGGTTTGTGCTGCAAACTTTCAGATGTGGGCGGTACTTAACATTGACTGGACTAGAGCAATATTTTTGCCTGTTCAAGTCCTCTGAGACATTACATCTATGTTTGTCTGTTTAAAAATGTCCGAGTCCTACATATTATTGGCTCAAATTGAAGCCAGCACACTCAGTCAAAGCTTAAGTAAGAAGATAGTTATTTCACCATTGAATTGTACCTGTAAAAAGCTCTTATTACAATCCATTATAAATAAATAATGATTTATTTTCCAATAAAACCTATAACTATTACAAATACAAATTAAAAAATATTTACAGTTAATAATACAAAGATTTATTAGTAGAAAAATCATAAGCAAAAATGTTACAGTACATGTGTTTGTTTGGAAAATAGACCTACTGCACTTTGTCAAGCCATGTCTTGGAGTAGGTTTGAATTGTTGTGAGCAAATAAGTGAGATTAGTAAGTGATTGAAGTCTTGTGTGTGTATGATTTCTATGTTATGTGATACTATAAATGGTTTCAAATTACTGTTTCTATACTCTGTCTTCCTTTGCTTATCAACCAATTTTGTACTATTGCTTTCAGTTGTTTAAAGTGAGTTATGTAGGCTGAGTTGTTTAGCTGAAGTTATAGGTTTGGTTCTTACTGTAACATGGTATTTAGTGCTTTCAATTTGCATTGAAAGTCGAGTTCTATTGTTTTTGTGATGATTTTGTGAAAGTATTGTAGTAGGCTAGCAAAAGAAACCCTAGACTATCCATTCAAATTGCCTACACTTCCTAAAACTGTGAAAGGACTTTTACACCGCGGGGACACAATGAACCAACCCTCTGTGAAAGCCTTATAATGCGGACGAAATACAAGTTGAACGCAATTAATAATAAACAGTGAAATGAATGAGAAAGTAATAAAAAAAGGAACTGAATTTCAGTTCATAGCCGAGTCGTTAGGAGGCCCTTGGGGAATGAGAATGATATTTTGGAGAACAAAAGAAAGAAAACCTTCTTAGTTTGGCTTCTTTCGAAAACGGAATAAGCAGGAAAGTAGTAGCAAGCTGAAGCACAATAATATGAGAATCACTTTGAACAAAACGAGGCCAGCTGGGAATAAAATAAAGGGCGAAAAGAGGACAATGGAGGAGGAAAAGAAGGGAAAGACAAGAATGGAAGGAGGAGGAGAAGAATCGAGAGAGGAGGAGGGATTAAAAGAAGAAAAAGTAGAAAAAACATTGTTTTTCTTTCATATAATTGAAGTGCTGGTTATTATGAATAAAAGTAACAAGCTAGAGAATTCTATGAACTACTCAACGGATTTTCTGTTCCTAGATTTTTTTTATTGTGTTTTTGGTTTCATTTTAGTCCACAAGTGCGGCCGAAAGCCGTGTTCTCCTTTGAACAGTGTTGAGCACCGAATTCCTTTATATTCTTTCTAATCGACCAGTTGTTTACACACAGGACTCTGAGCCTCTTTCTTCTTCTTCTTCTGCTTCTTCATCTTATTCTACTTCTTCTTCTTCTTCTTCTTCTTCTTCTTCTTCTTCTTCTTCTTCTTCTTCTTCTTCTTCTTCTTCTTCTTCTTCTTCTTCTTCTTCTCCTCCTCCTCCTTCTTCTTCTTCTTCTTCTTCTTCTTCTTCTTCTTCTTCTTCTTCTTCTTCTTCTTCTTCTTCTTCTTCTTCTTCATCTTCCTCCTCTTCCTCTTCTTCCTTCCCGTTTTTCCTCTTCTTCTTCATTCTTCTTCTTCTTCTTCTTCTTCTTCTTCTTCTTCTTCTTCTTCTTCTTCTTCTTCTTCTTCTTCTTCTTCTTCTTCTTCTTCTTCTTCTTCTTCTTCTTCTTCTTCTTCTTCTTCTTCTTCTTCTTCTTCTTCTTCTTCTTCTTCTTCTTCTTCTTCTTCTTCTTCTTTCCTTCTTCCAATGTTTCAAACATTTCAACACTACATAGGCTTTACAACACAAGAGAAATTCATCAATTTGATTTAGCGTTTAATGGATTATCATAATGACGGGAATCAAAACTGAAGCTGGTTACCATTTGACCCATTTATGTTTTATCACACCAACAGTAGGCCTACCTAGCAACATAATATTATTTCACCAGGTACGTTTTATGAATTCGTCCACTATTTCGTTAACTAATTTTATTATACCAGATTTCCAAGCAATTTAAAGCCATCCATAAAGTCACAGTGATGGATTTGTTGCGCAGTTGCATCAAAAATGAACGATGCTTGGTTTCGAACCCGAATAATTGTTATTCACTTTTTATGTTTATTGTCTAAATAAATCGGTGACTGTGTTTTTCATGGTGGGTTTTATGTGTGATCTCTGTTATTCTTGGTGCAACTATGTTATAAATTACGCAAGAGCACGCATGTTTTATGCAAAATTATATTATACGGCGTCCAATAAAACCTCTAGTATTTGTTATGAACAAATAATGTTGTTTTCATTACGAAATTAGTGATCTCGTCTGTGTTTTCAGTAGAACTCGTGCTATGATATTTTTAATACTTAAACCTTAATTTTATGCAATATCATTAACATTGTATAACAGTTTTTTCTCTTTCAATCAAATAACTTCCTGATGAAACCATTTAGTTTATGACATTTGTCGTTTTTAACTACACTACCAACTGTCTACTGATTGGTTATGTTGATTGACTGTCATTCAGACAGCTCATCCATATACAGACAGCTATACCACTTTATACCACTTTATGTGGTATTGTCTTTGTTTATACCAAGAAAGTATAGAACACTTCTATTCTCTATGTTCATACCTATCTAATGAACTATTTTTGTGATTTCATTGACATGAAACTCGGATTTGGCTTAAAAAAGTACATAACTACGTTTGCCAAGATCCATTAAACAGATTTGATTATGATACAAGGGCGTCATTTGGGGAGCTCCCCCCCCAAATGACCCCCCTGATTCCTGGGTTACAGGAAATATTCTGTACTAGCTAATGTACAAATGAGCATTTTATCCGGCAAACACCCCGGTGTTTTGCCCCCCCCTGAGGTTTTGGTGAAATGACGCTACTGTTATGATATGAGGCCAATACGTTATTTAACTTATCAAAGTTTGAACTACAACAACACATTCCACAGCCACTTGAAGTAGGCCTATAATATTTAGGTCTTGCTCAATCAATGGAAACAAAACTCATAAATATCATGAACGCCCTACTATTTCTCACCCTACATATTATCTCCCTTCTTTTTCTTTTGCCTCTGCTGAGAAGCACGAAAGAGACAGCGGTGATGACGAGCCTGCTAGAGAAATGAGATTAGTGCCTGGTGCGATTCAACATAGAATTGCCTGAGATGTGGTGTTGGTAGGCTACTTTTCCTCGGGAATTACGAGAGCAGCCTAGCAGAAGAAAAGTAATGAGCGACGATTATCATGCTCAAAATTAGCTCTACTTAAAGCTCACACCATTCATTTACTTTCTCACCAATGTTTCTATTTTGCCTTCTTTCTTTCCCATATATTATCCTCTTCTTCTTGACCTCAACCTCCAAATTGGTCTCCTCTCCCTCCTCCTTTACCACAATATAATACACTATTTTATTTATTATAAATATCGAATATCCACGTTCAATAGAAAGAATCAGTTCTTTTCCATTGGATAAGAATGAGTGTAGAACACCTTTGACATCTAGACGACGGAATAATGAAGTTTTTACTTGAATGACCCAGTAACTGCAGCCATCTACCGTTCGAAATCGGAACTAGCTGAATCATTCATCGCTGGCCAAATTAGGCTACGATTAATGTAAGAATTTTGGACATAGTTCAAGCATGAAGAAGAAGAAGAAGAAGAAGTATTTAGATTTCTAGCTGCTTCTTCTGCTGCTGCTTTCGCTGCTGCTGCAGCATCTTCTTCTCCTTCTTCTCTTCACCTCTTTCTTCTTCTCCACTGTACTCTCCTTCCCGTTTTTACACACTTCTTCTTCTCACTTCTCACCTCCTCCCCCTCCCTTACATCTCCCTCATTTTTTTCACCCTTCACCATTCCTTCTCCTCCACAATATCCTCTCTCCCCCTCTTTCCAATACCTTCTCCTATTTCTCTGCTCTTTTTCCACCCAGCACTTTCAACTTATATTTCCTTTTCCATTCTTCTTCCATTCCCTGGTTTGCCTCCAGATGTTCCACAACTAAATTTGCTCAATAATTAGCTATTATGCATTGTTCCAGTGCTGTTGTTGTTTCTTTCGCAAAAAGCACTGCCTCAAGTTCGCCTGGTTTATTTGGGCAATAAATGTCATCTTGCAAGTTTGTATTAGAGCTGGAGGTAATTTTGGCGCCTTTTCCACTCCCAGTAATAAATTAAGGGGGTTATAAATACTAGGGTCAAAAGAACACTGTGATAGGGCCTAACTATGCTGTATGCATAGTGAACCTAGGTAATTAGCCTAACCTATTTTTCGTAAGATTGACATTGCAACGAATTCTCGCCCAAATCTAATCTGAAACCATGATTTAAGGGGGGCTTGGGGGGCTAAGCCCCCCTCCCCCAAATTATTGTAGCTATTGTAGCAAATGTTATAAATTTAGTTTTATAATAGTTTGTAACAAGAATTTTAGGTTAGAAGTCCCCCAAGAAATATTCTTCAACTCCGCCTTTGTCTGAAACCTACCCCTTAATATTGCTTTTTTATTTGGGACTCACACGAGATAGTGTTCAGTACAGGAATTGTTCTTGATTTGTTAAGTCGCATAAAGTATGTAAATTACTCTCAAGTGAGTCGGTCCTACATTACTCATACACTATACTTAGAGCCTCTACTCCATTTTAGATCTCATTCTAGAGCAGAGTTTTTTGAAGTATGATACGTTGAGCCCTGGGTCTTCATAAAAAATACTTCAGGGGGTTCTTGGCAGCTTTTCAGAAGAGCTGTACCTGTATCTATTTATCTGTATACTGTATATTTGTTTACTGTATCTATAATAGTATACCGTTTATACTTCGAACGAAAAGGGCAATGAAACAAAACCATCCAGTTACCATTCTCACGATGACTTGTGAAAGGAGTCCTACTGATTATTCAGTAGCTATATGTATCCTATTATATTAAGCGAGCAATCTCTGTATGTTTATATTTATGTATTTATTTATGTATGTATGTCCAACGGATCTCGAAAACGGCTCTAACGATTTTGACGAAATTTGGAATATAGGAGGTTTGTGATACAAAAATTAGTTTGCGCCGGGTCTCATCCCTGGGATAACTCGCTGAAGGACCTTAAAAAGGAAAAACTGATCCTTTAAGAATCAGCTGACAGAAGAAAGAAATTTCCATCGGCTGTAAATGATGAGAAAGAGTGAGAGCGAGTGAGTGTGTGAGTGAGACAAGATTATTATTTCAGCTGCTGAGACAGAGACAGAGAATCAGCTGACAGAAGAAACAATTTTCCGTCGGTTCTTGATGTTGAGAGAGAGAGTTTGTGCGAGTGAGAGAAGATTATAATTATCAGCTGTTCAGATAATTCGTTTCAATCATCTGACCCAGGGACCTGATATCTTAGGGACTGGAAGTAAGAGAAATAAGGGAGTAGGATGTCGGCCATTTGTGGACTGACTTTTAGCTGTTTATTTGAAAAAATCGTAAATTGATAATAATTACAGCTGATTCTGATTAAATAGCGGATGGTTCAAAAGCTTGATACACGCATAACGATATTAGATCAATGATATTGAAGAATAATCCAAAAGTTTGATACACGCGTAACGATATTAGAAGTTGACCATTATTAGTGAATTAGTGAATAACCGACTGGTTTGGATGCAGCAATAACGACCTATTTCGATCTGCGGTCTCAAAAGTTAGAATCGCACTGATGATTGCCAACCTTCGAAACGGAGACGGCACCTAAAGAAGAAGTGAATAACCATTCTAACCTGTAGTCTCTACTACAGATTCTCTAATCACACCTACTTCTATTCAAACCAACCAAAAAAACAAAGAATCTAACAAAAATGTTATATTTTGCCGTAAATATTAACCATATTCTCTCAACAGTTTTGATTTATACCGCAAAGATACCATAAACTTTTAAAAGTCTTTATGAAAATGAAACTTAACATAAAGGCTCTGAATTCAAATACAGCACCAAAACTCCGTCCGGAAACTAGCGTGAGAGCGGTGAGTGTGGGAGTGAGACAAGATTATTTCAGCTGCTGAGACAGTGCATTTCAATCACATGATCACTCATGAAATACACAACTACATCTAACTTTTTGGTAAAACCAGCGGTTCCATTACTAGAATTGAGGAAAATATCGAAACACATAAGCTGCTCCTATTCCCTTTTTTATTTCTGATTTTAATTTATCTATAGAAAATTAAAAGGAATTTGAAATTTTGAAAATATTCCATATTGTATCATTATTTTTAAATTTTAGGCATGAAGTTATTAGCCATGTGATCTGTTTTTATTTATTTGAGAGAAATCGTCAAGAGTTCATCAAAACAGCTGAGCTAAAAATAGTTGTCAACTCACATTATTATTTCTATGAAGCAAAATTTTACCACAAGTGCGATTTTTCAAATGATATGCATTCAAACTCGATTATATTTCGAAAGCTGAGATTAATTTTTTTATAGTGCAATAATGATTCAGTGCATAAGACTGATGGCCGTACTTTAAAAAATTGTTTAATTTCATTCCTTTTTTCCTTTAAAATTTCCATTCCTGTGCCTTTGTAGACCTACCCCCGAGCAGAGCTCGGTACCCCGATATTAATGGTAAAGAAAACAATAAATTTTCAAATAATTTCTTCTTCGATACAATATTCCATTGTTATAATTAACAATGCTAATACTTTCCCATTCATTTCTTGACGATCTGGGTTCCTAACAATATCATCAGTTCAAAATGGAGTCGCTGAACAAAATGGAGTTTATTATAATGACGTAATGACATCAGCCAATGAGAGTGCCTGGTGGGCGTGGACTAGTACTGAGTGTACTCGCACGTGATTGGTCAAGGTTGTGTGAGGAAGCATGCTGTCAATATAAAATGGAGACGGGCGTTTCGTAAGCAGAGTGCTTGTTTCTTACAATAATCGTGAATTCGAATTTTATCAAACTACCAATGAACCTTTTATTTGAGTGAGTAAATGTTGTGAAAGCTGTAGTAAATTTTCAAAATTTAATAAAATATTTTCAACCAGAACTAGTAATTTTTCATTCAATTTAAGAGACCATTAGTTCATCGAGAGGTGTTTTCAATGTTTCATTCTATAGGGATAATTTCTCTATGGATTTTTTCAATGACAGCCTTATTTGATCTTTTTATTAGAGTTAGAGAAATACATTTTTTGAGTACCGTATCTATATCTGTAACCGTATCTCTTTTATAGAGCATCGGAAGAGCCAATTGGTAATTCAGGTGTTGTGATAGGCTACAACTTTTCAAAAACAAAATGGGTCTTGAAAGATAGTTTCAGGACCAATATTGCCGTTACAGGACATTTCTAAACAAACTAAAAAACTTATCGGGTTTCAACTACTGTTAAGAAGTCTTATTAACTTCTTGATTGCTTTTGATTGAATTTAGATTGAACAAAGTGGAACTTATTCTAGCTTATGATGGTATCATCAGATATCAGTAAATTGTTATTGAATTTAATAATTTAGGACTACAAGACTACCATCATGAAGTTTTTATTCTCTTTGAGAGCTAATCAATAATCAATCATAAAGCTCTTGGAAAATACGTTTTTGAGAATAAAGCTCGTTAACTTGGAAATTTTGACAGATATAAATTAAAAATTGCGATGGATTGGTAATTGAAGAGTGTCAACGGATAGTCTTCATATCTTTACGAAAGCTAATCACAGAGTTTCTACTGATAACGTTTTGAGAACGTTTCGAAATAAAGCATAGCCCAATGCAATATGATGACATAATTCTATTATTCTAATTATAAAAAAGACAGTCTTGAAAATACAGAAATATTGGTCTACTTCAATAGTAATGTAATTAACTGGAAATATTATTAGAAAAGATTTTTAAAGCCTACAAATTTTTAAAACGTGTGCTACAAAATTTGGGCTGAAAAGCACATTGTGCTACGAATTTGTTGTTAACAGAAAGAGGATTTCATGAAATAAAGATGAGAAGCTGATTGAAATGCACGGGTAAACTGCACACAAGATCCGGTTGCTGAGATAGCCAGGATTAGTTTCTACTTTAATCAAGACACTAAGAAAATCCAATTCAGCACTCATGATCGTGGAGGTACAGCACAGCGGGCGGTAATCTGCAAAAACTTTCAAGCCCTGAAAATCTTATTAAAATTTTTATTTGAACCCTCTTGGCGGCTGAGGATTCTACCTGGGATCTCATTCTTTTTCCAGCAAAACAAAAGAAGCAGCGACAATAAGCTAGGTGAAAGAAAACAGCTGATAAAGGAACAAAAAAGAAGTGCGCAAAAGAAAGCGTCTCTGAGGAGAAGTAGTTAAACGCTATTTCTACGCTAATGATAGGATTTAGTCTTCTTTTTCGGGCAGACTAAAGAGAGCAGAATGAATGGCAATCGTCATTCAGTCTCACTCTAAATAATGTATCATTGATGAGCGAGAGGTGAAAAAAGAGAGAATAAAAAATAGAAAGAAAAGCACTAGAAAGGTTGAGAATAAAAAAGGGTGTCATTACTATCTGAAAGAAAATTGAGCCACACCGATGAACGAGAGCAACGCAAAAAGAGATCAAACAATCTCAATTTGGTAATTGCTAACGAATTCCCCAGAGACGATCCATGAAATCCGTGAAGTGCCACTGAGAAAATATTGATGGCTGGTGCTTTTATTCTCAAACAAAAGCTCGGCTTCAATGCTGAAGAATTTGCGTGATGACGATAGTAAGTCAGCCTGTGGACTGGGAGTTTTATCTATTGAATTCATCGGAGATTCTCGAAATGCAAGATCCTTGAATCGCTCGACGAGACATTCAGGTGAGTTTAATTCGAATACATGTATCCACAAACAATTACATACACACAATTCAAAACATAGACAATTTTATCAATAGAAGGAATACTGATGCAAAAACAATTCTATCAATATATATACTATAATAATAATAATTCCTGTAATATACACAATACATGATAATTAGTAGAATGTGTGAATAATTTTGAATAGAAGTAGGACAATTATTGTATCTGATGTATGAGATCATAATTCTGTCATATACTTCAATTTAAATCCAGAAACAATATTGCTCACACATCTGTGTGAGCTTCAACAGATCCTTGTAAAATTTGAATGAGCAGAACATTGTTTCAACATCTGTGTGAGCTGATTCACACAGAAATCTATATTTTCAACAGAAAAATATATTTTGGGGAAGAGAAGATTTTTTCATTCTATTACTGATTTATCTGTTCTAATTTGAATTTTGTAAAGTACAATCTACAAATACTACTTAAGGACCAAACATCAACCTCCTCCTTGTTCTATTTGAGTTATTTCCCACCATTTCTTTCCATCTATGTTTCTATTGAAGAAATTTTCCGCTCAGAAAGCAGCCGACCACTTTCATGTTGTTATGACGTGTTGTATTCGACTCAATAAAAAGGCGGAAGCGTGTATTATTGCACGGGTCAACTCCTTTGCGTCAAGAATAGTTCCAAGGATAGAAGTTCCTGCTCCTCCTCCTACTTCTCTTTCACGAGAAAACTTGAAAGCGAAAAGAAGATCGAATTAAAAAGGAAGAGAAAACGAATAACACACCACTCAAGTTCTGTGTTCGATCGGGGCACTTTCACCTTTTCCAAAGTTCATGCACTAACACCCTAAATCATTCACTTTCTTCCACTTGTTTACTTTCTCCGACTTGTCCTACACTGTGTATCAATGTACCAACTTTCTGTATCAAAACTAGAAGTGTTGTTTGAGTTTCAGTTTGCGAGCCGATAGTTTCTTGATAGTCAGTGGTAGAGCATTGTTTTTGTAGAGTTCTAGAGTGAATTTATCGGTTTACAGTTTTTGTCATTGACTCAAAACTTTTAGTTGGCTGGATTTAGTTGTTCAAATTCATTAATAAATTTGTAGAATCGATAGACCTATATTATACAATAAGGTAGCACCATAGGCGTAGCGTGGGCCATGAATTTGGGAATGCACAAAGGGTAATAAGAGCCAAGAAGCATACTACAAAACTTTAATCTTTAATATTTAAGTCTATTCAATAAAATGCTCAGAAATAATACTTTGGCCTAAACAGAAACAATTGAGTATTGCCAACTATTTATTCTATTTAGCAGATCTCAGCATTTTTTTTTAACAAATTTTGTTGTGGGGCACGTGCTCCCCTGTGCCCCCCCCCCCCCCCCCCCGGTGCGATGCCTATGGGTACCACAATAGGCTTCGTATTCGTACAGTATACTAGTATACTAGTATACAAGCAGAAATATGATAATATTTTTGGTGAGTCGGGTCAGACGAAATTTTACGATATTATTGATTTTCAAAATATTCAAATATTAATAAGGAAGCCTCATATTAACAACCATATTTGAAACCTCATATTGTTGAGGAAGCCATTTCACCCGATTCATCTAATGTCATTTTCAAATGAACTGCAACTGATTTCACTCGTACATTACAACACAACCGTGGCGAAGCGTGGTATGCTTATTTGGTCATCGCCGGGTATATTTCCTATAGTATAGGGTATATTTCGCCACCCGGCGATGACCAAATAAGCATACCACGCTTCGCCACAACAACACAAGTTGAAATCAACTTGAACTGTTGACTTTGCCACTTGTTTTCTTATTGAGTGTGAATTGATACAAGCATTACATGTGATGGGGAGAGGAAAAACAGAGCAATGACGAAAACAAAGGAGGCCGTGAAATAGCCTCGGCTGACACGAATAATCTACTCGAGTCCGTCTCCGCCAATAGATGGGAAGAGTGAGAAATCCTGTTTGGAGAAGGAGAGAGCAAGGAAGTAAGAGGAACAGAACCACATTCAGAGTAGAAAGAGAGAACAAGGATGTGAGAGAGAGAAGAGATTATATCCGAAGGAAGAGGAAGAGAGCAAGGAGGAGTTGTATTTGGAGGAGAAGGAGAGAAAGGGAAATTGGAGAGTAGAAATTATTTTTCGAAGAAGAGGGAGAGAAAATTGAGTTGATTATATGCGGAGTTGAAGGAGAGGATAAGGAAGAGAGAGAGATATGAAGGAATCGTATTTGGAGGAGAAGAGGAGGAAAGGAAGTGTGAGAGAAAAAATCACTTTGGTGATGAAGAGGGAGGAAATAAAGGAATTGAGAGAGGAGAAATCATATTTGGATTAGGAGATGGGGTGGACAAGGAGGAGGAAGGCAGAGAAGGAGGAAGAAGGAAGTGAAGGAGTAGGAAATAAGTGAAATGAGAAAGGAGGAATGATATTTTAAGAAGAAGAAGAAGAAGAAGAAGAAGAAGAAGAAGAAGAAGAAGAAGAAGAAGAAGAAGAAGAAGAAGAAGAAGAAGAAGGAGGAGGAAGAATAAGAAGAAGAAGAAGAAGAATAAGAAGAAGAAGAAGAAGAAGAAGAAGAAGAAGAAGAAGAGAAGAGAAGAAGAAGAAGAAGAAGAAGAAGAAGAAGAAGAAGAAGAAGAAGAAGAAGAAAGAAGAAGAAGAAGAAGAAGAAACAACAACAAGAGGAGGACAGGAAAGAGAGAACAATGAAGAGAGAAAGAGAGAGGTAAAGCTTGTAGCTACTAATAATGAGGTATCCAATATTCTAGAAGTACTGAGAAAGAGAAAGCGGTGAAATGAGAGAATAAGAATGAGGAAATAGAAGCAATGAACACAGTCGTGTACAACGTAATGTAGGAAACTGTTCGGATTGAATTCAGTGGGGAGAAATTGATTTAGACACGATGCTCTCTAGTGAGAGAAATACACTGGAAAAGCACCGCAGGAGAAACAACAAAGGAAGGCTCGTGCCATCAATGAGGTAAGGTAAGGAAGAGGAGAGGTAAGAATGATGGGAGGAGGAAGTTGATGAGGAGGAGGAGGAGGAGAAGGAGGCGAAATTGGAGGTGAAAGTGAAGGTGGTGAAGAAGGAGGAGGAGGAAGATGAGTAGTAGGAGAAGGAGCAGGAGGTGAAGGTAGAGGAGGAGGAGGAGACGTAGGATGAGGAAGAGGAGAAGTAGCAGAAGAAGCAGGAGGTAAGGGTGAAGGAGGAGAGGAGGAAGGGAGGAAGAGGAGGAGGAGGAGGAGGAGGAAGAAGAAGAGTAAGAGGCAATGAGGAGTTGTTTCATTTCCTTAGGGGAACAATATTAAAGGGGCATCACCGCTTAAGGGGCTTCCAAGCCTACCTGCGTGCCACTGCTAGTAACACTCTGCAGCCCTCAAGGAATGCAGACTGAATTAGGAATAAAGGAATGGAAGAGCAGGGAATAGGGAACGAGAATTTCGGAGAAGATGATAGAAGAAGGGATGTGGGAAGTAGAATATTGAGAATAATCATTGGAAGGAATAAAAAAATTGGTGGTTTGAGAAGAAGACGGAAATGAAAGAGAAGAGGATAGAAGAATCAAAAAGAAGAAGAGAAGAGAGAAAACCAAGAAGCTGAAGCAGACAGGAGGAGAAGCATGAGAAGGATAAAAATAAGAAGAGGGAAAAGGAGAAAACAGAAGAAAGGAGGAGCGATCATGGAAATTGAATGAAATAAAAAGAAGAAGAGTGGAAGAACAGTGGAAAATGTGAAAGGAGAAAGAAGAAGCAGAAGGAGAAGGTTAAGGTTTTCCCTTAAATCTTGTTTCCTGTTCTCTTCATCTCTCTCTTCATTCTCTTCTCCTATCCTCTTCTTCCTACTCTATTTACCCTCTTCTTCCTTTTCATTCCTTCTCTATTCTATACAATTCTGTTCCAATAAGAACGAGCATGAGAATTTGAGGAAAATACAACATAGAAATGTTGAAAAGGAAATTTGAGAAAAGTATGCAAAACTTTAGTTTTCGAGGGGAAAATAATCTTGGAAAAGATGAAATTAATAAGAGAAGAGATGGAATCTAGGATAGGAATCAGTAAGACGAGTGAGTACAAGATAGGAGTGAAATGGGTGGGACAGGAGAGAGGGGTAAGAGGATGTGGGAAATGAATAAGCAAGCTGTAAATTGAACAAATGAAGACAGTACTGCTGTTAGTAGTCCTGAGGATATGACTACACACATAGCTTCAGGGTGATGATTACTTTCCAAATAAACTCACATACTCACATACAAAATAAGGAACAGATGAATAAGGAGAACAGGAAGGAGAAGAAGAAAAAGAAGAAGAAGAAGAAGAAGAAGAAGAAGAAGAAGAAGAAGAAGAAGAAGAAGAAATAGAAGAAGAAGTGGGAAGCTGCAGTCACAGAAAATTGTTGGCACATGATAACTTTCCATCTCCTCTTCCGAAGGTGTATTGAATAGCTTGCAATCATCATAAAAAGGTTCAGTACCTGCCTATTTTCAGTGCAGACTCCCCCCGCCTATTTTTCTCCTTATCCCCTCCCCACCAACCCACAAAGACGGCACATTCAAGTCGAACTCGAGTTGAAATTGAACTCAAGTTGAACTGAGCTCAAGTACAACACTGCATTCAAGTTAGACTAAAATTCACTTCAATTGAAAAGATCATTAGGGTATGTGAATTACAAGAAAAATGTAAATAAGAATTATTCATAATCAAGAAGAAAACGAATCTGGTCTAATCTTTGGGAAATATTTGCATTTAAGTCCAGTTTCAATGTTCAGTTACCTAACACAGTTCAATCAAAATGGAACTCATTTTCTCAAATTTGATCCAGGAAATTTAATCAGCAGCTATGAACCGTGCCATGGAAGATAAAAACCGCATTTAAAACGTTATTAATTCAAAGCACGGTGACTATTGACTTAATTATGGTTTCGGTTTTTGATTTATGAATTCCATCGACGCTTATTTTTTAACAATATTTCCAGAACACATTTGCAAAATGAAGACAGTTTTTGTTCAATCTATGAAAAAGCGCAATTAAGTAAGTAGGGTGTAATTGATCTTGAAACAAAATTGCTCGTTTTCACAGACCCAGCAAGCTGCAAACTCCACACTGCCAAGTTTTGTGGAATGACGACAGGCAATCAGTCATTCACTTAATCACTGCCATCGAGAAAAATAGCCAATTGTGTTACTAGAACGGAAAGTGAGAGATTGTTCAACCAACAGTTTTTCACTTGCCTAAGGCAATCCAAATTCATACCTAATTGCATGAAAGCAATCTAATTGCCGAAGCAAATTGCTGTATTTAGCAACGCGAGGTCACGATCTGAGAATTTCGAGGTTATTTCCACTTTCAGTTTTTAAAAAATACTATAATAACTGTTACAAATTGGAATTCATCAGTCAATTAATCAATCAGTCAATTTGGCACCTGTCTTAGGCTAGGCGTACACCGGTTAGTCAAGACAAGACAAGATGAGGTTAGTCACGTTTTGTCACAGTATTTCACAAAGTTGCTTATGAAGCAGCACATACCAATGCAATGACTAATTGGTGTGTGTTGCTTCATAAGCGAATATGTGAAGTACTGTGACTAAACGTGACTAATCTCGTCTTGTCTTGTCTGCATAACCGGTGTACGCCTAGCCTTAATCATCCTACTTTTGAGCATGCCCTTTGACCTTTTTAAGACTATGAGCTTAAATGAGCTTTGAACTTAATTAATATCAACTATTAGTGGCTATTTGTTTCAAAACATCCAATATCCACTTTGCATAATTTTTCAGGAAGCTCAATAATCGTGGTATTGTCGACAACAAACTATCAAACTACCAAACTATACTGTCAACTCGATGTTGGACTTGAAAAATAGAGTAGGCCTATTCCATTTAGCACTTGATGATCAAGCCTAAAATAATTAGCTTGTAAATTATGTTTGATACCGTACTTCACGTTTAATATTGGAGATTGCTGATTTTCATACCTATTTAGGATTGAATGAAACCTATTTCATTGGAATGAAAGTTTCTCATTTCATCGTGATGTTATTGTTTTGTTCTGTATACTCTCAGATGAATGGAAAAAAGTAGAACAATGGCTTAAAAAGAAGTGAAAAAGATAGAAGAGTTACGGTTGGATTGAAAAGAGTGTGCAAAATAAAGAACAAATCGGTTTTATTACAGTTACGTGGCCGGGGTGGTAATGAGGTTGAAAGTGGGTAAATCTTTGGCTAGCTAAGGACTGGACCAACTTTGCAACAAGTTTTCGATTCGGGGTTGGTGGGGGTGGAGGAGCAAATGGAAACTGAAAGATTAACGAATTGTTGAAGCACAGCAGCAATCATTGAATCTAAATACCTATTATATTGACTTGGTGGGTTATTTTGTAAATTACGGGGAAGTGGCTGTCATTGGTTTTCCAGAATTCTGATATAAGGATAAATTTTTTATAACATATTTAAAAACATAACATAAGTAAAATGTTTTAAATCCAACATTGATTAAACGGACAGACAGCCAAGGACGCTCAAGTTTGGAAACTAAAAACGAACTAAGCAAGGCACGCAGGCCGCTATTACTTTTGTCAAAGTAATACTGCACTAATACATAAGTAACTTCATGATGACAATTAAAGTTCGCTCGCTTCAATTGTGACATCAAATAACTTTCATAAATGTACGACCAAAAAATTTACGACTCCCATTATTTTCTAATCACCGTCCTATTTCCCTCAACCAGTATTACTGGTACGCGACCACATTACAATATTATTCTCTTTGTAACTTATTGTAGAATCAATATAGCTTCCGTATCGGCGTGGTGTGTATAGATACGAAATACAACGTATTCCGATGTGGAAGTTATATCTATTCAACTCTAGTTGGGGATAACCAAAGTTGATGTGCAGGAACCTCACCTCAGCAGTTCCAGGTGGAGGGGGCTTGAAAAAAGGTCCAGGAAGTTGTTCAAGACTAACAGGGTACATGAAGTTGAACGGTTAGGATTAGCTTGGTGGGGCAGTTATTTCTGTTGGTTGAGCCAAGGGGGGTATCCAGGAGGTTGGGGTACCAGGGGGGGCCGCAGTCGTTCCGAATTGATAATGGACCCTGTATATACGTGTTCGGTGAGTCTAATGAGAATGTACAACCGCAGGTGAGCTAAAGGTCGCTTGCTACTACAGTACTTGCACAGTTTACTGTTTTACCAACACAGTTCTGTAACTTTTGCAGTACTTATTCAGGACCAGGCTGCACACGGGAGCGCTTTATCCTTTCTGGACAAAAGCTTACCTTCAATAATAATTACCTATATATGTACTTTGATCGGCAAAGTTCAACGTTGTGAGGTTTGCATCGTTGGTAGGCATCATTAAGGTTTAACGTGATAGTATTGACGTGATATAAATTTTGTGCTCTAAATTTACAGTCAAAACTAGATCTTTGGCTTATGGTTTTATGTTGAGTATCGGTTTCATTTATGCTTTTTAACTTTCTAAAATCAAAAATGTCTTATTCCAAAGTTGACGTGATATAAATTTCGTGCTCTAAATTTACAATCAAAGCTAGATCTTTGGCTTATGGTTTTATGTTGAGTATCGGTTTCATATATGCTTTTTAACTTTCTAAAATCAAAATTGTCTTATTCCAAAGTTGAGTGAATATTCTGAGAAGTGAGAACTAACTATAACTTGCATATTTGACCATGTTCCCTATTAAAAGTAAATGGGTTGAACGGCGCGGGTTGATTTGAAATGCGCGCCATTCAGGCGGTAGGAATTATGGGGAACTGGGACCTATTTCATTTAAAAGGTATGATTTTGAAGTTTTATTTCCTAGTCTATTCACTACCGCCTAGAGTTACAAAGCCATAGTGCTAGGTTATGACGTCATCAGTGGTCGATGGGCTGAATGTTCATCAGCTTAACAACTCAAAAAGCTTTACTAGTCGTAATACGGTAATAGAAACTATTAGAAAGACTAATTCCAAATACCTCATTTCCCAAAAATATTTTCTTAGTAGAAAATACACATTAGCTTTTGAAAAACCAGTTCCAGCTCCTTAGTTGAGAATTATATTATGTTAGGCAGGTTGAATGTAGGGAATAGAATAGAATAGAATAATCACTTTATTCATGCAGATTACAAAATATGTCGTTTAAATTCTAGGTCAAAAGAGTCATTACAATGAACGTCATTTAAAAATAATAAATACAGCATAAGATTAACTGAACAAAACATGAAGTAAGAAAGATTTTAAATGGAAATATATAGGTATGAATGTTAATTCAAGATTTTGTGAATACAACTGAATACTGGTATGATATGTGTTATTTAAATAAAGGTCGTTGGAAATATAAGTAATTGATTTTGTATCTACATGAAATGGCGGAGTTTGGACATATAAATGTCCATTTTGGAGAAGGATGTAAGGACATCCTTCCCATCAACACCCAACCATAGAATGAGGGATGGAATGAGGAGATTTGTGCTTCAAATTGTAACTCAGGTTTAATATGAACTAAGTAAAAATTATAAGTACATATAATTATGTATTAATAATACTGCAGATGAATTCCATATCAATCAATAGGAACTATTTATAGTTTATCATTTTATGGATTCTATGTTTTTCTGAATTCTAAATTAGGCTTTGTTTAATAATGTGCAGTACAATTTGTTTAATAATGTACAATATAAACTGTTCTTATTCAATCTTTTTAGAACACTATTCACACAATATCCTGCAAGATAGGTAGTCAGTAGAGTTATCTCTGTGTCCAATTTGTTCAAATCATCTTCAGTTATATCAACATTTTCATGTGGCATCTGAAAAAAAAGATACAATATTCAGTCAACTCCAATGATCTTAGAACATTATTGAGCATGAAATGATATAATATGAAGTTATTGCAGATTGATTTATTAGTACTGTAATTGGAGCATCCAATCAAATGTATTTTAGTGGGATGGTAGTCATAAAATTTTACAGAATGCTGTGGCATGGCTAACAAGCCCATGATCAACATAATCATTAGGCTGATTGCATATAGTTTATGAATAATTATAAATTTCGTTGATTACACAAAATGCTCATAATCACTACAATCATAAATACAAAAAGCATTCGATGCTATTAAAAATGACTTCTCAATTAATTTTATCCAATTAGCTTTCACTAGAAAGCAGTACATTACATTCCAGAAAAGGAAGTTAACTCAATAGGATTATAAACACTTAATTGACTTAAAAAGCAAGATACTCACAAATTATGTGTTTATGTACATTTCGCGGTGCTGTGCCGCATCGTCAGAACACGTGTACAAACAGGTGAACTAGACTTAATTTTATAAGTCATAATTTTTATTTGTGAGTATCTTGCTTTTTAAGTCAATTAAGTGTTTATAATTTGCTCAAGTGAGAAAAGAATGGATCCACAACAACCGAAATTCGTCAATAGGATTGTTGTCAATTCATGATGCATGGCTACTCAATCCATTGAATAAATGATGATTTTTTTTTCTGTCAAGATTAAGAAAACAAACAACAAGACTGCTTATCCACTAATAATGACGTCACAAGATTTTTGAACAAACAGCGCTATGGCTTTGTAACTCTAGGTGGTAGTGGTCTATTTCATCAGCTGCCTCACAAAAAATTGTTCTCCACTAATACAAATGACTTCCTTGATTGTTTTGTTCAACGCCAAAGGCCTCATGACTCCAACATTCTCTTCTAATTTGATCTTTGTGTCTGAAGCCAGATCTTGGGTTTAATTTTGGGAGCCTCTCACTGAAATATTGGGAGCACCCTGACAACACAATGATACCAACAGAACAATGCTTTCAAACGGGTGATGAGGGGGGCTCTTCCGCTGGAGGTCAGGTCTTTACCTTTCCAGCGGGGGCGAAAGGTAGTGGCAGGAAGAGAAGAAGCTCCCTTTTTGAGAATGAGAAGAATGAATATGAGAGAAGGAGGATGAGTAGAAGGACAAGACGACGGAGAATGAGGAGAAAAAGAAAAATGAGTGGGAGAAGAAGGAATTGATAGAGAAGAAGGTAGAAGCAGAAGTAGGAAAAGTGGACGAGCAAGGCGTAGGAGGTTGAGGGAAAGATGAACGAGGAGAAGAGAAACAAGAAGTACAAAGAATGGTATGAATAATGAGAGAGGTAAGGAGAGGAGTAGAATAATAAGGTGGGTGAGAAATAAATAGATCATGAGAGTGACGAGAAGAGGAGGAGGTGGAGGAGAAGGAGGAGGAGGAGGAGAGGATGAGGAAGAACAAGAAGAAGAAGAAGAAGAAGAAGAAGAAGAAGAAGAAGAAGAAGAAGAAGATGATGAAGAAGAAGAAGAAGAAGAAGAAGAAGAAGAAGAAGAGTAGGAGGTGGAATACGAGAGAGAAAGAAGAGAAGAAGAACAACAACAACAACAATGAAGAATAATGAAACTGAATGAACAGAAAACGAATTATACAAGTATGAAGAAGAATGAGAAGAAGAAATGAAGAAATGAGAAGAGGAGAAAGGAGGAAGAGCAAGGTAGAAAAAAAATGGAAGGTTGAGCTGAAAGAAGGGGTAGAAGGAGAAGAATAAAAGAAGAAGAAGCAGTAGAAAGAGGAGGTGGAAGACGAGGAGAGAAAGAAGAGAAGAAGAACAACAACAACAATAACTTCAACAAGAATTTCTTATTCAATTTTCTTTAGCCTGGTATTTCTAGTGCTAAATTAAGGAGGTCTGTGTCGTCATAGTAATATAGCAGCATTCCAGCAGACTTGAGAAGAGCACACAGACACCTGATGATTTCAGCTGATGCCGCTGATGCTGCCGGCTGATGCTGATGCTGATGTTGCCTGGCTGTAGTGTGCGTGATAAATGAGTCAGAAACGCGCGTTGCGTCTTCACTATTGTACGAGTATTGTTCTCTTGCTGCCGCTATTCTATTACTTGTGCTGTGTCTTGTAATGTGTTGTTGTAATGTACCATACAGCAAAGCAATCTCAACACAACCTCTGTGAACTGAGAAAGTCTTGCTTGCTAGTAAGATTTTAAAGGCATAGCACTCCCTAATATTAACTCTGACGCTTGATCCGCCATAATCTACATGATTTTATACATAATCTTCATGAATAGAATAGAATAGAATAGAATAATGATTTTATTGAAAAACAAAACACAATCATAAACAAAATCAAAGCTTTTCTTCTCTGAAATAATAATAATAATAATAATCTTCATGATCCACAATCTACATAATCTTCCCTCTGGACAGATAACTCTTCTCTCAGTAATAGATTCAATTTTCAATTTCAGTTTGTTTTAAGAATGATTTTCATAGAAAAGTAATTATCAATTTCGAATTGTTAACTGACTTGGCAAACTTTTCTTAAATCCAAGTAAAAAATAAGGAATCATACATCTACAAAATGTCAGTATCAACATGAAAGTTCAAGTTCAGTGTTGGATTACCAGTGTGTTCTTGTTTACCAACAAAGATCAATAATTTTGATCCAGGATCAGTACAATGCTAATCAAATGGGATCAGCTGATGAAAAATAGTTGATCCCGGTTGATGCAACCCAACATGTTTGAATTTTTTTCTAAGTTAAAGAAAGTTTATGAATTATTATAAAAATATGTGTATATTGAGTTATAAATTGGAAGAAATGTTTGCATCCATATTGTAACAATTTAATAATAAATACATGACCCAGCAGCTACTGACATCTACTGGCCAGATTCCGAGTTGGGAACGTTTCAACCAGTCGAACAATCAGGAGAAAGTAGGCGGAGCTTATCGGTGTGGATGATGAAGAAATACATTACCCAGCACAGCAGCTACTGACATCTAATGGACGGACTCCGGTTCAAAGGAATAATTATTGAAATTGTTGTTCTCAAGCTGTTTGTCAAACTGGATGAATAGATTGAATTGTGAAAATGATAAGATCAACTTGATAAAAGTGTAGTTTAGTTACCTATACAATAATTTTATTATATTGGATTTATTGATTGTAGGTTCATTATTTCATAGATTTATATTGATTGAATCATCTTTATTCAACAAATTCCAGGGGCGAATCCAGAAACAATTTTCGGCTTCTTTTTCTCAATATTGATCTGTCATTTTCATGGTTTCTTCTTTGAATACTTTCGTACTCTCCTCTATTTTATCGTATTGTCTTTTCCCTGTCCTTCTCCGTTTATTTTCACTCATTACTTACAAAAATTCTTAAAGAAATGCAACACATAAATATATCTAACAAGAAACACAGTAGCTCCAAATTATCCCTGAAAAAATCCTGAATGGAGTACAATAATGTGTATCTTACCATGTATATTTTTTCAATTTTCACTCTGAAAATAGAAGAAAAATAAATTAATATGTTTGTTTCATTCTCCGATCATCATCTCATTCAGACTATATCTCTAGTTATCAATTGAATATCGTCAAATCTGATCTGATAGGCACCCTACTAGTTGGCATCTGCTACCTATAAGTTATAAGCTGCAAACTGTAGCCTAAACAAATCACCCAAACTTCAAAATGGCATCAATCAGCTAACAAAATCAATTAATTATTCGAATCGATGCAAATAGTTTAATGCGACACTAGCACTAGCACTGAAGTTTGCCTTTAAGCAGCTTGATAACTTTGGCTTGTGCAGTAATAGCGAGCAAGTTCACTGCTATTAACTGAATAGCGCAAACTATTAAATGGCAAATGCCATTTCAATAATATGATATCGAGTATTGGAGCAGTTAGCACAGTTCAATATCAATTGTAATTGGTATTCACCATCATCAATCATTACATCAGACCACATAACTTAATACAAGTTGAGGGTGGGACTACTAACAGCTAATCGGTATTTTCGAATTTAACCAATAAAAATTGAAAAATTTAGTACAGTGTATAGGCTAAGTAGATGTTATTTTATTAAAACATGATGTTTTGATATTGTACAATAATAAACACTAATAAATATAGAATGGATTGTAACAGACAAACGTATAAAATTTTTAAAAACATTGACAAACGTGAGACGAAGTTCGGATGGTTTGTAGAAGCTAAAAAAAACTAAAAACTAGTGCTTTCCCAGAGGAGCAAAGGAGAGAGACGTGGACGAGAGAGAGAAGGTTAGCTCAGAGCGAAAGAATGAAGGAAAGATGGAGAAGAAGGAGGGAAACCATCAGCTGAGTTATAGTGAACTATTGCGGTCCTTAAAAGGCCTATACAGAAAAAGAAGAAGAACACTAATATGTAGTAAGTATGAACGCACACCTGAAGTAAGTGTCTGGGCCATTATACATTATATTGTCAATCTGTCAATATTATCCAATTTATCACTATGTAAGAGACTTCGAGTTTTTTAATGTTATCTGAATTGAGACAGAACAAGTTCGCTTTGCTTTACACCACAGTTTTCAACCAAAAGAGTCATCTCGTCAATCTGTCTAGTGTGTTATTGAGTAAATTTTGGTTTTGTGCTGACACAAATAGCAAGATCGTCAGCAAACAGGTATCCCTTTGCTGAGGGTCCAATTACTTTCGGCATGTCATTTATGTAGATACCGGTAATCGGACACAAAATACAGAAAGAAACTTGTGGCACACCATAGCAAACAGGCAAATAACTATACTCAGCACCATTGAAAGCTACCTTCTGTTATCGATTATCTAAATAAGAACGTATTTTAAGGTTGCCTGCAGATTCCTCTACAGGCAACAGGCGAATTGTACATTTTTGTAAAACTTCAAAAACGTTGTACTGCTATGTTTGCCACGAAATTTTGTATATACAATATGTAAGACTCCGCGGAAAATGACATCCATTGATTTTCCGCCCTAATTCAATTGGGTTTCTCCCCAGAGACTCAAAAAGGATCGTATATTACCCTTAAAGATAGTTGTGTTTACAATCTGCCTGAAGCAGGAGACGTGATAATATTTTGGTAGTAAGGTGGTAGGGGCTACATCACATGAGGTGGTACTAATTAGAGAGATCTGTCACATGCATACATAAATCGTTGTTTGTAAAGATAACAAGTTGATAATTTCCTATTTCTAGCTGTCCTATGAAAATAGGTTGATGCAATAAAGCTACTGTATTTAATAGGCTGGTCCAATACAAATTGATTATAAAGATGGAAGGAATCGAATTTCCTTACTAGCTATTATTCTGTTGTCAATATTTGGAGTAGCAGAAGTCTTCAGAATATTATAATAATTATTATGGCATTAATTAGGAATTTCGCCCAATTAATTATTACAAATTGATTATGTTGAATCTGCTGAGCCAATAAGCGACAAGGGGGAGAATCCAGTGTTATTCGATAGAAAAATCAAGTTTCTTCAAACAGTATTACCAAATATTCTGTGGAAGTAAATCTCTTATTCGTGAATATCAATGAGTAAGCTGTACTGTATAGTATTACAGCACTTTATTTTTCATCTCAAAAGGACAGGAATGTAATACGGGGATTGCTTTTGAAAGTTTCTTTTCTCTAGGAAACCCTAGAAACCAGGAATCTAGATGCTACTCAATGCTACTGAATCATGTAAATTGAAAAATGACCTTCTGAAGTCCATGAATAAAAAGTTTGTTGTGATTGACTATCCTTTGTGATTTCAACGCTGAAAATATTTGAATAGAATAAAGTACCGTATGGAAATGAATCTGGGTTGACTGAGTTCTCGAAAGTTATTTTTCCAAAATCGACGTAGCCTATATAATACAGTATTTTTGTTATCAAGGTGGAAGATCGTGGAATCAATTTTTGTAGTATGACGAAGAACCCAAAATTGTATTTTACTTCACTTATTTATTTACAAATTACACATACTCGAGACATCAGGAATTAAATCCTCTCTAATTGCTCTTGTGCTACACATTTTTGAAAGTACAATAATTTAAATAAGAAAATAGAATGAGCAGAGTTATTCAGGTGAAAAAAGTTAGTTCTTAACACATAACACCTATTTAACACCTAATTACCATAGATAGATGACCAACAATAATAATATTATCAATTTAATATTATATACAATATGGATTAACTAAGCTTGCTATAAGAAGGAAACAAATCAACTTATTCGAGTTTTGTTACAAGCTATTGTTTTCTAATAAAAATTTAATTTTTCTCTGGAGCTGAAGAAATTTTATCCACTGTTATATTTTTATTAATATTAAAGTTGTATTCAATTATTGAAATTAATAACACATTAGAATTCTTGTTAGACATTAGAATTAACATACACAGATACATATTAACATACATTAGAATTATCATATCTAGTAACAAATTAGAATATTAACCCATGTTGAAGGTAAAATAAAGTTTCCAAAAATCCTTGATTTTAAAATTGCCGCTCTACATTAAATTGAAAACAATTTATCGATAGTGCGATTCTCGAGCCTTGAAATCGAAGTCGACATTCGACTCTGCTTGGACAGGTCAACAAGTCAACAAACACAAGCATCAGGCATGCATAACCTCTTTTCTAATTTTTATGAAGAGTGAGTACAAACAATGATTAATTTACTGTTGTAGACTGTTTTCAAACTGTGATTCAATTGGTGAGTAGAGTGGCTTGGATCTTTTTTTTTGTAATTTCACTCAATCTTGTAGTATTTTATACCGTAAAGTTAGTTTTGGATAGGCATGATACTAGGGGACAAGTGTACATTATCGTGATGTAATGTAATTTTAGTTGAAAAGTTTAGTTTTTGGAAAAAAGTAGATTGTGAAGGCAAATGTTAGTGCCACAAAATCAATATCACTGTATATTTTTCACTTATGTCTACCTTAAATAGGCCTATAGATAATGTGATCAGACGTCCCGTTTTGAACGGGACAGTCCCGTTTCGTGAAGACTTGTCCCGTTGTCCCCACCGAACCTCTCGGGACGCTCATTTGTCCCGTTTTAGCAATTTATAGGTTTTTTGCAGTTTCAACTTTTTCATTTCAAATACTGTATTCAAATGTACTACCTTTAACTTGCGAATTTTTGTCTTTTTTAAATATTATAAATAGCTTTTCAAACCCTAGATCACAGTGAAACAAACTGGAACGCAGTGGAATTAGAGAAACGGAGTGCAGTTGAAGTGGCTACAGTTTTGTCTGATCTTCATCAGAAATATGAAGAAAGATTGTCAGACAAATTTATACCTCTAGAGCTCTAGAAGCCCGTAACTGCATTAAACAGATATGAGAAGCAGTTGATAAGGAGTACATTGAGGATACTATCTTTACGTTTTATGAGAATTGTTTACTATATTTAAACATGTGGTCTTAGCATTTCAATGATAGGAAAAAATACCACTGAATTGCTCTAAAAGTCTAAACGAAGTTCCTACATGGGAAAAGATCGAAGAAGGAATTGATTTGGTTGCTAATATGCTAATAAATTTAGCAAGCTGAAGATTGTCGATAGTGAACTTTTCGACGAAGTTACTTATCTAATGAAGTATGTGACACAAGAATAAATTTCCAATTGGGCCGAAAATAAAACTCCCTTGGATCAAAGATGGGTTAAAATCTTTTCACATTTTGCTAATCAACATGTCCCTGTATGTCCCTGAATTCATTTTTTTATCTTTACCAGGAACAAATGCTCCGGTGGAACAAGTATTCTCAATTATTATCCTAATGACATATTTGGACACACGAAAAATCAAAATGAATATGTCAACCCCTAAAGCAATGTTGCTAGTAAAATGTAACTTTTAAATGCCTTGTAATCAGTTTATAGAATTCCTTAAACAAAAAACTGAAATTTTAAAGAAGATACATTAATCAGAAAAGTATTAAAAGTAAGTACATATAATATTATTGTGTGAAATGTAAATTTTAAATGCCTTGTAATCAGTTTATAGAATTCCTTAAACAAAAAACTGAAATTTTAAAGAAGATACATTAATCAGAAAAGTATTAAAAGTAAGTACATATAATATTATTGTGTGAAATGTAAACCCCCCCCCCCCCCCCCCGTTGTAAGGCCGTCCCGTTTCGAGTAGGCTACCTAAAAATCTGGTCACATTACCTATAGACTTCTGGTAGTAATTTTACTTCTATTTCAACCGGCTAATTTACTTTGATTTAATTCCATCTTATTATTGAGCTAGTAAAGTAAAAATTAGCCATCAACTCAACTTGATGTAAAAAGGCAGTAGACTCGACAAAACCAGGGCCGCCGAGCTGGTGGGGCAGAAGGGGCAGATTGCCCCCGGGCCACACAAGAAAGGGTGGTCTTTCTTAGAAGCACCTGTATTTAGTACTTTTATTAAGTTTCATATGGGCCCCATGTGTCGGTATAGGCCCACACTGGACCTTGCATTAATTAATAAGTAACTCTAACTCCATAGGCCCCTGTGCTATTATTATTGTTTTTATATAATTCTCTTACGTTTTAAATGGGGGCCTTATGAGCAGGCCTACATTGGACCTCACACTTTACATTAAGAAAATCCGTATTCTCCAGTAATATACTGTAATATATTGTAAATGAATAAATAACTCCATATGCCCAAATACATTTCTTCTTATTTTTAAGCAGTGTTGTATTTAGTTATCCTATGTTTCAAATGAGGCGCCGGGTTCAGTCCCCCCACTGGACCTTACATTAACAAATAAATAGTTTTTATGCCTATTCTTTTCGTAGACCCTCATAGCCTACTATTTTTTTTTCATGCAACTTTTATTTTATTTTCTTTCGTCTGGGGCCCTCTGGAATCTGGATGGGTAGCGTAGGGCCAACTCCTAAATAGCTTTCAGGCTCCTGGCATGAAAATAGTATATAATTATGTCTGGAGTAATTTTTTCTGCTTACTGAACTATTTTCAATTTGATCAGTTTTTTACTTTTAAAGTACGTTTTTAAAAGACATTGCATCTTCTTCCACACCCTTATACTCGTAGCTTAGGTCTTCCTAAAATGTTACCTTTACCTTTAAGAAGGTATAAAGGCTCATGATAAATGTTCACACTCTTTTCCAGATGATGAGTTTCTATACTGTCGTGAATAATAGCAATAGCACCACTGAAGAAAGCGGAATTGAAACTTCTGAGAGGGATGGAAATGGCGAAGGGTCTTCGTCAGGTGCGGCCTCTTCAGAGCAGGTTAGTTTTCTAGTTGCCTTCCAAGGAGTGTACCCAGAAAAACTCATGAAACGCTAAGTTCTTGTACTTTATTCGCTCAATTCTTTTCCATGCTTTTTTCATTTACTATTTCGTTACATATTAATACTCTTTTCAACCCATATTATAGCCCTAGTATTGTGCATGAGTAATGAGAAGAAAATGTGGGTGATCTAGATAGTTATTTATTTATGGTAATGAAAAGGAATGACTGTTTTTAAGCAGTCGCACTGATATCATAATGAGTATTAACCAAATACACTATCAAGGGAACAGAAACAGGCAACCTTACATATCGTGTCTTATATATTAGCCTATGTATTTTCATGTTTTTGCTTTTGACTTGCCTTTTTACATTTTCAATACCTTTATCAAGTTTGTGTTGTCTTTATAACATATTTTTGCGAGTGTAAATTCACCTGTATCAGCACTTTTTTCAGGACCAGGTAATTTTGTCTGTCTATTGGAAAAATGGAAAACTGGGAGCAGTAGCCTATTCTATCAAACAATCCGAGGTGAATATACTCAATTTTTCTGTCATCATGATTATTATTTTTTTTTATCGGTGGGGAGACCCTTACGGGTAGGTTCCACCTCGCCTAATTGCACAATTTTCTGTGTTGGTCACCCATCCAAGAGCAGTCTTGAATGTTTGTTACTTAACTACATGATTACTTAGCAACCGCTCTCACCGAGTGACCACTGATATTACCGATTTATTTACACTCTTTTTTTAGTGTGCTTACGTTTCTTGTATTCACCTTTAAATGGTTACCTATGTAACATATTGTATCATATTGATGGTATTCAAGCCTTCTGTGTTATAATTATCCAAATAATATTGTTTATCTTAGAATTTATCACAGTTCAATGACTTTTTCAAATTTATTCCAGGTTATTTAACTATTTATAGGTAACTTTATCTTCATTCCAGATATTCAAACCTTCTGAGCTATAATAATTCATGGCAAATATTTTTTACCATACAATTTATTACAGTTTAATAAGTTTTAATGAATCTTTCAACTTTATTTCAGGTTCACGTTTTGTATGACATAATTGATGTGAATCCCGAATTCAGACTGTTAAATTCTCTGTTTCTGCAAGTTCAGCCATGGTGAGAATTTTTTCTTATTGAATAATCTTATTGAAGTTGTGTTACCAAAAAATATTGAAGTATCGAATCCACCACTCATAATGCATTTAATTCATGCAATACATGCACATAATCCATTTGATACTTGATTTAGCCAGTAAAACTGCCTGAATTCAAACTGAGGATGCATTCCTTGTATGTATGTGAGTAACTTGATAGAGCGAAGGGGTATCAGCAAAATTAATTCGGAGCTAATGAATAAAATAAGAAAAATTAATAATACTTAATAGTATATTCTTCAAGTACTTCATTTTCATGAAGATTGAGTTATCTAGTAGTAGTAGGCCTACGGAATTATAATAATGTATTATAATATTGATCTGTTCTAAGCTGAAAACTATTGGCGATTGCTTTTTCAAAATCAACATAACTTTGGCAAGCCAATATTAATTTTCAGTTTCATTCAATTTTCATTTTGTATTTTCAAATGGTATCAAAATTCAATTGTAATCATCTGTACAGTCAGTCACCTTCGTTAACTCTTTCTTATTCCAATTACAGTATTCATAAATACTGATAAGAAAAATTTATTTCCGCAAAAAACTATAGTTTAAAAAGATTAGTCAGTTTTGATAGAACATTCCTTTTACTTTTTCAGTTGGTAGTACAATAATAAGTGTTTAGAAAACAATAAAAGTTTCCAATTTTCATGACTATTGAATGTGAGATAAATTCATTGAACAACTTGATTTTGAAGCTAACATTTACTTGTTTACCGCACTATGAAATCGTCCATAGGTAAGTGCATTGTGTTAGGCTAGGCGTACACCGACAAGACAAGATGAGATTAGTCACGTTTAGTCACAGTACTTCACATGGTTGCTTATGAAGCAACACACACCGATTAGTCATTGCATCAGTGTGTGCTGCTTCATAAGCAACTATGTGAATTACTGTGACTAAACGTGACTAATCTCGTCTTGTCTTGTCTTGACTAACCGGTGTACGCCTAGCCTTGGAGTGTTACTAGGTTTGCTAGCCTACAGACATGACCAAATATTCCTTCAAATATTAATCTATGAAATTCAAATTCGATATAGGCCTATCTATTAATCTATTATAATTGAATATCTCTTATCATATCTCTTTTTTGTCTTATTCTTCAGGAAAGTAGTCACTTGCTGTTCACTATCCGAGATATTTTTGAAGACAGTGAAAAATTTGGCAGCTGGCGAGATAGTTGATAACGAACATGATACTGAGAGTTCAGCCACATCTGATGTGAATCCTGATACAAGAATGGTTCACTTGCTTTCTGGAAAGAAATTTAGTGAGTAATTCTCATGTGAAGTGTTAGTTAAATATTGATATGTTGGTTAATATCTTCCCAATTTTATTTATCAATCATGAAACTATTAGAGAAAATAGATAGCAGCATCTTATTGAAGCTATTCCATAGAAATAGTTGGTTACAATAAATAATAAATTCCTGTTTGGGATCATAGCATTTATGTCGGTATCCAATGGGGCATGTGACAATGTGTCGTTCGCCCTGAAATGTAGTAAACAGCTATAAGTGACGCAGCCTGGCCACCTAGTCTACAAGAGATCACCAATTCACTTCTGTCTCAATTGAGGGCTAGTATCTTGAGTCGAATTCAAATCGTTTCATTGCATAAAAATTATACAAGAAAAATATATTATATACGGTACATATCAAATTCACATAATACAAAGTACAGTGCATCGATACAATGAATTATAAAACTGAATCAAGACTAAGTTGATGTAAGTTGTTATAAATTGTTACGAGTTTTATACAGGGTGGGTGGAAAGTTTGGAAACAGCTCAATATTTCTTATAAAAAGGTGATTTGACGATAGGTGACATTGGGGATCGTACTAAAATTTAAAATACTACTTTACTATGACTTCAAAAATCTGGTCCGCCAACTTGGATCCGCCATATTGAATCTAACTTAATTTTTTTTTTAAATGGGAAGGGTGTCATGTTATACATGATTTAAATACTCGTATTTTAAATTTTAATATGATCCCCAATGTCACCTTCCGTCAAATTACCTTCGCATAAGAAATATTGAGCCGTTTACAAACGTTCCACCCACTCTGTACAAGTTATTTCAAGAGTAGTCTTTTCAAGAAGAAGCTGCTTGAAAAACATTGAAACAAGCAAATTTACAAAATGAAGTTATAAAATGAGAACATAACTAAATAGCAGCATTAAGCAAGAAGCTGCTTGAAAAACATTGAAACAAGCAAATGTACAAAATAACTTGAACAAAGAGAACATAACTTATAACCACGTATAACTTATGTAGTGTAAGTCTAAGAATAAGTCTTGTTCCCTATACTTTTTACATGTTTGTGAATGAATTGAGAATGCTCAATTCGTGATCGATCACTTAAGCCTGGTTTTCATTAGTAGAGTTCCCTGGGCGAGTACTAACTATCTTGTGAACTCTCCCAATGAAAACGTTCATAATAGAGTAGAGTGATGGTAGAGTACTTGTTTTTGGTAGAGTAGAGTGGGATAGCACCGTGGGATAGTACTCTACCCACCACCGCTTCTCACTCTACTCTACCACCTTTATTTTAATGAAAACAGTCTCGAGCTAGTAGAGTAGAGTCATTTCAAGGTTAGATCTGTTCACTAGACAACACACTTTACCTACTATTCTCAATTGTAGTGAAAACAGCTTCTCGACCAAGTATGTAGAGTAGAGTTAGTATGCTAGTTACTCAACCACTAATTCTACTAATGAAAACCAGGCTTAAGATATAATAGATCACCAATTGTCTTTTGTCTCACTTAAGGGCCACTATCTCAATTCTCGGTCCCTACACGTGTTATATGTTTGTGAATGGCTTGAGAATGTGATGGCTAGTATCTTAATTCTTGGTCCTTGAACGTGTTGAATGTTTCTGAATGGATTGACCGTTTCAGACGTGGACAGGGCGCGTCACCTGATCTTCGGCCTGCGGCTGCCGGGCGAGCCGGACGGGGGGGCGGCGGGGGGCGGCGAGGAGGAGGAGCGTCGCAACCACATCCAGTCGCAGTTCAACCTCTCGTCCAACACGTGCTTCGTGGCCGCCTTCGGAGGCCTGCTCAACTTCCTCGGCCGCTCCATCGGCCGGCTCGACAGCCACCACACCTCGCTCAATCCCATACAAGCCATCAATGTGCTCTCGCTGTAATGTGTCGTTCTGTTTTTAGTATTTTAACTGTCGAAAAGCTGTATAGGATATTTTTTTAATTTGGCGGATGATTCTTCTGTTTACAAATTGGGAAACAGAGACTGTATAATCACAGTGTGGTCATTGGTGTGTAAGGGTCCATAACAATTTCAATTTATTGGAAAAAAGCAGTACAGCAAGTGGATGCGACGGGCATTTTGTCCAGAACCGCTCTCCACGAAACAATTACATAAATATTGTTTAAATACAAAATAATCAAACAATTCGTATAGCATTGCACAGTATCATTATAAGTATAGTACAGAAAAAAAAAATTCACTTAACATTCCTTTAATGAAATAATAAAGTAGGTTGATAGGTTAACAATAAAGTAAATAATAAAGTAAGTAAATAGTAAAGTAAGGAAGAAAACTATTGGAAAAGAAAAAGAAAGTGAAATGAAAGTGATGGAAGAAAAAAATAAGTGGGCTGGAACATATTTTTTCCCGCCACCGCCATATTTTTGCCAAAATTTTAAATTCTGATATGAGATTATAGGCAAACTGAAACCTATCTACTCATTTGTCGAACTTATTTCAAGAGAAACGACATTATAAATAACTTTTCTTACATTAAAAATTGTCTCTCTCATCTTGGTATTGCTTTCAAAGCATAAAATGATGAAAACATAGGCGAAGGCATATTATTGAAGGTAAGGAGTTCGTAAGGCATATTATTGGTCGGAGGAGACGTTAAGCCGTCGGTCCCTGGACTCATTCTAAAAGTAGTCATGCATCAAAAATTTTTCTCATCCACCCCACTCATTACCCACGCACAAGCCTAGAGCTCATGTGGGCATCATCCTCAGAAAGAAAAAGAAAGAAAGGAGTGAAGCACTCAACATAATAATCTGCGTATCATTTCAATGCTTTAAAATGAGCATACTGTTAATATACAGTCTCTGTAGATAAACCTATACGCTTGCCTGTGTCCATCGATTTCAAAAACCTTATGCCTTTTCTAACTGTGCATAAATTTTCATCCGGATAACCGGCTGGCTGTAACATTATCATAATCAATATCAGAATACTCAGAAAATGATCGCTGTCTCATTGCGTGCTGTTTAATTACCTGGGCATGCATACGTATTAGACCGAAATATCAGTCTGCTATCACGACTCTGTGTGTTAACTTGATACTTTCTACTTTTTATACTTACAAGACAGTAGAGCAATAGAATGAAAAGTTAGCATTTATATTTGGATCATATGATCGTCTATTCTATAGAAACAAATCAATGCACACCCAGCTGTTTCACTGTGCATTGAACGATTGCTTCCAGCAGAGTCAATCGCCAGATCCGTATGTATTCTGGATAATGCTATTGCTATTGCCCAGTGTTTTTACGACCTACCAAATAGTTGCAAGAGATGATCAGAAATTTATGTTGTGTTTCACCAAGCAAAAACATTTGATCCAGGATCACTATAATGCTAAATAAATGAGATCAGCTGATTCAAAATAGTTGATCCTGGTTGGTGCAACCCAATATTAATGTCCAAAGAAACACTCCTTCCTCATCTAAAGATAGCATAAATAGAAATATCGTTGAAAAAATGTGTACCTAGTTGCAATGTGTTGTTTTTATTCTTAACGTTTTCCACTATTTATGCATTACGAGTACCGTATAGTTGCACAGTATTGATTTGTACAGGAACCTCGTTTGGGTTGACAATGACTCACTGCGCGCTCTGCAGGTGTTTTCAGACATTAGGCATCCGTCGCCCTACAAGTGGAATGAACAGCAGAGCAACAAAGAGGGAGTCAGTTTGCTCTCTCTCTTCAATCGGTGCTCGTCCTCGCTCGGCTCGAAACGAATGAGGTAACAAATGATTACAAATGTTCACACTTTGTCGATTTTTGTGTGCTGCATAGCATGCGGCTAATGCTCTGTAACACACAAAAATCTACCCAGTGAGGATGTAGGGAATGGAAAGCACTGTACCACAGTCTAATAAATACATTTATTAGACTTTGACTGTACTGTACAATTGCTGTACAAAGTACTACACAATTATTATACATTGTTAAATCGGGTGAGGCATATAACACTAATGAAACGATTCAAGATGGCCAAAAAGTATTAAATTTTATTTTTATCATACATACAAGACTGGAAAGCCCATTTCTTAGCATTTTTAAGCATTTTATGTGAATCTTGTTATTTATTAATAACATCACTGAGATGGACTACATTCTCCTGAATGAAAAGTTCTATGTGAAGATTGAAAAAGTCAGAAGTATTCATTAGCATTTCAATAGAATCTGTCGAATTGCACTCGTGATTGATTCCTTCAACTCTTTACCTTTTGGCCATCTTGAATCGTTTTATTAATAAATAAAAGATTATTAATAATAAAAGAGAGGCAAGATGTGATTGAATTAAGACAAATTTGCAAATAATAGATTTGGCCATCTTGTATATGCCTTATCCGGTATATGAATAATGGAATGGTTTATTACTGGACCAAGCTGTCAATTTTTTTGTAGAGAAATTCTCATCAACATAAAATCAATTCTTTCAATATTCGAGTATGCTAACTTTTTCCAGTACTATTAACATAAATTTCGTCATCTAAAATATGTTTTGTATAAAATTCTGTTTCTAGGGCGCTACTCAGTCAACCAACACAGGACCTTGCAATAATAAAAGAGAGGCAAGATGTGATTGAGTTCTTCGTGGATAATGCAAATAATCAGATTGCTGAGCAATTTTCCAGCTACATCGTTAACATCAGCAGTGTTACGGTTTGTAGACTGTACAGCATTCATTTGGAGTCCTCTTTAGCTATAACTGTTTTTATCTCCGATCGGAATCTGTCTTAATTTAGCTCTCTATTATATTTGGCATCTATCTAAATGCGTTTATCCAATTCAAGGCATCATGAATGTGTTATTTCCTCATTTTCAAGCTTTAAATAGGGGTTTATTAAGATGGATTTTATTTAGAATGAAATAATATTACATTATGCCCAGCACTGCATTCATTAATTAATTTTTGGTTATCAATCTGTTAGTTGTTGACTGTCAGTTGTAAACTGAGTTAGTTGTTTAAAAATCAGTTTGTTTATCAAGAATTGGTTTATTTTGAATCAATCAAGTTTTCGTTTTCCTCGATCAATGTATTTAGTAAGGTATTCAATAGTTATTACTCAATGAACAGTTATATCAAGACTGAAATAAATTTTATTTCTACAGGATATGCTGAAACTTATGACAAATGGCAGACAATCTATGTCACAGTGGAAGTCTTTCTACAAGGTATTGAATAATTTCCAACTATTAATAAGCATTAATTTATCTTCATAACTATTTTAACATGAACAATATTTTTTGGATAGTGGTATTTAATCGGCCTTTTCCGTATTAGTGCTGAAACATTATTTTCTTAGCGAATATAATATGTGATTTTATTCTAGCTTATTAAGTCAGTACTTATTAGTAATATCAGTGGTCACTTGGTGAGAGCGGTTGCTAAGTAATCATGTGGTTAAGTAACAAACATTCAAAACTGCTCTTGGATGGGTGACCGACACAAAAAGGCGAGGTGGAACCTACCCGTAAGGGTCTCCCCACCGATAAAAAGCCATACGATTAAAAAAAAGTCAGTATTGGCATTGAAAAACATTTTCATGATATAATTGAAACCAACTGCCAGTTGCACGACAGGCCAATTGAATTCAACCGCCGTAAAATGACGTCATCTAACGGATGCAATGCAAAGAAATCCCTATTGAGGTCCATGAAATGACGTCATCAATCGGCAGTTAAATTCAATAAGCTTTTCGTGCAACTGGCCGTAAGTATTTTGCCACTTTTCAGACTCTCTGCTGACTATTGCAGTTTTATTATGAAATTCAAATAATCACTCACCAATCTTTGTGTCCATTTCGTCATTTTTCAGACAGTTTATTGATTATCTATTTTGTTATGAAATTCAAATAATAACCATTTCTAATTTTTTGTGTTTATTTCTTTACTTTGTAGACTCTCTACTATTCCATTTTGGTAGGTGAGCTGTGCAAAGAGTATGCTGAGCATTTACAAGTGTTTTCCAAGGTACAGTAAGTGTTTTGATAATTCTAAACCCACTAATTTCTGATTTAGAATAATTAAAAGTGTACAAATATTTCGGTATATTGGAGATTTTTTACCAAGTCTTGGGTCTTGTATGAGATGATAATGTAACATTATTGGGAAGAGTTCATAAATTAATCATTGTCATATTCATCTAACACTGATGTAGTAGATTTTTTAAAGGTCTCATAGTTTGTAAAACGTGTTTTTTTTCTCTCTCTTAGGCAGCTCGTACACCGGAGCAATAAACACTGAAACAGCTGCTTTAGGTGTGCATTGGACTATTTGTTTCTATAGAGTAGACGATCATAATATGATCCATATGTTGCTAGTTGCCTATTGCTTATTGCTCCGGTGTACGACCGGGGTTAGGTTTTGATTTAGTCACGGAAATCCCATTAACTTGACGTTTTATTCTATCAATTTTTCCTTTTAATGTAAGATGTTGTACGCAAATCAACAGGAACAATGTTGAAAATGAACGATGAGCATTATTGCATTGAAATATCCTTCATCTTCTTGATTAGGCTCTCTTATCTGGCTGCTTATAGCAGGATTATTTTAAATTGTCAGAAAACAGCAGGTTTAACGTCAGTAAACGAACGTTCGTCAATCAGCTGTTTTCTGACAATTTAATATGATCCTGCTATACCTACTTACTTATATCATTGACACCTACACCTATATTAACCTACTTAGTGCAGGTTAATAGTCGAAGCTTATACACAGGCTACTTAGTCAGGCTTAGTCAGGCTACAGACTAGTTACTTATCAGACTCAATAAGTAACAGCTTTTTAAAAATACTTATTTTTGAAAGAAATATTTCCTCATTGATCCATGTATTGACCATTTTATCTATTTTCATTTATTATGCAGATTGCTGGATACCTGTGTGATCCTCTGTATGTGCTGGGCCATTGCATCTATAGCATAATAGATTTTGAAGCATCAGCAGACCAGAAAAGATTCTGCGTGCACAAGGGCGTCAGCGAAAGCTTGGATAAGTGTGAGTAGAAATTTTTCAATTTTATTTTTTATGAGATTCCTACGTGTATATAGTATGTATGGATAAATGTGAGTGGAAATTTTTGATTCTCAGTTCACTTTTTGACGAGATTCGTAGGCTATTTGAAAGTAGGTCTGAAATCAGGTAGCAGTTGCTCCGTGGGCGAACGGCCTAAGTGGTATTGTGACATTAGTGGGCCGTATGAATAAAAACTGAGCATATTATGCTCACAAGCATGAAGCATAAGGTTTTGCTTCTGAGCATTAGTTAGAAGCATAAGCAGTTGCTCATTTTTATATGAATAATCTTTACCTTTTACTCTTACCTCATGCTTCTGAAATCTGGAGCAAATGCTTACCTGTTTCAAAGATTTTTCATCAGCTGATTCATCTTACTTTGTTTTTATAGTGAAAGGTTAGAATTTCAGCGGCCAAAATTTAATGCTTTTCACAAGTTTGGACAAACTAAAATTACGTTTTTGATGATTTAACATCGAAAAAAAATTCCAACATAAAAAATTGAAAATGGAAAGTTACCGCCCCCAAACTTTGCCGCTCCAAGCGGCGGCACTGCTCTTTAATATAACTTTTAATAAGAAATACAATCAACATTTTACTTGTTTAAATGCTATTTCATCTACCGTATTAAAAAAGCAGTCAGTTTTGCTTAAATTTATTGAAATAATTGAGCCATTCTTGTATGAGCAAAAGGTGAAAAGCTGCTGTAGACTAGACTCAACTTTTTTGAAGCACTTGCTTCAAAAGTTGAGCAAATGCTCTAGTCTATTCATACAATTTTGAGCATAACCTCTATTTTTGAGCAATTGCTCAAACTAATTTTTGGATGAGCATGAGCATAAGGGTTTGCTCTCTTTTATCCATAGAAAATGAAGCATATTCTCAATATTTTAGAAGTATAAGCAAATGCTCAACTCTATTCATACGGCCCACTGTCTTATGGAAGAAACCTCCTCCGGAATTCAAGGCATTGAAGTAAGTTTTTAGAGAAGTGAAAAATCACCATCACTCATTGATTCACTATGCTAACCATGTGCTTGCAGTGAAAGAAGAGTACAGTCGCCTGCCCGACTATCTGAGCGAACTTTTGCAACTGGATATGCAGGATTTGCCTGCTTCGATGGCTTCTTACTACATGGTCTACGTTCCCGAAGTGGGTTACATGGTGGCTGTCAAGGAATGGAACGCGGCAATGTCTGACCAAAGCATACAGAATGTACCGGGACTCAAATTCCAGGTAGGATTTTTGAAAATGGCGCATGGAGAATGACTTGTTATTCAACGTTTCCATGGTAACAAGTGGTTTTAAGGAGAGTTTATACTTGCTTGCGATAGTATCAGCTGTGGAGTCGCCCTATCCGATTTTTTAGTCTCTAATTTCATTGGCAACTGATACTGTTGCAAGCAAATCATCAGCATGAACGCTCCTATATGCTAGCATTGTATTCAGTCTGCAAGAGCGTATCGGTCCAGCTGCAAGTACAGTCTATTTCAAAAACATTTGTTGTTACATTACAGTGTTTTTCTAGTAAGGTACAGTATCTAGTAATCTATATTTACCAAATTGATGTGAAAATCTACACTCCGAATATGGAGCCTCACAATTTTATCATTTAGATTCAAAATGTTTATTTTCATCTCCGTTTCTGAGCTTGACAATGAATTGATCCGATTAAAGTTATGAATTTGAATAAAATGATTGTACCTATTTAAATGAAATGTTATTATTTCCATAAGTATTGTCATAAATTGAACACTTCCCATTAAAAGTGTTGTAGATTTTTGTTCTATAATGGAATAATAACAAAAAAATATTAATTTATCCACGACCGAGTTATAACGCAATCATTACAGTTTCATAATTGAAATCGAAACAGTAGCTTTTTCGAAATGGTCTTTGAAACTTAAATCATAATGAAGACTTTATGAAACGGATGCTATATTATGAAATGTTCGTTGTTCAATCTGATCCAGTTTTAAAAGATTGGAACGGAACAGTTTCTAACCTATTCGGGAAACATTGAAATAGATCAATGGTCGTTTGAATCAAGGTTAGTTTAGATTGATAATGTAGATATTATTGTTTTTTGTTGGTCGTAGATAAAATGTGTATGCAATGGTTGTATTTTAGCCTTTAAACGACTCTTGAGATACCTTAAAATAACTCGCGACTTTGCCGCTCGTATTTTAAACTCGGTATCTCACTCGTTATTTAAAGGCTCTTATAATACAACCATTGCATAAACTTCTACTATCCGGCTTATAATAATACATTTTGTCTCGTAATATAATTAATTCAATGAAATAATTAATGTGTTCTGTTATTGTTTTACAGTTCAAGGCGAATGGCATTGCTCACTATAAAAGCGCGAGTTGTTTTGGTGAGTAAGATTATTCTCAAGCTAAGAAATTCCTATAAAATTTCCATTGTACAATACAACGATCTTCAATTAAAAGTTTGCATTATATTTTTAATTATTATATGTTCAAGTTAGTTTCAGGATAATCGGAATTATTTGAACGTATTCCAGTCTTTGTAATGATTTAAAATATTGTACTTTCAGAAAAATAATATGTTGAACCATTCGTTTTGTCCGCGTTTTACTGTATGTTAGATTTATATAATTTTCATTTGTAAAATATGTTTAAAATTTAAATAGTACTACCTACGTTTTAAAATTATAATTTCTTTTACTCTGTTGAGAACTCGACGAGAAGCTAGGAGACATGTGGGTCAAGATCGTTGAACAAGAGTCGAAGATAATGCTGCAAGTTCTTCACTTTATAAGAAAAAATGTGAAACCTCTGCTAGCTATGTTGGAGCCAATAAGCGAACTAGATTGGTAAGTACACTCAGATTAATTTAATTTGACGCTTGACATTAGATAGATAGATAGATATTATTTCTTGACGTTGCTGATGACCGTTGAGTACGATGGCAAAGAAATAATACCTCTCTAACTATCTATCTATCTAATGCCAAGCGTCAAATTAAATTTATCTTATTATAGTTATGAATGTTTTCAATGATTCAAAATCCCATCCAATTCTATTAAATAGAGTAAGAACAGCTGACTAACCAACTAGACATGCATAGCATGTGTCTAGTGTGTGGGAAAGTCAAAGTTGAAGCAGGTGGATTTGAAGATTTTTACTCAACATTTTTTCCTCCAATTTCAATCCGAAATGAGTTACACCTACCCTATAAAATATCCTAACCTTTTTCTTTCTCATTTTAACCCTAAAAAGGTTACACCAATAGAATATATTGATTGACAGTGATAATCAGCTGATCGAGATTGTCGATGGACGACATCCTTTGCAGGAAATGTATGTGGACAGTTTTATCAGCAATGACACGTTATCGAGCCGAGAGACCGGACTGGTGAAAATCATCATGGGCCCCAACAGTAGTGGCAAAAGTGTTTATCTTAAACAGGTAATCATTTGTTGATTTCAACTCGTGTCCAAATTCAAATATTGAACAATGTTCTAGAGGCTTATTGAAATTTTTGAAAAAATAGAATATAGATGCTTGCTTCATAAAAATAAAAGACTTGTAAAACAGGAACCAATGACCTTAAACTTGACATGCACCTCTTATTACATAGAACGTCATCATTTCTTTGCCCGTAGGGACAGTTTTCCCTGTTTTAAAAATTACATGCTTCGGGGTAGGGAAGTATTTCCTCAATTGCTTAGATAATGTTGTTCTTCGTGATTACTGTTTCATGTGATATGAATAAAAGGTAATTTGAATAATATGCAACATCTTATTAGACAATGATGATGCTAGACACAACTTGATGTGACAATAGCCCTTCATCCAAATAATCGAAGATAAACCCAATGATTTCTTGGTTTGAGATAATATTTAGTAATGTGATTGCTAGCATTAGATCTTTCCATAACTATTATATAATATAATAGTTATAATATAACTATTTCCTTGGAGTACATGCCGCCGATCGCTTGAATGTAAATAAAATTTAATCGTCATAAACTGGTATCATTTGACGGATTCAATGATAAGGACATCAGTGTTGTATAGTTTTTGTCAAACGCTGTCATTTTTTCCTTAAAAATTCAATTGCTTTTCGTGCAATCAATTAATGATAATTGTATTTATTTACTCAGGTTTTAGGCCTTTCTGTTTTCATATCTGGTGTTTTTTAATCTGTCTGATTATAAGACCGTTGGTTTTAAAATAATTGCACTGATGAAAAACTATTATAATTACACTACTTCAACATAAGGCAACATTTCTATGGTTCTTTTCTAGTTTTTTGAGCTCTCTATTAATTGCTTGAGTTATATTGACACCAATTTCAAACTTTGAAAGTAGAAAACATCAACTCACATTATTTTGTGTTGACGGTTTCGTCCTATTGTTGGACATTATTATAGTCTGACTGAGTTGAACAGTTAACTCTTGTTTCACAGGACGAAACAATCGCCACAATAATACGAGTTGATGATCTCAAAGTCAATGTAATTTTTGTAACACAAATTCACATTTTCTTGTGCCTTCCACGTTTCAGTTATTGAAAAATTCATTTTCAATTAATAGTCAGTTGCAGGGGTTTGCTTTTCGAATTTTAAAGATTTAATCCAAAAAATAAATGTTCATAACCTAAGTATTTTTGCTGATTATAGCAGGAATAATTTAATTGATCAAATTCAAGTGCAACAAGCCAGTCCCTGATATTTACGGTTTCTACTGCATTTTTCTCAATTTAACGAAATTTTTCTGTTCAATAGAATAACATTTAGCGTTATGTTACAAGAGATGACATCGTTGAGCAATATCAATGGCTGACCATTTGTTTACTTTTTGATTTTGCCCTATGGAACTAAAAAGCTCACACCAGTCTAAAACTCAAGAAATTTATATGTTTACAGTTTGCTTATTCCATTCCAATCACCAATTAAAAGTGTCTGTTGAATTCGCAAACGAGAACGTTTAAAATTTGATCATGAAATTGAAATGATTTTTTGTCTAATATTCTCTTTACAGTGAACTAGTAATGTGATCGTCTTCATCTTCAATTTCAAGACTCCTAATTCAAATCAAATAATATCAAATAATTCTTTATTTTGGAAAACAATATTACAAGTACATGAAATATACATTATAGGCATACAATTATTTCATAAAATATTATGAATATATACAGAGTAATATATGAAATAATGTACTGTCTTTTATAAAATAAATAATATTATCCAAAATAAGATACTGCTTTACAAATTCAATTAGAATTTGTTTGCAAGCAGGAGTTTCTTCCATAATTTCACTTTCAATTTTCAACTCACCCATAATAACCTATCAATATTTATCGTCTTCAGCTTCAGCAGAAACAAACATGAAAAAAGATTGTCATACATCATATTTTTTCAACACAACCTTTACAGATTACTTTTAAACCATATTTTTTGGTTTAAACCAACTGTTCCGGTGGTTTAAACTTTTCTAGAGTTTAAACTTTTTTTGAGTTTAAACTGATACTGAGCAAACGGATTTTTAGTTTAAACCAAAAAAAATCAGATTTGGTTTAAAATATTGGTTTAAACGTATACTGTGCAAACGGGCCATATAGTAATGTTTGTTTTTTTTTAATTTGGCGGATGGCGAATGATAGTTATTCATTAAACAGCTGATGTTATGCTGATGTTCTGTCAAGGAAGTCTGCGAGCAATCTGCGAGAGCGTATCGGCTCAGCTGACAAGACAAATGCATTTCATTTAAAAAACATCAGAGCTGATATTGCAATATTTTTCTATAATCATATTCATTTAATTTGACGGTTTGGATAGATAGAAAGAGATTATATCTCGACGTTGCCGATGACTGTATAGTATGTTGGCAAAGAAATAATACCTCCCCAATCTATAATATATCTAACGCCAAGCGTCAATTTAATGAATCTGATTGTAGTAAGATACAGTCGTTCTATGTGTTGTTGAAATCTATGGATATAGGCAAGCATGTAGGTGCGTGTTTGCGCGTACCGAACCTTCGACCATTAGTATTCTTGTCCCGAAAGATCTCAAGATAGGAAGTTTGAAGCGGCTATCTTCACACAGTATAAGAAGCAATGATTCTCTACTCTACTAGACCAAGTAAAAATTATCTAAAAAGTTGCAAAGGAATTAGTGTCGATAAAACAAGAGATTGGTCAATATTTCAATTATAGACTTCCGGAGCAATTTTGAAACAATCTAAACGAATCAATATTTTAGTATAGCATCATTCTAGAGGAGCAGGATATAATAAGTTTTTTTACAATATTGTTATAAATACTCAATGGAACAATAAATGATAGAATTCTTGAATCTACTACATCACAATCTCCCAGGGGAAAATGTCATGAACTCTATTGAAGCCTGGAAATTTTCTGAGCTTTTCATAGTATTCTAGAGAAATTATTTAGGCATTTATTTGTAGAAATCTGGTTGCTGTTGTGGAACTCCATAATGAAATAAAACACTAGAGGGTATTTGTTTCAATAAAACAGTGGAATTGACAATACCCTCTAGTGTTTTATTTTATTTAGGCATTCATTTTTATAAAAATTGTAACACACAAAACGACAAAGTGCTTGTAATGAATGCAACCAGCTTTTGAATATCAATATTGTTGAACCAAATGTGTTGTGTTGTTCAGATGACACTGTCGATATTCAACTCGACGAACCGTTCGCTGTTGGTCGTGGACGAGTTCGGACGCGGCACGTCCGAACTGGACGGGCTGGCGATGGCGGCCGCATTCGTACGCCACTTTTTGTCGCGCGGGCCCGCACACTGCCCGCATCTGCTTGTCAGCACGCACTCGCACTCACTGCCTGACCTGCTGCTGGTCCCGCCCGCTCAACAGCCGCAACTGCTCACTCTGCTGGTCAGTGCTTCAAATATAGCAGGATCCTTTTAACTTGTCAGAAAACATATGTCGTACTCGGCCACCAGTACAATACTTAACCTACAAATGCTGAATCTCGCAGATTATTGAAAAGCTCTTTAAAATTTATTATTCTTTGGACTCTTCTACTCTGTTTTCATCACTATAATACGAATTTTAGTTTGAGTAGAGACTTTCCTAGAAAAAGGTCCCTACTATTGTTATTGTTAATCCCACAAGATTTACTAACTTACTGATTTATTGTTTTATGTGAAAGACTTAAAAGAATGTCAAAGAACTAGTTGTATTTTCTTGGCCTTCAATACTTATCACCTCAATGAATTTTCAGCATGTTATATTATTTAATGTTGAGTGTATACTCTGAATACAACTTTACGAATAAAGATTATTTGAATTTGAAAGGTGTCTTCAAAGTATTTTAAAGACTTTGAAAGCTTTAAGACTTTTATAATTATTGTGAAATCATTGTTTAATTATTACCGAAACAGCTGATTTCTGACAAGTTAAAAGGATCGTGATATACACCCTTATTTCTCAATTGTTCATTTAGGCAGATACTATTAAACTCCAAAACTGTATACTCACACCTGGAAACTGCAAATCGCAAAGCAACTCATCACTCGGTAACTCTGCGACGCAGCATGTGTTTTCAAATGATGACGCTCAGACTAAATCAAATCAAATCAAATAATTCAATTTGGACATGAAATATATTATAGGCGCTGGTATTTTATAAATATCATGAATATACAGAGTAATAGCGAAATAATGTATATAAATAACTAATATTATCCAATGCTACTGTTCTAAATTCAATTAGAATTATTTTGTTTGGCAACTCATCACTGTTGCAGTTTATTGTATGACATAGCCATCTTCAGAATAGGAAACTCCATCACAGCGCAACTGGAGTTGCTCTCCGACATGCTGGTTGCCGAGTGATCGATTGCCATGTGTGGACAGATTCTATGTACAGTGAGGTTAGTGATATTCTAACCACATCAAACTGAAAAGTAGGATTATTTGCTTCAAAAAGTAGTATTTCATCATTTTTTGGTTACTTCAACATATAAAATATCAAAGATAAGTTATAAAACTCTCAAAATATTTACTTTCTGAGATTAATGTGATAGTAGTCGATCGGCAACTGGCAACTAGGAGTGGCGGCTGTGAGTATGACAAGCAACTGAAGTCACCCGCTGAGTTGCGATGAAGTTGGCTTATGATTTGCAGTTTCCAGGTGAGTAGTGCCTATATCACATTTGTGTCCCATATATTAGGACCGAGATTTAAGATTCTATAGTGCTTTTCATCCTTGAAGACCCCATCCTTATCTACAGTTCAAGACAAAAATGGTTATGGTAGGTCCAACTGTTTGCGAGATTAGCTCCACAAAGTTCAGTTGATAAAATTATGTAGACTCATCCAACAAAATTATTTTGTTGTGTTCATCTCAGCTAGTGTCCGCAGTGTAGTAGTGTACGGTAGTTATATTATTACCATGCACTTGAATGATTGTGTTTTACCTTGTATATTTCACTGCGTAGGGACTTTTTAATCACCCTATTTATAAAAATTACGATCGAATTGATTCAACAAAACTTTTATACTCTTCTTTATAATTTTACAGACCACTGATTATCTTATTGAAAATGACGAGCTGGTTTACTTGTATAAAATAAAGGAAGGCACAATAAAGTCAAGCCTGGCTATTAAGTATGTTCTGGCTGATTTCTCTCCTGCTTTAGCCAAACGAGCGCTACAGGTAAGGCTTTGCTCCACAATCTAGCATAAATCTACTGAAAGGTAGCAAGAGTCTTGATAGCTCTACGATAGTGCTCTTAAGGAATTAGTGTCTCTATCTGTCACTCATAGGAAAAGTGTTCTAATTTTCTCAAGTCCTTACATTATAAAGCCATTGTGTAACAGTAGAAATATAGCAGGATTAATTTAACTAGTCAGAAAACAGCTGTTTCAGCAATAAGTAAACAGTGGTTTTACGTAGCTTTGACACAATAATCCAAAGGCTTAAAAGTATTAAAGACCTTTAAAGTCTTTAAAAGACCTTTTTAAAGAAGACCTTCCAAAGAATACCTTTTTAAAAGACCTTTTCAATAATCTGCGAGATTCAGCATTTGTAGGTTAAGTATTGTGATACTTGAAACAAAATCATATATTTTCTGACTAGTTAAATTAATCCTGCTATACAAATTATATCTAATAATTTGTACAAAATATGTCCATTGGTAACAGTAGAGAATTAAAAATAATAGTGTGTAATAATTTGTACAAAATACATTATGTCCAAAATTTAATTCTTTAAATTCAAAATATGTCTAATTGTAGAGTAGTACAAGTATTCCTAATATTTGAAAACTTTCTATCAAAAAACTTGAGTATGTAAAACTATTTCCACTGAACACTTATAGAAAAACAAACTAATTGAAAGAAAAACATTAAGAAAACTTACATTATGTAAGTTAATGTATTAATGTACCATTATGTAAGTTAATGTATCCACCATTGTGTAAGTTTGTTCAAATATGAATGATGATATGAGGATGATTCTTGAAAGGTATTTATCTCTTACATTAATTTACATTAACTTTACATTAACATTACATTAACTTTGTGCATGTTTCATGCTTGGTTCTTATATTATCAGCTTCTCTGTTTCTTTTTGCTCTTCATGAATTGTCTTGTATTCCTAATATTCTAACCAACCAATTATGTATCAGTCTTACACCTTAACGTGTTTATCTTAATCTAACACATACAGCACATTTTAAACACCTTTCTCTTTGTCTCTTTCTCTCTCGCATACTTTCTCTTCTTATTCAACCTCTCATCCTTTCATTTATATACAATAATATTGTAGAATTCGCATGAAATTTCAACGCATGAAACCTTTTCCAGTGCGGTAGATAGCCTTGATGATCCGTCATTGGCGAATGAAGAAATTATTAAAAGTAAGAAGGTGGCGATTTTGAAAGAACTAAAGTACATCGTTAGCCGATTGTCTGAAGTTGTTTCATCGCAGTCTAGATGAAATTAGTTTCGTGGAAGAGATGCAGTAATTGCTCTAGCAAAGTCAAGTTGTACTGCAAATCATCAGTGTAGGTTTGTTCGAGTAATATAAGGGATAAGTAAGGGGTTTCTCGAAATCGCAATATTAATGCATTGATAATGAACTAATTTGTTCAGTTCAGTAATTTTTGTTTCAAGATACTCATCATTATAGTATATTTGTATTATTTGTATCATAGTACTGTATATTTGTTTTGTTCAGTAATTTTTCTTTCTAGATACTCATCATTATAGTATATTGTCAGCTATTATATGTGTTGTTGTCTACAGACGATTGTTCTTAGTATTAGTAAATCCAACATTTATTGCATATTTCAGCAATTCCCATTTTAAAGAGATTGATAATTCCTAGAAAATATGCATTCCATTTTTGGGTTGGTATACATAGTTTTAATGTTCAACAACCGCTACCACTAACTCCAATATCATGTAGGCCTAATATTAATGTTTGTGTGTTTGAATATTTTGATAACAATTGAGAAAATTATTTCTCGATATTGTTCACTTGATTAAAACAATATAATAACTATAGGATGCTGTAACTTCTTTGTAATTTGTGCGTAGAACATGTTTTATTTTTTGAAATATCCATCTAAAAACGATTTCGATCACTGGTAAGTGGTAACGATATAGACCTATATATGCTGAAATATCTCAAATGTATAATATAGCAATATGACAATTTTGTTGAAGCATTATTGAATTTGATTATTCTCATTACTCACTTACCTGTATCTACTTTTTTTTATTTTTCTAGTGAAAGATAAGTAACGTTTCAGAATTATTTAGCATAAAATTGTTGAAGTTTATTCTATTTTTCTCTTGACATTAAACATATAAAATTTATAAACTCATTTATTTACTGTTTATTTCATGAATTGAACTTTTTTGTAAAGGTGAATTGGTTTAAACTAGCTCTGTATATTAAACGTAATCATGTATGAAACATTTGTATGTTCTCAATAATTTATATTCAGGTATCATGGAAACAAATTTTATAGATAGGCTATTTTGAAGGCTTTCCAACAACAAGCTGCATGTAACCAATTCGATAATTCAATTTTTCACAAATAGTCTTTCAGCAACCAACAGCCAATGTTTAATCAGATTCATTTAATTTGGCGCTTGGTATTAGATAAATAGAGAGATATCATTTTCTTGAAGGTTGCTGATGACCGTAGAGTACGATGGCAAATAAATAATATCTCTCTATCCATCTATCTAATGCCAAGCGCCAAAATGTATCTGATTCTATGTATGGAAATCACTTCAGCTTTGAAATATTTTTCCGTCGCGCCAGTAAATCATTGCATGTAAAAAACGCACCTTCATTTCAAAATTTACCGCTGCTCAGCTTCTGGCCTGCGTGAGTTCCGTAACCTGCTGCTCTCTATAGGTTGAAATCGGAAGCTCGTTATTTTGTGTCGACCCACCTACGCGCAACGACAAGCACTGCTTGGCGTTTGGCATTCCTCAACTATTTCAGTTCCAGGACGGTTATCTTCAAAGCCTGAATCAATTCACCGGCTCAATCAGTTTATTCATTGCAAGTAATCAAGTGCATAAACACGTAAATTTTGTGTGCTGCTGTTGAGAATATTGGATAGCTATGGCTCTTGGTGAGTGTTTTGTTTTATTTTTGACAAATTTCTCATCCTTCAAATGGTGTAATGTCATAGTTATTTTTATAAATGAGCAAATTTTGCGGCGACGTGGTCATTCATTGGTCAAGGCGTAGCCTACGTTGACAATTTTGTTGTGGGCCTCGATTCAACGTGAAAAACTGAATTTATTTCACTTTTAATTTTTATTTCATTTATCTCGTTTAATTTATTTGTATTCTATCATATTTGAAGGAGTTGCATAATACATTTTTTTACTACCCGTAAAAACAATAACATCATCTTACAAGTATACAAAATAAAATTAATTAACTAAAAAATGATTAAATTTACTAAAGTACCTAGATTAAATATTAATAGTCTAGAATTTGATCGAACAAAACTTTTTGGTACAATAGAATTACTACTTACTGAATCAAAATGTAATTCATTTGCAAGTAACGTTTTATTTTGTGGTTTTGGTTCAGCCGGGCACAATTCATTGTTTCGATTCCTTGTATGGAAAAATTGATTTTTTTTTTGGCTTTTCTCACCGCCGTTGCTTATTATATTTCGTTTTTTTCCTAATTAAATTCTCGTACTTCAATCAAAATCGTATTCAATTTTCATGAAAGATCGTCTCGTTGAAAGTAAGTTAAGGATTAAAGAGCGAGTTCTGACCGGTGTTTTTTATGCTGGTACCACTCTGTGTAAAAGTGATGCATAACTATTACGATAAGTTACTGTATACCGTAATAACGTTTAGATAAAAACTTCGATATTCTCGGTTTTTTCAAAATGCTAATTTTTAATTGACTCAGAATCTATTATTGACTTGGATTTCCTTATCGCCTTAGAATTTATACCTGCTGTAGATTAGATTTCATTGATAGTCTATGTACAATATTCGTGATTTCATCAATCTCACGATCAAGTTATACGATAAGTTACGAAGTTACCGTACACTTCAAAGTTTTTCAAGCAGGTACCGGTATGACAGCATCCCGCGTTAACACTTCAAAACTTAAAACTACAATTGTACATCATAGAATCTATATAGAAAATCCATAAAATCATTCATAATTCACGATCTAGAAAAAGAGAGACTGAAGTTTGTGTTTTGAAACGCTGACTTGTTTTATAAAGTGAAATAGGCTAAATATTGGATGTTGTATGGTTATATCAAAGACAATTCTTCTATTATATAGAATGAATTGATCTTGGTTATACACATAGGCCTACTTCTTAGACTGTAAGTTGGTAAATAATTCAATGAAATATGTCCACTTGAAATATACAGTACTCTTACGTTTGAATCACAAACGCGTTTCGAACAATGATTTCCTCAGCGCTTGAAGCTAATAAGCTGTGTCTCAGCTCTAAAACACCGAGGATGTACATAAACATTGTTCGAAACGTGTCCGAGTCTCAATCTTCAGTGTATAACTGTAACTTATATTGCAAGTAGATAACAGATAATATTATATTTCATTAAACGAAATAAATCGGTGTAAATAGCTACTTTTAGCTCAAACTGTAGAAAGTAAAGTACCGTACAATATTATCAGCATATTATAAAAACTCAAACTCAAAAATTCTTTATTCCTTCAATTACAAATACAAAGAAGAATCAAACAAATAAATAATTATGCAAATCTAGTAAATACTGCATAAGTTATTTGAAAGTTTCGACTTGTGGTACACTGTATTGTACCTAATTCGGCAATGAAGCAGGTTCCCTCAGCTATAGGAGTTGAAGGCAACCTCTAATCCTATTTCTTTGGGGTCCGCCCAAATTGAATTTGAATTGAATAGTCAATACCGTATTCATCTCATCTATGATTGCCGTTTTGCCAAGTTGCCATGCAATCGCAATCAGATTATTCGTCAATGAAATTGGATTGTGTAGTCTGTAACAGATGAATGATCATTTTCTTGATTGTAATCTTACGTACTTCAAATTATTGTTCTCTATGTAAATGACAATTGCTCAGGAGAAACTGGTTTATTTTTTGTTTAAATCTATTAATCTTTCCACAATAGCTCTTTGCTAACAGTTTTCTACTGTTGGATAGGCTACTTTTTCTGTACTAATTTAATCAATTAATTTTATTTAAAATGAATAATTACAATTTCGGGTCCTGCTAAACCCGTAGGTTTTTCAGCATGTGCCCATTCAATGCATATTAAATTTTTTACAAATAAGTACAGTGCAACATTATGAAACCAATCAAATTTTTACAAATAATTTGCATGCAAAATAGTGAAAAAGAAAGATACTGTGTAATAATAAAAAGCCAAGAGAGAAAAGAATAGAATTAAATGTCAATAATTGTTCAGAAGAGAATTGTTCTTTGAGAGAAGGGCAACGAATTGCGTTTATTTTAAGCAGAGATAATTAATCTATTATTCGTCTAGTCTATAATTTTAATAATTATAGATTTGGCATGATAGGGTGAAGTTTCGTGGCAAAATTTTGTTGAAAATTGATCAGATTCACTGTTGATCACATCAACAACTTGCAGTGGGCAATGCTGTACACAAATTAACTTGTTAATTTGTCGCTTATCGACAATTGTGTGAGGGGCGTTATCCAGTTTAGAATCGCAGCAATCGTAGAATCTTCTCGAGCAAAATAGAATAATACTATTCAAGTCACGATTGATTCATGAATCATTGTAGTTGCCAGATTTCAAATGCAAAGTTGACATTTTGCATGGCTGTTGGCGATTGTTGGTAGTTTTCTGCAGGCTTCATTATTTGTCTACTACTAAAAAATTCGGAACGGAAAATTTGAAGTAGCCTAAATTGGCGGCAGTCTTGCAGTGTAAAATTGTTTTTTTTTTAAACTGCAAACATCATCTTGAAACATTATATCTGTTTATTCATCTTTTTCTACTACTGCAAATTCGGTATGACGTCATAATTGGCAGTAGCCTAGTTTTCCAGCTTAAAATTGATGTGAAAATTGCATACTTGTTGAGCACACTCGTACTTACCTATTCGTTACGCTTGTAAACGACCAAACAAAGTCAGTTATTGTTTCAACTATGAAAGGCCACAAAAGGATGTTTATGGATTGTTAATAATGTTAAACACTATCCGTCTCATTAGCTGCAAGCTATTCATAACTACACAGTTACCGTATTAGACGCACAACCTTTCTTAAAATGAATAGGAGCAGTTTTGAACAGCAAGTCTTGTTTCCTAACTTAATTTTATATTGATGATCTAAAAATAACGATGTTGTGCTTAATTGGTAATCGATTTATTTCTATTTGTAATTTGAAAAAGAAATACACTGGAGGGACTTGTCTAACCCTAGGGTTTTCAGTGCTGGTTGCCCAAACATAAAGAAACTCATTTGAATGAGGATATGAAGGGGAAGACAAAGAAGATGACGAATGAGAAGAAGGAGAAGGACGAGAAGAAGATGGAGAAGGAGGACATGAAGGAGAAGAAGATGGAAAAGAAGGAGATGAAGTAGGAGAAGTAGAAGAATGAGAAAAAGACTGAAAATAAGTAGGAGGAGAAAAAGAAAATGGAGAAGATGATTGAAAAGAAGAACGAGATGAAGGAGGCTGGAGGAGGATTGGAAACTATTCCATGTAGTTCAATAGTCTCAGTTTTATGCGACCTGGGATGCCCTAGTGGAGTAAAAACTCTTGACTGTCGTGTCAGTTCCATAATTGCTATCAAATTATACCACTTTTGTGTTGAGTTACCCATATGAACTCAAATCAAATAATGACTCAAATTTATTTTCAAATCAATTCTTATATAATATTTTTCTTACTCTCCACCTTGAACACCTGCAGTTGAACGGAAGATTAATTCAGTTACTGTTCCGAAGACAACAATTTCAAGTGTGATATCTGGGACTAGGCGAACGTGTTTTGTTGTTTCAGATGCAAATGCACGTTTCTATTTTTGATGATGTTGTTGATGATGATAACAACCTGAACCTTGCAAGCAAATCTTAGCTCATTTGCGTGTATTCTGAACATCTTGGCAAACAAACATGACACAGTGTAAAGATGCTTAACATACTTTCAACGAATGCTACATCAAACCTGTAAGCTACAACACATTATCATTTGAGAGCTGAAAACATGTTTTGAACTGGAACCCCAAACAATATTTAACCTATTTGGCCAATAAAACTTGATGATTATCATTTTAATCTGACATCAGATGTTATTTTTAGAATTAAGTACTTTATCGATTTTTTATTGATATTTTTGAATCAGAATATAATATCTATTTATAGATCCTGATTTGGATCCATTTTTTTTTTTGTTATTGTACTTATATTGATGATGTTACATCAAGAATTTAACAATTTTTGCTAACTCCAATGCAAACATTGGCGTTTTTGACTACTCTGTCTTCAATTGTTTTTGTTGCAATAATGACTGCTTGAAAATGAGCCCCAAGACGTAAATCGAAAAATGTGAAGTATAATAACTTTGAAATGAAATAGAAAGAAAACTATTTATTTCAAAACAAAAAACACAAAACCTCATTTTTTCAAATTTGAAAATTTTTAAATTGTGGAATAGACGAGAAGTAGAACAAACAATTTAACGGCTAGCCTCTAGAAAGACGAAAAATCAATTGATCCGCCCTAAAATGATGTAATCATTTTATATCATTACATCAAAGATGTAACCAATACAACGAGAACCAATATGATGCTGTCAATACGTCATTCTACATTTTTATCTATGATGGTCAAATTCAATTGGATTTCTGAGCAAAAGTCTGTGTTCTATTGGAATACAGAACTTGTCGTTTAATTATGTAGATATTTTTGCCTATTTTCCTCTCTTTTTTTTAAACAAAAACAGCGCAATTGACGTTGTAATATTTTAAAATTAATAGAAGAAAGCCTTTTGAGAATATCTATTACAAGCTATCTCCATTCTATCTTTTGTGTCCCTTATCCAATAAAATAATAGAGTGAGAAACAGTACAAAAAGACGAAAGGGAGAGGGCGCAAGATAGAAGGAGAGAAAAAGGGGGACTATCAGCAAAAAGAGGGACTAGACGATTTTTTTTCCATGCTTGCTTGTCTCGAATTTCCAATTTTCCACACCACAAAGAAGACTGCAACGATCGTTGAAAGGAAAGAGGAAGAAGAAGGGGGAATAAGAGAGAACGAAATGAAGATTGTAGGCTATCAAGGACGGTCCATCAATTCGTCACGCTAGGCAGACAATATAGTTTTGAAGATTCAGATCTAGAGAAGATCAGATCAGAGATCAGATCGTTCTTCCTGAGTGTAACTGGTTCATTTTGTCAAGACACAGGGACTGACAATGAATTTCCTCATTACAGATTTTTACAATGTTCTAAGTCTAAGCAACATTGTAAAAATGTTTAAATCAACCAACCATATAATGAATAACCTATATGAATGGATTATCTCTGGTTCAAAGTGTAGGAAATTAACTCATTCACTGTGATGAGCCATGCTAATACAGACGCTATACAGATTGAACTTGAACATTCACAATTGTAAAAAATATAGAGTGCAAACACAAATACGCAAAGCACCTTGATGAAAGCGCATACTAGCTTCAGTTGTCTGTGAACTCGCTTACGGTACAGTGATTTTCATTTAATTTGACGCTTGGCATTAGATAGATAGATAGATAGATATTATTTCTTTGCCATCGTACTCTACGGTCATCAGCAACCTCAAGAAATGATATTCCTTTATCTATGTATCTAGTGTCTAGTATCAAATTAAATGAATATCACTGTACGATCTATGCACAGGTAGCCTATAAATTGATAAACCTTTTTCGATTCTTGTTAAAATATTTATTATTGATGATAATAAATTATAATATTATTTAGAATGATAATTTTCATCGACGATTCCTTTATTAACGTGTTGACCAAGTAAAAAAGCTCAGTAAACTTTCGTGTTGTTTCCACCAAAGTCAAAATGTTCGATAAAATTAGATAATGTTTTACCGGTTTCAGTACAAAATTCCCTGTTGAATTTGGGGAAAATTCCCAAATTTTTGGGAAAGAATTTTGCGCTGAAACCGGTGAAACATAATCTCCTTATAAACGTATGATTTCTATCACCGCAACTTTCTTAGGAGTCATTCGGTTACTTGCAAAACTTGATCGTTACCGGAGAAATAGAAAAAGCAAACCATTAGAAAGAAGAAGAAGAAGAAGTAGTAGAGAAGGCAGGAGGAGTCTGAAGAGGCAAGGAATGCGAGGCGAAATTCGTGGGAAGATGTGAGTTGAGTAGGCTGTGATCTCATCGTATGGGACGAGTGAAAATAATGTGCTGTTGAGCATGACTCCCTAGGCTGTACTGTACCCCCGGGAACCCTACATTAGTATTCCGCACACCAACGGAAATCACGTATTAAAATGATGTGTCTAATTAACCCCAGTGAACACCTGCTGCAACGAACAGTGTAGTTGTGATTTCTGAAACAGGCTACGTGAAAAACAATTGTGATTTGAATGTCTTTTGGAAACAAACTGATAGGATTGGGGATATTTTGATAAACTAAAGCTATAATTTGTGAGGAATATCTTGATGTAGTCGTTGGGTGGCTACCTGGCTTTTGGTCATAATGACAATCTTCAGTGTCAACTATACTCTACTGCTGTTGTCTACAAATTAATCCGGGTTTTAAATTTTTTATTCCACTCAAAACTGCCGTAGGTCAACATATTCCTCATGAAATTGTCAAATTGATAATTTTCATGTCATACAGTTTCTTACAATAATTATAATAGTACTGTATTCTCATTCAGATTGTGTTCTTTTTCTTTCGCATCTCTCGAATAATACCTGTATTTAATAGTCTTCTATTACTAATGTGGGGTTGCACCAACCGAGATCAACTATTTGGAATCAGTTGATCCCTTTTAATCACATTATGCTGATCCTGGATGAACGTTAATCTTGCTTAGTGTAACCCAACATTAGAGTATTACAGCATCATAAATATTTAACCAAAACTCAAAATATCACCCTGTCTCAACAAACTGACTTTTTTCAATTTCCAACACGAAATAGCTCTGTTTATATCTTTATTATTCTCATTAGTAATAAAAATAATATTTAAATTTAATTGGGGGAGGCCTATGCTCGGTGACGGGCTTAGTTTCCAAAACAAACAGACGGAAAAAGACTAAAAAGAATTTTGATTTATTTATTGAAGTTGTGAATTAATTAATGTAAAAGTAATTATTTGAAGCACTATTTAATCATTGTATGTTTTGGGAAAAAATTAAGGCTTTATTTATTATATCTCTATTGAGAATATAATTGAGTACTTTTAAAGGGCTTTCATATCTCTGTTGTTGCAAAATGTTTTCATAATTATATTATATTCGAACCAGAACTATTTTCATGATAACAAGTTTGTTGGTTAATTATTGTTTGAGGTAGGTCTAGGTCTATTTTGTTCCAAGTAGTATCGCATGACCCGCACCACTTTGAGCCACAATTGGAGTTATCTTGACAGGACAATTAGATCATTATTCATTGCTGGCAATTTCAGAAGTGGCGATTGTAAACCATACTTGTGACGTTTTTACTCGGTGACTCATTCTGTCTGAGAATTGGAATGATTGACAGAATATCCGAAAATTCATCTTCTATATTCAATGATAGAATCCACAATCAGTAATTAGGCTTTATCACACTTTTGATAATGAATGTACATTATGTTAGTTTTGATGAATGAAGACACTGATTATCATATTTCTGAATTGAGAAATAGTACTTTGTAATAGTACAGCATTCATTGAATGCTGTACTATTACATCAATTGACTGATGGATCTCAAATTGCAAAAATAATAAAACAGAAATCATCCATTAGGTACTTTTACCATGAACAGATTTGCATTTGAGCTCGATTTTAAACTGGAATATACTAGAAATAATCATTATTAACATCATTTTAACTGCACATTATTATTAGATAACATAATCTAATAGAAGATAATCCTACTCTAGATTAAATTGTATTTGAACTATTGTATTCATTCACTTGCAATGTTTTATTCTTTCTACTGTTGCATTTAGATTTTAGATTTATAGATTTTAAATTTAAACTATATTAATTACTGTGAATGAAAGTACTCATGAAACAATTTCCTTTCTTTTCTTTAGTTAAACCCATTTTCCAAGCAAGACAGGATAATAATTATGACTTGGCAGGTAAGGCCAAGGTTATAATGTCATAGATGACTTTGAAATAGTAGCCTATCAACGTGCCATTCTCATTTCATTTTTCGTGTCTTCTCATCTCATGTATCGTATATCTCATCTCATACATTCACTAGAATACAGTATTGAATTTCTACAAAAATGAAAATGTGATTTATTCAAAAACGATTTTAGTAATTGAAAACATTAAGTATTGAATTTCGAAGAACAAATGAAAATTCATTTCATGGTTGTTCCAAAAGTCTTGATAAAAGTACTCAAGGAATTGAACTTGAAAGAAACTGATGAAAGATCTTGAGATTGAAATTTTCCACGAAGTTTGTTGTTGGAAAATCAATTCCCTTTTTCTCTGCTAGAAAAAACCTGCAATATTTACAACTTGAAAAACTGCTTACAATAAACTAAAGAGAGAATAGCATCTTCTCACGAAAGCATGATAGGAACAAGTTTTAAATTGATATTCGTGCCAAAAAAGGAATGTAATTTTATACTGCATAACAATAAAAAAGAGAGATACAATATGAAACATGTGAGAATATCTGGGAGAATCGATATCAAAGTGTGAGAGTGAGTGAGAGAAACGATTGAATGAACGGTTGTCTCTTTTTAACAGTATCATGCATTCATTCATGATTGTGACTCACTGCTAAAATTAGAATCCCTTGATGAATGATTCAGGATGTTGAAGACATAGTAATCAGCACTACGTTACGTAAGGAAATGCATTTATTCAAAACCACCCACTTACATTATTTGAATAAATGGGTGCAGCGTGATCTATAATAATTTCACCCTCTGGGATCTGAATCATTCTATTTCAAAATAATTGTGTTTCTGTGCACTTTGTATCTAGAACTAGCATATTAATTCCTAGCCTTTTGAAACGTCATGACATTTTGAATTTGACATTTTTGTTCATAGTAGTTTTAATGTTCTCGCTCTGACAATAATTAGTCTATTATTATTGTTACTTCTTTGTATGAATGAGCAAGGCACATTTGAAAAACAAAGCCGACCCGCAGAAAGCTGTTACATCCTTACCTATAAACTTTTATTTTAGCCTTTTTACCTATAAGAATCCAAAAATGTAAGATGAATCTGAGAGTTATGAACTTTTTTACTGTAGGTAGTGATGTAAAAAATTTACATTTTATGAATTTTGCAAATACTGTACCGTACATTCAATTTTATCAACACCTTTTTATTAGTTATACTTTACTTCTTCTGATCAATAATTATCTAAAAATTATTTATTTTATTGTATTGATTACCTTACTATTACAACCAATGTTGTGTTGTGTAGTAGCATAGCCCCTCTAAACTACATTAGTTCAGAGGGGGCTATGGTAGTAGTGAAGGTGGTATTGTGATAGTTATCCAAATTGAATACAACTTCGAGTCTTTTTATTCTAATTTACCATCCATTTATAGGCTATATATTACTATACATTGTATAGATCATGAAACCAATCTTCAAATTTATTCAAAAATCAAAATTTGATTTGGAATTTTTTTATTGAAATTATTGTCGTAGATCCATTACTCAAACTACGGTTGAACTTGACCAATTTCTTCGTTTCTGGAATCTGCAGACTAGACTGGAACTTGGGTCCTGGAAAGGAAGTCTGTAGTTTAGTAATGCTGGTCAGGTCATGGTAGGATGAGTGAATGGGCGGATACCTCTTTCTTTTCGCTCTCTCTTCAATCCGACTGGATAAAGTTGTTCCATCTCTCTCCAATCTCTGATGGGGTAAAGTTGTTCTATCTCTTTCCAATCTGATAGCCTTCGTCGTCTGAACTCAAGTAACCTTTCGTGGCCCCCCTTTCCCCTCAATACCAGTGCTCTCACAGCCATTAAGATCCCCCAATTTTGTTTGAGCCCCCTTTTTCTCCTCCTGCCTCTTCTAGCCTGGAAGTCTGCATTGCTCAGTGGTGTATCATCCAATCATGGTTGTGATGATACAAACTGTGTCCAATTGAGAAAATCTTGAACTATACCGGTAGGGAAGATTGTCTTTCAAACTAATTTGAAAATTTCTTATAAAAGCCTATATAGGCCTATTTCAATATTTAATGATATATAAACAATTAATTAATCAAATAGAATCTTGAACTAGTAGGTACTGCATTAGGCTAGGCGTACACAGTTGGTCAGATGATACAAGACAAGATTACACGTTTAGTCACAGTACTTACCATAGTTGCTTGTAGAAAGGCAACACACACCGATTAGTCATTGCATTGGTGTGTTCTGCTTCATAAGCAGCAATGTAATTTCTGTGACTAAACGTGACTAATCTCGTCTTGTTCTGTTTGACTAACCAGTGAACGCCCAACTAAGATAATCTTGAGTCTTGTCTCAAGATAGTCTTGTTACAGATCTATCAATTTTAATGCAGTCTATTATTTGATATACAAATCATTGTATAAATTCTATAGCTTAATATCCAAGGCGTATTAATACCCAAATCGGGTATCCAATATTTATTTGTAAGTTAAACTACTGTGTAATATTGATGTCTTGGACAAATTTTATCAATATTTACTGCTGCTTATTATTTGAAAATTTCATTTTTTTTTGTAAAGTTTTGTGTAATACTGTATAATATAATTATATTTCTTCTTTCAAAGTGTTGAAAATGATTTCCGTAATGAAATGAGTGAGCATTTAAATAATTTTTTATACTGTTCTTCAAAAACTTTCTGTAATAATGAGTGAATCTCTGTTTTAATATTTTTCAAAAAATTAGTTTAGATCCTTCAAATTGAATTGGATAGGATTATGTATGTATGTCTATAGGTTCTGTAGATTCTTTTACATTGAACAATTTCATTTCTATTTTTTCACAAGTTCCCTTTCATTAGAAAATAATGAGCAGTCTTCCACCAAGTGCTGCAAGGTCTTTCAATTTATTAGAATTAGAATTCAGACTTATTTATATTGTCTTTTCACCGGTTAGTCAAGACAAGATTCGGATAACGTTGAAGCTCCAAAATAATTCACAGATATTATAGTGTTTGAACCAAGCACAATTATCGAACCAATACTAACTAACATTGTGTTTGAATAGTACATCGATTGTGATACTATAGTTTTGAACCAATCTGACTTATCTCACGAAATATTGTCTTGACTAACATACATGCCTAATGTGTGATAATCCTACCGGCTATGAGCGACTATAGGGCCGGAAAGACTCTCTTTCCTCATTCTGTACCGAACTAGTTCTTGGAACACATGCCTAATGTGTGATAAAAGTAGCTATCAGCTTACTGATGATACATAGTTATTGTTGAACAACGACAAAATTAAAATCACAATCGTATTTTTATTACATTGAGCTGTCAAACAAATTATACTGTGCGTGTTTTCAGTTTATAGTTGTGACTGTGACAATGTGTGACTGTATGTAATAACGCGAGAGGTTATCGGGAAAATCGTTAAAATAATCCCTTCCACAGCTCATCCAAATACTTTCAACTGATATAAAATAGATTACTACATTTTCTGGTGACATTACTCAAGTAATAAATTTTTAGGCTACGCATTGTGTAAACTGCACGTTGTTAACTTCGGTGGGCTACCATAGTGTACCAATTCAACAGATCTCATCGAAGCTACACTTCTGAGGTTTTCAATAAGCAGCAGTGTAAAGTTTTCAAGTTGTGAACATCAACATCGTGAGTTACACATGTCATTGTTCTATACCGGAATTTACACTTTATATAGTCAACAGATCTTCTTGAACTACACTTGAAGTATTCAAGCAGCTGTGTAGTCTGCATACTGTGAAATAACTGTGAAGACGTCGTAAACTACACTTTTTGAGGTATTCAAGCATCATTGTACCGTAATCTACAAACTATATAAGTACAATAAGTCATGAATCGTGAACTATACTTTTTGAGATATTCAAAAAGCATCAGTAGTGTAATATACTTGAAGTAGGCTACATACAGCTACCTTACAATCAACAAACCTTACTGCACTAATTTTTGACCGGGCTCAAGCTGCAGCAACATGGCCACAAAGTTCGCAGCCTGCCTACTTGTGTTCGTATTGGCCGGAGTAGGAGCAGCGAAAGTGTCCATTGTGAACAATTGCAGCTACGAACTGTGGCCCGCAGCGATCCCCGGGGGCGGCGTCCATCTGCATCCGGGCCAATCGTGGAACCTAGACATCCCTTCCGCCCTTCCGCTAGCGACCCGTTTCTGGGCCCGTACGGGCTGCAAGTTCGACAACAGCGGACGGGGCAGATGCGTGACGGGCGACTGTGGAAACTTAGAGTATTGCCAGTATACTGGGGCTCCTCCGACTTCCCTCGCTGTAATCACGTTCGGAACACCAGGAGTTTCGGATTCCTTCGACTATCTAGGTATCTCGCTGATAGATGGATTCAATGTTCCTATGAGTATAGTGCCGACCAACAACCAAAATCAATGTGAACCCGGGGGACGTGGCCCCTCTTGCACAGCAGACATAAACAGCGCCTGCCCCAATGAACTGAAAGTGGCCCAGGGCTGTGACAGCGCTTGCACCCGATTCGAGCAAGATGTGTACTGTTGCCGGGGACAGTACTTCGATAATTGTCAGCCCTCAAACTACACGGAGTTCTTTAAGAAACAGTGTCCGGATGCCTACAGCTATGCCAAGGATGACCAGACCACATTCACTTGTCCGGCGGGAACCAACTATAACATTGTCTTTTGTCCTGAGAATTGTGCTGTATGTATTAGAAGTGAGAAAGTATCGCATGTAAATTTTTTGATTTTTTTTCTGCTGATACTAAGTTTAATATTATGTTTGATATTAATTTTAATATTTAAGTTTAATAGAAAGTTTTCTGATATTTTTCTGGTGATACCCACTTGAATGGGGGGTGATGATGAGAGATGATGAATTGAAGAAACATTACAATATTAATATGAGTTATTGAAGTGAAATTAAGTTGACAGTGAAAGATGTAGTTAAATTAATTTTCAAGTGAAATTAAATTTTATAAATTGAAAAACAGTTTTCAAACGTATCATGCTTTTTTAGTTTTCCTTCGTTTCAGACTTATTTTCCAGTTTGAAAAAATTATAACTTATTGGAAATTGCAATATTATTCTAACGCTATTCAATTATTCTCTATTCAATTTATTTTGAACAAGATTTTCGTATCCCCTTGAAAAACAGAATGTGTGAAAAATGAGATATGACGATATATACTACTTTATTAGTGTACTGTTTTTAATTGAATTTACACTGACATCTCTAATAATATTTAATATTTGATGAGTCAGATAGATATGAATGTTTGCTCTTCGACAAAGACCATTATAAAACAGAAAATGCTGATCATAAAGTTTTTAATTAGTTTCAATTATATTTTGTAACATGAGTGTCTTTGAGATACATTCAGAATGAACATACGCACTACAGTATTCATTGAAAATTTGATTTGAGGTGATGTACTAACTCGTAAAAAAGATTGTAAGTATATTGAAATAAATATTAAATCGTATCGCATTCAATTTAGTATAGCAAGTAGCAAGTATTATATTATTTTCTAATATAAGAATAAATTTAAATTTTAAATCTGTATTCGAATTCTCAAACTTTATTCACCCATATCTGTGAAAAATAATACAAATCATCCTTTAAATGCGTGAAATGCATCCTTAAAGAATGAAGAAATTCTTCCTCAACATGAAGGTTACCGGTAATGCACGTTGAAAATGACCTCATCTGAGTTAGGAATCAGAATAAAATACTGTAATGCAGATGCAGAGTATCATACATCTTGTAGAATTATTCAATAACACTTCAGTGTAACCTACTAATTGAAATATAGCCTAAAATAATACATCTCGAATTTGTGAAATTGAGTAGTTTTCTGAGTTTTTTCTTGCTCAGAAATAGCAAACATTTTGTGTTTGAATTCAAATGAGATGTGAAAATTCAATTTTTATAAACATGAATGACAAAAATAATGAGGAAGACTTTTTTTTATAAGCATTAAAATAATGTATAATCAGGCTATACAAATTAGCGAGATAAAGCTATTATTATTGTATTCAGCACGCTAAAGTACGTACGGGCATTGATGACAGAAAATCTTCCTATACTTAGAAGACATATTTCAGATAAGATTTCGAATATTTATGGAATTCGAAGCCAGTGATAGACAATATTTTATAATTATAGTTACTTGTGTAAGCATACTTTTGGATTCACTTGTTGAATCAACATTGATAACAGTCAACTCCTTATCAGAACATCTTCAATTTATTAGGCCTAAGCCTGAACGCCTGAATTTTCTATCCAACTCAAAAGAATAAACTAGTTTCGAATTGAACAGCTGACTTTCAATCTGCTCACTCTCTAGACTAGACGTGCATAGTAAGAATTATCAATTTATAATTAAAAAGGATGTACATGGACAAGTTAGAAGTAAGCTGCTTGTTATGACACTAATTCATTTTTGAATTGTATGAAAAACTTGATCTTGTATAAATAAGCATTGTTTTACTATTGTGTGAAAAAAACACCATAATATCAACGCACAAAGACTTGATGAACATCTATCAATTCATCTATTATTAAAAAAGTTCTACAAGAACTTGGAGTGTAAGAATCTATCAAAGTACAAACAAAGTCTGTAAAAATACCTACTATAAAATTCTTATCATGTAGTAGAAACATATAAATTTGAAAAATTAATCATAAAAGAACTTGCTCACTTCATTGTTTTATTGATAACCTTTGATACCTTGATAAATCCTCCAAACGTGAGTGGCTTTTATCATCAACAGTAATAATTCGAGCTGACTCATTCCACAAGAATGCAGTCCTCATTCAATATTCTGTCAGTTGATTTCATAATTAAAAGAGGCCGGTGACCGGGTCATCAGCATAGCACCGGTGTGTAGCCTTCCATATGTAGCAATGCTGCAGTTATTTTAGGACAAGGATTACTGTTCTAGTAACAATACCGTACTATCACAGCTCCGGCGTGAAGTCTTCCATGTTATGTAGTAATGCTGATGTTAATTTAACACACGCGCTTTTGTTTTCGCAGGTTTTATATAGCTCCGGCGTGAATTGTTCCATTTGTAGAAATGCATTTTTTACACAAGCGTTACCGTACTGATTTTTTTTCTAGGTGTGTTGTCCTAGGATCATGCTAGCGTGAGTCGATAACGTGTATTGGTATTCAAAAGATTTTGAAAGAGAAAACTGTTCACGCGAGAATATTATGGTAAAACACACCTCAAGCAATGAAGGAACAGATATTCTAACGCTGTACAATATAGTTACAATACCTGCAAAATAATGTTGGGGAAAAAACTGGAAACAAATAAATGAAAAATGTATACGTCAAAAAATAGTATTTCGTGTTTCTCCTTCAATTTTAATTACTATTTTTGAAGGCTTATTTTTAGGAATATGATTATTATTTTTTGTAAAGCCTATTGTGATGAAAATGAGTTGTTACTAATTCAAATTCAGATTCATTCATAAAACATTAATAAGAATTATTAAACATTGAATTCATGAATGAATGACCACTGTGAAGACCCCCATAATGAGTAATGCTGCATATATTTTGGAGCCTTATAGCGAGTTGCGTTATTCATCTTTTCAAAGTAAAGTTGTCGAATATTCATGAAATTTATCATTGCAATAACATGAAAAATGTATTCACTTCGATAGTAAATATTTATAACGCTTGGATCAATGTTTAGTTTTCTGTCTTTCTATTGATATATTGAGTAGCCTACATAGTTCCTTTAGTGGTTCTTCAAGATAACATGAAAAAATAGCAAACAAATCTCAATTTCAATTTATTTTTATTCGATTATATTGAAGAAAAAGGTAAAAAAATCACTTGGTCAAAATTATACAGAGCAATAAAACTCTAGGTTTAAACCTCTACGGGAAACATGATAAATTTTTATTCCAATATTTCTGTATTCTGTAAACCATTATAAACGGCTTTAGTGTACAGCCTTCCATAAGCATCAATGCTGCAGATATTCTAGCGTAGACTATTTTAGTACTGCGTCACATAATTCCAATGCCCTCCAGAATTGAACTCTGTTCCCTCCTACTGACCTGTTTTTATTATCTGTGTCGAAAAATTAGGCCGCACTAATGCAGGTGATTTCCTATTCGGTGCAGAGAATTCGCTTTGTCAATGTTTTTGGAACGGCTATCTAGGCTGATGAGCTAGATAAGGATTGATTATGATGACAAAAACTGGCAAGAAAATGCATTGTTTATCAAATTGTATCGTGTACAATCGACTCAATAGGAAACAATTAACAGACCTTCATATCAGTTTAAAACATGAAAATTGTAACTGAGATTGGGATATGTTTTGAAAATAATCTCCAAAAATAAGATTAAAATGGTATGCATAAAATTTTCTAATTTGTAGAAAAATTACGATTATGCGTCACCTTTTTCTCGTTTGCGAAGTATTTCCAGAGATATGTTGAATGGGATTTTTTAGCAATATTATTTGAATTTTTCAATTGGTTTCATGAGAAGAAGCTCAATTGGTTTCACAAGAAGCTCTACTAGAATAATATTATTTATTACACTACAAAATAATCTGCATACTAAGTTACCTGACTCCTAGAAAAATTGGTACTATATACACTGCTGGACAATTAAGCAGTCTACCATCATGATGAAATTAAACTTCTATGATGAGATTAATCTCGAACTTAGATCATATTCCATCATTTACATACTCTCAAATCGTACAGTACTTACTTTCAAATTACACATATACATTTTAGAGTAATCATTCATTTTAAGAACGTATTTATGTAAGTATTTTAGGTATAATCATTCAATAGACTAGAATACACAACTGAGACTTGTCAAATGTTTAGGGAAAATCCGAGATGTGCTAGTTTCGGTAGGAACCCGTCTAGAATTACAAATATCGTGAGAACTGCCTTGATCAATACAGTACCGTGTCAGCATTCTTGAAGCTTCCAAGTCACGGAATGTTCTGATTTCTCTCACACAAAATTCGCAAATAATCTTTGTTGGATGTAGACAACACCGTGCCAAATTCTGGATAATAATGAATCATCTGTGCACCTATTTCGTCTGTAACATATGAATAACACTTTCGTTGAAAATCATGTTGGTTAAAATTATGAAGATCAAGATTTTAAAGTTGAATATAACTTAAATCAATTTTTATACCCTGCCACTTCTTGACATAGAATATAGATAAATTACAGCCTACTTGATAAAGTAAAGAAATGTTTCATGACAACAGGAAGAAAAATAAAATATACTGAATATTGAATTATACCATCAAATTCTTCATAAATAAATAATTTATCTGTCAAAGAACAATGACAAAATTGCATAAGAGATTGTCACATTGGTAGTAGAAACACGTGAAACAAGAATTGTTAACAAGTGGCTAGTAATGCAGTCAGTTCCATACACTCATTGGTGTTGTGTTTTATTAACTGTGTGTCATAATATGAATGTCAAAAAAAATAATCATTATTGAAACACTGTATTACATTTTATTTTGATTATATTGCGTTCAAATGTTTGGATTTTTTCATACTCTATTCAATATATAGACTGGTATTTTATATTTATTGTGTGATTGAAAACGCTGTTCATGAGCTGTATAACCAATCTTATTAATTTCATATGAACTGTATTTTATGTTTGTTTACTGTTATGCTATTTTCTTTGCAGAAATAACGACCGAAGATAAAACTCGAATATTTGCCAGTTCCATGTAGGTGTTCATGTGGTCGCTCGTAGTTCAAAGTGAAGGGCAGCCAATGATGCCTATATTGCATTGACTACAGGGCTCTGCTGGAAACCAGAACCCATCTTATGAAAATATCTTGAAACGGTTTGACATTGAAATGTGCGGGTTTTCGCCATTCTATTGATCTTGAAATTTGTATAGAGACTCACGTAAGCCTATAACATGGACCAGTTTTTTTATTAAAAAATGAATTTAAATTCAATATTAATTAAAGTCACATGGCTGTTTTTAGGTAATTTTCAATTTTAGTAAGATCCCTAATGTCACCTATATCGTCAAATCACCAAAATATTTTCTAGTGAGTTGTTTCAAACTTTTCACGTCAAGAAGTCAACCTGTTTGTGTTTCATCGATTTACCAAAATCCGGTTATGAGCATTGATGCCATCCGGGTTCATAGAGTAGAAAGTCATGTTTGTTTACAATGAGGAGCACCGTTGATGCCAAGTTTGCTAGGGAGAAGGTAAGACAACTGAAGATCAACTGCGGCAACCAACACGTGTTTGGTCTGTGTAAACAACAATGTCATCACTGCCTAGTTCAAAGGAATAGGATAGCAAACTCCCACATGATGCTCATATCTGCAACTGCCTTTGACGCTGAATCAAGGGCAACTCCCAGTCTAAGCAACCCTTATCTATGAAGTGAATTCTAATCACACAATAGAAAAACAACTCATTGAAAATGTATCATACATATCGTTATATTGATATCTCATATATGGTACTAATCGAGTTTTGGATTATTTCTATCGCGGAGTTATTTCTAAATGTTATTCATTAGTAAAAAACCCATGTGGTATCTTTTGTAAATCGCGGAGTTATTTCTAAATGACATTAGAGTATCATTTCATTAATTTGTTTCCTTTGTAATTGTATCTCCAAAATGGTACTCATAAAAGGTCTAGACCCATATTTTTCTGAAATAAAATGATTCATATAAACGCAGCTATATATTCATTCAGCTGAAACGGATTACATTTCCACGGCTGAATATGCCATTATTTAAAAAAACCATGTAGGAATAATTTATCGTTTTGAATGTAACTGGCGTGCCACTCATTTCCATAGAAAATGAGGATTGAATACCGATTTGAAAGAACGGGCCAACATTCCACGGTTGTCTTTGTAATTGTAATGATGCATTAGAGTATCAAGGTATCATCTGAGAGTCAAGTTACTGGTTTCCTCAAGTAAAAGAACTAATGGCTATGTTACAGGAAAGATCAGTGATTGGCCACGTAAAATATGTTGTTACCTATTGTGCCGGGCGGTACAGTATGTAAGGACTGGCTGGCGTTCATTGTTTTAGTGACCATTAGAGTATCAGTTTATATTTAGTTTAATGGTATAAATCCGTATGTCATCCTTTTAACTTGTCAGAAATGAGCTGTTTCCTGGCACACTAACAATTTTGAGTTACCCATTAGTTGACTAAGTCTTAAAGACCTTTTAAACTCTTTTTTTTATTTATCAGCTGTATCATTTTGAGAATGGGAGACCTGAAATAATTGTCGTTTCCAATGTATATTCACCCAATTCCTATATTAGGCGATTGAAACCTAGTTTCATCCACTTGAATGAATGATTAAAAGCGAATGTAACAAAAATGCAATTTTGTTAGCATAATATCATAGAGAAGCGGGATAATTTTAAAGTCTAGTAGACCTTTTCTGCAGGAAAAGGAAGACTGAAGTATAACGTTCTTAAATGATTTTTTCAACAATCTGCGAGTGCTGGCCACGTAGTTCGGTGCGTGCCGTTGGAAACATATGTTTTCTGGATGGAAAGAAAGCTGCGCTGATGCTGGCGTTCAGATTTGCTGTAATTTTCTATCTCAAGTTGAAAACTTAATATTAGCTAGATGTATGTAACTTTGAATTTGTCTAAGAAATAATGTCTATGTTTGCACACTAAACAATTTCTGACACCAACTGCAATTCAAAGGCTTAAAAAAGTCTGGCAAAAAATGAAGCGACCTTTTTAAAGTTTCTTTTTTTCCTTTATTTATATCATGTATGGTTTTTGTCGGTGGGGAGAACCCGAAGGTTCCATCGCCGTGATAACCCAATTCACCTTAGTTGTAGTTTTATCAACTTGGCTAATCAAGACCTTAATCGTTATTATTTGCTGTGAAAGCATTTTAGAATGAATAATTTAAAGTCTTTAAAAGACCTTTCAATTTAAGCTTCAGCAGCATAACGTTTCAAGTCGAGCTATTGGCTTGAGATTCTTCTTTACTTTGTCAAGTTTACTATCGTAAATATTGTTACGTTGAAATGTTTTCTAATAAGTTAAAGGATCCTGCTGAATATGAACCCATGGCTATTAATACTAGAGGTAATGTTTGTCTAATATTTATAGGACATCTATACAGTAATTCAAAATAGTTGATCCCGGTTGATGCAGCCAACTGTAGGTTCCTCCTTTTCTACAGGCAACTTTGTCGCTGGCAGATCTTCATCGGAGGCTGGTCGAATGCCAAGTCGGCCATACGCAGAACAAGCAGAAGCCGGACGCCGCCCTGGTGGAGACGCCGAACATACTGAACGGCGACGAGCAGCTGGCCTTCTGGATCAGGTGGAACGGCGGCGCCATTGCCGTCGGCCGACACGGTGAGGCTGAGCCCTTCATCAGCTGGGAAGATCCGGAGCCGTTTGTCGTCACCCACTATGGCATCTGCACCGGATGGGGTGCCACTGGCGAGTGGGTGATCGAAGGTAGGTGCTGCTAAAGAAACTGTATAATAACAGTGTGGCCATTGATGTGAAAAGGTCCATGACAACGTGTTGGAACATATTTTATTCCAGCCACACTTTTGCCAAATTTTTTATTTTTTTCTGGGGGTGATGCCCACATGAGCTTTAGGCTTGTGCGTGGGTAATGAGAGTGGTGATGAGAGATGACGACTGTTTTTAGGCAGTCGGGACCGACGGCTTTTCGTCTCCTACGAAATACGGGAGTGGCAGTTTCTGTCAAAATCCGTTCCGGCAACTGTATTCGATCTTGGAACCTTTGGGTTATCAGACAGGCGCTTATCGCCCTCGGCTACGGACCACTCCATTTGATATCGGACTACAGGCAAACATGAACCCATTCATCATTTTTCAAAACAAAAATATATTTTCTAAGATTAAAAACAGTCTCTCTTCTCTTGGTATTGTGTTAAAAGCTTTAAATAATAAAAAACTAACACTGGCAAATTGTTGGTAAGAAGTGAATTACTCATAATAGAATATGATTACAGACAAATATTAACCCATTCACTCATTTTCAAACTTACAACAAAATAACTTTTCTAACATTAAAAACAGTCTCTCTACTCTTGGTATTGTCTTAAAAGCTTGAAATAATAGAAACTAAAACTGGCAAAGGCAAATTATAGGTAAGAAGTGAACTACTCAACAAAATATGATATGATTTTATGTAATTTTATTCAAACTTATTTGGAAATTGAAAGTAAAACAAAATGTATGGATTTGTCTGAATAACCAATAAAAGTGACATAAAATGGCTATACTGTGATTATACAGTCTCTCTAGGTGCTGCTAAACATAGGCTACTTTAATCTCTGGTAGGCATGGAAAAGGCCTGGTTCATGTGAACCAGGCTGGAATGTTTTCAATTCAATTTCAATTTATTTATTCCTCTTCAAAGATACAGGACAAAAATTACTAAATTCTGCAATTCAGAGAGGAAAGTATTCTTCACAAGAGCTGAAATGCCTGTGTGCGAAGAGCTAAGTTTTTATTTTATTTTTTAGGAGAGTAGAATAATAGTTTTTTCTTGGACATATTAAGAAAAGAAGTATATTTACAGTGTGAACTAAATTATTAGTACAGCCAGAAAAAAAAAGAGGATCCTCAATCATAGGAGATGCGAGGCCAGCAAACACCAGCAGAGAGGCAAACCCTAATCCAATCCATAATTGGGATGTCCACCAGATGTGCTGGGTAAGTCATAAGGGTAATGTCAAGCCCAACATGCTGATCAATAAGTGGGAATACAGGCTGGCACGCTAAATAAAATACAAAATAAAAGAGTAGAATGGATTTAATTCTTTTACTTGGAAACGAGATAAAAACTTGAAAACTAGAAGAAATCTTGACAGGTGAGGAGAAAATTGTATTTTTAAAAACTGTAAGTGGACCTCAGTAGGTGAGGGTATTAAATTTTCAGAGTAATTTTGAATGGAATGTATTAATGTAGAATATATAACTATCTCAAAATTTATCATAGGTATAATAATATCAAGGAAATATTATTGAATGTATGTTATAGTTATTTTTATTCTCATCTTCTTTATGGCACTATAATATGGGCGAATTGCAGCTATTCTCAATCCCTATTTGTTTTGCAAAAATGAGCTATTAGAGTAATTTGTAATGTGCCTCCTTTAACTCACTGTAAACCTTTATTCATCAGTTTGGCGGTCATGAGCTTACCGTGTATTTTTATGTTTAAGAAGCGTCTGCTTTTTATCAAGTCGAACCTAAATTTATTCTTCACTCATATCAACGTTCATTATTATAACACACGGAATAAATCGAATCTAAAAGGAATTATTTTTACTCTAAAAAATCCAGTAACATGAGTTTTAAGGCATTTTCAATCAAGTTCTACAGCCATTCACCACACCACAAAATATTCGTGGTTTAATAGTCAGAGAAATTTAAACAGAAAATTAAGAATTTGTGATAAAAACTGTTGTTTTTTCAACGAACATGATGTATTTCAATGTTAACATGGATTGTGTCTTGATTGTAGGTGATTATATTATTGTTGATGTGATGTTTGCTCTCTGATAATTTGTAATTTGACGTGGCCGATACTAATTTAATTATGTATGAAGGAGGCAATAAATTGATCTGAATTTGAACGTGGATAGAATATTGGCCCCATCGAATCATACTATGTATGCTTTTTGAAGTCAATCTGCCGCCTTGTCAAGTGAATACGTCAATCACTGACCTAAATGAAACGCATTTTGCAATGCAAAATAGTTTTTTACTATATATTTATATTACATTTTTCACTATTTATCCATCTTGGATGGAACTAGAAATATATCCACGTAAAACATAGACTAATGTTCACACTAGGTCCATGTATGCCAGGCTGGAATGTGGATGGAATATTGACCCCATCGAATCAAACCACTTCTATAATCTCAACTTCTAACGGAATTAATGGTTTGTTGGAAAGTTATAAATCATTGCTTGAGGTATGAAATCTAGGCAATAAGCTGTATCTTGAATTCCTCCTCAGTTAAAGTCTGTTTGCCTTTTACTTCAGCAGCGTGACAGGGCTTAAAATTTTAGCGCTTTTTCAAACAATTTCTCATAAATTATGTACTGTAGGCCTATTTATTCGAATAAAACAGAAAATCTCAAAGCTTCCTGTTCGAATCAATAGACTATTATAAATTCTACTTGAAAAATTCGTTTGAAATTATACTGTTGGTTCAGCAAATAATCCTGTTGTCAAAATTCACAGTGGCGGATCAAGTCTTCAAATTATTTGATATGCGTTTCAAGGATTTTCGTTCAATTCTTCATTACAAATTTAATACCAATTGAATAGCTTCAATGCAACATGATTTCTTCCAAGTTTAGTATTGCTTTTTGTCTTTCATAGTAGAAAATGAGGTTTGGTGTAATATCTGTGATGTATGCTATCTAATGCAAAGGCTTATAAATTTAGAAATTATATGGCCTGTTTTATAATCATTTTGTCGTGAAGATCAAATAAAACTAGAAATCATATACATTATTCTCATGTGGGATTTACATTTTTATACGTACGCTCGATTTTCGTTTTCCAGACATCTATACTTTTTTAAATATTTAAATTATATGGCCTGTTTTATAATCATTTTGTCGTGAAGCTCAAATAAAACTAGAAATCATAGACATTATTCTCATGTGGGATTTACATTTTTATACGTACGCTCGATTTTCGTTTTCCAGACATCTATACTTTTTTAAATATTTAAAACTGAAAAATGAGTTAGGTAATAATATAGGGAAAACGAGGATGAAATAGGCTAACATGATATTGAAATAGGCACTAACACCCAAAAGGCAGAATAGAAAAAATTAAGGCATTTTCCCTATTTTCCATTATCCGGTCTCCAGTTAGGCTAGGCGTACACCGGTTAGTCAAGACAAGACAAGACGAGATTAGTCACAGTACTTCAGATAGTTGCTTATGAAGCAACACACACCGATTAGTCATTGCATCGGTGTGTGCTGCTTCATAAGCAGCTATTTGAGTTACTGTGATTAAACGCGACTAATGTCGTCTTGTCTTGTCTTGACTTACCGGTGTACGCCTAGCCTTATCTAAATTTTGAGTCTAAAGGTGAGTTTATGTTTAGACTATGTAACTTTGTTATACAACAAGTTTCACAAAAATGTTACAAATTTAATGTTATAAACAATTTTATAACAAAATGAATACTTTTGTGTACTGTCAGCTGTTGTTATATAACAAAAGTTACAGAAAACATGTTATATAACAAATTTACATAGTCTAAACGCACCTTAATGACAAATAATATTATTATTATACCTGCTACAGGTAAGGCGTAAGCAAATTGATTTTCAACATCTTTTTAGCTTATACATAATTGAAAAACAATGGAAATAATCAACCATATATTACTTGAAAATATGGAGTAGAGGTGATAGTAATGAACAAACGGAATGAGTAAAAAATGAACATATAATTGGTCTGCTTGTGCGCTCGCCAGATCCGCTTGAATCAAGATATGAGATGAAATTGTGCTCAGAATTAATTAATTAAAATTAATGAAATAAAAAGGAGGAAAAAAAGTGAAAGAAAGAATGTTTTTACATGATGAAGAACCATAAATCGTCGGATTTTCGCTATGAGTGTTATAATGTGCTTGTTTTTTCATGAATCAACTTTGATGCTCGTATCTTGAGTTTGAATGCTTGGCGGTTTGAACGAATATATCGATAAGGAAAGTATCGATATTAAGTTCGATACTTAAAAGTAGGCTATCGACTCTTTCTCGTAATGCGTAAATAGCTGGAAAAAGGTTAGGTCGGTGGGTTAGTCATCATCTCATCAGTGTGTATTTCTTCAGTAATATTTTGTTTTTCACTTGAGAAGTTTGTTTTTGTTTTCAATTTACTTGGAGTATAGAAGTTTCTTGAAATGCCTGGATTAAAAAACCGAGATGTAGGCTCAGAATGTCGCCAATTTCAGGAACAGGAAAAATGGACTCATGAATACATGAATTGTGGTACGATTTATTCGGGCAAAACTTTAAAGCCTTTTATTCAATAAATAACATATAAGTTTATAATTAATATTTATGAATATGTAATCGATCTATTAATGTATTGAAGGACGTTATTATTTCTGGACTTAGCATAGTTTCTAGTCACTCAGATTTAGATCCGCTTTTACCGGCCTAAATCCGGCTTTCACCAGCACAGATCAGGTTTTCCTGCTTGTGTCTGGGGAATTGCAGAAGATATTTATTCAGTTTTATATTTACATGAAATGATTATAGTTTAACAAAGGTATTTATTTCTACAAATATAAATAGTTGAATTTGATTTACAGCACACATGAAAAGCTATGCTTTTAGGTACTTCATATAATTTTTATATCTGATGAGATTTGTCTTTAAAAATAATTAACCAAATCCATTAGGCTACATTGAATTATTTACAAAAGTTTGGGATAGGTAGTTGGTTATTTTTGGACGCCCTTCCATTTTACAAAACAGTGAATAGTATACATTTTCATTTTTCTAACCATATTTTGTCTATTCCTAGCTGTTATCTGATTCCGTTAACTCTTAACTCAATTTAGTCAAGAATAGTGCCCTGTTCTATTTACTTGCAAGAAGCTCTAAGAACAATATCCTTCCTATTTGAAATTAAATTGGATTTAAATTTGCCACTTATTAATTTTTACGGTATCAATAGAACTTAAACGGCAAGTTTAGTTCCCTGCCTACTAATCAAATTTATTCTAACCCTATTTTATTTACTTGCTAGAAGCTCAAAAATTACTCCTCCCTATATCTCCCTATATTTAAATTTGCAACATTGTTATTGGTCAAATGAGACGTAATTGTTCGATTTTCAGCTGTTTGTTCTCGAATCTCAACGCTATGTTGCAGCACGCCAGCATATGACATATTTCCCCACATAAAGAATCTACTATAAAATTATTCAGTTCTTGTCTATGAACTATGTAAAATTATTTACTGTGGAATAGTCAACAATGTTCTTATTATTTTACCTACTAACTTATGGAGAAATTCTACAATATCTCTGAATCAATATCGACGTGGTTAGAGTGACGAGTGGACATCATTGTCCAAACTTCGCCACGTCAGTAAAATCTATTCTATTCTAATCAAGTGTAAAGGATTGAGTTCTGAGTTTGAGCCAACTGATTTGTGGGTACTTTCCATCGGACACGTCTACGGTCATCTAGCATCGATAGTCGATATCGATGACCTATAATAACCAATAAGGTTATGTTAACTATAGGTTATGCTAATAACCTATATTTCTCTCATATCGATGAGTATCGATACTGTGAAGCTCGATGTCGACTAGTGATATCTCTAGATGAGTAGAACCGATTTGTGTACTCTAAATCATCGATCCTGTCCTGAACCAACTATCTATTTGCAGCCCCAATCGCGCAGCCCGGCTGGGCCGTGGACCCGGCTGCCGAGGGCGCCGCACCGGCGGGGGGCGCGGCTACCTGGGTGCCAGTGGCGGCCGGCGAGCCGGTGCCGCCCTCAGCCATTCCGGCCGGCCTGGACACGGGCGGCGAGCAGCTGTATGTCGGCCGTGGCAAACACGAGAGTGGCGCCCTCATTCCGGGCAAGGTGGTGCCCTCGCACGGCGTCTGCTATGTGCCGTGGGGCGGTGAGGAGCACGGCATTGCTGAGTACGAGGTGCGTATTACCGAACTTTAACAAACATTTTTTTTGTATACGGTAATCAACCAACGCCAAGACTTCGGCTATGTAGGCGCTGTTAGTGTAGAGAAGAATTTTGGTGAATGAACCTTTTTGTATTAGGGCCTGGTCACATACGATTGGGGTTTGATTTACTTCACTTCACTTCACTTACTATATACCATACGATTTATATAGATATACTATGCGAGTAAGTGAAGTCAAGCAAAGGAGGAGTGTGGCCAGGCCCTACGTGAAGTGAAGTGAAGTAAATCAAACCCCAATCGTATGTGACTAGGCCCTAAGGGTATGTAGGTGCTGTGAGTGACGAGAAGGAAAGTTTTGCAGCATGGCATTGCTGAGTATTGGGTGCGTCAATCATTCCCTATGTCCACAGTTGATCAATTTTTGTGGGCTGCACAGCATGATGCATATGCTTGAGCACATTTCGTCGATTTCTGTGTGCTACTCAGCATGCTGCTTATGCTTACGCAATTGTAGCATGCTTTGCAGCTCACAAAATTGACCAAGTGTGGACGTATGGAAAATATTTGTAAAACCAAACTTTAGTTGAAACAATAGGCTACCTTTTCATGTAAAACTTGTAGGCTATTCTTCTTGTATAAGTAGTCATATAAGACACTAAAATAAGTTTTGGTTAAATGTCTCATTGCGAGGTTTATGGTATTGCTGAGTATGAGGTGATCAGTCAGTCAATCAATCAAATTTATTCAAGGAATACATAAATACATAAAACGTCCTATGTCCGAAGTGCAGGCCATTTGATTGTCTGTCTGTTAGCAATTTGGACGTTCGGGGACGAAAATGGTTTCAAGGACGACGTTGCTTAATCAAATGGCAGCTGACATTACAGTTTGTAAAGGCATATGTATGTATTCGATCAATTTGGAAATGGAACGATCATTCAATGAGAATAATAAGGGAGATTCAGATGGCTAAATTTCAAGAAGAGTGGACTCTGAAAGATGGTGGACTCCAATCTACTCGAATTAAGCCTCTGTCACAGGTTTCTATTCGAGTAGCATCCACGTAACTATTTTTAGAGTTATTTCTGGAATATAAATTACGAAACGTTAATTTTTCATTTAAAATAGTATTACGAGTGATATTAGAGTATTATGAGTGCCTTTAGAGTATTATGATATCATAAATTGCCTATATATTCTTGGAAATTACACTCTCATAAAATAATCTTCTATAAGAGTTATATCGATAATTTGTGAGAATGAATGTCATTTACTACCATAATAGTCTAATGTCACCTACAGTACCATTAATAAAAAAATAAGCGTTTCTGTACCTGAAATTTTTAGAAATAGACCCTGAAAACTAGTGGAGTGGGTGCCAGTCGACTAGGAACATGTGATGGTGGCATTAATCTATAACATAACTATCTAATGTATATAAATCTATAGCAGGATCATTTTAACTTGTCAGAAAACATATGTTTCGACGAGCAATATCACAATACTTAACCTACAAATGCTGAATCTCGCAGATTATTGAAAAGGTCTTTTAAAAAGTTATTCTTTGAAAGGTCTTTTTTAAGAAGGTCTTTTAAAGACTTTGAAGGTCTTTAAGACTTTTAAGCCTTTTGATTATTGTGTCAAAATCACTGTTTGATTATTACCGAAACAGCTGATTTCTGACAAGTTAGAATGATCGTGCTATAAGTATGTATGGGTTTTGAAGATTGCCGATTTGCCTTAATGCGCTCTACACATAGGGAACATAGGTTACTGAATCTCCACTATTGAATATTAATACCTCCTGCATCCATGAATCTTAGTTAACATAGTGTTGTTTGAACTGGTTCAGGTGCTGACCAATTGCGAAGTGACGTGGATGCCGTCAGCCAGTGGCCAGGTTCCGTCTGGCGCATTGGTCGCCGGTGAGACTGAAGACGGCGAGACGCTCTACATTGGCCGCGCCTCGCACGAGGGCGTATCTTCTGTTGGAAAGGTATTTATCATTCCATTCAATATGCAATTCCTAGAATACAAAAATTTAGAAGAACCCAATGTAATTGGAATATGAGTTGGTGTTCACGCGCATTTCATTCTATTCAATGCTCTGAGCCACTTTTCGTGTGACGTTGTTGGGGATCAAGACTTCGATTTTCTCTATCTTTTACATGTTCAATTCAGCAATTTTATGTGCCTTCTTCTCAAAAACTGCATGCGTTTCAATCCACTGCAACCTTTCCTGGGGCTTCTCTCAATTATTTTTTGAAAACCACATGATCGAGAGTATGCTACTTCCAATCTTAAAGGCATGGTATTGAATAAACGTTTAAGCTTGAGAAATCCAACGTATATTTGCTTTTTGTTTTTGAATGAGTAATAATATTTCGTTATTCTATCTTTTTTCTCAAAGAAGCTGCTTGTGACAAGTATCGTCTCATCAACAAACGTGCATACAAAATTATTTCCTATTCTCCTTGATTTTCTCAGCAAATCGAAGGATTTGAATATTTTCTATAAAGAATATTAAAATTATTGATATATTTTCAATATAATATAAGTATTCAAGAATTTATTGAAGTTTGCAAAAGATTTCGACGTCTACAATTCTACGACTGTTTGGTGGCTTGATTGAGGTTCGAAAATATTCAAATCCTTTGAGAATTTGCTGAGAAATTCGGTGAGAATGAGAAATAATTTTTTATTAACGTTTCTTAATTAGATGATTTTCGTGCCAAGCAGTTCCTTTTGGAAAAGAATAAAATAACTAATAACTGCAGTATTATTGAAATGAAAAGAAAATACGTAATATAAGTTGGTATTAATTTGAAGCAACTGACTTACTTTAATTACTTTAACGTAGAGGTTATCTATTTACTGGAGCAGTTTCGAATCTCACATATGACTTCAACTCATCAATAATTATTTTCATCCGAGACCTAGAAGCGCTCCAGTCAGTAAGTGGTGAAAAACGTTTTGGTCAAAGTATGGGCAGTACTTATGGATCAAGCCAAGGAGATTATCCAAAGTTGAAAATTGTGTAACAACAATTGAAACCAGTCTATAGTTGTATTAGTAAATGTGACAATGGCATCAATTAAAATAAATTAATTTCAACTATTTATTTTACACCGATTATTTTTATTTTCAGGTCCAAGGAACCCACGGAGTGTGCTACATACCATACGGCGGAGCCGAAATAGCATACAACGACTACGAAGTACTTGTTGCCAAGTAAACCTGTTTCACAAGGCATTCCTCTCGAAAATGAATATGTTACTCTAATCGAGCTTGAAGCTCAATATTGTTTTACACTTTTTAAACTATTTATTATTATGTATTTGCATGGTTGTCTAGCTAGGTACTGAAGGCTTATCACCTATGAATGGTTTCATTTTAGAATCATTACTCAAACATCATGATAACATTATCATGCTGATTAATGTAATACAAATTCACTTCCAAGATATTACGTTATCATATATCATGATAGCATCGAAATAATGTATTACTAAATGCACAAATAATTTTGTATCATCATATTAAGTCATGCTTTGTGTGTGTAAAAAATAATTGAAGATTCAAGAGTCTAATTATGAAAAAAAAGTTAATGCTTCATAGTACTGTACACCATTGACTCAAAGAATATTAAACAGCTACGGTCTATGTGTTGTAATCATTTTATGTTTCACAGAATTTATTTGTTAAATACTTTCATGTTTATTAAGAAAGCTACTGTACTTCTCATTATCGAACTAGATGCTTAAACTTAGTGCCTCGTATTTTTATCAAACAATAAATCAAAGATATATTTTATTTGAAGAAAATGTTTTTCATTATTCCCTGATTTCTCATTTTAGGTAAGAATACCCAACTGAGTCGTAAAAGCTCTAGGCATTCTATTTTTACCTTGGTTACATTCATTGTCCAATTTCATTGAATAATAAATAATATTTCAATTAAATTTTGCCGATTGATTATGCTAATTTTGCTGATTCATTGAGATGGAACAATAAATGAGTTCAATAGGTACCGTAATTGAAATGTCTGGAGTTTTTAAGAAGTCAAAAATATTATTTGACTAAAAACACCGTATTATTTTTCCAGCTTAATTCAGAATCATTTGAGCCTAAACTCGGCTGAAGACATAGCTGGTCCGCTTTGTCAAGGCATTCAATGAATAATTGAGTTCATGAATAATATGATGTATTAGTGAATGGTAAATAACCTCATGAAAGCAGTTTGCTAGGTACGTTCAAACGAATTATCCATTACGATACAGTAATATAAATTATGTTGTGTAGATGAGTTGTTATGAACCTCGAACATTGTAAGAAGTTTTTTTAGGGTGATGCCCACATGAGCTCTAGGCTTGTGCGTGGGTAAAGGTAGGGGTGATGGCGACTGCTTTTTAGCCACATTACAAGTTGTAATGACAATATACATTACTTCATTCTTAATTCAAGTGCCTTGAATTAGCTTAACTTCGGCTTATTTAAATTCAAATTATTTTGTTGCATTATTTTGTTATAGTCTGGCAACAGACAAAAGAGCCTCTAAAATAAGAACTCTACAGCGCAGAGAGAGCGCACGTTATGCAATGCAGCAGTTTATCTCACTCGCTCACTAGCAGTGGCGGCGCTTCCATAAGGGCCAAGTGGGCCGGGCCCACCCAAACGAAACGGTAAAATACATTTTTAAATACTTCAGTAGTTGATATTATTCAATAAAATAAGATGAAAATTAATTTTGACATATCAACAGTTCGAAACTCTTGTTAAATACCATGCAATTATCAGGGAACACATTGGAGGCCACAGTTTCGAGCCCTTCTGGCTATCATAAGAACATGGTGGCAAAGCAGCATGGTCTGGCGGCGCTAGACTGTCATGCAATGCAGTATATGATGCAAATGGGCCCAGTGAGATAGGCCCATTGGACTGGTGCGCATGGCTTTCTCACTCTGTTTCTCTCTTCGTCTGTTCTTTAGAGACATCACCATCTAACCATCTCCTACTGTTCCCCGTATACCACAGGCCTGCTTCGCTCCAGACGTCTTATCTTGATGAGCCATCTACAGTGAGCTAGGCTAGTGTAATATTTATAGCCAAATATAATAATATGTAGCATTATGTGCGTCCGGTCGCTGTCAACAATGGACAACTGAATTCTTCAGTTGAATTGCACACCGATTGGCAAACGGTTCGTCGTTATTCGCTTTATTTAACGGTCATTATTTTATTACGCGCAGAAGGTATAAGTATTAAATTTAGAACATTCAAAACAGAAAAAGTCCATCTGTTATATAAATAGACCCTGTCGACGCATGTATCAAGCTGCCGAAACATACCTGCTTTGGTGAGTTAACACATGTCAATGTCGTGTTTTAATTAAGTTTATAGGAAAATGAAATAGATCACCTTTACCTGCATGTTTTAACACCCACCCCACTAGCTTCAACTGTCAACACCCCCTTCTCCAGTCACACCTGCACAGGCCACCACTACCACACTGTTCCGTTGCCAAGCGCCCGCCACTGCTCACTCAGAGTAGTGGTACTATATGATACTGTGTCACTTCCGGTGGTACAATGCGCGAAAGGTTCTTTTGTCTGTTGGGAGACTATATAATGTGTGTTTCAAACCGCCATGTGTTGAGGTAGTATCCCTACATCTACGGCATTTGATTGATGGTGTGCCATGGTCCATATTCAATCAAATAAAGACTAGGAAGTATTTACAATCAAAAGTTTATTAAAATATCGGTTACGGCTCTTACAATATTATCTATCAACCTCTGGTAAACCAGATCTGCTGAAGATTTGTCTTCGTATGGCTTTTAACAACCGAATTTGGTACCGGTATCTCGATATTTGAACCAAATACCAAAACAATTTGTGATTGTGACAACTTCTACTCTTTTTATTCAATATGGATAACTGCCTCAATATCACCGTCGCTACTAAACAATAAATTTTATTCCCTTGTACAAATACAGCTTCAACGTCATATAGAATAATTAATCTGGGAAACGGTGGTAAATTTTCTCAAGAATCGCCATCTATTCAGCCTTTGAAATTCATTTTCATGAATTGTTATGGTAAGTGATTGAGCAGTCATCAAATTTGGTGAGTTCACCAGAACTACAGAGACTATACTCTCTGTAACCAGAACCATTAAGTTGGGTGGGTTTCTATAATCACTGTACAAGGTAGGATTTATTGGTATGACTGAGCTACTGTCAGCTGTAGATAGTCAAAATAGTGACTATTTAAAACTAAGAATTTTTAAAATTTCAAGTGAGCGGCGCTTTGCGCTGCACGGGGTAAACTCGTATTATTTGAATTTGTTTCTCCAGTGATTTCTGTTTCATCTATTGTTTTGTGGAAATAAATTTGAATATTATACAACAGCAAAATAAATTTATTGAAGGGAATTCACAAGCCTATTAAAATATTTTGTTCCATTCCTGGGATCGGTGAATAACTAATATAGCCTACAGACAAAAAAGTGTAACAAATAGATCTCAAGATTTCTGGGTTCCATATCTTATCTCAAGGGAACAAGGAATAAGGATAAATATAGAAAATAAGGAAATATGGGTTCAGGATGTGGTTCAAAATTATAAAAGCTGCAGGTTATTACGCAGGCAATAGACAAGCGGTTCTATCACAATTCAATAGCAATTTTCAAGCAAACGTTGTCAGGAAACCAAAATGTTGCATGAAACTTATTTTATTGTCGTGTTATTCACCATTATCTTAGGTGAGTTGCATTGCAATCATGAACTTATTTTTTTATAACTATGTGTTTCAATATTTGTAACAATCTATTCATTCAAGCACATGGGTTAGCTACAGTAATAGTAGTTGTTTTCTTTCACTTGATTCAGTACACAACTAAGTATAGGTATATTAATTCAATTTGGCGGATGGCGAATAATATTCATTAACATTTCTGTAGTAACGGATGATGTTCTGTTAAATTTATTTTCACATAATATGTAAAAAACATAGACGGTACCTACTTGAAAAAGAAATCAACAGAATATCACCCGTCACCATAGAAATATGAAAGTTATTCGCCATCCGCAAAAATTACTAAATTCTGAATTTATTGGAGCAAATGAAAAATTTCAAACACTGCTTTGCATTTTCCAAAGATGCAATCATTTGCTCCAAAACTCAATTCAGCGGTATGAAAATGCTTAGAAGTGATCGACGACTATGTAGGGAAGGAAAGTGAGTTTGTACACAACTAGTTATGACAGAAAAATTTGTTTCTTGCAAGTATTCTTTCTTCTGACAAAACAGCCCGTAATTTATGAACGCGCTTCGTATTTGAATGATATATAACGGAAACGCATGCATGAGAGGACTTTGAGTCAGATTTTGGCACAGATAAATAGGGACAAAAACAAATTGTTGGGTGGTTATTAATAATTTGCTTTTAAGTAGTTGATTGATCAATTCTATAAACAACTCTTGTAAAAAAGTTTAATAATATAATTAACATGAGTAAACATAAAATAGTCTGACGAAACTACATATTTTTCAATTTGCAGGTGCTGTACGTTCAGAAGTTATATCGAGTAGTGGATCGATATCTCTGATGTCTTCGCCAAGAAAACCATGTAAAATCCCCTACTCAAAACAACATTATTACTTGTCCCTCAAAGGAAACCGATTGGATCCGAATGAAAGCATTGACGGCTGCGGAAAGGTTGCGGTTAATGTGAAATGTTTCGACCCCACAAGAATAATCAAACCCGAAGATTTCGCTGTTTGTTTTGATGGACAATGGTATCCTAGTGATCATACCTGTGAACAAAAAAATTGACCTCCGATAGGCCAGAATGACACATCTATACATTCTATAGCCCGTTATTCTTGCACAACGCCTGGAGGTGTCGTAGTGAGCTGTCTATCACCAGCTATACCTGGCACCAAACTAACAATCCGGTGTAGACATTGGAGATACCTGAAATTTGATGTTATGGTACAGGAGAAGTTGTGTCTTAATAGTGGCGAGTGGGAGGATTTTGAAAATGCGAGCTTAAATGTGGTCTAGTTAATCACAACGAAAGTAGTAATAATTCAAGCTTGAAAGTACTCAATGAATTCACCTGACATGCTTTCATCTATCGCTACAAAGATGACAGATGGAATCAACTGTGTCTTGGATCAGTGCTCACAAGTCTTGTGATTTTGACAGCTTTCGATTGTGTCACACCAGATTGGTATAATGTGGCGGGGGAACTGAAAGTTGCTGTGGGCAAATACTATAAAGATTACAACACTACAGAACCCTCTTCCCGTATGTATGACGTCAATAAAGTCTTCGTTTCACCTACAAAAACTGTTGTTTTACTTGCAATTGGAGAGTTCATAGAATTCAGTGATATGGTAGCGAGTGTATGTTTCGATGAAAGAACTGAGAAGTTGGAGTTGAATGAGACTTTTGAACTCTTCAACTTGGATGAGAAATTTGGGCAGATTGTGGTTTGGGGTAAAGATGAGGAAGGACGCATAGCAAGAGTTGTCGAAACAATACCGGGCGATCGTATAAATACCACAATGGAACTTCGTGACCATCGTTTGTTTTTTTCGCTGCCAAGCAAGCACAAATTTGTCCCACAGGACATTGGTAGTGGTCTAGTTACTCGGGGATCTGATGATCGTTTTCAATTGTTGGGAATATTGGTTGGTACGCATGTGTATGGACGCATTCCAATTTTCGAAGAGGTTTTGAACGGCGATAACAATCGTTTCATTTTAAGTAGTATTCAACAGTACAACAAATGGATGAAAGAAAATAGTAAACATTGGGACCCAAAAAGACAAAAGTAGCATCTTCCGAGGTGAACTCACACTTGAGCCAGCAGTACTCTGGCGAGGTATTTTTTTTAGAATCGTGCGTCGATCCTAAATCCAGAGAACCAGCGTTGTGAGGTGAACATAATTCAGGACGGTTTGGTTATTTACAGAGTGCTTCATTAAGGACGCAACCCAAAGTGTAAGAAGATAATAGTAATCCATTCGGTAAATTTTAGGTCCCCAAACTTGTATAATGGCAATAGTATATTGAAGGCCAAATGCAAGTGTTATTTAGAGAGAGCTAGTCTCTCATTGGTGCTGATTTATCTGTCGATTTGTTACGTTGAGTCAGAAATGGTTTTTTTCTAAGGATGAACGCGTGTTTATTTTGGAGACTTATATATTTGTGTGTAAATCTTACAAATCAAGTTTTATCAGTTTCGAATCTTCAAATAGAGTTTCTCCATACTGCAGTTCCTAATAAGCCGACAATAATGCGGTTGATCAATAAATTTTGTACAACTGGTAGGGTGCAAGATGATAAAAAGCTAGCTCGCTGGTTAACAAAGTTATCCGGCGGAAGTTATCAAAGATCTGAACAATTGTTTGTTGCAGTCACCTAAAAAGTCGTTGAGAAGGTTATCATCACAAGCTGGGGTGTCAAATAGTCTATAGTAATATAATAATCTATAGTAAAAAAACCATGATTTTGTAATGGGTAATCATAATATACCTATTATACTATCTATGTATACCTATTATAAGTACTATCTTGCCTCCAATCTAGTTTACTGATGAATAGATATTATGTTTCCTCAATCTTCAATCCTCATTTTACATCCTGTCAATTCAGTACAACTGAATCAACTTCTCACCTGTCAACTTCTGAAGCGTGATTTTGAAAGTCGCGCCTCCTCTCTCACAAATTCCCAGTTCCATTCTATTCCAGCTGTTTCTTTTTCCTTTCCATTCCATTCCGCATTCCAGTTTCCATTCTTGAGGCTGTGTTTGTGTGTGAGACAGAGTTTGTGTTTGTGCTTCTTGTCAAAATAATAATGTGAATAGACCTAGTTCTTGTCAATAATTTTCTTCTCCTAAAATCGATCAAATTATATTTCTGTGATTTGGGAGGAGTGGATTCAATCCACTCCTTTCTCATTAATTATTTTCAATAACGTGTGAATTGTTTACAAATCAAACCGTTGCTTTAAAGGTTAGGTCGAATGTAGGGAGTAGGGTAATAATGTACGGTCACCTGTCAGGGAAAACGTTTGCCATAAATCTCGAATACAGTATTGAAATTTATATATGTGCTCTTTATAGCAGATGAAATCAATATCTTTATCTTTCTGGAAGTAAAATTTAAAAAAATACTATGTGTATTGGGCCTGTAAAAAGGCTGTGTCATTGGGGACCACTAGCCGCCCTGGGTAAGTTGTCTTTTGAATTCTAATCAAATCATTGAAATTGAACTTGAGTACGGTATAAAGCAAAACTGAAAGACTTGTCATTTAGATGCAGGTTGCGATTGCGTTCTATTTTTGTATTACTCTAAGTTGTAGACTACTGTTTGTAGAGTTAGGTTCTTTTTTGAAATGTTTAAATAGAATACAATATATTGGTAAATGATCGAAATAATTATGATGCCTGATGCTATTCCACTTCTTGCAAATATGATGCTTATATGATGATTATCAAATTCATAATTACTCTCCTAAATGCTCAATTAACTTTTTGAACCACACTTAACTATGAATTCATCAACAACTTGATCATCTGAACATTCTATCATTAGCCTATCTTTAAGATTTCTTCGTAATTTAAGGGGTCTCAATTTTTTAAGGAATGGAATATTGTCAGTGCAAATTACATCCAAGTGAAGAAAGATATAATTCTGAATCTATCCTTCCTTATTCACTCATAATTATATTTGCTCAAGCTTTCTGATCTATGCACATATTGATGTTCATGTTCTGATTACAGGTATCACGAAACTAGTGATGTACGCGACAATATCATGCTGTAGCATGTGGTGGCCCCCCGACAATTCATTGGGTGGTTTTATCAACATGGCTGTATTTCTGGCAGGCTGCATGCTCATCTTTTATAACTTTCTCAGTGCAGTCTTCGAAGGACCACAGCTTTCTGCCATTGAAATGGGCACCGGTAGTGCATATCTTGTAAATTATTATACATTGGCCTAAATTAAATCTCTATATTCTGTCTTGATTTGTTGTGAAGTGATGAAGCTTTTCAAGCGGTTATAGACTAATAGTTGACTCTACTGGATGAGGCATATTTAGTGAAACGACTCCAGAAGGCTTGAATAAAGCATATTTACAGTGTACGGGCAGTACATCTTTGCTTCCCTCCTGTATGTAAAACGTCACCTTGCAGATTGGAGCACACCTTAGTGATATTATAAATAAATGATTAGATTCATTTAAATGCTTTGAAGTGAGCTTTCCAGTAATGTAGGCTATTATTATGTTGAAAGTAAAATTAAATACTTTTCTGAACATTTCAAATCGTTCTATAAGAGCATCTTAAAGCAATGTATACGGTATGCCTCACCTGGTATACATAATTAATTTATTTGTCATTAATACTTCCAGTTAACAATCAAGTTACATTTTTGGAGGAATCCTCAATTTTTTTCTTTTCCAGGAAAGTGCCAGAGATGAGGTCCATCTCCAGTATTGTAAAACGTGTGAAGGCTACAAAGCTCCACGATCGCATCATTGTCGAAGATGTGAGTATTAGTTCACCTTTTTTAGTTATTATAGCTGTTGAAATAAGTTCAATTGACTCAAGTTTGTTAGCCCAATAAATTATTTATCTATTATCATTATTACTTCGTTCTCACTTCGATCCCTACAAATTTCATTAAAATGTGAAAATTATTTCCCCATAAATCACATTACATAATTTTTAGGACCGTTTGCATGAGAGATATTCTACAGCGGTAAAGCCAATCTGAATCAAATTTAACTGAAGTTCACTTTCATTTTTCTTCGTTCTTCCAAATAATACCGTTTTCTCATTTGAAGGAAATCATTAAATCAATTTCTATCGCTCATAATCTCGTTTAGATATTCCAATTTCCTGTAAAGGTTTGTACAATGGAGGTAGCTCTTTACTCGTAAATAGTTATTCTATCTGCATTCTTATATTTGAATATTAAATTCAAGTGGGTTGAAGTTGTTAATAGCAATGTATGTCTTCTGATTGATCTAATTACAATGATATTCATTTAATTTGACGCTTGGCATTAGATAGATAAATAGATATCATTTCTTGACGTTGCTGATGACCGTAGAGTACGATGGCAAAGAAATAATATCTCTCTATCTATCTAATACCAAGCGTCAAATTAAGGTAATATCACTGTACTCAAAGATTGATTAAAGAGTACCACACAATATAGAACTAGATATTTCCTCATTTCTTTCAAATAAATTCTGTGATTTTCTTCCTTCATGTTTTCAATTTCTCTCCCATTCCAGGTGGACGTTGTGTGCTGAAAATGGACCACCACTGTCCGTGGATTAACAATTGTGTGGGCCACGTTAATCACGGCCACTTCACTGCCTTCCTACTGTTCAGTGTCCTAACCTGTGTTCAGTCCACCGTCATCCTGTCATGTTCGTTGTACAGAGCTATTCATAGAGTGAGTTCATTCGCTTATTTTAAGTGAATTATTATTATTATTAAGTGAATTCTGATTTTACGTCGTAGTTTACTCCTTAGGTCGCTATTTTTGAAGCTAGAAATCTGTGGATGGTCTTAAATTGAACATAAACATTGCTAGAATGGTTCTGTACCTTATAATTTTATTATCACTTATCAAATTCTTTTAATTTATGGTTAAAATGAGTGAAATTTACTTGATGTTCATCTACTTATACTGCCATTTTAAAGATAAAAAATCGAATTTTTAAGGTTATAAACACATTCTACAGATCTTTCTGAACAATTTGGTACCATTTTCATACTTATCGGTTGGTAAATAGCGTCCGATGGAGTAAACCTGCGCACGCAAAAATCATCTCGATTTTATAAATTCAGTCATTAAGGGGCATTAATGTAATTCAGTCAGGTATTAAGGTGCCTTAACGGCTAATAGCACGAAAGCTGATTGAATTTAAAACTATTAAATGACGTCACTTTACGGAGCTCGATTGGTACTTGGTTCGGTTTGGTGATTAAAGACTAATAATAATTTGACACACTTTTTATGGTAGTCAAATTCATTCAGCTTTTTGTGCCAGCTTTTTGGTCAGTTATTTTAGTTCTAATAGTTCGATTATTGTTTTGTTAATTTAAAACAGTATTATTATATCTTTTTCTCAACTTTTCTCTAATAAATCTTCTACTTGTGTAACAAGTTAATATAATACTAGATTACCTGAAACTATGAAAAATATCTAGATGTTAGCTGATAGACTAGATAAAGACACCTTGTTTTATTTAATATTTTTTACGTACTCATCCCATTTAGCCTACTTAAATAGGTAATCAGTTAATTTCCAAGTAATTATACACTTATAAAGGGAAATGTATAGGGTTAATGTATCAAGGTTATAAGGTTTTTATAAAGGGAAATGAACTTAATTATCCAATTTCAAGTGATTGGGAGTGGAGGTCTATGTCGAGAAGTGTGTGAAAGTAGATTAATTTATTATGACATTGTTGTTTTGTAAGAATTTCACATTTTAACGATTCAATTACTCTGATGAAGTATATTTGTTATTGCATTGCCATACTGCTATTGCTGAATGTCACGGTTACATAGCATGCGAGTTGGTAAGAGTTGCGAGCGAAATGCAAACACACACTACACATGTACTGTTATAATATTATTCTGCATCTATCTATAATATTATTATGTTTGCATCTATCTTTTACTCGCATCTTGTACCAACTTGTATCCAATGTAACCGCGGCCTTAGAACAGACAATACATCTACAGAAAGTATCATCTATCGATTTACCAACCTAAGTTATGATAAAACACTGTAACATAAGAATCATTTTGTTTATTATCGAGCTTTTGTAATGGTTCCGTGATTACTAGTCATGAAATGTTCTAGTTAATGTTAGTTGATGTTAATTAATGTTCTAGTTGAATGTTACTACTCATGAAATGTTACTAGTCTTTCGCAATGTTGACTGTTGAAAATGTTACGTTACACTGCATAGGTAGGCCTATTGGTGTTCTTATAATTATTTAGTCTTATACTTTAAAATTGTTGATTATGATTTTTCGACAAATTGATACAAATTGATACTACTCTAGCCTAATTATCAATCTTAACCCAAAATTTGTATATTAGTATTTGAATATTACGCTTTTCAAGTTTTTACGAAGTTGTACTCCATTCCATTATAATAAATGAAAATTATATTAAATTTCAACTCAAGAAAATTTTTCATTTTGACATGAATTACGTTGATAATTTAGATTTTTCCTATTGCAGACGTATTATATTTACCATGGGCTGGAACCAATCATTCACTTTTCATTAATAATGTTGGTGATCTGTGTTTTCGCCCTGGGACTCTCGTTTGGAGTTGTTTTGGCAGTTGGGATGCTGCTATACTTCCAGGTTAGTTTGTTTTTCTACAGTAATTAACATGCAAGCTGTTCTTCACTACTATTCATAATTCTATCCATTTCATGGCTGAAGCTCAATGCTCCTTATAACACCCGGGCTACAACATTTTCAATAATTTACTATGTACAGTACTTGTTTTTTTTATGGCGTCATAAATTTATTTTTTGATGTAATTATACTCAACAGTTCTTATCTTTGTTGTTCAAAGTATGTCTTCTTGATATGTAGATAATCTGAATTGAGTTAAAATACTACTAATAACCATTTATCATCCGATTTAAGCCTATAGGTTAATATTTGAATAACTTTATTCAACAATAAATACATGAGAATAATCAGACAATATTGAAATATAATTTTTATTATTGTCTTATTGTTTTTAGCAGTTAAGATTTCTTATGTAGTATATTTTATGTTAATTATGACAACTACTTGCGATTTTATGTTTTGCATGACTGTATCCTTAGCTTGTTAGTTAAAATTTTTCTATACTAGATTTCCAGTGAAATGAATCATGAACATAACTTTTGAACTGTTTAATCTGGATTTGGGATATAAGCAGTTTTCAGCGTTGCTTGTTCCAACATTATGATGAAAATTAATTAGAAATTTTGATTTTGATTTGATTTGAAAATCCCATTCATTAGTAGTAACTAATACATAATAATTTGTGCTTCTTTGCTCTAGATACGTGCCATTGCTAGGAATAGAACTGGAATAGAAGATTGGATTCTAGAGAAAGCAATTCATAGAAGAACGGAAAATGAGCCTCCGTTTATCTACCCATACGACCTTGGTTGGAGGGAAAACTGTATGCAGGTAATTTATCATCAATTTATTATTGAGTTTTCCACTCAGATAAATAAATAAAAAACTATTCAATATCAATAATAACTTACAAAATATAGGCTACATGTATTATCTATTGAGTGATTTAGTATTATCTTATAATTCGTACTTTTTGAATGTAAACCATTAATACATGTTAACAAATAAAATTAATAAATTTTATTGTCAATAAATCAGCATTGTACTAAGCCAAAAGAATTGAATAAATACTCTTCTTATAAATATTTCAAACACTAGTTTAGCTTGATTGTCTAAAAATCAACCTCCAAATATATAAGTGTAATAGATCATAAATTGAATATGAAATACAGTACTGATTTTATTCTCCTTTAATTGGAAGTGAACTTCTTATGTAGTCGCAGTACAGTTGCTATTCAACGAATTGCATTTTTCATGGAATCTAATAGAATGCATTTTATTTTTGTGTAGCCTTTTTGTGGTTAAAATCTTGAATATATACTAGTTTGTTTAAATTATACTAGTAATGTTTCAAATAAATTTTACTAGGGTCTCATTTCATAAGCCTCATCTGATCTCTGTTCAATTGTTACTGATTCATTCAATCATTCAATGCAAAGTTAATGAACCAATAGATTCAACTAAGAGAAGAATATATGTGTCATGAAATTAGCAGCTTGTGAATATTTTTCCTCATTCATGTCTTTTATATCACTATCCACTGGGAATTGGAGATTTGTATCTATATCAATCCATATTGAGCAATTTTGTTATGTTATGAGGCTAATTTTATTTTGTTATGAGGCTATAGTATCTGATTTTGTAATGACAAGATTCCTATTTAATTTTCAGGTATTTGGATCATGTTTTGAACCTGTGGGAGATGGAATTACTTGGAAAGTACGAGACGGTTGTCATCAGTATACTTTAACTGTGAGTACATAATCTAGAGTACTGTCATTTCATTATTAAAGCCGACAATTAGATATGTAGATTGAATAGCTTTTTAGCTAATTACTAGCTTTAAAAGTAGCGAACGAAGGAGAAAACTGCGGAGTGCCCGGTGCCGGGGTGCATGCTTTTTCAAATGCTTTTAAAAAGGTCTCCTAATTGCGAGGTTAATGGTGGCCTGTGCACTGTACACAAGTCCACCAATTACAAGTCTTCTTTATTTCTTCCATATTTTCTTCATCCTTCGTCTGTCATGCTTTTCTTAACCTACTTACTTTTCGTCTCATTCTCTACTTCATTCCATACTTCAAGCTTCATCTATCTCGTTCTTCTCCTCCAGGTTCCTTCTCCTACTATCTTCCCCTTTCCTCATTTTATTAATTGTCCTTGTCTTACTCTTTTTATTTTATCTCACCTTCTCTATCTTTTTTTTCTTTTTCTTCATCTTATTCTTCCTCTTCTCTTCTTCTTCGTAATTGTCCCTGTCTCGCTCTTTTCTTTTTTTCTCATCTTCTCTATCTCCTCCTTTTCCTACTTTTTCTTCCTTTTCTTCTTCTTCATCTTCTCCTTTTTTATTCTTCCTTATTCGTTCTCCTAGTTATTTTCTTTTCCTTTTTCTTCCTCTTCTTCTCCTACTTCCTCTCCTTCATCTCCTTCTTCCTCTTCTTCTCCTCCTTCTTCGTCTTATTCTTCTCCTTTTTTAAATTTTTCTTCTTGTTCTTCTTCGTTCTCTAGTTCTTTTCTTTTCCATTTTCTTCCTCTTCTTCTCCTACTTACTCTCCTTCTTTCCTCTTCTTCTCCTCCTTCTCTCCGTCATCTCTTCTCCTCCTTCCTCTCCTTCTTTTCCTTCTTCCTCTTCTTCTCGTCTTCCTTCTCGTCTTCTGTCTTCTTCTTTTATCTTCTTCTCCTTTTTTCTTCTTCCTTTCTGTCGTTCTCCTAGTTCTTTCTTTTTTTTTCTTCCTCTTCTTCTCCTACTTCCTCTCCTTCATCTCCTTCTTCCTCTTCTTCTCCTCCTTCCTCTCCGTCATCTTTTTCTCCTCCTTTCTCTCCGTCTTCTCCTTCTTCGTCTTATTCTTCTCCTTTTTTAAAATTTTTCTTCTTGTTCTTTTTTCTACTATTTTCTTCTTTTCTCGTCTTCGTCGTCGTCTTCTTCTCCTCCTTCCTCCATCCTCTTACATTCGTTCGTTTGTTCTTGTCTGGTGTTTATATGCCTAAATTGAAAAATAGTTATCCACTGTTTTAGCAGCTTATTCTCTTACATTTTTTTTATGGCTTTTTATCGGTGGGAGATCACCCTGACAGGTAGGGTTCCACCTCGCCTAATAACACAATTTTTTTCCTCTTACATGAGAAGCCTGAAATGGTATCAAGGCCCTTCTTCTTTCTTCTTTGGCCATTTGTCCCTGTCTCGCTCTTTTTCTTTTTTTTTCTCATCTTCTATCTCCTCCTTTTCCTTATTTCTCTTCCTTCTTCTTCTTCTTCTTCTTCTTCTTCTTCTTCTTCTCTTCTTTCTTCATCTCTCCTTTTATTCTTCCTTCTTCGTTCCTAGTTCTTTCTTTTTTTTCTTCCTCTTCTTCTTCTCCTACTTCCCTCCTTCATCTCCTTCTTTCTCTTCTTCTCCTCCTTCCTCTCCGTCATCTCTCTTCTCCTCCTTCCCTCCGTCTTCTCCTTCTTCTCCTTCTTCGTCTTATCTCTTCTCCTTTTTAAAATTTTCTTGTTCTTCTTCGTTCTCCCTAGTTCTTTTCTTTCCTTTTCTTCCTCTTCCTCTCCTACTTACCTCCTTCTTCCTCTTCTTCCTCCTTCCTCTCCGTCATCTCTCTCTTTCTCCTCCTTCCTCTCCGTCTTCCTTCTTCTTCTTCTTCTTCTTCTTCTTCTTCTTCTATCATCCTTTTCTGTCTTTCTTTATATCGTCTTCCTTCCTCTTCTTTTTTTCTTCTTCTTCTTCTCCTTTTTTATTCTTCCTTCTTCACGTTCTCCTAGTTCCTTTTTTTTTTTTTTCTTCCTCTTCTTCTCCTCCTTCCTCTCATTCATCTCCTTCTTTCTCTTCTTCTCCTCCTTCCTCTCCGTCATCTCTTTCTCCTCCTTCCTCTCCGTCTTCTCCTTCTTCGTCTTATTCTTCTCCTTTTTTAAAATTTTTCTTCTTGTTCTTTTTTCTACTTTTTCCTTCTTCTCCTTCGTCGTCGTCCTCTTCTCCTTCTTCTTCTTCCTCCATCCTCTTACATTAGTTCGTTCGTTCTTGTCAGGTGATTATATGCCTGAATTGAAATAGTAATCCACTGTTTTAGCAGCTTATGCTCTTACATTTTTTTATGGCTTTTTATCGGTGGGGAGATCCTTACGGGTAGGTTCCACCTCGCCTAATTGCACAATTGTTTCCTCTTACATGAAAGCCTGAAATGGTATCAAGGCCTCTTCTTTTTCTTCGTAATTGTCCCTGTCTCGCTCTTTTCTTTTTTTCTCATCTTCTCTATCTCCTCCTTTTCCTTATTTTTCTTCCTTTTCTTCTTCTTCTTCATCTTCTCCTTTTTTATTCTTCCTTATTCGTTCTCCTAGTTCTTTTCTTTTCCTTTTTCTTCCTCTTCTTCTCCTACTTCCTCTCCTTCATCTCCTTCTTCCTTCTTCTCCTCCTTCCTCTCAGTCTTCTCTCTTTCTTCGTCTTATTCTTCTCCTTTTAAAAATTTTTCTTCTTGTTCCTTCTTCTTCTCCCACTTACTCACTCCTTTCTCCTTCTTCTTCTTCTTCTTCTTCTTCTTCTTCTTCTTCTTCTTCTTCTTCTTCTTCTTCTTTCTTCTTCTTCTTCTTCTTTCTTTCTTCTTCTTCTTCTTCTTCTTCTTCTTCTTCTTCTTCTTCTTCTTCTTCTTCTTCTTCTTCTTCTTCTTCTTCTTCTTCTTCTTCTTCTTCTTCTTCTTCTTCTTCTTCTTCTTCTTCTTCTCCCTCTTCTTCTCCTCCTTCCTCTCCGTCATCTCTTTCTCCTCCTTCCTCTCCGTCTTCTACTTCTTCGTCTTATTCTTCTTCTTCTTCTTCTTCTTCTTCTTCTTCTTCTTCTTCTTCTTCTTCTTCTTCAATTATTGTGGTCTATCTATTAATTGTACACAGATCTACCAAATAAAGCCGTGAATTAATGTATTCCACTTTGTGTGTCAGCTGGAGCAGCGCGAGCAGAAGAGGGAGAAGCGCTGCCGCACAAGGGCCTACAGCGTCGTGCACAGCTACAGCGGTCGTTGGCTGCCGCTGGTGCACGGCTGGCGAGTGCTCACGCATCCGCCGTTCACAGACGAGCCGCGCATTCCGCTCGCCGTCGGCCAGACTGTTCTAGTCACCAGGTGGCGCAGGTAAGGCCTCTCATCTTTTCGACATTTATCAGCAAAGCTGTCATTTGTTGTATGTAAGAAGGAAATAAAATGGTTTTGATTCAAGTACAATATGAATTCGTTCATAAACGAATTCAAAATTTATCAGCAAAGTACTAAGTAGATATTATGTAAATGAATCATGAAGGTGACAGCCTCTTTTCTTCTATTTTGAAATGGCAGGTCTAGCAACAGTCAATATTCAACCTCCATCACGAATACCCTATAAACTAGAATAAACAGGGTTATGTCCAAAACTGTTCCTCTTCCAATTTATACAAACAGTACGAATCCATATCTCTCAAGAAGATTGAAAATATTTGTGGCTGTTACTACTGTTACTATGAATATTGAAAGAAATTTTTAATAAAATTATTCATATTAATTACAACTTTATATGGTTTGTAATAAAATTACAAAATTAATATTAACTATGCTGAAAACTTTGAATAATTAGAAAGAAAATATCAATTCCCGCAGAACGATTTTGACACAATTATTTTGTGTCCGTCGCAGGAAGTCCAAAAATATTCTGCTTTAGGGGTTTAGCGATTTTGAGGCTCTTCAAATTTGTAATCGATGTGTCTCGGGTGTTTTGTCACAAACTCTTAAGACTGATTGCACGAAAGCCAATTAAATTTAACCTCTGTAAAATGACACCAGTTGACCTAACCAATGCAACGAAATTCCTTTCGTGCTTCGTCAAATGACGTTATTCGCAGCAGGTAAATTCAACTGGTTTTCCTACAGCCGGTCTTTTTGTAGTCCTTTGATCATTGTCAATGTGTATAGTTTGTATTCGTATCATTCCTTGTCAGACGCTTTTTATACTTTCACAACTTTATACAATCTAGTGTAGTGGTTATTTGCTAATGAAGTATTGTTCCTACTCAAATAATAGTATTTCAATTTTACCAACTTGTGAGTTATCAATAAGCCTATTTCATTTGTATTCAACACATTGTTGGGTATGAATTTGTCTAAATTTAGAATGTTGGAGACTGATAGTTTTGTTTTCCTGTAGAATCATCATATCTATCTTTCACCCTCTCCTACCTTCACCTCTTTTCACTCGCTATCTCACCTCTCATAAACTTATCTGTACCAAAAAACGTATTTTTTCATGCAGTTGAACCTCGATTCCACAAAACCCGATGTGGAGTACTTATTTCAAATTTATTATTTCAGGGACATCAACTATTTCACACAAATAACATTTAATTCAATCACAACATTATATTTACATCTTTAATTTTTCATATTTCATCTATTTACGTTCAATATTATATTTTATATCTCTACATATCTCACTCTCTTTTGGAAAGGAATGCTTTTGGAAAGAGGATCAAATTAAAATGATCTTTGTTTCTTTTCTCTTGAATAGACAACTGAAGTGTTCTTAAACATCGTAGCTTTGATTTTATAAGTTACTGAAATATTTTGGCTGAATATTTATCAAATACGATGGGTTTGAAAACAGGCATTTTTTACATTTGATTCAATGATAACCAAGCTTCAGGTTGTTTCTCTGTCTCTCACTTGAGCGCGCTGATGTTTGTGAGCTACTTCTCAATTCAACTTATAGTAACAAAGTTATGAATGAATGGAAATCATTCAACAAAGTATGAATGGATAAATTAAAACGCATTTACCGTTGAATTTAACAAATTTATTGACATGTGGATTCTGTGACAGTTATTGTAATCTATAAATTTTCATGTTATTGATATGTGATCAATTGATTTTTCAAATCATTCAGTACTAACCGGGAGGCCATTGCATTTGTCTGCCGCCCAACACATGTATATGCAAATGGTAAACAGACTGAGCACCGTCTTTGCCATTATTTATCACTACTCTGTAACCGTCTGCTAATCCAACCTTGGCTGCAACTTTGTTGGCAGTGAATAGTAAGTGACCCAGGAGCTGAAAAAAGTTAATAAAAAATTGTAGCTGTAGTAAAATATACAGAAACAGAACACTGTAAACATAGGCGGGCATGAGTTACCTAGATATAAACACTTCTGAGTTGAGTTGAATAAAAAGTCATCCATGTAAAATTAAATTTCTTGGGACAACAACATAGTACGAAAAACTAACACTACCGAAAAATACTGATGGTTACAATAAATTAGTTGAATATAATCCGGTTAATATTATAGAAGTTGAACGAATTATATTGAGAAGAGAAATTAAGAAGAGCAAACTATAATGTTGGTGAAAACTACACAATCTTCAAGAATCAGTTTTGTTTATTCATGAATAGGCTAAGGCGGCTCGCACACCGGAGCAGTAAGCAACTAGCAACACGCAATATATAATATTCATTTATAGCAGATATATATTGCTTATTGCGTGTTGCTAGCTGCTTGTTGCTTATTGTTCCGGTGTGCGAGCCGCCTAAGGGTACACTTATGTCAAAAGAGGTAAAGGTGCAGCTGAAGATGAAGGTGGAGGTGAGTATCGTATGACAGAGGAGGTCTATCGCGATGCTTTTCTCCCACCAACAGACTGGAGTAATCAGTGTGACGGAATGCGTGGCCTTGAACGGGCCAATCACGAAGAAGCATCGCGCTAGGCATCGATGTAAAATCAAACAAGCTTGTTTTTCAAAAGCATCGCGCTAAACCTCCATCTAAACCCACACATCGACCTGGAGAGTGCACATTAGAGACAATGCGTTTGTTCTTCCTAGCAGTCTTAGACCTTTTGCAGAAGAACCGCATTTGATTTCACCACATAAATAAACAACAGTATTCCATTCAAACAAATTTGAGGTTCAGAAGAAAGGTCTGGAAGTGACACTGTTAGGCCTACATGAAATTAGTCCTTTAATGATATAGAACAAAATAATGATGATTATATAGGCCTAGTCTATAATGATATAGGCCCTAGAGCTAAGGTACGGTATTGAATAATTTTAGGACTAAAGAATTTTTGATGCTCTCTAAAAAACGTAATTTTGGGATTCATGGACTATCCTAGACCATTAGTATAAATGCTTATAAATGATGAGTTTCTTAAAAAAAAAAAACTTTGATCAGACTCTTGCAGTGTCAAAGCTGGTACTTAAATCTCACTAATGTGAAATGAATACCGTATAAGTTACAAATTTTACATCGAGTTTTATTACATCAACTTATATGATTCTTGCAACACGTTCAAAGCTTCAACTGAAATCTCATTCAATGATCTTGAATGAAAATTGTGATCCAGGTTGAAAGTATACTTACAGCTGAATCCTCTTCTTTTGCACTTGCTAACATATCGATGGGCTTGCGAGGTATCACCAAGAAATGTACAGGTGCTTGTGGGCTCACATCATTGAATGCAACGCACTGGAAAAAAGCATGAATTGTATCATATAAGGGATCTAGGGAATTATAATAGTAAGTTAGACAGAAAATCTCGACTGAAATCTAACAAAGTGAAAATAAGCCTGTGAAGCATTTTGTCTTATTGCAAATAAAATCCGTGAGTTGGGATGATTATAAATGGGATTGAGAAAATTCATAGAAATAGTTCAATTGAAATAATGAAGTGATTAATTTTGTGAATTAGGTTAAGTTTGAGGTTAGGAATGGAGAATCAAGAAGCCATCAAAAGTCAAATGAGATAGGTACCACATTGTGAAAGAATTAAGTTTTTTCTTTATTGATGTAAAAACCTTCCTACAAAAACGAGGTAATGCACTGTTTTCTTTGTTTTCATTTATAAGTTATGTTGCAAAACAAGTCTGAATCGGTCAGTAACCGGGATTCAAGTTGTTTTGAAATAGCTTGAGAATTATTGTAATAATTTAATTCAATAATTTCAGTACAAACCTTGTCATCTTCGTAGATGAATGTACATGGTATTTCTTTGCGCAGAATTTTACCAAATATTGTATCTCCTCCTGGAGCTGCAGTTTGAGATTTGCCAACTTCGTCCGCCATGCTTCTTTTTGAAATAAGTGACAGTGATTGTGTGAGATTTTGTCCATACAATTTGTAATTCAAAGCTAATCTATTTGAACTTAAATACAGATTGTATTTGATTAATCGTCTAACGGCAAGAGACATTTCAATAAAAAAATTGAATAAAAATACGGGTTCTAACACTTCTAACCCAACTAACTAGAGTTCATAACTTACAAAATAAGATAACTCACAGACATGATCCGTGATAAGGCCCTACAAATATAATTATTATTCCAAGGATAGGGTAGGAATATTTCAAATTGGAGCCATTGAGTGTGATAATTCCAGATTATCTGTCAGTATTTTGAATTAAATTTTATTCTTCATTCAGTATGTTGTATTCTTCTTTTAAGTACTTTAATAGACTGTCAGTACAGTAAGTCAGTTTCCAATTCTAAAAAGCAGACGACTTTTCTAACCAGCTGAGGGATGCTGATCATTCTACAATCTCCAAACGATTTTCTTGTCAGATTTGTATAAAATTGATTGTTATAATAAATTTTTGTAAATTTCTAATCATTTTTTGGTGAAATTTTTAAATAATTTCTCCACAATCATAGCAAGTTATTTAAATTTAAAACAAAACGTCTCAATTGTTATAAAATGAATTCATAATCAGCTGACTCCGTAGTGTGAGAGAGAGTTGCAGTTTTTTATTCAGATTCCGTTCCGACTGTTCAAGATCCAACCTGCCCTGCCTCTGCTCTCTTTCTGCTGAGTGCTGCCTTCATTCCTATCAGTTTCATGTGCAATAATAATGACACCTGTTTGTCAAAGCTAATTAATAGTTCAAAACAAAATTTTTAGTGTGATATGTTTTTATAGAATTGCAGATAAGGTTACCGTAAAGCCATGGCGAACAAGGAGGAAACGTTTTCCAACGAAGATAAAATTGTGAGCTCAACTAATGGAGACGTGAATGTAGTGCAAGAAGAATCTAGTCCACCAGAGATTGTGAATAATGTTAGCGACAAAAAAGAAGATGCTGAAAACGATGGAGTAACATCTACGGAAGTAGAAGAATGGATGGACATTCTTGGAAGTGGTCAATTGAAGAAGAAGGTAATAGCCTTCGAATTTTGTGTTATCTTTCTTAGTGTAGCCTATTTCAGGTTAGTTTTGTAGAAGCTGTTGAAATTTGAGTTCTTATAATATTATCTTCATTTTCTTTCAACTTTGGTTCACAACCAATCTTCTCCCAGTACCCCAAAATTCTCACTTATAGACAAAACATTTTGTGATGTGTAATGCGTGTTGTGTGTTATTAATGTTTGCTGAGAAATGAATCGTTGAAAAATATAATGTCCTTATAACTTAGGCCTGTATGATAATTGATCCGTTAATTCACATTTTCAATCATGTTTAATTTAATAATTTTTGTTTTGTAACCTTGTCAAGAGTTCGACTTGAGTCTTCAGCTTAGCTCCAGACTGTTATGAAATCAATACTCGCTATCTTTTCTATTTTCTAACCTTGGGGTTTTTGTACCTCAACTGTTGAAGATTGTGCTTTCTCCCTTCCTTTATTGTTTGAAATATTTTTATAATGTTTGGTCGAATTATTTTGTCTTTCACTTATTATTTTTTTCATATAGGTTATAAAAGAAGGGAAGCCGGACTCACGTCCCCAAAGAGCCGATATATGCCAAGTGAAATTCGAAGGAAGACTAGAAAACGGCAAAGTAGTCGATAAAGAAGACTGTCTCACAATTAATATCGGAGATGGAGAGGTAAGTGCGCTTATTTTTTTTCTTGTAAAGTTAATAGGCCTATTTTTTTAGTTATCCTTATTGAATAGAAAGACTAAAAGTTCCTTCAATCCTGGAGTTTACCGTTATAAATTGGTAGACATTGTGTTTAATAATGTTGTTTAACATTTAATAATGTTGAAACAACCTAAGCCGGCATATCTATATTCTAATACTGTATTTTTTTGTAATACCGCAAGTATAGCAAGATTCGAATGTAATAAACTTTCATACTATAGTCTGGCAACAGACAAAAGAGCCTCCAAAATTAGAATTCCACTGCGCAGAGAGCGCACGTTATGCAATGCAGCAGTTTATCTCACTCGCTCACTAGAGTAGTGGTACTATGTGATACTGTATCACTTCGGTGATACGATGCGCAAAGGTTCTTTTGTCTATTGCCAGACTATAACAACAGTACTCACAATTTGTTTGTCGGACGCGTTTCAAGGTGCTGAGCCCCATCTTCAGCGCACAAGATACAATACTCGAGTATCTAGTTACTAAAGTAAGATATATCTACTCCGACAAGCCAAGCGGTGAGTAGGCCTACTGTTTTAAATGAGAAAGTTTATTACATTCGAATCATGCTATATTTAATCAACAGTTTTCTATAGTAATCAACAGACTTTAGAAGAATTTTTTATATATATGGAATTTTTATATGGAAATAGCGACATTTGTAAGCAAGACCAGGAACTGCCAGGAAAACCAGGAATTTAGAATAAAAAGTAGGCTACATTAAAAATTTAAAAACTACATTACGTAAATCAGCTGTTTCGGTAATAATTAAACATGTGATTTCGACACAATAATCAAAAGGCTTAAAAGTCTTTAAAATACCTTTTAAAATACCTTTTTTTTTAATTGGGTTGGCTTGGTAACCTTAGCCACCGTGACCGCTATTCGATCTTTTGTACCATCCCTCTGAAGTCCAGTTCTCTTGCTCTCCTCTGGTAGGAGGTTGCCTTCCAAAGTCTCCTCCTCATTTGCAAGAGTGTTGACATTCCAGCAGCAAATGTGCTGCTGATTTCAATATAGGACCCACCCTTCGAAGCTGTTCAACTTCTATCAGGGATAGGCCCTGCACCCTCAGATTCCATTGCGGAATCTTCAGTACTACGAGTAGCCGGAGACTTACTCAGTCACCCTGGGCAGCACCCAGGGAAGGCTTCTGAAACTGGAGGTCGCCTGGTGTCCAGAGTTCGCATACGCCTGGTGTCTTGAAATCGCATACACCATGTCATGGATGCTTCAGGTGTTCCTACTTGAACACCCTACTTAAGCTGGACGCAACGGTATTAGTTGCCAACCAGCCTACTGCATCAGGAACCCGGAGGATTGCATAGTTCCTTCTGCTGGGTTAAAGAATACCTTTCAAAGTACAACAGATAAGTTAAGGGAGTTTATTAAATAAAGAGAGAGAGAGATATATTATTTCTTGACATTGCTGATGACCATAGAGTGCAATGGCAAAGAAATAATACATTTCTATCTATCTAATGCCATCCGCCAAATTAAGTGAATACACCTATACCGTACTCTTCTTGAATTATTTGCACACTCCTTTTTTCTTTTATAATGTTTTCTGTGCTGGTTTGCAGGTGATACAAGGCTTGGACTTTGCCATTCCGCTGATGGACGTGGAAGAGGAGGCCGAGCTGATAGTGGGTGCGCGATTCGCGTTTGGCCAGCGCGGTCGGCAGCCCGACATTCCGCCCGACGCCACCCTGCACTACTCCGTCACACTGCTGTCGGCTGAGCCCGAACCTGACATAGCCGGCTACTCCATCAAGGAGCGCAAACGCATCGGGTGAGTACACCATTTTATAGTATTCAATCTACTTTGGTTTAATGGTTGAAAGTGTGTACTTTTTGCCTAACTTCCTAGTTATTGTATAGTTTCAGATTTTATAGTAGTCTATTTAACAGGGAGTTGACAAACATAACCTCATTTTCTAATGGAGTGGAAGTAAGAGAAATCAGGGAAGTAGGATGTCGGCCATTATTATTGGACCTAATTTTGGCGCTGTATTTGAAAACATCTACATCACTTCTAACCAAATCAGCCTAAAAAACACAAAATCCAACAAAAATGTTGTATTTTGCCGTAAATATTATAACTACTATATTCTCTCAACAGCTTTGATTTATACCGCAAAAGATACCATAAACTTTCAAAACTCTTCATGAAAATTAAACTTAACATGATGGCTCTGAATTCAAATACAGCGCCAAAATTAGGTCCAATAAAAATGGCCGACATCGGTCCAGAGTGTATTCGGCCAATGAGATCGAGGCACAGCATATAGATAACATTTAGCTCAGTGGGCCAATCGGCCATCTTTAGACAAAACTCAAGAAGGCCATGGACACTTGCTTCACCCTTTTTTAACATAGGGAAGATGGATCTTCCACTCCATCAATGACAGCCCCCTGGTATTTAACCTACTTTGGTTTAATAATTAAAGTTGTGTACTTTTTGTTTAACTTCCAAGTTATTGCATCGTTTCATATTTTATAGTATTTAATCTACTTTGGTTTAATAATTTAAATTGTGTACTTTTGTTTAACTTCCAAGTTATTGTATCGTTTTTCCTACAATAAATTTCTATTTCTACAGTACTATTGTTTTTGTTGTCGTCTTCTGGGACTGTTTGATATTATGTCAATCAGACATTGATTGGAATTGTCAATCTATAGTGGTCGCACAATGATAACGAAGTTGGCCGACAATGGACAGAGATCTAAGATGGCGACTGATACACGCAGCTATCAACATTATTTATTTATTTACTTCACATGTTATGGGTGGTACAATAATACAGATTAACAATCCTATTAAAAATGTAACACAACAGACAAATGAAAATGAAATATCAATATTTGAAAATACTAAGTACAACTGATGAATTCCATTAATTAAAATCAATATCAAATTAGAATACATGAAATCATAAAATATCAAATCATGGTAGTTCCTAGTTCTGCTCATCCTAACTCGTTGGCTTTGGCATCGAGAGAAAGTCGTGTTATATCAGTCCCTTTCCAATTGTTTGCATGTTTCTTTTAGAAACTTTACTTCATTCTTTGCTCCCATTGAAAGGCTGCAAGTAGGCTATTGTTTTGTTTCTATTGTCTGAATTGCATGTGCTCTACATTGCTGTGTATTATTCTTTTGTTATTTAACTGGGCATAATTTTTATTGTGTGTTGTATTACAGTCATTCCGTTCAATAAGCCTATTTCTCATGCGTTATGTTCCCAGAAAGTGTAATTACATGCTGAAATATTAGAGCGGTACACAACATATGAACTAAAAATAATCTTTTAATGTATTACAATTACCCACAGGTTGAACTCATTTTTGCATGATTCTTCCATTCTTTGTTCGAAAGAAGTTTTTCCTTATTTTCATGAACTACTTATTCCTGAGTATACTTTGACCATTCACATATTCTTCAATCAATGTTTTCTCATACAGTCTTTCGTAGGAGACGTTGTGCCGTCAACCCCGGCTGATTAGTCGTCATTTCTCATCATCACTCAAGCACAAGCCTAGAGCTCATATGTGCATCACTCAAGAAAATCATTGTCATGTTATGCAAAACTTATTATTTTCACCACTTCTGAAGTCCTTCTGAGGTTCTTTCCTTCTGAAGTCTGATTCCTTAGTTTTTGACCATTCACCTATACTTCAAATAATGCTTTTTCATAGTCTTTCGTAGGAGACGTTGAGCCTTCTGACTTCTTATTTTTTGGCAGTTACTCTTAAATCACTGTGAATATTTTTTATTATTTAGATTTTTAGAGGAAGAATTTTGACGTTTCTTTTTGTTTCAGAAACCGAAAGAAAGAAAGAGGAAATTGGTGGTATGCTAGACAAGAGAATACCTTGGCAATATCCTGTTACAGACGAGCGTTAGATTTCCTTGATACGGATAATTGTGATAAAGTTGAAGACAGTAATAAGGTATGTAAGCAAACCGACATAACATATTTAATCTCGGTATAATTATTACATGAAATACATAATCTACTATTGAAAAAATGTTAGGGGTTCAGCTGTAAGACCTGAATGCTTTATGTCTGCAACAATGCTGATGTTGTCTGACTACAGCGTAATTTAGAGCAACAATTTTAATGCAATTACAGTTAACTCTGTTCTTCTATGTGAGTTTTCTGATAACAGCAAACTGATCATTTCGTTTTATGCGTGAAAGCTTAAAACCGCGGTTACATTCAATGCGGACTATTCATTTTTTCCAATATCTATTTTCAGTTTCTTTGCTTTGTTATTTATGGTTGATTCTAGTCAATAGTTATTTCTATCGCTATTTGTTTATTATTGCAAATATTATATTTTTCTTTTCGTCTCAATTTCTAGTTTCTTCGTTTTGTTAATTATACAGTAGTTGTTTTCAATCTTGAGCTTCTTCTGTAATATCTGTAATATTGTATGTATTTTTTCTAGTTTAAATCAAGGTTAATGATCCAGATATTTTTTGTTTTGTTTTGGTCGTGAATAAGACGGTGTATGCAATGGTTGTATTCTAGCCTTTAAGGCTGAGCATCAGAAAAGTTGTGATGCCTTTAAACGATTTGTGATAAAGCTTGTTCATTAGTTTCGATACTATTAGTTATTGAAATTGTCGAGGAAATTAATCTCAAATTGGTTGCAAATACAATTATGAAATTTTGAGCATACGAAGACAACTAGTCAAAACTTTCTGTTATGAAGCTGAAAATAATTTCTTTAAAAATAACCTCAATTTTCAATTAAATTGAGAATTTGTTATTCTCTCAAAAGTTGATATTTCGAGAAACCAATTATGTCAAGTGATAGACAATACGTTCAAGCACGTATGCTCAAAATTTCATAATTGTATTTGGAACCAATTTTGAGATTAATTTCCCCGAAAATTTCTACTTTAGACGCCCATATCTCAAAAACTAATGAACAAGAAAAAAATTTTTTCCTCTAAAAAGTATTTCATTTTGATAGCTTGATAGTATCCGAATCGTAAAACTTAGAAAAATATCACCATAAAAAAGTTTTTTTAAGCTGATGCACAGTCTTAAACGACTTGTGAGAAACCTTGAAATACTAGCTTCGCTTTGCTCGTATTTTAACGCTGACTCGTGGGCTTTTAACGCTTTTCTCACTCGTGGTTTAGATGCTCTGAAATTATGCAATGATTGTAAACTACTATTATTCTGAAATGTGTTTTCAAACAGTTTATCTTGTATTGCAGCCGACAGACGAAGAAATTCGTGACATAATTGAGGATAGACTGAAAGTGTACAATAACCTGGCGGCCGCTCAGATGAAAATCAAAGCCTACGACGTGGCGTTACAGTCGGTCGAGAATGTGCTCATGTGTCAGCCGAAAAACGTCAAAGCACTTTTCAGAAAAGGAAAGGTTAGTGTGATTATTGTTAAGGACCCGATAGGGCGATTATACACTGGTGTCCATGTGTACGCACGATAGCTAACGAACTGAATATCTTCATAGATCAAGTAAGAAGCCTATTGATTTTGAACATTGGGGGTTGAATTTTATAAACGTTACAAGCAAAAAAGTAGATATTCTAAACTCAACATGTACTATGCGTGCTATAGGATGGTTTTCACGATTCTATTTTACTTTCAGGTTACTGGAGGCAGGTTGGATCGTATGGTCTACTCTATACAAACAAATAGCCTAGTCCAATGTACACCAGTCAATGTGCATTGGACTATTTATTTGTATAGAGTAGATGATCAAATGATCCAACCTCCCTCCAGTAACCTGAAAGTCTACTAGAATCGTGAAAACGAGCCTTTAGCATTCATAGTACATGTTGAGTTTAGAATTGGCTATTTGTTGGTATAGAGTAGACCATACGATCCAACCTGCCTCCAGTAACCTGAACGTCTACTAGAATCGTGAAAACTAGCCATTAGGAACACAAGGGCCGGGGTTCGAATCTCAGTCTTTGCAACTTTTTTGCAACTGATTTTGACATAACACTTTTTAAAAAAACACTTTTAAGTAGAAATAACACTATTGTCACTTAAATAGCTAGTTACTATCGTTTCAACCTGGTACTGGCTTGCTCAGTACTTTATCGTTTGGGAATACAGTAGCATTGCAGACTTGTTACAGTACAACAGACTTGTATCAGAGATAATTTCCTCTAGATTTCACATCAAATCGCAGTAGTGGAAGCACAGTAGAAAGGAATGCGCCAAACGTTTTTTAATATAATAGATTTTACAAAACTTCCCTTCCACAATCAGTTATGTTCATTTTTTTAGTATCTATTGCCTCCCAGAAAGTTTTAGGGATTACTGAGCTTCCTCAGTAACAGTCAAATAATGATGGTTTGGTTATTTTTATCAATATTCGAGTCCAATTTCATAATAGATAAGTTTGCACTGTTTAAATTAACCTGTACTTACTTCTTAACTCATACTGCTTGTATACAGGGTGTTTCAGAACTCCTACCAATACTCTGGGGCATTGTTCCTGGTCAAAACCATATCTAAATATCATATTTAAATTGTCCAAAAGTCCTTAGTCATTCACACAGCTGCAATTTTGTTTTTTTTCACTTATTATTTTTATCTCAATAATGGTGAAACATATGGAATTGAAACTTTGCACCAACATTTATGACAACTAGACAAAGCTACAAAAAAATAATGACAATTTTTCAAATCCATAAAACAAAATGGCGGCCATTTAATAAACCATTGATAATACGAAAATTTTACAAGAATAACTTTTTTTAGTAAATTTAATTTTAAATCGATTAAAACCTTATTTGTCAAGATTGGACCAATATTGACTGAGATATGGCAGATTTAGTGACAAAATGGCGGCCATTCAAAATTTTGTTTCTTGAATAACTCGAAAACCGTTGATAATACGAAAATTTTACAGGAATAACTTTTTTTAGTAAATTTAATTACAAATCGATTAAAACCTTATTTGTTAAGATTGGACCAATATTGACTGAGATATGGCAGCTTTAGTGATAGGTGAGCGCTGGAGGTTACTTGCACCCATTTTTACTGTCTTTAAAATTCACACAAAATGATCTAAAATCGCTTTAAAATAACATGCAAAGCAGACGGAGACTGTTGCATTTTTGTAACAGACTTTAGCCGCAAGCCCAGGATGCACTGCAACCAGCCTCCAGCGCTCACCTATCACTAAAGCTGCCATATCTCAGTCAATATTGGTCCAATCTTGACAAATAAGGTTTTAATCGATTTGTAATTAAATTTACTAAAAAAAGTTATTCCTGTAAAATTTTCGTATTATCAACGGTTTTCGAGTTATTCAAGAAACAAAATTTTAAATGGTCGCCATTTTGTCACTAAAGCTGCCATATCTCAGTCAATATTGGTCCAATCTTGACAAATAAGTTTTTATTCGATTTGTAATTAAATTTACTAAAAAAAGTTATTCCTGTAAAATTTTCGTATTATCAACGGTTTCCGAGTTATTCAAGAAACAAAAATTTTAATGGCCGCCATTTTGTCACTAAAGCTGCCATATCTCAGTCAATATTGGTCCAATCTTGACAAATAAGGTTTTAATCGATTTGTAATTAAATTTACTAAAAAAAGTTATTCTTGTAAAATTTTCGTATTATCAACGGTTTTCGAGTTATTCAAGAAACAAAATTTTAAATGGCCGCCATTTTGTTTTATGGATTTGAAAAATTGTCATAATTTTTTGTAGCTTTGTCTAGTTGTCATAAATGTTGGTGCAAAGTTTCAATTCCATATGTTTCACCATTATTGAGATAAAAAATAATAAGTGAAAAAAACAAAATGGCAGCTGTGTGAGTGACTAAGGACTTTTGGACAATTTAAATATGATATTTAGATATGGTTTTTGACCAGGAACAATGCCCTAGAGTATTGGTAGGGAGTTCTGAAACACCCTGTATAATTATACAGAGTGATTCAAAAAGAATACCACAACTTTGAAAATGTGTATTTAACGAGAGAAACATAATAGAACCTTCTGTTATACATCATTACAAAGCGTATTTAAAGAAGTTTTTTCATACACAAAGAAGTTCAGAGATGTTCAATATGACCCCCTCCAGACACTCGACTAATATCAACCCGATAGGTACTCAAACTCGTTCCACACTCTCTGTAGCATATCAGGCGTAACAGTTTGGTAAGCTGCTGTTATTTCTTGTTTCAAATCATCGATATCCATCCACCATTTATGATTTGAAACAAGGAATAACACCAGCTTACATAACTGTTACGCCTGATATGCTACAGAAAGTGTGAAACGAGTTTGAGGGATGTTTTGGGTTGATTGTCTCGAGTGTCTGGAGGGTGTCATATCTGAACTTGTTTGTGAGTGAAAAAAAACTCCTTTAAATACTCTTTGTAATGAAGTATAACAGACTGTTCTATTATGTTTCTTTCATTAAATACACATTTTTAAAGTTGTGGTATTCTTTTTGAATCACTCTGTATTATACTGTACCGACTGAATTTATCAACCATACTCAGCATCAAATTTCAAATATTTTTGCAGATACTAGCAGAGAAAGGCGACGCCGAGCAGAGTTGTACGGTGCTGAGGCTGGCGCTGTCTATTGAGCCGTCGGCCGAAATAAAGAAAGAACTCGACCGACAGACAAAGTTGCAGAAGAAGCAGACCGCGCAGGAGAGAAATCTCTACAAGAAAATGCTGGGCACCGACAGTGCTAAGGCGCAGCCTGACAAAACGCAACGCACAAATGTTAGTTGAAATTTCAATTCATTCATAACTTTATCGCATTTCAGTATTCAGATATTTTTATTGGTTGTTTTGGTTATCATAGTTTCGTGAGTTATTTGAATAGCTTTATTGGTTATTGTTTTGATTATCGTATTTTCAAAAGTTATTTGGATAGTTTTTATTGGTTGTTACTCATAATTTGCTTAGTAAATCCATTCAAGTTGAACTTACAATCTCTTATCATATTTTCATGATTTGTCTAGATAGTTTTTATTGGTTGTTATTCGTTTAATAATTTGCTTGTTCAATCAGCGTAGTATGCTAGAAGGGCCCAAGTAGGGATGTCAATCCCGGGATCCCGATGTATTTTTGATACCTGGAAATCCCGGGATAATAATAATAATATTAATTCCGTGTAACCTTGCTGGCTCAGGTCTGGTGTCAGAGTTTTCAGGTCACTCCTGATCAGTTCAGGGTCTCTGACGTGTCTTAACGACTGTTTTTAGGCAGCCGGGACCGACGGCTTAGCGAATCCCGAGATTATTCACTGCCAATCCCGAGATTGACGGGATACAAAAATACCTAAATTCCCAAATTTATTCATTTCAAAATAATATATAATAAGATGGTAACAGATAACAAACTTAATTTTTCACTTACGATATTTTAGTAATCCCAGGACCAGTTCCGGAATCCGGGGATTGATATTGGAGGATCCCGAAATCCTGGAATTGGAAATCAGGCCCGGGATTGACATCCGTAGACCCAAGTCACATCAAGTCTTTCTTGATATGAATGAAGAAAAACTGTTGCCATTTATCTGAGCTGATCTTATTCTGAAAATATTGCCACATCATAGAAAGCACATTTCTCCGATGTCGTTCTTTTTCATTGTTGAATAATCAGCCAAGTTTATTTATTGAAAAAATAAATCTTTTAAAAATTCCAAAGAGTGACTATTGGGATTGTAGAACCTGATCATGTGGCCTGTGGCCACGAAACCATAGTCCGTGTACCACAAATAAATAGTAGACTTGTTAAAATCATTGTATTTTCATTTTTATTATTTAAAAAATACATATATTTGAGAGCACCAGGATTTGCATCCTATTATTGCCATCATAACATGAATCAGCATTCCGAAATTAACAACAGGTTTCTGTTTTTAAGACCTAAGTTACTGTCTGGCTGAAGAATGGGGTGAAAATTTATTTTTCATCCAATTGATTGATTATACTTAATGGATGAATATTTTTACGCACACAAGGACAATATAGTATGCCTTCTAAATCTTATGACGCCATCTATCCAGTTCACTGGTCGTGGATGTAGAAGAAGTAATTGATGAATTATTTCATTCATTTCGAAAATGATTTGATGTGATTTGGGCCCTTCTAGCATATGCTTATTTAGTTGGTTATTCTATCTCAAAAGCTTTTGGTAGTTGTAGTTCAGCTTTATATTGTTTTAGTTCATTTTGGTAGACAGTATTTTGGCGTTTGGTAGTCGTGTCGTTATTGTTTAGTTTTATAATGATTGATATCAGGTGTACAGTAATAAAATTGGACATTTATTGCTAGAGAAGAATCAGGATTATATCATCTTTATTTTTGACGTTCGAAACATCGATGTTCTATTGCAAATTAATGTAAAAAATATGGCTTGTACGATACTGCACTATCTTCTCTCCTCTTAAAACTTGAATTGTAAGTCTCTACAATTTTTATTCTATCGCATTTCTCCACTTCTTGAACTTTCCATTTCAATTTACTCTAACTAAAGCTTTGATTATTTAGCTTTTTGAATTGAAAATTCGTGAAAATCGTAAGATTTGTATCCGTCCGCAGTGATACATTCCATTTTTTCATTATTCATATTTTAATCGTTTTGTGTTTGTTTAGTATTATTTGTAGTATATATTTTTTGTTATTGTGAATTATATATTTTTAAAAATATTTTTTGTTATTTTCTCTCCTTAGTTCAAATCTTAATTTTATATTCAGTTCTGAACTAAATGGTGGTCTGTGCTTTAATCACCTGTCGCTAAACTAGTCATGAGTTCGATTCCTGTTCCTCCTGGCATTTATTGTACTGTATTATCCAACATAATTATATCACTTACGACACATAAGATATGAGAAAATTATAGACTTTGATACTAAATTTTGGAGTAAAATCTTGAAGCTTGAATAGGCTGCAATAAATTACTCTTAATGAGAATCTGGAAATACTTATCGAAGTTGAAAGTATATGAGCTAAAATGATTAGAATTCTATGTGGAAGTTTTTAATTATACAAATACGTAATTACGAATTACATTCCCAAATTACTGCCATTTGAGTCTTAGAATCGAATGACTTCTCTATTCTTCTGACGTGGCGAAGTTTTGCCATTTGGGGTACTTGAGCTTCATAGAGCCTAGATTTAGACTAATCTAGTGTAGATTGCTCTAGGTCTAGGAAATCAATCTATGTGAAATTCAGTATTGTTCTAATGAATATTACTCAGATACAACTCTGAGTTTTTCTGATGAAAAAAATAATTGGTTAGTGATTGCTCCACAAGTCTTCATTAAAATGAATAGTTGATAGCACTGATACTATAATGTATTCTAGTGTATACTTTTTACTAGAATGTATTCTAGTATCTATGTTTGATAACATTACTGATATTGGAAAATTCATTGAAACAATACGTTCTATTCTATTGAAATAGTTTTATTATTCATTAAAAAATACGTTTCAATTCTCATGGAAATTATCAGCATCAGTTGTTAGCGAAAAATTACATTTGATAATGATAGAATAAGTTCACTGGAACTTGAGACTTTTAGTAGAAAAGACTTTGAACTAAAGACTATAGACTTTATAGAACTGAGTCAAATTTTAGTGAATAGAATTTTAAGAGTAGGCTACGACAAAATATTTGTAAAAAATTTAATTACACCATATATCCCGGACATTTTCTATTAATCTTTTATTTTAATATTAATACAGTATTGATCCAGCCTCCGTATACTTTTGGTGTAGATGTTTGGGATGTAGTAAACTGTGTAGTTACATGTAGAAACTATATTCATGTATATTATGCAATGTATCATATCAAAGCCTCCTTTAAACTACAGTAGTAGTAGTAGTAGTAGTTTAAAGGGGGCTATGATCATAATACAATACATGCATATATATCATTTATTTTTAATGTAATTTTATTTTTACTGTTTTATTTAGAAGTTTGTGTATTATTTGTTTAGATTGTATCATGTGTTGTGTTGCAGGGCCTAATGTGGGGAGCGTTGGCCGGTAGTGTAGCAGCAATAGTAGTGGGCGCGGCGGCTCTTCGATACAAGTTAATGTAGAAAAATTCATGTGAATAGCGAAAAATGTACAACTAGTGTTTGAGAGACGAACTATGAATCGTATGACCTATTAATGCGATCTATTATGGACTGAGGCTAACCATTACTTACGGACTATAGTGTTGACTATGTGCGTTGAAAATTGTTTACTATATCAGTTGAGAATTGGTAATTTACGAGCATTTATATTAAAATCTATAAAAATATATTATTTGAATTTGTAGTTTGTTTCATGAGTGATTACTATGGTTGACCTGTATTTCATGAGGAGTATCTGTTTCATTTTTTATATATATATTTTTAATCGTATGGCTTTTATTGGTGGGGAGACCCTTACGGGTAGGCTCCACCTCGCCTCATTGCACAATTTTGTTAAAAGCCGTGTGTTCACGATAATTTTTTTTGTCAAATTTCATCCAATAGTCTTGAATAAAACACCTGACTTGGTGAGGCACCCATACACTAGACATACACGGTTATAACGCAGCAAATCATGGAAAAATGTCTAGTGTAGAATGTCATAAAATATTGGATGGTATTTGATGATAAATTTGATTGTGTGCTTACTGCATGTAGATTTGTATGGATATGTCGTACTGGAATTGAATGCCTCAAAGTCAATCTCAAGTTATGACACTTATGTAGGGTTGCACCAACCAGGATCAACTATTTTGAATCAGCTGATCCTGGATCAAAATTGATCTTGCTTGGTGCAACCAACATTATATCACGTGAGTAGCGACATAGCAGAAATAAGTTGTTCTCACACTAGTCGTTGATAGCGTGGTGTGCAGTGCAATACATTATTATTATTTGTCTAGTGTGTAGGTAACTTATTCTTGCTCTATAATATTCGTATTTTCCTGACGTATTTGTTACAAAATTCAAAATTTGAGATTAATTGTTGAAGCTCACAAAATTTGTTTTTTCTAGTGTTTTTTAATTTGTTAATTGAACAAATATCTGAATGCAAAGCAAACTTACCTTCAATTAAACTATTAATCTTTCACAAGTTCTAATAAGCTCATACATGTATGAGCTTATGTACACGTACAGTGATATTCATTTATTTTGACGCTTGGCATTAGATAGATAGATATATGCCTGGTTGTTCGTACGTCTATTAAATTTAACCGGGCGTTAAATCGGGGACGCAACATAATGGGATCGTCGACAAACTGAACTTACTTGAAATGAAGAATTGAGACAACATAGTGTTGGAAAGCCTTGAATTGCATTGTTTTTACTTGCAAAAATACATTACTCATCATTTTTATTAGATGTTATTACTAAATAATATTCTATAGACGGAATTTATGAATTGCACTCCGAGTTTCTATCAATGAGGCACAGGGTATCTGCTAGTAAAAAATACTAATGGCACAATTTTTTTCGAATATCAGCTGGTTGTGCACACATTTCAAATTGTTAAAACATTTCTACTCCGTTAAAAACAGGGTTAAATTAAGTTAATCGGTGCTGATTGAGGAATTAAATTTTTCCAGCGGTTAATTTTTTTTACATAGACACCAGATGAATATTTTAACACGTGGTTAAAATTTTATCAGATGGGAAAGTAGGCTACAAGTTTCAGTTTTACCAACCAAAAGTCTGTAATATTGTGGCTTAATGCAATTTTCGGAGCTAGTTCGTTTCGAATGAACATGTAATTTATTAGAGAATGTTAATGCAGTTGATTTTACTAGTTATTTAGCTAAAATGTTCTGGTAACACTATTTCAATTGGATTTTTAATTTCAAATTAGTTCAGTTTGTCGTCGATCCCACTATGTTGCTGTCCTCGATTTATCGCCCGGTTAAATTTAATAGACGTACGAACAACCAGGCAATAGAGAGATTTATTTCTTTGCCAACGTACTCTACGGTCATCAGCAAGGTCGAGAAATTATATCTATCTATCTATCTATCTGATGCCAAGCTTCAAATGTCATGCTTCAGTGAGTTAGTGAATGAATTTAATGAATCACATAAAACAATAATCGTTTTTGGAATATTTATTGAAATTCGGAAGAAATAATTTTCGACTGAAAATCCACTTACTAATTATTTGCACATACATATACGAGTGCTACAGGCATGGTCCAAATGCACTCATGAAGCAAAGACTTACATCAATTAGGTGAAATATATAAGTTACAATTAAGACAAAATAAATCTAAAAAGAAAACAAAAATAATCATAAAAATAATATTAGAAAATGAAGTTATCAAATACATTTGAAAGAAAATAGATGTAAGTATAAAGTAAAGGAAGTAAGTATAAATAGAAGTATAATGTTGAATATAAATAAAGGAGAGAATTGATTTTAACTATTTGATTAATAACCATATCTTGTATTTTTTTTTATCAAATTACAGGTTTTGATTACCAACTAGTTGCATGAGCTGAATAAGATACAAATAACGTTCTCAATAGTTCGTTAACAGATACCTACACTTTTAGCTTCAAAGAAGAAAGTTACTTTCCTCCAGTATTAACGAATGTGGTAAGAATGGGGATTACCCTTATAACAGTATTAAACAGTAGTTTCCGGGTTGGTACAGTAGATAGTGATGGTGAAGTAGTTAGTTATAACATATCTCTTACGTTCATTTCCATCATAGTATTGTCTAACATTAATATTAATTTAAAAATATCGTCAGATATTTTGCTGTAATTCTATCAATATTATAGGCTATATTTTCTCAATCATATTGAATTAATAAAGTAGGTAGTAGCGTAGATTTTGTATGCCTATCGTAATTAATTATACAGGGTTGGTGAAAATTTTGGAAACAACTTAATATTTCTTATACGAAGGTAATTTGACAGTAGGTGACGTTGGGGATTGTACTAGAATTGAAAATACTACTTTACTGCGACTTCAAAAATCTGGTTCGCCATACTGAATCTAACTTCATTCCTTTTAAATGGTAAGGTGGCCATGTTATACATGATTTCGATACAGAATTTCAAGAGCAAATAAATGGCGAAACCCGCACATTAATATGTCAAACCGATGGTAAGATATTTTAATTATTAATCAGACATGTTTACATTGTCAGAGAGGGTGAAAGTATTAGAACGGCTTGATATCTCATAATACAAAGGTAATTTGATGGTTGGGGTGATTGAGGATCCTACTCAAATCCAAAATACTATACTTAATTTACAGTCAAATCAAAGTCACTCAATACTTTACAGTGACTTTTTCAAATTTAGTCTGCCAACTTGGATTTGCCATTATTTTTCAAATGATGAGGTGGTGATGCGATACATGATTTCAATAAGGAATTTTAAGGCAAAATGAATGGCGAACACCGAATATCGATGTGTCAAACCGTTTTTGATTATCTGATATTAGATGAAATATGTCTAATTAATAATCAAAACATCTTGAAAATGGTTTGACATATTGATGTGCGGTTTTCTCCTTCAGTTCTTCAGTGCGGTTTAGTTGTTATTTTTTTTAATTTGGCGGATCAAACACCTGTGTACAAATGGGGAAACATAATATGAAGTACCGGTACCAAGTACCTATCTTGACAATCATCATAGCCCCCTTTAAGCTACATGGCCGCGGCCTTCAATGTGACAACGTCGCTGCATCGGTTTGAGCAATGCAAATCATATGTTTTATAAGTCATGTTTGTAGTGTTTTTATAAGTATGATTATAATATAATGAAACCGGCCGGGACTGCGAGGTTGTCACATTGAAGGCCGCGGCCATGTAGTTTAAAGGGGGCTATGCAATCATTCGTCAAATTAAAAAAAAATCTACTGTAATTGGTTAGTTTGCTTGCTAAAAGGTTATAAATTAGCGCGGTCCTAGACTGACCATTTCTGATACTACGGTAGCCTAGTGACCTTGGCTCTTTCAAGCCTCAATCACTCCTACTGCCACCAAACAGATCCGACACATACAATTTGTCCAACAGGAAATTATTCTTCAATGTTGTTATTTGCATGAGAAACAGTATTTACATATCTACCTACGAAAAACTTAATTATATAATTATAATTACAATAAGTAATTTATAATTACAATTACTTAATATAATATTTTTTCCTGTACCGCACCGACATGGAACAGTAGCAACTTATTGTATCTGGAAGTTTGAAACTTCCTTAAATTAATAATAGGTGCAATAAGCATTTCACTGAAAAATGTTCATTTTTCCAGAATTGAGTCTTCTTGAAAGTTTGAAACTCATTTAGTAAGATTCAATATCCTCTTTTAAAGCAGATATAGAGATGCAAATGAATAGTTTCTTGGCATCGAAAACTTTGAATTGACAAGTTGGATGTTTTACTCAGCATTTCAGCGACTGTATGAATTATTCATATTGACTGAGGACGAATTTGCCTTTTCTTGACTTCTAACTTTACTACAGTTTCATTCAGGAGCGCCATTTCACCAAACTGTAGAGGGGGGGGGGGGCTGGGCAAACACCAATGGGTATGAGGAGGTATGGAAAGGGGGTTCAGGGGTTTCCCCCGGAAAATTTTTGAAATATTACGAGCTTCATTTTGTCTATCTAAAGTGTTAATACAATAATATTATTGATAGGCCCGCTATTTCAAGTAATTTATCCGAAATAGCCGTAATGGGGGGGGGCTAGTCCCCCCATGCCCCCAAATGACGCCCCTGGTTTCATTTGAAAGTCAATAACAGTTCTAGTAGCTCTTGAATTTCTCAATTTGGTCTTGTATCCTGGTTTGAAGTCCCATTCAGAAACTTAAATGATTTTTTATGTTGTATTATCTACTGGAAAACCCTCCTTGTCGCATTGCATTCAAGTTGGCGTTTTGCTACACTTGTTTTCTGCATTATTCAGTGCTGGATCAAACTACAGAGAGTGTATATGTACATAGAGCAGTTCTATGCAACTCGACTTGACATTTCACAAAATATTCGCTTGGTTGGGAATTAGCCTATTTCCCGTAATAAACCTGTCTTTTATTCAATCACTGGACTGAACTTTGAACTGCTTTGAAATAGGTAGCCTATACTTTTGTTACATAACAAGAATGCTTATTATTTATAATAACACCGATGTTATTCGTGAATTCGTGGTTATTTCAAGCTCTGAGCCTGAGCTAAGTCTTTAAATTTTTATCCATTTTTATAATACAGTGTATCTCTGATTTTACTAATACTCCGATATTTGTTAGCCTAATAATCTTTGTTTACACAAACTTAAAAATACTTCCAAGTAGAATAAGAATTATTGTTACTTTAAATACTTTTAAGTTTTAAATAAGTGTTATTAATTATCAAAAAGTATGGATACACAACTCAATAGTTCTGTTAATCAATCAATATTGCTATTTCCAGATAGTAGCCTACCCAATGAGTGAAAGTAATAACAATTTCTTCTTCAATCAATTCGATCTAATTTCTTCCTTCAACTTTGATTTCACCTCATTAGGCACGGACAATCCGATATCTAACTTACCTCCCATAAAATTCGTAAAAAGATTTCATAGAAAGCGTTCAGGAATCAACTCTACTGAACTCCATAGTAAGAGCTATTGATTTCAGAATATTGCCCCCAATGGGAAGAAATAAGACGATTTTTATCCAAGGGAATCTCATTGAAAGAGAAGGAGGAGGGGGGGGGGTTCAAGAGAAGGGAGTAGTTGAAATCAGGTTCTGTCTTCTTGAAAGAAAGAAGCAAAATTTAATTTTGCTACTCTCTCGACCCACAACCTGATTCTACGACGTCTCTTTTGGTTGACTGCAACAAGTATACCTTTTTTATTTGTTCTATATACCATGTTTATATACCTGTATATGGAGCTGAGAAGTGAAAAAACCACTGTTACCCCGGGATAAAGGTTGTTGCAGTGCTGTGTGAAGGAGGAGGGGGTTGGGAATTAGGATGGGAGGGGAGGAGGATGGTTTAGAGAGAGGGGGAGGGGGAGCTAAGGTAGAAAAGGATTGAGAATTCGTTTCCAGTTGTTGCAAGTTCAAAGCTGGGAAGCTTTTCTTGTGCGACACTGATAGGGAATGGTGGAATTTTTTGGGGGGGTGGGGGGTTTCGCAAGATGGAAGAGTGCACTCGTCTTCTGTAATCCTCTTCTTACCTTCTTTTGCAACTGCTTTCTCATCTTTTATCTCTAAGCATCTCTCTCTCTCTTTCCTTTTCTTTCTTTTTATCTTCTTCCATTCCTTCCTCAACCTTCATCTCTATCTCTCGTTTTTACTTTTCTTCTTATCTACACAATCATGCTTCTTTCTTGTTCATGTTCATCTTTACACCTCAACTCTCCAACCTTAGGCTAGGCGTACACCGGTTAGTCAAGACAAGACGAGATTAGTCACAGTACTTCACATAGTTGCTTATGAAGCAACATACACCGATTAGTCATTGCATCGGTGTGTGCTGCTTCATAAGCAGCTATGTGAATTATTGTGACTAAAAGTGACTAATCTTGTCTTGACTAACCGGTGTACGCCTAGCCTTACCTTTTTTCAACCTTCCCTTTCTGATTCTACTTCTTACATCAATTCCTTCTTTCTTTTGCATCTCATCGTCTTCGCTCATTCTCATATATTTTCTTATCGTTTATCATCTGGTTTTTTGTGTGTTTGCATCCCTTATCTTGTCTGTATTTTTCTTTTCCCTTCACTTAATATTCCTTCCTCACCGCCACTCGATATTCTTCTTTGCTCCCTACTTATTTTGTTCAACTTTTGTTCGACTCTCCATTTTCCACATACTCTTCTTCACACTTGGCTTTTCCTCCAATTCTATCTCCGTTTACTTGATTCTCACATAATTTACTCAATATGAATGTTCTTCACTATTCTCCTCAATATTATTTTTATCAATAGGTCTTAGAATAGATCTTATGTATTCTTCTTCTTGCTCTTCTTTTTCTTCTTCTTCATCATCTTTTTTCTTGCATCTTCTTCAACTTATTCTTAGATTTCTGGTTCTTCTTCTTCCTCTCCTTCCACCCAATTATTCTCTTTCCTCTTCCTCTTCTTCTTGTATCTTCTCCTTCTGTTATCTTACTTTTTCTTGCATCTTCTTCAACGTATTCTTAGATTTCTTGTTCATCCTCTTCCTTTCCTTACCCCCACTTATTATTTTTCCTCTTCCTCTTCTTATTGTATCTTTTTCTTCTCTTTTCTAATTTTTTCTCGCATCTTCTTTCTTCTCCTCTGTTCCTTCTTCCTTCGACTTGTTCTTCTTCTTCCCTCTTATTCTTCTTTCTCATCTTCTCCTTCTTGCATAATTATTCTTCTTCTCTTCCCTCCCTCTAAATCTTGTTCTCTCTAATTCTACTTATTTTAATACCTCCTCATCTTCTTCCTTTTCCATGTTATTCTATTTCTTTTCTTCTCCTTTCGTTGCTCTACAGAGGCGGCTGAGCCTGAAGTGGTGGATATTGTGAGGTAACGCGACTCGCCTCACTCGTTCTTCAATTTCATCCAATGGCAGGCACACACCAAAGAGCAAAACCAGACAGTTTGAAGAAAGCAAGAAAGAGGCGAAAAAAGACGGTACTAGTCGTCGAATTCTTTTCTTTTTGTGTCGATTGTCACCGGGACCGGCGAAGTGAAGAGAGTGCACTGATCGAATGTGACGACTGAAACGTTCCCAAATCACGTTCGCTAGTTACCGAAAAAAATAGAGAAAGTATCGTATCATAGTATGGGATCTGCTTTCGCCCATTTTGTCGTTAGTGTGCTTTGTCGTCGTCTCACTTTGTCATCGACTCTTTTTTATAGTGGTCCGAGGTTTTACCACTTTATGGGCTAGTGCTAATCTGAAAAATATAATGAAAACTGTAGATTGTACACCCGGAAAGCTAAAAAACCAACACCAACCTTTCACGCATTGAGACGTCTTCTCTGATGGGCTCTGTCATAGCCCCCTTTAAACTATAGCAGGACCCATTAACTTGTCAGAAATCAGCTGATCCGGTAATAATTAAACAGTGATTTCGACACAATAATCAAAAGGCTTAAAAGTCTGAAAGACCTTTAAAGTCTTTAAAGACAACACGAAGAAAATTTCAAAAGAATAACTTTTTAAAAGACCTTTTCAATAATCTGCGAGATTCAGCATTTTTGTAGGTTAAGTATTGTGATCATATGCTCGTCGATCATATGTTTTCTGACAAGTTGAAAGGATCCTGCTATACATGGCCGCGGCCTTCAATGTGACAACGTCGCTGCATCGGCTTGCATGAGCAATGCAAATCGGTCATGTGTTTTATAAGTCATGTTTTTGAAGTGTTTATAAGTATGATTTTATAATGAAACCAGCCGGGACTGCGAGGTTGTCACATTGAAGGCCGCGGCCATGTAGTTTAAAGGGGGCTATGGCTCTATCTTATATATGAAATAGTTCCGTGCCCGACTTTGGAAAGTTCGTGGTAGGATTTCATTGGTATGACTGGGCCTGTAAGCTCCAGATAATCGAAATAGCACCTATTTAAAACTTAATTTTTGATAATTGAAGTGAGCGGCGCTTTGCGATGCACGGGTTGAACTCGTTTACTATTATTTTTGGTTTTGTGGGCCATTTGAACAAATAAATGAATTGTATCACTTCTGACACAGTGTCTGGTGTAGAATTATATTACCACATATTGAAAAAAAAAAATGTTTACTCAAGAAACTCTTCTCAGGACACTCGATGCGATACTGTTATAAAAAGAAAGTGTGATGATATGAGAGAGATACTTATTATAGCTAAGACAAAACACACAGTAGTTGAGAAGAATGGCAATGAATTATGTATGTCTAGTCTAGCTTGTATTTGTAGCGGTTGAAACTGCGTTTAGTAGACAGTCCAAACTTCCAGTGCCTGTTGCGTTTCATGCTCTGCTTTCCTTCTCCATTTACCTTCTTCTTCTTCTTCTTCTTCTTCTTCTTCTTCTTCTTCTTCTTCTTCTTCTTCTTCTTCTTCTTCTTCTTCTTCTTCTTAACTTCTTCTTCTTCTTCTTCTTCTTCTTCTTCTTCTTCTTCTTCTTCTTCTTCTTCTTCTTCTTCTTCTTCTTCTTCTTCTTCTTCTTCTTCTTCTTCTTCTTCTTCTTCTTCTTCTTCTTCTTCTTCTTCTTCTTCTTCTTCTTCTTCTTCTTCTTCTTCTTCTTCTTCTTCTTCTTCTTCTTCTTCTTCTTCTTCTTCTTCTTCTTCTTCTTCTTCTTCTTCTTCTTCTTCTTCTTCTTCTTCTTCTTCTTCTTCTTCTTCTTCTTCTTCTTCTTCTTCTTCTTCTTCTTCTTCTTCTTCTTCTTCTTCTTCTTCTTCTTCTTCTTCTTCTTCTTCTTCTTCTTCTTCTTCTTCTTCTTCTTCTTCTTCTTCTCTTCTTCTTCTTCTTCTTCTTCTTCTTCTTCTTCTTCTTCTTCTTCTTTCTTCTTCTTCTTCTTTATTCTTCTATCTTCTTCTTCTTCTTCTTCTTCTTCTTCTTCTTCTTCTTCTTCCTTCTTCTTCTTCTTCTTATTCTTCTTCTTCTTCTTCTTCTTCTTCTTTATTCTTCTTCTTCTTCTTCTTCTTCTTCTTCTTCTTCTTCTTCCTTCTTCTTCTTCTTCTTCTTCTTCTTCTTCTTCTTCTTCTTCTTCTTCTTCTTCTTCTTCTTCTTCTTCTTCTTCTTCTTCTTCTTCTTCTTCTTCTTCTTCTTCTTCTTCCTTCTTCACCACCCTTCTTTCTTCCTTCTTCTTCTTCCTTCTTCCTTCTTCTTCTTCTTCTTCTCTCTCTCTCTCTCTCTCTCCTCACCAGACCAACTACAGGGCAGCAGACGGTTTCCGTTGGAGCATCTTGAGCCTTCAACAAACTTAGCTCTACTGTCTCAGTCCGCAAGTGTCTTGCAAATACAGGCGACACTTGTTTCCGACACTATAACCTCATTAGGATGTGATCTGCTCTGCTGCAGTATGAAACTTACTAATGGAGTCAATTCTGCTTAAACTTATCGTGTAAGGCCGTAAATTGTTCGTACTAAATTAATGCATTTAATCGAAGACAAAGACAATAAACCGATGCAACGGAGTATCCAAGGACCCGATATTGTAGTGTACAGATTAACAGAAAAAACAGGACAGTACTTTCAAGAATTGCTCAAGTAGTAAACATAGTAGCTATTTTCTGCAATTGAGAGAAACGTTTCAACATTTGGATTACTTTCATAAAATTAGAATAGGCTATTGTAATAAATAATAAACACAATGAATAATTTCAAATCATCAATAATAAAGTTATTTCAATAAGAATTGTATGGATAATTGATTAAATTTTGGAATTTGTTAGCAAAAAAACTGCCCCGGATGGGACTCGAACCAGCATCTAGGAATTGAATCTGGATTCAAGGACGAGAACGTAGCCTTTACCCAAGATTACTAGACAAAAGGTTAAGCCATCGTTGGTATAAGACGCAAAGTGGAGGGGGAACGCCAGCGTGACGTCACTTGAATCACAAAATCTAGACAGTAACTTGACTTCGTATACCGTTCACTCAACTCTGCTTTGAATAAATCGTCGTTTAACTCTCTTAGAATTGAGTTGGAATTTTCAAATTCACTGTACTTGAAGCGAATGAATCACTGATTCTAATGATGTAATTAAATATACCGATTTTAAGTTTATTCAACTCCTATGAGAAGAAATAGTAAACAAATTTTCACACATCTGAAAACGTGACATGAAAAAGTTAGTAAGCGAGGAATTTTCACATTTCTATGGTAGCCAAGTTTTGTAAGCGGGGAAAGTTCTGTAGATAAAAAAGATGAATTTCATTTTCATTTGAACATTTTTTCTCTACGACCAGCCGTTCTCCTGATATTGTCGGCGGAACGTAGGCGAAACCACCAAAGGCAAACCATTGATTTGCTACTATACATGGTCATAATTTTTTATTCAAAGTAGCCTAATCATATACGGTACTCACAAAGAACGAAGAAGTAAGCATTGATGATTAATCATAATATGAATGATTAAATAGTGATTTCATGATTAATTAATCCACAGTGACTTAAGTCTAATAAATACAATTATTATTAAACTACCGTAATAATAAGATGGTATATTATAACTTACAATCGGAAGGCACTTCAATTTTGTGTTGCCTTGAACTTTGTCTCATAGGGAATTATTTCACTCTAATAACTTGTAAAATTATATTGACTTCCTATTTCGATCACTGGCAGTACTTCGATTCGGTAGCACAAAGATAGTAGCATGATATCTAAACCTACATGAAATAATAATGTGTTCATCATTTTCACAACTACATCCTGAAAAAGTCTACATATATTTATATTTAAAGCTTTGATGAATTTGAAAACTGATTTTTTTCCTCTTGTTTCTTCGTTCTTCACTTTCCATTCTTTGTTTCGCATCACTTCATGTAATTAAGTCTAATTTAATGTTCTCTTACGTGCAAACTCTTCTTTATTCTGTCATTCTCTTGGGGAATGTTTTCTTTAGAATTTTAACAAACTTAGCTTTCAATCACCCTACTGTTGTTTGCGAAACCTGTATTCATGAATCTCATGGATATCATTCCTGATGTATGAAACTTTCTCAAAAATTCATCAGTAGTACATGTTAAACTCCCTAAACTCATAGATTCAATCCAATCACTGTTGAAGTACATAGATTCTTTGAACTGGGCATCAGTCTCTTTATGAATAAAAATAAAAATGAAATAAGTCTCTTTATAAAATAAAAATATCCTGCAACATATTTTAGGGCTTTTTCTTCTTCTTCTCGATAAAACCGATGAATTGCAATCATAAACCGATGAATAGCAATCATAATTTGCACTGAGCACGTGCTGGACTGGGGCATTTGGACTGAAGTTGTGATTCAGAGTACGTCATCGATGCAGTCCCCCCACTCCAACGGCTTGTGGACAGAAATAGCATAAGCGATGGTTGAACCTTTTGTCTAGTAATCTTGGCCTTTACCAACTGCGCCATCAAGGCATTGAGACGTGAGGCTGAAATTTTAGTAGTTCAATGTCATTATACTATCTCATGTATTACATGTATTTGAAATGCAGTACCTATTTTTTGCTTGTAACTTTTTTAAATTCAAACCTCAATATTTAAAATCAATAGGCTTCTTACTTCATCTATGAAGATATTATATTCCAAATCTCAAAAGTGTACGATCTTCCGTTCGTTAGTTATCGTGCGGGCAGACGGACACCAGTACGATCGCTATAAGAACCCTATCGGGTCCTTGATAATTCAACTACTCAGTTGAATTGTATAGTTACAATTGTCTTTGATATAATTTACAACATTACTTGTGTTGCAGACAGCATACGGTGTCACGAATAGTTATAGTTTATCCGATACATTTTGGCTGTCGGAAATACTTTTATTCTTGGAGTATCTGTATCTGTATATACGACTATTAACAGACTCTGAATTCCTTCTCCGTAGAGACCCAAAGGCCTATAATAATTTACAAACAACAAACATGCAACTGACCTATGATCATCTTACGCCCAGTCTCTCAGTCGTTATTAATTCTAAGGAGAATAAATTGAAATTGATTTTCATCAAAATTGATAGCTACTGATCAACCAGACGTTAATCACTGAAATCCCACATCAGTCTCCAGTTCGGTAGATTCTGCAATCTTCTCATGTAATTCACCAGTTCTTATAGGCTACGGTTGTATGAAACAAACACAAATAATTCATTCTCAAATTCATTTGAAAAGTAGCGGTGATTCATGACAACATTGTAGATAATTCCCTGAAACAAGATACGACTTGCCCATTATAACTCAGCGGTCGTGAATTACAGACGAAATTATTTGCAAGTAGGCTTTGGACATGTTGAAATATGTTGTTGTGGATAGAATCTGCCGGCGTTGAAATAACTTTGAAACTTTACGGCGAGCGACGTGTAAGTTCCATGAAGCAAGCTAGTTGGCGCTTGTGATGAAGAGAACTTCACTCTCTGAAATATCAAGAGCAAAAGTTTATCGTTGAGATTATTTTGTACTATCATAAAGTTTTCAAGTTTTATTCGGGGATCATAGCGATGGAGTACTTCTTGAAATTCATTCCTTAGTGCTCTGCTTCATTTTTTTTTTTACAAAATTTGTTGTTGTTCTGTGCTCGTTTTGTACTGTTTGAGCTTGACATTCAATTGTTTTTAACCGATTTCTTTTGTTTTCTGGATAAATAATTTTGATTCAAAACAGTTTCAATCTGAAGGTTTCTCAGTTATTCTGAAACTTGTTTTGAAATTGTAATAATTTTATCCTTACTGAGTTCAACCACAGTCTAATACATTATTCATAGTGTTTCAACTTGAATTTTACTGTATTTCTTGTTCAATGCCTTTCTCATACCACCCGGATGAATTCTTACCATTTCAAAAACATATCAATATGTATGATAATACACTTTTGTAGGGATTCTTAGAAAAACCTTATTAATTTCATTTCTTATCTTACCATTCCAGTTTCCGTTTAATATCGTGACAAATGAATTTTAAATTCAATATTCCAAATGTGTCTGTCTTCAACACCGTTGTGATGTGAAGTTTTCTCATTACTTTTAAGAGAAACTTTGAGACTTTTGATCAGCTTCCTTTTGATTTCTGTTCGAATATCGAATGTATTTTTGAAGTAAGGTAATTTTTACAATTTCAAATATTTCTCTCTGTTTCTTTGTAAAGTTTTATAGTTTCAGTATTTTGATAGAAAATAACTATTTTATTTTGAAATTGGATTTTCCTTCCATACTGTTTCAGCTTTCTCTTCATAATTCAGCTCATATCAAATACATTCTACCGCCATCTTGATTGTTGCGGATGACGTAAGTCAATTTTTCACTCTCTTATTTCTTATGAAGACTTATTTCAATATGAAGTTTTAAAATTAGAATTTACTCCTCCATATTGGTTCAAGTTGATTTCGATTGCTTGTGAAATTAGTTTACAGTAAAATGTAGTAATTATTATAATTCATTCCAAATCTATTTCCGAGACTGGTCTGGTTAGATTCATCAAGCTGCTTGATATTAAATTATTCTAGATGGTAATTGAAATGCAGTTAAGAAATATTGAAGTCATGAAAACAATATTGAGGGCTTTCATTTTCTAAAATTTCCAATGCTTTCTACCCAAACTCCATACAGATGCTTTCAAATGCGTGATAAATTTCTCCACAAAAAATCTGAAGCCCGAAACAAAAGCTCTATAAATTTTAAATTCGTTCATAACAAAACAACGTTCAAATTTGACAGAAGATCCATTTGTTTAGCTAGTCATGAATTATAAAAGAGGCACGGCTACAGTGAAACGATATTTATTAGCAAATAAATACTTTTATAGAGTCCGACGTGCGGTCCATTCTATTTCATCAAAATACGCCAACAAAACTCCACTTAAATGCATTCAATCTACGCGCTGACAACTTGTAAAGTGGACGTTTTTACGTTGAGGAGACCGTTTTTACGCCGAACAAACATCTGACGCTCTGATTGGCTATCGCTACGACGTAAACAATTTCAAATTCAAACGCTCCAGAGAATGATTTATCCATCGCATCGTGGACTCGATTTAAAATGGAATCGGGATGTTGAAAGCGCCAGCCATTGATATAGGGCGGAAGGCGCATCACAAAGAATTTTCAAAATCAATTTATTAGCCCCGAGTGGTGGCTGGCTGTGGATTGGCTGCTAATTACAGAAACGAAAATATATAGCTAAACGGCCCTCTGACAAAGGAACCAGCCCGCTGATTAATGGCTGCCATATATAGGTATAACTTCAATGGATGATATACACACATAGATTTCATGCATAGGCTACTGTGTAAAGTAGTGATTGGTCGTCGAAAGAATCAACTAAACGAAACTTTTTGGCACAGTTTAACTAGTTGACAACATTGAACGAGTCAATCTATGCTTTTTTTAGAATGCGTGACTGAGAGATGAGATGTAGTCTTCAATTGAGTTTTTGTGAAAAAAATTACAGTTAAATTGTTTTTAACTTAACCGTTGACTATTTCGCCTTATGATATTTGCTATTAGCCTATTTTGCTCAGTTGCGTTATGTAGTCGAGACCATGTCTGATTTTCAGAAAATCCAGTTGAATCGCTGATAACCACAGATGTTTATTCAACAATCTTTCCTACTTTTATGATACAGGCATATAGGCATACATACTCATAAGTGTGCTACGACGTAAACAGTTTCAAATTCAAACCCTTCAGCGAGAGATTTATCCATATGAATTGTTACTGTATCTTATACACTCTTCTCTTTCTATAATCTAAAATCAAATAAGTACACCGGTTAGTCAAGCCAAGACAAGACGAGATTAGTCACGTTTAGTCACAGTACTTCACATAGTTGCTTATGTTGTCTTGTCTTGTCTTGACTAACCGGTGTACGCCTAGCCTAATGGTAGCCTTCGTACGTGAGTAGATTGTTTCTTCAGATTGTTTCTATATATATACCCGTATTTCAAACAAGATAATGTATGAATATAGATATAATATTTTACATAGACCTAGTTAAATAGGTATAAATTCCCAAATTTCAATATTGTTTTCGTGTGAACGTTTCACACCTGTATGTGCGTAAGCCTATGTGTCCGGAGGACCTACACTTTGGCCTTTCAAATTTTCACTCTCAGCGCTGTGTAATAATTAATCGTTCCTCTATAAAGAAGATTGGACTGATAAATTTATTGTTGTCCCCACCTGTGGGAGGTAATAAATTTCACATCGAGGATGTGATTTAATTGCTAGGTACCATTCGGATAGAGTATTCTGGGAATGTGGGCTGGAATTTGTGGTTTGTTCACTGAAATGCTTCGAAGCAACCACTTTCACTGGCAATACTGTATGGATTAGAAGTGGAAGGTTTAGTTTAGTAGAGAAAAGTCTACATTTTAATTTTTTGACAATAGAAACAGTGAAAAATTTTTTGACGAAATGTTTATTGACGAACTATCTATCAATGATGTACTGAGAGTAAAACTGTAGACTGAGAAACTGACTGTAAAGTGAGGCTCTACTCACACTTGGAAACTGAAATCGCGGAAACTGAGCGACTCGGATAACAAGCATGTGTTTTCAAATGATGACGTTCAGACAGTACGGTTGCAGGATCGTCTGAGCGTCATCATTTGAAAACACATGTTTGTTATCCGAGTCGCTCAGTTTCCGCGATTTCAGTTTCCAAGTGTGAGTAGAGCCTTAAAGTGTTCTGAAGCTAAAGTTTCTTGAAACATTACTGTTGCAAAAACATAATAATATGTTGTAGAGATGGGTAGATAGGGGTGGGTTCTGTTAGATGACGTCAATTCACGGCGATTAAATTCAATTGGATTTTTGTGAAACTTGCCTCTAGTCTTTCTATTCCAAATAGATGACGATCACAATATCACTTTCACTACTACACAAATGTTACAGATGAAGTTCTATCCTATCTTGTATTCCTTAAACTGTGTTATAACATTGTTTCGAACTCTATGAGCTTCAAAACACTTTCAGCTCAAGACTAGCATCTTGGAGCATTATCTCAACAAGTCGGTCCTATCTTTCGACAAATAAGACAACATTCTGCAGCTCCAAGTTCGGTAGTTAGAGAGTGTTGTGCTGGTTGCAGTGAAACAGCTGCGAATTATTGAAGGGGCAAACTGCTTCTGGAAAGCCTTCACAACTACACTTGTATATCTATAGATAAAGCGCCTCCTGGATAATAATTATAGATAGCAGTAGGACTTCAGATAATATAGGCGTTATAGGCTATAAAGGCAATATAGACAACATAGATATTATTATGTTGAAATCTAAAGCATCCTAGACATTGATATTCTATCATTATTGTACACTCATAGTCATCGCGCAAAGAGAACAGATTTCAACATGAGAGCTGAGAGATGAAACAGAGAGCTAAGATGGCGGCTGTCACAGTGGAAATAGCAAATAGGCGTTTTTCTAGTTATAGAAATGTGACCACGAATATTATAACGTTTAGTTAACTCGCGAAACTGGTATAATCATATTTCGTATAATCATATAATACTGGCGATGACCAGTTAAGTATACCACGCTTCGCCACTATCAAATGATTGATCACTTCAAATCAATGATTTGAAGTTCAGTGCCAATGATGCATTTTGAAATACTGTAATAACCAATGAGAATGAACTCAGCTGTGAATAAACTCTCATCGTCTGCTCTAACAGCATGAAACCTTCAAAGTTGTTTTAAACACTTTAATTAAAGATGTTTATAAAAATGTTTAAGAACATGCGATGAGCTTATTTTATCATTCTAAATATAATTCCATACTATATTTCTTCACTTTGTTAGTTGTTTGAACCGCCATTGCTGTGACGTTTGTAGAAACCGCCCATTGTGGGAGGAGCTTATCTAGGCCAATGGCAGTCGGTCATCTTGATAGGCCATTCAACTGCCAATCACAGCGCTTGGTCACGAGTATAAATTCTGCTACAGCTATTCTGTACTTCTGTTTTATTTTACCAGAGATTAATAATGGTGTAACAACCATTATGTGGTGGTCTCGATATCTAGTATATACTATATACTGGTATACATCTATTTATCGATGGTACAAATTTGGATGAAGGCAATATAAACAACATAGATACATTCAATATAGCTCAGCCTATAGATATAGACTATCGAAAGGAAGCAACCGAGACGTGTTACAGCAAAAGGTTCCAAGCTTTCGAGACGAGTCCCATTGAGTAGTTCCGTTTCCGTTTTTGGTCGATGGTTATCTCGAAGTGGGGGAAGGGAGCAGAGGACCCAATAAGGTGGTGAGGGGGGAATCGTGAGAATGAACGCCAATTGCATGCGATTATCCGCTTTGAGGCAGCAACACTTTGTGCGTTTGCTGGGGGTTCCGACTCGCCTCGCTTGAATTTCCTCCTCTTTTGAATTGTCTCTATTTATGTCGTATAGTTGCTTTTGTCTCTCTCATTCACTTTCCCTGGATGATGGAGGTTTTTGGAGAAGCTTTAGTGGTGATTGTATTCCTTACCTGATAATTTTCGAATTTTGGTCGAAGATCATTCTACGAATTCCTCCATTCTCTTCTGTATAGCCTAATATTTCTCAATCTATTATTTTGCCTCGCTTACTCATTTTCTCAAACATTTTCCGATTTTCAGAATTCAATAGGTGGTTGTTATTTGTATAATGATTAGATTCCAATTCCCAATTCGAGCCAGGTTTATCAGTTTCACATTAAAAACTCTCACCTGACAATAATTCAAATTTCATTTCAATTTAAAATTCAAAATTTATTTTTTTTGCAAACAACAGTTTACAATCATGATTTCAGTGTTACAATTACAAAAATGATACTACAAGTAACAATAAGATAAATATAAGTGCAAAATAAAATGCGCACCCCTAGGCTTAAGCCCGAGAGGGGTGTACTACCCAAATTGAATGTTTTCAATGAAACTCAGAGAGTAGAGCCGACCGCCCTTCAAAAATACCACAATTACTTCGAAAAACTTAAAAAGAAATTACTAATAACTTGTATTACGGACTGAAGCATAAAAACGAAGCCTTACCAAAGAAATAAAGTAAAGAATATATAATAAGAAATCAACCAAAATTAACAAACATGAACAGATCAAAACCTCCATCTTATAGAAGTGAAATAACAAAACAAACTTACTCAATAAAGAAAGAGATAAATTGTAATGTAATACATGGCCTGAGACTTATATAGCAAAATATAATATATAGCCAAATGTTTCGATTGTACATTCCAGTTCTTCTTTACTAGTGTAAGTAAATTGTTTGAGCTGTCATTGGATTGGATTGGCACTAGAGAGAATGCTAAGAAGCGGTAAACAGTTTTGTTAATAATGAATGAATTTCTTTATTTATTGTACCTTATAAATATTTCAATATCTTTGTATCTGCTAAACACAATTTGAATAACCGCACTACTTTACTGAATCACAAGTCGATCTTCATGTTTCTTATTTGTGTAGTAACTATTCGAGAAATGAACAATATGAAAGAGAAACCACTTTCGTTTGTGAGAAACTAAAAACAATTTATTGTTCCAAAAGTAAAGAAGGAAGTAGTGGAGATCACGACACGGTTGTAAAAGATCCATCAATGTTTTTGTGGGAAAGAGAGTAAGTGCCAATGTTGGTAAAAATCTCTTGCTTGTAGCCTCACTGCACTGCAACTTTTCAACTGTCCACACAGCTATCTTACCGAAAAGTAAATTTTAGGATCTGAGTGGTCTTAGAGTACAAGCCACATTCAGTAGTAGAATGGTTCGAGTCTGTGAGAGAATAGAACTCAGGAGTTTGTGGCACACTAACTAACTTCATCTGTTTTTATTCTGTTGAAGTTCAACTCGTATGTTATTCAGTGATTCAATCTACTGCTCTTTTCTTTCACCTCTCTTTATTCTTTAATTTTTCTTCTTTCCTTCCTCTATCTCCATCTTTCTCCTTCCTCTACATCCATTTTCCATCTACTATTTCCTCCATCATATCTACCATCATCGTTCTATCCTCTCTTTTCTCTCTCGCTATGTTTTTCATCTTTTTGCAGTTGTTTTACACCACCTTCCTCAGACACAGACTTTCTATTTCCTCTCTGCTCTCTAACTACGACATGAATGATATTTTTGATGAGTTCATTGTTACAAATTATTTTATTACTTCAACCGTTCGACATAATAATGTAAATTTGGTACTATTACATAGATCAGTTTAAGTAGTCACCAAGAGACAGCTGAAGCTGAATTGAAATTATTTAGAGAGATTTTTTCTCTAACATTTATGGGCCTAGTGATAAGCGATAAGGATGAATTTGGTTAATAGGATGAATATTTTGACTGACAGTGGATGGACAAAAAGAAATATCAAGTTTGACAGCTGGTTTAGAGCTGCAGCATAATTGAAATTATTTCAGACTCCTGAAATTGTATCGCATTCTCCAATATTTTAGGTAGGCCTAGTGATCTCCATCACGGTAGAGCATCCGATATAGTACATAGTTATATATAGTTACCAAGTACATAGTAACTTAGTTACATAGTACTAACTCATATAGGTTACTTAATTTTAATTAGAAGGTTACAAAAATTCTCGTATGATTAATCGTTGAACAAACTCATCCAGTAATAAAAAAAGGACATACTACAGGTATGATAAGGTGCAGCGAGCTAGAACGAACCAATCACATTTAGTGTCTCTGTCTAGAAAGGAACGCTGCTATTGGTCGGCTGGACTGGAAAAATTCAGAGAACGCGCCACTGCATCGCTGTGTGGAATTAGCATAGATTCTAGGGAGTCCGATTCCAGGGAGGCCCACACGAGCGGAGAGCCACGGCTTTCCTTAATTTCGCCTCAGGCTGAAACCCCCACTCCTCCCATGTAGATCCTGGACCTATCCAAGGCTAGACTCCCCCCCCCTCTCTGTTCCGACCTGACCATACCCATCGGCTATAATCTCTTCGCAGAAACCACCGAGCCGCGCCACCTACACTCAGAGAACAGTTGCACTGACCTGGACAGATTCATCTTGATAAATTAATGTGATTACAACCAGCAGAGCCAAGCCCAGCCCGGCCCATGTATTTCTATCTGCTTTCATGAATATCGCGCTTCATCTTCCCCGGTTTTTTGGAGAGATATTCACTGAACCTGTGCTGAATGTTGGAAATGGGAAGTGTTTTCTAAAGGTGTAATCTTTTTAATGTGTGTTTGGATAATATTTTGGTTTTTTCATTCAATTTTACTGTGGATTTGATGGTTTTTTCAGTTAGTGCTACATTATTATGAATATAATTATAGTATCTTTTTGACCAGAGACTAATGAAATTTAGAAGTCCTGTAATGTAAGAAAAAGGCGGAAGCATGCTAGACTTTAGGCTAGGCGTACACCGGTTAGTCAAGACAAGACAAGACGAAATTAGTCACGTTTAGTCACAGTACTTTACATAGTTGCTTATGAAGCAACACACACCGATTAGTCATTGCATCAGTGTGTGCTGCTTCATAAGCAACTATGTGGATTACTGTGACTAATCGTGTCTTGTCTTGTCTTGACTGATCGATGTACGCCTAGCCTTAGGTTTTCAGAATAATTAATTGAACGGAAATCCTAATTTATTCTATATTATAATACTCTGAAGACTTCCGCTATTGCGAATATTGACAACAGAATAATAGGTAGAAGGCCGTACTATTCTTGCCAATAGTTTGAATAAAACAAGTTGTCACTTGGTCTGGTGCTCAAGAACCACTCACTAGAACTGTTTTTGTCAGAAAACGACCGATCATCTGAAATGCTACAATTGTTCAAATGCTCAGCTGTTCGGACATCATACTGCCTGACAAAAACGTTTCTAGTGAGTGGTTCATTGAGCACCAGGCCAAGTGACAACTAGTTTTATTCGCCTGTAGTGAGTTCATTTTTCTCTGTTTCAAACTTCTGGAAATTCATGGAACAATCCCCGGCCAGGTCCCGTTTTCGTCACCAGTTGTCGAAAATCCATAATTTTTAGCATGTCAATTTTATTTTAAATGTTGCAGTTTGAACCTACGTCAACATTCTTCTCCTTTCCACCAACATTGGGGTTTCCTTCAATTCTGAGGCTTCATGGCGAATAAAGAATTATATTGTTGAATCACAATGGGCTGTTGAATCGTATTAATAACAATTACTGAGAACACTGGGCAACACACGACAATTATTAGTACTGTGATTTGATTTTAAAACAAAATGGTGGATAGTTCATTAAATTCTTCCAAAAACTTCCTACAAGAACTCACTCCAAAAAGTACTCGCTACGAAGAATATGAATGTGAATACTTGCGATCTTGTGAGGTCGAGTGTCTCTCTATACTCTCAAACCTTTCACAATCGTCAAAGATTTATTTGATTGATGAAGCTGCTCCTGATTTTTCTTGTCTTCGATCACATTTGTTCTATCATAATTATGTATCCTGTCAATAATGTATGGAATTTATCCATGCATTTTTAAAAACAAACAATGAAACTCCCGTGAACGTTCAGCTTTGTATAAGCACAGAGGAGAGAGTAATCTCTCCTCTGTGGTATTAGTAGCTGTTGTATAAACGGAGTGTTTTGCGTAACAAAATTCCCGAAGTACAGATCAGAACAAAACAAAGTTTAGGACATTGCTTGAAATTAGATTACAACCAAGTCAATTTCGAAATTGGGCCTAAATGGATTTATAATTTCAAAACATCCCGTTTTAGTTTCAGGATGATTTAATACGCATTTCCAACCTGTTCGCGGATAATTCTTTTTCATTTTGTGAAACAAATATTGCTACCAATGAACATAGTAATGAATCATATCTTTAGACATATCTGGAGCATAATTTGTATATATTTTTTTGGATACAAGCCAAGTTTTGCTTGAGTAAATGACGTAGGACAGCGACTTGTGTATGCTCAATCCAGACAAACAGAATGATACAAGCCGATACAGAGAATTCAAAATAATAACGATGCAGTTATTTGAATAATATTTATAGAATAAATAATATAACATGGATAACATAGAATAACATGGATAACGAAGCGTAGAATGAAAGTAATTTAATACGATTTTGGTTCTCATTAACGTGTTATACTTGGTCAGCTCAAACGTGGTCTTATTTTCCAATGAACGAAATTTCCAAAACAAAAACTATCCAATGATAATTTTTTTTCTTATTTTGAATAGTTTACTCCGTGGCGAAGCGTGGTATACTTATTTGGTCATCGCCGCGGGGTATATTTGGTGCATCGGCAGGGCATCGGCGATGACCAAATAAGTATACCACGCTTCGCCACTAAGTTTACTGCTGTATGGTTGATGAAATCAACCTTTCAAACTGCTGTGCTGTTTTGGTTCTTGAATAAGCAATCAATTCAATTTTGTTCTGAATTTCAAAGGGACAATTCTTATTTTTCGAATAGAGTTTAATCACTGTGCAGTGACGTCCGATTCGGAAGTGTGAGCATGACAAGCGATGAAGTCTCCCGGTCCCAGTCTTTCCGAAACTCGACAACTCTGATCGTACGATTTCAGTTTCCAGGTGTGAGTAGTGCCTAAGACTATGGTAGGATTCTTTTAAATTGTCAGAAAACAGCTGATTGATGTACGCTCGTTTACTAATGTTGAATCAGGTGTTTTCTGACAAGTTAAAAGAATCCTGCTATACTAAACAAGCTAACGTCATTCCGCTATTCATAACTAAAATACGTGAATATTGACTGTTCATTCGTGAATTTGAGCAAAGATTTTAATAACTCAAAAGTCAGCTGTTCAGTTCAAGATTATTTTTATCTAATGGAACTTGATGGGAAATTTGACGGGCGATATGTACATAATTCAGAGCATCATTCGATTTTTTTAATGAAGAAACCTACTTTTAAATCCCATTTTAGATTTGAACTTTACTAGATTTAATGGAATTAATAGATGAAAACTATTGAATTAAAAAAAAAAATGGGAAAACTGTACAAAATGAGTGTAGTCTAGACAGCTAATAGAATAATAATGGCCACTCTCACTGAAAAGCGGCGTGCTTTAATTCGCGTTAATCCCTGTTTTACAACCGCGGTTAGGTGTGATGGTGGGGGGAGGGGTTTGAAATAAAACACAGGGTGTGCTGAGGAAGGCGCTTTGCGCTTGTGGTTGATTCCCCACAAGCTTAGAGCACTCTATTCTATCGATACGCTACTCTCGCTGGCTGCCAGATCAAAGAGCATCAACATGACGCATTTTCTCTTCTATCCTTCCTGTTTTCTCTTTTCATTCGTTTCTGCTTTCTCTCTTTCCATCTGTTTTCTCTCCACCCTCACTTCATCCTTCAAAAGCACATTCCAACACTCTGTTTCCTCTTGTTTTTAATCTTCACACACTTTACCCGTTCTTCTCTCTTATCTGTTTCTCTCTCTTTGGTCTGTTTTTTATTTTCTCCTTTCTCCTCATCTCATTCTTCACAGACTTTATCTTTTCTTCTCTCTGTTTCATCTTCCTCTTTCTATCCTTTTCTGTTATTTCATCATAATATATACATCATATTATAATAATTCATCAATCAACATATTTTGATACTGTCTTGTATTTCATATCAGTCTTCTCTCTGTTTCATATCTCTCTTTTTTCTTATTCCATCAAACACTTTATCTGTTGTTATCTCTGTTTTCTCTTCCTTCTTCTTTCTTCTGTTCCTTTGTTTACAGCTCTTCTTCTTCTGTAGCTTTCCTACAGATTCTAACATCATCTAGACTACTATTCTACTCATTAGATTCTTCTTCTTCTTCTTCTTCTTCTTCTTCTCTCCTCTTCTTCTTAGGGCCGGATGGACCCTAACTTCGCCCTCCCTGGAACAAATAAAGTCAGTCAGACATTCTATTCTATTCTATTTGTTAAAATGTCACATCAGCTATGTTTGAATAGTGTTGTTTGAAATGTATCCAGTTGTTCGAAAAAGTTCGATAAAGAAACAACAGCAATATTTGAATAAAACAACAGCCAACCAACTTTCTGATTGAATATTCGTATCTCAGACAGAGAACTGAGAATAGTTTGAAAATTGTTGTTGAACTAGACGCTGTACCCCTTCCAAGGCGGGGTGAGTGAGGGGAAGGAATTAATAGCAAATATTAGATTTCTGGCTGTGCAGTTCACTCTGCTCTGCTTTGCACAAAACCGTTCCAGATGCAATCCTTGAGCTGTGCAAGTGGACGAGATGCTGTGCAAATTGCTTTTTCACTATTTACACGCACCCACTGACTGCATTTTGATTTAGGGTTTCTATTATTCGCTGCACAACCCCTCCACCTCCACAACCACAACCTCCAAACAACACACGCACTACAGAGACTGTATAATCATGTCTTATACAGTCTTTTATACAGTCTATGTAACACGCACTTTACTACCATAATATGCTTAGTTTGCACAATATTCTATGCTCTTTCGTATCCTTTTGTGAGAGTGAGCTTTGAAGCTTATTAAAGTGGCGAAGAGACTACTATTTACGAAGAGAATATTAATTTTGAAGGTACATGATTGTACGCAAAATTCTAAGCCCTTGCGCCCACTAAGCAACAACTATCTGATTTCAGTCAGCAACCCAGCGTTGCCAGATGACTTTGGCTGATAGGTTAGATTACCCGAAATGTCATCTGGCAATATTGTGTTGCTGACTGAAATCAGATAGCAGTTGCAAAGTGGGCGCAGGGGCTAATAGTCCTAATAACCTCTCTATAGTTCGAATAAAACTAGTTGTCCCTTGGCCTGGTGCTCAAGAACCACTCACTAGAAACGTTTTTGTCAGAAAGTCCGATGTCCGAACAGCTGACCATTTGATTCAATGTTAGCATCATTGCATCTAATGATCAGCTGTTCGGACATCGGACTTTCTGACAAAAACGTTTCTAGTGGGTGGTTCTTGAGCACCAGGCCGAGGGACAACAAGTTTTATTCGAATTGTAATTTCCTAATATGATAGGATGTACTCCATCAAGTTTGATATTTGAAATGAAAATTTTTTCAACAATACAGTACTGTTTGAAAAACAAAATGTGAAGCCCACTCTCCCAGCTCTCCCATTTCAAAATCTAGGACTACACGTTTTGTACGTTTGGGTTGATTAATGGACCCAAATTTCGGGGTTGGCAAGTTGTGATGCAGAATACTGCCACGAGCACTCCCTCTAATGGCTGACTAGTCGCACAAGCTCGCGGATTTCCGTGGCGGAAGTAAACGGCCGTAAATATTCTCTTCTGCATACCGCAGTCTACAAAAATATGGTCGAATGGTAAAGCACAACACATTCAATGGCAACGCCATTACTGGCAAATAGCTTGTTCACTGTGATTATACACAATGTTATTGTTCTTTCTATTTTTAGATGTATTGTGCTGATCCATTAATTTCCGTGGCGAATCCTACAGGAAATATACCCGGCGAAGACCGGTTAAGTATACCACGCTTCGTCACAGATTAATTTATAGAATTGCTGCTAGGTCAAAAGCAAGGTCACGGCATTGCGGCCTTTAGCTCAAGGACGTGGTTTCTTCTGCTTCTACTTTCTCTTCACTTTAGTTTCTTTATTTACTTTTCTTTACTGTTCTTCTACTTTTACTTTGAATTCTTCTTCTTCTTCTTCTTCTTCTTCTTCTTCTTCTTCTTCTTCTTCTTCTTCTTCTTTTCCTTCCTCTTATTCTTCATCTTCTACAATGTAAATTAGATTCATCTGAATTGTTCTAGATTCATGTGTGCTAGATAAATAAAATTTCAGTTCATAAAATCGAAGACAATTCAACTGCTATGTACTTAAGAGTACTAAATTGTACTACACAATTGTACTCAATTATACTCTACTAACAGTTAAATTGTCTCTGATAGAATATTAGTTCATTAGGACATCAATGCATGAGGTATTTCATAACATGTTTTTCCTCATGGCAATCAATCGTCAATGCAATGACAACATTCTACAGCGGTGGTTAAAATTCGATTGGATTTCTGTTCAACTAGCCTATGGTCAATTTAATTTTTTTATCGGATATTGACATCTCTGTTCAAATTATCTCTTGGTTAGTTCTTATGATTAACTGGTATTTTAGATGTAGAGGGTCTGTGATTTTTGTGAATTCCAAAAGTATGATATTGTATACATTCTTGCATCTAGCATCTAGTTTAAATGAAGCTAATTACTACTACACATGCTATTCTCGTTGAAACCCCTCAACTGTAGGTAATAACTTATCGAACTCAATCGATTCATGGGAAAATCCAGCCAAATCTTGAAATATTCAACAAAACTATCATCTATTTCAAGATTCATGAATAGATTCAGAATCGGCTAGTTGGCAAGAATCTGCAATAGATTCCAATAAATATTTATAGGTCGAGTTTCCGTTGAGCATTGCAATGACTCCGGCTGCTCTATGCTAATGCAATTATCTAGCCTTGCTCGTGCTTCCACTGCTGGGATTGTGTTTCTCAATGACGTTTCTAAAGTTCGATTGCATTGGAGAGACGAAATTAAGAGTTTTAATCACTTGCAGCTCAAGATCCAGGACTGGCCTGATTGGTTCTTCGAACTTGCCTTGTACATTTGAACTCCTTCAGAAATTAGCTGAGGATGTCGGAAACTTAGTACAAGAGCGAAAATATTGAATTCAATAGTGGGAAGCACTCCCAATTTATGTATATTCAAGAATATACATGACGAAGAAACTCCTACGCTTATGAAGTAATAATACAATCAATTTCAAGGTATCAAGAGTCAAATGACTAGGGAGTAATTAAAAGTACATGCAATTTATGTACTTCCACTAATTTAAGTATTCACTAATTTTGGGAGTAGTTTTTGATGCTAGAAATACGTGGATAGTTTCATAGATATGAAACTTGCTGTGGTAGTCATTGTCGTACATTACAATCATTGTCGTAAAAGTAATCAACAAATCATGTCGCACAATAGTAGATTTCACTACTACTTTTATCTGTACAATTTATATTCCTATTGAATGTAAAATTCTGATTGAGGGATGTTCAATTCATATTAGTTTATCAACTGATTTTTTAATTATAAAGTTAAAAATTCTAAATTTGAAGGAACAATGCGACAATAAGATGATAATTCTGACCAATTGACACTGAAATTGAAAATGGAATACATGAATACCATGAATCAATTGGTATCAATGAATCATCTCTTCATCATCCATTCCACTATTCTTTATTTTATAATATTCTCTTATCTCTCTCACACACTTTTCCCATTCCACCCACACACTGACCAAAGCGCTATTCCGTATAATGAGCGATTACAATTTTGACCGAAATTAGTGAAATCATTCGTGTGGTGAACTGAGTAACATTATTGGTCTACCAACCAGTATTGCAGCAAACTCAATTGTTTGTTGATAATGTGACTGCCAATTATTTATTAATCTGCACTCCACTCAGTAGCCTAATATTGTAAGTATTAATGAATTGTTTCTGCTGCTGCTAAAACACTTGATTGTCGAACTTTCAATCGTTTACGAAAGTGGAATAATTTTTATCAACGAGTTGATGAACCAGTTGATTCTCGTTTTTTTTTCAACAGAGTCTCTGTAATTCAATCAATAAGTTGAGGAACCAATTGATTCGTTAACGTTTTTTTTAAACAGATAATATGTTGCGTCTCTGGCATTGAATTACCAAGTTGATGAACTACTATAGTCAAATCTTTAACGAGTTTTGAACACGTTATTTACACGTATTCCATTGTCGTTGTCTTTCTAGTAATATTCTTGTCAATATGACTTGTCAAAATATTCTTGTCAAGAATATTTGATTTTAGTTGCATATCTCTTATTAGTGGTGTCGTGGAATGAATCTAAACGTAAGTTAACTGCTGGTATGGGATTATTTGAGCATTGATCGATCGGTCTAAAACACGTAATATGATTCTATAGACTATAGGATGAATATTGTTAATGGCGTTATGCCTGTAAGCATCGTCACTTGCATTGAATAATATACACTGAATAATACACCGTATACCGTTCATGGTGAATTATATCTCTCCATATAATGTCCCCTCAATGCTTCAATATGAATATATTATCAACCTGACCGGCAACCTATCACAAAGATACTTCACTAAACTAATTTTCAAACTCAAAATTACTTTTCTCTTCTCTCTCTGTGTGGGCTATAATAGGGATACAAGTAAAGCATTGCGCAGCCTGCATATTGATAATAGGAAAAGAAGATTTTCCTCTATACTCTCTTATATATTGAATATTCCAATATTATATTAATATTAGAATCTATTCCAATAATAGAAGAAGAAGATTTTCTTCTTCTATACTCTCTGATTCTGCTCCATTCGTATTCCCAATAAGACAACTGAAGATTTCAGAGAAAACTTCTGTTGAAAACCTGCTCTACCGTTGATCAACAAAACCTATTCAACTCAGAATCGACAAAAAACTTTTGTTGTATATCAGTTAATGAATTGATGTCAGTTATTATGAAAAAGTTGAAAAATAGTTGATCTCATTTGATAACCAATAAGCCGTTAATTAAACTAGTTCGTGGAATCAACTTCTATCTCTAGTACATAATTATATTTGATTCAATAATCATGAATACATACTTGTATATTATAAACAGTAATTTAAAGTGAAGAGTCATTGAGAATGAGACACTTCAACGGATGTGCGGAATCAATTTTGATTAATGATGATGATGATCATGATGTTGATTGCATTAAAAGTGAATTAAAATTGTGAGTGAAGGTTGCAGGGATGTGTTGCCTAATTGAATCTTGGCCTGTTTTAATTAGCGCAAATCTCATTCCCTTAATCAGGGTTTTTTGGAGTTCGTATTAATTCATAATAACCTGGTACGCTCATCAATTACCGCGAGGTGTTTGGTACGAGTCAACTGATTATTGCATTTTCATTACACGAATCAAGCAGCTTAATCATTATTCGTTTGAACGTGATATTTCATTTCAATATCGTTTCAAACCCTACTTTATTCTCGCTTTTATTAGTATAGTTGCAGCTCTATGACAAATAACGTTTTGATGAAATAGAAAGAGAAACTCATAGCCAAAATAGGCCAGAGGCATCAATAGTAAATGTAGACTGTATTTATACTTTGATAAGATGAACAAGAAGAATCACGGCAATATGATAAATACCACTTCAAACTATAAAATCGTAGAACCATAATGCCACTTTTAGTACCATTCATAAGATTAAATTAAAGCTCCCATAGCCAAAAAAAATTCAGAAATGAATCACTGTCAACCTGTAAACTTCGCAGTCCATTGGCAACGTATAAACAGTGCAATAGATAGAGTAAATAACCTAATTTCGATGTTTAATATAAGTAGCTGATGTAGTACATAAATTGTTTTTGATTATCAAGGCACGTACCTATTCTATGTTCAAATCACGTTTAACAAAACCTTATTTAGATTGCTTTAAACTGTGGTTTTTCAGTGGAATCCAAGCCTCAACCAAGGATTCATAGTTTAATCCAAGTTGAAACTACTTTTTATTCCACCTCGTTTAAACGAAGATGACGAATATGGGTCTTTAGAGAAGGGTCTATTGATCATAATAACCTATTGTTAAAACTACGTTTTATTCACCTTAGTCAAGACAAGAAAGACGACATTAGTCACGTTCACAAGTTGCTTGACAGCACTTACTGATGCAATGACTAATCGGTGTGTGTTGCTTCATAAGCAACTATGTGAAGTACTGTGACTAAACGTGACTAATCGAGTCTTGTCTTGTCTTTACTAACCGGTGTACGCCTAGCCTTATACAAAAAGTGTGTTTTAAACATGAGTTGTATACACTTTACAATTCTCCCCTCCCCCTACTTTAATTTTTTACTCTTTGCATTTCCTCCTTTCAAGATTGTCCCTTTACAAATCTCCCCCCCTTCAAAATTATCCCTTGACAATTCTCCTCACATTTGAGATTACCCCTTTTTACAATACAATTCCCCCACTCTTTACACTTACTTTATCACCACATCACACTCAAGTTAATTCAGCAATGCTACAGCTTATCAGCGCCCTCTCGCGTCTGTCTGCCACTCAAGTAGTTTAATTACGCTGTTGTGGATTATTTTCATGGATTTGCTTCGCTGCTCGTCTGAAACACGAGTCTGAGACATGATTTGTGCTGGAAGCGAACAGTTGACAGCAACCAGGCGTGAAGCTAGCTGTGTCTTGGGAGACAGAACTACTGTAAAGAGCCGCAGGCAGTATTTTGATGTTGTCAGGCGCACACTTATGACGGAATTTGAGGTCTCAACAGTGGTGAAATTTGAAATTTTGTGCCGCGAGGGGAATTTGTTTTGTGTTAGAATCAGATCAGCTGTCGCCAGTGTTGAAATATTCTGCTGCAAGGAGAATTTGGTGTGTTGGCATCAGATCAGATCAGATCAGATCAGAAAATTCGGGGAAAATTATGGGTTTTATTGCTTCAACATTTCTATATTCTTTGGGAGGAATAACTTATGGCTTTTAACAACAGATAACTATGATAGAAGATAATTATTAGTGGATTCCGAATATATTAAAGATACTGTAATTTCTGTAGATAATATTCTTCGGAGGAATCCTTACATATGGGGTAACACATGAGGGTTTGAATCGAGATATCTGAATTAATTTACTATGGGAAACTGAAAGTTTTGTTTTAAATTTTCCAAAAAATCCTCTCAATAAAAACATTGAATTGAATAGCTGACTTTGTAAGGTGTTGATAGACTAGACAAGTAGACATGACGTGACTGTTATAATGCTGGAAACCGTGATTTGCATGTCTAGTATTTCTTATGAAGTTAACTGTCAATTCAAGTTTACTTTACTGGATGGAGTTTGATGAAAACATTATTATCGTATTCAAACGCTTTTAGTTTCTTATGATGTATAATTGTACATAATTACTTTAAGTCTGTGTATAATGAATTTAATTTACATAATATGTATTGAATTGTTGAATGGAGAAATTTGTGAGATGGGGATCTAGGTTTTCTATTTTTCTATCAAAACCGTTAGCTCTTTAATTCACATTCCAATTGAAGTTATTGACAATAAAACACACATGTATACAACAAAATAAATAGATGATAATAAATATACATGTGTATTAAAATTTATCAAAGCAAGCAGATCTTATGATTATTCTATATGAGTTTTATGATATTATACTGTAGCTGTATTAAAATCTTGAGATAATCACTGCAAAAGATCATGCATTCCACACTTGGTCGATTTTTGTGTGCTACCAATGCTAACGCACCTTGACCAGGTATACAGCGTATGAGATTTACTTACGAAATGTAATAAGAAATAAGCTCTACAACCTGTTATCATTTGATAAAGCTAAAAAATCCTTTGCTAATTTATGTCAATCAGAAATAATGCGATAAAAGGTCTTGGATAAAAACTCAAAGGATTTATAACATCAAAATGAGACAGATTTTTCCCTTTCCTTCCCTCACACATGACGTCACAAAAGTTGGGTGGAAAGCGGGAATAACCGGAGATCAGTTGCCTATTTAGCTTCAATCTGATTATTACAGTTCACTGCACACTTATCGGCTATTTATCGGCCATGCTGTTCTGCTTGGTTGCCTCTCTTTCTCACTTCTTCCCTCTCTCTCTTCATCGGATTTCGATAATTAATTGTGTCATCAACCTTTCGCTTTGGCAAGCCCTGTTCGTCAATATTTCCTAGTCATAGGCACCAACACTGGCCTAAGCACCGATTTTCATTGCTTTCCATTTATTGGCACACCATTTCCAATAAATACAATTCGAAACATATTTATAAAACCATTAAAAAAGTGCCAGAGTAACATCAGCTATGAAAGTCGTGTTATTAAAAGTCTTGTTATTAAAAGTTGTGTATTGAATTTAAAATTTTTTAATTGAAAACAAACTTACACCATGTTCCCTATCAAGGGATAATTAGTTATGTTGGCGAAGTGGAACAACCCTACTCGGGTCTCAAAAAATATTTAATTTTTTTATGAATTTATCCCTGGGACTCGATTGCGTGTGTGATTGCTAGTCTGGATAGTTCACTACTAGTCTAAAATCCAAGAGAAAAATCTATAGCATAGACTTCTTCTATAGATAACTGTAGATAACTATATAAATATATATATCGTACAGTGAACTTATAGTACTCTATAGTATTCGCTGTGTGCACGAAGGTAGATGGGATTTAGAAGTCGAACGAGACGAACATAGCGGAATTTTTGTGCAATAAAACTTGTCATTTAACATGGGGAAGGATAGGGCTAATTCATTAAAAATGTCCATTCATAATAGTAATTGCGTCTTCCATTCTCTCTATATTTCCAAACGTAAATTAATTCAACATGATACATTCATTCAACTTTACTTGTTAAATTACCAGAAAAAGCATGTTATGATTATCCAACAGAGGACAACACCGTAGATTCTCACAGCGAATACTACTAGTACACACTATCTTGTACCAGAGATAATGATAATCTATTCATTTTGTTAGTTTATGCTAGTACTAAATATTTTGGACTGAATATTCTATACTACAAAATTCTATAACTGTATTTTGGACTAAATATTTATCAATAACGGTAGTGTTGTTTTTGACATGAATTCAAAAGATTGACCGAGATTGGTCGGGATTGTTTATTGGCAGATGATTTCCCGCCAATTTATTGATGTGGGAATGTTGTGGGGGTAGTTGTGAGGGGGAAGGGGGAGAGGGGAGCGAAAAAGGGGGTTCAGGGTTAATTGCCAACCCCCGTACAGAGTTGTCATTCGAATTCAATTACGCTCGCTTTTCGCGTTCGGCAGGGGATTTTTTTTATTTTATCGGGGGAAACAAATCCCCTGGATCTGTGTGGCATACATTACCGCCTGAAAATGTAGGCTGTTCCCCGTTGGTTTTGTCGTTGAAGAGTTGGCCGTAAAACGGTGTAATGGTTTGCGAGTATTGAGAGTTACCTCATTGTCACCTTCTTTGGCTTTAGCAGACTCTAGATTGAATTTATATTCTTTGAAATACTGTTAGAACAACTTGATGCGAAATTATGGGAAATAAGTTTTTGGAAGATTTTTATAAAAATTTGAAATGAAATAAAAGATGTGCTATTGTAAGTTTAAAGTCACATTACACGCAATTAAAATGTCAATGATTTTTTTAAACAATGCACGCAAACAATTTTTTGAAATTACATGCAATGATTTTTTGAAACAATTCATTATTGTTATACAATATTGTAGTGAAGAATCTAACGATCATAGATTATAATTATTTTTCAAATAAAGAAGTTCTTATCAAAAAATGATTCAAATTTCGCAGTCAGGCCGTCATCAAATGATTCTACAATGATAAGATTAGAGTTAATGAGTGATTATCTAATTATTATTGAAAATTAACTTATTTATAATAACAAATATAATATTCAGCTTTCCTTTTCTGTGATAATAGTGAATACAGTATTCTTAATTGTTCATAATAGGTCAAATTGAATGCAATTCAGAGTTTTCACAATCACATATCATTGTAAACCATTGATACCATTCTGATAATTATTATCAATCACTAAATTGATTTTCATTAATTTAGTACAGTATTATGGAATCATTTAATAGCATTTATGATAATTTCAAGCCATCTTATGAGAATAAGAATACAGATGCTCATAAAAATATGATACAAATACTAAGAATAATACTCTTTTAGCTTCTCTTTGAATAAAATCTCTTTTGATAAAGAACCGCGATTTCAAACTGAAATCGGAATCAAAATGTAGATCAGCGAAGTAGGCTACTCTACTCATATTTAGTGAAACAAAATGACTGATGAAATGGCTGCCTCTGCTGGCCCGACCCACGTGACGTAGCTGGCCTGCGATTGGTCGAGGCGGAGCCCAGTAGTGGGAGAAGTCACCTCCCACTTGTAGGCGTGTCGTCTCGACCAATAGCACGCATACTGGCTCAAGCGAGTGAGTTCCGGTTTTGACCAATAGATAGTGCTGGGTGTCTTCGAAGGTACTATTTCGTTTACACCGTCGAACACTGTTGCCAGCTATTTTCATTTGAGTTAATCCAGCTTGTTTTTGTCTAGAGTGGGATTGCTTCACAAAAATATTCTAAATCCACTGAGGCTACTTTAATAATCATAGATCAAGAATTGACATGTTTTCTAGTTCAGTATTTTTCAGTTAGGTGGATAGACCTATCATGGGCAAAATAATAACGTACAGAAAGTATTTACTGTGATTGGAATGGAAATGTGCTACTGATCAATACGTTATGTAATGTGTTACTGATTATATGCATACGATCACGTAAAAGTAGTTTCAGTATTTCGTTTGTATTCAAGTAATCAAGATATGGTATTGTATTGATATCACTCTATCAGACGCTTTGTATTGTTGAAGGTTAACATATTGATTTCCATTGGGATTTGGATTCAGGAGCTGAGGACTGCAGACTATAGATTCCCCGATTCACCGGTTTATTGACTGTGGTGAAGACAAAATAAATAAATGAATAAAACTAGACTAGATTGATTTGTGTTTATGACAAGATTGAAGCATATAAATGGACATTTGTTTCATATATTATGTATATATTATATAAGTTACAGTATTTCACTATTTTTTAATTTATTACGTAATGTTCACAGGCACGTAGCATACTGACAACCCTCAGACGCTTGGCGCAAGAACACCGGCCTACTGGAGTGAAACAACTATAAAGGCAAGCTGTCCGCCCATTCGAGTAAGTAAGGAAACGATGATGTCTTTTAAAACAAATACATACTATAACTAATATTTAACTGATGATAACTCATTCTTTTTCATTCCTGTGTATAATTTTAATGTAACCTGCAATTTAGCTACAAAAAATAACATTGAAGTACTGTCGAGGTCGAGTCCATTATGAGTTCATATCTTTTGAGTTCTTGGAAGTTTAAAAAAATATATATACACTATTATTTTCATTATTATATTTCAAAACCCTTAATGGATAGTAAATTTGGATTCTCTAAACAAATCAAAACAATTGACCAAAGTTGAGTGACCATTCATTGAACAATTGAACAGGTTTATTAAAAATAGGATATTTATCTTACATCAGACATCACTTGCGTTAATAAAATATTATATTTTATAATCAGCCATGAGGTTTTTATGAACAAAAGTCCAAAAATAAGCTCGAATGATTACAATATTATCAGTATATAAATTGGGGAAAAAGTTATGTATCCTGTTTTTACCAAGAAATGAAAACTAGGCCTATATTGAAATAAAACATTGAAACCGAGGAGGGAGTTAATTTGCAATATTGCTTTACTCACTCACTGTGAACAAATGTTGATCAGTAACACATTTCCATTTCAATCACAGTAAATACTTTTTGCATACGTTATTATTTTGAAAAATACACTTACGGGAAAAACGTATTGAAACGTATTAAACTGAAATAGTATCTGGATTTTTGTTTCGACAAGGAAAATGTTTAGAAAAATACATATTCGATACCGTACCAGTGCAGTTACCGTGTTGAAAATATTAACGTTCTCGATGGTTTTCGAATAAACAGGGCTTTTTTAATTGAAACGAAGTGCACTGGTGTGATAATTTGATCATGCAAGTGGTCACTTCCGTTGCAAAAACATGCGCGAGCAATAGATACCGCAAGAGAAAAAACGGTTTGCAAACTTTTTGACTTGTTTTTCCAACAGTCACTTCTCGTCACAGAGGAAATTAGCCCTTTGAGCTCTATGGGAAACACATTGGAGGCAGTCAAAATAACTAAACACCACTGCAAATGTTGACTTTTTATTCAGAGGTCCAACAGGAGTTGGAGAAAATAATTCTTGAAACTTTTGATGTAAGCTGCTCCTATGTATGATATGATATTATTCTCGCCCTCCTCATATTATGTTCCCTCCATAGTTCTTTCGTTATCGCTTTTCATCAATCCTCCTTTTTTCCTCCTCTCCAAGTTTCATTCTTATTTTGAAGAAACACACTCACTTTTACTCATAAAAGTTATTTTAATAATCTACGATTATTAAAGCAAGCACAGCGAATTAACAATATGTTATTTCTAATATCAGGAAAAAATGACTAAGATCAGATTAAATTTATAATATTATATTCCTGAAGACCTTGAAATAAACTACTGACAATTAAACAGCTGATGGACAGCTCATGAACGCTGGACATCAAAGGAGTTACAGTCAATTTCTAATATACAGTATATTTTTTCATTAACCTAGGAAAGAATCACTTGAAAAATGAATGTAAAATAAGCCAGTTCACGTATAATAGTTGAAAATTCAATTGAAGGTGCTTTATACATCAAAGTACTTACACTGAATTTTAAAGTTCTCCAATAAATAATTCTCAAAAATATTTGTTTCTGATAATTTATCTAGAAAGAATGACTGATTCATGGACTATTTATTTTTTCAAACATTCCGAAAAATATTAACTGAAATCAAACAATCCATGCTGATTTGCTTGGTGTGAAACCACCATCACCATGCCAGACCTATCCATTCAAAAAGTCGTTAACACCATGGTTCGGCACCCTCAACCCCTCCCCACCCCCCCCCTTTTCCAGCTGCCAGCCAAAACATTCTACCGTAGTGCGCCGATCAGATCAGACCTGCACATGCGCAGATACTAGTCAACGCATCCTATCGCCTTCAGTTAGATCCGCGGTGTTCAGCGCTCAACAGGGCTTCGCGATTTTTCCTTTTTCCCGCAGCGGAACGGGATTTCAACGGGTTTCCCCCCGAATTTCCACCCTGAAGTTTTCGGGTACTTTGGAAAATTCCCTATTCAAAAGTTTCAAATTGGAAAATTCCCTTTCCTAAAGTTTGTGAGACTTTGATTTCGGGTTTTGTTGAAAAACAGTGATATTTTTCCGGTCAAGTGATTTTTTTTATGTTTCCACATAATATTGGCTAGACCCATCGAGACAGAGGTATGTTCTTACGTCGATCAATAATATAGTAGATAAATCACACTTTTGGTAAATGCTTGTTATTTTCAAAATAATTTATTATTATTTTTTCAAGTAGGCTACAGTAGAAACGCTATCATTCACACCCAAATGGTATTACACAAAAAGTTGACAAGGTTCATAGGTGAATTTGATAGGTTGATGGTTTGATTCAATAGCTTTTCTTTAATTTGATTGGTTCCACTTTGTAGAAAATAGCTGCCAATAATTTTCATGGCTAAAGCTTGAATTATAATATTGTTTGCAGTATTGAAGAGTTAATTAGAATTTTAATTCTAATTTCATTCAGTTGTGATGCAGAGAATAACCTATAATAACTTCTTTTGATTATACTTTATTAGAGGGACTCAACAAATCTTGAGATGAACTTACATTTTTCAAAATCTGACGTTTTCTTACGCGTTCCAACCAAAACCAAGTTGAATACTAAGGATAATGAATGGATAAGAAAGGTTGTCGTAGAAAGCAACTCTATTTCTGAGGTAGCTTCCTCAATAGGATAATTTGTAATTTATATTGATGATTGCAATATATTAATCCCCTATTGCCATTTTTTGGCAGTAAGTTCAGGCGCATACGATCCTGCAAGAGAAATTGGAATCTTGTTAATGCGTTTCAGTAGGATCATCAATATTATTTTGGAAACAAGACTATTATATCGGTTTAGTTGAACTTGTTTTAGTTTTTCAAGGTACTTGTTTATAGATTTAGTAACAAATCTATATTCTCTAAATCATAATATTATTCCGAATCAACATGATAATAAAGGAGAGTAGAGATTTTTTTTAGATCCTAGGTCACTGAAAATTTAACAATTTTTTTTTAGAAAATTTGAAAGATAATTGGATGAATGCAAATCGCATGCGATTACATCATCGTTAAAACTATAATGAACTTAAATGACTAGTTACACAAAAATCGAATGGAATACTACTTACTGTAATATTCGTTCGTTTGTTTCGTTAGATGACATAATTTCACTGTGGTTAAATTGAGTTGGATTTTCGTGCAACTGGCCGTGAGACTGTTATTCCCGGGTCAGAATAGTAATATTATAATCCTATTTTTCGATTCAAGTCTCATTCTGCTATTATTAATAATAAGTTTGAAATTCAATTCATCCAGAATTTCCAATAAATTCATTAGCGTTGGTACGTCATTCCACAGTTGAATAGAATAGAACAGGGTTCCTATTATAGAACCGTATGTGTCCGATTTTCAAATTAATTTAACCATAGTTTGTTGTTCAGAGTGATGGAACTGTGTTGTAAATTGAATAATATTGTACTAACGATTCGCATTCCTGGATAACTTCAATACAAATAGTTCACGTTTTTGTTTTCTATGAGTGTAATTGATTGGTTGAAGTTTCAATTACTGGGTAACGGGCGGAATTCATAACTATGTTTGTTCAATATTATTGAAACGTAACTATGCGATTCAAATAGATCTCAAGGGATGATTTTCTATCGAACAATATTAATTTAGTTTTAATTTAACTCGGATTGAATAATGTTCATGGCAGAATACATTGTTACATGTTAGTGACATTCTAATTATTTCGAGACCGGTTTTTGTACCAATGAAATAGAATTTATCGCTGCAGGTGTTTGTAAACGATAGAAGTTTTTATCCAGCAACAATAATCTTGAACTGCAGCTGACTTGTAAGTTACTGTCTTCGTCTGACGAGTTGATACCTATAGCAGGATTCTTTTAACTTGTCAGAAAACAGCTGATTTAACGTTAGTAAACGAGCGTACATCAATCAGCTGTTTTATGACAATTTAAAAGAATCCTGTTATACTTTTTCAGTGCGGGATGGAGATAGCATTGAGATTCGGAGTCTGATGGAGATAGCTAGCATTGATTGAAATTGAATTTATGACAATTTCATGATAGCTCTTCCAATTTATCAGTTGGAAGTATATGTACAGTATTGGCGGATTCAATTGAGAACTTAGAATAAATGCACAATTTACAATTCAGAATAAATAGGTTCATAATAAATTACAGGCGAATGTGGAATTGGTTGAAATTGGATTTATGACAATATTATAAGCTAGGCTTACCTATTTGATTGGAAAATGCTATTATAGAGTAGTAGTCATAGTTATACCAGTTCTTATTAACATTCGTATATTTAAAAATTAACAATAACGGGCACTTCGTAGTTTACTGTTTTGGACTCTAATTTTTTGTGATGAAACGCGTTGATGCGTAACTGAAATGGGTATTTATCGTAATTATCATACTTCTATACTTCATGATTGAACAATTTTTAAAATTATAACAATAATAACTTAGAAAAATTATTAATTAATTAATTTTATGTTTATTGTTCTGGAATTCCATTGATAATTCATGATTTTAATCCAATCCATACCAGCTATTGAAGGATATGCTCTTTGAATTACAATAGTAATAAGTTAGAACATAGTACTGTTATTGATGTACATCTTGAGCTATAGCGCTTAGGTGGAACAACATTTTTTTTGAACTGTATTCTAGTCATTTATAACAGCTAACTATATAGCATCAATATTGTTAATTGAGTTTATTTTGCATTAAGAGCACGTATGGGATGAAATTTGCAATGCAATTATGAAATGGGAATTTAATACTCATGATGCCATAGGATGCATGATGGATACTCATATCATAGACATGATGGATACTATGCATCGTGTACTAAGAAAATAATAATTATACATCAGTTGCCTACAATAATATTTTATGACATAACCTCAAACTGTAGAAGCCACCAGCAGTATATTTGATTCTGAGAATGGTGAACTGAAACAATAAAGGTGAATAAAAATTGTGTTCTCTTCTATATGAGCATATGACAGGTTTTAAAAGGAGCAGGATAGTCATACAACGGCCGTAGGTCGAGCTATTTCCCGCGAACTGCTTCCACAATAATGCGGTTGAACATTAACAAAACTCAAATTTGTAGTTTGAAGATAACAGTTTTAGTTGAGTTGAACTATAAGCGCATAAATTGTGCGTTGTCCGGCCCTCCATTAACGAAAACTAAGTCCTGTCGCTGAGGGCCCAATTTGAAATTTAAATTGGGCATTATATTATGCGTGGCTCCCAAATTCGCGGCTCCATCGATTCGGCCAACACGAATTTAGTGATATTGATGGCGAATTTATCGAAACGGCTGTGAGCAGGGGTGGTACATGGAAGAAGAGAGAAAAACAGAGTTGATAGATGGATCAGGGATAGTTGATAGAGTATCACGGAGTAGGAACAGGGGGGGGGGTTAAAAAAGAAATCAACAAACATCTACGTAAACAGAAAGAAATAACGTGGGAACCAATAACAGAGAAATGAAGAATTAACAATATTTGGAGTAGAATGGTCTACTTTGGTAGCAATAACAAAAAAATGAAGTATTAACAATATTTAGAGTAAGAAGGTTTACGTGTGAACCAATATCAGAGAAATGAAGAATTAAGAATATGCACAACAATCAATAGTAGAAAGTTCTCGGAAAAGGAAAGGGAGACATATAGAAAGATTTAAGAACAGAGAGGTATAGAAAGGGCTAGGAAGAGGAAAGTAGAGAATTATACAGAGTTATAAGTGAAACGAAAACGAATAATCTAGAAAGAAGAAAATAGAGTAGCCCAATGAAGGGAAATGAAGAATTAAGAATATGCACAACAATCAATAGTAGAAAGGTCTAGGAAAAGGAAAGGGAGACATATAGAAAGATTTAAGAACAGAGAAGTATAGAAAGGTCTAAGAAGAGGGAAGTAGGGAATTATACAGAGTTATAAGTGAAAAGAAAACGAATAATCTAGAAAGAAGAAAGAATAGAATAGAGCCCAATGAAGGGAAATGTAGGAAGAGAAAAAAAGTGGAATTTCGAGAAATGAAGAGGAATGTAGAAAGATGTGTGGAGAGAGAAAGGAATTTACACGAAGGAAGGAGTAAGGAAAGAGGAAAATGAAGAGATTTTTGAAAGAGGAGAAGATAAAAGATAGAAAGAGAAGGTGAAGCGGGTGAACTGACATTGAAGTACTGACGTATAACAAATAGCTCGGAAAAACAGAAAACTCATTTCAATTTCTCATCATAAAACAATTTGTGATTGACATCTCAAATCTGTCTGATTGACGTCGTGATTGACTGATAGACTGATAGTGACGACAGTAATAACAGATTAACAAAAGTTACTTCACTGTAGACGTAATAGAAGATCATTTGAAATTTACAATACTCGATTACAATACAATTATTGTATTAAAATACAGTACAATACAATTAAATACAATACAATACAAAAAAATTCAATACAATACAATACATTTACAATACAGTACTACCAAGCATTACACTGCTGATGTTGAGTTCTATAGTTTTCTGGCTGAACAAACTTCCAACCTATCCAATTTACAAGTTTTCGATTTTTTTGAGAGAATTATTTCCCAATGAATACAATGAATGAGAATGTTTTTCAACATTGAAGACTGATCAATGGTTACTCTAGAATATTCAACCTCCACTAATTGAATATTCTGAATATTCTGAATATTCAATGGTTTCTCAGTCGTTCAGCAAAAACTTTATTAAACTAGAGCAATAAAAGTTTTACTAGATTACTGAAAAAACCTGTCGTAAGTGACGGTTTGAGAAGCCCTTAAACCAGTATTTTCCTTGTAAATACATAATTATGATTATTCCTCCATTGAAAGTATTTGTGTTCATATTTTTTGAACTGTTTCATCGCTCTGTGAATCTAAAGAAAATGAATTCTTCTTATTTAATCTCTGTTAATATATTTGTGATTTCGACCTGTGATTAGATTAAAATAACGATTCATTTAATTACATGGAAAGTGATAATCAACACTATTCAAACGATCCTTATGCGTTGGGGCTAAGTGCCAATATGGCAAAGGCTCAGATTCAGAGGTTATCAGTTCCATCTGTTATCAGGTGACCTTCTCTCCTCGACTTGTTTGTGGGGGGGGGGTGTAGCAAAGTTAGGGTTCCCATTTGGGCGAGATGGCACGCTGCTATCCTGAATAGATGCAAATGCTAGAAGCCTGTTAATTTGCTCAATAAGCCCCCCGTTTGCTTTGGATGGGGCTTTGGGGGCAGAGGGGCAAATTTACCATCTCACTCCAACCCACAGACCACAGCCGATAATATTTCTCTTCCAAACCATTGCACAAATCAAGACGAATATTTATGTCTGGCTTAGGCCGGCTGCTTGTTCACAACTATATCCGATTAAATTCGTGATGCTGCTTTTGTGGTTGCTACCAATTCGAGCCCACATTTTATTGGTCTAGCTTCAATCTAGTTCAGATGACTCATTAATGAGTATGACGACATTATAAGTAAGTAATATGAGTAGACTACTAATGAAAAGCCAGCCGGGAAACAACATGCCGGCCAGCTTGATGCGTTATTGAATTGGAATGCCCGGCAATGTTGTCATATTGTGTGCTGTTCAATCATCTGTGCACGCATGCGTATTAAACCGAAATTTCAGTCTGATATCACGACTCGTTGTATTAACTTGGATGATTTACAAGTAGAACTGATGATCTGATCATCACTATTATAGAAATATGCGTATTGGCAACGTTGCAGGCTTGTGATTGGCTCGCTCGAAGTTGTGGGGTACTGTTTTTGTACTCAGATGTCTTCAAGGATGAAAAGCACTGTAGTATGTTACTATTACATAAACGAGTAGTTCTAATAATGTTAGCAGTGAATATGTTTTGATAAATAATTTTAAGATAAATAGTTGTATCATCTTAAACATTTATTTTTTCTCAGTGTTGAGAGGTTAGTGTATTTTGTTGCCTTTTGACTTTGGAATTAATCCTTCAAGATCTATTCAAATTCACACCTCACTAAACAACCTCTCACTCGATTTCAATCTAGATCTACATGATTACTCTCAATTTTTCATCTGTCAATAATTTCCTTGTTAATCCCATTGAAATATGAAACAATAAGACTGTTTCTTTCTGAAAACCCAAGATAATACTAGATTGTTGATACTGTAATATCAAATATTAGATTCTATCAGTTTGTACAACTATTTTTCAATCTATCGATAGATGGAGCAATATAAATTCATAGAACTACATGAATCCATCAATATTTATACATGAAGAATGCTATCGAATTTCCCGAAGAATATTTATCAACTCTAAAAGCGACGATTTAATAAACTGATACAACTATATCAATGTATCAATTCATAGAGCTATTGCAATTTATCGATTGATACATAACAACTCTATCGAGTTTCCTGGAAAATAGTTGCATAACTCAAGAAGCGACATCGGTAGGTAAACTAGACAGGTTTTGAGTAATGCTATAGTGTTTTCTATTATTATGAAAAAGGAATATCCGATAATGGGTTTCCAGAGGCGGATTCGTCCATGATAAAGAGGGCGATAAATATCGGGAGAATGAGAAGGAGATACGCGAAGAGTGGGAGATGGAGAGAGAGAGGATGAAAGGAGAAGTGAGATGGAGGATGGCTTAAGAAGGGGTGGTAACGTTTTCTTGCTCTACGGAAATTTCTATTAGCAATAAATCATAACGGGAACAATTTTTATATCAGTGCCTCGCGTTTTTCTGAGGTGGTTTCCATTATACGGCGAATGAGTCTGCCAATCATATGCTTACTCACTTCCTCACTCATTTTTATTCTTATTATTTCCTTCTTCTCATCTTTCTTCGTCTTCTTCTCTCTCTTTCTCTTCATCTTCTTCTTTTTCCTGTTTTTCTTCTTCTTCTTCTTCTTCTTCTTCTTCTTCTTCTTCTTCTTCTTCTTCTTCTTCTTCTTCTTCTTCTTCTTCTTCTTCTTCTTCTTCTTCTTCTTCTTCTTCTTCTTCTTCTTCTTCTTCTTCTTCTTCTTCTTCTTCTTCTTCTTCTTCTTCTTCTTCTTCTTCTCTTCTTCTTCTTCTTCTTCTTCTTCTTCTTCTTCTTTCTTTCTTTTTCTTTTTCTTTTTCTTTCCCCTCTTCTTCTCCTTCTTCTTCGATGCTCTCGTCTCTCTGATGCATACAGTCGGGTATCGAATCTATTTCTGAAACACAATTCAAACCGCAAACAATCTTTTCTGTCTGGCAGTGGTATGTTGAAATGTTGAAGGTATTTTTCAATATTATCGTTGGGGTGGAATCAGTGAATTCACTCATTTTTCAATATGCTGTTGTACAAATAGAATAGTGTATTTATTTCTGGAATTGCTTATGCCGCTCTCTAGTGGCGAAGCGTGGTATACTTATTTGGTATACTTATACCACGCTTCGCCACGGCCGCTCTCACGGCTTCTCTACAACTGTTTCACTGGAGTTTGAAAATGAATGAATATTTTATGAATTTCATGGATTTCTTATGGATATATATGATGAATATTTTCGAATTGATGATACATTTCAATGATTCTTTTCGTTTTTAGTAAAAAATTATCATTTTCATTCGTTTTATACTATCTTTATAGGTATAGAATGGAAAAACTATTATAATAAATATGTATAATTTATAACTTATTATAGCCTATTTGAGTGATATTGATTATGAACAATATTAAAAGTTTGAAACTAACAATTTTAATGCTTAAAGTTTTAATACTAAACATTTTTTCACAAGTCAATCAATTTTTATTCTTTATTAAGAATGAAATTAATGGAAAATGAAGTTTTAAGCGAGAACGTCCCTGTGATGGATAATGACTTACTATACGAAATCGAGGGCAGTCTACTAGTTCGTTTTAATCAAAGTTCTAAACTATTCGACCTTGTTGCTTCTATGAGAGTTTCTTCCTCTTACATACACCCTCGGTCTGACACATTCTCTCTTCTTTCTTTTACTCTGTCTCTCTCTCTCTCCTCATCCTTATTCTACTCTCTCTTCATCACTTTATTTATCTGTTCATTCACCTTCTCAGCTTCTGCTTTCATTTTATACAATTAATTTTTTTGTCTCATATAGTTTTCTCCTTCATTACACCATTCATCATTCATCTCCTCACTTTCTCCTGTCTTCCTTTCTCTCTCGTATCCACTCTGTCTTATACCTTCTCACTTCTTCCACTAATCAATCCTTTTTCTTACTCCTCATCCTCATCATCGTTGCACTGTCTTTATCACTTCTTTCATCTTCTCACCCTTTTCTATCATTCACTCTCGCAACCACTTCCTTCATGCAACCAAACTCAAAGCCATCAGAGATGATCCGTCAAATCTCTTTACATCAAACCAACTTCCAGCACTCAGCTGTGCACGTACAGTATATTGCGTTCGGTAACTGATATTTGCCTTTCTGTATTGACTTGATGATCAATTTGCGAATATTTGCAACTTAGCAGCGAGGATTAAAGCGATATTAGCGGTGAAGCAGCGGACTTAGTCTCAAGTTCCCGGCGCTTAGCAGAGAAATGCTTGGCTGAATTTTGTGCTCCAGCTGTAGAAAGAAAGAGAAAGAGAAATGGAAAAAGTAGAGGAGCGAAGGAGAGAGAAAGATGAAATGCAATAATTTGTTCTCCCAATTCCCCAGATCATTATGTTCAACGAATTTCCACTTATCAACTAAATCTTCTGCAACATTTTGGCGTTTCCAATTTAGAGACAAAGCATGCTGGGAACGCGCTTGCCTCGAAATATTTTACAAGATTATAACGTCAAATTAATTTCTAGAAGTATGCCGGTCTCCAGTGGCAATGAACTCCGGTTGATTACATTCATTTGATATAATTGGACGAATCCTGATGAATACAGACTATGATGAGAATCAATATGTATGTATTTCCGGTGAACGTATTCGAATTCAAACTGATTTATTCGACCCTTCTTGATACAAAACCTTTTTCTTCAAGCCAACTAAATACAAGCTGACTTTAATACAAGCCAAATAATCGTTTCCGAGAGAAACCGCGAATTCTATTCTTTTTTTGCGTTTGGCGCACATTTCTATAGTTGTTAAACTAGATGTAAGTAAGCAACACTTCATCGTATTTTGATGAGTGTTTCAGAAGGAGAATTTGTCAATTATTCGATTGAGTAAAAAATTGAATCAAATGAAAAATTAATTAATTAAATTAAATAAAAAACCAAGGAAAATTTGTTAATCATTTGATTAAGTATGTGAATGTGTTGCACCCTTGATCTATCAGTTTTTGCAACTGATGCCAAAATTAATCATGTAAGAATAAATATGGTATGAGTGTGTTTCATTGTACATCTTATTTTATTCAATGTTTGTGAATATCAACAATTGTTCATTGTTCATTTGGCGTGTCTATGAAATTTTTTATTTTAAATTGACAATCTACTTGTAGTTAACTTTTTGAGTGTTAATTATCTATGTGAACAAACGATTTTGGACATAACTAACTTTCGACATTTTTCGTGTAAATTTTGAAACAGAAGAGGATTTGGGCCAACGCATGTTTTTTCTTCCCTTGATACTGTGATGTATAAAATAAATGAATATGAATATGTTTGAGTTCATCTATAGGACTAACAGTGAAGTTAATGAAAGTAAACAGAGTGAAAGTAGTCAACCAATCAAAACCAATAACTTGGCTTAACAACTTCTACAGGTGACACACCATTGTTATTGGTTATAGTTTTTAATAGTTTCCGTGTAAAATTGAGTAAAGTATGAGATCAATTTGATAGATTATTTGACAGATTATTATTTAAATCTGAATTTGTTACAACGGTCACCAATCATTTTCAATAATTGAAACTTGTGGGTAGAAAATCTGTCACATCCCTCTTCATTTTCAAGCAAATCATGATCGCTTGTCGAATGGTCCCCTATCAATTCCCCCTCCCCCGAACCCTCCCCAAGTGATAAACGAGTTGAGCACAGGTACTAGATCATCGCCTCAATAATCGCTGGATCATTCATTATGATCAACGTGTTAGGTTGTTGAGAGCAGAGGTGTAGCAGTGCCAGCCAGCTTACACCGAGTAAATTATTTCCTCAGAAGTGTGCAATCTCAGAGTATATAGACCGACGCCGCTTAGCAAACACATCAATCAATGTCCACTTTTCATTCGTTTACTCTCTCACTCCCACTTATACTCACTCTCTCACACACTCACTCTGTCTCTTTCTATTAAATGTACTTTTTTCTCTCTTTCTCTCTCAAATACACTTGTTTAATGATATTTTCTTTCTATCTCTCTCTCAAACACACTCGTTCAAATTTTTCTCTCTCAGAGACCCTCACTCCTACTCATTCATTCTTCTTCTCACTCAAAAACACTTCTTTCTTCTTCAATGCCTCTCGCTTTCTCTCTGAAACACACTCTTTTTAATTTTTCTCTCTCAGAGACGCTCGATACTTCCTTTTCTCTCTCAGAAACACTTCTTTCTTCTCTCTCATTGTCTCTCTCTTATTCTCAAACACACTATCTATCTTTCGTTCTCTATCTTTCTCGAGAAAACTGGTTCATTTTTCTCTTTCTCTCACTGTATCTCTCTCAAACGCACTGGCTCCTTCTTATTCTCTGACTCGCGTCTTCTCTCAAACAGCTCTCATTTTTTGTCTCTCTCTCTCTCGCACACCACTCAATCTCTCTATTTGAATTGAGTTACTATTGGCAGGAGAAATTTATATATAGTGGAGAGATGCGAAATAGTGAATGAGGTAACTGTTATTTATTGTGAGTGAAAAAAGTATCAGTGCAAGGAGAAGAGGTAGAAGAAGATGAAGGAGAAGAAGAATATAAATAAGAAGAAGAAGAAGAAGAAGAAGAAGAAGAAGAAGAAGAAGAAGAAGAAGAAGAAGAAGAAGAAGAAGAAGAAGAAGAAGAAGAAGAAGAAGAAGAAGAAGAAGAAGAAGAAGAAGAAGAAGAAGAAGAAGAAGAAGAAGAAGAAGAAGAAGAAGAAGAAGAAGAAGAAGAAGAAGAAGAAGAAGAAGAAGAAGAAGAAGAAGAAGAAGAAGAAGAAGAAGAAGAAGAAGAAGAAGAAAGAAGAAGAAGAAGAAGAAGAAGAAATAGATAAAAGAAAGTAGAACTAGTAGTATATATCACTATATCACACTCTATGGTCAGACAAGCAAGCAATTCCATCAAATGGAACAGCTCAATTCCGTTTTTGAAAGAAACGTGTCGTTTCATTTTATTTACCCTCCCCCCCCCCCCTCTTCAACCCAAACCCTCCTACCAGACATACGTCGTCCAGTAGCAGCTCACACACATGTAACAAAACGAGAAAAAACACACGAACACGAGATACTTTTACACACACGACACGGCACGGCACGACACGAAACGGAAAACAAGCCGATATATCATGTCACTTCCCCATTGTTAAAGAGTGGCGGTGGGGGGGGGGGAAGGGGTTGAATGGGACAACTAAACCCCCACTCGTTCCTATCCTTACGTAAGTGAAGAAGTAGGTACTTCACAAATCAAACTCCATCGCTAGATAAGAGATAGCTGCGTCTCTCAATCACAAAGGCGATTACCTGCTGCCTCCACGTTTCATCGGGACACAAGTGGCCGACATACAGTTTGTGTTGTTTTTTATCGGCTTTATTTTCAGTCTCAACAAGTAGGATTATATTGGCTGTAAGAGATATTTGACAAGATACGGCCGGACGCAGGAAGGATACGCATGAGTGTAAACACAGGAAGAGAGATATTGGAAATCATGGAGTGTTCACTTGAAATAATATATCGTAGGATATTTCAAGCTACAGTGTGTACTAAATCTATCAGTTCTTGTTATTGTTCGTTGAGAAATTAAATTGTTGAATGAGCATAGCTTATTTATACAGCTTAGCTGAAAATACAGTGTTGAATCACAATGGAGTTTTAGAGAGAACTGGATCTATTGAGTAGTTATTGGAAGAATACAATTGAAGGATTTCAATTGTAAGGTTCGATCAAGAATGTTGTTATCAAAAAATTTTGTAGCACAGAGTATTACCGACTTACAGAGTACAATCATGTATTTATTTTTAATGTATTAGATTGTATTTCTTTGAAGTACTGAAGTATTCTAAAATAATTATTAATTTATTTGAAGTACTGAAGTATTCTAAAATAATTATTACGAGATACCTACTGAATCCCACCTAGTATGTGCATTTAATGTCTACTTGAATCAAGTGAAATAACCAATTCCAATCAATTGGACGGTAGGATTCATTGAATTCTCGCAACTTATCAGTTCTGTTAACAATATGTTTGTTTTTATGAAAGTTTTTGCACAAAATTGATAGCGGTTCGGAGATTCCGAATCGAATGTGATAATTCTGTTCCACGAACTCTAAATCCCAATCAGTATCACGGATTCTGATTTTGAATAGACAATAACTATGATTATCCTGATTTCCACGGATACTAGAACACACAGTGGGGTTTATAAGCAGGATGCACAGTAAAGTGCTGCAAAAATTATGTAGTTCTAAACCTAGTTACCATGGGTTGAATTTCTTCTACATAATATTATGTTTCACAATGGTACAAACGTTAAATTACTTTCCTACTGGAAACTGGATTTATACAGAATTACAGAGCTTGGCAGAATGAAATCTGGCTTTTACTTAGAAATTGATTACGGGTACTATGGATATTGAACACGCATAAGTCCCATTGCTTATGTGAGTAACACCCTCACTAGAATAAACAGTAGGCGTGTCATCATCCGGAACTCATTTGACAGGTGAAATACAAGGGAACAAATATTTTGTGGAATGGAAAGGTACAAATAATTTTGTTCTATTTTATTTAGTCGCCATCGAGTTCCTAATTGAATACTTTTTCAATGTTTCAGTTACCTATTAAACACTACCATTTTTTTCACCCATTCTCACTTTCATTTTCTCACTAAATTCTTCACCCAGTTATTCACACTTTCATTTTCTCTACCCATCCTTACTCTTTCATTTCCGTACTCAATCCTATACCCAGTTGTAAAAACACTCTTTCAGTAGAATCCAATGCACTGGATTTATATTAGCAAACAGCTTTATTATGTAGAACAATCAAGCGACGCAGTGACTTTACGATGTTCATGCACTTTGTGCAAGATGATAAGCAGAATTAAGTGGAGTAATATAAGCCCCGGTGGCTGTAAGCCACATACACACAGACAGCAGAGAGTACTGTGATAAAATTCAATTATCCAACTGAGTTAGTTGTTCGGGCTACAACTGGCCAGGTTGGAGTTACCAACTCACTCTCTCTCACTCACTCTCTCTCTTTCTCACATACATGTCATGCCCTGGCGTGTAACCACTCCGTAGGTGCTAAATCCTACATGTATCATGAGCAGCGGTGGGGATGGGGAGGATTTTCGGCTGTGGTCGAGTTGTAGGGGGCTGAAGGGTACTTTGGGTACAGTAAACTCCCTGCGTTCATATTTTTGTTGTGCTTCTTCTCCTACTCCTCATCTTCTTCTTATTGCACTTTACGTTTTCCACTCCTCTTCACCTCGCTCTCCGTTCTCTTCTCCCACTCTTCGTATTTTTCTTCTTTCTCTTCTTCTTCCTCTTCTTTCTCTTCTTCTTCCTCTTCATCTTCTTCTTCTTCTTCTTCTTCTTCTTCTCGTCTTCTTCTTCTTCTTCTTCTTCTTCTTCTTCTTAATCCTCTTCTACTTCTTCCTCTACTTCTTCTTTTTCTTCTACGTTTTCTCTATTTTCTGAATCTTGTCTTTTTTCGTTGCTTTTTCTGTTTTTCTCCCGCCTCTACCCTTTTTTTCTTCTGTACGTTTTCTTTTGCTCTCTATTCCTGTTCCTTCTCTAAAATTTATGTAAGAAATTATTAGTCAACGATCTTATGTTCAACCTTCCTCATTTTTCTACCATCTTTTTTTCACTCTTTCTTTGCTTCATCCATCTTATGCCTTCCAATTCTTCATTTCTCTTATCCAATGACGTTTCCTTTTCATTATTATCCTTGTTCTCTTTTCTTATCCCCTCCTTCATACTTTTCCTTCATTGACCTACTTTCAACTCTCCTTCTCCGCTACCATTTTCTTCTTCTCTACTCCTTATATCCCCTCTTCCTCTTCTATTCGTTTGATTTGACATCTTATTCAGCCTGCTATCCATTCTCTTTTTATGGTTGTAGCTCATTGTTCTTCTTTTTCTTTCAATGTTTTATTGTCCTACTTCTGCTTCCCGTTCTACATTTTTATATTGTTGTTCTTCTTTTGCTGTTCTTTTCTTCCCCTTCATTATCCTCCATCATCTCCTTCTCCTCATTGTTCTTCCTCTTTTCCTTCTTCTTCGTTTCTTTTTTCCTTCATCTCCCCCTACTCATCCTTTTTCTTCCCTCTTCCTTCCCTTCCTTCCCTTTCTTCTTCTTCTTCTTCTCTTCTCATCCTTCCTCTTCCTTCCCGCTTTTCGTTTTCTCCTACTCAACCCCCTTCTTTTCCCTCCTCCTCTTGCTCCCTCACCATTCTCATCGCTCCTTGTTGGTTCCGCGTTTTTCCGTCTTCCTTACCTCTTCCCTCATCTTCTAGAAAAGATTTTGACCCAGAAAATGGGTAAAGTATGCCTTTACCGTTACTGGCTGATCAGGGCAACTAAGGGTACCAGGGAATCCCAGGGTACTAAGCGTGGGAGGTCAAGGTAATGGAAGATGTGTCGTGTTGGCTGGTGGTAGGAGGGGGGGGGGGATGGGTTAGTGCATAGCTCAGAAAGCCCAAGTCATTAAAATTTAGCGCGCAAGCCTCTCCTAGCCCCCCTTAGCAAGCAATGCGCCCTGACAGCCAGAGATACGACTCTTGTTTTATTGTGTGCGCAGAGTGCAAAGTGGACAGGACACAAACTGTAAAAGTAGCAACAACAGCAACAACAACAACAGCGGACCCAACAACTGTGTCTTTGCACTCAAAAGTTGTTGCTTTTGCATTTGTTAGTGCCGGGTAGTTGATAGCCCGTTGTAACTTGAGAGGCAGATGGCTGCGAAATGAGATACAAACAGGTCAATGTCTCGTTATTCTCAGATTGCTGGCCTACGAAACTGATTTCATCCAATCTTGTTTATCTCTTTTGCTAGATATTGATCCAAGATTATTCTTGCGAGAGCTGTTTAAGTAAAAACTATGGGCTGAACAGTTTAATATTGTTAGATCGTTGGTCAACAAACAGATCTTATCCTATCTTACTAGTTAGGCTAGGCGTACACCGGTTAGTCAAGACAAGACAAGACGAGATTAGTCACGTTTATTCACAGTAATTCACATAGTTGCTTATGAAGCAGCACACACCGATGCAATGACTAATTGGTGTGTGTTGCTTCATAAGAAACTATGTGAAGTACTGTGACTAATCTCGTCTTGTCTTGTCTTGACTAACCAGTGTACGCCTAGATTGATCCTACCTAGTCTTAGATTGATCTTGATTCGGGAACACTCTTTGTGAAAACTATTGTTGGGTTGTATACAAGCGTGATCAAAACTTTTGGATCAACTTATTCCATTTGTTTAGCATTGTACTGATCCAGGATTAAAATTGATCTTGCTTAGTGCAGCCCAACATGAACTATGAGTTAAATAGCTTTTAAGTATTGTAATTTCTCCTGAAAATTCACAACGTTAATAAGCTTATTAAAACCGTTCCTCCTTCCTGGTTGACATATCTTTGTATTGAATTCAGTTAACCTCGATTATTCTGTACTGAATGTTGAAGACTTCTGCTCTGAATTTCTTCTTAAAATATTGTTCAACAGATCTGTGCCCAATTTTTTCTTAACCTTATTCGTTTTTCGAAAACATAGATTTATCTTCGATGAATTGTCATAAATTGAATGAATTGCACTGTCTTTCGGTTATCCAGTGCCACTTCTCAAATCAAGTGACTCTGAAGTTATAAATCTTCTCAAAATAAAGAATGAGAAATCATCCAGCTATCACAAAGTATAATGAGATACATAATGGAGAATACCATCAAATCCCAATAATATATAAATAACATTCAAATATATTTTATAGTTTGTGATAATAATATTATTATGATGATAACTTATAAGTTTGTTGATAATAGGATACCTGATAATAAAATCTCGTGATATTAGATACCTGTTTGCACTTGGAATAGATAGTATTAAGAAATTTTCAATCTTCGACCCAAGTCACAACTATAAAATGTAGGCTAGGGATGACTGTGATAAAGCATTGTCGCAAAAAAGCTGCAAATTTCAATGAAAATTTCATAAGCTGGATCATTTGTCAACTCGTGAGGCTTTGAATAGTTCACATAGCCTTAAGTGCTAATTGAAATAAAATGATGTTTGTGCCCTTGACATGACATGTACTCAGTACATGAGTTATATGTCCAGTAGACAATGTAACTCTCCAACAGATACCAAAATAACTGAGCTTAGTGTGACATCAACATTTCGGCACTAAAATAATCCAATACAAAACAATGACGCCATCACAATAGGATATGGTACCATATTATATGGTATATATGTCATCATACTGAATAGGTTATCAAGTTGGGGACTTTAGTAACCGGTTTCAAATTCAGTTCTCGACATCGAATGAAAGGATCGTACAGTATATGTGCTGCCATAAGATCACAATAGGATCATAAAATGATATAGCTAATTCCTCGAACAGCATTGGCACAAAGCCTCTGTCTGTTGTGTCAAAAAATTTGAACAAAAAGGTTTATTTTAGAGGGGAAAACTCTAATACTGAAAATATATGAATGAATATTCAGATCATAATGAAATGTAATGAGATAATGATGGGATTGATGAATATTATTCATGAATAATGAGAAAATCGATAGTAATATTCTGGAATGATAAACTTGCTATGTGAATTGTGGAGAGCTTATTTCTTTCCATCGAACTATTTTCCTAATCCATTAAACGCAGTCGGTTGTTTGAAATTTTGAACGACAGACAATAATTTGTAATAAAAAAAATTGTAGAACGATACTAAAAAATTAAATTTCTTGTGATATGTTACTGATACTATTTTTCAAACGGAACTAAAAAAATTAGGTGTTATAAAGTAAAAACATTTGTGGCAATAAATGAATTTGAAATCTCACAATATAAATTACGTTGAAACCAAATCATTATCTATTCTCTATTTTTGTGATCGTTAAGGTGATTATAAAAATCGAAATTGACAGGATTTGATTCAATTATTGATCAAATTGGATTAAGGGCCGGTACATGAGCTCGGGTTTATCTCGAGGCTACAAACCGGATTTTTCGCCTAGTGTTAGAAATCGGGTTTATGAGCTCGAGATTAGCAGGTCCCAGGCGTAAAAGAGCAATATTATCGCAGGGAAAAACCCGATGTTTGAAAGTTGAGTTTAGGAGTCCAATAACAAATCATCTCGAGTCTAAAAGATAAACTAGGTGGACTAGTAAATCCTGAGCTTATAAGCCCACCCTGAATTTTCAATTCCGTTTTAACTGAGCAACAAGTGATGTAGAAAGTATCTGCGCATACGGTAATTCTAGAAGAAGATTAAAATAAGTTGTAGCAGTGTTTTGCGCGACTAATCAAATATCTTTTCTGAATAATGTTTCATGCTGCATCTTGGAAATGAGATTAATATTGATGGTATATAAATAATCATGAACATCTTCTCTTAAAAGATTAACAAGATTTATGTGGTCGGGATTTTGCGAAGATGAAAACTTTGAGAGGATTAGTAAATGAAGAAGCAGAGCAGAGCAAAGGTAATTGCAAAACTTCAACGTTGAGTGAGAACAAGCCAAGCATAGAATTGATTGCATTTGCACATATTATGTACGGAGTAAGTTACATACGTATGTAAATTTCACTCAGTGAGTGTTGAAAAGTTTCGGGTGGTTTTGAAGTTTCTGACATCATTACTTCGCCTGATTATAGCGTGTTTTTGATGAAACATACCTTACTGTGTTGATCTGGTCTGTCATCTTTCTTCTTCTTTCTCTATATTTTTCTTCTTCTTCTTCTTCTTCTTCTTCTTTTCTTCTTCTTCTTCTTCTTCTTCTTCTTCTTCTTCTTCTTCTTCTTCTTCTTCTTCTTCTTCCTTCTTCTCCTCCTCCTCCTCCTCCTCCTCCTTCTTCCTCTTCCTCTTTCATCCCCTGTTTTCTCCTCAATATTTTACTGACTTATTCCCAATACTTCGTTTTTCACATTCTTGTTCGCCTGATTTCTCCATCTTCTCCTAGCTTATTATCTATGATCCTTATTGATTTTTTGTTATTCTTCCTCTTGTTGTTTTTTTAGTCTTCTCTCTCATCTCAATTGTTTCCTATCACCGTTACTCTCAACCTATATCCCTAGCTCTCAATTTTCCTCCTTTAATTTGTATTCTTCTTTTTCTTCTTCTTCTTCTTCTTTTTTCTTCTTCTTCTTCTTCTTCTTCTTCTTCTTCTTCTTCTTCATCATCTTCTTTTCTTCTTCTTCTTCTTGTTCTCCTTCTCCTTCTTCTTCCCGTTCTTCTTGTGCTTCTTCTTCTCCTTCTTCTTCTTCTTCTTCTTCTTCTGCTTCTGCTGTTCATCTTCTTCTTCTTCCTCTCCATCTATTCCTCTTCTCTAATTTCCTTTTGCTCCTATCCTCCTATCCTATCCTAAGGTAATTCTTCATTACCTTCTTCTCGTTCGCTATTCTATTTTCCTTTTCTTCTCTTTCTTGTTATTTATTGAAACTAATGTTTATTATTTTCATTTCCACGTCTTCCGTCTTCTGTCTTATACGCTTAGTCTGTCCCCTTTTCACTTTTCCTGCTTCTTTCAATTGTTCTTCACCTTCCTTGTTGTTGTTATCTCTCTTCTTCTGTTTCTTTCCTTTTGCTTTTACAAATCAATCCTTGTTCTTCTGTTCTCTTTCTTTCTCTACTCCTTAAACTCCTCCTCCTACTCCTTCTCCTCCTCTTCCTGCTCCCCCTTTCTGCTCCACCTTCTAGATCTTCTTCTCTTTTTCTCTTGATGTTCTTTCTCTTGCTCTTTGTCGTCAGGATGGCAACATACTTTGTCGAGTTTATCGCCAGGCCTGCTGTCTTTCGCCATTGCGAAGTAAGTTTTCTCCTCAAGCCGAAAAGTAAGAAGGCTGGCTTTCGTGGAAGTATGCTTACCCCTATGGGGGATGGGGGGGGGTTTGGAAGAAGGCCGAAAAGGGGCGCGTTTCATCCTATCCTTTTCCCCAACTTACATCAATTTTGAAGGGGGATTTGCACACTGTAACAGACTCTTTTCTGAACTAAACACCTCCCCCCCCCGTTTGCACAAATTGTTGGCCCCCTTTAGCAAGCAAGCAGCAGTTTTCAAACACGATATAAATAGACTAAACATGCCACCCAGACCCCACAAGAAATTATCAAGAGGTCGTTTCATCATACAAGTTGTTCTAGACTCACTTTAACAGTACTCCTAACTTTTTTCGCCTCATCTTTGTTCTTTCTCGTCAATCTAATATCTTTTTCTCTTTCTCCTTTTTCTTCTTCTTATTCTCCTTCTTCATCGTCTCCTGCTTCTCCTTCTTCTTCGTTTCATCTTATTTTATTGATTTATTATTCTTATTTATTATTCTTATTTTATTCCTCTCTTTCTTGCCATTCATCATCATCGATGTTTCCTTTTTTCTTGTTCCGCTTCCTCCTCTTCTACTCGACCTCTTTCCTCTTCTCTTTTCCTCTTTCTTTCTTTCCCTCTTCTCCCTTCTCATCTTTTCCTCTTATCCTTCCCATTTTCCTTATTTCCCCTTCCGCTTCCTTCTCTCTACCCTAAGTCTTTCACCTCGATTTACTTTTTGTTCCACCATATTTGTTCTGTAATTTTCATCTGCGTTTTCTCTTTTATCCTTCCTGTTCCCTCCCATACTCTTACAACTCACTTCACCTTTTTCTCTTAACATCTATTCATACCCCTCCTTATGCTTCCCCTCATTATATCCCTCTCTTTCTCTTTATTCAATTTTTCTCCAACTCTTTTTTCTTGCTTTCTGTTATCTCCGTGCTTCTCTCCTTCTTCTGCTTTTTCTTCCTTCTCCCCCACCTCCTTTTTCTTCCGTTCTACTCCTCCTTCTCCCCCACCTCCCCCTCCTTCTCCTTCTTCTCATCCTTCTTCTTCTCCTATTTCTCCTCCTTCTTCTCTCCCACCTTTTCCTCCTCCTTCTACTCCTACTTCTCCTCCTCTTCCTTCTCTTCTTTCTTGTCCGTTTCCTCTTGCTTGTTCTCTCTCTTCAGCCTCGATCACTCTCCTCCTTTTTTTGCTTTTCTCCTGCTTCTGCTCTTTCTATTCTCTACTCTCGTGTCCTTTTTCTTATTTTGCTCACTGCTTCACTGGATGATTTACGTAATAAGCTGATAAGACTCAACTTGAATTAGACGTCGTTGAGCGTGAATAGCTTTGGTAACTCAGTAGCAATCAATATGAAGATATTCGCTTCCATTAAGTAATGAGATATCTGTATTCAACCAAAATTACGTAACAAATATTCGCTCTTCCCTAATAGTCATTTCGCTTGACTTATCAATTTCGCCTCCCAAGGAAGATGTTACATGGTTGAATTGTTTCCATTCATATTAAAAACGACATCTTATTTTCTAGTTAGATCATAAGGATTCTAATAATAATTCTTAGAATTACCACACTGTAATTCTAATCTGGGTTGCGAAGACTAGCTTATAGTTGAGATGTGCTAACCACACGTTACATCTTCTCTGGTTAATGATCGTTCACCTCTGCTGATTTAGTCAAGTGGATGTGAAACTGGCAACCAGCTGGTAGGCCTAAGCCCACATAGGACTGTTGAGCCATTGACAAAAAAAAATTCTAAGAATATTGTGATCAAATCACTTCCCCTAGTTTCACTAAAGTCTGTTAAGCTTGATTTCCAATTAACGATGACAATTCTCCTGTGTAATAAAACAGTAATTTCAATCTATAGCTTTAGTACAAGTGCCCTTAAATATTGTTCAGTATTTTAATTCGACCTAATGTGATACGTTTAGATCTAACTCCCCTATATTTCAATTCTTGTATGTTCAAAATATCAATCAATCTATTATTGAGTTGTTCTCTAATTGACCGTCGTAATTTGACAGAAAAGAGTTTTAAAGACGGCGGCTGTCAAATAAACGAAGGAGGTCTGAATCTATTCAACGCCATTTAAAGAAAAAACAACTCTATTATTTCTGTTCATGGTCTTTGCTATAGTACTCTTATCAAATACCAAAGTCCAGTCAATTATAGATTAATTAATAGTAATATCATAGATTAGTCCCTCATACTTGAAGATTCGATAGAAAGACAGTTATGAAATATTACTGTAATGAATCAGAAAGAAGCCATTTTGATACGCTCCATTCAATTTATTCACAATATGAAGTAGTAGTTTTAATAATTCCAACATACACTGATGAATAAACATTTGAAAGGTGATATTTATCTTGGAAATATGTGTGATTTGGTTTCGATGATTGAGAAATGAATCAATTTTTGGCAAACAAATGTTGAAAAAGAATCATTGCGAGAATTTTTTACAATAATTGAAGGGAGCGTCTTGTTGAATGATTCCGATGATTTGATGATAGGAACATATTATTGTACCATGACTCGTATATAAATCATTTTTAATAACAATTTCGGAATCATGTATGACATTTTATTTTAGAGCGATCAAGGCAGCTGCGTGTAGTAGGCTTTTACAACGAATAATCCATTTCCAAATTAACTCAGTTGTGTCCACAAAATCCGTAAAATGCATTGAGGTCTCGCTACAGTGATGAGCAAAATGAATATTCAGATTTTCATTTTAAAAGCACAAAAAAGCTAGACGAAAAAACCGGGCTACGCTCCAGGCAATTTTGAGGAAGCCGCCTTCACAGCTCAGTGGCTCCCTTTTTTCTGTTTGTTTTTCATATAGGCTGTCAAATTCTATATTTTTGCGAAAGTTTTCAGATCCATAGATTCAATGAAGAGGATTACAGTTGTGAACTGGTCACGTACTCTGTTTTTGTCTGGTGGTACTTTGTAATAATTGTTATATTTTTTTGGTCGTTGTGGAAAAATTGTTAAATGAAGTTCTCTTATTAGTGGATTACTGAGGCAGGATCACTGCTCCGCTGTATGAAATATTTCATTTAAAATATTACTTCGAATGTAGAAATATTAGAATTTCATAATTGTAATATAAAATTGTGATAATATTATAATTTTATAATGTAAATATCACATGCAATGTAAAAATTCAGGAAAATATGGTATTAAAATAAGTAGAATGTATAGTGCTACAAAATTTCAATCTATATACAGTAATAATAATTGTCAATAATAATCAATTAAATATGATTCGAAATTGAAAAGGAAGACATTACATCATAAATCCAAATATCATGCACTCGATTAATATCATGTATTGCTTGATTATCTGATTGAGTTATGATCACATACTATACTATACTATGCAGGTCTATGATATATCACCATAGGACAAGCTATTTCTAACAAACTGAACATGTTAAATTCTGTGTTAGTTAATCCGTGGGGCAAACAGGAAAATTTAATGGTGTCATAATTTCTGTTCTATAATTTGAATACTTTCGAATAATTTGAAATAAAAATCCATTTGAATGCTTGTACAACAACGTTCTATAAGCGATCATAAATTGCAGCAGTCAAGTCACAAATTGAGATTATCGAGAGTCAAGTCGGGTCGAGAAGTTTCAGAATTCGAATTGGTTTTGGAAACTTTTCACTTTGCTCTATACTAATGAATTGAGGGGGGGGGGGAGCGAAGTTATAAAGGGTACCAGGTGGGGGAGAGGGGAGGGGGCGTGGAATATTATTCAGGGTGTTGGTTGGATGGTAGCAGTGATGGTGAAGCGGGGGGGGGGAGGTTGTTAAATTGGTGTGCGCCTTTTCAGAAAAGTACAGCATGCGTTATTCATGGGAAATATTTACACTGAAAGCCAGTCAGTCGGGAAGTCTTTGTTCTTGGAGGGTTTGTTAATAGTAGCAGTAGGGGTAGGAGAGTCGAAGGGAATAAAATGAGGATTGTAAGTCAGTCTGTCGAGGAAATGGAGGTGGAGTAGTGGGAGAAGGAGATGGAGGAGGAGGAAGAGAAGAAGGAGAAGGATGAGGATGAGAAGAAGGAGGAGAAGGGTAAGGAGGAGGAGAAGTAGGAGAAGGAGGAGAAGCAGGTATAGGAGGTATAAAATGAGGTTTGTGAGTCACTAGTTTTTTCAGGTTAATCCCGTGTTTGAACAGAAAAACGAATGAGGATAAGTGGATGGCGAAAAGGGTATAAAAGAGATGGATATGGTGGTGAAGAAGATGGAGAAAAAGGAGGAGTAGGAGAAGAGGTAGGAGATGGAGGGAGGAGGAGTAGGAAAATGAGGAGGAGAAGGGGAGAATCAAATGAGGTTTGTAAGTCTGTAGTTTTCTGGGTTGAACCCGGGTTTAAACAGGAAAACGAATGATGAGAGGAGACGAGAAAGGTATGGAAGAGATGGAGAAAAAGGAGATGGGGAAGTAGAAAAGGTTGAGGGAAAGGGAAATGAAGAAGGATGAGAAGAAGCAGGCCAAGAATAAGAGAAAAGAGTTAGTTTGAATTGGGGGGTAGGATTGAGGATGAGGTAAAGAAAAACGAAAATTAGAATACAGAGATGAGGAATAAACTAGAATGATTTTGTTTTTGTCTAGGAGGACAAAGTTGAACCGCAGTTGGTACTCTCTTACACTTTTAATTATTCGGATTGAGAGAAGAGAGAGTGGAAGATGAAGATAGAGGAAAAGGAATTGAAACGGAAGTGAAAGAGAGTGAATGAATGAATTGGAGTAGGAGAATAATGGAAGATTGAGAAGAGAATGAATGAAAAAAGAGAGAAAGACCGAGAGAGATGTAAAGAGAATTTGTTAAGAAAGAGAATAGTGACGATGACAAAACGTGAATTATGTGAAAATCTGGCGAAAAATGAAATCAAGACAAAACGTGAATATGTGAAAATCTAGCGAAAAAATGAAATTAAATGGAAGAAAATCAGAAGATTGGATAAGAAAATTGGAGATTAAGAGGAAAAAAGGTTCAAGAGAATAGCAAGTACTCTTAAGAACAATAGAAGAGAACGGAGAAGGAGAAAGAAACAGAAAAGAGTTATTGAAGTAAGAAAGTAGAAAAGAAGAGGGAGATAAAAGGATCAAGGTACAGAGAAATATAGATTGTTGAGGAATTTGAAGGAAAATGGGAGAAAGTAGGAGAAAGCAAAATTAGTTGATAAAGCAGATGAGAACAATTTATAGAAAGGGGCAAATTTGAAACTCAATTTCAGAGAATTATAGAAGGGGGAAGTACAGGTGTATATTGACTGAGTCACAATAATTGAGCCAAGTCGCAAGTTGAGTTGCGTGATCCAGAAACAATTTGAATACATTTTAAACCGTTTTCGATGCCAATGACTTTGAGCACGCAGTTTCCTGTTCAATGTAATAGAAAAGTTAGAAGCCCCTGCCTGCCCTAGCAGCTTAACTCAAATAAACTCAAATCAACTGGTGAGTCTTTGACTTATAATGTTTCAAGCATTAACGAAACGAAACTGTTAACTAGTCTATGAACTAGTTGATGTTAACTTGTTCATGTGAGAAAGAATATGAACAGGTATCTCTGTAGTTGTGCTGTTGATGTCTAATACCACACATATGACAATCATTTGTCTATCTAATGAGTCTATCATACTACGTTTCTAAATATTTACCCAAAAACGTCACCCGATAGTACAAAAATGCACTAAGAAATCCACTATGGTCTTTCAGAAATCATGACGTACCGATACTTCAAATTTGTTCGGTTTGTTTGCTTTGACTCTTGTCAATTCTGAGGCAGAATGTAACAAGTCTGGAAATTCTATCTTCAAGATTGGATTATCCACTAGTTCCATCCACCAAAAATTAATACAGATTGAATAATGTAGTAATCAAATTGTAGAAACGTTTGAAGAAACTGGTTATATTAACAAACCCACTTCAAATTTCTAGAAGACCTTGGGCATTATTTTAATTATCATTGAAGTTTGAAATTACTGGTTTACAATTGTTAAAAGTTTCACTGTTTGGGTGAATTTGTAGGTAAAATCATTTTCATAATCAAATAAGCCACCAAAACAAAATACTTGGAGAAAATAAAGTGGGTTATAATATGGTGCAAAACTAATGGCAAATTGCATTCTTCCTTACGATATTTCCAGTTTAGAACCGCTTTATTTATACTTTGTTGGTACTAGACTCACTCCATGTTCTTGGGAAACTCTGTTTATACTGTACAAGAAATTTGCAAGCAATATCGTAAAAGTGCACGATTTTCGAAATAACAGCCTCATTCAACAGCATATAAGTTTCACTTGAATTCAATAGGGTTAATATTCTCTTACTATTAGAATTGTAATCTTCAAATTCTTTCGTCTAATTTGATAAGTAAATAACAATAACACCAGAATTAATGTGCTTGTGAAAGTAAGGAAGTTGCGACTTCAACTGGTTTGGCTGAGATAAGGAAACCGTTGAATCGTTAATAATCAGGAAACCGTTGATTCAACGTGATTTTGAATTAACTCCCAACTCGAACTCAAACCTTTGTGCCGTTTTAATCTATTATGAAAGTTGTACAGAACAGCTTTTGGGCAAGTTCGATTCTGTATTCGAGCTTGATGTTGTAATAATAAAACATTATTTAAGCACAATTTATGTGACTGTGGGCCCTAATAATAGAGTGAGGTGTACGCACGGTAAACAATGGAATTTCATTAAAGGAACTAACAATGTTGAACTGGAAAAAGTTCATGATAGTAGACTATTCAAGTAGAGTAGAATATTTTCGTTTATAATTCAGGCACGAACTTCAAAAACTTCGTTCCAATATTGGTTGTTGTTCTTTCTACATTATTCTTTTAGCTATGTTTCATTTTTGTGCTCCATTTTCTCACTTCCTTCGTCTTAAACCCTATTATTTCATTTCTCTTTTTCTGTTCTCTTTCGCCTTTCCTTTACTCATCCTCCTTCTTCCATATACTTCTCCTTCTCCGCTGCCTTCTCCTCTTCCTCTCCTTCTTTTTCTCTTTCTTCTTTACTTTATCCCACTTCCCTTTCTCCTTCTCACTGGCTACTACTATTTATTTATGCCCCATCTCCTCCTATTGTCTCTTGAACTTTCCTTTACTCTTCCTCCAACTTCTACCTTCTGCTCTCCCCTATTATCTTTTGCTCTACATCCCACTCTTCTCTTTTCTCTCTGCACCGTATCACACTCTTCTTTCTTTTTAACCTCCTTTTGCTCCAATTTTCCCTTTTCTCTTCCATTTTTCTATCTTCTTCTTTTTCTGCTCTGCTGCCCCCTTTCCATCCTCTTTCCTCTTCTTCTCTCCCTAGTTTTCGTACCCTCTCTCTTACACTTCTCTTCCTGTTCCTCACCGCCTCCCATTCTTCCCTCCCACTTTCTTTGTTTTATTTTCCAATTACTTCCTCTACTTCCACTCTTATAGTCATTTCTCCCTGCCACTTTGACTCCTCTTGATCTCTCTTTTCTCTTTTATTCACTCTTCCCGCTTTAATTCTTATAAATAAACTTTTTTTATCTTATAAAATGTTATTAAATTCTAAATGATAAACTTAATCTATGTAAATTAAATATTAAACCACCCAAAAAAAAATATAACGGGGAGTAAAAGTAGAAAAAGAATAGCTGTTATTAATACTGATCAACAAAATAGGGGTATTTTTGCTTTTACTCAACATCGCTTACTTTTACTCTTTCTTTCAATTTCTTTACACTTCTGCTCTTCCATTCACTCTTCCTCTTACTCCTACTTTGACTCTCCTCCTGCATCCACCTCCTACTTCTTTCAACCCCATTCCTTCTATTTCAGTTTTCTCTCTTCTCTTCCATTGCTTCTCCTACTATTCTTTCTGCTTCCTCCTTCTTCACTCCTTATCAATATTATTCTGTGTATTCCTATTTTCAAATTTATTTGCTCTGAGGGTGATGCCCACACGAGCCTTGGGCATGTGCATGAGTGATGGTAACAACCTACTAAACTCTGCCAATAACCATGATTATAAACTTCATTGATGATTGCCTCAAGCCAATTCATTGGCCGCTGAGACCCCACACGTGTCTTACTGGATTCCAATTCAAGTCCATAAACTTCACGAATTGAAATTCCAGCTACAAGGGAACTCTACAAAACTTGCCATCACTTATGATGTCTATATTCATCATACGTTCGCCTCTCCCCTCCACACATATATGTCGTAATAATCGTGGTTGATTATTTGAACTTTGGCGGAAACTTTGCGTGTGTGCGCGCGTACTTGTCTTGCGCGCGGCGGGGCTTTGATTGCAGCCGGCAACTTTGCGCGCGGCGCGCTTTCAAACTGGACTTCATGCTTTACGAAGTTCGCAAGCACCAGCCATGAATAATTTAGCGTATTCAACACAATGTTTGTTCAGCTCTCGAAACCAAATATTATGCTTTCCAACCAACCAACCTCCCTCCTCCCTCAATCATCTACTTGACGTCTTCCTCTAACACACTTCTCTCTCTCTCTCGCTCACTCTCCCTTTGTACTCGCTCTCTCCCACCCACAATTCAAACACCGGTCAACCGGTCAGTTGTGGTATGTTTCTCCCAAGGGTGGAATAGTATATCTGTAGGCCTATATCAATGTTAGAGATTATGTGTATATCTCCAATGATAATGTCCGAATCAAAGTTGAGAGCTGTTGAGATCTGCATTGCAAATTTTACTGGGTGAAAGTTGGAAGGGGATGTGTTTCTGATTGAAAGTTTTGTGTTTTAGTTGCAAAAATTGAAGAGACTGTTTGATTTAGAGGATTGTTTGAACCTTGTGAAATCAACTTCCTTGACTGGATATTGAACACGGGTGAATGAAACAATTACAGACAAGTACGTTTTTTAATAATTGTTCGCAAGGAATCTGGACTGAGAATGAGTTATTTTTATTAAGACTCTTTGAATCTTTAAAAATTTCATCCATTTTAAAATTTCATCCTCTACACAAGGCTGCATCATAGTAAATGTATACTTACTTATAGACTTTCAACATTATAAAAAGCTGTAAAGAGATAATTTATTGTAAGTCCAGGAGCCTTGGCAAAGTGAAAGAACTGTACAAGAACATTTTCAAAAAAGTGTAACTGGAGTCATAGTCATGTTTAGAAGCATGTAACTGGAGTCATGGGGTCATAGTATGACGTTATTGAGCACGGAGTGTTTGGAAAACTGCTCAAGTATATAGTCAGTGAGTAGGCTTAGTGTCTTTCAATGTTCTCTAAAACAGTTTTTCCCTAGTTTCTCCAATAACTTTTTATCCGCCCTTCCAAATGTTTCGCTTATCACATGGAAAATCATAGTTTCTAGGAATGATGATGGAGATGCAAGATGATTTGTAAGCTGATACAAATCGTTCAGTGCTCACTGCTAACTGATCCATTCGAGACTCGAATGTGTAGGCGGAGATTAGGGCCCCTTTCACCGGTGCTGCCTCCCATAATAAGGCTTACGTTGTGATATCCCCATTACTTCTCCATTTCCCACTCGGAGAACTATTACTGTAGTTGAATAAAGGAGACACCCACCAGGGTACAGAAGTGCTATATACAGATAATAGTGGAAATTTTGAATAAGGACAAAAAGAAAGAGAGACAGAGTGGAGAGTAAAGTTGATGGAAAGAGGAGGGATTCCGAAGAGGAATAAAAACTCTTCGGAATCCCCCCTCTTTACATCAACTTTACTCTTCACTCTGTGTCTCCTTATTTTCGTCCTTATTCAAACTCTCCACTATTATCTGTGTATAGCATATTATCTTGGTGGGTGTCTCCTGCATTCAACTACAGTAATAGTTCTCTGAATGCGTGAGTGAAGAAAGATTCAGAAGAACAGGTAGGAGAGGGATGAATAAAGGAAGTAAGTGAGAGGAGGAGATGAATTAAGATGAAGGAGAGGAAGGAGAGGATGAGGAATCTGGAATCTGAGGGAAGAAGGAGAGAATGAAGAAGGAGGGAAGTTGAGGATCTGGAATGTAATAAGCATAATGAAAATGATAAGTAGATGGTGAAGGAAGAAGAAGGACAGGAGAGCAAAATAAGGAGGGCAATACGTTTTAAAATGGAAGAAAGAGAAGGAAAAATAAGCAAATGGTGGAGGGAGAAGAAGGAGATGGAGTAGAAAAGGGGAGGAGGATGACAGAAAAGAGAATATATAGAAGAAGAGAGAGAAGAAGAATGTGCGAAAAGAGAATTGTAAGGAGATGTAGGGATAGGGCGAAGGGGTTAGAAGAAGAAGAGTTCAATGAGAATGTAGCAGGACAAGGAGAAGGAAACCGAGCAGATAGTGAAAAGAAATATAAGAGCAGAGAAGTAGGAAAGGAGTAGAGAGGAAGAGAGAGAAGTTATAGAAATGTGAAGAAGAATGATTATAATGAACAAAAATGAGTGAAAGATTGTGTATAAGAAGAGAAAGAAGATAGTGGGAACGGGGGAGGAGAGGATAAAAAGAAGAGAAAGAACAAGAAAGAAGAAGAAGAAGAAAATTAATGTACTTGGATAGTGAGGGCTCGTCCACCAGTAAAGAGAATAGTTTCGGGTCGTTTCTAGCATTAGGAGATCTCATAGAAGTCTGAGAGCGGCTCAGTAAGGTTATAGCCTGACTGATGGTTGTAGCTTACCATACTAGGATTTGAGAGAGATAAGTTGAGCAGTCAGTTTCTAGTCCAGAGCTCCCTTAGGAATGAAATGAGCTTAAAAATAATGTACATTGAACGACCTTCAAACTGTTTAGAGTGCTGCTTGAAAGACTTGATCTGGAAAAAATTTCTGGACCTCTTCTCAAATTGGGGGCCTGTTTAATAAGAGTTCGAAAGTCCTCTAATACAGGAAAAAGACGGACACATGTGAAATTAATTCAACTATCACATAATAGGATGCGTGCTACTCAGACCAGCTATTCTCCTGTATTACTAGACTTCTAAATTTCCTTGAAACAGTCCCAAAACTGTATCTTTAGGCTGGAAGATTGTTGAAGAAATATGAATGACCCTACTTCCGTAGTAAATCTGTTTGATTAGTTAAATTCATTTCAAGAGAAACTACATAAAAAAATTCCAAACATTTTATAAATTATCTAACATTAAGAATAGACTTCCTCTTAGGTAAGCATTATATTGTTAATTATTATGTCATAATTATATGTCATTATTTATGATTTGTGTGTCATTTCAATGCAAATGTGTTCGTAATTAGCAAGACTATGGTGAATTTGTCCGAGCTAACCAATCAAAAGTGTAACATTCAATGTCCACACTGTGATTATACAGTCTCTGCAGATACGGGAATTCATATTCAACACTTAACTGAGTTGTGAACAAATTCCATTTTCGTCGAAATTGAAGCAACATAATGAAGAAATAAAACTTTCGTGTAATTGTCAACATCAAAAATAGATCAACTTGGACACACCCATCAAATACGAATTATAAACGTGATGAACGAATTTACTAACGCAGCAGTTCAAAATAATAATGTTCAAATTCAATATACTGTAGAGCTGTCAATCAATACAGCTATAAATCAAACAAGAGCAGGAAAAGCTGAATGAAATAGGCTAGCTACGTTTGATGAAGCACCTCTTGAGGAAAACACATACAATTCATTCCGATTCTCAATGGAAAATATTTACATTGCGTTTTCCGTGAGGAAAGTGATGGTGCTTTCATATGTAATGCAAACACGCTGAAATAATATATCATATTTTTGCTCTGATTGCCGTTTTCCAGTTTCTCTATAACACGTTTGTGGAAAATATTGAGATGCCCGACTATAAGCTTTCAAATGAAATAGAAACGTTCTTGAAGAAAAAAATTAAAATTGAAAAACAGCAAAAGAGAGAGAAAAGTTTTTTGAATAATATTTTTTTATCCATTCCATGCCGCTCTTTCTCTTGTCAGTGAAGTTGAATGTTGAATTGTCAGATTAATTGTTTTTTTGCGATGCGATCAATCTGATTTAATTTCCTTCCCAACCATAGATCGTTCAAATTCTTTGAGCGAATTCTTTCAAGGAAGGGTTGCATTCCTAAGAATTCAATTGGTTTGTAACATGAATTCAATACTAATCGCTTAATTTCACAATGGTATTCATCATCATTGAATATAAGAATTTATTGTTCAATCCAAAAATAAACTAGATGCTTGAAAACATTTATATGTAGTTAAACATTTATCTAAACAATGTTTCCGCAATACGGTATTTTCCGATTCGTGTGCAATAAACCTTTGATGAAAATATCAGAGACACAAGAAATGCTATTTTTCTATCACATATCAAGAATTTTTTCAAAATTGGAATAAAAACTCAGGTCTAATCTCGATTTTATTGTAGTTATAACAGTATTCACTTATTCATTAACATCAAATCCAAAGATTCAGTGAGCATTGACAATATAAATGCTTGTTTACTCCATTATTTGTTACAACGGTTCCCACCAACATTACAACAACTTATGAAAACGCGGATTTCAAGTTCATAATCTACTTTTTATGGCCAAATCTCGATTGTTCCTTGATTATAATGAGACTTTTTTAATATTGAAAAAACCCCAGTCCATGGTGAAATATATAGATTGTGTCAACAATAGATAGTTTCTTGAATCATAACTGTGTATATACTTGGATAATCGAATATTCAGAAATGTAGGCGAAATGTTGACCCAGGTGCTCGAAATCACAGAAAAGGGGAGGAAAATTTAAAACAAATTAAAAAAATAAAAATCCTAAAACATTACTTAATTACGTATCTCTGTCGAAATGCAGACATCCGGGTAAAATGTTGCTTTTCAAAGTTCGGTTTTTTAAAATTAGTTGGACTTCACCAAAAACTTTCGGTACACAGTTTAGTGAAGTAGCCTATATTTATCTATGTGACCAGTTTATGTCACAAAACAACATTCAATCTCCATCACTCTGGAAAGCCATTACATCAAGGTTATCATAATATTTCCGTAACAAAATGCAATTTACTTGATTCGCCGGACAAACCACCCCACCCCCAACCCCTCTCGACTTCCGCTCTATAAATTTGATTTTGCCCGCAACAGTTGACTAATACAATAGTAAATCATCCCCGAGGGCTTCTTCAGCGTTGTCAGACCACACCTAGCGCTATGCTAATATTATCTCACCATCGTGACAGCAGCTCCGATGGCAGGCTGGCAACATGTTCATGTAGGCAACATGCATGCAGTGTGAACGCTCCAATGCCTCTCCACGGTGCACCAGTCTGATTGCAGTTGCGCTGATGCGTATACTACAGCGTTGCATCTTGCTATTTGTAGTCGGATAGGGCCATCACAATGTGTACATCACATACATGTCGTCTAACTGGAATTTATTTGTAAACATATACATGTTGTGGTTGCAATCATATCGCTATAGCAATGACGTAAAGTGACTTTTATCTTGGATATTATTTGAAGTCGGAGAGGTTCAGGTGTTTGGATGTGACTCCTTTCGCTTTTAGAAGATATCGAAATGATATCTATGATATGATATGATAGCGATGTAAAGTGAAACTGGAATTCGTTGATGTTGAAAATTTTCTGGGAAAATTACAGATAAATGAGTATGAATGACTTCTGTATGGATTATATTCATGTTTGAATAACAAAAAAAAAATAGTGTTTTTATAGTGAGTATTTTATATACTCTATACATGTCTTGAATTTGTTCATTTATTATTATTGTTATTTCTTCATCTGTTGAATTCCTTTATTCAATCTTCATTTTTTCTAAAGTAATGTTGTTTTTCTTTATTTGTGATGCGCAGACCTACAGGTTAGCACAGTAATAATTTCGGTTGGATGTTAAGAAACGACACTTGTTAATTTGGTCATGTTAATTAGTCATGAGTAACATAGTTGCTTATGAGTAGTACACACCGATGCAATGACTAATCGGTGTGTGTTACTTAATAAGTAACTATGTGAAGTACTGTGTCTAAACGTGACTAATCTTGTCTTGTCTTGTCTTGACTAACCGGTGTACGCCTAGCCTAATTTGGAATCCAACATGTGAATAATCATGAGCAACCTGTTGGCCTGTACAAAAGTGAAACAAATGTTGATTAAGGATTCTTACATTTACTTTAATGTCCAACCTTTGTAATGACTAATTTCCTTGTTTCTGCTAGCTATAATTGATAATTTCCCATTTCAATATTCTTATCAATTTTCTAGTCTGATGATGGATCTTTTCTAGTGGACAATCAAAATAGAAACCGTTATTATAACAGTTTTTTCCCCATCGATCTTCAACCGTGGAGAAGCGTGGTATACTTATTTGGTCATCGCCAGGTATATTTCCTATAGGAAATTACCGGACTAATCTTCAACTAATATAAAGTTGTACTAGTTAGAGATCGATGATTTTTCCATCTCGCTCCATTACTTACAATTTCAGCTTGGAAGGTCGAAAATAATGAAAACAGTATCCCAAAACGTATCTGACCAAATGAAAATAGTTTTGTTTTTATTTAGGTGTTCTATGGGATGGTTGACCATTAGAGTATAGCAGGATTCTTTTGAATTGTTAGAAAACAGCTGATTGATGTACGCTCGTTTACTAACGTTAAATCAGCTGTTTTCTGACAAGTTAAAAGAATTCTGCTATACTTGTAAAATAGATACCAAATTACTCTGGTCCGAGAATACAGCATGTGATACTTTGAGAATTTATGAGCATTTTACCAAATTTATGTTGATGATGTTTAGTTGGATTACCTAGCTCTGATATACACATATCCTGAAGATCTGCGTAAAGTTTTCGAGATGTTTTTCTTCTTAACATTCAACTTATCGCCGCTTGAAAGTTTTCTCTGCGAAGATCCACTTTTAAAAACCTAACAAGAAACGGTGAGAGAGCAGTGAGGTTTCACAAACAGCTGTTCGAGGATGAGATGAGTCGAGAACGTATTTTGCAGAAAGTTAAAAACTTTTCCTACAGTTACTATCTGGTTGACATCCAATCACTGCATGACAGTTTTGTGTTTTATGTAGAGTTTCTAGGTAGTACAGTAGCTCAAAAAGCTGTCAGCCCAAGAGTAACCTAAATAAGATTGTTTGAGAAATAGATGTATTGATAGGAAATAGAATTAGTTTCTCTCCAACTTTTACTACCCTTCTTAAGTAACTTTTCCTTGAAATAAATGTTTCGAATCGTCAGTTGTAGTGCACAACTGTATATTCAATATTCTAAACAGGAAATAGAAAATGTTATTACCAACCGGAAATAGAAAATTTCAATCCGTTTTGGCTGCTATCATAGTATTGAGATTTACTCTACTTCTGTGATTACGGAGTTTGATTCGTATAAAAGCGAGATACCACTCTCCCATGCAGTCATTTACCATTGGTTCTCGAGAGCTACGCAACCTAGGAATCTTGGATGTTGGTGGAGGTGGCTTAGTGTTGAGTATTTAGACGTTTGAGAGAAGGGTTTTCGATCATTTGCCGTAGCCTTATCGGCTAATTGGTTTACTAGGCATTACAGGAGGTTTGCTATTAAGTAGGTATGTTTGTTTATTCGTAGTCATAGATAACTGAAATCCTTACTTCATTTTCTATTGAACTGAATAACTTTGTGAACAGCAATCAGTACCAGAAAAGACAAATCACAAAATTATTATTGTTTGTGGAGTTGTTGAAAAACTATATATTGTATCAAATAAACTCTAGTCTTGAGCCTCTAGATTCCGTCTAGCTCACACTGTGTTTAGTAACGCTGGTAAATACGTCAACATTTTCCAACTTCAAATTATTCTGTTTGCATGTTATTGGCCTCTACTTTGAATGATATTTGAGCTTTGAATACCTTTTCATAGGAAATTGTTGATTCTCTTACTGTGAGAACTAACATTTTCCAGGTATCTTCTTCTTTCGTAAATAAATTATATGACTTGTGAACTCGATTAGGTAATAACGTAATAACATAATAATATTATGAACTGAATTGAACATAGCTATGAACTTCATAGTTTGTTAGTTGGATGTGATGAACTAAATTTTCATGAAGTTTAGAATTAATTACGTGATTCAGTTTCATAGAATTCAAGCACGTTTCGTCCCTGTCGATTCAGCTTTTGTTCTGTTTAATATAATTATTCAATATAATCAATATCTATAACTACATTTCCTTTCACCCTTCTATGAACATAACTAACAGAAATTACAGTGTACTGATATAACTCCCCACATTCAATTGAATAAACTTCCTAATCGATGAATCACTCAGCAAAAAAATAGATGCTAGACTGAATAGAATATTTTTGTTTTATAACTATTACCACAGATAAGACAAGAAGTGCAATTTATTTGGTCTATGCTATAACATTTAAAAGTATTCTGTATTCTGGATTTCTATCGCAGCCAACTATTTCAACCTTCCTATATACCTATATACCAACTGTATTCCCTATATACCGACTGTACTGTATTCTGAAAAGTGAAATCGAACTAACCTACATGGTTCACCATGTTCCCCATCAAGGGATAATTGGGTTATACAGAGAGGTGGAACAACCCACGGGTCTCTCCACTGATGAGAGCCATACGCTAAAAATAATACAGTGAACTAGAATAATAACTCTTCACTTTAAATTAATAAACTATTAAATCGAAGAATCTCATACTTCATTATCGAAACAAATCTTGCCAATCATTAATAATTGAACCTTTGTTGCAAGCATGCAATTTTCCTCATTCACTGTTAAGCATGACTTTCTATCTACCTCGTTGATTAAACCTTTCCTTATTATAATCACTCATTTTTAATAAGATTTCCTCGAGACAATCTCTAATTTGTTTTCATAGCTTACTTTAAACATTTCCTCCTTTACTTTTATTCAATAAATTTTCCTTAATTAGTTTTCATACCTTACTTTATAACTTTCCTCCTTCAATTTCATTCAATAGCTTTTCCTGGAACTGAACTTTTCGAATGGTCAGTGTTGCTCAACTGGATTTTCAATATTTATTTCTGATGAAAGTTTTCAATGTTACAGAGATGGAAAACGATGCCAATCGGTTGATAGCGTCTCTGTACCGTCTGCTCGGCGTCTTGCTCTCTCTGTGCGCCAACATATCACACACCGGTGAGTAGCAAACCTATTTCTCTACTGTGACAAATTGAATACAGTGAACGTGTTACCAAGCTAAGGAAAATTGCATGATTTTTAGTCATATGTTGCGTGTGTAATGACGAGCTTTAACATTCTTATTTCTCTTTCAAAGTTCACCTGCAACAAACTATTACCTCTTCAACTCATCCCTTTATAAATTTCGTTAGAACGCATACAAAAAGACTTTAATATTTTCCTGAGACCTGAATATTCACTTCACTATAGAAAGCATACAACATGACTTCAATACTCTCTGAAAGCTGTGTGTATCGGATCTATTATTTTTCTCATAAACATACGTTGAACAGTACTATATATTGTATGCGAGATTCTTTCCAGAATCTCTGAGGCGAAAAATCACGCGAATAACTTTCAGTAAAAGCATGACGTGAAGAGTCTCTATCATGAGTCTCTCTGGATAGTTGATATACTTGAATGCCATTGGGTAATTACTTCAGTGTATAACGAGTCACTAGTTTCTTGAGAAAATATTTTCGCCCTTTTTTTCAAATGAATAATCATTAAGAAAAGCAGTATATAACGTTTAATAGTTTAACAGTTGACCAGTTTCAGTATATAGGAAACGAGAAACGAGTTAATGATTTCTTTTATAATTAACTTAGACTATCTTATTTCTCATATGAATGGTGCAATCGGTTGTCAAATGAAGTACTTTCTACAGAAACGAATATTGTTTTTCAGCCATTTTTTCAGCCATTTTTCAGTTGGGCATTAATAAGCAGTAGGCCTACATGAAAGAAATAGTTTCTCGATATTTGAAGAGTATTGTAATTTAATGATGTAAGAATCATTACATAAGTAGATCTACGAAGGTACTAGCAGGGATAATCCATTCATATTTAGTTAGTCTATAATACAAGGTCTATTGCTTTGATATTCGAGTGGGTATGCAAGATCAATTTGTAACAGTACAGTAGATTGAAACATTTATTATATCCTCCTCTAACTGTATCAGCTTTCTTTTCTCTATTTCGTTATCTTACTTCTTCAATTCATAATAGAATTGAAACATATTGCTTGATACTGATTCGGCTGTTCACATTGACTCAAATATCATTTCTTAACTAATCAAGTGTAAATGAGTGATAATAAAGGTCTAAAAGAACACGCCAGCCACATTTCAAAGTTTTCAAAACAGGCAATTTTAAGTTCTGTTGATGAACAAGTGAAATTCATCATTAATGCGACCAATGCTGTTCAGATTTCAGCTCAAATATCTCTCCAACCTACACTTTGTTTAACTTGTCAGCTTCCTCACTCCAATCTAGTTCGTTACCTCATCACTCAAATGTATTGAAACAAACTCCAATCAAAAGACTTAGCTCAGTAGATACTTATTGGAGTTCATTTTGATTGGAGACTGGATTGATTGCACGGCGAACTCACAGAGAAGTAAACAGAGAAGTCTTTACTTCTCTGTGGCGAACTGCAGTTTTGCTTTCATAGGAATATTCAATTAATACCATTACTGAGCGAACTTCTTGTTCTGTACTAGTAAAACTAAACTTCATCTGATATGAATAGAACAGTTGAAACCCGTATCAATGGAACCGTTTAGTTTAAAATAGTTAGAAATAGAGACGAATTGGTGAATAGAACTGTTGATAAAGTCACACAGCTACTAGCTGAACTTCATAAACGTCTGCATGTTTATAGCAGGATCCTTTTAACTTGTCATAAAACATATGATCGACGAGCGTATTATGACCGCAATACTTAACCTAAAATGCTGAATCTCGCAGATTATTGAAATGGTTTTTTAAAAAGTTATTCTTTGAAAGGTCTTCTTTAAAAAGGTATTTTAAAGGCTTGAAAGGTCTTTAAGACTTTTCAGTATTTTGATTATTGTGTTGAAGTCACTGTTTAATTATTACCAAATCAGCTGATTTCTGACTAGTTAAATGGATTGCGCTATAAGTTTTAATAGAATAAGACATGGTTGATCAGGAACCATTAGTCCAGCAGTCACCTGCTAACGCAACTTCAACGTTATACCAAAGAGGATGTTAGAAAACTTCTTAAGATGCTCTTTTCTAAGATCCTCTTTGGTTATACATACATATTATGTTATCAATATGTTACATATAACATAATTATCGAATATCACATAGGCTTTTACTATTATAACATCTAGTGGAACGGTCGTTCCACCACCCGTCCCCCCCGTGATACGAATGAAAGACCGGGACCACTATATATTCTGTAACGAACTTCCCTTTGATGTTCGCATGCCGCCATCTCAATTTACGCGGAAGGTAGTGAAAATTTTAAAATGTTGTAATGACATTATTTTCTTAGATTTTTGAGCGCTTTCATTTAAGATCAGAATGAACTTTCTACGATATAAATTCGCAAAGATACTATATACGTGTATTTTGTCATTTTACTAATTTTGGGATTTTTCAATTTTTTTCAACTTTGAGCACTTGATGTGAAAAATCTGTAATGAGTTGAGATTTCGGACTACCAAAAGCGATTGAAGACATGTTTAAACTATTTACATTTAAAATTTCAAATCATTTAATGCCCGATTAAGCTCTATAGCTCTGTCCGAATAAAAATTAAAGTTGCAATTTGAAGTTAGAATTTGAAGCTTTATCGAATGTAAACAGGGCCACCCAGGAACATGGCCTAGACACTGAAATGTGGCGTCACGGCTCAGAGGCCGGCCACTCCACCATACTGTTCATAAACAGCCACTGAGCACAACCAAGGTTGAATATTTAAATTTTTATTATTTAAAAATAAATAAATGGACCTCCTTACCCACCAAAAGGTAATTGTGCAGTTGAAATAAACTCGAGACGAGAAAACCAAACACGAATTCCAATTTTAATGCAGGGATGAGTTGTAAACATGAGTTGTTATGGACACGATGTGATGACGTCAGCTGCACGTTTAAATTCAGTGTCTAGCTAGACCATGTTCCTAGGTGGCCCTGATGTAAATGTTGCGATCCTAGCGGTTAAAAACTAAAAGTTTCACACTGTTGCCACCGCCAAATTCGACCTTTTCAATAATAGCCCAGTAAAATTGTCATCAAAATAGGGTCTACCTTGTATGAAATGGGATAGTCGGTTTTTAGTAATGTTTATGGTAGTCCTGGGATGCTAAATCCAAGTTTTAGACCTAGGCAAACTACCGGTTCATCTCCAAAAATCGTACAAAATGGCGTGAATTTTGCACTTTTTTATGTTTCCAATTTTCACCCTGAAGAATCTGTTTTTCATAGAGGACATTGTGCATATTTCTTAAAGTATATCAAATTACCTTCAATTTGAGACCAAATTTATCATTGTATGCCCAACCGTTTGCGAGATACAGCTCTTCAAAGTTCATAAAATTAACGAGAATTTACCCTTTTTTCAATTTTTCGCAATTTTGACCCTGAAGAATCACTTTTTCATATAGGACATTCAACATAGGGTTGAAAGTAAATTTAAATACCTACAATTTGATACCTGATTGGTTATTGTAGGCCCAACCGTTTGCGAAATACAGCTCTTCAAAGTTCATCAAATTATCGTAATTTTTCACTTGTTTTTACATTTGGTCAATTTTGACCGTGAAGCATCACTTTTCGAATGTGACTTTCAGCAAAGTTTTGAAAGATAATTTAAGAATCTACAATTTGAGACCAAATAGATTATTGTAGACCCAATAGTTTGCGAGATGTAGGCCTTCAAAGTTTATCAAATTGTTGAATTTTTCCACTTTTTCTACATTTCTTCAATTATGACCCTGAAGAATCATTTTTCCATATAGAACATTCAACATAGTTTTGGAAGCTGATTCAATTACCTACAATTTGAGACCAAATTTGTTATTGGAGGCTCAACTGTTTGCGAAATACAGCTCTTCAAAAGTTCATTGAATTATCGTAATTTTTCATTTTTTTTTGAATTTTGACCGTGAAGTATCACTTTCTCATATATGACATCCAACATATTTCTTAAAGTATATTAAAATACCTACAATTTGAGAATTAATTGGTCATTGAGGGCCTAATAGTTTGGAAGATATAGGCCTTCAAGTAGATTAGTAGAAGTCTATTCACATTTAAAATTTCAAATCATTCAATGTCCGATTAAGCTCTGTAGCTCTGCCCGAATAATAATTAAAGTTGCAATATTTGGAATTTGAAGTTTTAAAGAATGTAAATGTCGCGTCAATTCAACAATTTTAGCAATTAAAAGAAATAAAACTCTGACAGGAAATAGAAAAATTGAATCGTTCATTTTAGAATCATTAATGGGGAAAATTTGAGAATTTTGTTCCTGGAATGTATAATAATGGTGTTGGGCAAATTTTTACAAGGATTTCATTTTTCGATTACAAAATATTTTTTTCATCAAAAGTGGTCATGTGACCTATCGTAATGGGTTAAAATTTCAATCTAAATTCAAAATCTCAATCTTATTTAACAAACTTTGTGGATAACTGCTTATACATGAATTAAAATGTTGCTACAATGATATGTCGTTAAAGTCTGGATAGTAAATGATAACGTGTGATGCAACAGACACAGTCACAACGTCTTGTTTGTTCATTCAGTATTAACCATAACTGGCTCACTTATAGCTAGAATAATTTTGTAGCACCCAAATAGTGAGGATAAAATATCTTTTATCAAATAACATGGCATTTCACTGTTAAAAAAAAAATTAACTCTCTCCCCATCCATTGTGTTTGCAGTGTTATACAGTACCTCTATAACAAGAAGGTGATTAAAAAAAAAACTGATATCCTCTCAAAAAATTCTCCAAAAAAGAATTCGTCACCCGTCCCCTACCCCCGACCCTATTGAAAAAGCTGGTGTGGAAACTAAAATTTGTGTACCAAAGAAAAAATCCAAAATTTTTTTATAAGCTTTCAGTAAGAAAATGTTTTGATATAGTCAAATAAGAAACCCGTCTCCCTCTGCAATATACATTTATACATACAATATAATAATTATGTGTAGCCAACCCAAACAAAAATGAAAACTCTGTTCTGGAAGCCATTGACATTGAAGAAAAAATTTGGAAGAAATTTTGGGGGAGGGCGAGAGCGCTCAATAATTTAGAAAGTTCATAAAACTTGTTAGCTCTAACACTGAGAGTATGATTCCTGAAAGTTTAGCATATTTCTAATTCGTGATTTTGGTGAGATTGAGTGCCCTCGCCCTCCCAAAATTTCTTCCAAATTTTTCTTCAATGTCAATGGCTTCCAGAACAGAGTTTTCATTTTTGTTTGGTTGGCTACACATAATTATTATATTGTATGTATAAATGTATATTGCAGAGGGAGACGGGTTTTATTTAGGTTATATCAAAACATTTTCTTACTGAAAGTTTATAAAATTTTTGGATTTTTTCTTTGGTACACAAATTTTAGTTTCCACACCAGCGTTTTCGTTAGGGATCGGAAGAGACGAATCTGAGAATTTTTGAGAGGATTTGACTATTCCCTGACCATGCACTGTATAGCAATAAACCTATCCAGCTATGGGGTACACTACAGAGACTGTATAATAACAGTGTGGTCATTAATGTGAAAAGTGAGTTGTCATAAAAGTAAGTTGGAACATATTTTTACCCGCATCCGCCATACGTTTTTGAATTTTGTTATGATATTATACGCAAACACGAACCCAATCACCCATTTTTTAAACTTATTTTAAGAGGAATTATCGAAAACAACTTTTCTAACATTAAGAATAGTCTCTCTACTCTTGGTATTACTTTGAAAGCTTAAAATGATGGGAACTAATACTGGTAAAGGAAAAATGTAGGTTAGAAGTGAATCACTTATCATTGCATAATTATGATTTGTTTTTCATTCCAATGCAAATCTTATAGGAATTGGCAAAAATATGGTGGATTTATCGGAGCTAACCAATCAAAAGTGTGACATGCAATGTCCACACTGTTACTATACACTCTCTGTATATCGTGTATTCTAGTATTCCTGGGAGCATCAGTGCACCCAAAACGAACAAACATGTATATGTTTCATGTCACGTGTGCTGTGCTCGTTTGATTCCAAAACCAAACTTGTTTTCTACAGCACGGTATATAATTATTATCTTCCTCTACATACCGTGCTCTACAGTATCCCTTCTGCAAAGAACTCCTTTCGCTGTATAAAACTTATTCTTCTATAATATTACGGTTATACAGTTTAAATAGATTTGGAATACATTATCTCACCTTTTTCCAAGATTTTATCGTTTGAATACGTGATTATCTCCTCAATTGGACATCAATATCTTCCGCAGTTTATTGAATAGTTAACAATTCCAAATGAATTTTTTATATATCTGCAGTCTACACCTTAGTAAGCTGACTGCCAATTTTTCAACATTCCGAATTCATGCTTATTATGTACCAACAGAATATAATAATAGAATAATATTCATTTATTTATATCTACCAACAGAATTTAAGCAAGAATTTATCAACAATATAAGCGGGAACCTAGGCAGCAAGCACTCGGGAAGAAGAAAAGTTGGTTCCCACTTTCACTGCTCACTTGTAATGCTAATTTACAGGGTTCAACACCGCGAGATACTTAGCAGTCTTTTAATTAAAACCAAGACTGTCGCCTGTCATAGGTCTCCTCCTAAGAGGTCGAATCTAAGTAGACTTTCAGGAGAACGGGAACTCGGAAGAAGTGGAGGAAATCTAGAGGGGTGACTTAAGAAGAAAGTGGCCCTTGAGTAGAAGGTCTAAAGGGGGGCTCGGAGAAAAAATGGACCTCCTTGAGAAGGAGGCCTTGAAAAGTAGACCTGTGGAGAAGGTTTAGAGTAAGGACTTAGAAAGTAGACTTTGAGGAGAAGGAGGACTTGAAGAAGTGGAATTTTTGGAGAAGGACTAAAAAGGGAGTTAGAAGAAAAGTAGACCTAAGAAGGACTTGGAAACGAAGCAGCACTCTCCAGCGTTCGAGGTCTTAGACCTGTGGAGTATCCCTGATGAGTCAATTGATTTCTAATTAGGACATGGTATAATTTCCCCCACCCTATCACGCCCTCCTCCCCCCCCCCGCGATGAAATGCTTGTGGCAGGTTTCCAGCACTTCGTTCTGGCTAAATTGATTAGAAAGCTGTTAAGGTAATGAAGTTCCACACTTCCTTTCACTCAATCTTATCTAGCATCTCTCTCGCTTTAGCTCGACCTTCATCTCCTCTCTCCGCTCTCTCACTCCCTTTCTATCTCATTCCCTAGAACTATTACTCATCAAGAAGTGTCTCTCTTGATCTTTCTTGTGACCTTTTTCTCCTCGTTGAATTTTTCTTTCATCTTTTCACTATTTTTTTCTTCCTGTTCCCCAGTGACCTACTCCGTCAATCACTCCCCGACTCTTGCTATTCATTATCTAGGTATTTCATTTTATTTGCGGTAGGCTATTGAAACAGATTCTTGTTTGATACTCCCTCATCTTATAACTTACTCTGGCCCTCCTCTTCTTATCATCTCATTCTCTTCGCAACTTCTTCCGCTTCCTCATGCTTTGCATTCTTTCTACTTCTTATGTCTCCTACTACATCTTTATATTTACGTTCTTGTACTTCTTCTGTTCTTGTACTTTCGATTATCCATTCTTTCTTCCTTTGTTTTTTCCTTGCTCGCCATTTCATCAACGTTTTCCATTTCATGCATATTCATCCTCATTCTCATTAAATCTCCCAGTACTTCAATCCATTTTCCTCAACCTTTTATTCTTTATTACACCCCCTCCCCTTCAATCATCTTGTCATTCTTCCACTTCTTTTCCCCTTCATGATTTTCCTCCTTCTTTTCTTTCTCTTCACCATCTCCACTCTAATTCTTTATTTTTTTTTCTTCCACTTATTTCTCTTTCTTCTAACTTTTTTCACCACTCCATCTTATTCAATCACCTCCTTTCTGGTTTATTGAACTTTTTCCCGACAGTATTGTTTGAATTGGGTGTTAACAGAGGGTCGTGTGCTGGAGCAATACTCTTATGGCCTTCTACTAACAGTAGTGGGGACATGAAACTGTCAACAAAGATTACCCGAGAGTTTACGTTTGGTTGAAGAGATTTATTCTTTGTTTGAAACTTCGAACATCCTTCTATTCCGTCTCAAAGTTGTGTGTTTGTTTCAAGTGGAAATGCTATGCTCGCTCGCTCTCTGCTTGTAGATCTCAAATTTTCTGAAGTGCCATGTTTGAAGTGAAGAAAGAGAGACAAACCAGTGTAGAAAGAAAGGGAAGAGGAGAGAAGAGGAAGAAGAAGAAGAAGAAGAAGAAGAAGAAGAAGAAGAAGAAGAAGAAGAAGAAGAAGAAGAAGAAGAAGAAGAAGAAGAAGAAGAAGAAGAAGAAGAAGAATAAGCAGAAGAATGAGAAGAAGAAGAAGAAGAAAAGATAGAGTGACAGTAGATTGAGTAAAAAGGGAGGATATCTCTTGAAAAAAGACAAATTCTCAAAGTAAAGGAGGAAAATAGGGATTAGGAATGGTATATAAACTAGATGAGATAGAAGATGAGATTCAAAACAGTGGAATAAATTCAGGATAGGTTTAGAAGAGAGAGGAAAAACAAGAGAATAATGAGTTCTGTGGGGGAAAAGAAGAGGAGATGGGAGTGGAAGTCAAGTGTGGGAAGAAGAACAGAATGTAAAAATGACAGAAGAAAAGTGAGGGTGGAGAGAGAACCCGGAGAAATGAAGCAGAAGGAAAAGAAAGAGAAGTAAGATCAGATTATGAAGAGAGATGAAAAGGATGGAAGGAGGGAAAGAGATGGATGAATAAGAAAAGGCAGGAAAGAGGATAGAAGAAAAGGAGAAGAGGGAGTGGAAATGTTTGCAAGAGAGAGGAATTAGAAAGAGGAGAGGGAGAAACAAAAGAATAAGAAAGGAGGAGGAAGAGAAAAAGAAGTAGAAGAGAAAAATAAGAAGAGATTGAGAAGGAAGTAAAAGAGAAGAAGAAGGGACAAAGAGAAAGAAAGAGGAGAAGAATCTGGAGGAGAAAGAGGAGAGAAAAATGAGAAGACGATCCAGAAGGGCGAAGAAATAGAAGATTGAATGTTTTAGGAAAGATATGAAAGAAATTAGGAGTGAAAAGAGTGCGAATTCATTAATAACATGAAAAGGAGACAAGTAGAGAAGAAGAATAAAGCGAAGACGAGGAAGATACAGATAGAAGATGACAGAATAAGAGGAGGAAGAGAGAAGAGGCGAGACAAGATTTATCTTCACACTCAAGTGCTCTAGTCCACAGAATTGTTGAAAGATGCTGCCGTGCTGAAGCATTTTGTTGGAGACTCCTCACAATGTTGATATAAAGTCTGTTTTCTCATCTCCCTCCCACCCCTCTTACACCCTCCCCCATTCTTTTTACACTCGTTCGTCTGTCTTGCGTGCTTTGTTTATTAAGTTCACCAGTTTCATCTTTTTCCCAGTTTATAACTTTCCAATAAACAGTCTGTGTGTGAGTGTTTGAGTCTGTCTTTTATGAAGTATTATTCGTGTTCGTTCGGATCCATGTGGAACGTTTTGGAGCGGTTGTAAATTTTACTATGACGTGAGTTCGCGCCAAACAGTAGTCGATAGGAATAGTGAAGAATAGAACACGTGTAGGATTTCTACCCTAGAATATGGAAATGTAAGAGAATACGAGTAGAATAGTATAGTGCAAACCTTAAATATGGAAATGCATTTTTTCTAGAATCGAGTTTACGGTGTGAGCGTTACAGGTTCAATCAACGAGTTTTCTCACGGATTTTTCAGCTGTTCCACAAGCGTCAACTTGAACGATTTGCATCAAATTAGGTCAGGGTAAACTCTTGCACAGAAAACAACTTGAACAGAAGAAGAACAAACCACAGAAGAACAACTTGCACAGTTGATCAATAGAAACGAACAGTAGTAAAAGCAGAGAGCAATAGGAAAGTATGAAGCATTTTTACATTTTTATCGAATTTTGTTTCAAGATCAAAGTCACTACAAGCATAAAGAAACCATTACGCAATGTGCAATGCTATCCCTATGCTAAAACGTTATTGGCTTATTCATTACAAATTCACACAATCTAGTTTATTCAGGCCTAATTCACACAGAACAGTTATCAGTTGAAGAAATAGCTCGGACCTTCTACGCTTCCTCCATACATACAAATTGTCCACATCAACTTTATTTGTTTGTATAGAGTTGACAGTACCCAAACCCATGTTCCCACCTGACATTCTTACAAATTCATTCGAAATTCAAAAACCATCTATCCATCGATAAAAGTTTTCGAACTAAAAAGAAAAGAATGCACTATGCTTCTAAAATTCTAATTACTTCAAATTGAAGTACCACCATCTCATTCATTATTACTTTGAATCATTGTTCTCGTAATGTACTGACAAAACTTCAAATTTATCACGTTCTCGTTCACAAACCACCTAAGAAGTTCACTTAAAAAGCAAAGGAAAGCCAATCCTTGTCCCGTTGCGCACACGGCCTGTGTCGACCAATAGAAACAGAGCGCTCACTGCTCTCAGGTACGTGTAAATATTTTGTGAGTCGATGTGATTTACAAGTGGGCCGTCAGCTTTATTCTGACCCAGCTAACCTGAGTGTGCGGAATTTTATTTGCCTATTCGACGCGCTGTCGATTATTTATGACTCGTTGGTGAAGAGGGGGGGGGGCATGGAAAACTGGTAGGAGGGGGTATCGAGAAAAGAAAAGCAGAAAAGCATGCAGCGCGTCAACTGAAAGCAATATTTCAGGGAGGCTACTATCATCGCTCATGGCTTGATAATCTTTTTGGTGTGAGGCAGGACCTCACACGCACGCACGCTCGTTGACCGGCGTTAAATTCATCGCACCAACCTGCACAGAAAGCTTCAAGCATCAATTTATAATGCGCCATTTAAATTCCACACCCACACCCATAAAGATTCACTGCAACCTCTTCGAGTTCTAAAAATGCACCAACAGTTTGCATATCATTAGCGGAATTGCATGTGATGCCAACTAGCAGAGCTGAAGAAAACTAATAAATATATCATGCTGTAATACATTATGTACAATCATATGTAAGTATGTACAGTAGTAGCTTTGTGGTACTGTTTTTGCCATGCTAGTATGTTATTCGTGGGGTAAAATAATGGGTTCAGTAAATCAGTTTGGACGGTTTTATAGGTGCTGGTATGGGAATGGTTTGTGGTACTTTAATATTTTTAAATTTTTTATTCGTCAGCTATTAAAATACAGTCATGGATGTTGCAGTGTATTATTAATGATACAGAAATTTATTTTTAGAGTAATGCTGACCGAATATCTAGATAGAATTGAACATTTCTTTTATTAGTCAGCTATAATACAGTTCTGAATGAGGCAGTAGATTGTTATGATACAGATACAGATGATAATGATACAGATCTTTAACATAGAAATAATGCTGAATGAAGATCCAGAGAGAATCCATCTATATCTTTTTCAAGTCAGGTATTATTATACTGTATACATGATAATAATAATAACAGAGAAGTTTCTATTGAGAACAGAAACTGACTGATACCAGCAATAGATCACTGACCGAGAATCATTATTTCCAAGTCTCAAAAATTTCAATACCATAACTGCTATTTGACCTTTACCAAACGACAAGGCCGTACAAAATGAATTGGTCTGATGAATACAATAGCCTAGTGAAAATTCTCAGTTATGACAGCTATATATAGCAGCTATAATTCTATAGTTGTTTGCAGCGGCTATTTGACTTCCGTAAGTGATCAAAGTCTTAATGAAAATGATAGTAGAAAGACCGACAACAATTGAATTGATTAAAATGATGATAGAATGGACGACTACTATTAAATTGATTGAAATTGGAATGATATGGAGTATTTGCATCATTCTCTTTATTAATGAACGCCGATAGTGGAGTTCAAGAATGTGTTTTACAGAAGTCAAAAGAATTTCATATTTTGTGCGCTCTCTTGATATTGTTGTTTTAGACTTGGTACCTACTCTCTCTATTAATAATGAGGTTGTTCCTTACTTTATCAGAATATGATAGTACATTATTGCACTGATAATCACAGAAGTAAAGCACAGATGTGCGTTTTTCATTTCGAATTGAACTTAAAACATTTTTAACCTTTTTAAACTTATATGAATAACCACTTGACATCAACTAATAAATTCCTGCTGGGGACAGGTAGAAGCCTAAAGTTAGAGGTGGAGAAACTGATGAAGCAACCAGTTCAACAAACAGTGGAGCAACCGGTGGTCGACGTTTCAAAATTCTGAGATTCTTAAAAAAATTTTTCACCAATGTGTTTCTTTTAATAATTATAAGAACTTGGAATGATGTTAGACCTTTTGGACATCCAGCTCCCCCTTTATACTACGTTTCCCTCCTTCTTCATTTTTTCTTTATTTTCCCATCATGATTCGTTCCTGGATCTCCTTGTTCCCTTACTCTCTCTTCCTTTTTTTTCTTGCCATACTTCGTTCTCCATATTCGTGTTTTCTACTTTTTACATTTTTCCAACTCACTTCTTCCCTTCTCCCTTCAGTTTTTCACTTTTCCCTTTCATTTCTTCTAATTCTCCTTCCCCTGTGCCCTCAGCTCTTTTCCATCGACTTCCTCCTCTTCGTCTTCCTTATACCACTCTCTCCTCTCGCTCCTCCTCCTCCTCCTCTTACTACCACTCATCCTCCCTCTACCATATCCCCCTCATCCTCATCCTCACACACACACACTGACATGCACAACCTCACCACTTCCCTGTTCAATTGAGAGTCCCATTCCTGCTTTGTTCTGTGCTGTACAGTGTTAGGCCTTTACTATTATATAGCTGTACCATTTTGGTAAGTTATTGTTCCCCACAGTCAATTGAAACAGACAATCGCATTACAATCATCGCCATAATATCAGTCATAGCTTTGCTTTGGTGGTTGTCAGGCGGGCGGTGGGAAGGGGGGGTGGTTTTGATAATAGCCAAGGGGTACCGTCAAGTTGAATTGCAGTTTTAATTCATTAATGATGACAGTTATACAGGGTGTTTCTAAAATAGACCGACAAACTTCGTGAGCGGTTTCCTGACATTGAAATTAAGAAAAACGTTCCAGTAAAAATGGGTCCTAAAATGCTTTGTTTCCCCCCTAGTCGCCATTTTGTTTTTTCACTTTTTATTTTTTCCTCCAGAATGGTTTGACTAATTTTGTTGAAATTTGGCATAGTCAAGGACAACAAGATGAAGGTCTGCTGTAAAAAAATGAACCAACTTTATCTGACAAATATTTAAAAATGGCGGGTATTTGAAATTTTCAATTGAAATAACTCGAAAACTTGTGGTTGCCCACCATTAGTACATTAATGATACGAAGAGGTTATTGGCAAATTACCATCCTAATACAGAATAGAATTGTCTATTGTCTACTCGGGAAATATCTATTCCATAGAGTTGGAATATCTAGTGGTACAAAACTTGTACAAAACAGTTGAAATAATAAATCTTGCAAAACTAGTTCAGAACAGTTGAAGTATTTACAAGCAAAACAAGTATAAAACAGTTAAGATATCAAATGAAGTGAAGTAATATTATTCATTACGGATATTGCAACAAAGTTATGGAATGAAGTGGAGTAATATAACTGAAACTGAAACAAAGCTGAGCACTTGGTGTAATGTCACAACCTTCTTAAGCTACACAACTTTGTGTATTATAAAACGTTGAGGACGTCAAGTTCAATGAAGGTCCAATAACTTAGAACTTGTACCATAATCCTGTTAAGTTGTGCTTTAAGTACGGTTGCAAGCGTCTTCTACTTGTACTTAACATTGTGAAACACTTAACGCAAGACATCGGTTGTTCGCTGGGTGGCAAGTTCGCTTTTGATGTTGCTTCTTGTTGCAAGCAAGTTGGTGGGTGACCTAAGCTGCAGCTCATTTTGCTAATAGGGCAGGCTTTGTCAACGGGCGAGCTTTACGCTCCAAGGACAACAGTCGATGTCCATTGTTTTCGTCGTCTACTTGTTCTTCGTTACTCATATTCTTTCCTTAATACTCTACTTTGTTTCCACTTATTTCTCATATCATTCATTCTTTTCTTTCCTGCTTCGTCATCTTCTTTCTCTCCTTGCTCTACTTGTTTTCCTTCTCATGCTTTTGTTTTTCCTGCTCTCCTCCTAATAAAATTCCTCCTTCTTGTTTTTCTTTCTAGTTTTTCCTTCTTCTTATTCTTGTTCTTGTTCTTTTTCTTTTTCTTCTTTTTTCCTCCTTCTTCTTCTTCTTCTCTTCTTCTTCTTCTTTTTTTCTTCTTCTTCTTCTTTTCTCATGCTTTTTTGCTTCCTTCTTCTTCTACCTCTTTCTTCTTCTTCAACTTGTCTCTCTTTTCCTTAACATTTCCTTCCAGTTCTCTCTATTCTTTCTTTCATTCTTTTTTCTTCTTTTTCTCTTCACGTCATCTTCCTTTTCCGTTCTCCTGTTCATTTCTTCTAAGTTGTCTACACGCGATCTCACTACCCTTTCTTCTTTTCTGGACATCATCTCTACTCTCATCACTCTACCTTTCTGTTCCATCTCTTCTATCCCTTCTTCTCCTCTTCTTGGTGACCTCACTATTTCTCCTTCCTTTTCTCCGCATTCCCTTTTTTCCTCTCCTCGTTTGCTACCTTTCTAGTTTCTTGTTGTCCTCTTTCTCTATCGTTCCCCTCTCTTTCACTTCTTCGTTTCCTTTTGCACATTCCTCTTTCTCTTCTTTTTCAGCTTCTCATAAATTTCCTTCTTTTTCATCCTATATCATTACTACTCTTGCCTCCTTCTTCACTTATTTCTCCTCTTCAAATTTCATGCCTTTTTCTGTTTCCTGTTCTGTCTTACCCCCTCCATCTGCTTCTCCTTTCTATCACATTCCTGTTCAACCTCCGCATCTACCTTACCCTTCTTTCTCCTCTCAGGTTTTTGTTCTTCTGCACTGCAACAGTGGCAAAGAGCTTAGTGGTGAGGAAGGCACACACCACACTCAACGAGCTAGTAAACAAGTGGAGAGTGGACATTCAGGCGGGCATGCATTGGAGTGTCTTTGACGCTGTAAAACAGCCCTGGATAACCGAGATTGTGATCTTTATATCTGGTTGGAGGGGGGGTTCTAACGGTGGATGGTCCTCTCCCTTAGGATTAGACAAGGCACAACAAACTCTACTGATCTCTCACTTTTTACTTTTTTCATTCTCCAACTTTTGTCTTTCTCTCTTACTCAACACTCCTCTGCCCTGAAACAGATAATTTTGCAACTCTTTTATTTTCTCTTTCTAGCAAGTTCGCCACCCCTTTTAACCTGGCTATAAACTGGGAACCCCTCTGAAAACGGCAGTTTGATACACATTAGTGAATGAGTATGCGACAATGCTCTATAAGTTGTAAGTTGCAGTTGTAATAACTACTGGTGGTGCAAAATTGTTGTGTTAATTTCTCTTTTTTCTTCACCGATTCGTTTTTCTATAATGTTGCTGTTATAAGGCACAATGAAATGAGCACTGAAATGTAATAAGTCTTCAAAAAATTGAGTTCAGAACCCAAAAAGTTGGAGATGAGGTAGAATAATAAAAGAAAGAATAAGAGGGAAGGAAGAAGTGAAGAGAGGAAGAAGAATGAGAAGGGGAAAGGAGAAGAGAAGAAGAATAGAAGAAGAAGAAGAAGAAGAAGAAGAGTAGTAGAAGAAGTGAAGCAAGAAGAAGAGAGTAGAAGAAGGACAGAAGAAGAAGAAGGAAAGAAGAAGAAGAAGAAGGAAGAAGAAGTTAAGAAGAAGAGATGAGAAGAAGAAGAAGAAGAAGAAGAAGGAAGAAGAAGAGAAGAAGAAGAAGAAGGAGCAGCAGCAACAACAACAACAACAAACAACAACAACAACATGAACACTTTGTGATAGATTAGATTACATATGAAACCAAATTTCAAAACAACTTATTATTGAAGAACAGTTCTAAGGTTTTAAGAAATGCCAATTATATTTCATTCCATGTGATTACCAACACACAGCATGTTCAGACTGTTCAAACACTCACCCATTGATCTATCGAAAAGTCACCGCACATCGAGGCTACATGTTCGTATGCACCGAGTTGTGTTCAGTCAATCGTATGCCAGCGATGTCACTGCACTTCCTGCACACAATGCACATTGCACCGCGCTGCATGTATGCAAGTGACGTCACTATCAGACTGCATTCTGCTGCCACATGCTGTCACTTGTGTGTGTGTGTGTGTGTGTGTGTGTGTGTGTGTGTGTGTACTGATTGTGTGCAAACAATGCTGACTAGATAATACTGATCATGTCATTAGTGTCAGTTATGCATCGAGGAGATATATTACAATGAGAATGTGACTGTAATCATATATTAGATATAGGAGGTCTAAATTTTTTGCTGTACTATGTGACAAATAAAGGTCAACCATGCGAGAGACCAAAAGGTTCATCCTAGCTTTAATCATCGCTTCATTGCAGCGAAGCTGAATTTATGAAACTAGTATGGCCTTCTATTCAAGTTATTTTGATCATTATAGCTCATTTTACGGGAGACAGGTCTTCCATAACAATCATTTCAAGGATCTCAACAATTCAATTGAATCTCTATAGTGACCTGAATAGAAAATAATAGTACATGTTGTAACTGTTTTATATTGTATGTGTCCCGTGACGTCAGGATCAAGTATAGTCAAATGTGTCACAAGATAAGAGAGCTATGTGATGGACTATAGTCATGCATCAAAGACGAGATCTCAACCACTTATGTAACACTTGGCTCAGCTTACGTGACTGGGCATGTCAAAATTGTATGGCTCATCCAGGGTACTGATATTTTAAAATAAATTTAATGTATCAATTGGGATTGCCAAGACAGGTGTAAGGACAACTAGAAAACCCAGTATTCAGGTGAAAATTGGAGTATATTCTCCTGTCTTTCAACAGAATAAACAAAGCAGTAACTCGATCAGTTAAAATGAATTGTTACAAATTTCATTAACTATCGTTAATAATAATAAGTGTTACAAAATATATTTTTCGGTAGAGCGGGTGAGTAGTTGGCCTGGCAAATGAGATAATACAGAATTCTAAATTTATGAATGTCTTAACTACTAGACCATGAGCTCATGTTTCACGGCATGATACCCCTCCCACTATTTCACTTTAAAAAGAGGCTTTTCGCGCCTTTGGCCAAAGGATTAAAAGAAACGAGATCCTGTATTGCAGCCTGATCCTGGTAGAGAGGGTCATCTCACGATACTGCTTGACCATGGTTTATAATAGCGACTTGAATTTAATCAATTATATATTGCCACAAGAACAGTTTGAAAACATTAAGATTGAAAAAATAACTGATTACATTTTAAAAACAGTTGAACTGCACGTATAAAGCCTGAAGGAGTCTCAAACGGAAGAGAATTACCTTGCTAAGAATTCGAAGGAAACAGAATTTTCAACAGAACTTTTAATGAAATGAAATCATTGCTGTGAAGCATAATTTTAAAGTTCTGACGACGTCCAGTACAAAGTACAAAAACAATAACCATTTAAATAAAGTATTATATATAATACAAAATAACATATACGTTGAAATTCTTTCAATTTTATTTTTATTTTTGAAGATGCCTTTTAAAAATATTCTTTACTTCAACTCCACAAATTCAAAAGGTGAACTGAAAGTTTATTGCTAAATTAATATACATCCAAATATTTTATGCCATAGAATAACTGACTCCAAAAATAGTATAATCTCATATACACAAATATTTCCAAAATATATTGCTCTGTTCGTGAAACCACCGAAGAGACCTGTATATACATCATTTCACCGGCTTGGGGATGATACTTTTGGTGAGTACAAAATAATAATATGCATTATTTAATAGCAAGTTAACATATGAGGGAGGTATATTACATTTTATAAATAATTGATGAATCATAATTTTTAATGATTTTATTGGCATTGACATCTTTCAGTAGATGATCCATATAGGCAGTGGTGTGTTTTGATATTTTTGGATGAAGGTTATGGCCATCTTCAATATTTGGATTTTTCAATTACATAAATTAACATCAAGGAATATAAATAAATATACAATGTTATATGAGTCAGAGATTTTTGGTGGTGAGTCGGAGCTTGCTTCCTTGTTATCTTTATTTTATCAATATTGAGTACTGCTAAATTAGGTCAGCTTACCGTTAATTATGCTATCTATTATAATACCAGCACTTAGTGGTCATTGACAATATTTTATTGAGGCTTTATTTGGTTGCCAGAATTTGTATCGTGACAATGTAGTTTGTAGGCTATGTATCAAATAATCTATTCTTGAAATAAATTGTTCGGCAGTAGCCTACGAGGAAAACAATGGAACCATTTCATTCTGTAAAATTGTACTTTGAAAATTTTATACTCCTTTTTCTTATTGAATATATTCAAAGATGTCATGAAATCATAAATAACGAATGATATTCTAATTATTTGTCACCTAATATTAATATTAAACTATGTTGAAAAATTAAAATAGCTATTTCATGAACAAAGAATCATTTTCGAGTTCAAAAATGGTAAAAATAATTGTTTCCAGATTGATTTCTACTGTACTTGGTCGCCGATCAGATATTAATAAAATAAACCATAGACCTAACAGGAGATAATACTCATACAAACTGATACACCTTCTTGCATTACGCCATATAACTTACTGTATTGCTTTCGGATTAATTGAAAATTGAATATGAATCCAATTACAAAATATAACTTCTTTGTAATGATCATGATATGGTCGAGTGCCATGATCAGAGCATAAAAGGCTTAGGAATGAGTTTGTATTATAATTCAGAATATTGGGGTTTGTATTATAATATTTTCTATGTTAAACCAACGGATTATTGATGGAATTATTTATGAATGGAAAAGAGAATGGTAGGCTATTCGAGCTGTAGTGGTTGTTGGAGGGGGGAAGCTTAGTTGCATGCTGCCTCTGATCAAGTTTGAAAAAGCGGCTTAGTGCTAACGGTTGACCGTAAATTAAATACTCGCTGATGTAAACGCCTGTTAATCCAGCACGTTCGGTAATCCGGATTACATGTGAACACAAGTCTCACTGATCGGTTTTGTTATTTTATTCCTACCATGGTTGAGGATAGAGAATTTTTATTATGATAGGAAATGTATAGATGTTATTAGAGTTATTATTTTATTGTGAAGGAGTGGAATTATATCTATATAATTATTATGAAACAGTAATTACAAACTGAATCTTCAATTATTATAAATTTCGCAGTACTTATTTCATTGAACAAAGGGTGAGACATAAATTATTATAGTACTGTCTCACAGTAAGGTATTAGGTATATTATAATTATAAAGTTTTACATAGTTCTAGGTAAATTCTATCGATTCTTCTCATTATTCGAAATCGATTTGACAGATGAGAGAGTCACGCATACAGTGATTTCCATCCCATTTTTAAAAATAAAGTAATTTTAGTCACACCTCCCACTGTTTCAAAAATTCCCACCTCGGAAAATATTGGAATATTATCTAATTTCAGAACAGAGAGTTTGATAAGAAATTTGGAAAAATAGTCAGTCAAGGGAGACTGTTCGAGAGAGATTGTAAAGTAATTATTTTGAACTCAATTTGAAACTTTTGGTTGTTTTGAAGATGAAGTTAATTTTGTGATGTTTAGTACAATAAGGCAAGGCGTACACTGGTTAGTCAAAACAAGGCAAGACGAGATTAGTCACGCTTAGTCACAGTACTTCACATAGTTGCTCTCTGGCTGCAACACACATCCTGTGGTCATTGCATCGGTGTGCTGCTTCCGGTGGCCAGCCGGTATCACTGTAACTAAACGTGACTAATTTCGTCTTGTCTTGTCTTGAATAACCGGTGTACGCCTAGCCTTAGTTTTAATACCACCATGTTTATTGATACTGGCTACATCTAACTAGATAAACTTCGAATAATATTCTAACAAAATGCATTCAATAATATTGATTACTTAAAACTTAATCCACACAATTAAAACAGAATTATTCAATTTTTTCACTTCTCCATTATTCCCCCTCCCTTCGCATGACTACTAGTGCTAATATGTTTTTCAAATACTCTATATCATCTTAAGTTATTTTAGTTGATATTGACTATTTTCCAACTCAGTACACTCAATTTGAGAAAAATATATAATTCAATTTCAATTCACATTTTCCTTTTCCCACTCTCTTTTTTATTTCTTACTAGTCTACTGCTTTGGCTACAAGGTGTTCTCATTTGGGTGGTTTTTAACGAATACTGCAATTCCAATCGTTTTGTAAGGAAAAATCTATTTAATGATAACAGAACTATTTAATTTCATACGTTTACCTTATTTTTTGTGTCCCCCTCCCTTCCACTACCTCCGTATGAAGGTACCTCCGTTCTCACTACCACTCTTGGAAACCGATGAATCTGAATTGGTGAACATCTCCAAACACTGCAATCTCATCCAAATTTTTTGCTTCGGAAAAGAATCGTTTCCAGCACACCTGGGGTCCAATTCAATGGAAATTGCTGTTTACTGCAATAAAATGCTACTTCCTTTTTTAACATTACCGTGCACAAACCTCCCATCCCCCCGCCACGCTCCTATCCCACAAACATTGTTGTTGATTATTCTGAATAATTCCAAAGGAGACAATCTTATTCGGCTCTGTGTGTTTGGAGAGCGGCCTGCCTGCCTGTCCCGCGAACAGAGAATTAAACAGTTTTCCGGTAATGGTACTAGCTGAGACAGTATTGTTAGATGAGATAAAATGGAATGAAAGAGGTGTGATGACACAATGGGGAAAGAATGAGGAGGAGAATAACATGGAAAGAGAGAGAAAGAAGCAGAAGAAGAAGAAGAAGAAGAAGATGATGAAGATGACGATGGAGATGAAGATGGAGATGAAAATGAAGATGAAGATGAAGAGGAACCTGAAGATGAAGATGAACATGAACATGAAGATGAACATGAAGATGGAAGTGGAGATAGAGATGAAAATCAAGATTGAGATGAAGATGAAGATGAAGATGAAGATAAGGATGAAGATAACGATGAAGATGAAGATATGAAGAATTGTTGCAGAACAGATGAACGCCAATATCAATAAAAAGAAGCGGAAAGCTTACAGGAAGGAAGGAAGGTTATAGAGAATTCAGTTAAAGGGAATGAATTAATAGAGAAAGTAGAACAACGGTGAAGTGGTGGAGAACATAAAAAATAAATGAGAGAGAGAAGTACAATAGTATAGTAGTGGATTAAAACAGAGAATAATCAAAGAAAAGGGGCAATTGAACTCCAAGTATGTTTCTTATCTCATCAAGGTGGAAGGACGAAGAATGCTAGGATTAGAGGTGATGGAATTGAAGCAGAAACAGAGAAAAAAAGCATTAGTGGAATATGGTGTGGAAACAAAAGGTGATCAACAAGTAGAGTAAGGGTAGATAGTGGAGATTAAGAAAATACATTCATAAGAAGAAGAAGAAGAAGAAGAAGAAGAAGAAGAAGAAGAAGAAGAAGAAGAAGAAGAAGAAGAAGAAGAAGAAGAAGAAGAAGAAGAAGAAGAAGAAGAAAAAGAAGAAGAAGAAGAAGAAGGGGAAGAATTGTAAAAATACAATTTTGAATTTTACTGTATTGAAGAATAAGATATTAGGAAATGAGGTAGAATATGATACAAAAGATAAAAAGTTAGTTAACAAACAAGAAGGAGAGGGGAAGGATTTGAGGAGAAGAGAAGAGGAACGTGAAACAGAGAAATGGGACATGGGAAGAGGAAGAGTTGGTGAATGACTATGGATAGAGAATGAGGAGTAGGTTGTAGGAGATAACAGAGAAATCGATTGAAGGAGAAAGAGTTAACAAAAAAGTGAATGTAACGGAGTAAAAAGAAATTAAGAAATAAACTGGATTAAATTGAGAAAATAGGCGAATAAGAGTGGGAAAAGGATAAAGGATTGAAGAGAGAAAGGGGCAAGTAAAGAGGAGAAAATTAAGAACGAGTAGTAAAAGAGAAGAAGAAATGTTCTAAGAAATCAGGATCGGGAAGAGAGCTGGATGAAAAAAGATAATATTATAAGAAAGAAGAAGAAATAAGCGAAAAGGAACACTTGAAAGTCAACGGCAGCGACATTGAATGAGAATGCCAGATGAAAATGGGAATTCCAGTGGTCTGTCAAGAGGGGAGGGGGCGGGGCGGTGGTTACGTTTTACAGCACATCTGTAATCTCATTTTGTTGGCGAGATAGGCGGACCACCCTGTATAGTGCATAGGTGGGAAGCGAACAGTATCAAGTACCATTGTGGGTTACTCTCCCCTATGTTTACCCCTTCTACTCCCCTTGTTACCTACCATTACCTCACTGTTACTCCCCTGTTACCCCTTGTTAACCCCCTTTTTTCCCCTGTCACTCTATGTTAGGCTACCTCTCCGTGACCCTCCTACGGTTACCCCATGTTAACCCCCTGTCAGCCACCCCCCCCCAAATGCTATATACGGAATGCAGATGTCTGTGATATATACTGTACTTCTAGAAGCTATCTTCAGAATAAACATGCAACAGAGATCGAAGAAGGACCAGACGCAATTTTAGTATCTGTTATCTGGTGCCCTTTTTTCTCCAGTTTCTCCTATTTTTTTTTTTTCTATTCTTCATTTTCTTTTTTCATCATCTCCTTCTTCATCATCTTCTCCTTCTCCTCTTTCCTTCTTCTTCTTTCTCGCGTATTTGTATTGCTTACGTCACAAACTACCGTTACAGGAGGAAAAACACATAAATATTCGACGTTATAACCGAGAATTGTGCTAATTTCTTTAAAAAGTACCGTTATAAAACAGAAAACCATCTATTTTGGTTTTTAGTAATGGACTTTCACCCGGGATTTTCGCGTATTTGTATTGCTTACGTCACAAACTACCGTTACAGGAGGAAAAACACATGAATATTCGACGTTATAACCGAGAATTGCGCGAATTTCTTTAAAAAGTACCGTTATAAAACAGAAAACCATCGATTTTGATGTCTAGTAATGGATTTCGACCCGGGATTCTCGCGGATTTGTATTGCTTACGTCACAAACTACCGTTACAGGAGGAAAAACTCACGAATATTCGACGTTATAACCGAGAATCGCTAGAATTTCTCCTAAAAGTACCGTTATAATACATAAGAACACCAATTTTGTCTTCTAGTAGTGGACTTTGATTCTCGCGTATTTGTATTGCTTACGTCACAAACTACCGTTACAGGAGGAACCTCTTACGAATATTTGACGTTATAACCGATTATAATAATAATAACCGATAATTGCGTGAAATTCTTTAAAAAATACTGTTGTAATAGAGAAATGATAATGATAAAATTATTGTCACCAATTATGTGGTAATAATAAATTATCCTCATTTTAAGGTGGTAAGCCTGTGTGATTAATTCGCAATTAGTTTCAAAGCGAAGAGAGAAGGGGTTCGTTTTTCAGTGTGCCAGTGGACCCTGTTGAAACACACCACTGTGGAGCATTACACTACCAGCCACCAGCATCACAATCGTTGATAAGAATGCAATCTTATTGGAGTGGCTCCAGCCCGGCAAAGCAATTAGAGACTCTTTGTTGCTGCTACTGTTCAGATTTATCTATTTTACTTGAGCTCTGTAATGAAGTTCTGAAGGAAGTTGGTGGGTTAGTGTGAGCGAGTTAAATTGCAATTTCTACATTAGTTTTTACACTGTAGAATGGTTTGGGAAGAAAAGTAAAATTTTGCACTTGAAACTGATTGCCCGAGAGCGAATAAAATTCAACCGCCGTAAGATGACGTCATTTCACGAAGCTGAATAGGATCTACGTTGCATTGGTTGATTCCATCAGATGACGTCTTTTTACGGAGATTAAAGTCCTTAGTTTTCCACCTACTAGTCAAATATGGTTCTTCTTGCTATACTGTACAGCAAAAGATGGTATCTCTATTGTATACTGTTATCTTCCCACACTGTAGCATATTGACAAAAGATGAAGTAGGCCTACCTTTATATCTGTGGCGAAGCGTGGTATACTTATTTGGTACCTTATAATTTGGCACTTTATATTATAATTTAGATATACCTGCTGTACTAGACGCCACACGCTAAATAAAAATGGATATACGGAGATAAATAGGGAGTTAGGTTGCTTTAGCTTCCATTGGCTCCATTGGCTGACTCATTCTATGGCGGTCCTATTGAATTGGCTTTTAGTGCATCTCAATTGTAAAATGACAAATTTAATTTTAAAATTTAACGAACAGCAAAGTTATTAGCAAGTGTTGGCTAAAGAAATATCATAATTTCGTCCTGCAGCATGTAGTAGCATACATTGTTGGTAGCATGCAGTGAATAGCATAGATTAGCTTTAAACTAGCAAATTGTAGTATTCACTGTAGTAAAAAATGAAAAATATGAGTAATTGATCGCTGATTAAGATCATTAAAATCACTTAGATTCAAATAATTGATAGATAATGGTTGGGGTGATGATATAGATTTGATAATTTAACCTTGAATTGTAATAATAAAAGACTATTTTTTATCACTTCAAAAAGTTTGAAGCTAAGTGTAAATAGTGTTTTTTGAAAAGGTATTAAAAAAATGTACTAATAAGTATTTAGCAGTGTAAGAGTATTTCTCAATCCGAGTTAAAAAGGAAATAACTGATTTTTTAAATCTCCTTTAGTATGAATTCTCTTATTAATTTAAGTCAGAACTGAACTGTTCATTAGCCAATGTGCTAAATTGAAGTCGAACCTCATTACAAAAAAAAAAGCTTGAAGCTTCTGATGAACTCCACCACAGACTATCTCACTGTTAAATCGGTCCCAACGATTTTTATGAAACAAATTCGTAGAATAATTAAAATTTCCAGCACCAACTAAGTCCATGCTAGCTTATTGATCATCGTTAGCCAGTTTCCGGAACTGCTTCGGATTGTTGAGAATTTTAGTGGAATTCTGCGCCTTGTATAGTTCTTTTTTCATGCATTAATAAAAAATTCCCCTTGAAAATTCCTCTATTCTAATGGAAAACTTCTGATAATGATTTCATTTCTGTAATGAAAATCCTCTTGAAAATTCCCCTATTCCAATAGAAAACCTCTGATAATGATTTTATTTCTGTGATGAAAACTCCCGATAATAATTTCATTTGTGTAATGAAAACTACACACCTCCATCCTCCTAATTTTCATTTTCAGAGGAAAATTAAAATTATTCTCAGTTATCGTTCAACTTTTTTTGTTTATTTTTTTTTTTAGAAAAGTTCTCACTCAAATTGGATCGATTACAGTTCGGCGCTGATTGAAAACAGGGTGAGACAAGTTCGTTTGTTACCGGTGAAATTCGAGCTGGGTATTTACTTTTTTATTATTCAATGGGAGAGATTTCATTCTGGGAATGAGTTAATTGAAACGAGTGTTCAAGAGTGAAAGAGGAGAATCGAGAAAGTGCAAACTGAGAGGAAACTAACAATAATGATAATTATTGTTATTGAAAAAGGGGTAAGGTGAAATTAGTTGAGGATGAAGAGGAGAAGGAGATAAGAATTACATTGATAATAAATTGTGAACCTTCGACTTTTTAATAATTATCAAGTACATTGCGCTAAAGTTCCAATACAGAACTGAAGATAATCCATTCATATACTCGTATGCTTGGTATAAATTATAACATTGTAAATATCACTTTGAGGGTTGAAACTCAACTAAACCTGGTAAAACCATAGCGTTTATACGTTTAAAAAAATTATGAATTCTTCAATATGAACCAAGATGGATCTTAAAACCAAACAATCCATTCATCTTAAGAGAGTGAAAATTGATAAGCTAACATACAAATACAAGAAAAGACAAAATTAAACTAACTTATAGTTCGAATAAAACTAGTTGTCCCTTGGCCTGGTGCTCAAGAACCACTCACTAGAAACGTTCTTGTCAGAAAGTCCGATGTCCGAACAGCTGACCATTTGATTCAATGATGCTAACATTGAATCAAATGGACTTTCTGACAAAAACGTTTCTAGTGAGTGGTTCTTGAGCACCAGGCCAAGGGACAACTAGTTTTATTCGAACTATAATACATTGAAAGCATGAAACCATGACATCTTAAGACATCAAATAAGTTGTAAGTTGATAATAAGACCATCAATCTTTGTAAGTGAAACCAATAAAGCATACATCCATCATAAAAAGAGTGAAAGTTGATATAACATGGAGCTAATCGGCTGTTCTCTGGAACAATGACTACAGCCATAAACAAGCACTGGCCTAACTTGTAACATAACAGCAGAGCAGAGCCTGAATGGATGAAAAACTTGATGCTTCACTTGATATAAATTGACTCTGGCCCTGCTATGCTGGCTGCTCTAGCCTATAACAAATTTCCACCTCTGCCTCCCCGGGGATGAGCTCATCTTCTTTAACACCTTCTTCTCTCACTATTTTCCTCTTCTTCCTTTATTCTTCACGCTTCACTTTTCCACTTATTCTTCCTCTCCTTTTGTAAGTGTTTTCATTTCTTCTTCTCGTTTTCTTCATCTTCTACCATTTCATTTCATTTTCACTAATTCTATTATTTTTTGTTTCTATTCTTTCTTCCTTCTTCTTTAGTTTCTTCTATTTTTGTTTGATTTTATACTTCTCCTTTTTCTTCTTCTCCTCCTTCTCATTCTTCTTGCTCTTCTTTTTTGTTCGTTCTCCTTTTCCATTCTCTTTCTTTTTTCTTCTTTTTCGTTTTCTTCGCTTCTTCTCCTTTTTTCCTCTTCCCCTCAATTTTTTCTGTCCTGAACCTCTTCTATTCTTACATGTCTCTTTCTTGTTTTCTATCCTCTCTCTCTGTTTCTTGTTTTCCTTCTTCTTGGAGACATTGGGCTACTTCTCCTTATACTTGAATTTTTTACTTCCTTACTTTACTTTTCCTTTACTTACTTTCACTTTTACTTCACTTTTCCTTCAGTTTCTTCAGTTTCTTCACTTTTTTCTTTTTACTGCTCTCCTCAAGACAATAAACTTTCCATTTTTTCTTATTTTTGTTCTTGTCCCATTCCTAGCCTTCTTATTCATTGTTGGTTCCATTTCTTCTACCGTTCACTGTAGTAAATTCTTACTTTTGCTCGTTTTGGCGGAGATAAATTGAGAGATAACTACTCTCCCTTTTAACAATGATTAACCTCAAATAATTGATTAATAACAATACAATAGTAGAATCACTCACTCATGTACCTTTATTTTACCCTGTTCTGCTCCAAGTTTCTTCTCTTGAACATTTTCTCTTCTTATTTCTCCATTCGTTCTTCATTCTTCGATTACTCATATTCACTTATTTTATAGACGTATATTTTTTCCATTCTTCCCTACTATTTTCCTCAACTCTTTTCCCTTCTTCTTCTTGATCTTACTAGATCTATGTACAAGTAGATCGCACATAGAATCGTCTGTAGACGATCTATGTCTTGTAGTAGAAGTAAGTAGGTTTTCCTTACACTCCCTCACTATCCCTCTCTCTCTTTTCTCTCTATTTCTTCATCTCCCACTCACATTCTCTCTTTTTCCTCTCACTATCTCTCTCTCTCCCTCTCTATCTCTCCATAACTTTCTCTCGAATCCTTTCTTTTTTCTTGCTGCTTCTTCGCACTCCTCTTGACCTCCTTTTTCGTGAGTTCCTCTGCACCTTCTCTCACCCTCACTCAGTCTGCTTTTTCTGGCACGCGCTAACTCTCCGCGTCGGTTATTTACGTGGGATCCGCTGTCGATCGATTTAGTCGCACGGATCGCATCATATATATATTTGCCGATCGCGGCAGAGCAGAGCCGAGCAATGGAAGTGCTCCCTGAGGCTTTACTCATTGGCAGTGAGTAGTTCACTTTCTTGCTCTGCTAATAAAATAGCCAACAATTCGCTCATTACACCTGAATGATTCTTCTTCTTTTTTCTCCCCTCCATTCTTCGTCTACTTTTTTCTTCTTCTTCTTCTTCTTCTTCTTCTTCTTCTTCTTCTTCTTCTTCTTCTTCTTCTTCTTCTTCTTATTCTTCTTATTCTTCTTCTTCTTCTTCTTCTTCTTCTTCTTCTTCTTCTTCTTCTTCTTCTTCTTCTTCTTCTTCTTCTTCTTCTTCTCCTCCTTCTTCTCCTTCTCCTCCTCCTCCTCCTTCTTCTTCTTCTTCTTCTTCTTCTTCTTCTTCTTCTTCTTCTTCTTCTTCTTCTTCTTCTTCTTCTTCTTCTTCTTCTTCTTCTTTCTTCTTCTTCTTCTTCTTCTTCTTCTTCTTCTTCTTCTTCTTCTTCTTCTTCTTCTTCTTCTTCTTCTTCTTCTTCTTCTTCTTCTTCTTCTTCTTCTTCTTCTTCTTCTTCTTCTTCTTCTTCTTCTTCTTGAGCCCTTTTATTCCACTTACTTCTTTTTACCTTTCATTTTCTCTTCCCCGTGTTGTTGGCTGTTGTTGGATTCACAGAGATAATTCTTTAGCTAGAAGAGTTGATGTTATTTGGATCGTTTATCCTGAACCAGGGATATTCGTCTTGCTCCAAACGAGCAGGATCCTGAAACAAGCTGCAATTCGTCTCTTGTCGGTAATGGAGAGGATAATAGGAAATTCGATACCGATTGCGATGCTTTGGAAAAGTGCAGAACTTCATTTATAATCAACCAAGCATTGTTGACTTGTTTCTTGGCACTCCGAAAAATCACTGCTGTAGCTAGTCGAAGTTATGTCACTTCTTTTTAACTTAAATTCAACAACTGACTAAACTTCTTATTTCATATTTTGTGGTTTTTCTTTAATCATTCTAATATGAACTGGTCTGAATTGGAAAATTGTTGGTCTTTTGTCTTCAAAGTGATTCAGCATTATGATAATAACTAAGATTAAAGTGATATTAGTGTATTGGAAGAGAAAGAGTTTTTAACAAGAACCTATTGTACTCTCCTATGTAATTAATTTATCAAATAAATATATAGGGGTAAAAGTACAGTGAAATAGGAGGTATGATGCTAGAAATATATTTCATTGAATAAGTACAGTAACCTTTTTTTTCTCCCAGAATTTGCTATACAAGTACAACCAAAGTCAAGCAATATTCTCTATTTTTATCTGTCAACTGAACTAGAAACAAACCATAAAAGTTGAGTTGGCTGTAAAAACAATTGTTGCCTCTTTCTTCACCAACAACCAATTTGTGTCTTCTTTTCCCTCTAGATCTCTGTCTTTCTTCCTCTTCTTCTGTTCCCAGAGAGAAACATCTTCTTTCCTCCTCTTTCTCACTGCTCCTTTTATCCTAGTATTCTCACTTTTCCTTTTTTCTTCACCATTTACTCCTTTTGTATATTTTTGCTTACTCTCTCTCATACTCTATCGTCTACTTTTTCTTCAGAATGTGTGTCTCTTTTCCTCCTTTTTAGAGAGCAGTCTATCTTCTTCGATTCCAGGTAACGTCTCCCGTTATTGGATATTTTGGCTTTCTCATACTCCCTTGCCTTCTTTTTCTTGAAAATTTTTTTTCTCTTCAACTACACAATTTCAGTGAACTGTCTTTCTCTTCCAGGAATTTTTGCTTTCTCCTTTGGACTTTCTGCATTGTTCCACTTCTTTTTCATCAAATTTTTGTCATAATAATAGAAACAGAGAGTTGACTTTCGACGAGACTTTTGGGCACTCTGGATAAACGGAAATGAATAGGGTGGGGTTGGGGAGGGGAGTTGCCGGCGCAGCGAAAGTGGAAAGTTGCGGCAGCTAAGTCCAATAGAAACTTTGTTGGGAGCAAATGCACTAATAGAAACTTCACAGATAGATACTCATAAACACTGCTTGACAGCCAGAGCTCGACAGTGTGTGGCCTGAACAATATGGGCCCACTAAGAGAAAGATAACAAGGAGGTGGGTGGAGAAAGATGGAGGTGGATGGAGGAGGTGGGGGAGAAAAAGAAGGAAAAGTAAGAAAAAAAGGAGGAGGAAGGAATGAGGAGGGACAATCAAAAGGAGAGAATATGAAGAAGCGGATGAAGAAGAAGGAGGAGAAGAAGAAGAAGAAGAAGAAGGGATGGAGAAGAAGAAGAAGAAGAAGAAGAAGAAGAAGAAGAAAAGAAGAAGAAGAAGAAAAGAAGAAGAAGAAGAAGAAGAAGAAGAAAGAAGAAGAAGATGATGAAGGAGAAGAAGAAAGGAATTAGGAAGATGACGAAGAACAGAAAGAAAAGGAAGAAGATGAGATGGAGAAGGAGGATGACGAGGGAAAGGAGGAGGGAGATGAGAAGAGTGAAAAGAGCAACTATAGTCCGTGCAAACCTTAGGAAAATGGGCGCAGTGGGATATGGTGAATCTAACTCATGACCTAATGACCTTTTAAAAAATTATTCATAGTATAATAGAGAACATATAAATAGGTAATTGTGCTCATTTTTCTCATTCACGTACGATAGAATAAGAAATGTAAACAAAACAAGAGAAGGAGAGCAGAAAAGATAAGCGAACAGCTGTAGTGAGGAGTAATGAATAAAATAATAAGCAGAAACATGGCAACAGCGCTTCCATATCCCCATAACAAGTAGCATTGCCATTTAAACGCTTACTGCAAACTAAGGTTTGCACGGACTATAGAATAGAAGTGAGAATTAAGGAGGATTAGATGGAAGAAGTATCTTAAGACGAAGATAGAAGAAGGAAATAAGGAGAAGAGGATGAGGTTTTGAAGAAGGAGGAAGAGTAGGAGTAGGAGAAGGAGGAATACAAGTTGGAGAAAAGGAGAAGTAAAAGCGATAAAAAATGAGGAGGAGGAAGATGGAAAGGTAATGAAGAGAAATTGGGGAAAGCAAAAGAATAAATAGAAAAAGGGGGTGAAGGAAACGGCTTATATAACTGTAGCTTATGGAATTCAGTCACTCCCCGCGCTCTGAAACCATAGAAAACTTGGAAATTGAAGTACGAAAGTTCGTTGACTCTGTATTCATGAGTTTCTTTGAGTGGAAGGGGTGGGATCTCCATAAACATCAATAGTTTCAAACTAAGTCAACATTGGCAACGTATTTCGAATATCATAATACTTGTATTGTAATATTTGGGATCGCCATTATAATTCTCAAGCTATGAGAAATTGAAAATAATTATAAGAAGAAGAAGAAGAAATAGAAGCCATATTGTTTGACCGACTTTGATTATTTTGCAATGGCTGACAACAGATTACATCTTCTTCTAGCAACGCCTGCACAAAACTTGGCAAAACTCCCCAGGTAGGAATCGGAACCCAGCACCTCAGCGGTTCTTGTGCAGTAAAAGCGCGTTCGAATTTCCTTACTAGTTATTAATCTGTTGTCATTTGGAGGTGACGACAAAGTTCCTGTCAGCTATTATGGCATCTGGTTATTAGGATCCGGCTTCGGACAATTATTAGACAATTTAACAGCAACTGCGGGCATGTGGTCTCAACGACACGCCAACCTTCCATCTTTGGACCGCGATTATTCCCGCTTCCTCGGCTTTCTACCCAGCGGATTCGATCTGGAGGTGGCCGCCATGACACCAGACATTCGACCGGCGGGCATTCGTCTGTCGACATCAAGCACCACCACCGAATTGTTTGATAATTTGTTGAAATTTCTGCCGAGTTCGATCACTTGGTGACGACGACATGCCGTCCAACCGCACAACTGTCGGGTCTGATTCCGCTGTTCGGATCATAGAGTTTGCACACAGACAGCTACCCGCAGAGCTGAAAGCGGCTAATATGCCGTACAACGACACGACCAATCAAGCACGAGGTACTTCGATCACTCGCGCTTTGACCCAGCTATTTGTTTTCTATTATTTTTTGTCATGGCCGCCATGACACCGCATACGCTCCCTGCGAGCGGCGAACGTTCGTCGAAGGACGAGATGCACCTACCACCCGGAAGCAAGCCGACCACACGTTCGCCGAACATGCCTGAGTTCGATCGCAAGGACGGTGACCACCAAGTGACCGCATATAATGGCGGAACCGCCTTCCTCAACTGTCGTAGTCTTCAAGCTCGGCGAACGGACTGTGAGTTTGAAATATTTATTAAATTATTCTAGATTTTCAGTAGGAGAATTAATAATTATGCCTTAATACCATTGAAAAGTAAGCATTTATCAACCGGTACTCCACAGTTTACCTTCGGTTGCTATGTTCATAAATTTCATTTTTTTGTTGAAAATCAAATGGTGGTAATGATACGCCAATAATCTTACTGATCTCTCTGGGAAGATGATGACGACATGATTGTCGGCTGGAAACCGCTCTGAGTGGGTTTTGAACCAACGGGAAGCGATTTTGTTCTTATGAATGAATGGGAGGGTGATGATGAGTGAAACAATTGCTTTCCATGCAGTTGTTGACCTGACATTTAAATTCTTCAAATGACAACTTATCCATTTTGCGATATTTTAAATCTGAATGTTAAAATGTGTCAAATCTGCTCCATGTTCGTATGTTTGAACATAAACAGTTCAATCATATATATTTTGTATAGACAAATATGAGCAGTGTGAGCTGTGAATTTTGCAATTCGAATTTTATTCTCTACTGATTTGATCCTGATAATAATTGGACTTCTACCGGCTCGACTATTTCACAGATGTTTTATTTTGTCTTCATTTAATTTAATTTTTATCAACCAAACGTTAATAGATAATAAGATAACGGTAAAAAATAATAGCTGTTATTCAATAGATATAGCTATAACAGTATTGAGTCTCACAGTGAATCACCGTACTAGTTAATTATGATTGAAATAAACGTTGATTTTCAAATAGATATTTTGAACTAGTCAATATTAAAATCTTCCATTCAACTAGCGAATTGATAACACGGTTACCATAGCGTTTGTTTTCAAAACATAACGGTGATGATTAACATGGGCCAAAATATTGAAATACGGTCGCCAGCTTATTTGTACATAATTATTATTATTATCATTCACCAACAGAAAATTCAGGATAAATGAGGATCAGCAACAACATGGACGGATTATTATTTACAGCGGTATTTCCAGGAATTGGCACGGAACAAAATAATTACTGCCGGACAGAAATAAATATTTGTTGATTGAAATTGATTCTATCAATATTATTGATTGGATGTTGTCGGCTCTAATGAGTTTCGCTGTTGATTTGAGACGTGTTTTACAAATATTAACATTGGTAGGATGATATTTCGTTGAATGAAGTGTTTCCACAGTTTATTGGTTGGGGGAAAATGTTTTAAAGTTCTCAACTTGGATAATGACAAGGGATGTCCTTCGAATGAATCGTTGCAGAATTTTCATGGAATTTCAAGAAGTATCATCAAGCTTCTTCTTCTTCTCTCCTCCTCCTCCTCCTCCTTCTTTTCTTCTTCTTCTTCTTCTTCTTCTTCTTCTCCTCCCTTCACCCTTCCTATTTTTCTTTCCTCCTCTTTTCCGAATCTTGCTTTTTTGTATCCTCTTCATTCTTCTTCTTTTCCTCCACAGTCTTTTCTCACATGTTCTCTTGTGTATCTTCACTGTCTTTTCTCACTCCTTCTATATCTCTTTCTCCATCTCATTCCTTATATAGATAACAACCTGAGAAAAATGTGTTTGAAAAAACTTTATACTTTGTTGATATTGACTCTTCAATAGGAACTCTTAATACGTCTCTGGATCTTACTCTCAGCATCAGTGCTATCTACAACTGCCATCTTTCCAAACAATTTCAAGTAACACTTTCAAAGAAAACTTACAGTTTAATCGGATTATCCCGATCTGCATCGTTACTCTCGAAATAGAATCCAAACTTGGAAATCGTTCACTAAGTCTTTGCGAAGAAAAAACGGTTAAAGCCTCTCTCGAACTTCAACTTCTAATTTCATGAATGTTTATTTTTTTGACACCTCTCTGCCAAGAAAAATCTGGTGAAGCTTTTCTCGAACTTCCACTTCTAATTTCATGAATGGATACCTGTTTATTCTTTGTGACAAGGTTAGATTTTGCTCGAGAACATTCCCTATATATATATCCAGTGCATGCAGCTGTGATGATTCTCAGGCGAGGATAAAGCATTGGCGTGTTTCGTGAACTCTGTCGTACGATACGGTTGGTGGGGTGGTGTGGGGGGGGGTGACAATAAAAGGGGTCTTGTGACCCCCCGCAAACAGCTCCCCAAGGTTTTCAAAACGAAACCCAAAGTCGAGTTTCACTTGAGAGGTCCAATGGGAAAGGCCACTTTTGATCTCAACCTAACCCTACTTTATTTAGTGGCTCTGCGAAGATGCTACGGAAGGAATGGATACGAACCGGAAGAGAATGGGTGTGCGAGGAAGAAAACGGAGTAGAAAGAAATGTGAGCCGCGCCGCTGTGCGGTTATACAAGCACCAATTGTTAAGATATTTCCATATTTACAACTCTTTGCCATGAGTATCGTTCTAGCCTAGATAAGAGCCAGGGAGTGAGACAGTGATAAGGTTGGAATGGGACAAACAGAGCACAAAAGAGAATAGAGAAAGTAAAACGAAATGGAATGTGGTCGCTGGTGTACCCCGAGTACCAATTGTTAAGCTATTTCCATATTCACACTGGAGTATCTAGCATACTCATTTTTTATGAAGTAGATCTTTCGTATCGTAACCTTGAGAGTTTACTTATCCAGCCCATATCCATTTCTAAGGGGTGAGGTTTCTAGTTATTTCATAGTTATTTTTCCAGTATAAATAAGAGAGATGCTCTTCAGTGCTCCGAGGTATCATGTGCACATCTGTATATGAATAGAGGTTATTATTATGACTATGAGAGCTATGCTGGGGGGTTGACTTGACTGCCATGAGTATAAACTATGATGATCCCTTCTTGTGAAAGTTATAGTGGAATGTAGTCTTTGGTTTTGAAACTTGAGTTTTCTATGCATTTAATTGATGAATACACCAGGTTTCATCACAAAAAATCACATTTAAATATCATTCATTGAAACATGTAAGGAGCTTAATTACTACACTCTACACTAAATTACAGGGTGAGACTCTGGATACTAAAGTTCTAATAGAAAATAATATTCAATCGTTAATAAATAGAAATTACTTGATGAATCACTCAAAACGTGTGATGATATATTTTGGCCTAACATAGAGGTTCTTATAGATATTTCTCTTATAGCCTCAGAGATTTAGTTCAAAATTGGTGAAATTGTCTAGAAAATAATTGAACAAAAATTGTCTTAATTTTGATCTAATAACATTGTTTTCTAATGATACACCTTTAACCGTGTATCAATGTCAAGGTCAACACTGAAGCTTATGGAACAATTTGTTATGTTGGGAATAGGCCTGATAGAGGAGATGTAGATTAATCTTGAAAGTTCAGTTCAAATGAGATAGAACTGTCTAGAAGATAATCAAGCTTTGATTCTCAGTTTCGATTTCACTTGATTCAGTTGTTGATGACGTGAGCTGGGATGTAACTTTTGACATGAGCTGTTTGCATGCTAGAAACTATACCTATGTCTATGTGCATAGATCTACTGAATACATATATTTCTTCACACATTAGTAGGCTATATATATAATGTGAATGGAAAGCGAGCTGGGTTTCGTATTGCGCCGACAGTACAGCAGTTCAACCAACTAGTCTGAATTCATGCACCACTTCAAATAAGACCCGTCTGTTGCCATGTTGCCCTGCTAACTCGCGTTCTGCCTGTCAGAAACGTTTTCAAAGACGGGATGTGTCTTGTTTCCGCAATTATAAGCCTCGTTCAGTGACTTGCAAATCTGAGACAGCTACTGAAACTGTATGAAATTTTCATCTTGACAACTGCTTTGAAGCAGATGTTGAATAGGGGAAATGACCCACCTCATGACCTCAAGAATACAGTATAGTAGGAAATAGATGGAAATGAGATGAAAAATAAGGTTACTTGAATGAAAATAGTGAATTGAATGAAATTCGATAGTAGTATAAAAAGGGGAGATTGAGCGCACCGCGACCTTGAAGTGCGCCGAAACCCCTAACCTTGACCCTGACGTCATGGTCATGACCCCTGACCTTGGACGTAATGGCCTTGACCCCATGACCTTAACCCACTGACCTTGGAAAAAAAAGAAAAAATTATCAGCTGATTTCAAGAACGCACCCAAACAAAGAGGCGGGAAATTTGAATCAGCCCACCAAACCTAGCCCTACCAACACAAACATAACCTAACCATCAGCAGCAATTTCGAAGGCTACAACCGATCAGCTGATTGCAAGGTCATACCCGGTCATAAAGGCGGGAAATTAACTTCACTTCACTTCACTTCACTTCACTTCACTTCACTTCACTTCACTTCACTTCACTTCACTTCACTTCACTTCACTTCACTTCACTTCACTTCACTTCACTTCACTTCACTTCACTTCACTTCACTTCACTTCACTTCACTTCACTTCACTTCACTTCACTTCACTTCACTTCACTTCACTTCACTTCACTCAACTTCACTTCACTTCACTTCACTTCACTTCACTTCACTTCACTTCACTTCACTTCACTTCACTCAACTTCACTTCTTCACTCTCACTTCACTTCACTTCACTTCACTTCACCTTCACTTCACTTCACTTCACTTCACTTCACTTCACTCACTCACTTCACTCACTTCACTTCACTTCACTTCATCACTTCACTTCACTTCACTCACTTCACACTTCACTTGTTCACTTCACTCAACCCCCACTTACTCACACTTCACTTCGCTTCATTTTCACCTCCACTTCATGACTCACTTCTTATTGATAATTCGCTTGGCCAACTCATATTCAGAACTTAACCTGTTACAAAAACAAATAACCTTACAATTATTATGATGGGATTCAGATGGGTCCACCATAATTTCCAACCACATTGGACACCAATGGTTTTGACGCCATAGGGTTCTATAGCAGGATTCAGTGGCTTTGTCATAAATCGGCTGAATCCGGTAATAATTTAACAGTGATTTTGACTTTTACAATTAATCAAAAGGCTTGAAAGTCTTTAAGACAGCCAAAGTCACAAAACCTTTTAAAGACTACTTCAAGACATAACTTGGTTCAAAGACCTTTTCATTATAATCTTTAAGATTCAGCAGTTGTGGAGTTAAGTATTGTACTGGGTGGCCAGATAAAACACGCCTGTTTTCTGACAAGTTGAAAGGATCACTTCACCACTATACATGCTGGTAGATTGCTGCATTTTCAGTGTGAGGGTGAGTGAAAACACTGGTTACATGTACCATATTGCACATTTACACGAATGACAAAATCTAATATTTTGTCTCAGGTGTGACGCCATTAAAATATGAGGTCCAGCATGACAGTGCTTTTCATGAAAATGATCAATCAAAAGCGTGACCAATGGAACATTCTTCGATAATATAATCTATGGCAAGGTGTCGGAATCCATTCATTTTTAAATCATATATTAAATTTGTCTTTTGTTTGCATGGTTACTAAGGCTGTTCACATCATTAGTTTCGGACTTATCCAATGTTCTTATCAGCTTTTCGACGTTTTCTTGCTCGACGAGGTCCTTGTAAGGTGATGTATTCCGACAACTTCGATGTATTGGAACTAACTTCTGGCGCTTATGAGAACACGAAGGGTTGATTATACGAAGGGTATGAATGGAATAGAAAAGGTGAATTGAAGTGAAAAGTATCAAAGTAAGTATCCTACAATTGACATCGAATTGAAATGTATCGATTTAGTACATGAGTTCATTATCCTTAACATGTGAGACTACATAAAAACACAAAACGCGAATGAATACATGGTGTGTTAGTTTTGGAAACTCATATACATGAAATCATCCATAAAATGTAGGCCCACATAAAACACAAAACGTAAATACATGGAGATTTATAAAGAAAAAAAAACTGTGATTAAGGTTTGAGACATGCTTAGCCCGTGGACCGCTCTAGGCCGGTCCTAAAGCAGTTTAAATCAAAGTATAGATTTGAGGAATACCAAAACCTGTTCTCAATCGCCTATTAGTCAATAGATTGAGTTTAACGTCATAGAGTACTCACTCTCTAACTTTCTTTATTTTATCAACGTCTTGATTGTTCAATTTTGTCAACTCCAGTCAACTTCCTACAGCTGAGAGAAATTTCCAGTTAACTTGCTTTTTCTCAACTACCAGGTAGATTTCATTTCATTGTTTTTTTCTAACAGGAGAATGATGACACAGGCAACACTATTCTTAAATGAATTCAAATTTATTAACACAGATCTGTCTTTGATAATAGGGAGCATGGAGTGAAAAGTTATCCTAGATAAGAAGTGACTTGGGAAGTAATCTAGCTGTTCAGCCCGATCGCAATGCTGAGTCAGCTTTGCATGGTAGATTTGTTCGATTTATTGGATTAAGAAGGCCTTGCAAACGAGATTCGGTGTTCTAGTACTGGAACTGGAAGTGGAAGGCACTCAGCAATTCACTGGCAGACTTGCCTAATGACAATCAGTGCAGAGGTAAATGCATCACACGCACCACTGAGCGGCATGTCTAGAATTGCTACGACTTTAGTAGGGAAACTGTTCACTTTGCTTATGCCGCTATTAGGAATGAATACTACATCTTCTTCTCAATCCAGTTTCGGAACGGTTCACTTTGTCTAGGCTTGATAATATTCTGGTTGAAATCGGATAGAACATATTATTTTGTTTGTCATACAAGATCGATTATAATCAGATACATTTAGTTTGACGCTTTGCATTTGATAGATAGGGAGATATTATTTCTTTGCCATCGTACTCTACGGTTATCAGTAACATCAAGAAATAATATCTCAATATCTATCTATCTAACGCCAAGCGTCAAATTAAATTAATCTGATTCATTTATTTATTTAGCGTATGGATTTTAATAGTGGGGAGACCCCAGTAGGGTTGTTCCACTTCGTTAACATATCCAATTTTCCCTTGATAGGAAACATGGGTTAAATTTTTGACACTAGCATTTAAAAGAATTATTTCTTGATTTTATAAAGTCCAAAAAATAATATAACACTAAAACACAGCACAGAACTTATTGATGATCGAAAAATATTAAATTTTGATGAAAATTTAGACCACGAAACTTTTGTTTCAGTTTGTTAAACTGTGACAGGGTCACAATTTTGTCATGGCAGTCTGATTATAATTGTGTAATTGTGTAATCTTCCGTTTATGTTTCTTCATCTCTTCTTCACAGAGAACAGATCTGTTCATCATCAGAGAACAGGTGATGTTTCTTCATTTTTTTCTCTATGAGTGGAGGAAATTATTCACTTGCCCATGTCACGATTTATCTTTTGCTTCATAACAGAATATCAATGGAAATACATCTTCTCACTTCAACGGAAAATTAGTCACTGAGCTTCAGGCATGGATTTGAATAAAACCTTGTTTCTTGTCATTGAAAAGGTATCTAATTAGTATCTCTCATCTACACTCCGGTGTAATAAAGAGATTTATGTCAGGTTTTGTAGTTGTGTTTCCTGCAAGAGAGGCGGTGTAGTTTTTCATCTTCTCAGGCTTCAATCTCTCTACAGTATATTGGAATGTTCTTAATGATTAGGATTAGGACGGTTTCACAATATTGTTGGTATTCATTGAACACCATGCTTAACAATGAATCATTCAAGTTTGGCTTCAATTTGTGAACTTTTTCTGTGATTTGTAAGATACCATCTTAATTTCTTGATAAATGAAATCTTTTGTTACATTATCATAAATTATGTTTATGATCATGAAATATCTAGAGATAAGAACCAAATTAGATTACAACGTCCATCTTAATATTCACTTCCTAGGTAAATGCAAACGGTACTCGATTATAAGAAAATAAAAAGAAAGAGAAAAAATTTATCCCTTAAATGTCAATAAGCTTGTTCAGTTTTCACCTGGGTTGAAAATGGCTTACTGCCATTACAAGATTTTTAAAAATTTGAATGTGTATGATTTACATAGAGAGAATTCACAAAAAAAAATGTATCTGGTTATCCAGTATACTTACAGTAGATTATTAATAGGGCTGTATATACAAAATTTCTAGAACAATAATATATTGATAATCTCTCTATCTAATGCCAAGCGCCAAATTGAATGAATCTGATTCTACCTGTCTATATAAGGCGACGAGGTCACTTTTCAAATTAGCTCAGTATTGCCCGTGATTGTTCAGATCGGATTGACCAGATTTAGGAACTGACCAGGCCACGTTTCACGGCAAATATAATTCCAGCCCTAGAATAAAGAGCAGACCAGTGGCCGTATTGTTAAGGGTAATCAATGACTGAGAATCACGATTGCACTTTTGTTGTGATGAAAATTCTCGTTCTTCTTGCTTTTCCGAACCATTCTTCTCTTTTTCCCTTTACTCTTTTTCTTTTTCTATTTCTACCTTTCTCTTCCATCCTAGTTTTATTTCCCTGTTCAATCAATGATTCGGATCCTCTATGCTTTTTCTTTCTATTCTTCTTTTCTTCTATATTCATTCAAACTGAACCAGTGCGGTTCAATGCTTTGGGTTGGTTAGTTGACCTCGTACAATCAGTGATGATTTGCATAGGTGATTGCAGTTTTTTGGAGTTGACAGGACATGGGAGACATGACGTTTTTAGGAATAAATTCTACTTCCAGTTGTGCGTTAGCTTGCTTCACCGAATGTCCCACTTTTTATTTTTAAGTTCTTATTCGGTTTCTTTACTTCAAATCTCGTACTTTTCTATTCTTCATATCTTCAGCCTACAAACAATCACTAGTTTCATGTTTATTATATTGTTGAATTATATTTCATCAGCAATTTGAAGAAACCAGTTTTCAAGTCAAACAACCTGAATATGACAGGAACCATGAACTGATTCGGGTCATTATGTTTAAAGTGTAGACATTAAGTTCACCGAAATTAATAATTTGCTTTTGCTTATCAATTGATTAAATGTTCGAGGATGCTTCAAGCGACATATTTTTCATTTTGAAGCGTTTTGCATTGATTTTTTAAACAATACGAGTTTATATTCCATTTTCTCCAAAACATTCATCTCTCTAGTTTTTTTTCAGATCAGAAAGCTTGCCTTTTTTCCTAATTCCCAATGTTTCAATAATAAATTGTTATTATTGTAATTCAAGTTTTAATAACTTACTTACTTACTTACTTACTGCCATGGCCATACATATCTAAGTAGATATTTAGCCGCACCAACAAAGCCCCTCCACCTCTCTCTCGATTCTCCGCGTCCTCCTCGCCAAGGTTTATCCAATTCTCTCCCATTATCGATACTTCCCACTTGACTCCACCATTTCCGTGGTCTTCCTCTCGGGTCGTCGTCCTTCTGGATTTCTTTCAACACTTGATTGAGATTCTTCAGCTGTCATCCCTTTCTTTCTCAAAACATGCTCCAGCCCATATCTGATCCTTCTGGCTACACTTCTCAGTACTCACATACTACATCTGGCTCCCCTATAAAGGTCCTCAGAGCTCCTCTGGTTGTGTCTCTTCCTCCCACTCTCCTCCCCTCATTTATGGTAGGTCCATGAGATTTTTCTGAGGATCTTGTTCTCAAAAACAATCAATTTCCTTTTCCCTCCTTTCCATCTAACTTCCATGTCTCAGCACCGTGAATAATATTGGACTGATAATTGTTTTATAGATTTTAATTTTTTGTAGTATGAGCATTAACAATTTTGAGGACATAAGTTTGTTTTCGCAGTATGCAAAGAAACATCTGTTTGCAAGGTGTTTAGCCTATTCTGTATTCTCTTCTTGTTACTTTCTGTGTTTTGATTTTCAGGTAATGATAACGCCCTAAATGCTTAAAAGTGTCTACTTTTTCAAAGAACTGACCTGTTCAACTTGAAGAGGACCTTGGTCTCTGTTATCTCGATTTCTCGTGAAATGTACATATTTCGTATTTGTATTATTTACTTTCAATATTGCTTCCACCATGAACACTTTTGCTAATTGACTTAGGTCATCTTTTTTTCTGCGAAAATTACCACGTCATCTGCAAACGCTAGTGTGTTGATTCTGATCCAATTTTTATGCCTTCATCCCTATTTGCAATTTTTGGAGTGCTTCCTCGATGGCTATATTGAAGAGAATTGGCAGAGCCCATCACCCTGTCGTACTCCTGAATTTATCCTGAAAGACTCGAGACTTGCCCATTCACTCTTACCGAACATGTAGCTTCTGCTATACTTGACCTGGCCAGGTTTACTAGTTTTTCGAATTCCAAACTTCTCCATCTTTATCCACAGTTTTTCTCTGTTTATACTATCATAAACTTTTGAAAGTCAATAAATAAAGCAAAAACCCTTTGTTGAATTCCCAGTACTTTGATACAATTTCTTTGAGAATAAATATTTGATTTGTTGTAGACCTGCCTTTCATGAAGCCTGCTTGATGTTCTCCGATTATTTCACTTGAGTATTTCTCAATACGATTGAGGACTATTTTAGATAAGACTTTATAGGGAATGCTGAGGAGAGAAATTCCTCTAAAGTTGCCGCATTCCTCTTTCTACCCTTTTTGTGTATGGGAACAACTATTGCTTCCTGCCAGTCATTTGGCATCTTTTCTTTTTCCAATATCTTTATTAATTCCCACAGCTTATCTATTATTACATCTCCTCCCTTCTTCAGTCACTCTGCTGAAATTTCACCCTTCCCAGGTGCTTTATTGTTTTTTAGAGCTGTGACTGCCGCTTCAACCTCTTCTCTGGATGGTACGTCTGCGTCGGGTTGTACATTATAGTAGGTCTCTTCATTATTTCCGCCTAGAGTAGCAATGTCCAAATCTTCCACGTTCAGCAGTTCAAAGAAATATTCTCTCCATCTTTCAAGCACTTTCTGGTTTTCAGTTAATACAACTCCCTCTTTGTCCTTGACCCCATACAGATTTGGTGTGAATCCTTCTTAAAAAACTTACTTTTCTATAAAAGTCCCTTGCATTATTCGTTGAACGATCTTGTTCTGCTTTATCAATCAAACTATTTACAAACATTCGTTTTTCCTTCTTAATATCTTATTCGTTTCTCTATTTGATTCCATGTAACTGTCTTTATTATCAGCTGTGTCACCACTTAACCAGATCCTTTTCTTTTCCTTTCGTTCTGTAACTTTCTGCTCAGACTCTTCATCAAACCAGGGTTTCTTTTTCACTCTTCTCTTTTCACCACATATTTCCTTGGCTGTTTCTATCACACTTTTCTTGAGGCTGTTCCACTTACTCTCTATGTCATTCTCTTCCATTTGTAGATCTTGTAACACTTGGAACCTATTTTGTAGTTTCAGCTCGAATTCTCTCTTCACTTGTTTGTCTTCCAGCTTTCCAACATCTATGTTAGCACTACTTCTTTCTTCTTTTCTTTTCTGTATTGCAATTTTTTGGGCTACTTTCACCAAAACTAATGAGTGGTCCGTTCCACATTCTGCTCCCCTTACACTTCTTACGTCTGTTATGCTACTCTTATGACGTTGATCTACTAGAACATGATCGATTTGGTTTCTTGTAGACCCATCTGGAGATGTCCAAGTATATTTATGTATGTCTTTCCTTGGGAATATGGTACTGGATATTTTTAGGTTGTTGGCTAGGGCAAAACTTACAAGTCGAGTTCCATTGTTATTAGACTCCTGATGTAAATTCAAGTTTTAATAAACATGATATAATTTCAAAATGGCTGCTATTGTCAGTTTCCATATAATTAATATTGTAGTGTAACAGACATGAGAAAAAGACGTCTAAAATTTTACGGTCACATTATGAGGCTTCCCGATCATAGAATCACAAAAAAATAGTAAAATATGTAGCTTCGCTTGCCAATGGAGGGGAATGGATTCAAAACGTTAAGAAAGATCTAGTTCTAGCAAAAATTACTGATGATGAAATTACAAATCGAAATAATTAAAAAAAAAAATAAATGGGAAATTATTCCAGAGGTAAAAGCTCCAAGAGCTGGAATGAGATGGAGTGATGAAAGAAAAGCGGCTTTTTCGCAGAAAATGAAAAGCTGGTGGGCAAACAAGAAAACCGCCAAGTCAAATAAAAGTCAACGATCATGATTCAGACTCAGCGTCTTACGGCTAATAATAATAATAATAATAATAATAATAATAATAATAAACCCGCAAGGGACAGAATTTATTCTGTCTGGGGTGTGGTGATCCCCGGGTTCCTGAGCAAGTGGTTGATGTAGACTGGTTGGCAACTGAGACCGTTGCGTCCCAGTTAGTAGTGTGTTCAGTGGATAGATATGATGAACACATGAAGCATCAACTGTAAACCAGAGACGTGTGTTAGCAGCTCGTTATCTGAGATAGAATTGCTCCAAGAGGTATAAGAAGCAATAATAGGGGCGGGGCAGGGGTTCAGGCTGACTCTGTTCGGAACCGTCGTTATGCCCCAGCCTGCGGGGAAGCTATAGGTGGACCAAGTGGCACCTTTCCCGACCGGACCCACAAGATGGCAACCCACTAATGAAGTGGAACATGCTGGAGACGACTTGGTGCCTCCTAATGAGGTTCCCGTCGCTCCAGCTCCAACAGGACATCGCATGAGATGGACAAAGAAATGAATATCTCGATCATGCGTGCCTATTACAAAGCACCAGGTGGAGACAGAAAGAGAAGGCTACCGGCAGAGAATGTTTGCAGAGTGGAAAATAATATATCCAGAGAGCACTCTGGATGGAGCAAAGGATATGTAGCCAGCTCAACTCCATTCAAAGACGAAGAGTTATTTCAGAGGCAGAACTGAACAGACTGACAAATGAAGTGAGGATGGAGCTACAAATGGTGCAGAACATAGATGAAGGTCAGGAAATGATTGAAGACCAGCAAGTGGAGGAAATCCAGCCTGTTGGGAGAGAAGAACAAGTTGTTGTGAATGTGAGTGAAGAGGAAAGAGCTTCCTCCCCAATTGCAATCCCTGCTGAGACAAACCCCCACATGCAGAGCCTAGGTGGAAGGGTACAATAGGAATAAGATGTTGTATGAAGGTATGAGCAACAAGAACAGACCTCAAGTGCCCAAGAGTTTCTGTAACTCAAAATTCCGAGAATTGTGCCATACAATGGACCTTGTAATAACACAGGATGTGACTCAGGCTGAATCCCTAGAGGAGTTAGTAGGAATAGTACAGATTGGTGCATTGACTGTCTGTTCTGCTTTGGGCCTGAAGCTCAAAAAACCGAGAATAGATTCAGGTGTAGGAAGATCAGGAGCTCAGAAGGAAAGTATCTGCCCACCTTGGAGAAGAAGGATTGAGAGCAAAATAAATCAGGCAAGGCGAGTGATAAGTCATATAGCGGAGTTCATCACCAAAGGCAGGCAATGTGGGAAAAAGGCCAGAGCTGGAGTGAAAACAGTAGCACAGAGGTTACAGGTCAGCATGAATGACAGAGATCTACTGAAGAGGTTGAAGGAAGAGGATGAAAAACTGCGTCAGAGGGTAGCTGCCTTGGGTTGCAAGGATAAGGAGGTACAATGAGGCAGCAAAGAGAAGAAAGGATGATGCAGATTTTGTTGTGAGGCAGAAAGAGTTGTATCGGCGGTTGGAAGGAGATGTTGAACAACAACAACAGCAACAGCAGCAAGTTCCAGACAAAAATGAAATGCTTGGATTTTGGAGAAACATATGGTCAGTTCCAAAGCAGCATGATGAAAACTCATACTGGCTGAGAGATGAGGAATTGAGCCTCAAGATACACCTATGATGGCAGACATTGTGTTGTCAATAGATGATGTTAAGACAGCCATCAGGGGAACTCAAAATTGGAAAGCCCCAGGTATTGATGGAGTACACAATGTTTGGTGGAAGTATTTGCCATGTACACATCAGGTACTCACTTCTTTGTTTCAGAAAGTAATTGAAAATCCAGAGCTACTGTCTGAAAGCTTGACAATGGGAATAACCTACATGCTTCCAAAGAAAGGGAATTTGCAGGATCCTAAGAACTTCCGGCCAATAACTTGTTTTGCCAACTGTTTACAAGCTGCTGACCGTAATAATTGCAAACCAAGATCTATGATCACCTGGACAGGAATAATCTCCTAGCACCTGAGCAGAATGGTTGTAGGAAAGGGGCCAGGGTTGTAAGGAGTTGCTTGTGGTGGATGGCATCATAGCTCAGCAAGTGAGGAAAAGTCCCACAACATTTCTGTGGGTGGGTGGATTATAAGCATTTGACTCTGTCCCCACTCTTGGTTGAAGCACGTACTGAGAATGTACAAGGTAAGCCCTCTTCTTGTTGATTTCTTGTCAAATACCATGGCTCAATGGAAGACCACATTGCAGGGTGGGTGGGGAGTCAGTTATACAGAACACAGGAGATCCCTGTTAGGAGAGGAATATTTCAGGGGGATAGCCTCAGTCCACTGTGGTTCTGCTTGGCCTTGACTCCTCTCAGCAGAATGCTTAGAGCCTCAGGTTATGGGTATGTTCTAAAGAGGAACCCAGACACTAAAGTCTCCCACTCATTCTACATGGATGATCTCAAGGCATATGCTGCAAATCCAGATCAGCTGAAGAGCATGTTTGAGTTGGTAGAAAGCTTCAGCAATTCAATTTGTATGGACTTTGGCCTGGACAAGTGTGCAGTGCTGCAAGTTAGAAGAGGTCAAATTGAAAATGAAGTTGATAGGCCAACACAGATGAGTGAGGAGATGGTAATACAGAGTCTGGGGAGGACAAGTGACTATAAGTATCTGGGTCTGGCACAGCTACTCTGCAGGGCTGATACTGTAATCAGGAGAGAAATAATGCAAAAGACTGTGCTGAGGAGTTGAAAAGGTGTGTAAAACAGAACTCAGCTCGAGAAATAAGATATCAGCAATAAACTCCTGGGCTGTCCCAGGCTAGCAATGTAGGGCTACCTTTGGTGTGGGTGAAAGTGGCCAAACACTGCCCTTCAGGAATTTGATAGGAAGATCAGAAATTAACCTCCTCACAAGGTATAGGTTTGCATCAATTCCCCGGAGTTCCAGCTCAGCGGCTCTGCTCTCCCAAGACATATGGGTGGAGAGAGGTTTACTCCAGTCTGGAGGGTGTGCAGACAGCAAGAGGAAAAATTATGCCAGTACTTCCAGAGCAGTAATAGTCAACTGCTGCAAGTCATCTGTGCAGTGGATAAGGAGTACAGTCGATTAAACCTGGCTCAGCAGGCCCAACAGTTAGAGGTTGTCACATTGGGGGAGAGGGTAGAAGATTGGAGACGAAAAGAGCTTCATGGGAGATTTGCTGCTGCAATCAATGCAGAGGTCATTGATAAGAAGAGTTCCACAGAATGGCTACAGACTGGCAATCTGTTTGGTGAAACTGAAGGGTTTCTGTTAGCTATCCAGGACCAGGTGATTGCAACACGGGCTTACAAGAGGTTCATTATGAGTCAGGTGGTAGACAGCAGCTGTCGCCTGTGTAGAGCGACAACAGAGTCAATCCAGCACATTTGTGGTGGCTGCTCTGCACTGGCTGGAACTGAATATCTTCAGCGCCACAATAATGTTGCCAAAGTAGTCCATCAGGCTCAGCAAAAGATATGGACTCATAGATAATGAGGCTCCTTATTACAAGTGTAAGCCTGACCAGGTTCTGCGGAGGAGACAGCAAAGCTTCTGTGGGACAGTGCAATCATGACCGATAGGGCAGTAGAGGCTAATCGCCCAGATATTGTACTGTTTGACAGAGTATGTAAGAAGGCCTACATTATAGATGTTGCAGTGCCACTAGACGACAATCTAGTGGCACTGTAGCTGAGAAGAAAAAGAAAATATCAGCCACTCTCTGTTGTGAATTGAAAGACATATACAGATTGGAGAAAGTGTTGAAGTGATACCAATTGTTATCTCCACAAACAGGCTTGTCACAAGGGAAGTGGGTATAAGCTAAAGAAAAGCTGGAGCTTGAAACAACTGGCACCTGAGGAATCCATGCAGAAAGCAGGCTCTCACTGGGTACAGCCAAGTATTGTGCACGCAAGTTTTTAAGTCTCAACAGGTGAGTGAGTAATAATAAATAAGTCTGTGTCTCTACTCTTGGTGTTGGCTCTGTAGCCTTGGTTCTCCAGTTACCCTGCGGCTAGAGATTATAACACAGAGAAAAAAAGAAATAATAATAATAATAATAATAATAATAATAATAATATCGTAACAACAGAGACTCACAATATAGTGAAGAGATATAAAGTTAACAAAATTATTACTCTTTTGGATCCATTGAAAAAGATGTTATTTGTTTATCCAAACAGACTAAAGAGGTACAAGTTATCGAATGAAAGAAAATACAAAATCAAATATTCAAAGACGCAAAAACATTCTACAATAAGATGAAAAGAAATAATATAGAAATAAAGAATGCACCACCCAAAGAAGAAATAGAAAAATATTGGAGCAATATCTGGGGTAGTACTCAACCTCACAATAGAAATGCTACATGGATAAATGACGAGCAAAAAGAGACAGAAAACACGATTTCAATGAACCCCATAACCATATCCAAACAAGACATTGAACAAGCAATAAAAAACACTCTCAACTGGAAATCACCCGGAATTGACAGTATTCAAAATTTTTGGCTAAAAAATTTCCCTAGCACCCATAACCAACTGGCTCACCTTTTAAATGAAACTTTGTCAAATCATGAGAAACTACCAGCATTCCTCACCCAAGGAATCACCTATTTACTACCCAAATCAGAAGATACTGGAAACCCATCAAAATACCGGCCAATAACTTGTTTACCTACCATTTACAAAATTCTGACTTCAATAATTACATCAAAGATTGAGCAACACCTATCTGAACAATCCATCTTGCATGAAGAACAGAAAGGATGCCGTAAAGGAAGCAGGGGCTGTAAAGAGCAAGTGATAATCGACCAAACGTTAACTAGGCATGCACAGCAGAAGAGGAAAAATATGTATTGTGCATATATCGACTATCAAAAAGCTTATGATAGTGTACCCCATACATGGCTCATTCAGGTTCTTCAAATATACAAGGTGAATCAATCATTAATAGACTTCCTGCAACACATTATGGCTTCATGGCGAACAGTACTGAATCTCAAAACCACAAATAGCATGATTACAACAGGAGAAATAAATATCAAACAAGGAATTTTTCAGGGTGATTCCTTATGCTTTGTGGTTTTGTATAGCACTCAATCCCTTATCAACAATGCTAAACAAAAACTAAAAGTGGATACAAACCAATCTCCAAGACCGCAATATCAAACCTCTGAGTCACCTTCTATATATGGACGATTTGAAATTATTTGCCAGCACTGAACAACAACTGAAAGGCCTCCTTGAAACTGACAGAAACCTTCAGTGGTGATTTAAATATGAAATTTGGACTGGAAAATGTAAAACATGTCAAATAACGAAGGGTAAAGTACAACAGCATGAAGGCTACAGAGCTGAGGACAATGTAATAGAAGGTCTGGCTCTTGAGGAAGCGTACAAATACCTTGGTGTTCTTCAAAATCCACTTATTAATCACAAGGATATAAAAAGTACAACAAGAACTAATTTCCAAACCCGAATCAACAGAATCTTCAACACACAGCTCAATTCCAAGAACAAAACAATAGCTACAAACACATATGCTATTCCTTTGCTCACCTACACATTCGGCATAATAAAGTGGACAGATACAGAGCTGGATGAACTGAACAGAATGGTAAGAACAACTGCCACTAAATATCGCATGCATCATATACATTCGGCTACAGAGAGGTTTACGTTACCGAGAGAGCAAGGAGGAAGAGCATACGTAGATATAAAGAATTTGCACTATGAACAAGTAAAAAATCTGAGAAATTATTTCTACTCCAGGACGGATAGTCCACTCCATCAATTAATCATAGAAACTGACAAAGCTCTCACACCACTGGATTTACAAAACATAGAATACAATCCACAACAAAACATCATCACTGACCAACAAAAAATGGAAATCTGGAAGAGTAAAACACTGCATGGTATCCATCCACACATAATGTCTCAGCAAAATATAGACTCTGTAGCATCCAACCAATGGTTGAAAACGGGCACACTCTTTCCGGAAACCGAAGGTTTTATGATAGCCATTCAAGATAAAATAGTTAACACAAGAAATTATAGAAAATATATATTAAAACAGAATGTTCCAAGTCCAAAGTGTAGAATGTGTAATGAAGAAGCAGAAACAATTGACCACATAACTAGCGGATGTAGAGTTCTGGCTCCCAAACAATACACTAGGAGACATGATAATGTCTGCAAAATAATACATCAGCAGTTGGCCTTAAGATCTTCGCTTGCAAGTACATACGAACCGTACTACAGATATTCACCACCAGCTGTACTAGAAAACGATGACACAAAACTATATTGGGACAGGAGCATCATCACAGACAGAACAGTACCTCACAATAAACCGGACATTACGCTGATAGATAAACAAAACAAAATCACTTACCTCATTGATGTAGCAATTCCTAACCCTAACAACATACAGAAGAAATACACAGAAAAAATAGAAAAATACTCACAACTGGCAGAAGAAACTAGGCAAATATGGAAGCAGGATAGCACAAAAATAGTACCTATAATAATTTCAGCTACAGGACTTATTCCAAAGAACCTATTCAACTCTCTAAAGATCTTAAACCTCAACTCAGATATTTGTAAGAATATTCAAAAATCAGTGATCCTTGATACATGCAACATCACTAGACAAATCCTCAACATACAATAGGAAAAAAAGAGAGAAAGAAGAAAAAAATTAGAGGGTGTAGATAAAAAAAATACATAAAAGAAAAAAAATTATGGGGTATAGCTAAAAATACATAAAAGAAAAAAAAAATTATGGGGTATAGATAAAAATACATAAAGGAAAAAATTAGAGGGTGCAGATAAAAAAAAAATACATAAAAGGAAAAAAAAAATTGTGGGGTATTTAAAAATAAATAAAAGGAAAAAATTATGGGGGATAGATAAAAATACATAAGGGGAAAAAAAATTATGGGGTATAGATAAAAAGACATAAAAGGAAAAAATTATGGGTTATAGATAATTGGTAGACTAATAATGTTTATCACCATTGGTAAAAAAAAAAAAAAAAAAAAATAGTACTGAATTAATAGTATTGGCATAGAGACATGGAAGTGGACTGTGAAGTGAAGCTCTCAAAAGACAATATATGAATCCCTGCAATAATAAAAAGTGCTTACTTGATTATTCAATCCGTAAGCACTTTAACTACCAGCTGTAATGCTGAGAATTCCGGCAAATAATAATAATAATAATAATGTAGTGTTGTTATAGTAATTCAAGTTTGAATAGGCATTATGTAATTTCAAAATGGCTGATATTATCAGTTTCGATATTAATTTTACTATTAATTCATTACACATTCAGTTCTAATCATGACGTATTGTATGATGAATGATTTACTAGATTGAAACAATATTAATTTTATTTCACCGACACAAATTTTTGCTTTTCACAAATTTATAAAGCTGGAACCAGCACCAACAGAGAAAAATAGGAGTGATGAATACTACATTGCTTCAATATTTGTTTCACCGAGAGCATTGAAAAAATTCAGCTTTTCACAAATTGATAAAGAAACAGCACTAACAGAATGTAGGAGTGGCCATGGGGGCGTGCAGCCACGCCTCCAAGTATACGAAGCAGTCCGATTGGCTAATGGCAGCTGTGATGTGGCGTTGTCGAAGTACTCGCTTATGATTGGTAGTAATAGTAAAATGGCGGTTGTTGACCCATTGGCCAAGTAGACAACTCCTTTAGTTCGTGGACATACTACGTCATACCATGGCTCTCTATCTTCAATAATGTCAGAGATTTTTCTACAGTGTTTCTTTGTTTTGTAATTCATTAATTTGAAATATTATTCATCACTAGTTTTGGAGTGTTGGAGGCTTTTCCAATTTGTTTTTGTAATTCATTAATTCGATTCATCACCACAGCAAAAAATGAACTTATTTTAATGTGCTCTTCATATTACGATACCTGGAATGCTAGTGTTCATAGAATAGAGCTATTATTAGGCCTATTATTATCATTAATTCATTGACATACAAACATGTGTCAACCAAAATCTATCTTATCCATATCAATATATATATATATATACGTATGTGATCAACCGATGGATTCTTGCAAATGGTTGACTTTGAACGAATTAGTGACGTTTCAAAGGCTCCTAAGCCGGCTTTTGTGTAATCTGTGTTTGTGTGAATGATGATAGAAGATGTCGAATTTGTGTCGTCTGACAAAAATGATTCCTCTAATCCTCGCTGTTGGCCAAGCTTTGCGATCCGCGGCTGTTGGCTTAGCGGCGGCGGGCGAAGTTTGGCTGCTGCGCTGATTAATTCGGCCCGGCCGGAAAACTCTTACCTCAATCTTTGGACATTTTTTGCAAGCGTGGAAATCGTCTCGAATTAGTAACGACCATAAAGTTGGCCAGCGCCTCATCCAGTTATTCCTCTTCTTTTTTCTCTTTTCTCTCTCCATCTCTAACAACACCACTTCATTATCTTCGCCTTCATTTCTTCTTCTTCTCTCTCTTCTTCTTCTTCTCTCTTCTTCTTCTTCTTCTTCTTGCTTCTTCTTCTTCTTCTTCTTTCTTCTTCTTCTTCTTCTTCTTCTTCTTCTTCTTGCTTCTTCTTCACTTCTTCTTCAACCTTTCTTTAACTTCTTCTTCTTCTTCTTCTTCTTCTTCTTCTTCTTTAACTTCTTCTTCTTCTTCTTTGCTTCTTCTTCCTTCTTCTTCTTCTTCTTCTTCTTCTTCTTCTTCTTCTTCTTCTTCTTCTTCTTCTTCTTCTTCTTCTTCTTCTTCTTCTTCTTCTTCTCTTCTTCTTCTTTTTATTCTTATGCTTCTTCTTCTTCCACTGCAGGCTACAAAAATCAATCTAACCTACTAGGAATCGCAGTATTGAAGGTCGCGTGTAAAAATTTCAACTTTCAAAGAGACTTCTGATCACTTGTTTGAGCCAGTCATGCCAGTTCAAATCACGCTGACTAGAAATGATAATTGAATTGTTACAATTATTTTATCCTATTGAGCCTGAGGTTCTGGTACTGTGACTACACAGTACCTGAACCTCATAGTATATAGAAGATAAAAGGCCGAAGCAGGAGTAAAATGTGTGTGGGAAAACTGGAGATAGCCAGATAACCTTGTGAAAAAGTGTTAGACAAGCTGAGAGAGGAGTAAAGTTGGGAGTTCAAAACTGAGAGAAAGAGAGAGAGAGAGATCTGAAATGTGAACCAAATGGGAAAGAAAATTTTGGAGTACGGTACTAAAGAGAGAGAAAGTGGAAAACATTGAAGGAGAGAAAAACCAAGGATAAGACAAAACTAGAGATTAACCCAGAGGGAAAGAGAAGTTGCGAGTATAGTACTGGAGAGAGAAAAAGAGTAAGTATATATGGGAGCAAAAGAGAGAGATAGATATTCAGAGATAGAAGAACATTCCCTCTTTGAGGAGACAAAACTTGAGAGGAGAGGGATAATTGATGCACTGAAGAGAATGTAGGTGGTAGTGGGAGGAAATTTGTGAAGACTGTGAGAGAAAGAGTAAGTAGAGAGGAAAGACTGTCGAAAAACGAGAAGGAAATAGAGAGAAAGAGCCAGTGGATACTCGCCCTAAATCTAAAGGACAAATCAAATAAAAACTTCTCCTCCATTCTCTTTAACGTCGTTCGTTCTCGCCATCAGGACATAGATCTGCATTTAGCAGAAAACTGTCCTCTTTCCTCTCTTTTTTTATTTCTTCTCTTGGTGTCGTCCTCGTTTTCAACTTCCTTTTCAATTTTGCTCTCCATCAAGGAGCACAGCGCTGAATAGACTGGACTTATCAAAAGCCGGCTCTCATCGTTTTTAGTGGGAAATAAGATGTCCCCCACCCCTAACCCTTTGACCACAGTTCACAAACCCCTTCAACATCCTTTTCCCTCTCCTACTCATCGACCTATTTTCATGGTGTCATCCACTATTTTCCGTGAGTTCTATGAGTGGAAAAGATATATACCAACTGATAATAAGCTGTTTTGGAGGTAGTTCCCGGTACGAATTGATAAATATAATAAGCAATGCTGGTGCTGGTTTCTAAAGGCTAGCAGCTTGTTTGTGGAGATTATAAAAATGTGAGTTGAATGGGGAAAATGTAATGTAAGTGGCCTTTTCATTATGGCTACTTGACAATATTGAAGTTCGAGGGATGGTTTGAAAATAATTTAGCCTGTAGATTCGTAATGATGTCTTCTTTCTACGTTTGAAATTATTGTTAAATGAATATCGTCACATTAAAACTATTACATTACTTATTCGATTAAATTGAAACTAATCATATTTCAATCCATCACTTCTTCACTTCTTGCTACTAACTACTTTCCTTTAGCTTTTCCCTGACTGGTCCGCTATTCCCTTATCTTCCTCCTCCACACCATTCTCTCATGGCTTCTTCATCCAGTCAGCTCCTTTTCCCTCATGTCCCTACCAACACAGTCTCACTCCATCTCCTCCATGGTCTCCCCACTGGTCTACACCCTCCACCTGCATTCCTACTCACTCAGCAACTTTCCAATGTAGTCCCTCTTCCCTCTCTGCAACATGACCATACCACTGCAACCCATTCTTTCCTGGACCAGCCTTCCTTGAAGACTCCACCACCCCAGCCATCTCTTGTGCTTTCATTCCTGATCCTGTCCTGCACACATTATCTTCCCAAGCATCTGCATCTGAGCATTCTCATCTCCTGCCCACATCCATCTTCTTCTCACTTACGATTTTCTTGACTTTTACCCAAGTCTCACTGCCATAAGATCGAGTGCCAGAGTCTCACTACTGCAACATATATTCTTCCTTTCGCTTTGCTATCCAGCTTCCCGGTCACACACTTTGCCAACATCCTTTTCCAGTTTCATCACCCCACTTGGATTCACTGTGATCCAGCTCTCTGCAAATTTTGTCCTCTGATATAAACGACCCAAAGATATTTGAAGTTTCCCACACGCTCTCTGGCTTCTCTCATACCAATCCCACATCTCCATTTTTGCCACTCCTCACTCCAAACCAAAGATGTCCAGTTTTGTTCTGCTGGAAGTCTTGGCCCCTCCACATAACTTCTATAGCATTTCTCCACCTTTCTGGCTGTTCCTCCACTTCCTCTTTGCTTTTCTCCATCAGCACTTTGAATATCATCTGCAGGAAACACATTGACCGGGGGCTGGCTTCCTAACGGTACTGTCGCTTACATCCATAACCAAGTTGAACAGATAAAGGGCTCAAGTCGATCCTTGATGGAGGCCCACGGTTACTGGGAATCTTTCTGTCACTCCCTTTCCCCCTGTCCCTTACCCTGGTGTGAGATTCATGGTACATATCTTGTCTTCAATCCGCACATATTTCTCTGCCACTCCCTTCTTCCTCATACACCTCCAGCAGCACTTATGTGGTGCCGTGTCATACGCTTTTTTTCCTGAATCTATAAAAACCATATCGCAACTGCTGCCTCCTCTCTCCAAACTTTTACATGATATACTCTTGGGGCAAAAAGACCATCCATTGACCACTCCCTACTTGGCATAAAGCCAAACTGCTCATCTCAATTTTGGCCTCTCCCTCTAATCCTTTTCATCAAATCACTCTCATAAATCTTAGCTTACATGTCCATCATTTTCAGTCCTCTATAGTTTTGCAGTCTTGGATGTCTCCTTTCTCTTTATATATTGGGGATCAGTATGCTTTCCACTCAGTTGTCTGGGATGCGTCCCTCCTCTATTACACCTTTGACATCAATTCCCACATCAGGTCCACCCCTCCTCTCCCAGAGCCTTCAAGCTTGCTCCTATTTCCACTTGGTCCTGCTGCCTTTCCATTTTTCATTTTTCCATCCATCACTGCAGACAATAATGCCAACATTTTCACAATCTATACAGCAGTGATTACTGCTGTTTAATAGGAGACTCTTTGTATTCAGCATCACCTATATTATAATTATAATATTATAGTATATCATCTATATATCTAATTCTTCATTGAAGAATAATTAGAATAGAATAGAATGGCTGCCTTTAATTGTTCCTTGGGAGGGCGAAGTTACACTTAAATTACAGCTTTATTAAACCGAAAAATATGATTCAATCTATTGTATAATCGAAATGAAATTTCTCAGAGAAATTCTCTCAGAGCTACGCCCTAAACCATACAGACCATTATGGAGTGAAGAAAGGAAGCAGCGGTTTTCGCAAAGGATGAAGGAATACTGGGCAAAGAAGAAAAAATGAATACCATTCACCACGAATCATAAATACTTAGCGTCTTCCTCTAGGGAGTTCTATCGCCAATAATAATAATAATAATAATAATCGAAATGAACAATTCGGTATTAAAATTCTATTCTAGTAATCTGATGATCCAAACTTTCATGTCCCTCCGTACATCATCGAATCTATTCAACTTGTTCATCTGCACAAACTGCTCATCAGCTTATCAATTCTTTATAATGATATAGATTCTATCTTCAATTCATTCATTATAATACTAATCAACTACTCACAATTAAACTCCACTTTATTACTAATTGACCACGAACAAACTCATCGTATTACTATTTACGATTACCATAGACAACACAATAGTATAGTAGTTAGTCTATGGCTATTTCTATTTCCTATTGTAGTTTTAATATTCATAGCTAATATATATCTACTGTATCCACCAGTTTACGAACAACTTAACAAATGAGGCAATACTTTCATTCTTTATTGCGAGGGAATGCAAGCAGTGCCGAAGCGTCCGGTCATCTCCGGATTCGCCGAAAACTTCAATTATAATTATGTGCTAGAATTAAGAATAATATTTAAAAAAACAAGAAGGATTGCAAAAGAATGGAGAATAGTTGCTAGGGAAATTTCCCTTCCATAATACAGCTTCTAAAAGCTTACCGTTGTCTCAAACATATTAGACAAATGATTAGCGGAAGCTCTTACTCCACAGGTATAAAATACCCGGAAATGGGTGGCTAGCAGTGCCATCTTGATTGGAAGTGAACGAATAGTTGGCAGCCGGTAGACATCGAAATCCGATTAACAAAATATTTGGACCGTGCCGCAGTAGTAAACGATCGCATAACACCAGACATTCGGGAGTCATTCGGCTCTTAACGGCTTTCTGCTTCAACTCGGAATGGGCTTCGAAAGAAGCTTGCTCTTCATTTACTTCCAGAAATTCTAGATTAAATATCTGCGAGTCGGGTTATTCTAAATCTCTTGGCTGACTGCTAATTGAGGCAGTTGAATGGAGCTGATGTGAATCGAACGGCTGTCATTAAACTGATTTTGCACAAGTTATAAGCCCGAGATGATTATGCACCCGCAATTGAAGTTGTTTGCCAAAGTGATTGCTTTGGTCGATTGGTAGTTTTTTCAATAGAGAATTAGAACCTTTAAGTGGATATAAATGGGGAATAGAATAAAAGAGGCTTCGAGAACTTCTAACGTATTGGTTTGAATGTGAATTACTGTCATTAAAACGGTCCCCCACTTTTTACAATTTTCAAAGCGGATTGGAATTCTTTTTTATACTTGGAATATTGTACAAAGCTATCATGTGGTTATTCATTTTCAGTACAGGTACTTTAGCAAGATAAAGTAGACAACACCAGCTAGGCACTACTGAAACGTGGATACTCGCGAACAAACGTGTTTTTGAATTATGATTCTCAGACTATACTAGCAGTATCCGCTATTTCGGTGACCACATGTGAGTAATATCTTAATAATAAAATTATTTGTGAGCTATGCATCCTAACTATTGTCATATCACATTTCTTGAATAGCTGGCCGGAGCCAGATGATTGAAAAACGGCGATAAGAATTGGTAGGAGTACTGGCGCTTACCTGAAATAATTTATTTACAATTCATGGATGTCGAATGTACCAGCAATTATTAGACCGGCAGTGAGATAAACGTTAGTCTCTTTTTGAAGAAATTGAAACTATAAATTATTGTTTTGAAAATTACTTTCTCAAATGTGGGCTCTCAGATTTTTTCGTTAGATTCATTACTTTAATTTTCGTCTCCTCTAATTTTTTGAATCACCCTATTCCGTAATTAGATTTGTTAATTGCTGTATCTGCCTTTCCTTCCCAAGAGTAGATTTTTCTCCTGAGAAATCTACCCTTGAGAAGGTCACTCTCTCTTCTCTGATGTATCTTGAGGAATGAGGAGTGTTTTCGTCTTCCACCGCCATCTCATTAAAAGTTTTAATAAATTTATTAAAATCGCGAGTGACACCACATCTTGAACGTGGTCCTACCCTGCTCTCCTCAGACGGATGAATTGGTGAGTTTTCAGAAAGGAGATACAGTAGATATTAGAAAAGCGAACGAGTAGTAGAGACTTTTCTATTTATGATCCTGATACTCTACTTCTACTGTACTGGGACCCTTTGCTATCCGGCATTTTCCTTACACTATGAACAGTGAAATAGAATTCCGCTGTAATTACATAATTACAATCGTCATAATTATAACAAGTGAATCTGGAGCCGACTAATTTGCAACTAGTCTTAGATTCCAAATATGTAATTTGGAGCCTGTTTCATAAAAGTTTAGAAGTCTTGTGGAACAGAAGAACTCAAGTGTTGGGTTGTGTCCAACATCTTTTGTTCACATATAACAGTCGAAAAAGCCAACTACAAGTAGATTAACTATTTGAAATAGTTGATGGACAAGCCAAATTATTGATAAAGGCAAAAAATTTACAATATTGAATAAATCTTTACTATGAGTGAGCTTATTTGACAGTTTAGTGTAAGTTCGTCATTTTCCTGTATTTTTGACTTCTAAGTTCTATGAAAAAGGCCCATCAGGTCTACAATAGTAGTGAGAGCCAAAAACCATTTGGCAATCACTCACGTCTTCAAGGCGGTCAACCGAACATAATTAGTTGATATGAACATTGTTGGCAAACACAGAAAACGGTCAGCTGTTTTAATGGAAGTCTGATAGTTGCAGCGAACACTGCTCGTCGAGTTTGTTTGCCGAGCTTGTTCGGCCATATTCTGTCTGTGGGATTTACTCGAGCAATTCAGGAATAATTTGATTGAAATTCCCAGAATCTGAGACAGGTCTGTCCTTTCAGTTGAACGACTGCTAATCGGTATTAGGCAATCCAAGGCACACAATTCTTAGAATCTGAAGGTTGACAGTCAATTTGCAAGATAACAATGTACGGTATTGACACTTGCTTGAACCGATTTCACCATAGAGAAGCAATACTAAGTCTGTTCTCGTGATTTTACCCACTTGTCGAAATTACCCATACACAGTATTATACAGGCTACCTTTTACATTGAATACCCACTACTCACATAAATGTTCATTAGAAAGAATCTGTTCTTTTCCATCCGATAAGAATGAGTGTAGAACACCTCTGACATCTGGACGACGGAATAATGAAGTTGTAACTTGAATGACCCAGTAACTGCTACCATCTTACGACAGAATTCAGAACTAGCTGCGTTGTGCATTGCCGACCAATCAGGGGAGAGAGGCGGAGCTTGGAGGCGTGCCTGTAAAGATTGCGAATCTCAGTAACTGCAGCCATCTACCGGTCGAAATCAGAACTAGCTGAGTCATTCATTGCTGGCCTATCACAAGATAGTAGACGGAGTTTGGAGGCTACATGATTTACAAATTCGGTAAAAAAACGGATTTAAAAACGGTTTGATATATCGATGTGCAGTTTCGCCATTCATTTTCTCTTGGAATTCTATATCGAAATCATGTATAACATGACCACCTTACCATTTAAAAAAACGAAGTTAGATCCAATATGGCGGATCCAAGATGGCGGATCAAATTGGTTGTCACAGTAAAGTAGTATTTTCAACTTTAGTACGATCCCCAATGTCACCTACCGTCAAATTACCTTCCTATAAGAAATATCAAGCCGTTTCCATAACAACCCAGTATAATGTACCTTGACTACTCACTTACGTATGGTCAATTTATACTTAGGCCATATAACCCATATTGTTATGTATAGAATTCCATATACCCTGAATACAAAGAATGTATAATAAAGACGAATCGTATCAGCATCATTGATAACTACATGGGTATTGGTTAGCGATATCCAAAGCGTATCATTTGTCGCTGCAGGAACGACAGCAATTAAAACAGGACTGTCGATCATAGTGAACCAAACTGACTTGAGAACGCTGGATTAAAGCGACAGCAAATAACAATAATAATAATACCAGGTTGAGTGTTGTAGGCCTTCGCTCATTTAATTGGCTACAGTTCTGTCTGGTCCTGGATCGGGTGCAGTGAGGGTCTTGCCGAAATCTGTCCTAGGGGCCTACTTCTCTCCTACCCCAATGTGGTTACTGCTGCTTTCCATTACCTCACCATCCCCCCCTGCACTGGTTCAATCCTCCTATACAGCACAGTGTGCCCCTCAGCACCCCCAAACCCCCTAGGGTAATGAAGGAGCAGCAGCCACAGCACCCATGTGACCCCTTGTTGGTGGTGGTACTGGTTTGCTCCAGCATTCAAATTAATGAGCGATGAGAGAGAAAGTGTGCGAGAGAGAGAGAGAGAGAGAGAGAGAGAGATGAGAGATTGAGACAGAGAGAGAGAGTGCGATAGAAATTAAGATTTGATTATTTACTATATTCATGCCGGAAATATGGTTACAATTACATTGTTTCATTTGATATAATATAATAGCAGATAATCAGCCTTAATCACCTTGGATATGTTAAGATAACTTTGAAAGGAAAACCAAAGCATTTAGTCTTAAGCTCTCTAGGTTAGTCTTAAGCTCTTAGCGTCTTTAGTTGAAATCCAAAGCATTTAGTCTTAAGCTCTCTAGGTTAGTCTTAAGCTCTTAGCGTCTTTAGTTGAGGCCTACGTACTTTCCATCAAATAACCTTGAACGAGAAACATTGAACTTGGTTTGCCGCGGGATTTCATAGCTGCCGTATACTGCTACGATTTTACGCTGTGGTATTTATTTGGCACAAACTCAACACACAGAAATAGGTTTAAACATTTTCCTGACTCTACATGGCGATGCGAGAAAGGCGTGACTGCTCTGAGAGCAGCCAGTCGCACACCACGCAGGAAAAATGTTTTCGCTTGCCATGGTAACATCAAATAACAGTTGTTTGCCAAATTTTAAAATATTATTCTAGAGTAGCTGGATTTTTGTAAGGTTATTTGAAAGTGAGGTTGCAGTTTGAGTCAAGTCTTTCGACCTCTTAGAACCCGGTATATGTCATATAGGAAATATACCCGGCGATGACCTTACATACACGCTCGCCACGGGTTAACTGAACCAGAACCCACTGCGATCGGAAAACGGACATGCCGTACGGATGCAGGTTAATGTCGAAAAATAATGAATAAAGCAGTGTCAAATCTCGCAGCAGTTCTTGTATAGTGTTTTCTGTTGTATCATCAGGTGTACCTCTCCTAATCAGTTCCGTTAAATATTGTTTAGTTAAAATTGGATGTTTGTTTTTCAATCACTATTAATCAAGAAATTATGTTTCGAGATCGATTTACGACTTTGAAAAGGCGTTTGGTGGCATAATAGACTCCAATTCACTCAAAAGTATGAAAGGAGATGATAGATGAATAAGAAAATGAAGAAAGAGCGGTAAACAGAGGAAAGGAACAGGTTGAAAGAAGAAGAAGAAGAAGAAGAAGAAGAAGAAGAAGAAGAAGAAGAAGAAGAAGAACAAGAAGAAGAAAGAAGAAGAAGAAGAAGAAGAAGAAGAAGAAGAAGAAGAAGAAGAACAAGAATGAAGAAGAAGAAGAAGAAGAAGAAGAAAATAAGAAGAAGAAGAAGAAGAAGAAGAAGAAGAAGAAGAAAGGAAGAAGAAGAAGAAGAATTCGAAGAAGAAGAAGAATGTGTCAGAGTGTATGAGCAAGCAAAGGGAATGATGAATTACTGTGAGTACAAACAAGCATAACTCACTCACTCACTCACTGAGAAGACCCGAAACCTCAGTGATAGAGCCGAGAGCTCACCTTGTTGTTTTGCCTACAACGCAGTTCCCTGTGTGAGGCGACATAGAATAGAAGGCAGTAACAGTAGAATACAATAAGAACAAAAGAGCTGCTGCATTGAGTCAGCTGACACCCTGTGTGAGTGAGCAGAGTGGTCTCCGCCCGTCTCCAGTTTCCACTGCTCTTGTCTTGCAAGAAGACAGCAGAGAATCTCAGTCGCCTGGATTCTGACAAAATCACCGCTAGAATAGATGACATCTTACAAACAACGGGGATAAGCTCCTCAAAGTTCATCAAATTTTCCGTTAATGATGGTACATTTCAAGCTGTTTCTCGTGATTCCAGGTGATTGCCGCGATACCTGGCGGGAAAACCGCTTGAAATGTCCTAGTATTTATAAACTTTGAAGTTAAGGTTAGTAAAAGTATCTCAATCAGCTGTACAATAGTTATATGAATTTGTTTACACAACGTGAATTGCGTTCTCAAATCAGTAGGCAATTTAATTCACTCAACACTTGCCAGGGTTGTGCATATGCTTCAGGAGAAAAATCTGGCCAAACACGAAAAAAACTTGTAAAAAATTTTGCTATTTTTACGGTTTTTGTAGATGATCCAAAAGTTTTCCAAGGTCGAAAACTTGGATTTAACATCCCAGGACTATCACATGTAGCAGGATTATTTTAAATTGTCAGAAAACAGCTGATTGATGTACGCTTTTTCACTGACGTTAAATCAGCTGTTTTCTGACAAGTTGAAATTATCCTGCTAGTAGGCAAGCAGCATATTAAAAGTAAATAAACCGACTACCCCATTTCATGCAAGGTGGCCCCAACTTTTGATAAGAAATTATTTGTTTGTAAAATACTAGGCTATCTGTGGAGTTGTGATTCGTAGATTATGATCCGTTTTAATAGTTATTAGTTTGGTTGGTTTTCTGCTAGTGATATTACATGCTTTGTGTTTTCATTCCACTACTGAGTACTTGTCTCTGTCTAGACAACAGTCTATCTAATAAAATCGTCTTATGCTTTTTATAAAATACTAGAGTTGTATAGAGATTGATTCTCGTCAAACAAATTTTGACAGTGGTCATTCATCAGGACTGATTTCATCGAGTTCACTGTAAATGGGAAAAGACTGAAATGATGTTTGTTGCAGCTTGATTGAAATCTGTCTCCAATTAAGCTATTTGCAGGAAAACAAAATGAATATCTTCATCTTGAACGTCTCGAAACAATAAACAGAATATGTGAATTTTCCTCAATCGTCACGTTCTACTTTGATTCCCAAATATTGTCATTGTGCCCTTGGTTTAAATTCAATTTTCGTGAACTGCTAAATTCATCGTCCCTGGGTCTCAAACACTGTACCATATTTTCTCTCTTTTCAATATATGTCTCTCTCATGCTCTTTCACACTCTCATTTCAAATATCACGCCTTTCTCTCATCTCTATTTTTCCTCATTCTTCTCAATTGTCTTTTTTCCTCAGTTTTTCGTCGAACCTATCCTTTCTCTTTCTCCTCCTCTTTCTCTTTTTCAAGACAGTGTGTCCACTTTTATTTTCTCTCTTCTTTCACTTTAGTTTCCCTTTCTTTCTTTTTTTTTCTTACATTTTCTCTCTCTCACTCCACACACACACATTTACTCATTCTTTCTTTCAGTACTAGAAAGGGTGGCTACTTGTGTATTAATGCCCCTTTTAGCGGCTTTGAGTTGCGAAAATAGGAGATTCATAATAATTTATTGATCGAAATTCCTATTGGGCGTATCTTTGAGATGTTTTCAAAGTCCGTTCTTTGCTCTCCAACAAAACATACTCTCAGTAAAATTTATTGAACATCCGCCATTTTACTTTTTCCACCAATCATGATCAGTCAATCCGTAGGAAGAATCTCAAATTTGCTTCTTGAATTTCTGTGTCTACGTCAATTCCTATTATCTATTTTTTTAATTCGATTTTCACTGACGATTCCTTTCTCCATAAGTATCTCAAACTGATAAATAATACATGCTGATACCTGTATTTCATGTGGTTGGATTCTTTATCACTGGAACAATCGTGAAAAGGACAATTGACAGGGTCGAACAATTGCGAGACTCAATCAATAGTTTGATACCAAAGGCATTGGTCTTTGACCATTTTTTCGCTGTTCCAATCATGATTCTCAAAATTGCTATCGATCAATTCTGTTGCTTGATTTGCAAAGTTATTCTTGTTGAAAAATTTGAATTTTATAACGTTGGAGCTTAATGGCCTGCTGATTGATGTTATTGATTGATTGTTTGTGATTAATAAAATGACTAGGAAAGTCTATATATTCAATTTTAGAGATCTAAAATAATTGGTTTGCCTTCTGAGATCGTCTAAAGGGTTTACATCAGATGAGTTCGAAATTTTACCTCAGTCTAAAGTTGCTGTCATCTTGGATCAAAAGCACGTTCGCAGTATCACATACTTTTCCAACAGTCGTTTGATCATTGCAACCAGCGTGCGTTTGGACAGTTGATGTCCGCCCAAAAGGACGTGTTCCTGGTCGAACATCAATCATTCAGTGGGTGGATATTTTTAAGAATACCGGTAGTGTTTGGCAACCAAATCCAGGTCCGTCAGAACCACTAGAACACCAGAAAACGTAGAGAGTAAGGCAGGCGGTTTTGCAGATAGGGCGGTACAGAGACGATAGGGCAGTTACAGTCACTTCGGAACGGTACACGCGGATGATTGAAGAGTTTTTCACAAAATGTGTGGTTTCAGCAAGTTGGTGCCACTCCTCACACGGCAGGCGTCAATGGATCTCTTGCGCGATTAAATTGAGTGTGCAGACCCATCCCAAATTGATAGAAGTTGAACGGCTTCGGAGGGTGGGTCCATAGAACTGAAATACAGCAGCACATTTGCTGCTGGAATGTCAACACTCTCTTGCAAATGAGGAGGAGACTTCTTGGAAAGGCAACCCCTCCTACCAGGAGGAGGCAAGAGAACTGGACTTCAGAGCGCCTTAGGTAAATTCTCCTGCTCTGGCCTTGGAGTATGGAGCATGGCATAAGCCAAGAGGATGCCACAAAAGATCAAATAGCGGTCGCGGTGGCTAAGGGTTACAAAGCCCAACCCAATTTAAAAATAAAAATAAAAAAAAAAAAAAACTTCCCAAAGTTGTTCTGTAATGGAAAATTTGTATAATTTGAATTTGATCTAGAACAACGTTGGCAGGGCTTAATCCACATGCTGATTGATTGATTGACTGATCCTCTGTTTGCCCCCCAAACCCCCCGGTGTTCCACCCCCCTCCCGTAATCACCTCCTGGATCCGCCACTGTAACTTCCTAAAGCAATTCTTGCATGAAAGTATTTTATAATTAGAATAAGGTCTAGATTAATGTTGGCAGGGCTAAATCCACATGCTGATTGAGTAATTGATGGTCGATTGATTGATCCTTATCCTATGTTTGCCGGATTCTGTTGTAGTATTAACTTCCTGAAGGACTTGTTGGATGAAAAATTTGAGTTTGGTTTAGAACAACGTTGGCATGGCTCAATCCAAACGGCTGATTGATGGTTCATTGATTGATTGACTGATCCTCTGTTTGCTTGATTGAATTCTAAGGGCCGGTTCATGAGCTCGGGATTTAGCCAAGTCCTGGACTAAAACGGGTGGTCACCGTAGCATCGACAAACGTTAGCCTCAAAACTTCATTTACCTATGGGCTCCCTATGCTGCTAACCCACTAACCTGATCGAGGACAAACGTTTGTCGATGATACGGTAGCCACCCGTTTTAGTCAAAGACTTGGCTAAATCCCGAGCTCCATGAACGGGCCCTTAAAGTAATTCTTAAATGAAAAGTTTGTATAATTTGAATTTGATCTGCAACAACGTTGGCAGGGCACTTGCTGATTGACTAATTGATGATTGATTGATTGGCTGATTGTTGACTGATTGATTGCAGGTGTCGTGGGTGCGGCGAAGGGATTGGCACATCCTCACTTCGGGTGTGCTCACCTATACGAACGACGAACGCTTCCAGGCGGTGCATGCCGATAACACAGACGACTGGAATCTGCAGATTAAGTACGTGCAGAAACGAGACAACGGAACCTACGAGTGTCAGGTAATCACTCTTTCTTCCAACTCCTTGCTACTTTGTTGAGTCTTACGTCTTTCTTACTTTTAGCTTTCGCTCTTCAATCTGTTGTTTAGGTTAGTTTTCAGGGAACAATTGTGTGTGGAACCATAGATAACAGATTAGACTACTATCTCTTCTGTATGGTGGAACTCTTCCGTTAATCTGAGTTCTGTAACAGAATTTAGTTACAAATTCAGAAAAACAAATAATTTATTTTTTACAGCTTGGAAGAGAAGAACTGGCTATTTAACACTATTTTATACATTGTTGAATAAAATTACTATAATATTTTAGAGTTGAATTCATCTCCAAGTTTTCGTTTCGGTCGATTGAAGCAAAATTTAGCCCAAATTCGAATTTCACTTCAGATAAAAACAAAACTTGCAGATACACATCCTAGAACAATAATTGAAGAATTAAGAGTAAAAGGGAGAATAACCCAATATATTATTGAATAGAATTACTATAGAATTATAGTGTTGTATTCATCTTCTGCTCCTCAAGTTTTCGTTTGAATCGATTGAAGTAAGATTCAATTCAAGCTCGAATATTACTTCAAATTATATACAAATTTGCAGTAATACAGCCAGAAACAAGTGAAGAATAGCTTTACATACGAGTATCAATGGAAAGAATTACTGGTAGAGTTGAATTCATCTTTAGCTGTTCAATCTATCGTTTGGTGTGTTTCCAGTGAATGTTTAAATGTGAGAATCACCTTTTTATCAAAATAACAATTGTATTTCCAAGTAAAAACATACAACCTTCCAGTGGTATGTCACAGCATGACAAAGAAAAAAAGCCTTATAAATTATAAAATAAAATTACTGGCTTTAAAAAATCACTAAATATTAGAAAACTAGTGCCGATACCATGAAATTTTAATTGTATTCAATCGCCGTGGTACGATTTAATTTAAAATACATCGATAGGACCTGAATTTCAGTTAAATTCCCATTTTTATCCAAACTTAGATTTTATTGCCAATTAATAAAAACAAACTTCAATTAATGGTACAGCACAAAGAATGATTCGCCTGATAAACTATTGAAAGAATCACTAATGTTGAAATAGAATGACTAAATACTAAAACACTGTGGGCCGATCTCATAAAAAAATCTAATTGAATATAACCGCCTGAAAGCCATTTCAAGGAGCTCTAAAGAAATCCTATTGCATCAAATCCGTTGGCAGACGTCATTTTACAGGGGTTTAATTTAATTGGAGTTTTGTGCAACTGGCTGTAAGAGTCTTTATTGTTATTACTTTATTGTCATTACTGAAATATCAGGACGAACTGTAAGCGATAGACTGAACCCTAAAGTATAAGAAAAGCCAGATCAATAATATGTTCAATAAGTCACAATCACACTTCAGCATAAGGTCAATTTTGATCCTTTCAGGTTTTCTACACTCTAAAAGCTCCTTTTTCTGTAGATGTTTATCTGTAACTAAATCGTTATTGATGTATATCTGTAACTAAATCGTTATAGATATATATCTATAACGATTTAGCTGTATCATGGAGTTCTAGTTTCATATCGATACATTGGGCATCGATAACAATAGTACAGAATTATCGAACTCAGTTCAATCGCTGGAGTGGAAAATACAAGTTATTGTGATGTTTGCGGGCAACTTTTCGCCCAAACCCATCGACATGTCGTGCCTAGACTGGTGTGGAAATTGGATGATGGGGTTTTTCTCTGAGTTTTCCACAGACCTTATCGAGTTTGTATCTGTGCCTCCATGGACAGTGACAGCCACTGTGTAATAAGTTTTATTTTCCCGACCAGAAACAAAAGGAGATGGCGCAATGTATCATGTTGTGTTGGGGCTATGGACAGGGAAATAAGGAGAAGAAGAATGGGAAGAAAAAGAAACGATGAGGAATGGAAGAAAGAGAAAAATGAAGATGGAAGTCGAAGGAGAACAAGAATATTTGAGAGAGAAAACAACAGAAAAAGAATAACAATAATAGGATGGAGCAGAAGGAGTATAAGAAAAATATATAAAGAAGAAGGGATAGAGGAACGGGTGAATCTAAAACGAAAAAAATGGCTATGATAATGATGAGATGATGATTAATGTCGAATACTTTTTGCACGTGAGTAAAAAAAATGCGAAAAATATAAATGAAATAGAGAAGAAAAAGGCAGAATGGAAGAAAAATTAAAACATCATAAGTCCCAAGTAGAATAACTTGGAAGAACATGTGATAGATAAAGTGAGTTTCTTCACTTGGAAGAACTACTATAGATAGTCACCGCGCAAAAAAAAACCGAGAAGTGGGCAGACAGCTACATCAGCTACTACAAATTCTGCCACATTTTTTATGGGAGTAGGCCTACTCCCTAGCTATATACATGGCTAGATGTGAGTATGAATACACACGTAACGAATAATAACTAATTATAACCAGTGTATACGAATAATAACGAATATTATAACGTAACACGTGAAACATGATTGAAAATAATGTCACTTACGTGAACTAAAACGAAAAAACAGGGAACTGGCGATAGCCTAACCTAGAAAAAACTATTTTAGAATTATCACGATTGGTGCAATCAACGCAGAGTTGGCAGCACTGCTTTTACACTAGAATTTCCAGGGTCGCGCATGTTTAGTAACGCTAGTAATAACATAGTAAACAGTAACATAGTAACTTAGTAACATAGTAAATGTGGCTTCATGCCATGCCACTGACCAGCTTCGCTCGATATTATTATCATTTACAAAAACATTCCCACATTTTTAGAAGCACATCGTCAAAATTATGTCCTGTGTAACAAAAACATTGTTCTAATAATGAAGAATGAACATTGAAATTTGATATTTCATCTCATTTCAGAGTAGGCTCGAATTTAGCTCCCGCGAATGAGCTGCTTATGAGACCATTATTACAGTAATATGTGCTCTCCACTCAATTAGCGCAGATATGACAATGGCTATTGTCATAATAACGAAGTCGAATTTGAAATCACCACCACCGATGTTTGTTGAATCATAATGTACTCGGATGTGGTCGTAATTGGAGAGTATTGTCACTAATTGAAACCTGAACCTGATTATTGTCCTTATTGGGCCTACGGTTTAATTGATTTATGACAATTCCTTTTGTCTTGTCATTTTACCTAGGTAGGTAACGGAATACTCTAGGCCTAGTCTTTGTTTAGAGGTGTTTGTTTTGTTATTATTATAAATTGGCTTTCAGGATAGTAGCTTTCCTTGTATTTCCAATACCATTGTTTTTAACAAACGATCAATAAGCCTACTATAGGCTACTGAATATTATTTAGGCTTGACTGCCTATTCATTCTTTGGAATTGTATTGATTATCTAAGTAACGTACATTTGAGCTCCATAATTATCCATAATGTAAAACTAATTTTTATTTTTATTCTGGTTTGGAATGGTAATGTGTATCAATGTAATTTTCCTCGTTGAATCAATTGAAAATTTAGATGAGGCATGAAATATCAATTAATATCATTACCATTATTTCTGAAACAATATTGGGAACGCAAAATTACTTATTAGCTAGGCGTTTCCGATGTAGAAGAACTAACCTTCACAATTTTAAATTTCTTATTTTGTCCGGAATTATTGCATGAAAACCACGCCATCGGTAGCATTGGCATTTTCAAGATTCCTTCACCTACGTCCAATGTAACCGCGGCCTAAGAATGATTTGACGGATTTTGCTACTTCAAAGTACTGCGGTGCTATACTGACTGTATGATGTACTGTATCAAGTATTAAATGTAACCGCGGCCTCATGTACGAGTGAAAAAATGATGAATAATGAATAATAAATTTTATTTTCATCCAATACCAATAAACAAATACAAACTTTGAAACAAAATTCAGGTAACTTACTGGCCACCACATCCAGTAAACCAAATATCTCTTATTATTGAAGCAGACACACTATCAAAGTATTTTATTATCGGCCAAACTAGTAACGTAGGGGAGGATACTATCCACCTGACTCACGTAAACCTCAGCAGAAGTAGTTTCATCCTGCACATTCTACATATTATGAGGCATTTTCGTGCATTCACCTCAGTGAACTGATCTCATATGCAAATGAGATTTCGGCATGAATAAGTTTTGGCGTTGTGGCCCAACAAGGCCTGAGTGCGTGCAAAACAAGATAAAGCTGATGCGTTTGAAGTTAGGAGTGGCCCTGAGGCCTCCTCTTTGCAGCAACCCTTTCAGGCGGCTAGTCCGCGCACAGGTTGCTTGCTGTTTGAGAATTTCAAAAGAGCGGCTACACTATCTCTTGACGTGATTTTTTTTCGGGGGGAAAAAAGTCTGTGGTGGCATATTGAGGGAATGTGATAGAGCTGGTGATGAGATAGAGGTGGAATTATTATTAGAACAGAGTGGAGGTCGGAGACAAAGAATTTTTGTTGGGGTGGATGAGGAGGACGCGGAGGAGGAGGAGGGAGGAGGAGAGGAGGAGGAGAAGTGGAAGGAGGATGAGAGGAGGAGGAGGAGAGAGGGAGGAGGAGGAGAGAGAGGAGGAGGAGGAGGAAGGAGGAGGAGAAGGAAGAGGAGGAGGAGGAGGAGGAGGAGTAGGAGAGGAATGACGTGGATCAGATTATCAAGGAAGAAGAAGAAGAAGAAGAAGAAGAAGAAGAAGAAGTCGAAGACGAAAAGCTGAAGAATAAAAGGAAGAAGAAGAAGAAGAAGAAGAAGAAGAAGAAGAAGAAGAAGAAGAAGAAGAAGAAGAAAGAAGAAGAAGAAGAAGAAGAAGAAGGAGAAAAGAAGAAGAAAGAAGAAGAAGAAGAAGAAAAAGAAGCGAAGACGAAAAAGCAGAAAACAAAGGAGAAAAGAAGGAAAATAACAAGAGATAGTTGAGAGATATCAGATTGAAGAAGACGAAGAAAATACAGAAGAGGAGAAGATGAAATAACAGAAAATGAAGTGGAGGAAGAAATTTAAAAAGAAAAAGAAAAAAGCTGGCAAAGTTGGGAAACACAGAGTAAAATAAGAAGTAAGAAAGAAATGATAAAAGAGAAAAAAGAAGGTGGAAGAAGTGAAAAACTAAGACAGGAAACCTCATCGTCCACTGGAACCGTTTTCGCCTGAAAACGTCCGCACGTCTGAAATGTTAACATTGAATCAAAGGGCTGGCTGATCGGACGGCGGACGTTTTTGGCCAAGAACGGTTCCAGAGGACGACAAGGCTAATTCATGATATTTTCCAATATTTTCTCTTGATTTCGTTCTAATCCATTCTTCAAATCCACCGATTAAGCCAATATTGAAAAAGTTGAATATACATCACATACAAATCATTGTTTATAGGACTGCAGAAGATACGAAGGACCCTAAAGAATTCTTCTTATCTACAGACTTCCAGTCTACTGCTCTTCCCACCATATTGTATGCGACTGGACTGATATTTCTGGATATAACTTTTGCAACGACTCCAACCCCTTTACACCCATCTTCCCCCTTCCAACGACTATTACAGTCCATTCATAGTGACTTAAAGCACCACTAAAGTAGAATACGATCGCCATAAAGTACTCTGGTACAAATGTACTGCCACTGTTAGTACTTTGTACTTGCTGCCTGCTCACTTATTAATCAACATAGGAAGTTCTTCTCTATTCACCTCTGGGGGAACGCTGAACTTTATTTAACTCTCATCCCATCATTTTTAGTGCTCGAATAGGAAATAAAGTCTGGTAGCTTTTACGGTTTAGATTATATCAATGGGTTACTGTCTGTTTCTAAAGGAGTTTACTATGTATGAAGTTATTATTGTGAACATAAGTACAGGCCTGAAAATCACACCGAATGAAATAGATGTAATATTATTTCGCTCGCCTAACATTGAACACATACCCACGAGACACCTACTGACTAAGGCTAGGCGTACACCGGTTAGTCAAGACAAGACAAGACGAGATTAGTCACGTTTATCCACAGTACTTTACATAGTTCCTTAAGCAACACACGCAATTGGTCATTACATCTGTGTGCGGTGCTTCATAAACAATATGGTGTGTGACTAAACATGACCAATCTTGTCTTATGTGACTATTTCGGTATAACGCCTCTTACTAACACTATTATTTCCATCACCTAGCATTCAACACATACCCGCAAGATACCTACTGATTTAGTTAACACTTTATTTCTTCAAAATTTATTCATGATGTTCCGTATCAAAATTCTTGAATTTGGAAATTCAACATCAATTTGATATTATCAAACTATCATTATAGTGCTTTTCATCCTTAAAGACAACTGGCCAGCTTGGTGCGTTATCCAATTGGAATGCACGGCAATGTTGTCATATTGTGTGCTGTTCAATAATTTGTGCACGCATGCGTATTAAACCGAAATTTCAGTCTGATATCACGAATCGGTGTGTTAACATGGGATGATTTACAAGTAGAGCAGATGATCAGAAATTAAACATCTGTTCATCACTATTATCATAGCCCCCTTTAAACTACATGGCCGCGGCCTTCAATGTGACAACGTCGCTGCATCGGTGAGCAATGCAAATCGGTCATGTGTTTTATAAGTCATGTGTTTGTAGTGTTTTTATGATAATTATGATTTTATAATGAAACCAGCCGGGACTGCGAGGTTGTCACATTGAACATGCTATTATAGAAGTGTGCCAATTGGTAACGTTGCAGGCTTGTGATTGGCTACCTCAGAAAGTTGTGGGGTACTGTTTCTGTACTCAGATGTCTTCAGGGATGAAAAGCAGTATAAACATATCAATCTCGTATTGTCGTCACTCCAATCGTTTCCGAGCATCAAACATCGACTGAACAACTGTCCAGAAACCTTTTTCTCCAAGAATAAGTTGAGAACCGCTGAACCAGCAAAGCCACTGACCGCGACAATTTCGCTTGTCATCTTGTCAGCACTGAACTCTGGACGCGTGATAAAAGTTTACGAAAAGTTGCCAACTTGTTTTTTAAAAAAGTCGATGATTCGAGCTTATATTCAAGACAGTTGTCGAATTGATCGAACTGAACTGAAACAAAAGTTCCCTACGAATTCGAGGTCGTCGTCCCAACATGGTGGTAGAATCGGTTATTCAACCTTCTCGTTCGATACAAGGCATGTTCTTATGTTTCAACTCTGTTTTTATATGATATTTTTTTCACACACGGAAAAGTACCACATCAATTTTCCGTAATAATTATTTTCTCTATGAATATATGCTGCGAATCATTTATTAAGACATTCATGAGGCTTACCGTCCATCTTCTTGTTCTGCAAATACTAATAACACAAGTCCTTTGGATCTATTAACTGGCAATTCGTTAATTCAATTCCAGTTGGACATTATGGAATGAGGCTTATTACAAATGCAATACTTCTTGAATCATGGATTTTGTGTTAATACTGTTTGCTCAGTCTCTCAGGTTTGTGTAGCGGTTGTCCCAGTGGTAGCAGGCGAGTCTAATCGGTGAGATTAGATAAGAGACAGACAGCGCCTACCACTCCTGTTGTAACGGTGACCGGCTCCTCTAGATACAATTTATGAGCTTCAAAATCGCTTCCCGGTGGTTCGGAGCTCACCTAAAGCTGTAGGTCCATTCATCTCTCATCATCATCCTTCCCTGTTCCCATCACACTCGCATAAGCCTAGAGCAGCTTATGTGGGCATCATCCCCAGCAAAAAAAGGTAGTGGTGGTAATATCGTGGTTATTATCCATATTGAATGAAGAGACTCGAAACTGTCATAAACAAAAAAATCATAAAATAAAAATATCGATATATCGGTTTTGGCTGTTACACCATGGTCAATCTCTGGTAAACTTTTAACTGTTTACCAGAGATTGGTAATGGTGTAACAACCGAAACCGTTATCTAGATATTCTAATAAATTTGTGGTTATGACAACAAATTCGAGTCTTTTTATTCTATACTTTCCGATAGTATTCATAGAGCCTCACATCAAAGCTAAAGGTGCTTATTATTCTAATTCTTAATATTATTTTTAGTGTTAAAAACGAGCTAATTGCCAGTCATAGTAATAGATCATGCCCCATATTCCCAAATGGATAGCTACTGAAAGGCAGCATACAGTTCTTGATTGAATTGTTACGCCTACACCCATAGCCTGGTCTTACAAGCATTAGCTTGCTGTCAATTCCAATATGCCGGCTTGATTGGAAACAGAAGGTTAGAGTGCTGCCGCTTGATATTGTCATTTCACATTAGTTGTAACTCGGTTTTGAGGTTATGTACGTACGTAAGCTGCTGCCATTAGCTTATAATGAAACGTCAATAAACCATCAATGACAATTGTTGTGATGATTCCACTCAGAGGCAGCTATTTGAGATATTTTAGGGGCGATGGTTATGGATCTAACCTGGGGAGAGAGGTTTTAAATTGCTCATACAAGAGGCTGAAATGAGAACCGACAAAATAATTCATGAAGAGTAGTACAGCGCTTTTGGGAGGCTGATCTTTGAGTAATAATATTAATTTTTTAGATCTTAAATCTAATAAATGAATGAATTAATAATTCTGTTATTCTCCCAAATCTATTTCAGGAAATTGTTCATACAAAAACTTAAATTGATGACTGTCTCTATTTTTGATCGCTAGAAACAAGAAAGTTTTTATTTTTATACATTGATAACTGATAGAATGTCTCTAATGGCTGGATTTCACGATTCCAGCACACTGACTGGTGTGCATTGGACTACTTGTTTGTATATAGAGTTGACGATCATATGATCCACCTGCCTATTATTGTCATTTCCAATAATATAACATTCTTAGGAGCACAACCTCAAAATTATGTCCTGTGTAACAAAAACATTGTTCTAATAATAAAGAATGATTAATGATCATATGATCCACCTGCCTCCAGTAACCTGAACGTCTACTGGAATCGTGAAATCCAGCCATAAGATATTACATGTACATGAAGTGAATATTTTTCTGTGATAGAAAGCATCACAGAGGAGATCAATAGATAGCTGATCACAAGTTTGAAAAGCGCTTTGTGAGCGCACAATTTCGGGGATATTATTTTTCGAAAAGAGTTTTATTTTATTAGCAGCGTTGTCGCCGGCTGGACAGCTGCGATGAGGCAATTTCAGACCATAAAGTGTGCTTTAAAAGCTTTTTTCTCGGTGCTAAATGACTGGCAGTGGCAGACACGGCTTGCTTCTAGCCAACAATGCATTTCAGGCGTGCTAGAAAAAGAGTACTTTTTTACAGAAAGTAGGGTCCGTTAATTAAAGCTAAAGACAGGAAAAAACAAAAACAGTCTTAGCGTTCTCGTCACAAGATGTCTCAGCTGCATTGAGTGTTGGGGAAGGAAATGGAACAAGGCAATGAAAGAGAGAAAGAGAGAAGGAAAGATGAGAGAGTGAGTGAGCTGTCAGCTGATTTCCTCTAAATTAAAAACGTCATCAACGCTACAAAGAAGATTACACGTTCTGTCACTGAGAGTAACAAAAAAGCTTTTCTGCATGAATTGTGCTGCTCAAGATTTGAAAAAGCTACTACAAAACAGTTAATAACTGTTTTTCACCGGAGACTGGCTGGCTTACGAGCTTATTTGTTTCAAAGTAGCGGAATCGATCAAGTTGGAGGTGTAATCATTTGTTTTGTACGAATGGGGAGAAAAGTACCGATTCAAGGTTCCAAAGTTTGATTGTATGGCTGCTCAAAAATTCTCGGAAATAAAATTTCCAGAATGTCCAAAAATTGTCCCAAAATTGCTACATGTGCAATTTTTGGGACATGTGATGGAAGATCTCCGCAATGATACAAAAACACCAATAATAATTTTCAATACATAGAGGATATCATAGAGGATTATCATAGAGGATATTTCCAGGGGGGGGGGCTGGGAGGGCTATTTTATACATTTTATAACTATTTTATAACATTTTCTACAATAGCTACAATAATTTGGGGCCTCAGACTCACCAAGCCTCCCCCCTTAAATCAACTCATAACCGTATCACAATTGGTTCAATATAACGTTCACAGTGGTTGTCACAAGTTGTTGCTAAAGTATTTTAATATATTAAAGTAATGTAGGAACTTATCTCCTGTTCCTATTAGTGATTCGGCTGATAAATCACATCAAAGAACAACAAAATGCCATCTCATTAACGCTGAAATTGCAACAAGTCTCCTATTCACAAAGTTCCTTTTCTATTCGAATTTTGTGAATCGAAAACAATTTGCCGTTAAAATCTCATCTCATTCGCCGATTATCGACTGTGACAAGTTCGGCAATTGGAAGCTGCAGACCACAAGCATCCAATCTGTGACGTCATTAGGACGACTTCAATATTGTTCTCTGTGATTGGTTTGTCTCGTGGAGCGATTTCCTCGTCACTGCTCCAGTTCAAAGTTACCAACTGCGATTAAAGGTGCGGCTAGGTTCAAGTTCAGATGTTGCTTCAAACGGTGCACTAATTTGATTGGGTTGCAATGTATTGTACACGAGTATACAGTACTATTATACTTCTTGTATTATACTACTATTCTATTATACTAGTATTCTACTATGCTACCCTGTATTGTGTGTTAGGTGATGAAAGTCCTTTGGAATCGAAATTACCCATGCTGATCTTTTTAAGAAAGATGAACTGGTGTAAGCTTTTAAATAGAGTAGTACTAGACGGCTGATTTCACAATAATCAACTAAATCTGACTAGCCTAAAATGATTCAATTTGACGGAACCAATGCCACCAAATCACTAACGAACTTCATAAAATATGTCATCTCAGATTTGTTATTCAAGATTGCATCAGAACAATAATGATTTTATGTTTGGTAACCACTTGTAACCAAGGTTCACTCCATTTTTTTGATTAGAATTATTTTGTATAATCTTGTTGGTGAATGCCAATTACTTATATAATACTTACAAAGAGCTACAGCCCTGTGTGGACCATGGCCTCCTCAACAATTCGCCTCCAACAGTTCTGTAATTTTCTGTTGTCATTTTTCCTTATCTCTGTAATAATTTTCCCTCAGTATTTTTCCGTACTTCTGTAATTTTCCATTGTTATTTTTTTTCTCAGCTCTGTGTAATTTTCCGTCAGTATTTTTCCATAGTTCTGTAATTTTCCATTGTTATTTTTCTCCTTAGCTCTGTGTAATTTTCCATCAGTATTTTTCCATAGTTCTGTAATTTTCCATTGTTATTTTTCTCCTTAGCTCTGTGTAATTTTCCATCAGTATTTTTCCATAGTTCTGTAATTTTCCATTGTTATTTTTCTCCTTAGCTCTGTGTAATTTTCCATCAGTATTTTTCCATAGCTCTGCAATTTTCCGTCATTAAACATTTTTAGGTAGCACTGAGTAATTTTCCATATGTATTTTTCCTTAGTGATCCTCACTCTCCCCACGTTCTTCGTAATGCTCATTACTTTCATTCCCACAACACTTTTTCCATACTATCATCCTGTCTCTTCCCACCACCTTTGCAATGCTCATTAATTCATTTTCCACTACTAAAGTTCATCAGTTCGCTCAACAATGCCAACTAGAATCATTTGAGAAGGATTACTTCTTCTTATTGGACAAAGTAAGCTATTAAAACGAAAGTTTTGAATAGGCGTATAAATTGACAAGTGTTGAATTTAGATGATTATGAAAATGATAAATATAAGGTCTTATTGCCTTTTTCAGGGTTGAGTAAGGCTAGGCGTACACCGGTTAGTCAAGACAAGACAAGACGAGATTAGTCACGTTTAGTCACAGTAATTCACATAGTTGCTTATGAAGCAGCACACACTGATGCAATGACTAATCGGTGTGTGTTGCTTCATGAGCAACTATGTGAAGTACTGTGACTAAACGTGACTAATCTCGTCTTGTCTTGTCTTGACTAACCAGTGTACGCCTAGCCTTAATGTCGATTAGGGATGGAAAGGTGGTTGATGGGGTATTGATTAACTTAATGAACTGAATATTGAGTACAAGTACATGCCGTACAAGGGACATACCGTACAATTTATTCGATGTAGTATGACGGTATGCAAAGAAATAGTTAATTCTTCATGAAAATAATGCATTGAATTTTCACAAATATTATCATGTTAGTATAGGAGTCCAGGCACGTCTCTGAAAAAAAAATAGAAGACAGGTTTGAAAATGTTTCCGAATTTGAAAAAGTATGGCAATCAAGAACCTGTTTGAATAACTGAATTCCTCAGTTCCGGTATATTAGGGAGTGTTCCCTTTTAAAATTTATCGCGAGAAATTTTCATAAAACGTATCAAAGTTTGTACGTCTCGAACAAAAGTTTGTCAGGAGCGACAGATGTATTTTGGCTCAATTAAACCGAGTCGTTTCACAATAAAGTTTCCATGCTATTCATAACAATAACAGCTTCAAATCTCTCTACTTGAGAAATTATCAAAAGCTTGCATTCTTTTTCGGCAGAAAAAGCTAACAACTATACAACTGTTGTATTATTTTCATCTATTTGTCTCATATTATTCTATACTTGGACAATGAAACTTTAAAACAAAGGGAGATAATTATGTCAAGTTGTTAGATTTCTCCAAACAAGAACAATATTGCTTTTATTCAAGAGAACTTTATGCAGTTTTTGAAAATTTGCATAACTATTTCAGTCAGAGTTTTGTTACTTCTTCTTTTCTTCTTTTTCTGCTTCTCCTTCTCCTTCTCCTTCTTCTTCTTCTTCTTCTTCTTCTTCTTCTTCTTCTTCTTCTTCTTCTCCTTCATCATCATTATCATCTACTTCATCTTCTAAGCCTTCTACTACGAATATAACTAGAAGCCTACTACAGTAGTTTTGCCACTACTCTTCTTATTTTCCGACTAGGTTTTCAATTTCCCAACATAATATTCTCGACAATTCGACTGACTTCACTAATGGAAACTTCACTACTCCTTTGGTTCATCCTTTTTCTTTTCCTCCTCCTTCCCCGTATTCTTCACCTACCCTTTCTCATTCCTTCCCAAGTGTAAAAGCTGTAGACAAGCAACGTGCAATTGGCCCTTTCACTATATTGTAACTTTCTGGCGAATATCGAATTTCGTCACGGTTCATTTATTTTTTCACTCATATTTGGAAGAATGTATGGAACGTGGAGGTGGGTGGGTGGTGAGTTCACAGTTGGAATCTCAGTATTGCAAATTTTGTGTGTGAAATGAATACTAATACGGAATACTATGTCGAGGTCCTACAGTAGTTGAAAACGTGAGACTGCTGCTGGGTATAAATAGGTATACAGGTAGCTGTTCTGGAACATTCTAGAACACACCATCTATCATTGACTGTGACGCATATTTCGTTGAGCAATTTACCTGGAACAAACGTTATAAAAGTTTATCTTGTTAGTAAGAGGAAGTAGTTTAATCGTTTTTTTTTAAATACCCTGGATTAATGATAGAATTAAGTTAGCTTTCCAGTAAAATTCGAATATTAAACTACTCCATAAACGAGTTGTTGCATCTGTAAAAACATTGATGGATAAATCAATTATCCTTAATAGTAAATTACTGGAATTCAGGGTTACCAAAAAACCGAATTAGTGAAATTTATAGGTGATTGAGCTGCAGTACTACATTGGTGCATAAATCGCTTAATTCATTACTGCAAGTGAATAACGGGAAGATTTTATAGCCTTCAAGATGTGTAGGAAAGATGACTCTCAATATTGACCTCTAATCTAAACGTTTATCAAATTGAGAATTCAAGTCCCAGTGGCAGAGGCGAGTCTAATTGGTGAGGTTAGTTAGAGACATCGCCTACCACTCCCGTTGTAACGATGACCGGCTCCTCTAAATACGAAAATTTATGAGCTTTAAAATCGCTTCCCGGTGTTTCGGAACCCACCTAAAGCTGTAGGTCCATTCATCTCTCATCATCATCCTTCCCATTACTCACGCACAAGCTTAGAGCTTATGTGGACATCATCCCTAGCGAAAAAACTTCAGATTAGAAACTATCTCCTGAAATAAGAACAATTTGGAAATGCTACTATCCTGAAATAAGCGAACGATGTACAGAAATAATAAACTACTGAAATTCAAATAACTTATTCTAATAAACACTGTACTTGAGGAGAGAAATGTCGCATGAAAAACTGCTATAGCTGTTTTCCAGCATAAAACTGTATAATGTTTATGATGAGCATCAGGCCCTCATTCTCCTCCTCCTTCTTCTTCTTCTTCTTCTTCTTCTTCTTCTTCTCTTCTTCTCCTTCTTCTTCTCCTTTTCATCACCCTCTTTTCATTTACCTCGTCTGTTGGCTGCAACCTCCAATTAGTGCTGATTGGACAAGGAGCTCACTTTCTTTTGTGCGATGAATTTCTATTTTGCGCCGCGCTCTCGAGGAGCAGAGAGAGCATTTTTCCCGTCGTCGGACAACGGCGGGTCTAAATACGGGGGTTTTTTGAACTTTATATCACATTATTTCCAAGAACAAGCAGATAAGTGGCGGTTTTTCCCTGAACGAGGAACCCCATTTTTTGTGCCACCAATTCTCTGTTGCATTGTAGGCTTCTGCCGCAGGGTTTTCAGCGTCATTAATGAGGCAGCGCTTCACAGCCTGGTTGAACGCTTCTTTTTCAAGTGGGATTAATTATAGAAAATATATACTATGAGACTGGGCACAAATCAATTGAATTTACTAGTTATTCAGTAACAAGTTATTCAGTGGGAACAAGTGGATTGATTTACTAGATATTCAGCTAAACAGCTAGATAGATAAACTAGCTAGATAGATATTGCAGATATTCAGCAAAATAATAAATTGAATACATGTATGAATTATTAGACGTATAAATATCGTAATTGGGTGAATGAAATACCACGTTTCTACTCTCGATGGGTTGATTGCACGAGAGGCAATCAGTTTTGATCGCTAATAGATGCCGTCATTTTAGGGAATCTATGGCATTTAATTGATGATGTTTTACAGCAGTTGAATTCTGATGCAGCTTTATTGCGAAGGGACGTTTACACACTCACCGAATTCGACGAAGAATCGTGACGTAAAATCGGAGAGTATAAAAACAGCCCATGGCAGTATGAATTAAAATTAAGAATGATTTGTCCTGGATATATATTGAATTTGAAATTTTATTTTGACACTGTACTCCATTCTTGGAGCCTGACTTGATTTATCAGGCTACCAGCAATGTTTAAGTTCAATTCTGTTTATACAATATGGCCTTTATTGATGAAAAATACAGTATTGAACACACGTGGAAGATGAATCAAGAAAATGGAGAAGGAAAAGTAGGAAATTGTAGAACTAAGAAGAAGAAGAAGAAGAAGAAGTAGGTTAAAGAAGGAAGAAGAAGATGATTAAGTGAGAAGAAGAGAAGAAGGAGAAGAGAAGAAAGGAAGGAGAAGAATAATAATAAGAGAATAAAGAAGAAGATGAATCAGGAACAAGAAGAAGATAAAGTAGAAACAAGAAGAGAGTGGAGATGGTAATGAAAAGTGGTTGTTGCTTGATAGTCCTGGCTTTGATACAACTATAATATCGAACAATTGTATAATCTCAACCACACTTTCCTCATTGTTTCAATACAATAACAAATCACTCATAAATAAACGAATAATTCATCATCATAAGTGGTATGGCAAGGGGCACGGAGCGTGAAAGTAATATCATCACTATAAACGTGGAATAAAACTTTTGTAGCTCTCCACAATGAAAATGAATTCGCAGTTGAAAAGTTGAAAGGTAAATAGTGAGTTTTGTTCTGGTAGAAATCGCAATTATAACAGCGTCAACAATGAAGCCGAGAAAGTTTTTTCATCAGTCATCCATCAACTTCAGCCTCCAGAGCAACTTCATTTCACTCAGCCAAATGATTGAATGATATTATTTCAGTGGAAAACCAGATGCTGAAACTAAGTTGCAACTAAACGTGAACACGAGCGAACTTCGTATAGTTCAACGGTGACCTTTCCAGCTATTCATAATAGTTGTTATAATCATGAGTGGTCGACATTTCAAACTATGTTGGTCACACATTCGTGAACTATTTTTAGTGACCAATTCATAGCTTTACACGTTTGCATGTTTTTGTATTAGTTATATCACAATGTTTGGAATCTATTTTGAGAATAGCATGATGGCAAATAAGCTAACACAATAGGAATCAATTGAGTTACTGTCACATATTGTTCGAACTAACTTTGTTACGGGTCCATGGATTTATGAACAGTATCCTAACATGTGTTATTTGTATATGCATATTTGCATCCTATATACTCGTATATCATGTGCAAACACTAAAACGGGGTTTGAAAACAGCTCGATTCCGATTTTAATTATGGAACCAAAATATCAGGTCTACGTTTTCGAATAATTAACGGATGTTATGATAATGTGTTGCACAATGATACAGAACTATTGACATGTAAGAGGAAACGGTCACTATGATACGTATATTTACAGTATATATTATGTAGTAGCACTATTTTTAAATATCACAAAGAATAATTTTTTGAACTTTCACGAAGGTTGCTGAATCTAACGAGCATGAAGGTTGCACAATCTAACATTGTGGGGAGGGTGGGGGTATGGAACAGACACTTGTTTGTTGGTTGAGCACAGACGCATCTACATACTTGCGTGTCTACACACATTGTAAAAAGTATCTTACTAGAAATAGGCCAACACTGTATATCAGCAGCTTTTTTTTAAAACTAGAATCCACTTTCAGCTGGACTGATACACTCTTGAAGACTGTAGAGTGTGATTCATTTAATTTGGCGCTCAGTAAACAGCTGATGTTACGCAACTTAGACATAGCTGAACATAACATCACTCAACCATGGAAATGTTAAATAATGGTCATTCGTCGGCTTTCTTCCTAACAAAATCTATCATTTATTATGTATTATTCGAGTAAATATAGATTCATGTAATAAATTAGAGAGTAGTATAGAAATTTGAATATTATCTTTATTTTATTCAGATTTCTCTATATATCAGTATTTGATATTATATCTGTCTACATGACAAAGCGATTCCAATTCGAATCTTGTTTAAAGGGCAAGGGCCTTTCTCACATGTAAGATCCACGATTCTCGAGAACATTCCAGAACCTCTGAAAGCTGCTCTCAATCTTGATGGAAGGGCCTATCAGTTCTCTTTTCCTTAGTCTCGGAATGTGTGATAAATAGACGGATAGAGCGATGTCTGAAAGAGAGTGGAAAAGGGTTGAAAGAGTGAGAAAAGAATTAGAAAAAGGGTTGAACAAGTGAAAAAAAGGATAGAAGAAGTGGAGAAAGAGCGGTCTAATGGCATGTATTCATAGACGAGAAAGCTATTCGCTGTCTTGGGATTTTTTCGGCCAAGTTTCAAGTAAACCGAAGTCTAGCATCAGTCTTTGTAGCCGTTCAGATGCCGGCTGAATTGAGATTGGCCACATCACACCCACTTGCTGAGGCTGAGGCCTGAGCCACTCAATAAAGTCAACAACATGCCTTTTTATGGCACACACCCTGTATCGAGTGGTGCTTGATAAAATAATACCTACAAGCAACCTGAGCTCTTTGAAAGAGCTCTCCAAGTGGTGGCAAGCTGCTTTTTTCAAAAAGGGTGGTATTAGATACCGGAATTTATTATTTTTATAACACCTTTTCACAATGTCGAACCAGGTTCGTTGAAGTGGCTTGCGTGTTCCAAAGTCGACCTGATACAGTATGGTCTATTCATACGAACTATTGAATAGCTTCAAATATCACATTAAAAAATAACATATTTTTATTTTACAGATTTACTATTAGGCCTATATTACCTCTCGCCAAATAAAAGAAATACAGTATCCAATTCACACGCACTATTGTTCGAATGTAATAGTGTATGTAATACTATTATAAATATGTAATACTATTATACGAGTAGTGATAATATGGGAATAGTGTAATATGTTTAACAATATGAAATTGCCTATAAAGTTCAAATAATTCTAAAAACATTACAACGAAATAGACAACGACTTGAGTAAGAATCTAATATCCATATCCAATATCCTTAATCAAAAATTGTTCTTTGATAATTATACTGTACTACGTGGGACATAGTTGATTCGATGAAATGACGAAAAAATAAGAAGTTATGAAGATTAAATAATTTTGAAATTAAATTGAATTAAATCGAAGTATTGAAACTGGTCAAATTGGTGTTCAGTTCACGGTAGCGCAACGACTGTTCAGCCTACAGCTGGAAGCTCTGATTGGTCAAAGCCAGCTGAGCTTGTGATTGGTAGAAGGCGGAGCCAAGTCGCTAGGCCAGCCCAACTGCTTTCTGATTGGCTGAAAGCGAAGCTACCGGTGTAATACAAACACACGCTCAAATGACATCTGATTGGTTACTGGCTGCTAGCCTCTTATTAGCTGTGATATTCCAAGAGATTGTTACTCTAGCATTCTATTAGATTCTTACTCAAGTCTATTTCGTTGTAATGTTTTTAGAATTATTTGAACTTTATAGGCAATTTCACTGAATGTGTTTTTTGGTAGTGAATCATAATTGATATAGAATTTTTCTTTTTCAAAATTTGTAAATTATTTTATTCTCACTATATTATGTGTTTTACAAAGTGAATTATAAAAGCAATTCCTGAAATTATGAAATATTTACGAACAGATCCATTAATTTACACAGAGAAATAAATTTATAATGAATTTACAATGTCCAAAACTTTCCTCTCCCTTGTTTGATGGATATATGATTTGGACTTTCATAATGAGAGGTAGAGTTCCCATTCATAATTCAACACAGGATTCAGTACGAATTCAATCCCATTCATGTAATTCTATAGTTTTTTATTCAATATTTATTCTATCGAATGGAGTACGAATAACTGGAAGATACTGTTATGGGTTATAAAGTCTAAAATGACTGGCAAACACTTGATCAATTCATACTTCAACTTTATTAAACACTGTCCACTTTATAATAAACAAAACAATATAATAACAATTCAAAACGTCATCCCTTCCCAATTTTGATGAATATTAAGAGATGATCTCGTAAGATAAATATATTTTTCTCAATTACAATTTTCAGTTACTCTACTGCTACAGACACAAGTACACTATTAGTACATTATTTTTGATACACCAGAGATAAAGTATTCAAAATGACAAATTATCACAGGATGTAAGAGGAATACTAATAATAAACAAATCAATCAATTTAACATGAATCATTTTAGACTTTGTATGAAAGAACTTGAAATCAGATAGATAAATAGCTAGCATTGATTGGGCATTAAACAAGATAACCCGATTTGTAGCACAGTCTCAAAATGCATCGCTCCAGAGTAACAAACATGCATCCTTCTGATTATTTGATAAGAGCTTTCATAGTGCAAACAATAATGATGAATAACAGCTGTGAGCGAGATGCGATGAGAGAGAGAGAGAGTGCACCGCTGCTCTTCATGAATATAAATCTCTCTTGCTTTGAACACTTCGCTCAGTGCTCAGTGTGCAAACAAAATTATTAATTATTTCCAGTTCATGAAAGAGGACCTGCAAATGCAAGTTGGGGCAGTGCGCGACGATTGGACGGTGTGGTGGGGGGGGGGGGGCTTAGGATTAAGATGAAGTTGGGGAGTTTGGTGTGGAGGAAGGGGAAGGCGGAGTAGATAAAATGTAGTTATAGCGTAGGGGTGACGAAGAGGATGAGGAGAAAGTGAGGAGAAGGAGGTGGAGAATAAGGAGGGGGTAGGAAGAGGAGGAGGAGAAAAGGAGGAAGAGAAGAAGAGAGATGGAGAAGGAGGAGTAGAAGGAGGAGGAGGATGAGTAGGAGAAAAGGAGGAAGAAGAGGAGTAGTAGAATGAAGATGGGGTGTCGAAGGGTGGGTGAGAGGAAGAGAAGGAGGAGGGGGGTAGTAGGAGGAGACGTTGTAGGAAGGGGAGGAAGAGGAGCGGAAGGAAGTGGAGGAGTAGGAGAATGAGGAGGAGGTGATGGAGGAGGAGGATGTATATAATATATTACGTACAGAGTGGAGATAAGTCTAATGAGGAGTTGGTTGCGATGAAGTGGGAGGAGGAGGTTGAAGAGAAGTGGAAGAGAAAGAGGAAGAAAAAGAAAAAGAAGAAGGAGAAGGAGAAGAAGAGAAGAAGAAGGAGAGAAGAAGAAGAAGAAGAAGAAGAAGAAGAAGAAGAAGAAGAAGAAAAAAAAGAAGAAAAAAGAAAAATTATTAGATTGAATTGGAAAAATGAAAGGAGAGAATTGGACAAGAAGAAGGAGTTGTGAAAAAGATAAGAATAAGAAGGAAGAGGAGGAGGAGAAGGAGGCGAAGAGAGATTTTGAAAGAAGGAGTTGGTGAATGAAGATTACAAATAATGTAAGAGATACGAGAAGGAGAGGAGGAGCAAAAAGGAAAGGAGAAGATAAGGGAAAATGAGAAAATATGTAGAAGATGAAAAAAAAGGGTAATGGAAAAGAATATAACATGGAAAACGTTTAAAAAGGAGGAAAAGGAAGAAATATAGAAGGGAATAAGTAAGGAGTATATACAAGAAGAAGAAATAGAAAACAGAAAGATAAGAAGAGTAAGTCAAAGAGAAGGGTATAATGGGGAAGAGAAGAAAGAGTGCGATAGAGATCAAATCAAAGTAAGGAAGCAGTCAGTAAAGCAGAGCAAAGATAGCAATAACATAAATAATATACAAAATGAAGAAAAAGGTAACGATGATTAGGAAGATGGTACAGTATCAAGAAGAGCAAAGGAAGAAGAATATATGAAAAGCTATGATTAAAAGTCGCTGAAAGCAAGCTACAGATGCAAGAAGATTTTAGAGCCATATCAGAGAGCCATACAGATAATACAGACAATAATAGAGAGAGAAAAAAGATAAGCACCAGAGAGAGCTTTACCGACGAATAGATGAATTACCACAGACGCAATTTAAGTTGCGTTGGAGAGATTGGGTGAAATAGAAATAGCCAGAACGTAGGAGGATAGATATTAGAGAGCCGCTGATGTACGAGAGAGTCGGAGAAATGAGAGCGAAGATAGAAAAGGTAGTAGCGGTGAGAGAGAAAAAGAGGGGGTAAAAGGGAGTGGAAAAGGAAACACAAGCATACAAGTTCAAAACGAACTTGTGCAATCTTCGTTCACAGTTCACTGAAAACAACACAGCATCCCTTTGAAACATTTCAATTGCCATCTTCATTTATTTCATTCCGTCATATTTCTGTAGCCAGTTTACTCAATCATCTCCGCTACAAAGAGAACCAATCAAATTCATGAATGAAAACTGAGATTAACGCTTAAAGCGATGATGATTTCTGATTGATGTATTGATTGAAGAAGGGGGATTGTTTTCGAAATTATTTTCAGTTTCACCTGAGGGATTGATATTAGACTAATGAAATGGATTAATTTATCAATTGATTTTCCTCTTGCTGTGAAAAGGTTTTTTCATTCAATACATAATAATCTTTTGATAATGCAAACAGTGCTATCGAATAAGACTGCGAAAATTGACAACAGTATAAAAAGGATCGAGGAATTAAAACAGGGACTCGGAGTTGTCACAACCACATTAATTTTTTAAATGTGAATGAGAATGATTGGCATGAGGAAGGAATTTATTCATTTGATACATACTAATCTTTTCAACTATATTGCAAAAATTGCTATCGAATTGAGTAATGCGAGTATTTTGGGTAAATACTACGGAAATTGAAAACAGTATAAGAAGATGGAGCCATCGAATACAGAGATTCGAAGTTGTCAAAACCACATTGTTTTTTTTCCAAATGTGATTGTGAAAACTTTGAGTATTCAATAAATGGATAAGTACCACAATATCATCTACACCACTAAACGAAAAGATGGAGGAATAGCTGCAGACAAAAAAAAATCTCTTGTCCTGCCTAGACCATTTTGTAACAAAGTTTAATCAATTACTAAGGACCGGATAGGGACTTAATGCGATCGCACTCGTGTCTGTCTGTCTGTCTGTATACACGAAATCTAATAATATATACGAAAGATCTTACACTTTTCAAATTTGTAATAATATCTTTATACTGTAGATAGAGTAAGAAGACTTGATTTTGAACATTGGGGGTTGATAGTATAAAGGTAGAAAGATACAAGAAAAAATTGATATTGTTACCTCAAATACATGTTACAGAAAAGTATGTTAAGATATTGAAGTACAGTACGTGTCCAAGCGACAATTTTCTTCAAGCCTTTCATAGTTCAGTGGGAGATGGTAGAGTTCTCGGCTACTATACAATACTTGTTCCACGGTTCGAACCCCAAGGGCAGACAGTTTTTTGCATACGAATTTCAAGTTTTAATCAATAATCCATACATTTTTTTCATCAAAATAGAAGCAATTAATTATTGATCATTTGAAATCATTTATGTTTATTTTTTTAGAATATTCTCATTAATAGAACTATGCATAAAAAGTGCGATTTTGAATTTCATGAAATTGATCCAAACGTTGAAACGTATCATGTAACCGTCAAAACTCAAGTATCAGTCAACTTGGTCACGTTCATTCTTGATAAGTTCTCTAAATTGCATCAAATTACTAGTTGAGTAATTGAAAAAGAGAACTGTCCTGTTTCTTTTTCTGTATACACTAGGCCTAAAGTAACATTTCGGGTCCTTGGATACTCCTTTGTATCGGTCTATTAATTAGTATGATGATGGGAGGAATTATTGGAGATTGTGATTATCCAATACATGATAATTAATTAAACGAGATTCCAAGTAGTGCTACTAAACTCTCTAAGGCCTTCCGCAACTCTTGTACCGGGGATAGTGTTAATAGACGTAAGTTACCACACCTACATGAAGGGCGCAGTTCCAAAATTGGCTTTAACCCCTCCTCCCTCTACCCTTGAAACTCCCACATCACTCGTGACGTAATTGCCGACATCATTAAAACGATAGAATGCAGGTTTGCCGATAGGCCTTGATTGGTCTGCAACCCTTCCTGTAGTCATGAAAAGTAGGCTATCATCGCCTAGTTACGTGGCCTATTCTGTGAGCCTACGGATAACGAGCTACTATAGGTTACATGACGATTTTTACTATAGTATATATTACTATATTATACTAATATAGTACATCTAGCTGAGCCATCATGTTAGAGCTCTCTCGTTCATAAAGTCACCTCGTTAGTCTTACTCTAGGAACTCTAGTTCTGTAGACGGGTATAAATATTATAGATAATATGTATAGTCCAAATCTCTTTGATACATGTCCTCTCTTAATCCACACGCACATATGTGGGGTGCTAAAATATGAAAGAAATTATGGTTTAGAATTTGACTACATCGCTGTTCTAACCATACCAGTTCCAGTACCAGTTCCTTTCCTCTGAAGCTTTATTGTTTGTGATTAAGACACAATGCAGCGTTAGATTGCAATATTTTTTGGATTTATCTGTAAATTTGTGCTCTGGTGTGCTAGCACCACCCCATATGTTCTTATGCAGTCTATTTTTTGACATAATTTTATCAAGTTTAAATTATTAAAACATATAATTTTTTCTTTGAAAATAACAATGAACTGTAGAAGTTTGAACTTGCAGCAAATGAATAACTCATACAGTACTAATTAATACGCCTTGCTTACATGTTGCCAGTCAACTAGTTTTCATTATTACTGTATTTGTGAAATTTTAGGAATAGAAACGCTCGTTTATTCTTGTAAATGATATTATGAGTGAATTAAGAGTATTATGTATTATAAATAACATTATTATCCTTATGAAACATTCATAATTATTTCTATGAATACAAAAATAAATTTATTTTTTAAATAAAGATTATGCCACAATCAGCATTGTGGCAGGATTTCACCATTCTCGCCCCACTATTCTCTCACTTTCACTCTCTCTCTCTCTCCCTTCCACTATCCTCTCTTCCTACTACTTTCTCAACCTTCCTCTGTTTACACTATTCTCTTTTTCAACCACTCTATTACTGCTCCACTCTTTTCCGTCTCTCTTCCTCCTTCTCGCTTCCACCTTCTTTCGTTCATCTTCTCTCTTTCTTCCCTCTTTCTTTCGTTCTTTTTATCACTTCCAGCCATCATAATCACTTTCTCCTTATCATTTCCTTCTTTTCTCTTAAACCTTCACTCTCCTCACTATTCTTCAGACTTAGTACAAATAATAAATAAATCAATCAATCAATCTCTGTACTCTCTACTCTCTACAGTCTACATTTTACCCTCTACTCACGCTCTCTCTCTCTCCCTCTGTTTCTCACTCTCTCTACTTTCCTCTCTTTTCTCTCCTTCTCGTTCGGTTATTTCCGGAAGCGAACGTATTTCCGTCCGGCAGTGAGCGTGAGTATCCGTCCGTCCGGCGCCGGGATATTTTGCGTTGTCGCAGTGTGAAGGCTACCATTTAATAGCATGCGAGATAAAGTGGTGTCCGACTCATTTTGCCGGACGTCATTTATTGTATGCCAAAGTCCGAATTATGTGTGTGAAAGAGGGGTCCGTGTGGTGGAGGGGGGAAGGGTGCTTTTGTTTGCCGTCTTTTCTGGTGTGTGGTGAAATGGGAAGATGTCTTTCTATTTCAATGAAACTGGGATTCTGTGTAGATGGAATCGGACTGTTTGATTGGCTCTTTTGTTTGTGGCCGGGACGGAATGGTTCCACAGGGTTCAAGGGTAGAGTTGGAGGGGGTTCAAGGGGATATTTGAAACAGGGAACGGTTTGAGGGGATATCTTTCGAAGGGGGATGGTTTCAGAGGGTACAAGGATATTCTTGGGAGAGGGGAATAGTTTGGGGTACATTTTGAAGGGGTGAAGAACGGTTTGAGGGTATTTTTGAATGGTTGGGAGGGTAGGTTTTAAAGGAAGAAATGATATGACGCTAGTTTCGGGGGGGAGGATAAGAGTAGTAGTGAAGCTTCAAAGAAAGAGCGGGGAAATTGGCCATCCAACTAATATTTTTGTAGATTGGAGTGGATTGGGAGCAGCAGTCATTCACATACACACATGCACTCACACTTGTTCCACGTTGGATTGAGAGGGATGTAATTAGCCTGCCAATGACAAGAGAGAGATAGTTTCACTCACTATCTCGGAAATGTAAAATAACATTCGCCATGAGATTAAAAAATTCTAAGGCGGGAGGAGAGAATCTTATACTTAGTTTAAGTTGGTCTCGCCGTGCATGAAGAAGCTTTTGAATAACAAAGGTATAATTTTCCCACAGTGTACAATGTTAAAAAACGTGAAAACCTACATGCCTAATTGCAGAGTTTATTTTACTCTGTGTTATAATTTGATTTGCTCCATTATTCCCATATTGAACAAAGGAAAATTCTAGCTCGTTGAGTTGTGAAACTCTCCATTATTCCCTCATCCTCAGCCAACAGGGCACATTGGAAATAATATCGGTAATGAGTGATGCTGGAAAATCCTGGAGACAGCTTTTGACGGGTATAAAAAAGCTTTTGCTTACGTTGAGTTTTTATATGTTTCATGTTACTGATTTCCAAGAATCATGGTTCAAGAGGGAACTACAAATTTGCTTTCCTACAATTATTTGGATGTGAGGAAAACATTGTTGTTTCCATGAATCATGTGCCGAAAATAATTATCAAACATGCGTTTCAGCGCTAAGTCAGATGGTAGGAGTCATCAGATATCACAATTTTTCAACTGAATTTTCAACTAACTTTTTTGGGTTTTTTTATAGGATTATTAGGATTTTCGTGTAGTTAATTATCATGCTTTCAACGACCTCTCAGATCGAGTGTCGTTTTTTTTCATTGATCTGTGTGTATGAATGTTTCTCATCTGAGTCCATCTTTTTCTCTTTTTTTTATCAACATTTAGATAGTGAAGTGCCATTTGGAAAGGGAAAGTAAGAAAATTGATCGCCACCAGGCTCTGCCATGAATGTACTGAAGAAATCAAGGCGAACGATAGTTTTATAAAAATTTTAGTCAAGCCGAGGTTTGACTTTCTGTATTACTCCCACATAGCCAGCACCTAAATTCCTAGCATTCTGGCAGCTCTATCGTCGTTATTGAACAGTACATATGCACAAGTTAATTGGGCATCATTAAAAAGTACCTGAAACTAGTGTTTACTACAGTTTAAACGGTAGGGTTATGCCAAAGACATGAACGACAATATTTTTTAGAATCATGAGGAAATTTTCACGGTAACAGAATTTCTGTTTCTGTTTTCGACTATTAGTACTGCCAGTGACAGGAAACCAAACCAATCGTCTCTTTTTTTACAATGGAAAAAGACCTTTTAATAATCAGAATCAAGCAAAAAGAAGAAAATATAGAAGAATAACGAACGTTTTTTCGTAATCTGGAACCATAAAGAAGAGATAGAAGCTGGACACTCAACAGACGAAAATAAGAGTGGAAAATTCTCAAATGCAGGAATTTCCAAGAGAAATGATAGCCATCTCTTGCTATCTAAATCATGCATGCGGTTTTTTCAGATATGAATGGGATACGAATGAGATTTTTGGTCGAGTGTTGGAAAGAGAGAAAATGGAGGGGAGAATAGAGAATGTAGAGAGTGGGAAAGTGACGGAAAATGAGAGAGAAGAAAGAGATAGGAAGAGAGAAACAGTTGAAAAAACGATGATACATTCGGTTAGCCTAATTGAACCGGTCTGCTATTTTTGAAACATTAGTGATAAAATGGGTTATTCTATCTCCAGGGTGTTCTTTGATGGCAGGGGATGAAAAGTAGGGGGATTGCAAAGTGGGGCTTGAGGAATTGTGGGGAGGGGCAAGTAGGGGGCTATATCACCGATTTAACGACCAGCTCAGTTTAAAATTACCACAATTATAGCAGTTGAAAAATGCGACTCATCCCTACTCCAGCACCGAATCAGTCCACACATTATTTCTGAAATTTTCCTTCTGTTGTGTTTAATCATTGAAACCTCTCTCCAAATGAAAAATATTTTGTTTCTTATTCTTAAGTAGGCCTACTCACTATACTGATTGAAGTAGTATAAGTTCCTGATTGCTTAATAAATCTGTTCAATATACAGAGTCCAACAGTTAAACATTAATTTTTATAATGTAAGCGGTAATCAGTAAGTGGGTGGATTAAGTATTCAAGGTGACTGTTTTTTGTCGAGCGTTTTTAAAACGTTCAACAAAGACAATATAAAGTGTGACACTGCCGTCAACCACAGATATATTTATTTTCTGACAAAGAATGATCAGTAAACATGAATTGCAGCACCCATCCAATCATCTCATGATGGATAATAATTTTAAAAAATTTAATAAGTTTTTTGCGACTTCCTAATTATTTTTCCAAAATTTTATATTCTCTCAACTGATGTGATAAATATAATTGAAACTCATGTGTTGATTCCACTATCATAGGATACCACTATCCTCAATAGGATACCATAGGTCTCTTAGCATGATATAAACGAGCTGGTACTCTTTCCTTTTCTCAATAGTAACCTCCCTTCTTCTTCAACCACTATCTTCCTCTTCTTCCACATTCCTTCTTTAATCTCCTTTCGTTATCACTTATTCTTAATTTTTCTCTCTTACACTCATTCTTCTCTACTTTTGTAATCTAGAATCTATGCGGTTATAATTATTGTTATCTATGTGATTTAAGTAATCTTATTCATCTTATCCTATCTTATCCCTCTCTCTCTCTTATCTCTCTCTCACTCTCTCTCTTCCAGTATCTCGTTTCTCTTCCTCTTTTCCCGACTGTGCACTAACTTCGCCCTCCAAGGTCAAATAAAGGCAATCATTCTATTCTCTCTCTCTCATCCCCTCTCTCATTCTCTCTCTCTCCCAGTACCTCGTTTCTCTTGCTCTCTTTCCACCCTGCAGAGAGAAAGCTCATAAAACTGATTTACTGCGAGTACTGCACTGTACTCCTCCTGTACCGAAGCGCATCACAGAGCCTGGATATGAATTTGCCAGTTGAAGTGTGCCGCCTATTGTTAGGCACAGACCCCCCGGGGGGATTACTAAGGGGAGGGGGGGTTTAGTAGCCATCAGTGCTTTTTAAATTTTTAACCTGGCTGCTGTTATCTTTCTACTTTTTTCTCTCTTTGTCTTATCCTCTAACAAGCGATGCCACGCCTCATACAATGCGGTACAGGTACGCTACTGTATCTCCAGAAATGAAATTGGCTGCAAATTATTACTACACAACTCTCAGTTCTCAGTTGTTATACTGTGTGAATTGGTGCCTCATCTCTCTGGCTGCACCGTTCCTAAATAAATAGACAGCCTGATTGTCTGGTTCCAAATCTGTTTTCAGATATGACATGTCGCTGGCATTATTTATTTATGTGTAATACTCTCGGTTAGGTTAGGTTAGATTTGGTTGGGTTAGCTTGTGTTTGTCCTTATTTGGGACGTTAGGTAATGTGAGGATTTTACGTTCCTGAATCTGTTTTGAAGTGAAACATGTCGGTGGCATCAATCATTCATGTGTAATAATCTCGGTTTAATTGTATGTTCCAAAACTGTTTTTAGATACGTTATTCCATTTTGAAGTGTGTTCAAGGAATGCCGCTGATAATCAAACGAAATTGCAAATAATCCTATAAAGTCTCTGAAGACTTCTGCAGACATTGACAACAGAATTAATAGCTGGAAGAAATGCGAAGAACGTTTCCATACAAAAATATTTTGTTGGGAATATTTTGGGCGAGAGTTGCTCAGTGATGACGATGATTTCTGAACGGCTAGATTTTTATGGCACCTGCGATGAATGGATATAGATGCAATCTGGTCAATTGAAGATAGTTACGCTATTGAAAATCTCAAGAATACGAGAACATTGGTGATTTTGAATCAGAATTGTACAAAATGGATAATATGGTTCAAATAATTGTTAGTGGAATATATTATTTTCGATGATTATTAGGGTCCAGGTCAAGAATTATTCTTTTCTATCATTTAGTCCTTCCCTTACACTAAAGAATTCAAAAAATCCATACAAAATCTTCTCACTTGGACTTGAACACGTGCTAACTTTCCTGAGAGCTCTTGTCAACTTTAGCATCGCCTTATAATGGTAGCAAACTTTTAACAATCTTAATTTGTCGGGATGAAAAGTTTTTTGCAGTAAACTTCAATTTCTAGTTACTTATTGAACTAATGAATTTGCACTTATTCTTGTAATAATTTCATAATCGCAACTCTCACATTCACGGAATTAGTACACAAAATTAGTTGCTAAACTCTGTATAAAGTTTCATAGACCTGCAGAATCGAAAATAATGAGAAAAAGAGGGAAAAAGTCGTCTGCTAATGTCCTTGAAGTCTAGCCAGAAAGAGTCGATCAATGTCCAGAAGCTCATCACTGTTTTATCGGAAGTTTTCAGTTGTAAAAAAGGCCATTACAGCTTCAGTAATGGATGATTGCAATTTCTTGTTCAGAGGTGCAGACGATATCAAAGGGAGGTTATTGGCGATGAGTTTCTTTTGCTACAATAAAACTGATCAATAAATCATCCTTTTTTGGGCTGCGTTAGAAATGAGATCTGATACACCTCATACTATTCTGTATCATATACGAACTTCAAAATACACTTTTCAATTTCAATTTATTCATTCACTTTACACACACATACAAGAGATTTAGTGAATAATAGTAGCATATAATAGTAACAATAATACAATAATAATAAATTCCCTAATTGTGTTTGTCCGTGGCGAAGCGTGGTATACTTATTTAGCCATCGCCGGGTATATTTCCTATAAGACCAAATAAGTATACCACGCTTCGCCACTAGTGTTTGTACTTTACCTCATCCGATGTTTAACACATCTTTCAGTTGTTACTTACGGGACTTCTAAATTGTCGTGAAACATGCTCCAGAGCTACTCATATTCTACATTCAAGCTTCAAACTCGACACTCCTACAATAATAATAATATCGAGTACAACCAAAGTAAAACTACAGATGTTTACTTAACAATTAAATTTATAATAGAAAATTCAACACTTGCTCTCCCCTTACGACTAGTTCAATAGAGCATACAAAGTTTAAAACTACATGTGCATACCTAGCAAATAATTTATATACTAACTTTAAAATAGTATTAAATTAATAAATTATAATTGATTAATAAAATATAATTAATTAATAATTATTAATGATATGAACTTATAGAATAGATTTAAAATTAAAATTTGAAACTAGATTAAACTTATTTTAAATTTTTAACTAATTCGTGACTAATTACTTATGCCGGGTTTCACCAAGATTGGTCAATTTATCAACGATGTTCAAACGCATCAACAGGTGAAAGAGACATCACACTATGGGAAAATTTGACCGTCAATTTTTAAGTTGCCACAGAAAATTGATCTGTGTGCATTGCTATATTAGCATTTTACCCGGTTGTTTATGTATGAGAATTCCAATCACTTGAAACTCATTATAAAAGATCAGATGGAGTTTCCGTTCCTTTGCAACAACTTTTTACCGTGTGAGCCATGGCCTTTTTTTGAAGATTGTCAAATTTTATTTGACCGAGGTTGGTAAAACTACTCTCTCCCTATAAAAATTGAATGTTCTAAGCGCAAACAGGCCTTCCAGATAATCACCTGCATTTCTGGAAAACCTCTCTATCTATAGTTCATAATTATCGATGAATTATCATCCCTTTATGCATCTAACACTGTTAGAGCTGCACTGCACAGCGTGAAGTGGCCTGATTGTGAATAATGAATCCTGATGACATGAATAATGAATAATGAAGTGATTGTGAATAATGAATCCGTTCATTTGATGTGGGCAAAAGGCTTGTTAGTGCTATGACAAGGTCTACAACTACTGTACCGATTACCATTGCCCAAAGGGGGATGGAAGTGGTGGGAATAGAGACTACAATGGAATAGAGAGAGAAAGGGGAGATGCAAGCTGATACACAGAGAGAAAAAGAGAGAGAACTAGTCAGAGAGATGAAGCTAATATGGAGAGAGAGAGAGGTAGAATAATAGGCTATTACTTCCTTCCATGAACTCGCCTGTCAAAGACAGGTATGTATGATCAAACAATAGCTAGATGTGTATTGTCATACATCGAATGAAAGGTGAGCCACCTTTGGCTCATATTATACTTCCTGACTCACTGAAAAGGAAAGTCAATAGAAAATGCAATTGAAATCATTATAGAAGTGGCAATAAACTGTATTGTATTGTACCACAGTCTGATAAATACATTAGATACCGTATTTATTAGACTGTGATTGTAATAAATTAAGCTAATCAACGTTCAGCTGATACCGTTTTGATGATTGTATTGATTAGCATAAAGGTCGAGACCCACTACACCGTATCATACTAGGACCGTTATAGAAACGGCACATGCAAGAAAGTATTGTTCACGTATCTTACTGTCTACACTTAGTTCATATTATAGTGATGCAAAAATAGGCTTCCTGTTCACATCCTTCACTCATTTATCTTCCCTTTGACTCAAAACTGATGATAATATGTTTCTTGTAATTGTATATAATTTTGTGGGGAAATCTTATACCCCATAATCTCATCCTTCAAAGTACTCAACTATTTTTGTATACCAAATTCAGTCTTTATGGACCAGTCGTTCTCGAAAAATCTGTAGTAGAATTTCCCATGATTGAATGAATAATCTACGTATGTCATAAATAATATTGATAGTTGTCAAACTAATCGCTTTCATCAAAATTGAATTGAAAATTTGACTATACTATTGAAATAAATATTTCACAATATAATACACTATTTCAATTATTATGAATATCGAATGTCCATGTTCAATGGGAAGAATCTGTTCTTTCCCATTGGATAAGAGTGAGTGTAGAACACCTCTGACATCTAGACGGCGGAATAATGAAGTTGTAACTTGAATGACCCAGTAACTGCTGCCATCTTACGACAGAATTCAGTACTAGCTGCGTTGTGCATTGCCGAACAATCAGGGGAGAGAGGCGGAGCTTGAGAGAGGCGTGTCTGTAAAGGTTTAAGCTGTAAATCACCCAGTAACTGCAGCCATCTACCGGTCGAATTCAGAACTAGCTTAGTCATTCAATGCTTCGGGATGTTTTAAAATCCGTCCTTAGTGCACGTCTAAAGGTCCAACTGAACAAGCATGCCAAATTTGAACGCATTTGTTTCAGTCGTTGAAAAATTTGCAAAATCGCATTCAAAATGCAAGGAAAACTGCAAAAACGCCGATTTCTGGCAGTAATTTTGGGCGAATCTTAAACATTTTTCAACAGATTATTTTTAGACCTTTAACTAACCCAAGTACCAAATTTCAACATTATTCTGCCAAATAGTTCTCGAAAACGCGGAGAAAACGTACAAAATCGCTAGAAAAACACGAATATTGGGCGTATCTTTGGAATTTTATCAAAATCTGATTCCAGTTCACGTCTAAAGGTCCAACTGAACATGCATGCCAAATTTGAACGCATTTCTTTCAGTCGTTGTTGAAAAATCTGCAAAAACGCATTCAAAGTGCAAGGAAAACTGCATTTCGTTCAGTAGATTTTTAGTTCTGATAGATTAATGAATGAATGAGTGCCATTTCGCTTTTATATATATATTGTCACATCACATTTCGAAAGAAGCCGGCTGAGGCCAGAATTGAATATGTTATCAATAAAATGATAAGAATTGCGTTGACCTAACCGGCTACCCTTTGTAATCTAGTTCTTCAAGCCCCCCCAAACCCTATCACTGGCTACGCCCTTGACTGTCTAGCAAAGCTCACTACACCGGTCCGTCACCGGACCGGCAGTGGGCATTGGCATGCATGCTATAATTTTATACGTGCCGATAACGTTCCTATAACGATCCTAGTATGATACGGTGTAGTGGGTTTCGACCTTGCCATGGTAGAATTGCAAGACTCGTTTTGTCTAATAATCACTAATCAAAGCATTGAGAGTGTTTCATCGAGATATTGGGTGAAGTGAATGAAACTTAGTTTCTAGAGGGTAGGAACTAGACCTTAGATCTAGCTACTTCTAGCTTTTATTCACCTCATACATTAATCTTGTTCGAAATCGAAACTACATTATTTTTCTATTGAGGATGAATTGAATTCAATAAAAACGTGTCATTCGCAAGAAACTAACTTACATACACACTACTTAGGCTAGGCGTACACCGGTTAGTCAAGACAAAACAAGACGAGATTAGTCACGTTTAGTCACAGTATTTCACATAGTTTCTTATGAAGCAACACACACCGATTAGTCATTGCATCGGTGTGCTGCTCATAAGCAACCATTTGACTTACTGTGACATAATATTATTGACTAAACGTGACTAATGTCGTCTTGTCTTGTCTTGACTAACCGGTGTACGCCTAGCCTTATGAAGCTACTTACGTACACAAAGCAACTGATGAAAGCAACGCACAAGCCTAGAGCTCATTTCCAAATCACGCTAAGGATAAAAAGTGTTCCTAGTACTTTCAATTATCTTCTCAATTAGTCTCTCCGAATATTCATTCTTTTCTATTATCATTGGAGTAGCAGTCTTCGGATGCAAACCTTTTTTAGTAACATGTGATCAGCAATGTCGAACAATTGTCAGAACAGGCTGAATAGCATTTTGGATTGAAGCCAGTATTGTGATGGTAGGGGGGCGGGGGAGATCGATATGAGGGGGGGAGGGGTAAGGGAACTGCGGGCGTTTTAGCTCGTTGGCCACTGGTTACTTTTGGCTCAAGACTTCTCTTTATTCACATCCATTTTCCCCTTCACTCTGTCTACTTTCTCTTCTTCTTCATTTCTCTTGGTTTTCTCCTTCTTCTCCTTAATTTCCCCCATCCTTCATCTTCATCATAACTTTATTGACTTTCTCCAATTCAGCCTCTTATTATTCATCATCTATAAATTTATCAATCTTCTTCATTAATCATCTATATTCTTCCTACTTTTTTCTTCTTCTTTTTCTACTTCTTCTTTTTCTCCCATTTCTTTTATTCCTTCGCATATCATTCTCTTCCTTATATTTTCCTACTATTCTTCTTTCTCAACTCCTTTCTCTTCATTTACTGTTTCTTACTCTTATTATTGTCGTCCTTTTTTAGTTGCTTTCATTGATATCTTCTCGTATTTTCCTTCATTCTCCCTTCGTTTTTCTTCCAATTTCTCTATTACTTCTTCTCCTTCTTCTTCTTCTTCTACTTATTTTTTATTTCTTCTTCTTTTTCTTCTCCTCCTCCTTCTTCTTCTTCTTCTTCTTCTTCTTCTTCTTCTTCTTCTTCTTCTTTTCCTTCCTTTTCTCTTTCTTTTTCTTCTTCTTCGTCTCCTACTTTTTTCTTTTACTTCCCAGTTTTCCTCCTGCATATTATTCTTGAAAATATTTTTTCCCTCAGCTTTTCTATCTATCTCGATTAGTGTGTTTTTCAGACCTCCAAAGCTTAATACATTCAATTTATTCATCACACTGTTTCCTTTTGCAATTACATCGTTGCAGCTGCAATAAAAATTAATTTTCAAAACGGGATATCTGCTTTCCTGTTTCACAAAATTATTATTATTATTGTTGCTCTCATAACGGTCTTCTTTCTACAGTACTTTTATTGTTCAAGAAAGCGTATTTCAATTTTCAATTGCTTTATATTCTTTATGCATGTTGTGAACTAACAAATAAAACTAACTTCATCTGCTTATTTTGCCAACGGTTTTAAGTCTCCTTTCTACATCCAATTTTCCTTTTCTTCTCTCTCATTTTCTATTTTTGTTTTTCTGTTCTCTTTTTCTTACGGAGAGAAACTGCACCCGCTCCTTTGATGCATCCTTCGCCCATGAGTGTCTTTTTCTCCTCAATAAAAACTAATACCCACCTTACTAGCTTTTACTACTCTTACTAATACTACTTTTTCTCCTCTCTCATAGCCTTCTCTTTTTCCTCATCCCAGTCGTTTTTTAACTCATTCTCCTCCTCCTCTTTTATTATTAGAATAGTATATCTGAAATGTTTAATTTTAATTTTATTTCAATTTTGTAATCATGAATGAATTGTTATTTTGTTATGTATATTATTTACATGCAATAGGTCTACCAAGACCTGGCATAGTAATAAAATCAATCAATCAATCAATCAATCAATCTTTATACTCCTTGTCCTTACCCATCACTTCTCCCACTTCCTCCTCCTTCCCCTTCTACTCCAACACCTCCCCCTCCTCTTCTTCCTCAGCATCCTCATCTTCACCATCACATTCTTCTTCTCCTCATCCTCCTTACCCTCATCCTTTTTTCATGGTACTGCTCCGCAATCTCCATCATCTCTTCTTGTTTTTTCTTCTTCTTCTTCTTCTTCTTCTTCTTCTTCTTCTTCTTCTTCTTCCACCTCTTTCATTTCCTCCACTTTTTCTCATTATTCACATGTATTTTCTCTCTTCTTCCCAGTCTCTTTCTCTCTCTCTTTCTCTAGTTTTTCTCTTTTCAACTTCTTTCTCTCCCTTCACTTGCTTTCTCTTTCTCCAACTTTTTTCTCTTTCACCAATACCTTTCTCTTTCTCCAACCTCTTCCTCCTACTTTTTTATCTTTCTTCAGCGTTTTCCTTTTTCTCATTCACTCACTTTCCTCCCTCCAGCTACTCTGTTCTTTGTCTCTCACTCACTCTCTCTCTCTCTCTCTACGTGTTCAGTTCGGCTCCGTATTCATATAGAAATTTCGTAGGGTAAAACAGTTGAATTCACTGCAAATTATATATTAAATTGTTCAGTTTCTCAAGCCCCATTCTATTGTGAAATTACTTTTTTAATAACTACTCCCTCTTTTTAGTTATCTCCATAAAACGCTCACGTTCGTTCTTCAGTTTTGTCTTCAGCCAGCTTTTGTCTTCACCTTTCATACAGTATGGGTAAACCCAGAGGAACGCCGAAGAGAAATGGGATCACCACTCAGGTACCTGCGACTTCCCACGCTATTTCGGGCCCATTGTCTGAGGAGGTGCTGTCGATTATCAGCCAGCAGGTGGAGAAAGCCGTTGCGACTGCGGTGACCACCGCAATACAAACTATTCTTGAAGACTTCCAGGCGTTGAAGGCCGAAACCGACGACTGAGTGACCGGGTTCGGGAGCTCGAGGTAGACTGCCACCTTAGGGTCGACGACCTCGAGCAATACGGTCGACGGCACTCGCTCCGCATCTTCGGGATCCCTGAAAGGGAGAAAGAAGATACGGACCAACTGGCGCTGAAAGTCTTCAACGAAAAGCTGAAGGTGCCGGTGAAGCTGGAGGACGTCAACCGGTCGCATCGCGTCGGAAGGCGCCAACCACCGCTGCCCGGACAATCGAGATCGAAGGACCGTCCCATAATCATTCGCCTCTGCAGCTACCGTACGAGGCGGATGATTTTCAGCTAAGCGGAATCTGAAGGGGACCGGCATCACCATTCGGGAGGATCTCACGACGGAGCGCCTAAAAATCCTGAATGCTGCTGCCGACCGCTTCGGGCACCGCCAAGTTTGGAGTCAAGACGGTCGAATCAAAATCGCCGTCAACCAGGGAGGCTCCAAAAGGGTCCACACGGTCGAAAGGATGACCAATGTTAGGTCAATGTGAGGATATGACGGATCTCCTCAAAATCCCGGTGAGTTGTTAGATACGTTACTTGAATAGCATTAAACGACAGTCTTAGAGCCCTTCACTAACCCAATTTGAAATTAATAGTCATTAATTGAACAAAAGAACACAATAGTCATTTTTCTGTCTGTAGCTTACATTTCATAATTGGTACAATTTAAACAAATCAGACCATTACTGAATCATTCCAATAGTCATTCCACAGTAGCAATAGGCCAGACGGTTCCAGTTCCAGCCAATCCAGTTCTCTACTAATAAATGAGTTAGATCAAGAATGCTTGCTGTAGCCATGAAATAACTGATCTATATTCTCTAATTACTTCTATAATAGTCAATAAACCATTTATTTATATTTCAATTAGCAAATTATATTACAAATTTTTTGGGTATAAAGATAGGTGGAATAATATGTCAATATTGCAGGTCACTTACTGAGCAGTAGAGGATATCCAATTTACAATTTCAATTGTTTTTGTTCTATTGTTTATGCCGTTTATCAGGGTTCCTACTACTATACTCAACTCAACTTAATGTAGAACTATCCAAAGTTTATATTCCTTTAATTTTAAGTTGCCCCTGGAATACCAAAAAACTATAATACAAAACTATAAACTATATACAAAACATAGATTACAAAGTGTAATGTCAGCTCCAGTGATAAGACAAATGAGGACAACTTAAGCAAGAACGTCTACACCAGGAAGAATAGGATGGCATGTGATAGTCTCACTTATTTTATTCAGACATTTGTTTAACATCCCTGAATGATATAATATTGTGATAGGCACTTATTTTATTCAGACATTTGCTTAACATTCCTGAATAATATTATTGTTCTCACACTCACTCCGTAATCTATGTAATCTATTTTTGTCGTTACTTACTTACGATAGCCGTTTTATTAAATTTACTTGCGACCCCTTTAAATATAAAAATGTCAGAAATGTTTCACATGACTGTATTATGAATCAATTCGACTTGTGAATCCTCACCCCACCTGCGCATAATCTTTCTTTTGCTATCCCTCTTCTTTCATCTCTGTCTCTCACACTTTTATGTTTTTGTTCTCACATTTACTCCCTCACCCGTTCTCTATTGCTCTTCTATTTTTAGCATCTGATTGCTATAAATACTACTTCATCATAGCCATAATTATCAACAATTTTATCACAATTTCAAAGCCAAATTAAAAATGTTATAAAATTTTCACATGCACTGTGAATGATGTTCTGTACTATTTATTCTCTATGAATGAATTCGACTTGTGAATCCTTTCTTTCACAGTGATCAATTATAATCTCATTCTCACTTCTCATTATCATTCTCATTAGGGTTTTCACTTGTGCGCAATCTTTTCTTCGCTCACCCTCTTCTTTCCTTTCTTTCTCTTTTCAACCGTGTAAGGAGCCTACATCACCGATTTAGCATGTCTTATTTGTCTATTCACTACAGTTTTTTTTTCTCTATCTATTCTATCTTGTATATTACCCACTGATCCCCTAATATTCTTATTCACTGTGAATAGAAAGTTATTAATTACTTACTATTACAATGTATTATTATTATTATGCTTATGGCTTTTATTAGCGGAGAGACCCTTTCGGGTGTTCCGCTTCGCCGAATCCGCTTATGTTCCGCTTCGTAATAGTATTGTAATAATACTATTACAATGTATTATTCATCGTCAGCCTTTTTGTATATTATAATGTACACTCCTATATGTATTTTGCTGCTCTTTCTGCTCGTTTTTCCCTTGTTGCAGTTGGAGTCTACAGTTGGACTCAGACTGGTTCCTCTCACTCAAATAATGTTTCATCACACCGGATATTCAGCTGGAACTCGGCATATCACAAATTACTATCCGCTAAATTTAATAGTGTGCAGTGAATTTTAGATCTATTAGAAAAGTGAAGTGAGCCGAACTGTCAACGCATTCATAATGCACTCGGCTTTTCAAGTGATTGAGATTTTTTCATTTAGGCTAAGTTCTTTTAGTTTTAGTTTCATCCTTATTCTCTTTGTCATGTGCTGTTCTGTGGTTGGCTCAGCGTTGATTTGTAACCTTCATGATGTCCCTCACTGACACGTCTGCTCGCTCGTCCTCAACATATGATCATTTGAATAATAATAACAACGACACAGGTCTGATATTATCCAATGAGCTCCACCCTTTTAAAACCCTTATCATCAGGTTGCTCATCTTAACGTCCAGTCCCTCAGTTGTCATATCGACGAGGTCAGAGCGATCTTCCGTTTTCAGGACTTCAATGTAATTGGAATTTCCGAATCATTCTTAAAGCCAAGCATTCCATCAAATCTAGTTTCATTGCCTGGATATAATCTTTTCCGTAATGATAGGTTGAATAAAGCTTGTGGGGGCGTAGCAGTTTATGTAAAAGATTGTATTAAAACTAAAATATTAATCACATCCAAGCAAGAATATTCTGCTAGACCTGAATTTATGATACTTGAGCTATCTTTATCAAGCTCTGATAAATTACTAGTTGGAATTTGCTATCGCCCACCAAAATTTGGTCACTATACAGATTTTGAAAATGCATTGCTCTCATTTATGCCATTTCATAACCGCATTCTAGTTATGGGAGATATGAATACCGACCTCAACATGACTAATCGTAACTTTGACTATTACCAATTGACAAATATTTTCCAATGTCTTGACATGACTATTTTACCACTGGATCCAACCCATCATACTAACGAATCCGACACATTCATAGACTTACTTGTTGTTAGTGACCCCAATGAAGTTATACACAAGGGTCAGATCTCTGTTCCAGCTATCTCTGGACATGACCTGATCTTTTGTGTGCTATCTTACAAACCACCCAGACCAGAACAAAAATTCATAACTTCAGGGAAAATTCATAACTATAGGGACTTCAAACACTTCAATGAAGCCGCCTTCCTGACTGATGTAAGACACACACCATGGAATCTGATTGAGGCCTTATCCTCAGTTGACGAAATGGTTGATACCTTTGAAAATTTGACTCTTAACTTATATGACAGACATGCACCCTACGTGACTAAGAGAATAAATAGAAAACGACGTGTACCTTGGATGACTGATGATATACTGAAAATGATGGGACAAAGAGACAAGGCTCATAGAAAATTTAAGAGAACAAGTGATTTGGACTGCTTAATTGAATATCGGAGTCTCAGAAATAAAGTTAAACAACAGTTACGTAACTCAAAGATTAGATATTTGAATTCATTTATGACCGATAACAGACAAGACTCCTCATTATTATGGCGTGGAATTAAAGAATTTGGCTTGAGTAAACAGAAATCCCAAACCCCAATTGACCTACCACTAGACAATCTAAATGATCATTTCATCTCACATTCAAATCAACGTGACGAGACAATCATTAGTAATCATGCTAACAATCTGAATAATCAGGTAACAAATTCAAACATTCCAGTAGCTGATCAATTCATTTTTCGTCCTATTTCAGAACAACAAACTTATAAAGCAATCCAACATGTTCGCAGTAATGCTACTGGGGCGGATAAAATTCCAATTAAATATATCAAAAAAATCTTATTTGCAGTCTTGCCAATCATCACATTCATATTCAATAAATCTCTTGAGAATGGTAAATTCCCTGAAAATTGGAAGCTTGCTCTGGTTCGTCCATTAAACAAAGTTGCCTCTCCTAATAAAGTTGAAGACTACAGACCAATCAGTATCTTACCTGCCCTTTCCAAAGTACTAGAAAGACTTGTTCATGCACAAGTTGTAGCATACCTAGAGCACAATAACAAACTTCACAACTTTCAATCCGGATTTCGAAAATCTCATTCAACCGAAACTGCTTTACTGCGTGTTACTGATGATATTAGGTTAGCTATGGATCAAAGAAAATGTACTATTTTAAGCCTGTTTGATTTTTCCAAAGCTTTTGACACAGTTGATCATAAAGTTCTCCTCAACAAATTAGCCCTTTTTGGTTTTAATCACAGTGCACTGCAATGGTTTAATTCGTATTTATCTGGTAGGAAACAATGTGTATCTGCTGATGATAAGAAATCAAATTGGAAAAATGTTGTACATGGCGTTCCCCAAGGATCTATACTAGGCCCCTTACTATTTACTTTGTATGCAAATGACCTCTCCTCTGTTATTAAGTTTTCCAAATTCCATACTTATGCAGACGATCTTCAAATTTATGCTAGTTGTTCAACCACAAAATTCAATGAAACAATACACAAAATGAATGAAGACATTAATTTAATAGTTGAATGGACTAAGAAAAATGGGCTCAAACTCAACCCCATCAAAACACAGCCTATAATAATCGGATATTCACGCATAATCAACAGCATAGATTTGAATTCAATCCATAAAATTATTGTTGATGGTAATGAAATTCCCTATTGTAGCTCAGTCAAAATCTTGGAATTCTCATGAATAAAACTTTAGACTGGTCAGACCATGTCAATAGCACTTGTAAAAGTTTTTTCAGCTATGCATTCATTGAAGAAGTTGCAAGATATTTTTCCTAGAAACATTAGACTATTATTAGTTAAATCTCTGATCTTCCCTCACTTTATTTATTGTAATTCCGTACTTAATGACATGCAAGTCACTCTTAATGATAAACTACAGCGCTGCCAAAATTACTGCCTACGGTTTGTGTACTCCCTCCAACGTCATGACCGGATAACTCAAGCCCACATTACAAGCTCAACTTTAAAGCTGCCAGAACAGAGATTTTTCGAATAGTGAAACTTGTTAGGGATATTTTAAAATATGGTAAACCTTATTATTTCAAAAATGATTTCAAATTCGTTTCTGAAGGTAGGAGGCTAGATGTTTCAAGTACTAGAACCGGTGAAAATACTTTAAGAATACCAAATCATCGAACAACCATTTATACTAAATCTTTTCTTGTCAGCGCCTGTCGCGCCTGGAATTCACTAATTCTATAAGATCCATTGAGAGTCGAGCAGGCTTCATCTTAAAATTGAAAAATATCTTTTGATAGATTGACTGAGTCCGTCCAACCCTGAACCAACCACATGACAACCATCTTTCATCCCTTCATTCATCCTCTTCTTAGTTATAAGAATTATTTTATTCTAAAATAGTTTCATTTTCACACACTGAATAATTCATTATTATAAAATATTGGTTTTAATTAATACTTTTCATCCATTTAACATTAACATTTTGTTCCTCACAAAAGGCGAGGTATTAGTTCAATTTATTACATCTAGCTTAATGAACATAGATTTTTTTTCAAATTAACATTCTTCATCATTCATTAATTATTTTATCATAAGCGTCCATTACTTTGTTTATCATCCAAATAATAATTTTTAGAAGTTATTGATCTTAGATATACACGATCTCGCATCGTATTTTTGCTTCCATTCTATACTACGACCAAAATTTCTCCATTTAATGTATACGAATAATTTTTTATTAATTCCATCATTATTGTACATTTACTCTTGTTTATCATTTATCTTATCTTATACACATACTATCTAGCTTTCACTTAAGGTTTTAGTTACAGTTATCTGAATTATTTTATGGTTGAGTGTTGATGGGAAGGATGTCCTTGCACATCCTTCTCCAAGAATGGACATTTATATGTCCAAACTCCGCCATTTCACGTAGATACAAAATCAATTACTTATATTTCCAATGAATTCATTTAAATAAAATATATCATACTAGTATTAAGTTGTATTCAAAAATCTTGAATTAAAATTTATACCTATATATTTCCATTTAAAATCTCTCTTAATTCATGTTTTGTTCAGTTAATCTTATGCTGTAATTATTATTTTTAAATGATGTTCATTGAAATGACTTTTATGACCTAGAATTTAAGCAACATAATTATTTTGTCATCTGCGTGAATAAAGTGATTATTCTATTCTATTCTATTCTCTACTCTCTCATTTCCATCTCATCGTTTCCCACTCAGCACCTACTTAGCTGCGACTTCAGCTCCATTAATTCTGCGTATATCACACACATGGACGTAGTGTTGGGTGGGGGAGAATGGTGGGGGGGTAGCAGAGCGGGATTCATTGCCACTAAGCACGCTTCTCTCTGCTACATTCCAAATTCTGGCATCTGGGGGGGAAGGGAGAAGCAAAGATGGGGTTAGCAGGGGAGAACACGTTAGAGGGCGGCTGGGAGCTAGGGGGGGGGGGGAAGAGGTATCATGTGAGGGATTTCATGAGGGGGAGCAAGCAAAGTCCCACGTGCTTAGTAGGTACTTGGGTTTGGCTTGGCGCGCCTCTTCTGGCCATTCTCAACGAATAATAGCCACTAACTTCACCTTTTTGGCCGCGTTGATGGATGGGACTTTGGCCCCACAATGCATTACAACAGTAGGCGCGCGCGCTTTTGTACTTTTCCCGCCAAGTGGATAGAGAGGCTGCCCAGTCAGTTTCAATTTTTAATTCCAATTGTTCAACTACCCCGCAAACTAACACAGCGGCGCTGAATGGATGTTGGTGATGCTCTCAAGCCTAAGTTTACCAAGACGAGAGTGCTTGTACTGTAATGTACTTCGTGTATGATCTTACCAAGATGAAGTGGTGAAATGATCTTAAGTTCATAATACACACGAAGCGAGGTTCTTACATTTTGTAATCAACACAGTATTGATTCGTTCTAGTAATATATTATATAAGTAAAATATATAAACTAGTAATATATTAATTTATCCTATAATATTTGCACAGAAACAATAGTTCCTACATGTTGACTCGTAAATATGTTTTTTTGTGTATCCCTTTTTTGATTATCCCTTGTTGATCCAGGGTAGGTAGGATGCAAGAATCTTGCAATGGCCACAAGGGATGTTGAATCAGGTAATCTACTACCACAATCCAATACACAATAAACAGCGAGTAATATTCTAGTACAATAAAACTGTGTACATACCTTTTGTACGAAGCGTAGTACTGAGAATGAGGTTTTTAGTAAACACTGTAGCCTAATAAAACATCACTCTTGACTGTGTTCTCCCATTGAATTCGTGAATACGCGTATAATAAACACAACTGGAGTTTGCCAATTTAAACTTGAGAAAGCTAGTTCTGATTCTAAAACAAAATGTAAATACGAGCCAAGCTGTATTAGGAATAGCCTACACAGACTTTAAACGTTGATGATTTATATTTCAACTTATTAATTTATTAAACTTCAACTTATTAACTTAATCTCACTTCTATTAATATGAGCATTGTATCTTCTAAGAATATGTCACCTAACGAGACCAATACAACGAGAACCAATGAACATTGAACAAGTATGATATGAATGCAATGACGTCATTTCATGGTGGTTAAATTCAATTGAATTTTTACACAACTACCCTTCAGAGTCTATACTGGGATCTATTACAACATATTAGGAACATATTAGTACAACTCATCGGTATAACATATCAGCATAGATAACAGATTAGATCGCTTCTCTATGATATTAGAAACTAAACGTGTTCAACTCACTCAACGAATTATTGTTTATTCTATTGTCCTTTTAGAACAATATAGATTTAAAGATATCAGTAGGCCTACTTAATGTGGATAAGACGCTCTCAGTACAACCAGAGCAGAGCAACACATGTCTCTGTGTCCCATATACTCGTATTATGTTTGTTATTGTGTAGTTTTCGAAGAGGCTATAGTCCTAGGCTATAGTCCTAGGCTATAGTCCTAGGCTATAGTCCTAGGCTATAGGCACATTAAAAGTTGTGAAAACGGGTTATTGTTCTTTCTGTTACAGAACTGAAGATGGACTTGATGAAGTTTCAAAAATAAAACGTATCAACAACTTATTGTTTAAATGCTCTCATACACAAGGTGGACTGTGTTTGTGGAAGACCTATCCTATAGTATACAGTTAAGATGAGGGATATAGGTACTCTTAGAGCAGGAAGCATTTAATTTGGCGGTTGGTGATCAGTAAACAGCTGATGTTACACAGCTTGGAAACAATACGAATGCTTAAAAGCTGGCAGATTATTGCAAAGACTTTAAAAAGGTATTCTTCAAAAGGTCTTCTTTAAAAACGAAAGACTTTAAAAAGTCTATGGATTATTGTGTCAAAGCTGCGAAACATCAGCTGTTTACTGATCGCCAACCTCCAAATTAAAAATGCATCCTGTTATACATTATTATAGATAGGAGTTTAATTTGTTATAAATTTCTTGGTTTTAGTCGGGACGCTCTCAGTACAACCAGAGCAGAGCAACACATGTCTCTGTGTCCCATATACTCGTATTATGTTTGTTATTGTGTAGTTTTCGAAGAGGCTATAGTCCTAGGCTATAGTCCTAGGCTATAGTCCTAGGCTATAGGCTAGGCTTTTTAAGTCTATAAGTCTAGTCCTAGGCTTTAAGTCTATAAGTCTAGTTCTAGGCTTTAGGCTATAGTCCTTTGAATATCTTGACCCTAAGTGAAAATTGCTACGGTAGATTCAAGTGAAATTTATGTAATCAGTCTATATTGAAGGAAAACTATTAATCATCACATTATCTTCGTTCATCAAAACCACCATTCTAAACCAATTATCAACATGATAGTCTAATTGGATTTTTTAATAGAAACTGGAATCCTTTTCACTCCATCCAATCCAACCACTGGTCTAATATAAAAGTTTGCAGATTAGAGAGCTCTAACTCTTCCGATCGCATTGGAGTCTTGCTGAATAATTTATCACGCACACAAAAAGATCAGGTGATGTATTCTCTCTCTCTCTCCCCTCCCTCAACCCTTTTTGTTCCTGTACTTTTTCTCACTACTTTCTCCTCTCTTTCTCTAGTACTTAATTCCCTCACCCAAGAGAGGTAAGAACACTACAGAGAGAATAAGATGGGGGTTTTTAATCTCCATCGGCTGGTTTCTTGAGTAGGGGGGGGGGGCAAAACTTTGAAATGATGTTGAGACGTGGGTGAAAGTTGGAGCGAGATAGAAATTAGGTTAGAAAGAGAGAAAATGGGTGAGAAAGAGGGACTACAAGTACCTGCTAGTACCCTTTCGCCCCCAATCTACTAAAAAAAGGGGGCGTGTCGGATACGGGTACGCAAGTAATTACTTTGTCTTTTACGGTGCCAAAAGTTCGGAAAACTTTTACTAATCTCACGGATTGTTCTTTTGCCGCCGCTTTTTGTAACTGGTCTCTTCCACCAATTTTCAGAAAGTTTTCAGCCTTGAAAATTTCACTTTGCCCCCTAAAACGCCCCCTCCCCCGCTTCACGGTCCACGAAACCGTGTCTGCTAATGGAGATTATTTCTGGGTGCAAGGTAGAAAATGGGGGATCATTGTTATGGAAGGTGGGTGGGAGGGAGAGTCTGTGTCTTGTCACAAATAGATTGGAATTTAAGTCAGCCTAATAGTAATATTGTACGTCATCCCAATCAGGGTGTATAGAATGAAAGGTGGGTCAGCTTGGTGGGAAAATCGAGACAGTGACGTCATCGCAGTCCTTAAGCCACTAGCTTTGAATTCGAGTTTGGGAATGCAAGTACCACCATTATTTTTAAGGTAGTATTAAGTATCATTATGGTATCAAAAATATTACATTTGTCATATTATATTACATAAACAATTTTATTTATCAATATTCTATTATATACCATACATCATAGACATTATATTGTCACGTCTTTTATATTGCCTTAACAATCCACTTCGCAACGTTATCTGGTGGACGCCTCCAATACCCTGAAAAACAAAGTGATATAACCTTAAAGCGACATTATGACAATGAAAATTAGATTATGGAATCGAAGTTCAACATTTTTTATCAAGTTCAAAGTTCAGTTACAGAATAATAGTATTTAGGAAACGATAGGCCATCCTTATGTGGGGAATAGACTAATGAGGAGCGGCCATTCCATGATTGGTGGTAATACTTGTTCCTGATTGGCTATTGGCTGGAATTGTCAGTAGTCGAGTACACAGAATGGCGTCTACGATATTCGACAAAATGGCGGATATCATTGTGGCTGTACAATGATACAAAAATTCGATTGCATCGGGTCTCATCCCTGCAATAACTCGCTAAAGAACATTAAAAAGGATAAACTCATCCTTTTAAAGTATCAGCTGACAGAAGAAACAGATTTCTGTCGTCGGTTGATGATAAGAGAGAGTATGAGAGCGAGTGAGTGTGGGAGTGAGACAAGATTATTTCAGCTGTTGAGACAATGAATTTCAATTACTATTGTAATCAATAATTGAATAAAATGTATGAATTCGAAATTATATACTACTGAACAATAAGAAATTTGTGGGAAAAATAGTTTTAGACTGCTTTAGCTGCTCAGTTGAACTATTCTTCCAAAGAGAATACGTTACGTAGTTTACGTTGATAATTTCTAATGTGGTTTTAGTAGTTGTAGAACTGGGGAAGCCGGTGCAACGGAACAAACTTTGTACGTAATTTCTACTGCTATTTCTACTGCACTCCACTTGCCACGGAATATTCTCGAACAAAATCCCTGCTTTGCGACGCGAAAAACTTTGCACTTTGTGTATATTCGAGTTGTTGCAATGCAGTTTGCAAAGTGGGATGTATTCCAAATGAACCACGAGAAACTTACGGAACTAAAACTAAGGAGTAACTATTAAATCGAGAAGTAACTATCGAGCGTTATTCTATATAGTAATAATTACCTAGGATGTGAGTGAATAATCGAGATGTTGAAAATCTTCATTGAACTAATAATAATTGATTGAACGTTCATCCAATTTCCTTCTAGCTATTATTCTGTTGTCAATAATCGCAGTAGCGGAAGTCTTCAGAGTATTATTATAGCAATTGATTCGATTTTCGTTCAATTAATTATTATGATTTAAAGACAATTGAACAGTTGCAATATCTCATTTCCTTCCATCTTCAATCTTCATTGATTTGATGCACAATGAAATTCAACTCCACATGAATTCTGGATATCTTTTTGCGGTTTACAACATTCTTGTCTCGAGTAATTTTTTAATATTTAAATCGAAGTGAATTAATTATTGCATCATTAGGCCTATGAATAATATTTACGATTAATATTATAATGATTCTATCATTAAATTTAGCAATTTTGAATTAGCAAACTCCAATCAGAATAAACACTTTTTATTCACCTAAAACACAAATAATATATTATTGATATTATTTATTATTATCAGTGTTGCATTGTATACTGTATTTCATTCGACCTTTTCTCACAATCTCAAAGAGGTTGCATGAAATACTAGACAAACAAATACGTAATGCTGAAATTGTCCGCTATTATTAGCATGTCCGCCATGAAACACAGCATAGATAACAGATTAGGATGATCAAAAGCTCCTATCTAAACATAACTTAACATATTTAAACATAACAATTCATAACTAAACATATCTAAACATAACATAATTATAATATCAACATAATAAAGCTCCTATCTCTTCTCTATGAACATAGGTAAAATCGTACTATGCAGGCTACGTACTTGAGTACTTTCATGCGAAACGTTCAATCAAAAACCTCCATTGATTTATGAGGTTCGCAATAATTACAGCATGATGAAAGAGGTTGAAAAATTGATTATAACAGTATTCTAGGTCAAGGCGATTCTCAGCTCTTTTATGTTTTTAAAATACTGTACAACATTTCTACGTCTCTGCTCTAAGTTTTAAAGAAGTTAATTCTTGTTCCAAAGAAATATTGGTTCATTACCAGAATTTATGACATACAGTCAATATTTTACTGTGAATACATATTTACTATTCTCCGGAGTAGTAAATCGTTAATGGACTAACACCAAGAGTAGTGGTTCGTTATGGATCACAAAATTCACAACTTCAATTATTGGTTTAATTGGTTAGTTTAGAAATTACTGAATATAATAATTCAAATAGCTTGAAATTCTTGTAGAGTTTATTTTATGAACATTCATCACAGATGAAAGTTATGACTTGAACTGAATTTATTGTCCTTGGTTATGCTGCATTTGCCTGATGAGGAATTCCATCTAAGCCACTGGTGGCAAACTGCAAAATCTACGACATTAAATCATTTTTATTTCACATTTCTCTTCATTTTTGTACGTTAGTCACTCAGTCATTACGTCACGAAAATTATAACGTGGAAATTCAGAGTGAAATAACAGAAATGTGCACTGCTCAGCAGCGCAGCCAACACCAGGTGCTTTTTAAAGGTTTTCCTCGCAGCGCTTTCCCAGGAGGAAACTTTTCCAGACGGGTTTTCCACCAGTGGAAAAAGATCTCTGCAACAATATTTTTACATGCGGAGGTTGAATGAAAGATTTTTAATTTTTTCCGCGAACCTCGCTGTTGTAAATCATGCGACTTGTCAATGGCTCGTTTGCTTGCTGTGACTTTTATTCAATCTGTTTCTCAAATTTTTCATGAATTCCCTTTCATTTTAACAATTTTTACTGTCACAAGCACGAGATTTTTATCACTCTTATAAAAACTAGAAATTTATTCTAGAACTAAAACTAGAACAAATTTATTTCATAACAGCAAAGTGATTATTTTTACTACATAGGCTATAGAATACAGTACAAAAAGTTAGTTTGTTGAAAATTAGGCTAAAGACCATTAGTTAACCCTAAAAAAGGTGCTTGATAAGGTAAAAGTATCAAGTTATTAGTTGCATAATAAGAAAATACCTATGTCTGACAGTGAACCCGTTTTTAATGAATAGAACAATAGATTTAACATTTTTCTATATTTGGGTCTGTCAGACCCAGTCCGTTCACGTAACTTTTTTTCGCCCGTTCGTTCTAGAGTTAATCAATTACACAGTTATTTTTCACTTTGGTTTTTTGGAATACTGCAGATCATATCTTATTTCCTCTAAAAATAATAGTATTATTCATCTATCCAAAATGGTATAGCTGTCATTTGCGAAACATAATTATATTCTGCATTATTAAACTGACGATAATATTCCAACAAAAAAGGACAATGAAATGTAATGATGCGACTTGATAATAACAATGAGACATTATATTATAACAATGATTGTAATAATGAGATATCACTGCGATGCGAAAATAATGATTTTTTATTGCTCCAGGGGATTCTCTCATTTTAAATTACAGTATTATCATTTCAACACAATCTGTCCTATCCTATTCTGTCGGCGTGTCCTAATAATATGTATGAAAATAAAAATGAAATTATTGTAGTCGCATGAGAGATTGATTTTGAATCACTCTACTGAAGTTGTTGGATTTTTCCTCCATTATAATATTGATTGCTACAACAGTATTTGATTCTCTCTCTTCTTTCGTCAATCGGGTCACCATTTTATAATGAGTTTCTGGCGAGTTCTTTCTCTCGGCAAATAGAAATGCAAGAATAACTTGATACTGCTCGACAAATATTGATGCAAACTTGGTGAAGAAATAATTCAATGGCGGTGGCGGGGGAGCTCCTTATAGCGAGCGGCTTTGAGAGAGATCTGTTTCTTCAATCAGAAATATTCTCCCTTGCGGCTATGTCTTCCTCTTCTGACTTCTTACTATTTATCTTGCTTGTTATTTCTTTTAATTATGAAGCTGCATCGTTTCAAATCTGTGCCGTGCTGGGGTATTTGAATCGGAGTGGTATGAGTGAATTCGAATTGGTACATTGGTTTCAAATAGGATGAAAAACTAGTAGCCTAATTTAATCATTTCTCGCGACGAGATTGATCATCTGAAAAATGAGAAGATCCACCCTCCATTAAAATCTCAATTGAAAAATGATCATATTGAGTAGTAGGCTAATAATGAAAACTACGCTGTGATAGGCAGTTGAATGCCTTTCAGGTGAACGACTGCCATTGACATAGATAAGCTCCTCCCACAATGGGCGGTTTCTACAAACATCACAGCAATGGCGGTTCAACAAAGAAAGACAATAATTTATATTTACAAAAACAAATTAAATACTGTGAATAGAATGCTTGAAATGCGAGGATAATGTTGAGTTTCTGCATTTGAATAGCAAAGGTAGACAATTGAACATTCTAGAGGCTCAGGAAATAACCAGGGAAGCTAGAAATGGTCTAAATTACAGTTCAAATGACCAGATTCATTTCAACCAGAACAGTACCACAAATCTAGTTTTATCATAAGTCTAAGTTTGTTTGTCATTAAATTTTCTTGCTATTTTAATTCCACATTGTTCTCTACAAACATTCCTATTTATCTCATTTGTTTTTCTAATTATAAATTATTTTCCTTTGCTTTGTTAGTTGTTTGAACCGCCATTGCTGTGATGTTTGTAGAAACCGCCCATTGTGGGAGGAGCTTATCTCTAGGCCAATGGCTGTCGTTCACCTGTTAGGCAATTCAACTGCCAATCACAGCGCTCGGTCACAAATATAAATTCTGCTACACTGCACTTGAGTCTTTGTGTAACAGCGATTGATAATAGTGTAACCACCGAAACTCGTTGTTTTATTATGTGGATTTGACAACTTCAAGTATTTTCATTCAGTATGGATAACTACCACAACATAACCTTCTCTACTACACAGAAAGAAGGAGAAAATAATAGATACAAGCGCTCGAAGTGAAAGAAAAAATAGATTATGTGAGTAAATGAAGCTACGCGATAATAATATTTAAAGGAAGAGTAACTTTTCTTACAACAAATCATGCTTGAAAAGTGTTATAGAAACTGTTTTTATTATATTGTAATAATTCCTTTCCAAGAATTGCATCCAAACTTGCAAGAGTAGAATATTTTTTCAAGTTTCCTATTTTGCCCTGCAGTGTTGGGTCACCGCATGTCGTATTTACTCGTTACGACATGTCGACCTCAAAAACGATACGATTGGCCTACCTCTCTTTCTCTATACCTTGAATGTGATCAACTGATTCAAAATTGATGATCCTTGTTGATGCAATCCCATTGGAAAATGTTGCATTCATTATTTATTGCAAAATTAATTGGATTAGTTTTTGTTTCATTTCAAAGCTAAAGCTGATTCTTCGAATTTGACTGTCCTGTTTCACGAGCTTGCTATCATGCCTTTGTATTTCATGCGTGAATAAATAGATAATATTAAGTGAAGTGCATAATTTTTTGAATCAATAGCTGCTGACATTTGCCAGAAATCATAGCATTCTAAAATGTAACTAACTGTGAAGCTTTGTCCGGAAATATTTATTATAGTCGTGAGGTTCAATATTTTTAATTGCTATCGTCCACCACAGTCCCATTTTTATAATAAATTATCTCCGGAGTCGAGGCTTTCACGTGATGACAACTGGCTTTCATTTCTGAGTAACGTCGAGGGAGCCATCTCGTTATTTCCTCCATATAAAGCCTACCTCTGCTGATACTAATTTTACTGAAAAGAAATTTCTGAATAATAATAATATAATTTAAGAGGGAAATTCTTAGAATAACTCACGATACCGAACTGGTAGCTTGAAAAAGAGTGTTTTTAGGTAATGGCGGAGGTCACTTGAGGCTGAGATTCTTTTTAATCCACCCTATTGTTCCGGTTGTCTTGAATCCAAGTCAAGGTAACCTCGAAATACTCGTTCAAACGACAAAAGAAAGAGCGAAAATTAGCTGCAGAATCTCAAAATTCGTAAATTATTGTAGAAACATAGACTAACCTAATATTAGTTTGTCTCTGGTATGATAAATAATACTTTTGAATCAATCTTTCCCCACAGAACTCATGTAAAAATCACTCAATGGTGAGAAATTTATTAGGGAAGAGCTGACTTGTGGTAGGCTTGTGGTATATCTGCTAACCAAATTACTATAATCAATCTTCCTAGTAGTTGTAGTGAACTGGAATAAGGATAAAAGAATTAAAAAATTATATGATGGAAATTTTTAGAAGAAAAAATTCGTATTCTATACAGTATAATATTGTATCCTACAAGTGGTTCGATTCCTACCTGAAGTGAGATGTTCACTATGGTTTCAATGTAACATCATTTTAATTAAAACCCGTGAAGACTGCTTTAATGAATCTTGGAGACAAGGTTCATTACACTAATAATAATAGATTTCTCTTTTATTGTATCTTGTGGAATATTCCATAAAATATTTATGTTATTATGATGCTACGTACTGTATACGTAATATTACTATATGATGTCCGATACCACTATCTACCAAACAGTAAATAAAAACGAATTATTGAGCTCAAACAACAATGAGACATAATAAAAGACATGCCTACATTCGAAAAACAAATGGCACAACACAAATCCACCACAAAAAGATTAAATTGAAAAACACAAGGCTATGGGAAAGAGACGAAATGTTGACAAAATACAAGATTAGGCTGCCCTTGTCTTTCAGTCAAACCTTTTTCAGTGCTCGGAGCTACATTTGCATTATTGGGTGAGCGTATGTCAAGCAGAAGAGTATCAGGGGGGGTGTAGAAAAGGGAGAAGGGAACAGGAGGAGAAAGAAGAGGGAGAGCTGGAAGAAGAGGAGGAAAGAATAGATGAGAAAATAGAGAAATAAATAGCATGGGAGGAAGGAGAAGAAGTAGATTGAGAAAAATTAAAAAAGGAGTAGAGGAGAAAGAACAAAACGAATGAGAAGAATAATAATAATGATAAGAAGGAAAAGAAAAAGAAGGAGGAGAAAATTAAGATTGAAGGATCGAAGGATGAGAAGGAAAAGGAGGAAGGTAAGAAGACGAAAATTGATAATAATGATAGGTAAGAGGAATAGGAAAAGGAGATGAATGAGGCGGAGGAGCAAAAGGAAAAGAGGGGTAGAAGGGACCAAAAGAGAGGAGAAGAAGAAAAAGAGATAGAAGTAGAGGTGAAAGTAGAAGGAGAATGAAAAAGGATTAGAAAGGAGGAGATGGAGAAGAAGGGGAAAAGAAAAAAGGAGGAAAAAATAACAGGAAAAGGAGAAGAGAAAGACAAGAGAACGGAAATAAGTAGAGGGACGTGATGGCGAGAAGATTGTGTTAATAGTGCGTGCCCTGAATGCGTTTACGCATGTATGCCCTGAAAGTGGTGAAAGTTTCAAATAATAAGGTCAACTGGACACATTTCAAACGAATTTTCAAAAGAGCCCTTGCAACTCAATCAATTTCCTAGTTGCTTCCTTCGCTTTTTCAGATTCTCAGATTGGAACGAGAATTCTGTTGAAACGTAAAATTTGAAAAAGAATTAAGTTCTAATTGCTTAACGGTTCTATTGAAATATCACGAATTCACCCCGTGCCAAGCGTTGCTCACTTCAATTTTCTAAAATAGTTTTAAATAGTTGATATTTTGACTATCTGCAGCTGACAGCTGTTTGGTCATACCAATGAAATCCTACCTTGTACAATGACTATTCATAGTCACTGCTACTTTTAGGCTTCCAAGCTCTATCTACGTACAAACTAGCTCAGTACATTTAATAACTTGTTAAATTTTATTTCCAATAGATAGCGCCACAGGTACCTAGTTTTGGTTTCATTATTTTTGAAAAACAAATAGAGCCTGCAGAAATTCGATTTTTATGAATTTTGGCACATACCTTGCATCATAATCGGTCCACTTTCCCACACTTTTTAAAATCTCAGCCTTCTCTACATGGGCACCAAACTATTTAATATAATAGAACAAATCTTTAATAAAATTCACTCAGGTATAGTCTACTATCGAGGCAGCATATAATAAGTGAAAGTATAATTTTTCTAAGATTTATCGACTGTTATAGCCGATACACGTTTGGGCAAGCAGTGTGTGATGGATCAACATTTTTCATTTTATTAAATGGAAAATGTTTGTACACCGCGTACTATTCGTACCTGTATTCGTACTTTGTCAGGTGTTGAAAAGACCAATTTAAAGATAAAAAATGACATGAATTAGTTCTAACATTGATTCATGATTAAATGATAATAAAACACGATTAGTGAATTCCTGCTGTATCAAATGAACTAGATTATGTCCAGAACCAGTGAATGAAGTTTGGTGTATAACTAGTTTACTTACACCACAAACAATCTACTTTAAAACGGTAACACATCTGAAATCTTCGCCAGTTAGTAGTCAGTTTAGTTATTGGCGTAGTAAAGGTGTGATGAGTAAATGTGCGTAGAGATGTATTCCCTGTTTGAATTTAGCCGGCCGACGTTAATGTCTTCTGCAACATTAAACTTCAAGTTGCTTCAATGCTGCAATGCGATTGGACCAGGACTAACCCCTTTCCCCCCTAACCTTACACCAATTTTGTTCACATGCTCGCTCTCAACTTTTCACCTTCACAAACTCAATGACGCTCTCTCTGATCAACTTACTTACTGAATGGGTTTTCTCTTTCTTTCTTTTCTTATTCTTCTTCTTTTTTCTTATTCTTCTTTTCTTATTCTTCTTCTTCTTATTCTTATTCTTCTTCTTTTCTTGTCCCTCTTCTTCTTCTTGTTCTTGTTCTTGTTCTTCTTATTCATTCTTGTTCTTGTTCTTGTTCTTGTTCGTGTTCTTGTTCTTGTTCTTGTTCTTTGTTCTTGTTCTTGTTCTTGTTCTTGTTCTTGTTCTTGTTGCTCTTGTTCTTGTTCTTGTTCTTGTTCTTGTTCTTGTTCTTGTTCTTGTTCTTGTTCTTGTTCTTGTTCTTGTTCTTGTTCTTGTTCTTGTTCTTGTTCTTGTTCTTGTTCTTGTTCTTTGTTCAGTTAGTTCCTGTCTGTTCTTGTATGAGACCTGTTCTGTGTTCTTGTTCAATGTAACCGAATTCTTGTTCTTGTTCTTGTTCTTCTTGTTCTTCTTCTTCTTCTTCTCTTCTTCAATTTCTTCTTCTTGTTCTTCTTCTTCTTCCCCCCTTCTTCTTCTTCTTCTTCTTCCTTCTTCTTCTCTTCTTTACACCTTCTTCTTGTTCTTCTTCTTCTTCTTTCTTCTTCTTCTTCTTCTTCTTCTTCTTTCTTCTTCTTCTTCTTCTTCTTCTTCTTCTTCTTTTCTTGTTCTTCTCTTCTTCTTCTTCTTCTTCTTCTTCTTCTCTTCTTCTTCTTCTTCTTCTTCTTCTTCCTCTTCTCCTCCTCCTCCTCCTCCTCCTCCTCCTCCTCCTCCTCCTCCTCCTCCTCCTCCTCCTCCTCCTCCTCCTCCTCCTCCCTCCTCCTCCTCCTCCTCCTCCTCTCCTCCTCTCCTCTTCTCCTCCTTCCTCTTCTTCTTCTTCTTCTTCTTCTTCCTCTTCTTCTTCTTCTTCTTCTTCTTCTTCTTTCTTCTTCTTCCTCTTCTCCTTCTCTCCTCCTCCTCCTCCTCCTCCTCCTCCCTCCTCCTCCTCCTCCTCCTCCTCCTCCTCCTCCTTCTCCTCCTCCTCCTCCCTCCTCCTCCTCCCTCCTCTTCTTCTTCTTCTTCTTCTTCTTCTTCTTCTTCTTCTTCTTCCTCCTCCTCCTCCTCCTCCTTCTTACTCCTTCTTCTTCTCCTCCTTCCTTCTTCTTCTCTCTTCTTCTTGTTCTTCTTCTCTTCCTCTTCCTCCTCCTCCTCCTCCTCCTCCTCCTCTCCTCCTCTTCCTCCTCCTCCTCCTCTCCCCTCTTCCTCCCCACTCCTCTTCCTTCTCGTCCTTCCTTCTTCGACTTCTCTCTTCTTTTCTTCTTCTTCTTCTTCCCTGCATGCACATAGCAACCTCTTTCAGGATCAATTAAAACGAATGCCTTCATGTAAACGACGATAACATTGCTCAAGCAAGTGCCTTGCCTAGGCTATTATTATGATGGCATCGCCAGTGTGCATTTCGCCGAGAAATTCTTAAAATGTCGCACCTGTGCAACACGGTATCTCTCGATAACGATGATGCCTGCTTTTCCTAATATTGCAGCAATTTTCTTAATACCGAATGACATAACTGAGCACGAATTTTCTCTCATGTACCTGTGATGTTTGGTAGATACGTTGTAGTAGTAGTCTGGTATGTAGACATCGATTAAACGGGTAATTCTTGTGATTCCAACACTCAATATCTTGTAATTAATATCATGAAGATGATGAAGATAAATTTCCCAACAGGAATATTACAATAAGAAGACATGATGTAGCGGAATTTCCAGTACGGTACAGTGCAGTATTACTTATTACTTATTATGCAGTATTATATATGTACAGTGTAAGACGTATTTGGGATGACTATATTATCGCGTACACGGATACATAACATGTAATCGGGGTATTTAAAATCCGAGTTGACTGTGACACAATCACGTCATAATAGTAGTTCATCTACGACCGTGTTATAACGCAATCATTACAGTTTCATAATTGAAAACGAAGCAGTTGCTTTTTCGAAATGGAATTTGAAACTTGTACCGTAATGACTAGTTTTTAAAACGGGTTGAACTTTAAACCGTTCCTAGTTGAATCCGATCCAGTTTTAAAACATCGGAATGGAACAAATCAGAATAGCAGCTGATAAAAGCTGCAACTTTGTGTATAGCAGGATGCAATTAACTTGTCATAAATCAGCTGATCGACGAGCATATGGTATACTTAACCTACAAATGCTGAATGAGCAGATTAACTGAAGGTCATTTTAAAAAGTTATTCTTTGTTTTAAAAGGTCTTTAAAGACTTTAACATATTAAGACTTTCAAGCCTTATGATTATTGTGTCGAAATCACTTTATTATTACTGGATCAGCTGATTTGACAAGTTGAATTGAATCATGAATCATGTTTGAAAAAGCAGCTGTTTTGATACCGTAAACATTGAAATAGAATATTGCATTATCAACACGGGGCTGTAGCCCCCCTCAAGAAAAAAATTATATTCTTTCTTTTAATTTGCCAATGGTGGACACATCACATATTGATTACTGGTTTGTGGCAGTTACATTTCACTACAACTACGAAATAAATAGCTGAATCCTTATTCCCAAGAAATGCACTGAAAAAAAATAATGAATTTCGTCGAAATAAAACCTAAAATCTCAGGTTTGCTGGGTTTTATAACTCAGCTGAAATAAACTTAAAATAATGCATTGGAATACCAGTTTTTAGAATATTATAAAAAATTCCCAATACTTTAAGATATCATTTTTTTTTTTCTAGATTTCTGTGGTCGGAATTAAGGTTAGTTTAGACTGATAATGTAGATATTATTGTTTTATGTTGGTCGTGAATAAAATGATTTCAAAGTCATAAAATGATAAAATGGTCGTCATATTAAAACAATTGATTGAGAATCTATTATATGATTGTCTGATTTTACTTAGGCTGTTGTGTACACCGGTTAGTCAAGACAAGACAAGACGAGAGTCACCCTTCACGTGGTTGTCACAGCACATTCTCGGCAATAGTCACATTGGAGAGGCAGCACCACTAGTCTCGTCTGCATCATTGAGAATCAGAGTTTACCATGGATAAATTTGGTACAGAATCTTTTAGATTTACAGGTAATTTATGTTGGAAATTTTAATTATCATCCTGTGAGGAAAATTATAGAATTTCAATTATATAAATTTATAATTCAATATTAAATATTATTTCTTCACAATTTCAATGTAAATATCCATTGACCAAATCTTGAGTTAACTTTCATACGAAGAGGAAGAAGACTAACGGCCAGTTGCAAGAAAATTAAATCATATTGTACGAAATAATAATTCTCGTATTGCTGCCTGTGTGCGAGAATGAGTCTAAGGTAGAGGTTCAAGTAAATTATCTCATCATTTTCTCTTGTTCTTGTTTAAAAAAAATTATATCAATATCAATTACGATGATTCAAAGATTTAGTACCTATGTCAAAGGCTCATCCTCAAAAAGCATCTATTATTATTTTCTAGAGTTTACACGATTTTGAATAGCTAGTTATTTCTAAACTAAACATGACTAATCTCGTCTTGTCTTGTCTTGACTAACCGGTGTACGCCTATCCTTACTTTGCTATGCTCAAATGGAGGCTCATTCGACTTCATACTTTCAGTACTTTCATACTTTCGACTTTCGGTAATGATATTAAAACAATGATTTTTTCTCGATATGAATTTTTCTGATTTTATTGTTGTATTTTGTGTGTTTGCAGGTGGCAACTGGTTCAGGCACAATATCGCACTACTTCACCCTTCACGTGGTTCTGCCCAATTCTGGGAATTGAGAGTATCACACGGAGAGGGCAGCACCATTAGTCTCGTTGCACCAATCAAAGCCATACGCTAATAATACTGTACCATAGACTAATAATGACATTATTTGGCATTGGCACACATTTATATTCAATGCTTGCATTTCCAACACTGAAATACGAGTAGTCTTCCTTTCATGGATTCCACTTACATTTTCATCTAAACAACACTGCCACCATTACTTATATTGCTTATAAATGGAACTGTTTCTTCTTACAAAATGGCGTCAATGACAGTCTTCGTCTTCGACCAATTGAAGGGGAGTGGTTATTGCAATGGAATAGATCGCTTGAATAGTTGAAGCAAAGACAATTAGAATACTTAATAGTTTCAATTAAGAATAATTAGATACAATTAGAATAATTAGTAACAATTAGAATAATAGTTTCCTATCGTCTTTGGTTGAAGGATGGTAGTTGGACGTAGTACCATCTTTGACCGACAGATCGCAGTTGTTTGGAAGTCTTGTGTCGCACTAGATGCGGTCTAGAACAGTTTGTCATCGGCCAATGAGATTGAAGGGGAGTGGTTACTACAAAATGGCGGATTGCAAATCGCTCATGATTGTAGGAGTACAGTAGTCAGAGGTAGTACCATGTCTGGCCGGTAGATTGCAGTTGACTAAATAAGTTTGACTCGGTCTATGAAAATCATGTTTGAATCTTTTAAAAGTAGAGCTTTAAATCATTAAATGTTAGATGTTCATTCAAGTAGCTGAATGTTCCTTATAATATATTTCTATAAGACCTTCAGCTTCAGCTTCAGCAAATGATTGATGAATTGAATACATTCTATTGGACAAAACTATTATTCGAAGGAATAATTCCGCAAATAATAAGAATAAATTCCAATTTGGATAGATTCATCTACTCCTCCTCTTTATGACTATATATTCAGAGTTAAAAAGTTAATTTTACATTGAATAGGTGGTAGGTTCATTTGTCCATTTAATGTTTAAGAACATGCGATGAGCTAATTTTATCATTCTAAATATAATTCCACAATCATTAAGTACGAAAAATAGCGACAGGGAATTCTATGTCAATTATCAATTGATTTTCGCGTACTTAAGCCAATCCTTTCCCATGTTAAATGTACAGAATTTTTCGCACAAAAAATCCGCCAGAGCGCAACACCGTAGATGCTCACAGCGAATAGATATTCCATCAACCATCCAGCAGAGTGGCCTCAGCTTGATTGATAGATTAATTGCCTTTTTGGGCGGAGTTAGGACTCCAAGGTCCAAGTCCTCTTTGCCACACTTGAGAAAGAGAGGTTAGATATTGATTAGTCAATGTTAGATTAATTTATCCATGTTGAAAACGAAATATTTCTGCTTCAATTCTAGATTACAATACTTATAATATTATACATATGATTGAGTTAGTGGTTTGGCGCATTCCCCTATTACAGGCTCATCTGTCTGCACTGAGCATACATAGCAATAGCTAGACAGAGGCAGTGCGTTGCCTATCCGATCCGATCCGGGGTGGAAACGCGAAACCGATAGCATGAATGAATAATAGGCTAGCCTTGCATCACGCTTCCGGCCATGCTACGTGATGGCTCGTTGACGTGACGTTTCAAACAACGAAACTGGTTTACAGTTGACGTTAACTAGTTGAAATAATAACGTATATTTTCAATAATGTACGTTTCTATTGATTTTCAATAATAAACTCATAGTATACCCATAGACTAACCAAATAAAATAATGTTTCATCTGTGGTGTAACGTACAAGAAATGCTGGGGAAATACAATTCAAACAAGTTGGCAGAACTAATGTCCAAAACAGTATTATCCGCCAAGTTATTTGTATACTCGTACATTATTTCATTTCAGTGATATGATGGAAATCATGATACCAATTATTTTTCTCTAGAGGGTGATGCCAAATGAGCTCTAGGCATGCTTTCCTCGGTTTGCTGCCGCTCGCAACAATTCAATGGTTGTCATGGCAAACCAGGCTCTCAGATTGTGAAGCCATGAGATTCGTCTCCCTTGAATTTTCCCCTGCAATATTGTATGCAACAAAGCGTACCTGTTGCCATTCCGCATTATATGTCCAAGATATTGGAGTTTACGAATCTTCACTGTATCAATCACTTCCCTTCACTTGTTCATTAGTCTGAGCACCTCCTTACTCGTTACTCGGTCTATCTATGATATTCTGAGTATCCTCCATATTGGAGGTTTATTACAGTTATATTAACTATGAATAAGGTAAAAGATAGCTAAATATAATAGCTTATAGTCTATCTACGGAGCTCCTTTTCCAGGAATATCGTGATGATAATCCTGCGCAATTCATAACATTCAAGTCTCTATAACAATCGCCTTATTCAGTGAGACTTCACGTATCAGGAATGTTGACACTAGACAGACGTTTCAACTTGTTTGGTTGATGAGGATTAATATCAAGTCGACTATTAATATCAAGTTGACGATTAATATCAAGTTGACGATTAATATCAAGTTGTCGATTAATATCAAGTTGATTCCTTGATACAAATTGAAATAATAGCTACCGGTAACCGCCATTGCAACCTTTACTGCCGTAAAATAACGTGGAAAACAAGCGAAGATCCAATGGCTGATTGCACGCACAAACATACACGCACTCACACACACGCACATATGACAACACTCACATATATGTGAATCCACGTCCTCACATGAGAACACACAAGCACATATGAGAGAAAACTCTCGTAACTCGACTTATTGCTGCCGTCTTCATTTTGTTTGGTAGGTGGGTTGTAAACACTTGCCATGTTTGCAGTGGGTGGGATGCATCCATCGATTGGTAAACAAACGGTGTGATAAAATTTTGGTTAGGTTTACCTCGCAGCTGTTATACGGATGTCGATCGATTCCCGAGTTTCTAGTAAAACTTCTAGAAGAAAAAAGAGGGAAGGGAAGGTTGAGGACAGAAAAGTGGTGATTGCTCAAAGAGTTAATGGTTGAGAATGAAGTTGGGTGGAAGAAGAAGAGTGTATAGGAGACCGAAAATACTGAGAGGTGGGAGAGAGAGTGAGAAAAACGGAGAAAAAGATGAAGAGTGGTGAAGAAGAAGCTGAAAAAAGAAAGTGTTCGATCAGCAACAGTACCAAAAATGATAACTGAGAAAGAAAAAAGTTGAAAAAATTGATCGAAATTTCTAATTAATAATGCCATAAAATACTCTGAAGACTTCCGCTACTGCGAATATTGACAACAGAATAATAGCTAGTATTATTTCTTTCGATGAATTCGGTCATCAGAAACGTCAAGCAATATAATTTCCTATCTATGCCAAGCTTCACAGTTGAAAAAGCTTGATAACAAAAAAAATGAAAAGAATCAATAATAAGATTTAGTTCTATTTTAGATTGCATGATCAATCTTCAGATCACCATTTTTTATATTATATTGTGTGTCGTAAATGGCAAGATCTTGATCCTTGATAGGATGTAGATAAACATTTCCATTCTTTTCTATTCAAGCTAAGGTGACCAACTCAATTTTGAATATAAATTGTGTACCTCATCATCTTCAACGAATCAATCAAGAAAGCAATGAGCCCTGAAACAAATTACTCCCAATTTAGTAGTATTTGGATCCATGAATTAATTTGATCTTAGTTGATCTATTCCATTACTGAACAATAGATAACTATGGAACGATAAAACCAGAGACAATCCTGTTTCTTAAGATAATACTAAAGAAAAACTCAATTTCTTGTCTTTGATAATACCCCAATTCACGAATTCTGCACTTGCTAGACTATAAACTCAATGTACCGCGAACCGTACATATACAGGCTTGAAAGGTGGATTCTAAAGAAAAATTAAGATGAAAGACTACTAGAAAACTTTCAACAGGCCTCTGTTGTTTTAACACAATGGTCCCGCTTCGTTTTTGCGGTGAAATTGTACTTACTGCCCCTTCACAGAGAAAGAACACCGGGCTCTTCTCTTATGTTTACATTAGAGCCAAAGATCTGTTTGCCTAATTTGGAGGCGGCTCTATGTTTGCGTGAAATTGGGACGAAAGTAACGGTTGGATAGGAAAGTTGGAGCAAGGCAGGGTGCACACAGGTCGGTCATTTCTCGCCCCCAGCCCGCATAAAAAGTCGCACTGCGGGAAAGTTGAGAAAGGCTTTTTCATAAAATACCTGCTTTTTAGCACACAAAAGAACCAGACGCGTACATGCACACTACAATATACGGCACACTGCAACACGGTTTTTTAGTTTGCGTGTAATGATGTGATGCTCAGTTGCAATATTACTATGTATTTCGAGCTCTGTTACAATGGTACCGGTAGTGTAATGCTATACACAGTATATTTCTATCTTAAACACCGCTATTTTTAAAGATGTATATATTTTCATGAGGAAGTGCATAAATGACGTACATGGAATACAACACAAAACAGTATTATGTAGTGTCGGTAATGTAATTATATACATCTATATCTTAAACTCCGCTCGTGTATTTCTCTATAGATATTAGGAGCAAGTGCAAATTTATATGTATATAGAAGTAAATTATGTTATAGCAGACGAGTATATCATAAATTCTGTTAACAGTACATATGTAGTGGAACACAATGATGAAACGCTCTAAAAATTCTCCACCAATGAATGAATCTTAGAATTATTGTTCTGTTATATTATTGTGTATAGTCATTGGTTTGGAGTACAGAGAGTGTATAGTAATTACTATACACTCTATGTAGTTTGGAGGCTGACAATTTTCCGAGAAAATCCCACTCTTTTCGTTAGAATCGGGTATTTGTGTTGTACATCCATTCTTTTTTCTACTTGGTAGTAGTAGTTCCTTTTTTCTACTTACGAAATAACACTGACTTGAAAAAAAACTTAAAAGGGAAAACAAGCTCTTAACATCATAGTCAAGAAGTCCAACACGTGGACAAAACGATCGTCACTATGATGAAAGTCAAGTTGTTTTCCACTTGATAGTTCTTCAAGTCAGTGTAATTACATCAGTGTAATCGGGTATTTATTTCGATTGTGTGCGAAGCTGTATACGAGCTTTGAAGTCGACTGATGCAGATTTTTTCGTGGAGCTATTTCCGTCGAATGGTGGAAAATGTATTGTAATTGTTGATAAAGGATAATTCATCCGGAAATTGCATCGTATTTAAAGTGGAATTCGCAGTACGGAAACAGGAAAAGTCGGATTTTCATTATTTCCCACATGTGAGATTCAACATTTACGAGTTGGATTTGATTTTTTATAAGGAAACTTGTCAATGAGAAACATTTAAATGCCTGTACTTATCATTCCTCGTTTATAAATAATTGACGCTGACGACTTTATTAAAAATATGCTGATATTCTATATTTTCATCATTCTATTGTTCTAGTTGTGAAAATTGAGTTGAGTCTGTAAAAGATAAAATATATCGCATCATTCACATTCATAGTTTTGTTGAAGGCTGAACTCATCATTATTATTGATACTATCAATTAACGAATTATAAATGCTTTCAATTAGATTCTATTTAATTCTTCTATTGATGGGAACATTTGTGCGGAATTTATATTACCAATAAGCATCATAACATAACTAAAATAGTATTTTTACTATTCAGGCTACATATTATTAACTTTATACTTATTTATTTAGTTCAAAAACACCAGTATCAAAATACTATACTTAAAGTGTTCTATTTTCAACAGAAGCAGATTAACATTCCAATTTCATCACACTCAACGCTCGTATTTTCAAGTGCTCTCAATCCAAACGTAATGCGATACACGCATTATTAATAAAACCAACCCATAGCGCAAATACTTGAAATTACGAAATTTTCGCCCACTTTAATGGGTGGAAATTGAAGATTACACAATTTTCCGCCTAAGTGCGCTTCGCAACTGTTGATAAATGAGTGGATCAATTAATTATTATTCGGTAGCGGCCTCTTTCGGCTATTTTGCCGTGCTGCAGCAAGATAAATGCTCAACAAATTATATAATCGGCCGACCTGGAATTATATTTTCGATGGAATTTGGCTGGTGAGAGAGAGAATTGGAAATGTGAGAGGAAGAGACAAAAAGGGAGGGAGAGAAAGAGAGAGAGAGATTTCTCGAGAGAGGGGAAGAGAAAGAGAATTTGAGAGAAAGAGGCAGCTCGAGAGAAAGTGTTAAAAGAGTAAAAATAGACACAGAGATGTAGTGGAAAAATGAAGAAGAATAAGAAAGAAAAGGATGAGGAAGAGAAGGGGGAGGAGGAGGAGGAGGAGGAGGAGGAGGAGGAGGAGGAGTAGTAGTGGGAGGAGAAATAGTAGAAGGAGGAGGAGGAGGAGGAGGAGGAGGAGGAGGAGGAGGAGGAGAAGTAGGAGGAGGAGGAGGAGGAGGAGGAGGAAGAAGAAGAAGAAGAAGAAGAAGAAGAAGAAGAAGAAGAAGAAGAAGAAGAAGAAGAAGAAGAAGAAGAAGAAGAAGAAGAAGAAGAAGAAGAAGAAGAAGAAGAAAATGTGGAAAAGGAGAAAGAGGAAGTAGAATTAAAAGTTACTGCCTACTTCCCACATTTTATAATAACCGATTTTATAAATTAATCAGAAATACGGTAATTCATAATTCGGAAAAAAGTTATGAATAAACATAATACTTTTCTATGATGTCACTTTCACTTATAATACCTTTTATAAGGGGAAATGGGGGCTCTTTACTTAAAAATGGAGCCTAATTAATCAACTTTCGACTGAGCTATGGCAATCGCAGTTTGTTAACGCGGCATTAGGGAGACATTTTATCATTTTAAACTTTTTCTAGACCATTTTAGCCGTAACCTAGCCTACTTTACCACAAACTATCCTCAATAACTACTCGAACAAGTAGTAGTGCAGAGAGCGTGTGACACCATCAGACACCGAGGAGTAATTATGCGAGCAGTGGCTGTGCGAGTAGTGGACACGTGATCGGATTAAAGCGAGGATGAATTAGATGAAGGTGCCGTGCCTCTTCTCTCGATTGTCCGAACAATTTCGGCCCAATCAATTACCGGCGCTCTTGGATATAGAAGGCCTGCCGCCGCCGCCGCTCGACATGGAAATTAATTACACCACCAGAACGAAAATCGAACTCTGAGACCTGTTCTCTATTCGAGAAGCAACCCTACCTCTCTCCCTTCTAGGACGCTTTCTGTGAGTGTAATGATGAGCTAGTTGCTTCAATTCATCATTTACAGCTGCCTTTGTCCTAATCTATTTTACCACTTTTTCTCGTTATCCGTTACTTTTCTTACTAATTTTCCGACCTTATTCAATTTCGACTTATCTTCTCTTCTTCTTCTTCTCTTCTTCTTCTTCTTCTTCTTCTTCTTCTTCTTCTTTCTTCTTCTTCTTCTTCTTCTTCTTCTTCTTCTTCTTCTTCTCCTTCTTCTTCTTCTTCTTCTTCTTCTTCTTCTTCTTCTTCTTCTTCTTCTTCTTCTTCTTCTTCTTCTTCTTCTTCTTCTTCTTCTTCTTCTTCTTCTTCTCTTCTTCTTCTTCTTCTTCTTCTTCTTTTCTTCTTCTTCTTCTTCTTCTTCTTCTTCTTCTTCTTCTTCTTCTTCTTCTTCTTCTTCTTCTTCTTCTTCTTCTTCTTCTTCTTCTTCTTCTTCTTATTCTTTTTCTTCTTCTTCATCTTGTTCTTGTTTTTGTTCTTCTTCTTATTCTTTTTCTTCTTCTTCTTATTTTCATCTTGCTTTCTTCACCTTCTTCTTTATCATCTTCTTTTACTTTTTTCCTCCTTCTTCTTCTTCTTCTCCTCCATCCTTTTTTCCTTCTTTTTATTTTCTCCTTTTTTTCTCCATCTGCTTCCTATCCTCCTTCTCCATATCGTCCCTTTCTCATCATACATCTTCTCCTGCTTTTCCACTTCTTCCCACTTCTACTTCAGCTACTTCATAAATGACTCTTCTCATCCTATCCTTTCCCTTCCTTTTTTCTTTGTCTTACAGTCAAATACAGACGTCACAGTATAGGACTACATAAATTAGGTATATTTCTGCTAAAGGAGACTGTGAAATTAAAATACTATAGTCGATTCATTACATTAATTTTGACTATCCTTGTTCAGCACAAGTTGCTGATGTCTAATCGCATTGATCTAGCATATATTTCTTAAATCTGCAGTAAATTTGGGGAAAATGTGCCGTATTGCAGATAAATCTTTCAAGAGAGTCTAGTAGACGAGACATTTACAATATCTTTGTTCCTAAACGTTGTATAGTGCTATATAGAAACTGCGGGTGGTTCGAGTCGAGCTGTTTGACACTGAATCTGCGCGTGACTGATGCAGCTGTTGTGAGCAGGCTGTGATTGAATTCAATGTTTCAATGAAGTCAATGAGCGTCTGAAGGTGTCAAATGGTTGAAGGGTCCAACACTGATGCTGGTCTCCATTATTATCCGAGCACCCTTCATACACCAGATCACGATTATTTGAACTTCAGCTGATGGAGAGAGAGCTGGAGAAGGAGAGAGAGAGAAAATTAAAGAGAGAGACAGTAAAAGAGAGAGAAAAAGAGAGTAAGTATTTTGGTGTGAGTAAGGGATGAGAATGAGAAGTAGTGTGCGTGGTGATAGAAAGAGAGAAAAACGAGAGAGACATGAGAAGAGCGAGAAAGCGTAACAATGTAGTAAGGAAGACAGAGATAGAGTTCCTTCTGAGTATCGTATACATTTGCGTCGGTTTGCTACTTGATCACATCCAAAATGGCTGCCAAATATTGGGTTAAAGTCTTGATGATGAGATTGATTTTGAGACCTCAATATTGATTTGAACTGGTAGTGGATTGATGCATGAACTGACAAATTTAATCAACACCCAATGAACAGATAGTTGAAAATTGATGAGCATTGGGAAGCTTAGGAACCTTCTAAGTATTACACTAGCTTAGAGTGACACTAACTACAAAAATTGACATTTTTGAGCTAATGAACCAGTGCAGCTATATTCTATCGTTTGTACGATTGTGGTACATTTTAAAAATCTACTATTACTTTAACTAGCGTCCATTGTATAGATCAATCTATGATTATACTTTTGAACACTATACAATCATTGTATAATAATGTTTACTGATTATAATCCCTACACTAAGCTCTCAATTCTGTATTTTCCTCCGATAACCAATGAAATTCCATAGTAAAAGGCCATATCTTACTAAAATGAAATATTTTACGATAACACTTAATCGTTTAGCAATGACTTTTACTATAATTGGTACACGCTACACTAAGCTCTCATTTCTGTACTTTTCTTCCGTTATCCGATAAAATTCAATGACTTATTGATCTGCAACCCATTATCTGTTGATAAAGTGTTGGAAATATGCGATTTCCACATCGATTTTGCATTCATACATTTTTTCAATGACTCCGATGTAGAACACAGCCACAATCGTTTTAGCAAAACGACAGGAAAAACGTGTCAGCTTTTATAAATTATTGTTATTAGCTCATAGTGATTCATGGCATTTGATTTTCGATTGCAATAGAGGAAAAATGGAATAATAGAAAGCTAAGCCAGGAATCTTGTATGGTTCAGTTCCAAACGATTGTTGTAATGGAAAATTGTAGTGAAATAAAGTTGGAATAGATTTTCCCCGGTTGTAACTATGGCTGGTAACAACGTTTCAATTGAATATCGTGTAATATAACTGTTGTGGGGAGGGGAAGGAAATCAATAAGAGGAGTTTAGTAATTGAATATATTGGCAATTACATTCCAATTGAGTATTGAATCGATACGGAACGTTGCTCTTTTATCTTCAACTTTGTTGTGACCTAATAATAATATACAGTTGAAACCTAACGTTTGTATCGCTCTTGACATGTAATTTATTAGAGTTGCTCAGTTAATTAGCGGAACATGTTTTAATTTCATAATGTACATTATAGTGTATACTACAGAGACTGTATAATAACAGTGTGGTCATTGGTGTGAATGGGTCCATAACATTGTATTGAAATATTTTATATCCCGTCATCACGATACTTTTGCTACATTTTTTAATTTTAATATGGTATTACAAGCAAACTTAACCCATTCACTCATTTTTCAAACTTATTTCTAGAGAGACAACATCAAAAATAACTATTCTAAAAATTATAAATTGTCTCTCTACTCTTGGTATTGTGTTAAAAGCTTAAAATGATGAAAACTAACACTGGCAAAGGCAAATTGTAGGTAAGAAGTGAATTACTGAACATAACATAATGATTTACGTTTCATTTCAATGCGAATCTTATGGGAATTGGCAAAAGTTTGGTGGATTTGTCCGAGCTAACCAATCGAAAGTGTGACATCAAATGGCTACACTGTGTCAGTCTACTCTACACTCTACAGTCTACTGAGTCAGTTTCTGTAGTGTGTACAAGTCTATAAGTTTATCATGATTTAAAAACAGTATAACATGTTCAATATGCAAACTGTGATACAATAATCTCAATACAAGAAAAAGTAGTAGACAAATAAAATTGCAATTGAGAAAGTTTTATTGTATCATAGGACGATAGGTCGGTAGGCCCGGGCCTACCAGGAAATCCAGCCCTGATAAAGTGTTTAACATAGCGTAATCTTGCTTGCCATCATTCATGCAGTACGGTAATCACATTTAAACCGATGATCAGTCATCGAAACTAAATCAGTCAATCGAACGATAAATCAATCCATACATTGAATCCAATAGCAATGTATGTCATTTGCCAATTGGAAGTGAATGATCTGGAAATACATGAGCATTCGATTTAAATGATACCCCTCACATACAGAATTTGACATTGACTGTCAGGCTGAAGCTGAATCTATTATGGAAGCAGCCATTGGAGCATACAAGTACGGGATTATAATATATAGAAATGTAATATAGTACATGTAATGCAGGCACTGCCACTGACATCTTTAATACACAAGATGCCTATACTCTCTTCCTTCACATCTACTTCTTGATCTCTCCTCATTTTCTTCCTTCTCCCTCTTTTTCGTCTCTATTATGTTCTTCTTTTACCCTCTTTTTCGTCTCTATTATGTTATTCCTTCTACCTCTTCTTTTTCTCTTTATGTTCTTCTTTCTCCTACATCAATTCCTCCTTTTTGCTTTCTCGTCTCCTCTTTTTCTGAATTTTTTCCTTTTTCAATAGTTTTGTTTTTCTCCTTTCCTCATCGTCCTCTTACTCCACCTTCACCTCCTCCTAATCCTCCTTCTTCTCCTTCCTCTTCTTTCTCGTGTCCCTATTTCCTGCATTTTTCACCTACGCCTTCTTCCACTGCTTGTTTTACTTATTCTTCTTTTTCTTCTTCTTCTTCTTCTTCTTCTTCTTCTTCTTCTTCTTCTTCTTCTTCTTCTTCTTCTTCTTCTTCTTCTTCTCTTCTTCTCTTCTTCTTCTTCTTCTTCTCCTTCTTTCTCTCCTTCTCCTTCCTCTTCATCAGTTCATCTGCTTTCTCTCCTCCTTCTCCAAACCTTTCCTTTCTCATCATACTGCTCCTTCTTCTCCATATCGTCCCTCTCATTCTTCTTCGTATGTTTCTTCTCCTCCTTCCATTTCCCCTCCTCTTTTCACCCCCAAAATCCCCACTACTCCGCTTCGGTCTGTTATGACGTCACGTCTGACGTAAATTATTATTATTTCCAGGAGATGGGCTGCTGAATCCATCTATGAATATGTATTCCGGCAGCCAGCCACAAGATATGGAGCCGATATACGTATAGATCCACATTAATTTATAGATATCAAACAGTATGCCTGGATAAAGGCGGAGTGTTGTTAGCGCGCGAATCATGTCTAAATTCAAAGTGTATGCAGATCTGCGTTAATAACTGGATGTAGTCTGTAGTAAAGGGATTGCTGGATTGCACAAATACTGCTGCTTTGAAACTATATTCCACCATGTTCAATGGTGTTGATGGATGTATTTGTATAGACACATGAATCTTTTTAATTATTGAAGTAAACCATTTGCTAATATGAAATATTGAAAACTTCAAACATATCTCATACTAGCTACCCGTGGCGAAGCGTGGTATACTTATTTGGTCATCGCCGGGTATATTTCCTAGCTACACATAACTACATAAAAACGCAGTACATGAGGATGAGCACAACTGCTTTGACGATTCCCCGGTCTATGCACTGTGGCGAAGATACAAAAAAAAACTAAAACTAAACCATGATAACATAAAAACATTGGTATAGGAATCGTACAGAGTTCAGAGAAAATTATCAAGCCTATAGTGAAGAATTCAATAAACTTTTACGAAATTATTCCCTACAGGATTTCTTAAACGTTATTAAGAATGATAAAATCATTAATTAAATTATTATCAAATGTATAAATTACTATATGTTTATTGGAAATTGAATTTTTGTAAATTATTAAGCGTAATACAGATAAAAGCACACCTTCTGTTCTGTTATGAAATTGCGAAGTTGAATCAAGAAGACTGGCTTCCCATTGGTTAAAAATGTCACGTCATCAATATGGCGATTGTGCATCGACCAATGAGGTTGCTTGGGAGGAGTTAACGATAACATAATGGCGGCTTGTATCTGACTGGTTTGTGAAGTTGTTTCACGTATTTCATTGTATTTCGATATTCGAATTAGTTTATACTACTGATATGGTGGATTACTGAAGACTATTCCTAAATACTGTATTGAATTTTTAGTTTCAAGTTGTAGTTACATGCTTGAATCAATTGTAGTATTTTGCGAGTAGAAAACGACTGAAACTGAAGATTTCCTATTAATAAGTAAACTTTAACGTTCCATATAAAGATAATAACATACTATGAAACCGGTTCAGTACTAAAAAATAAAGAGAAATAGATTTTTCTCGTTTCTCAGTTGTAATTTTACTTTAAATCTATCATGAAACTAATAATATCAGTATTTCTGTTCGATATGCATCATCAAACTGATCAGTGATATTAGCAGAGATTAGCATGTATCTTTAGGTAGCCTCAGATAGGTTTGTCGCTAGATTTAGCAAACGTTGACTAACCTGTAGAGACAAACGTTTGTCGATGCTACGGTAGCCAACCGTTTTAGTCTAGCACTCAGCTCATGATAAATCTAAATTTTTTAAATTGAGATGGCAATTTCTGTATTTGTCTACAAATTACTTCTTCCAGTACACACAAGAATAAATTTTGGGTAAGACAACTTTGAATCGACCAATGATATCGCTCTGTAAAACGGGTGTCCAACACTAATACAACGAAACTACTTGTGATTGGTTAAAGTTAAAGTAGATTTACGTAGCGTGTGAATCGGTGGGTTTTACGTTCAACCTTCTAGAACTAGAACCTTGGCTTGAGTGCGGCTAATTCAACTAAGACAAATGTCAGCAGCTAACCCACATCATTTGCCGCCATTAGAGGGAGTCGATGAGTGCTAATGGCCGTTGATGGCGGTCAAATGCAAGTGGTTGCCATGTACTCACTTTATTTACTACATAGTTACTGTCCGAATTCTGGTTAGATCAGCGACCAGTTAAGTTGCAATTAGCCGTACTTGGACGGTCTCTTCAGAGCTTACCTCTGACCTCAAAGGTGTTCGATTAATTGAACGTCATTTAATCTAGAGTGCTGGGTACGTTCAAATGGCAGTGTTAAGTCTTATGTGAGTGAATTTATTAACACCTGGAAGACCTGAAAGAGATCTGTATTCATTGGTGAGTGTCAGCAGCAGGTTTTAAGAGTGCTGGAAATCTATTAGATTGGATTAGGTATGCTGGTTAAAATGTTTTTTGCTTGAATTTTAGCTGTACAAAAAAGTAAGAAAAATGTAAAAATTACATGTACTGTATTAGGCTAGGCGTACACCGGTTATTCAAGACAAGACAAGACGAGGTTAGTCACGTTTAGTCACAGTTCTTCACATAGTTGCTTATGAAGCAACACACCGATTAGTCATTGCATCGGTGTGTGCTGCTTCATAAGAAACTATGTGAGTTACTAATGTCGTCTTGTCTTGTCTTGACTAACCGGTGTACGCCTAGCCTTATAGGTGATATGATAAATATCAGATGACAACGGTTATAGTCACCTGACAACTATAACTTGTTATAGTTGTTATTCATTAACGTCTTCTTTCATTTCATTCACGTTCTATTCTGGCTATTAAAGCCTTACTTCTATCTAAATAATAGTTTTATTTATAACAATAGTGATGTATTATAGTGAAAGCGATGTAATAATCAAGATGATAAGGGATAACTAAACAATATAGATAGGTTGAATGATTTCTAATTGAGCAGGATTGCTGTCAATTTGTTTGAAAACTAGTATATCTTTTATTGTGACGGCTAGTTGCACGAAAATCCAATCGAATTTAATGGCCGTAAAATAAAGACATCTAACGGGACCAATGCAACGAAAATCAATGAGAGAATATGAAGCAAACGTGAGAAAGCATTAAGTGCAGGATCAGCCATTTTTGTTGTTTATGAAATAGCTTGAGTTACTGCTCGAAATTTCAAGATCAGTTAAGAGGTTGTATATGAAACTGAAACAAAGTGTGGGTGTGACTACGCCATCTTAAGGCTAGGCGTACACCGGTTAGTCAAGACAAGACAAGATTAGTCACGTTTAGTCACAGTACTTCACATAGTTTCTTACGAAACAACACACACCGATTAGTCATTGTATCGGTGTGTGTTGCTTCATAAGCATCTATGTGAATTACTGTGACTAAACGTGACTAATGTCGTCTTGTCTTGTCTTGACTAACCGGTGTACGCCTAGCCTAATGCAATCACGTTATGTTATGATAACGTAGTTAAATTCAATTTAATTTTCCTGCAACTGGCCGTTAGTCTTCTTCCTCTTCGTATGAAAGTTATAGCAGGATTCTTTAAACTTGTCATAAAACAGCTGATTCAACGTTAGTAAACGAGCGTACATCAATCAGCTGTTTTATGACAATTTAAAAGAATCCTGCTATAACTCAAGATTTGGTCAATGAATATTTACATTGTCAGATGATAGGGAATATTTATTTAATATTGAATATATTTAAATGATTGAATTTCTAATTTTTCCTCACGGATTCCTTTTTCCGCAGAGCCCGCAGCCACCGCAGTACGTGTTCTGGTACCACAACGAGCGCATGGTGAACTTCGACCCGCACAGTCGCGGCAGTGTGACCGTGACGAACGAGGAGGGAAACACGCAGAGCCGCCTGCTTGTGAACAGGGCTACGCCGGCCGACTCGGGCAACTACACGTGTAGAGCCTCCAACACTCAGCAGGACACTATTTATGTGTTCGTTTCAAAAGGCAAGTATAGCAGGATTATTTTAAATTGTCAGAAAACAGCTCATTGATGTACGCTCGTTTACTGACGTTAAATCAGCTGTTTTCTGACAAGTTTAAATAATCCTGCTTTACAATAATTCGTTATTTAAAATATTAATAATTAACTCAGAAATAAAATACAAATTGAAATATTCTTAAATCCAAGGTAGGTGATATCCAATACAGAACAGAAGTACTATAGAAATTGTTGTACAAATATACTACTTCATGAGAAATAGCCTGACCCAAGGTAAATATAATACAAGGTGGTGTTCACGAGGATGGTGCAAGCTTCATTCAGCTGATATTAGTGATAGTATAGCACGATCCTTTTAACTTGTCCGAAATCAGCTGTTTCGGTTATAATTAAACAGTGATTTCGACACAATAATCAAAAGGCTTAAGTCTTAAAGACCTTTTTAAAGAAGACCTTTCAAAGAATAACTTTTTGAAAGACCTTTTCAATAATCTGCGAGATTCAGCATCTGTAGGTTAAGTATTGTGATATTGCTCGTCAAAACATATGTTTTCTGACAAGTGAAAAGGATCCTGCTATATCTCAAGTCTATTATACAGAGGGTATTCTACAAGTCAAAACAAACAGAAAATGTCGTTGGCAAAATGCTGATTTCTTCTTAGTTTACCTGTAATCCGCCATTTTGTGTTTTTAATATTTTTCATCATATCTCGTTAAAAAAACAAGATTTTCTCATGAAATTTGGTAGGGGTATAATTAAAGTTGTGTTTTACAAAATATCAATAAATTTCAATATCTGTTTTTTCCAAAATGGCGACCGACTAACATTTTTAACTCAATTTTACTGGAGAAATATTGCTTTTTACGATAAAACTTTAAAATACAAAAATTTAGAGAATTTTATTCTGAAAAAATTGTATATAATTTTAATCGGATAATAAATAAATTACGTGAACTATCCAAACACTGTAAAGGCTTGATAATTTTGTTTTAGACATCATTGATTAGCTAGCAATAAATTGCTTGTAACAAATCGAGTGAGGAGACGACTTGTGAGCACCGCTTTGAACCGATAAGGCCTGCGGGGTTCACAGGCTCCCTTGCACGAACTTTCGCTTACATGAGGGGCTGTTGAGGCTCAGTGCTGTTTTGAGGTCAGTGCTGTGTTGATCAACAGCCAGAGGGCAAATTATCAAATAGGCTCAACTTTCTCCTCCTCCTCCTCCTCCCTCCTCCTCCTCCTCCTCCTCCTCCTACTCCTCCTCCTCCTCCTCCTCATCCTCCTACTCCTCCTCCTCTCCTACTCCTCTCCTACCCTCCTCTTACGATTACCTCCGGATGATTTATGACAGCAAATTCGAAAAGTTACTAGCCGCCTTCGGTTGTTGTATCAGTCTGGCTTCTTTGACTAACTGTTGTATGTAAATAGAGGGATTGAGAAAAGGGAAAGAGAGAGTTCGGGAAGGTTTGTGTGAGAGAGAGTGAAGAGAGGAATTGTGGGTGGGAGATGAGTGAGAGGAAATGGGAGTAATTAAGGGGAAAGAGAGGTATTGAGTTGGTGAAAGTGAAAAAGAGGAAGTAAAGGAGTGAGCTGGAGAAAAAGGAGAGAGAGAGTTTGGAAAGGATTGTGGGAGAGAGATAAGAGAGGGATTGTATTTGGGAGATGAGTGAGACAGGGAATGAGAGTAATTGAGGGAGAAGAGAGGGGTTGAGTGTGGTGAAAGTTAAAAAGAGGAGGTGAATGAGTGAGTGGGGGATTGAAGTTGAAGTTTTACAGATGCTAGAATTCGACAATATTCTTATTCTTACTCTAAGTTTGAATATTCTTATCAGATTTTGGTATGAACATCTTATTGAATAATCAGAACAATTTTTTGTGGTAAATTTCCGTACAGTTTTTATGTAAATACTGTTATGATTCACAGCTATATCGAATTTCGACTGAATTTCCAGTGATATTCACTGGATAGTTAATAAATCTAGCGATATTTGACTACATCCTAGTGATTTCATTACGTTCATTTAAGATATCACAACATCTCACCAGACACTGTGTCACAATAATTAATTGTTGATTAGAAATTTTTTATGTCTCGTGAAAGTTATGTTTAGCTGGACTATTCCCCTTTTTTCTCTGGATTCTTTATGTCAATTAGCGAAGGTGTAATATTAAATTGAAAATTAAATTGATAATGAAAAAGCAGTGAAATAAGAGCTAAGAGGTAATGTAAATTTTAATGGAGAGGTAAAAAATGTTCAAAATCTGCAGAGTTCAGAAAATGTCATGATTTTATTGAATGTGGTGCTTAGCTGCATACTAACAGTGAGAATCAATAATTTCTGGAACACACACGATAAAATAACACAATATGGAACGTGGAAACAGACATCTTGGAAGGCTGAACTATAAAATTCCCTAGCACAAAATCACTGAACAGCATTGGTGTGGGTGTACATATATAGTAATAGTGAAGCACACTAGAACTAGACTCTGGTACACGTCCTCTATGCAACACTGTAGTAATTAATTTTTTTTACGTGTCTATAATTTTTCATGAAAATCCAGCCGAGTGAAGGAAAATTCTAGCTAACTGCATGCGGAAATTCGCTAATGAATTCCGCTCACTCTTTGAAGCGTCGGGAAAATGAACACTAATGAGCAATGAGAATTATTATTATTCTTTTTCTAGCTTTTTTTTGACAGTGGCAATGACAAAACTGATAGCATTCATACTGTACTTTTTATGTCGTATTGAGAAAAATAGGTACCGCTTCATAAGTACCACGTTTTTCAGAGAGAATTTGATAATGACATTTCTTTTCATTTTGCTGAGAACTTGGTAATGTATTGGTAAACGGAATGAGGGATCATAATTCTTTCGAACAACAATGAGTTAATATAGGTAGAATTTCGATTGAACAACATTCTGGCTATTTTCCTCAACAATGTTAACAAGTTTCATAATAAATTAATGTTTCATAAATTTAAATTGAATTTCAATCTTAATTTCTTCATTCATTTCAATCTAAATTTCTTCATTCATTTCAATCTATTTTAGTGCTATTTGATTTCAGTTGCAACGTTTTTTACAATTTCAAATTCGCATTTTTCATAAGTTATTAAAAAAATGTAAACTGACAGACCGAAAAAATATGAGGATGAAATTTGTTTATTTCAAGTTCAAGTACAGTCACCTACATACGCAATGACTGCTTGTTTCACACGCTTGCTATATAACAACCAGAGATAATAATTAGGTAGTCCTCTTCTCTCTTTTTCTGTGCTATACAACTGTACACTGTACAGCTCATTATGTTAACTGTTGTTTTGTTAGCAAGCGCTTCCCACATGACACAGCTTTCTTTGTAAACTAATTTTATTTGTGAAAAAATACCAATGCACAAGATCTTGTGAGATTCTACCTTTATGAATTAGAGAAAAAACCAATGATTAAAATGTTTTCAATGTGCGATTGCAAAGTACAGAGAAATGACAACGAGAACTAGAACAACTTGTAAGCATTCTACTGAAAAACGTAGTTCTATTGGAAAACTCCATAATTTATTATCATCTACACGATGGATCAATTTCCATTATATTTGTAAATTTGTTCTATTTTTGAAATGAAACACAGAACTACAATTCTGGTACTTTCTTTTAACTCATCATTTCTTTAACTCAGTACTTTCTTTTAACATTTAACTCATCACTGGTTTCCTGGTTCCCTGAAAAATATGATGAAGAAGAAGAAGAAGAAGAAGAAGAAGAAGAAGAAGAAGAAGAAGAAGAAGAAGAAGAAGAAGAAGAAGAAGAAGAAGAAGAAGAAGAAGAAGAAGAAGAAGAAGAAGAAGAAGAAGAAGAAGAAGAAGAAGATGAAGAAGAAAGGGAAAACAATGAGAAGATGTGAAGATCGTTTGGAATGTGGAAAGTGGATTCATTCCCCAAACACACGAATATCGTTGAGGAAAGAGAAAAGAGAGAAAAAATGCATAGCGCTGAGGAACGAATAAATTTTCATACGGAAGCGTGTTACTGCAGGAATTCAAGCATTTTCATAAGTGGATTCTTATATAGAACTCCGGAATTACATCTCAATGTATTTTCCGACGTGTATCATAATATCACAAGGTATATGTATTCTATTATATTTATAATATTGAATATAATAAAAGTGAGTAGAGCACTTCCTCCACGTCTACCGTGATTCGACTGATGTATATTTATGGCTATGATACATAATATGATTTGACTGATATATAACGCTATTGAAGCTCATGATTTGCCTGATATCTGATATAATATACAGTAATACAATTGAAACTCAGGTTACCAGTTACACCGTGAATTGACTGTATGATATGAGGGGAGCTATAGATAGAAGTTACACCATGAATTGACTGATGTATATAATGATATAAGTGGAGATATAGTTAGTAGTATACCATGAATATTGGCTGATTCATATATGTTTGATTTATATATACAGATATACAAATAAATCTTTTGAAAGCTACAACATCGTGATTCGCTCAATTCTCGTCGTTCAGCTGCAGATGGAGGAAGTTTGAGCTGTTGCTGGGACAACTGAAAATAATAGAATTTATATTTATATATATGGTTTAAATATATATATTTTCATCGTTATATATCGTGGATGTGTGTAGTTATAGAGAGCATGGCCCACCTTTTCATACATGTGGAGTAAGCGAGCCGGAGCTGTCAGTTCGAAACGTCTCAAGGCGACGTATCCTTTGTTTTCCCGCGGGAATTGTTGGAAGATCCATTATTTCCCACAGGATCCCGGATTCTCGACTGCTAACATGCGGCTGCCGTGCGCAACAAATCAACATCATCCATCTTACGTTTGATAATGATGGCTGCAAAGCAAAAGCCTAACACTGATTGTCTTTTGTTAGAGAGAACTCTATATTTTTATCTGAATTTACCGCGAAGTAGATTAGTAAGGCTAGGCGTACACCGGTTAGTCAAGAAGAGATTAGTCACGTTTAGTCAAAGTAAATCACATAGTTGCTTATGAAGCAGCACACACTGATGCAATGACTTAGGTTAGGCGTACACCGGTTAGTCAGGACAAGACAAGACGAGATTAGTCACGTTTAGTCACAGTAATTCACATAGTTGCTTATGAAGCAACACACACCGATGCATTGCATCGGTGTGTGCTGCTTCATAAGCAACTATGTGAATTACTGTGACTAAACGTGACTAATCTCGTCTTGTCTTGTCTTCTCTTGACTAACCTGTGTACGCCTAGCCTAATTGGTGTGTGTTGCTTCATAAGCAACTATGTGAAGTACTGTGACTAAACGTGACTAATCTCGTCTTGTCTTGTCTTGACTAACCGGTGTACGCCTAGCCTAAGGGTGTTTTCAAATCAGTTGGCAGGTTCTCATGTAGCCTACGCATTAAAATTTCAAAGGTTGACTTGCTTTCTCAGTAACCATCTACAAAGTCGTAGATACTACTACGATAGATTAACTTACTTACTATAGATTAATCTATAGTACAGTAGTAAGATTGTCTTTGCCATCTAGCTTTGAGGAATTACCGTACCGGGAGTGGTAGAGAACATAATTGTTTTATTTTATCATGGAGTTCCACAACATAAACAGAAAATCTACAACAAATAAGCTTTTAGGGAATATTTAGACAACAAATAATAAGTATGTTCATGTTAGATTCCTTCTAAAATCAATTAATTCGTTTTTTTGTGTTATTCTGAACATATGATTACATAGATTTCCACTCACTGACTTCCATCATTATGGCAATGCTCTCTGATCTGGCTTGGTTACCGAAATTCTTTGAATTTTTCTTTTAGAGGTATACAGTATATAGTCAGAATATGAGATTAGGGGGAAGTCGGGCACTACCGGACAGCGGCTGACATCGGACAATGCCAGTTCTTAAAAAGTGCCGCAATTGGCAGCACTTGTTATGCTGTCAGTACAACCAAAGTAAATGACTGCCCACAGCAGTATTGCGCATTTGACTTTAGCACGTTTTCTAGTGGCTCCAGTTTTTATGTTATTTTTGCATTTGACAAGTGCACGGAGATAGTTTTAAAGCTGCTGCATCAATCGAAGTAAGTAATATTAAATCAGCGTGTTGGTCTTAAAATACTTACTGTACTTTATATCAAGTAAATACGACGTTTAGTTCCAGTCACATGATTGATTATGGCTTGACAGCTATTCTCACCTAGGTTGTCTGGCGGCAGTATCGGACAAAGTGCAATCGGGTGGTATCGGACAATGCAATGACCATATTCACTTATTTTAATAGATTCTCCGGTTTATTCAGGGATCATGGAATAGAAAGAGGAAATTGGACAGAAGAATCACTGCTGAAAAAAGTTATTGTAATGACTAGGGAAGGTCGGGTACTACCGGACAGCGGCTGGCATCGGACAAAGCCAGTTCTTAAAGTGCCGCAATGGCACTGTTCATACTGTCATTACAACCAACTCTAGTAGCAAGACTGCCCAAAAATGTATTCATTTGTGTGATTTAATATCCCTCAAACATAATTTCAGTACTATTTTATGTCTGTCCTATACCATCCGCCATAAATTGAAAAGTGCGTTTTGTAGATAGTTATATTTTTGAAAAAAAAGTATGTTTCTAGCGATATTATTTTAAATAATTTATTATAGATGATATAATGTATTATTTTACGCATAAGGTTGGCATTTATCATAATCCTTTGACTGGGTACTTGAGAAAGCTAAAGGTGGACCTTCCCTATATAAATTTCCATTCACTGACTAATTGGCTACGCGTTGGCTCCTGAGCTACCATCACCATCTTGCTTAGAGGTCATGTGTTCAAGCTTGGAGGTTAAGATTTGACGATATCTTGAAGATTAATAAAAATAAATGAGCCACCTATCATCAGTAATCTTTTAGTATGAGTATATTGACTTGTCATTCTCTCAATTATTTTCATAACTTTCTTGATGATGCTGTAACAGAAATAAACCAGCTGTCATCAAAAATCATTCTAATTGCATAAATGACAATAATACATCGGAAGGTACTGTATGTTAATTATTGAGAAGCTCAATTCCAAAACCTAGTCGACAAAATAAAAAACAACTCTCAAAAAATGTTAATAAACTGCAAAACAACTTTGAAAAATGTGTATATTATTATTATTCTAATAATGCATCAAGAGTTCATTGACTGTACAGTATTTCAACAAAAGTTTTTTTCCAATTTGCCAACAATTTATCTGTTTGACTAAACAGATATATTGTATTAGTATTGTATTAGTATTGTATTAGTATTGTATTAGTATTGTATTAGTATTGTATCAGTATATTGTATATAGTATTGGAATGGAGCTCTTCAACTATTGTGAAGTATTGTTAGTACCAGTGCTGTGTATGTTATGTACGATATCCGATATCCCCTACCTCATTGCTACGGAAAATGTTCAAGTTCAATGGTGATTGAAGAATTTTATCGATAAAGGGCTGCACAAGTACCTGTGTATAACAAGTAACTGTTACAAGGGTGAATCATATAGGAGAGAAGTAGTATTCACTAGGGTGATATTACAAAGGCTACAGGAAATAGTGTCGATTTTCCCGGCTCCAATCACTTCAACTAATGAATCACTTTATTAATTAATGATGTCGTTCTTCGAATTCCTGTTTTATTGGATACCGGTATACATTATGTTTCATAAATCGATATAGGCTAATAGATGTAAAGTATTGATGTAGGCTATATTGATATTGACCTTATAATATAATTTATATCGTATTTACAGAAAGTGATTAAATTGTAAGGTCATTCCACCTGAGAGAGCAAACTTTCAATTAGTTCTATTCTAAGAAGTTTGGTGGAGTGAAGTGAGCTAGATTTTGTTGTCAAGTTAATTATAATAGGAATACTAACTAGTTATGTTCAGGAAAACTGATTATAATTTGTTTAGAAGTTAGAAAAGTTATTCTGTCTCAAGTGTGGTATAATCTAATCTGAGAATATAATCTATATGGTATAATTTGAGATCATAAGAGGCTCATCCAGGATTTCTTACGAAGCTAAAGCTCTACCCAGAAACAATAATTATCTTGAAAACTCTTTATTATTAAAATAAATTAAACCTGGTTCCTCTCTCCCTTTTTCTCACTTTATTCCCCCCAACCCCAACTGAGACACCAAAAATATATTTCTACATATCGTCTTCACATTATTATAGAAGAAAAACGTTTGAATTGTTGAGGTTTCCAATTTAGTATTTCTCCACATTATTATAGAAAAAGGTTTGAATTGAGTTGAGGTTACTAATAGTTTCTTTCACATAATATCTAAATAATTAAAAAATATTTTACCACTTTTAGTGATTAATAATATTTTTTCGTTTTTTGTCAGAAGGGGACAACACGGCGGCCATTTTGCGTCAACAGGCATCTGTGACGTCACACCATTCGCCCAGTATGATTGCGGCTCTCTTCTGTCTGTGGCTCTCGCGATAAACCCCTCGCACATAAATGTGAGTAAAAACAACACCATCAACGTGTGAAATATGTATTAAAATCAGAAATTTCACAAAATCTACCGCTGAGATTTAACTGAAACTACGTAGCATCTAAAATCTAGTAGTAAATTTAAAATTATTTTAGATTTATGGAAATCGAAGAAGGCTGTGAAGATAATGAAGAAGCCACGGATACTAGAAGACACGGTAGGATTCACGCGCAGATTCCTGTTTAGAATGTGAGAGGCGTGGGCGCCGGAACTCAGTAAAAAAATACTGTTTTTAACGTTTCCATTGTAACTGGGTTCCGAGATACGTCACTTTTGCATCAGTCTACTCATGAACACTACCGTCTATTCTAGTATCCATGGTGGAAACAATACAAACAAGTGGTAACTTTTTAACAGTAATATAAAGTGGCAACTGATTATTAAATTAATTACCTCCATTATTGAAAGATTTTTACATTTAAATTTTTATTTTAAGAGACTCACTGGATGACGTGACCTTTTTCATATTTGTTGTGAGCTTCTCATAAAGCCCGGCTCCATCCATTGAATGAGCATGATTAGGTGGCTTGGATTCCACCAAAAAACTGGACCTAGCATGTTCTCTACAATATGGCTTACAGCCAAATGGAATTACCCAAATACAAATAAGTGCTGTACCAGGGATGGATAATGTCTTAAGCCATAAGAATATTACTTTCAATCTCTTGTCAAGGCTTTATCCTAGAAGAGCTCTTAATAATACAGTACATGAAGAAATTTAATTTAAAATAACAGTAATAGACAAACACATACAGTAAAATATATTTTTTTAAAATAATGTCGAATTGAATTATTCTGTTATAAAATGAGTATGTAACACTTCAGTATGAAACGAATTCACTTTTGTAAACTTATTATTTGCTGTCTTCCACTCAATTACAAAAAAATCACAATTTTATACATAATTTGTATTTAAAACAATAATTAAGATTAATGACTTAGGGCCGATTGCACGAGAATCCAATTACAGTATTGAATTTAATCGCCTTAAGATGGCGTCATTTTACGGAGGTTAATCAATAGTGATCTTTGCAATAATTCTGTTAGATTATGTCAATTTAGAACGGTTGAATCCAAATTCCGCTCAATTGACTAATATGTTGAATATTAATGCCAACGCACTTATTCAAAAAATGTACTTTCACTAGAATTAATTTTTCTCATTTTTTACAGGTATAGAACACATCGATCAAACTGTCATGTTCATCCTCATTGTTCAGCTGGAGGTGTGGAAAGCTGTTGTGGAAAATTCATACTTTTATAATTCAAATTTTCTGTACATCAACATGAAATCTGATAACTACTATGCTATGTTCTATGTTGCATTTTTCAATGTATATAGTAATTCCTATGTTATCACTCACGATCAAATTATTGTTGCTGTGGTTGAATTATAAATTGTATGTATTGTATATTATGCCGATGAATAAAGCGTGTGTATTTTTATAACAATTGTTTTTTTCCTCGTCATGTTTCCTATCTTAAAATAGTTTGTTATTATATTCTATTGTTGAACAGTATTGAATCTCATTGGTTAATAATTTCAATTTAAAATAATTTCAATGCTTGATTTTTCCAGTTTTTAAACCGAAGTATTATTCACCAATGAGATTCAAATATTTTTTTAAACTAGTTATTTATTGCGAAATAAGCTGAGTATTAAAGTTTTGGGCGACTGCCTGTTTCTCTCACCTATTTATATATGTATTTGTTTGATTGATCTAATAAATATACAACTATGTCTGTATCATAATTATATAACAAGCTAGTCCCATATAAAGAAGAATCACGAATAAAATTCGCTCTTTCCACAAGCCCTCGCACTTAATACGCACTAAAATCAGTTGTTCCTGTTTTATAAGTTAGTACTTGAAAGGTTTTTAAAATGCAGGTCCCTTGTCTTCAGATTTAGATATATTGTTGTATTTGTTGACAATAAACCTGAAATAATATTAGCAATAATTATTGCTAATGAAAAAAAATTCAATTCGTATTGGTATTATTATATTTTGGGAATCTGACTTTTCATGACTCAAAAATTTGCTGTATCTATTTTAAAATAAATTAGTAAAACGTTTGTTTGATGTGATAATTCCTATAATTATAGGCTAGTATGGAATTATTGTTTCACAATATTTTAATTACTAACTACTGTATTGTTGATATAAACCTAAATTAATCCATCTGCAAACATTGCATGAAATAAAAGTTGCGAATGTGCTTTCAAATTAATTCAGTCGAAAGTAGTATGGAATAGTTAACTAAAAAGCTGAAAACAATTACAGTAAATGATTAGTCCAGATTTTAACCACTTTGAACAATCGCAACTTCAATTATTTCGATTAAAACAGAGTGTCACAGTCCAAACACACCATTCAGGCACGTATTATGCTCTGAGAAACAATCACAGACATTCTCGGAGCTTATTTTACTGTAAATCGATTTCATCTTGAGAACTGAAAAGCATACTCTGTGTAGAATGAAGCTTATCTGAGAATACTCAGGCTGCAGGATAAAAACAACGTTCCAAGTTTAGAAACAGAAGCGTTTGGTTATTACAGAGCAAACACTTTGTTCAATTAGTTTTGAAGTTGGTTTCTTTTGGGAATTATTACTGCTACTTATTACGTTTGCTTGCTTTGTTTTGTAGCATATTACAGTATTCTGAATCAAATAACAATACGATCTTCTCGCATTAAACTATAGCCCCCTCTAAACCCCTCTAGTTTAGAGGGGGCTATGATTAAACACACGGTATAAAGAAGAAGATATATACTATAGATATATACACTTCTTCCTATATATACCGTGATTAAACAGACTCACACCCAGTCAGCTTTGTTTTGATATAAATTATTTTGCATTTCAATTACTACGAATCTAATATTTGAATTGAATTTCGTCAATGAGAAACTACAGCTCAACTGCATTGGATTTGGACTTTTTTATAGTTTTAAAGAACAAACAATCATAATGAGAATAAATTGTTAGTTTTTTATTGAATAGTTACTGGCAATTAAGACTTCACAGAAAATTTATAAAAACCTTGATATTTCCAACACCAAAGAAGTGGTGGATCACTCTCAAAGATAATAATTGATACTAATTTATTCCATTGATCAGAGCAATTTCTTTCTCCACTCCACTCAACACCATCTGTATGAATTTATAAGATTTGCCCGTATTGTTCTTAAACCTGGGGTTTCATCACGGTCTAGTGTCTACTATAGATGAAGGCCATCTTCATCTATAGTAAGCCATGGTTTAATCCATAGAGATCACTTGTTCCATAAAGTACTAGTACAGTATAGTACTGTAGTATTTTTCAATTTGGCGGATGGCTAAAGACTTTCATTTAACATTTCCATGGTAACGGGTGATGTTCTGTTGATTTCTTTTTTAAATATGTCTTTTACATTCTATATACTGTAGGCCTATTTATGTAAAACAAAACTCCAAACAACATCACCCGATAGGCCGTTATAATAGAAATGAAAGTCATTCACCATCCGCCAAATTAAAAAACATTACTATACTTAGCCTATAGTAGCCTAATAAGTACAGGAAAAAGACAAAAAATCACGTATAAATTTATTATTTTTTCAGTAATCTATCCTTTTCGCTGTATTATAAGCCTATTAATCGTTATGAAACAGGTCTCAGTTGTATCAAGCTCTGTAAATAACATTCAATGCAGTAGGCTACCAACCTTGAATGATATTTTTTAATAGCACTACATTATAAGAAACTCTTGAATGTAAGGCAGGACTGCCCGTTATGAAGGGGTGAGGTCTTTATATTGAAAACTTCTCTTTGACAAAAAGGATATTAGGGGCTCTTTTCCCTGAGAGAATCGAGCAATTTTCAGGCTTTTGAAATTATTCAAGGCCCTGCCCTACTCAAAATAAAGTATCTACTCCAAGCTTTCTGCGCTACATGAATATATAGTCTGTTAATATATACTATATACTTAAAAGAACGTATTTGTGTAAATGTATATAAATTTTAGCTTCACATTTTGGGCCTTTCTCATAGGATGCTCAGAAACAAGAGTTTTTAATGAAATTTATGGCTGAACAGATTTGATGGAACATTTCTATATAACATAACACATTTTACATCCCACTCTCAAAGAGTTCAGTTTTATTTATTCATTTGTGCTCAAGGTTGAGAAATCCTCATAAGGCTGTGCATCAGCTTGAAAAAACTTTTGTATTGTCTATCACATGACATAATTAGTTTCTCAAAATATCAAATTTGGAAGAAAATAATTTCTTTAGAAAAATAACTCAATTTTCAATTCAAATGGAGAATTAATTATTTTTCTCAAACGTTTATATTTTGAGAAACTAATTTATGTTATGTTATAGACAACACCTTCAAGCAGCATGTACGGTATGCTCAAAATTTCATGATTGTATCTGCAACAAATTTCGAGATGACCTGTTCCAAAACTTTCAACTATAGGCGCCCATATCTCACAAACTAATGAACAAAAAAAACTGTTTCCTCTATAATGTATTTCATTTTGATAGCTTGATAGCATCTAAATCGTAAAACTTGAAAAAAATATCACCATAAAAAAGTTTTTTAAGCTGATCCACAGCCGTAATAAATACGTATTATTGGATTACTTTTTTGATGAAATTGAAATTTTGAGAACTTCATAATCTGAAAAAGTGCAATTATCACATTCAAACCAAACCAGAAGCTTGAGTTGTAAATCTGCATAATAGCAAATATAGTTGTCCCCTTCTACGTGGTTCCCCTCAGTAGAATCAGGCCAATAGTAAAAAACTATTGGCATAATTCTATTGAGGTCTCATTTATTTGAATAAATTATGAATATTTACCCTCTCCACATACATAACGATACTTTTTGAAGAAAAACTCAGGAATCTAGGTCAAATATTGCTTCCTGTAGCTGAATTTGATGTTTTTACCTATATCTATACTTTTTGAAGAAAAACACGCAAAACTTGGATATAACGTCTAATCAGACATATAGGGGGATGATTGGATTGGAATATGTGGGGAAATACAATTTCAACAAACATTTTCGGTGGGCGCCGAAACTCCTATAATTTTTAAATAATTTTATTAAAACTAGTCATTTAAACTAATCATTACTTTTTACTCTCATTTCTTATAAACTAAAAATAAACTTTATGATACCAAAGTCTTCCAGGGAAGCCTCCAGCTCTGTTTTTATGATTGTACATGTACCCTACTACATTATTGTTACTCACTGCACTTTATAATAATATTATTGAGTAACAACGTAGTTGCTGCACCTATAAACGATGAAAATGAGAAATGAGAGGTGTTTTGGACATACAATCTAACAGAATCTAGATCAGTAGGCTACCGTACACATTTATAATTGGGATTGAATAATTGGCACAATTCGCCCAACACGAAACAGCTTCTTGCAATAGCAAAACCATGATTACTGGAATCGGCTATGAAGATTGCAAACTACAAACACGCGCAAAGTGCTTTGCGCTTTACGGTAAGCGACAGATGGTTATTAATATCCTATCATCATTCAATATTCGGCTTTTTCGCATGGCAGTCGAGATCGACTGTTACCTTACAAACGATCAATGTTTAAATTATTCCGTTTGAGCGGCACAGCAATCCTACTGCCAATAGCTGATGAGCATTCCCGCCCACAAAGTCTCGCGCCAATTCAAACTATGCGCCATTCCAATAAATGTTAATACTGCACCTAAAACATATATATAGCTCGCAGCTACACCCACCTAACCACTATGTTCTAGTTTCAGACTATACTTTGGCTAACTTGACACTGAGAATCGATTTGGAAAAGCCACGGAGTCAGGTTGGGTAGTCATATGGTTAGGTTAGCTAGGTATATAAATAACAGGATATAAGGATTCAACTTGAGCTAAAGTTGCATTATATTATTCTGAGTAGAGCCGTACTGATTTTCATAGTTTTTATAATGATCACAGTTTTTAGTTTGAAAAGTTTTCATGCATATTTCTCATATAGGCCTATATCTTGCTTGATACGGTTTGAGTAGGCTGTGTAACAACCATCATTGTTCCATGTAATATCATAAGTGTCAACCATCAATAACCCACTGTAGAATAATGTTCAAGAGCTACACATACTGATAACATGATAACATATTATTTAAAATGAGAAAATAACGGCTGCCAATTGTCCAAATGTATAGAAGGATTCTTTTAACTTGTCAGAGAACAGCTGATTTAACGTTAGTAAACGAGCGTACATCAATCAGCTGTTTCTGACAATTTAAAAGAATCCTGCTATACATAATATATCAGGCTCCAGGTGTAACAGTAGGCACGTTCATTTATACGTTGAACCAGCAGCATAAAAAAGAACAGCATAAAAATGAATCATTCACAGGGAGAGAATGAAAGGAGTGGACAAAAAATAGAATGAAATGTTGACAATGATAAAAAAGAATGAGAGGCCAAAAAAAGGTGATAAGGGGGAAGGGAATAAGAAGATAAATAGGATAGGTAGAAGAGGATTGTGATGAATAAGAAGAGAAGAAGAAGAAAAGTGACTGAGAGGAAAAGAAGAAGATGAAAAAAGAAGATAGATGAGAATAAAGAATAAAAATATATATTAGGAAATGATGAAAAAAGGGAAGAGAAAATGAAGAACGAAGAAAAATGAAAACAAGAAGTGAAAGAGGAAAAAACAAAATTCAGAAAGAAGAAAATTGGATGAAAATCAATATAAGAAGAATGGAAGGATATAGAAAAAAGGAAGGGATTGTGAGAATATTGGGAAGGAATAAGAAAGAACAAAGAAGAAAATTTAGGAGCATAATAATAAGAAAAGTGTGGAAAGGGACGGTGGAACTAACTGAAAGGGAAGGAAAGCGAAAAGAAAATTAAAATATTAAAAAGGAGATGATTCAAAGTAGAAAAACGAAAAAGAGGAAAGAAGAATGATGAAAGGAGGAATACAGTAGTACCAAAAGGTGAGGATGAAGAGGGAGGTGAAAGAGGGGAGGAGGTTGATGAGGTGGAGGCAAAACTACTGTTGATTTATAGAGCAGTCTCGAGCGGCGAGATAAAACCGGGAAATCTAGAAAACAGATTGCTGTCATTAGTTGGCCAGAATTAAAATGAGTGGCAGGACACGTTTGGGGCGATTAGCTGAGCCCTGATTGGGGCAGGGGGGAGGGGGAGGACTTCCCATCAGGTGGATGATATAGGGAATAGGAGGGATCAGGGGGAAGGGTTTCCCATGCAGCGTGATATAGGGACTAGAAGGGATGGGACAGGCAATAAGTTTGACCAGCATCATCTGGTACGGAGGAAGCCCACGTCGATTAGAATCGCCATGCTGGCAAATTACCAGCTGATGAGTAAGACTGGTGACCAGCTAGAGGTATAATAAAGCGGCTTATTGACAGGGAAAGTATAGAAGCAAAGTAACTTCCAGCAAGTACTTGCCTCTTCAACTTACCCCTAAAGTCGCTTATTGACAGGGAAAGTAGAGAGAGAAAGTAACTTCCAGCAAGTACTTGCCTCTTCAACTTACCCCTCACTTTCCCTGTCTATAGGGGTACTTTCCACTCCAGAGAAAGTAATCACTTTCTGGAAGTAAAATCAAACTTGTTTTTACTTGCCACTCCAAGGACAGTAGCAGTTGAAAATAGTGGATCAGAGTTTTAATTTTATTAATTCCAAGATTTCATCTAATAAATTAAATTCTTTTCAACATGTGTGTTCAGTAGAAAAAAATTTCAAAGCATTAAGTAAAGATGACACCAGTGATAATAGGTGGATTTATTATTGAAAAAATCAAATCATCAATTTTGGTAATAAACTTGAGTGATTCACCTCTTCTCACTGGTATTATTTCTAGGTATTTTTTCATTATGGTATAATATACTGTACATGTGCTCATGCTAATCAGGCCAAATAAAATTATTTCATTATGGTAAATTTAAGAGAAAATAGAAATGTTTTAAAATGTTTCTTGGCTTTTTTGTAACAGTTACCCCATCCATAGAGTGTAACTTTGTAAAATCAGTAGCTTTACATAGATTTTAGTAGGGTTTACATTCAAAGTTAGCCGACAGTGAGGATAAAGGTCAATTCCCACATTGACGACGACGACACGACGACGACATTCTCATTTCGTTCTGCGCATGCGTCGTCAGCCCACGCTCTGATTGGTCCGTGTCTATCTTTGTTTAGAAATGATAGCTGTCAGCTCTCAAGTCTCACCAGCAAAATAGCAGTACCGGTATAACGAAAGGTTTGTATTATCATTTTATTTACTGATTATTATTTATATTATTGTACTGATATTATTAATATACGATGCTAAACTACAGGGTGAACAAAGTCACTGTTTTTCTGTGCAAAAAATTTGATTGTTTTCATTAGCACCCAACTACCTAACCTCGCCATGCTAACCATAAGTTACTAGCGTTGGTAGTAGGCTATATTATTATGTCGGTGTCTCTTTCTAAAATTTAGTTTTTCATTGGTTTCAAAATAAGTAAGAAAGCTTTCTTTATGAATTATCAATTTTCTTTAAAGAATTGATTATAATAAAACAAACAGTTATAAAAACTATAATATAACCTCAAATAATTTACACCGTAAGTACATGTTCATTCCGGTTCTCAAATCAGTAGAAAAATGCGTATTTTTAAACGTTTTCCGAATCGAATCACATTTGATGAACTTGAGAGTTTCGTTTATGGGATGGAAATTTCATCTTTTGCTCACTGCAACTGTCTCTTGTTCAGTCAATCCAACCGAAAACGATATCAAGATTAACATCAGTCCTTTTGTTTATCATGAAAGTATGCATGATAGGTTAGTTGCCTGTATGTGATTTGTTTTTTTCTAAATATAGTAGTAGAACCTGATTACAATATAACCTAGTTATCATAATAAAACCGACGCATTTAACCCATTTTTCTTATCAAATAGTTCTACATTATCTCCAAGATGAGAAAGATCAGCAGATTTTATGTCAACAATTTGTGTCTTTCTGATCAATTGTATTATGCATGTGACAGACGAGAACATGAAGATTAGATTCAAGTTGAGAGTAATTTATTATAATTACTATAAATTGTGGTTTATTCCAGGTCGAAAAGAATTATCAATAAAGATAAAGAAGAATTCTGCAGTTAATGTAAGTCAACATTTTATCTATTTTTTGCTTATCTATTCTAGAACCAGGCAACATATTGAGCTATCACTTCAACACAATCTATTATTGCACCAAACACTTAAACTATTAAGTCAAATATACAAACATTCTCTACAGATTTTATTGTAATGGCTGGATTTCACGATTCCAGTAGAACTTCAGGTTTCTGGATGCAGGTGAATCATATGATCGTCTCATTTCATACAACAAGTGGTCCAATGCACCATTGGACTATTTGTTTGTATAGAGTTGACTGGAATCGTGAAATCCAGTCATTAAGGTAGTTCATTACTAACCTCTAGTGTTGCATTTTCTTGCTTAGGCCTACTAGTTGAAAATTCTGTTTCATTTTAATGGAAGTGTGATTCATGCATCATTACAAATTTGTTCATTTTCTATTAATGTTGAGAAACAAAGGATTTTCAATTTTATTTTCGAATATCACAAATTTCATATTATAATAAAACACAACTAAATTTAAAAGCCGTCAACACCGTTATCATCCTCCATTAGATTTTCGAGTACCATCCCATCTAGAATGTAAGGTTTCATCTTGGTCATAAGAAACTATTGCCTTCAATTGCATCATGTTGTCAGTTGCGATAACATGAATAGAATTGAATGCATCAAATTGAAAAAATCTTCTTCTTTTTCTTTCCAATGATTAGGTCTAATAACCTGGCGAATGGCTAATTTATCTGTAAAGGAGCTAGCTGTAATAGCTATAGCGTTGGACGAAGAACATGAAAAAAGGAAAAAAGGAAATGGGTCGACAATGTATGGAGGAAAAGGGAGACCGAGGGCGAATTTATGCTATTTGCTCAACTTCTCGACAATGAAACAAAATTTTTCAAATACTTTAGGATGTCGCAAGACACATTTCACCTTTTACTTGAGAAATTAGAACCTCATATAAAAAAGAATGACACTTTTTGGAGAAAACGGTATCACCGAAAGAACGTCTTGCTGTATGTTTAAGGTGGATATAAATAAAAATTAATGATCAAATCTAAATTTATCCTACAAAAATAATTTACAATATAAATAGAAAATTAAAATAATCAACGTGATGAAAATGCCTTTAAAATTGTTAGTTTAGCCAATTTTTCCTTACTTTTCATTTGTTTGTTTTTTTAGAATTTTTCATGTTTATTTATTAACAGTTATTAATGACGGATATATATATAGAGGCTTAGATACAGCATAAATGGGGTATATATAAATATATTTATTTATAGATAAAAGGTTTACATACAGAGGTTACAGATAAGTTACAGAGGTACAGTAGAATGTTGAAACTAATCTGTTTGAAGTTATTAAAATAGTCACTGTATTCGAGATATATCTCACTATCTCACTCGAGATATATAACACTGTATTGTCGAGCGTTTTCTTCGGTATCAGAAGGAGAAGTGGTTGATGGAGAAAATGTTGCATGATTATCCTTCAACCTTTTCAGTTCATATTTCTGAACAATGCTGAAAATTTCTGATTTTGCCTGACACCAATCATACTCTGAAAGAGCTTTCAACGATGGTGCCATTCCATTCAAGAAAACGTCGACTGGGTGATCCGGTTTAGAATTGTCTTTTCTCTTTGATGAGAAAATCCATCAATTTTGAAGAGGCACTTTGTTGAGGAGGCGTTCTTCTCTTAGCTTTCAAAGAAGGCCTCCTTGGCGGTAATCGAAATCTTGAATTAATTTCTGAGTGCATGAATTCTGTTGGCGCCGGGTCCTTACTCTCATCCACAAAAATTTCTTCAGGCTCGATTATATTATCTTCAAACTGCTCCTCTTGCGTGGTACCATCGTCCTCTAAACTGATGCTAGTCAGAGTATTCCTTTCATCAAAATTTATGTAGAAAGCTCAATTGGTTTGAATATTTGTAACCTCTGATATATTTTGCTGCTTGTCCACTTGTTGTTGTAGATTTTTTCAAAAATCTCCTGTAGCAGTCCCGAATATTAATCCACCTGGCTTTGCACGCTTTTCCTGAAATGAAACAAATACATTAATGTTATGGTTTTATGTAATTTTAAAATCCTAATTATGCTTATTGTTCAGCAACTATGGCTTATTTAAGCATAATTTCTTATTAATTAGGCTATAATTCATATTTTCATGCAAGTTCAAATTATTTTAAATAACAATGGTGCATACAGGAAATGAAAATACATAAAAGTATCGTAACCTTAACTAATGTAGCTAGTCAAATTATAGTAGTTGGAAGATATTCAGAGTGATTCGGTTAGTGTTACAACGGCACTTGGCATATTGGCTATAAGCGCTCCTTACACTAATCGAATCATCCTGTCTTATATAGGTTTCTGGCATTTGAAAACTCATACACTAATATTACTTTCAGGTTCCTGGCTACAGGTGATTCGCTGCAAACGATCTCCTTTAGCTACCATTTGGGGCATAGTACTGTCCAAAAATTGTCACGGACACTCTGAAGGTAATTTGAAACATTAATGCATGAGGTCATGCCAAGACCTACTAAAGAAATGTGGGAGAAAATATCGAAAAGTTTCTAAATGAGTGGAATTTTCCGAATTGTATTGGGGCTATCGACGGAAGCACGTCAATATTCAAGCTCCGCCAAATTCTGGATCTCAATACTTTAATTATAAGAAAACATTCTCGATTGTACTTCTAGCTTTAGTTGATGCCGAATACAATTTCATTATGGTTGATGTAGGTTCGTTTGGAAAGAATAGTGACGGGGAATTTTTCAAATAGTAATTTATACAAAGGAATGGAACAGGGAAAACTTTGTGTGAAGATGCCTGTTTCCCAAATACGATAACCAAAGCCCCGTATGCCATGATAGGCGACGAGGCTTTCCCCTTAAAACAGTATTTGATGAGACCTTATGCTAAACAGGATCTAGATGAGGAGAAACGTAATTACAACTACCGCTTGTCAGGGCAAGAAGAGTGGTCGAGAATGCTTTTGGCATTCTCTGCCAAAATTCAGAATCTACAACCGTAGGATAAATGCAATGCCAGAAAATGTAGACATTATTATTTTAGCAACGTGTATCCTACATAATTTCATAAAACTTCATGACATAAACACTTACACATACGGAAAAAAAGAAAAAATCGAAGTGCCTGAGCAATGTTCTTTGAACAGTTTGCGTAGTGAAGCATCTTCAGTACAAAGGGACGCTTTTGAAGTTCGTGAAATGTTTAAATGCTATTTCAATTCTGAGGCTGGCCGTGTTGCTTGGCAGTAAAGAAAAAGTTTCATTATAGCTTTAATCTTACCAGAGCTACTTGCCAAGGATATGAGAGTAAAGTGTAATATTGTCTAATTAAGTGTGTTACGATATTTTGCTTTGGTTTTCTCTGTATAATATTTATCTTATGGCTCTAATATTTCTCTTGTTCTTTCCATAAATTGATTTATTTGTGACTTATTCCTAGGGTTAAAAAGTACTTCAGACTGTTTTATTCAAAATTCTTCGTAAAAGGATTCTAATTTGAATAGTTTTCCATACATACTTTTTCATGCACTGTTTATTAATGATCGGCAACACTCGATCTATTAATATTGTGATCCAAACATTACCAAAGGAATCAACAATTATTTTACTATGAATAAAAGAGTGATGAATATTGTATGTTCTGCTTTTGATATAGACTATTCTTCAAATATAATATTGAGTATTGTATGGTTGAAATTAAATTTATCAGCTTTGCTCAAACTAGGCTTTTGTATAATTATATGTAAGTTCTATTTTAGATTTATATTATGAGGTATCATTGATAAGATCTTCACTATACGTAAATAAATGCAAAAGTAACATTTATTTACATCTGAAATTTACACCAGTAGCACCTGAGTTGAAATAACATTTAAGCATTTCTCTTATGTATGAAATGTAAAAAACTTATAATTTATTTTTCTTTAGGTTTTTAAAATTAGAGGACCATTGAACAAATAATTGACAAAATGATAATAGCAAAATCTCTCTTTGTCATAAAACTTGGACCAATTACGGAATATGCCATTTTCAATTATGTATCAACTTTATTTGTAAGCATTATTTTTGTAAATAAACTATTAATGTAAGAATAGAATAGAATAGTTTTTATTCACTGAGAGCTTGTTATAAGAAACATAGAGCTTTGTCACGTATAACATACAGTACTTCAGATTTATCGATGTATTGAGTCTTTGTATCTTCAAGGTCTTCACATTCACATGTTTGGAGCTTCACTTTATACTATATATCAATATCACATGCATAAGTCAAAAATGAAAACATACTAAACATAACGGAATAACAATAACAAATATAATATACTTATACATAAATATTATATACTTATATATTTATAATAATATATATATAAATATACTGATAACAGCTATATCACAATCATGTCAGAGAGAGAGAGATAAGATAAGATTACTTTATTCATGTAGATAACAATAATTATAACTGCTTAGATACTAGATTACAAAAGTTGTAAGTATAAGTAATATAATTCTAGTAATTTTAAGAATTGTAACGAATAATTTTCAACAATGTAAAATGCAATCTAATAATGTGAACATAAGTGAGATTTATCTACATGAAACGGCGAAGTTTGGCTATTTAAATGTCCATTCTTGGAAAAGGATGTCCAAGGACATCCTTTCCATTAACACTTGGCCGTGTTAGAGAGAGAGAGAGAGAGAGAGAGAGAGAGAGAGAGAGAGAGAAAGAAAGCAATAATATAACAGACTATTTATGGATAAAAATAAAATATCACAGCTATATCACAGACAAGGAATCACATTGATAAGAATGATAATTTAGGCTCAACACCTTGTCTACAAGTCAATTTCACCTATAGATGAAAATTCTCCAACCGAGTAGACAGGGTTTCTCTCAAACCACTTTTGTAGCCTAGTCTTGAAAACATTCAATGGAACAAGTCTTACATTAAGAGGCAACCTGTTAAATAATTTTTTGCCACCAACAAGCCAGTGGTCCTGTGTCTTTCTAAGTCTACATCTAGTACATCTAAGTACACTGTTCTCAATTCATCTACAGGAATGATGTTTCTCAGTTTTCGAAGTGCATAAGTAACTCTCGACAATTTAGTGCTCACATTATGACTTAGATTATAATGTGTAAGACTATTTTAGTGACTATTTATGATGTTACTTGATAAAATACTTGACATGAACAATTTCGGTTATCGTGCATTTATAGTCAATAACGTTGTTATTAGAATGGAAATTAAATATTAGTGGAGTAAGATAATCTGATAATAAAATTTCATTTCCTGGGACGAAATTTCACAATAAAGTGCTTCACATTTCATGATTAATATTGGAAAAAGTCAATTTTTTGCCACACTAGGACGTAATGAACTGTTCTGCATACCGCATATATGAAGGTCGAAAATGTTTCGTTTCCGACGAGGTGAGCTGGAGGCCTGTAAACGTTTAGGCCTGGTCACATACGATTGGGGTTTGCTTTACTTCACTTCACTAGCAAAGAGCTACTTTGATTTAGGGCGGTTGCAGTCGAACTACAATCGCATGTGGGATGTGGGACCGACATATGATCATATGTCGGTCCCACATCCTACATGCGATTGTGGTTCGTCTGCAACCTCCCCTACTTCACTTCACTTCACTTAAAGGAAAGAGCTTTGCTAGTGAAGTAAAGTAAAGCAAACCCCAATCGTATGTGACCAGGCCCTTACAGTCCTAGGGCGGAAAAGAAAATAACCTTGAATGACAGCTGTTTCTATCCGATCTACAACATTGTATGTGTTCTTGCGAGTATCCTAACCTCAAAGTTTTGTTGGCCGCTCAGTTGATATTTTCAGTTTTTGTTTTGCATTATTTTTGTTATTTTGTTTGTTTTGTTTTTGCGGTGTGGCGAAAAATAGCGTTCGCAGCGCGGGCAAAAATGGTTTGCCGGCTCTCAATCGCTTCAAGTTTTGATATTAGTCTCGAACTTGAAAACCGCGATCTCAAGCCGGCAAACACACATTTTCCGCCCTAGGTGCGAAGTATACTATTTTAGCTTCACTTTATATTTTGAAATCACACATGCTTATATGAAACTTGTTTCATGAGTATTGTATTTTCCAGATCTGATTGGACCACGTGTTCCGCTGGAAGTTCGTGGAGTAGGCTACAGTCAGTTGAGGCAACAGTATACCAGCAGGGAAAGTCCTTGTAAAGAGTTCTTCCGTTCAACTCGAGGCTCGAGGCGTTGTCCGTCTGTTAAGATAAGTTTGTACACAAAAGTCCCCGACCCTACCCTCTTTCTTCCCCCTAGCACCCCTCAAAGTTTCAGTTTGCAAGGGTTTCGTATATCGTACGTATCACGGCTTCCAATAGAGATATCGATTCAATCTTTCCATTCTTCAGAAAATTAATTTTTCGATCATTTCTTTCTTTATCATTTTACTCTAACTTTAGTAGTTCCAGAGTTATTTGAGAAAGAATGAAGAAATATTCGAAAGAAGAAAAGAAAGAATGAAGAAAATTAGATAGTTTTGTTAACCACATAATATTATGCCTGAATCAGTCCATCAAGCGCAGCGAGATCGTGTTTAGCGCACATTAATGGATGGATTAAGATTATAGGATTGGTGATTAAATAAGGTTATGATACATAATTTTGAAGATCTTGAAAAGATCTACAAGTTTCACATGTAAACCTTCCGTATAATATGCTTGTATAAACTTTTATTCAACAAAATGTAAATTTATGAGGCAGAAATTTCGTTTTCCCCTCACATTGTCTGGTAATAACGTTTGAATGGAACGAGATACGTTCAAGTTTCCTGTGACATAATTCTAGGTAATAATGTCCAGGAAAATATGAGATCAAGTTCTATTCACTATCTTCATCGAGGGCTGAGATATACCCGATATACGAAACCCTTGCAAACCGAAACTTTGGAGGGGCATAGGGGTGGGGAAGCAAGAGGGGTAGGGTCGGGGACTTATGTGTACAAACTTATCTTATACCAATGTAACATCAGGCAAAAATTCAGCTTTTTACTAATTAGTTCCGATAAAGACATATTTTTTCCCTTCATTGACTTGGCTAATAATGAGAACACTCTTGTAATGATGAGAAAATCAGTTTCTACGATTTCACCCCGTGAAGCGCAAAGCACCTCTCACTTTAATTTTCTAAAAAATGAGGGACTATTCCTACAGATATTTGCTATTTTGTCTATCTGCAGCTGACCGCAGCTCAGTCATGGCAATGAAATTCTACCTTCTACAGATGACTATTTATGATCTTCTAAGATCTATCTATGTGTGATTTCACAAAATAACACTCAAGGAATTTAATAATTTAGTAGATTTTATGCCAACAGATTATTTTTAATGATTTTTATTTTACAGATAATTTTTATTAAATGATTATTTTGAAAAACAAAAAGAGCCTGCAAAACTTCGATTCTTAATCTTTCTTTTGGCGCAAACTGCATCAAAATCGGTCCACTCAAACTTCTCCACGAAATTTTACAAAATCGGGCACGAAACTCTTTGTCCTATTCATCTTTCATCGAGGCTTTCCCCTGAAAATATATTTGATGAGGCCTTACGCAAAGACCGATTTAGATGAGAAAAGATTATCTACTTATCGTTTGTGCCGTGCAAGGAGAGTCAAGAGTGGTTGAAAATGCTTTTGGCATTCTCTGCCAGAAATTTAAAATCTACAACAGCAGGATACAGGCTATACAAGAGAATGTTGATCTTATTGTATTGGCCATGATGTATCCTACATCCTACACAATTTTATAAAATTCATTACAAAACACGTGCACATATAATGAGATTCATTATTTAATTTGACGCTTGGCAATAGATAGATGGGTAGATAGAGAGATAATTTTTCTTTGCCATCGTACTCTACGGTCATCAGCAACGTCAAGAAATAATAGCTGTATATCTATCTATCTAATGCCAAGCGTCAAATTAAATGAATCTGCGAATGACAGATTCTTTTACAAATGTCTTAATTATTACTCATGATGGCTTTTTCCGGTATGAATAATGATAATTTCCAAGAATCATGATTTTTCATTAAAACGTAATTTTATATTGTATTAGAAGATTAGTAAGTAACCTGGTATTTTGAAATGGTTGGATAAAATAATCAAACCTCTAATATCAGGATTGAAATTAAACCATACTCATCTTTCAAATGATCTATTTCTGTTAGTTTTCACTGAATTTTATAATGAATTGTGAGATTTGTGTGCATCTTCGATTATTGTATGTTTGGAACTTTTGTACTAAAAAATAAAATTCTCTCAAAGTACTGTTTTTCAAAATTAAAATGTATGTATGTTTTAAATTTGAAATTTTCATGCATCTAAAGTATGTATTTGAAATGAGAATAAATACCTTTATAATTTGGTAATCAAATTTATTCTGTTGTATATCCATACTTTTCCTATTGATAAAATAACACTAGAACACTTGAGTAGAAAACAACTTGACTTATGTCATGGTGACATCATCAGACTGCCATCAGTGCAGTCTGTTGATGACGAAATGATCGTTACTATCAAATAAGTCAAGTCATTTTTTACTTGCAAGTGTTTTTAATATATAGTGTTAATGAAATTGAAATATTTATTAAGCAAATGATCAAGTTTCAGCTTATAATTCAATTTAATAATTAAAATTTTGGCATCCTATCCAGGATCACATATCATTTCTCTTATTTCTAGAGCCTTTTCAACAAGTTGAAAAAACTGCTGGTGAGGTAAGTAGAATTTCAAATTGTTGAACGATCGAAGCGAGTTCTTCCTTTTGACTTGAGATTCGAGGGGTTGTCCGTCTATTTGTATGTTCGAAGATAACTTTCATACGCCTTTATCAATCAACTTCAAATTTTAAACACATATTCTTGGAACCTTTTTATAGGTCGAGTTTGTTGGCCAATAAAATTAACCGACTCCTTCACCCTTTTTGAGGCGAAAAATGATAGATACTCAATATTACTATACACTCCTTTGTATAGTTTGTATAATTTTTATTTAAAGTCTTATAAAATTGAAAAAATTTACGTTGTAATGAAGGTATAGTCATTAGCTTAGTCAAAAGCTTAATTCAACTTCTAGCAGATAGATTTTGATTCTCATACTACCTTCTTGGGGCAATTGAAAAATTGTTTAGAACGTGAAATGCATTACTTTCCTGTTTGTGAACAGAGAAATTTATTAATAATGAAATCTTTAATAAACAATTTTTATTGATATTTCCAATCACCTAGATACAATTAGATAACCTATTTAACATGAAAACATAGATTAGGCTATCAAATACAAATATTGGTTTTAAATAAATTGTTTGATACTTACCATAAATAATATGAATGTTCCCGTTAACAGTAGGGTACCTACCAAAAAAGCTGATTTTTCGACTTACAGAATCTAACCTTTTCAACTTGTGAATGCAATATTTTGAGAAATGCTGATTGGAAATTATAAAGAAAGATTCTGTTCTACAATTTGAGACCACAATACAACTTTCTATCATCAATGGCTTTCAAGAAAAGTAGGTTATTTGAAAACAGAAATTACCTTTCCAAAGAAAAAACAACTGGCTAGGTTTTATTTCCTTTCACTTGTAAAATATCAAACTGAATATTGTGGTGTTTACTAAATGAATAACAAAAATTACTTACCATCTACATTTATTTCAGCACCTATACTTTCCCAAATATTGTTTTTAAAATTACTGTCCATGTATTTGGGGTTGCTCAAATCATATAACACAATATGTTTTCTGACGCATTCAATCAGTTTTTCGTCATCCATTTTTTTAATAACAATTAAAATACAAGAAAATTGTCAGTATTAAAGAAAAGAATAACTAATAATAATGTAAAGCGGACGATTTCAATACACATAAATAATTGACGATTGACTGCGAACATTCAAATTTCGTACTTGGTAACTTAACCTAGAAATTCGGCTGGTCAGAAGTCTTGCTTCTTATTCAAAAAGGATGGACCAATCAGAGCGTGGGCTGACGACGCATGCGCAGAACGAAATGAGAATGTCGTCGTCGTGTCGTCGTCGTCAATGTGGGAATTGACCTTAACTTTGAACATACAGTTCCTTTTTTTTCAATAACCAGAAGGAAATTATTAATAATCATTAGAAAGTCTTCAAGGGTGCCCCTGATTCAGTATAGTAGCTGAAGCACTAAAAATAACATTATTTAAAGTGGATTTGATAAAAAATTTTTAAAAAAGTGTTCAAAGTTACCCGCTTCTACGATAAGTAAGAAATGATACGGAAAAAATTATGATCGGGACTTTATTTATCAATACAATATGATAATTCTCGAATTATATAAAATTTTAAAAGTCTTGAAACTTGAGTAAAGATATCCAATATTTTTTTAAAGCCGTAGATTTTAGAAATACGCGCCTAAAATTTGAAATTACCAATGAATGTTCAGCTGATGTCAGATTTGGCAAGTGTGAGTTAATTATTTCAAATAAATGTGAATATCGAATCTATTCTGATTAATATGATTTAAAATAATAATATGAATTCTAGAGATTAAAAACATTTTATTTCAGAATATCGATAATTTTCTTTCGTGTCATCACAAAAACTTCGTACCAGTCACGGACGTCACTAATAATGTTGTTGAACCTGCTTTATCAGCCATTTGCAATTTGCATTCATTATTTGTCAGTCATTCCTCATTCGTCGTTCTGTCGTCTGCTCGGCAACCGGCACGATGAGAGTTTGTGAGTTATAATTCGCGTTTAGTTTCAACTTTCGAATGTATTCTACTAAATTCAATAGTGATTGGTGTTTAATTTCTAGTTAAATCTGAACGTCAAGTTTCAAGTTCTGTATTATAGTATTTGAGTGGTGAAATTATACTCAGTGGCTTTTCAGCTTTTCACATGGAGGTTAGTAGGCCTATTATAATGTTCTAGATTCAAATTATTTACTTTATTTTTCATGCTTTCCTTCTTTATTTTCAAGTGTTTACTAGTCAAGTACATTTTAAAATTTTATTCCAATCTGTTGAAACTAAACATTGTTATTAATGATTTTGGAATTAAATAAATATGTACCGGTATCTAGCAATTCAAATTAGTTTGATCGATTATATCCTTTCGTAAATCACTTCAACATGCTTGCTAGTAAAGTTTAGTGTTTTAATTCACTTATTCCAATAAGTTTACCATCTCAAGAAAAAAGTAAAAATTCATAGAATATCTCACAGAGTGCCTCCAATTGTTTCAATCATTCGTTTGTTCGAAATACGCTCAGTCATCCTCATCCGATCTGAGAATATAGTCCTTAGCTTAATTTATCAAACTTTCCAAATTCATCAATATCTTCTAATCTCAACTTAATTTCTTATATGGTACAGTTATAATTCATAGGTCTTTGACCTATTTAAGAAAAAATGTAGTGGCATAGTAAAACTATTCAAGTAGACTAAATCACCAGCAAAATAATGTTTGTAGGTACGCATTGAAAATTTACGAGTGAATATTCTTCTATTTTTATTGAGTTACAATAATCACTGCCTGATAATTTTCCTCCTCTAATCCTGATCTAGGCTTATTCGTATTATTATTTTGTTTAACATTTCCATTTCCCAATAGTTTTCATCTTTATTCAACTTGTTTATTTTTTCATTCAACAGGGCTCAATTCATCTCATCAAAAGAGACATAAGTATGGAAAGACGTGAGGAACTCTTCTATGAACGAAAATGATGTCAAGCATACTAAATCGCATGGATATATGGGTGAGCTGTATCAGACTTTTTTTAAGCAAGTTAGGCAGTTGTGTCCCACTAGGGGTTATGGGGGGGGGGAACTGTAGGGTCTTATTTGCAGTTGCCAGTTGATTATTACACTCCTGTCTGTCCGTGGATTGTACCACCGAATCATAGCGGCTTTGGTCGAGAGTGCATTCTGGAATCATTCAAGTCAAGTTGCGCGTATTTTAGCAGCTCTGGCATTGCCGTCGCACGTTCTCCCCATCCATAATGATAGCGTGGTACTGTTCATTGCGACTTTCAGGAGGTGGTATGAGGCTGGTGATTTCAAATAGGGGTGTGCTGTCAGGGTCCCTGTTGGGAATCTCTTACCATGCTCACCTTGCATGAACTGTGTGACACTGTGTTTGAGAGATGCCGGTTGCCACGTGAAAATCGTGGAGGAATGGCCTTGTCCTCCGACATATGTTGAATACAGTTGTTGGCTCAGTCATGTTGGTGATTGTAGTAAGAGAAATTGGGGTTCAATACTACAACAATAATTGTAGTATTATTATTGATAGGCCTATATTATTTCAAAACATGATTTTATTGAAATCAATAAGATACATCCAACACATGCTTGGGTGTGCAGTAGTTTAGGGCATTTCTCACACACGCTGAGAAGTGCATGTATTAATGAGTTTTTATAAACGTAGTTCAAAGCATAATTATATAATTGATATCAATAAGACACATCCAACACATGCTTGGGTGTGCAGTAGCTTAGGGCATTCTCTCACACACGCTGAGAAGTGCATATATTGATGATTTTTTTATACGTAGTTCAAAGCATATATAATTGAAATCAATAAGACACATCCAACACATGCTTGGGTGTGCAGTAGCTTAGGGCATTCTCTCACACACGCTGAGAAGTGCATATATTGATGATTTTTTATATACGTAGTTCAAAGCATATATAATTGATATCAATAAGACACATCCAACACATGCTTGGGTGTGCAATAGCTTAGGGCATTTCTCACACACGCTGAGAAGTGCATATATTAATGAGTTTTTATATACGTAGTTCAAAATATATATAATTGAAATCAATAAGACACATCCAACACATGCTTGGGTGTGCTGTAGCTTAGGGCATTCTCTCACACACGCTGAGAAATGCATTTATTTATAAGAATTTGTTATTTTTAGTTTGTATGTATTTATTTAAATTGATAAGACACTATCCTACATTCTACACACACTAGGATGTGCTGTAGGTTATAGAGCACTCTCACACACGCTGAGAAGTGCATTTAGTTATAAGAAATGATAAGTTTAGTACATAAATATTTACTTAAATTGACTAGCTACTATCTTACACATGCTAGTAGCTTAATTCGTTGACCCGGTGTAGCCTAGTGGCCTGGGGCGTCTCACCAGGTCTGCTATAACTGCACCGGTCAGGGTTCGATTTTTGTTTCATCTGGCATTTTTTCACATATCATTGTTCACCTCTTCACCCTCGCCCAAGTGATGCAGTATCATCCGCAGAAAAAAGAATTGATTTTTAGTACTTTCTCACATACGTTGAGAAGTGCACATGGTCCTACTCATAATTCATTTTTTTCATCACTCTATTAATTTTTCGTTTATTCTATTTTTTTTTTTTTTGCTTTGTATTTTCTTTTTCTTTTTTTCCTTATTACCTTACTGTATGCATTTTTATTTTGGTTTTTATTTCTTTATCTTTTAGTATATAGTTTCTTTAATTTGTAAATTCAATCTGTTTTCAATAAGGTTTGTGACGCTAGCTGTAAGCCTCTATTTGTTGTAAGTTTGTATTTCCTTAATGTATGCCTTTTTATTTTGTTTTTTTTTCTTTATCTTTTAGTATATAGTTTCTTTAATTTGTAAATTCAATCTGTTTTCAATAAGGTTTGTGACGCTAGCTGTAAGCCTCTATTTGTTGTAAGTTTGTATTTCCTTACTGTATGCCTTTTTATTTTGGTTTTTATTTCTTTATCTTTTAGTATATAGTTTCTTTAATTTGTAAATTCAATCTGTTTTCAATAATGTTTGTGACGCTAGCTGTAAGCCTCTATTTGTTGTAAGTTTGTATGCATGCATTTATTATTTTCAGAACAAATGTATTTAAATTGATGGAACATTATCCTACACACGCTAGTATAATATATGCCGTAGCTCAGGCTACTCTCTTACACACGCTGAGATGTGAATTTATTTATAATTTAATTTTTATTTTATTTTCATCAAGTTTCTGTATCTTTTAGTTCTTATTTTTTATTTTATCTCGTGTTACATTTGCTTTATGTGTTTGGCTTAGTGATTTTGAGTTGTGTTTTGGTTTTTCTACTTTTGAACTTTCTGAAATCAAAAAGGACTTTTTTGAAAGTTGAGTGGCTATTTTGCAAAGTGAAAACAAACTATAAACTACACGGTACACCATGTTCTCCATACAGTGGAAATTGGACCACACGGCTCCCTATTTATTTTTCAATTAATCTATTTAATTTTATCTTTTGTTATAATTTCGTCATACTGTTTTACATTGTTTTTCTCACATTATTTTTTCGTTTTGTTTTATTATTTTTTAGTAGTCCTAATATCGTTTCTTCGATTTTGTAAATACTCCGGTCATTCAAAACTTACGCAATACTTGATTTTCTACTCAAACAATTTTTCTTTAAAGTATGTTTCAGGTGTTCTCAGTATTGACGGGACTCTGGATCTTGGTCCATGATGTTTTTCTTCTTGCATTTTTCAATATCTCATGCATAAAGTTTATAAACTTTCAATCTAAATTTAAACTTCATGTATTAAAGTCCATGGCACTTTTATTAAACCATCCTACATTGAAAGTTTATAAGCTATTATTGAAATATGTATCTATAATTGTTTGTGTTGATCAATATTTTTTAATTTGTTTCAGATTTTTCATAATATTCCAGGCACCCTCCACAAATAATAATTGTCTTCTTCTGAACTGTTTTCATTACAGTATCAAATTAATGTTAATGTGTCATAAATTTTTTTTGTTCCAGATTTTCCGTGACATTATTCGAGATAATTTTCTTCAAATTTGTTATTTCTATTAATTTAATCTCTTGAATATGTTTGTTTTCTAGTGTTTACATGTATTGAATGTTTTCAGGGATTGTGAATTTTGGTTGACTATTTTTTCACTGTTTTGTTGATTATTGTGTCATTAATTTCTTTTCAGGTTTATTATGTTTTTTTCAGGTACTCTACTCTTCAAGACTTTTCAACTTGACATTGACCGTTTTTCCACTGTTCACTTGAATGTTGTGTAATTGTGTGTCTTTAATCATATTATTTATTGTTGATCAATATTTTTTTAATTTGTTTCAGATTTTCCATAATATTCCAGGCACCCTCCACAAATAATAATAGTCTTTTTTGAACTGTTTTCATTACAGTATCAAATTAATGTTGATGTATCATAAATTTTTTTGTTCCAGATTTTCCGTGACATTATTCGAGATAATTTTATTCAAATTTGTTATTTCTATTAATTTAATCTCTTGAATCTTAGTTTGTTTTTCTACAGTGTTTACATGTATTGAATGTTTTCAGGGCTTTTGAATTTTGGTTGACAACTTTTTCACTGTTTTGTTGATTATTGTGTCATTATTTTCTTTTCAGGTTTATTATGTATTTTTTCAGGTACTCTACTCTTCAAGACTTTTCAACTTGACATTGACCGTTTTTCCACTGTTCACTTGAATGTTGTGTAATTGTGTGTCTTTAATCATATTATTTATTGCAGATATTACATTATTGAGAATTATTCCACTGTTTACCCGAATTTAGTATAATTTTGTGTCGTTAAATTTCTTGTTTTATTGCAGAGATTATCATTCCCAATAATTCCACTCTTTAGTCGAATGTTGTATAATTGTTTGCAATTAATTTTTTTCATTTCAGATAGTTAATCGTATTTTTCAGGTACTCTTCTAAAATTTATTATTTCTTACAGTGTCTATGTCACACCTATGGCGATGAAGTAAAGTTCTTAATCAGATCAAGAAATTTATTCGATCAGACTCAGACTTGTGTCACGTCTCATGAATTAATTATTTTCCAGGTTGTTGATGATGTTTGAATTTTTAGTAATAGTTTCTGCTCAGCTAGCATGGAACTACTTAGTTGTGCATGATCGTTTTATTTTGTGCTTGTTCAGGTATTGTATAGCATGGTTTGTTTAATGATTAATTAACTAGTAGTAGAATGGTTTTTGTGTTCAGTAGAGCGTGGCTTGTTCTAGGCTAGTTTCTTAGTTATTTTATTGTTTTTATTAATGCTTGGCTTGTATTAAATCTATTTTCTTGGCATGTTTTATGCTTGATTACCTAGTAGTAGAATTTTTTTTTGTGTGTTTAGTAGAGCATGGCTTGTTTCATGTTAGTCTAGTTTCTTAGTTATTTATTTGAATATTGTATAGTATTGTATCATGTAAAGTATGCATTGGGTATTAACATTTTCTCTAAATTATAAAACGTTCAAAATTTAATTGTAACTGGTTTCAAAAATTAAAGTCATTTTTAGATTTTTTGCAATTTTTCATCAGAATTTTCGAAATAATTTTCTGTGGGTAGCCTTTCAGGAATCGCCTTCCTTTACAGTCAAAAGAAAATTGTCATTATCTCCTAAAAATAATGATTGTGATTAATTTCACTGTAAGTAAAAATCTAGTATCCCTTTGTCTGATTATTTTAAACATTAAGTTGTCTCAAAACTGTCTCATTTGCTAAAATTTAAAATTTCATATACATTATTAGATCATAAAAAGAAATTGACTGAATTTTTAGATAAAGTTTCTGCATTATTCTTTTATAAAATATGAATTAAATTTTTTCAATATGTAATTGAAGTTTAAAATATGTAAATGAAGAATTCTTTTACCTAGTTCTAACTTTCATAAAGCTTCTAAATTTTAATTGCATCCTCAATAGTGTATTTATTTAGTGAAATTAAGGTTAAATTTCAATACAATATAAATTCTGGAAAATTTAAATGTTTCCCAGAACTGTTCAACTTTTCACTAGCTAATTGAACTAATTCAATATTTTTCCAAAATTTAAATTTTAAAAATTGTTATTTGCAAACTTGATATATTATATTGTATTCATTTCTATCTTCTGTAGAGTCCAATCTTGTACCACATTCAATCTCATATTATATTGGAATTCAATTTCATCAGTTTTAACCAAAATTTTACTTTTTACTACCTCATTGAATGAATCCAGTACTTAAAAAAATGTATTTTAATTAACAAATCGCTATTCTTTCCCGTTGTATTTTTTTCTATCTTTTGTCTAGTTTAATCATGTATTATATTCAACTGTGTATTTTATTGAAATTCAATTTCATCAATTTTTCTCAAACCCCATACTTTTTATACTAAATTTCATATTTTTTATAAAATGAACTAATTGTTTCAAAATTTAATTTGATCAATTTTGTTTTCAAAATTTTAATTTCTATCATTTAATGGAATAAATGTAATACTGTTAATTATATTTCCGTTAACACACAGTTAAACCACGATTCAATGAATACTCCGATTTGACCTATTTATTTCAAGTCCCTTGAATAAGTACAAAACACTCTATGTACTGTAGTGTGTACATTATTGCAACCCTGTTTTCACGAATACCTTGATACAACAAATTTTTTCTCGGTCCTTTGAGCTACATTAAACCTGGGTGGTTCCACTGTATTATTGTTCTTTTCTATTTGATATTCTTTTATCTCTTGTCAAGTCCAACAATATTCAACACACTATTTCATATTGTAATATTTAAATTCAATTCGATCATTCATTTCCTTAAATTCTAAGTTATTTAATACTAGCTGATCAAAGAAACCGAATACTGTATTTTTAAATACCTCAATTACTTTTCCTTGTAATTTTTCTTTCTTTTGTCAAGTTTAATCAAACATTCAACTCTAAATTGTATAAAAAATTAATTTGATAATGATTTCTACTTTTCATTGCAATGAAATAAATCCAATACTGTTTTAAATATTTTAATTAACAAAATATTCTTTTTTCTATTGTATTTATTGTATTTACTATATTGTATTTATTATTGTATTTCGTACCATCTTCTGTCTAGTCACCATGTGAATTTCATTGAACTCTACTATTCTATTAAAATTTAATTTGATAATTTTCCAGAATTCCTTTTTTCACAGACAATGGAAAAGAATGAATATAATGAAATAAATCCAATACTGTTTTAAATATTTCAATTAACGAAATATTCTTTCTTTCTATTGTATTTTGTTCTATACTTTGTTTAGTTTCACCATGTATATTACGTTGAACTCTATATCGCATCAAAATTAAATTTGATTATTTTTCCAGAATTGACCTTTTTATTTTTAATAAAATAAATCCCATATTCCTTTGATTATTTCAATTGGCAAAATACCGATATTCTTCTTTTCCATTGTCTGTCGTTCTATATTTTGTCAAGTACCTATAGGTATATGATTATGTACTGTATAACATTCAAGTCTACATTGTAATAAAACTACTTCTTTTTACAAATTGTACTTTTTATCCTAGCTGATTGAATGAATCCAATATTGTTTTTTTGTAATAGGCCTATACTTTTCCACTGTAATTTTTTATGAGAAATATTTTGTAAAACAATCCATTTCTTTATGTAATTAAAATTGAAGATGAATTGATCATTTGAGCTGGGAAGTCATGTATTTAGGATTCATAATCCACTCAATCCAAAGTCTATAATATTAATTTTTTTTTCAATGAGCTACACTTGATCTCTAATGAAATTATTTTATTGTTGTTAAATTACTTAGCAAAATTAGAGTCCAAAATTTATGTGTAAAAATGTTAACTTTGATCTGCCAATCCATTCTATTTGATCAGTCATGATTTCAGGACTTGAGTTTACCATGAAGTTTCGAATCCTCTAAAGCTCAGATAAGTTTCTCTTGATAACTATTCTCCTTCTTGATAATTTTTGGAAACTATTTAATAAAAGTCTGGTAATTGGTGCTATGTTTTGAACATAGATATAGTAAAATTATTGAAATTACTTTTGTGCAAGTAAGCTTGATTGGTTTTTTTTCAATTCACCCATTTAGAAGTTCTGGTTTGAAGACTTCAGTTCTATCATTATTCTTTCAGACTGCAACCTATATTCTGTTTTAATTTATTCGATTTTTTTGTTAATAAACTCAGCAACAAGTCAGCGTCATTCCCTTGGTTATATTGTGAACTTTTCCATTTTCGACACTTCTGTTCCTCTTGCTTGAGGCCCGATTCATAAAATTTAAAGACCTAAATGAAAACAAGAGAAAGGTAATGTTACACTCTTACATGTGAGTGTCTGTTATGTACCGTTTAACGAAATAATAAGTTCTGTTGTGTGTTCGTATCTTTCATATTTTTCTGTGACTTAGATTTTCATGAAATAGGTCCTGCGAGACCTAGCCCCAGTTTGGTCATTCTTATTCAAGCGAGACTCTAAACAATCAGTGCACCAGCACTACCGTTATATTTATTTCATAGCACCTCACAGCACTGTTATATGTCAATGGTCCACAGCTGCTTTCATTTTCGGCTTTTTTCTGTGTTGGTTGATTGTTTTTTTTCAATCAAAAAAATCTATTTAGAAAGTTTCTGCACAGTAGGCCGTTTTATTGTTATTATTTTGTTATTTTCTATTGATTGTTTTATTAGTTGTTGATTAAATTACTTTCACTGTCTTCTAATATAAAAATATCTAATTTGGTTTGTAATTGCAGACCTAATGAGAATGAAGAGAAAAAGTATTATACTTTTCTGACCACTATTACTTTGCTTTCACTAAAGCAATAATAGCGGCGAAATATTGATAATGGTAACTAGGAATAACTAAAAAACCGATAACTCGACGTTAGTAAAATGACAAATGACTTCTTCAATACCTAGCCCTGAAGCTGCACAACGGTCTGTTAAGCTTGACTTCTATTTTACAATTCTTTTGTTCTAAAGATCCATTAAGGGCTTCTTATAACCCACCCATCAGGTGGATGATATGGTGTATCAGGGGTGAGTTCCCATGCAAAGTGCAATATAGGGACTAAAAAGGGATGGGACAGGCAGAAAGTTTGACCTGCATCATCTGGTATGGAGGAAGCAACGTCGATTAGAATCGCCACGCTCATAAATTACTAGCTGATGAGTAAGACTGGTGACCAGCTAGAGGTATAATAAAGTTGGCTTATTGACAGGAAAGTAGAGAAGGAGTGCAATCTCCAGCAAGTACTTGCTCTTCAACTAATACCCTCAGCAGCAGCACATTGACAGTGAAAGTAGAGAGAGAAAGTAACTTTCTGCAAGTACTGCAGCCTCTTCAGCTTACCCCTCACTTTCCCTGTCTATAGAGTACTTTCCACTCTCAGAGAAAGTAATCACTTTCTGGAAGTAAAATCAAACTCTGTTTCTACTTTGCCACCCAAGGACAGTAGCAGTTGAAAATAGTAGCATCAGAATTTTAATTTTATTAATTCCAAGATTTCATCTAATAAATTAAATTTCTTTCTTTCCAACATGTGTGTTCAGTAGAAATCTTTTAAAGCTATTATTAAAAGATGACACCAGTGATAAGAGGTAGATTCATTATTGAAAAAAACCAAATCACACCTTTGGTGAATAAACTTGAGTGATTCACCCCTTCTCACTGGTATCATTTTTAGGTATTTTTTTTCAACTATGTTAAATGTACTTTTTTTCATTATGGTATACATAATATATGTGCTTATGCTAATCAGGCCAAATAAAATCTCTCCTTCCCTATGGTAACCCCATTTAAGAGAAAATATAAATAGTTTCTTGGTTTTTTGTAAATAGTTAGTTATCCACAGAGTGTAACTTTGTAACATCAGTAGCTTTAAATATGATTTTAGTAGGGTTTACATGACTGTTCCAAAGTTATTGACAGTGAGGGTAACTTTGAGCATACAGTTCTTTTTCTTCCAATAACCAGAAGGAAATTATTACAACATAATCATTAAACATTTTATGCAAGTCTTCAAGGGCAACCCTGATTCAGTATAGTAGGTGAAGCACTTCAAAATAACATTTAATGTGGATTTGATTCAAAAATTAAAAAGTGTTCAAAAATTACCCGTTTGTACGATAAGTAAGAAAAGATACGGAAAAAAATTTATAATTCGGCAACTTTATTTATCAATACACAATATGATAATTTTCTGAATTCTATAAAATTTTAAAAGTCTTGAAACTTTAGTAAAAGAACTAATATTTTTAAAGAGGTTGATTTTAGAAATACGCGCCTAAAATTTGAAATTTACCAATGGGATGTTCAGCTGATGTCAGATTTGGCAAGTATGAAATAATTATTTTGAATAAATGTGAATATTCGAATCTATTCTAATTCAATATGATTTGAGAATAATATGGATTCTAGAGGTTGAAAAACATTTTATTTCAGAATATCGATAATTCTTTCTTTTCGGTGTCATCACAAAACTTCGTACCAGTCAACTTCGACGTCACTACTAATAATGTTAAGTTGAACCTGCTTTATCAGCCATTTGCAATTTGTATCATTCATTCGTCGTTCCTGTCGTTCTGTCGTCTGCCCGGCAACCGGCACGGCTTGTTGCCATGAGTTTGTGTGTGTTATAATTCGCGTTTAATTTCTACTTGAGTGAGTCTTTCATCGTATTCTCTACTAACAATATTAATAGTGATTGTGTTAAATTTCTAGTTAAATCTGAACGTCAAGTTTCAAGTCCGGTAATATAGTATCATAGTATTTGAGTGGTTAAATTATACTCAGTGGCTTTTCACATGGAGGTTAGTAGATTACTAGATTTTCGTAGATGTAGATTTTAGTAGATGTTCTAGATTCCAATTATCTACTTTATTTTTTATGCTTTCCTTTTTCATTTTCAAGTGTTCACTAGTCAAGTACATTTTAAAATTTGATTCCAATCTGTTGGAAACCCTAAAAATGTTATTAATGATTTTGGATTAAATAAATAACATATGAATGTAACTTATTCAGTAATCTGAATTAAGTTTCGATCGATTATTTCCTTACAACAATCACTTTAACATGCTTGCAAGTAAATATTTTAGTGTTTTAATTCACTTATTCCAATAAGTTAACCATCTCAAGAGAAAAGTCAAAATTCATAGAATATCTCACAGAGTGCCTCCAATTATTCTTAATCATTCGTTTGTTCGAAATACGCTCAGTCATCCCTTCATCCGATCTGGAGAATATATAGTCCTTAGCTTAATTCCTATCAAACTTCTTTCAAATTGGATCAATCTTCTTGTAATCTCAACTTAATTTCTTTATACGGGTACTGTTATAACTCACAGGTCTTTTGACCCATTTACGAAAAAAATGTAGTGGCATAGCAAAACCATTCAAGCAGACTAAATCACCAGCGAAATATTGCATGTAATGAAAATTTATGAATGAATTCTGCATTATTGTTATTAAATTACAAATAATCACTGCCTGATAATTTTTCTCCTCTAATCCTGATCTTAGCTTATTCGTAGCTTATTTTGTTGAACATTTTCATTTCCCAATAGTTTTTATCTTTATTCAACTTGTTTATTTTTTCATTCAACAGGGCTCAATTCATCTTTCATCAAAAGAGACATATGGAAAGACGAGAATCTAAGGAATGAAAAATGATGCCAAGCATACTGAATCCCATGGATATATGGGTGAGCTGTATCAGACTTTTTGAAGCAAATTAGTGGTGTTGTGTTTCACTAGGGTTATGGGGGGAACTGTAGGGTATTGTTTGGTAGTTGCCAGCTGATTACACTTGTCTGTCCGTGAATTAAGAACACCGAATCATAGCGCTTTGGTCGAGAGTGCATTCTGGAATCATTGTGTCGTTGCGTGTTTTTAGTAGCAGTCTGGCATTGCTGTCGCATCGCTCCCCTCCCCATCCATAATGATGGCGTGGTACTGTTCATTGCGGACTTTCAGGAGGTGTAAGGAGGCTGGTAATTTCAAATAGGGGTGTGCTGTCAGGGTCCCTTGTTAGGATTCTCTCACTATGTCTCACTCTTGCATGAACTGTGTGACGCCATAAATTTGATTCCAATCTGTTGAAACTAAACATTGTTACATGATTTTGGATTAAATAAAATTTGTATCTAGCAATTCAAAATATTTGATCGACTATTTTACAACAATCACTAACATGCTTATTTTAATTCACTTATTCTAATAGTCAAATTCATAGAATATCTCACAGAGTGCCTCCAATTATTTCAATCATTCGTTTGTTCGAAAATACGCTCAGTCATCCTCATCCGATCTGAGAATATAGTCCTTAAATAATTTATATCAAATTCATCAATCTCTTCTAATCTCAACTTAATTTCTTATACGGTACCGTTATACACCATAGGTCTTTGACCTATTTAAGAAAATGTGGTGGCAGTAAACTATTCATGTAGACCATAAATCACCAACAAAACTTGGATTGAAAATTCATGAATGACATATTTCTACTATTGTTATTAAATTACAATAATCACTGCCTGATAACTTTTCTCCTCTACACTTGATTTAGGCTTGTTTCGGTATTATTTTGTTTAACATTTTCATTTCCAATAGGGTTTTATCTTTATTCAACTTGTTTATTTTTCATTCAACAGGGCTCAATTCATCTCATCAAAAGAGCACATATGGAAAGACGTGAGGAACTCTTCTATGAATGAAAATGATGTCAAGCATACTAAATCGCATGGATATATGGGTGAGCTGTACTAGACTTTTGAAGTGTTAGGCAGTTGTGTTTCACTAGGGTTATGGGGGGAACTGTAGGGTCTTATTTGCAGTTGCCAGTTGATTATTACACCCTGTCTGTCCAGAATTGTACCACCGAACTCATAGCGCTTTGGTCGAGAGTGCATCTGGAATCATTAAAGTCAAGTTGCGCGTATTTAGCAGCTTGGCATTGCTGTCGCACGTTCTCCCATCCATAATGATGGCGTGGTACTGTTCATTGCGACTTTCAGGAGGTGGTATGAGGCTGGTAATTTCAAATAGGGTGTGCTGTCAGGTCCCTGTTAGGATTCTCTACCATGCTCAATTTTCATGAACTGTGACGCTACTGTGTTTGAGAGATGCCGGCCACGTGAAATCGTGGAGTAATGGCCTTGTCCTCCGACATATGTTGAATACAGTTGTTGGCTCAGTCATGTTGGTGAATGTAGTAAGAGAAATTGGGGTTCAATACTACAACAATAATTGTAGTAATATTATTGATATTGAATTTTGATATATTATTTTAAAACATGATAAAATTGAAATCAATAAGATACATCCTACACATGCTTGGGTGTGCAGTAGTTTAGGTAAATTCTCTCACACACGCTGAGAAGTGCATGTATTGATGAGTTTTATATACGTAGTTCAAAGCATATATAATTTAAATCAATAAGACACATCCAACACATGCTGGGTGTGCAGCTTAGGGCATTTCTCTCACACGCTGAGAAGTGCATATATTGATGATTTATATACGTAGTTCAAAGCATAAATATAATTGAAATTAATAAGACACATCCAACACATGCTTGCGTAGGCAGTAGCTTAGGCATTCTCACACACACGCTGAGAAGTGCATTTATTTATAAGAATTTGTTATTTTATTTTGTATGTATTTATTTAAATTGATAAGACATTATCCTACAGTCTACACACACTAGGATGTGCTGTGGGTCAGAGCTACTCTTCACACACGCTGAGAAGTGCATTTAGTTATAAGAATAGATAAGTTTTAGTACATAAATATTTATTTAATTGACTAGCTACTATCTTACACATGCTAGTAGCTTAATCTGGTGACCCTTGTGTAGCCTAGTGGCGTCTCACCAGGTCTGCTATGGCTGCACCAGTCAGGGGTTCTGATTTTTTGTTTCATCTGGCATTTTTTCACATATCATTGTTCACCCTCTTCACCCTCGCCCAAGTGATGCAGTATCATCCGCAGAAAAAGAATTGATTTTTAGTACTTTCTCACATACGTTGAGAAGTGCACATGGTCCTACTCATAATTCACATTTTTTCATCACTCTATTAATTTTTCGTTTATTCTATTTTATTTTGCTTTGTATTTTCTTTTTCTTTTTTTTGCTTATTTCTTATTTACTGTATGCATTTTATTTTGGTTTTATTTCTTTATCTTTAGTATATAGTTTCTTTAATTTGTAAATTCAATCTGTTTTCAATAAGGTTTGTGACGCTAATGTAAGCCTCTATTTGTTGTAAGTTTGTATGCATGCATTTTATTATTTTCAGAACAAATGTATTTAAATTGATGAAACATTATCCTACACACGCTAGTATATGCAGTAGCTCAGGCTACTCTCTTACACACGCTGAGATGTGAATTTATGTAAAATTTAATTTTTATTTTATTTTATTTTCATCAAGTTTCTGTATCTTTTAGTTCTTATTTTTTATTTTATCTCGTGTTACATTTGCTTGTATGTGTTTGGCTTAGTGATTTTGAGTTGTGTTTTGGTTTTCTACTTGAACTTTCTGGAAATCAAAAGGACTTTGAAAGTTGAGTGGCTATTTTGCAAAGTGAAAACAAACTATAAACTACACGGTACACCATGTTCTCCATCAAGTGAAAATTGGACCACACAAAGTGCACATAGTCCTACTCATAATTAATTTTTTTTTCACTCTATTAATTTTTCGTTTATTCTATTTTATTTTGCTTTGTATTTTCTTTTTATTTCTTGCCTTATAAACTTACTGTATGCATTTTTATTTTGTTTTATTTCTTTATCTTTTAGTATATAGTTTCTTTAATTTGTAAATTCAATCTGTTTTTCAATAAGGTTTGTGACGCTAGCTGTAAGCCCTCTATTTGTTGTAAGTTTGTATGCATGCATTTATTATTTTCAGAACAAATGTATTTAAATTGATGGAACATTATCCTACACACGCTAGTATAATATATGCCGTAGCTCAGGCTACTCTCTTACACACGCTGAGATGTAAATTTATTTATAATTTAATTTTTATTTTATTTTCATCAAGTTTCTGTATCTTTTAGTTCTTATTTTTTATTTTATCTCGTGTTACATTTGCTTTATGTGTTTGGCTTAGTGATTTTGAGTTGTGTTTTGGTTTTTCTACTTTTGAACTTTCTGAAATCAAAAAGGACTTTTTTGAAAGTTTAGTGGCTATTTTGCAAAGTGAAAACAAACTATAAACTACACGGTACACCATGTTCTCCATCAAGTGGAAATTGGACCACACGGCTCCCTATTTATTTTTCAATTAATCTATTTAATTTTATCTTTTGTTATAATTTCTTTATACTGTTTTATATTGTATTTCTCACATTATTTTTTCGTTTTGTTTTATTATTTTTTAGTAGTCCTAATATCGTTTCTTCGATTTTGTAAATACTCCGGTCATTCAAAACTTACACAATACTTGATTTTCTACTCAAACAATTTTTCTTTAAAGTATGTTTCAGGTGTTCTCAGTATTGACGGGACTCTGGATCTTGGTCCATGATGTTTTTCTTCTTGCATTTTTCAATATCTCATGCATAAAGTTTATAAACTTTCAATCTAAATTTAAACTTCATGTATTAAAGTCCATGGCACTTTTATTAAACCATCCTACATTGAAAGTTTATAAGCTATTATTGAAATATGTATCTATAATTGTTTGTGTTGATCAATATTTTTTAATTTGTTTCAGATTTTTCATAATATTCCAGGCACCCTTCACAAATAATAATTGTCTTCTGCTGAACTGTTTTCATTACAGTACCAAATTAATGTTAATGTGTCATACATTTTTTTGTTCCAGATTTTCCGTGACATTATTCGAGATAATTTTCTTCAAATTTGTTATTTCTACTAATTTAATCTCTTGAATTTGTTTGTTTTTCTAGTGTTTACATGTATTGAATGTTTTCAGGGCTTGTGAATTTTGGTTGACAATTTTTTCACTGTTTTGTCGATTATTGTGTCATTAATTTCTTTTCAGGTTTATTATGTTTTTTTCAGGTACTCTACTCTTCAAGACTTTTCAACTTGACATTGACCGTTTTTCCACTGTTCACTTGAATGTTGTGTAATTGTGTGTCTTTAATCATATTATTTATTGTTGATCAATATTTTTTTAATTTGTTTCAGATTTTCCATAATATTCCAGGCACCCTCCACAAATAATAATAGTCTTTTTTGAACTGTTTTCATTACAGTATCAAATTAATGTTAATGTGTCATAAATTTTTTTTGTTCCAGATTTTCCGTGACATTATTCGAGATAATTTTATTCAAATTTGTTATTTCTATTAATTTAATCTCTTGAATCTTAGTTTGTTTTTCTACAGTGTTTACATGTATTGAATGTTTTCAGGGCTTTTGAATTTTGGTGGACAATTTTTTCACTGTTTTGTTGATTATTGTGTCATTAATTTCTTTTCAGGTTTATTATGTTTTTTTTCAGGTACTCTACTCTTCAAGACTTTTCAACTTGACATTGACCGTTTTTCCACTGTTCACTTGAATGTTGTGTAATTGTGTGTCTTTAATCATATTATTTATTGCAGATATTACATTATTGAGAATTATTCCACTGTTTACCCGAATTTAGTCTAATTTTGTGTCGTTAAATTTCTTGTTTATTGCAGAGATTATCATTCCCAATAATTCCACTCTTTAGTCGAATGTTGTATAATTGTTTGCAATTAATTTTTTTTTCATTTCAGATAGTTAATCGTATTTTTCAGGTACTCTTCTAAAATTTATTATTTCTTACAGTGTCTATGTCACACCTATGGCGATGAAGTAAAGTTCTTAATCAGATCAAGAAATTTATTCGATCAGACTCAGACTTGTGTCTTATCTCATGAATTAATTATTTTCCAGGTTGTTGATGATGTTTAGAATTTTTAGTAATAGTTTCTGCTCAGCTAGCATGGAACTACTTAGTTGTGCATGATCGTTTTGTTTTGTGCTTGTTCAAGTATTGTATAGCATGGTTTGTTTAATGATTAATTACCTAGTAGTAGAATGGTTTTTGTGTTCAGTAGAGCGTGGCTTGTTCTAGGCTAGTTTCTTAGTTATTTTATTGTTTTTATTAATGCTTGGCTTGTATTAAATTTATTTTCTTGGCATGTTTAATGCTTGATTACCTAGTAGTAGAATTTTTTTGTGTGTTTAGTAGAGCATGGCTTGTTTCATGTTAGTCTAGTTTCTTAGTTATTTATTTGAATATTGTATAGTGTTGTATCATGTAAAGTATGCATTGAGTATTAACATTTTCTCTAAATTATAAAACGTTCAAAATTTAATTGTAACTGGTTTCAAAAATTAAAGTCATTTTTAGATTTTTTGCAATTTTTCATCAGAATTTTCGAAATAATTTTCTGTGGGTAGCCTTTCAGGAATCGCCTTCCTTTACAGTCAAAAGAAAGTTGTCATTATCTCACTTCGAAATAATGATTGTAATTAATTTCACTCTAAGTAAAAAATCTAGTATCCCTTTGTCTGATTATTTTAAACAATAAGTTGTCTCAAAACTGTCTTATTTGCTAAATTTTAAAATTTCATATACATTATTAGATCTTCATAAGAAATTGACTGAATTTTTAGATAAAGTGTCTGCATTATTCTTTCATAAAATATGAATTAAATTTTTCAATATGTAATTGAAGTTTAAAATATGTAAATGAAGAATTCTTTATCTAGTTCTAACTTTCATAAAGCTTCCAAATTTTAATTGCATCCTCAATAGTGTATTTATTTAGTGAAATTTAGATTAAATTTCAATACAATATAAATTCTGGAAAATTTAAATGTTTCCCAGAACTGTTCAACTTTTCACTAGCTAATTGAACTAATTCAATATTTTTCCAAAATTTAAATTTTAAAAATTGTTATTTGCAAACTTGATATATTATATTGTATTCATTTCTATCTTCTGTAGAGTTCAATCTTGTACCACATTCAATCTCATATTATATTGGAATTCAATTTCATCAGTTTTAACCAAAATTTTACTTTTTACTACCTCATTGAATGAATCCAGTACTTAAAAAAATGTATTTTAATTAACAAATCGCTATTCTTTCCCGTTGTATTTTGTTCTATCTTTTGTCTAGTTTAATCATGTATTATATTCAACTGTGTATTTTATTGAAATTCAATTTCATCAATTTTTCTCAAAACCCATACTTTTTATACTAAATTTCATTTTTTTTATAAAATGAACTAATTGTTTCAAAATTTAATTTGATCAATTTTGTTTTCAAAATTTTAATTTCTATCATTTAATGGAATAAATGTAATACTGTTAATTATATTTCCGTTAACACACAGTGGAACCACGATTCAATGAATACTCCGATTTGACCTATTTATTTCAAGTCCCTTGAATAAGTACAAAACACTCTATGTACTGTAGTGTGTACATTATTGCAACCCTGTTTTCACGAATACCTTGATACAACGAATTTTTTCTCGGTCCCTTGAGCTACATTAAACCTGGGTGGTTCCACTGTATTATTGTTCTTTTCTATTTGATATTCTTTTATCTCTTGTCAAGTTCAACAATATTTAACACACTATTTCATATCGTAATATTTAAATTGAATTCCATCATTTATTTTCTTCAATTCTAAATTATTAATTAATACTAGCTGATCAAAGGAACCCAATACTGTATTTTTAAATACCTCAATTACTTTTCCTTGTAATTTTTCTTTCTTTTGTCAAGTTTAATCAAACATTCAACTCTAAATTGTATGAAAAATTAATTTGATAATGATTTCTACTTTTCATTGCAATGAAATAAATCCAATACTGTCTTAAATATTTTAATTGACAAAATATTCTTTTTTTCTATTGTATTTCGTACAATCTTCTGTCTAGTCACCATGTGAATTTCATTAAACTCTACTATTGTATTTAAATTCAATTTGATAATTTTCAGAATTTTTTACAGACAATGGAAAAGAATGAATGTAATGAAATAAATGCAATACTGTTTTAAATATTTCAATTTAAAATATTATTTCCTCTATTTTATTTTGTTTCATACTTTGTCTAGTTCCACCATGTATATTATATTGAACTCTATATCGCATTAGAATTAAATTTGATAATTTTTCCAGAATTGACCTTTTTATTTTTAATAAAATAAATCCCATATTCCTTTAATTATTTCAATTATTAAAATACCGATATTCTTCTTTTCCATTGTCTGTCCTTCTATATTTTGTCAAGTACCTATTAATAATCATGTACTGTGTAACATTCAAGTCTACATTGTAATAAAACTACTTCTTTTTACAAATTGTACTTTTTATCCTAGCTGATTGAATGAATCCAATATTGTTTTTTTGTAATAGGCCTATACTTTTCCACTGTAATTTTTTATGAGAAATATTTTGTAAAACAATTCATTTCTTTATGTAATTAAAATTGAAGATGAATTGATCATTTGAGCTGGGAAGTCATGTATTTAGGTTTCATAATCCACTCAATCCAAAGTTTATAATATTAATTTTTTTGTCAATGAGCTACACTTGATCTCTAATGAAATTATTTTATTGTTGTTAAATTACTTAGCAAAATTAGAGTCCAAAATTTATGTAAAGTTAACTTTGATCTGCCAATCCATTCTATTTGAGTTTGATTTCAACCATTTTCGAATCCTAGCCTAGTAAGTTTCTCTTGAATTCTTCTCTTGATAATTTTTGAAACTATTTTATCAAAAGTCTGATTGTTATGTTTTTGAACATAGATATAGTAAAATTATTGAAATTATTTGTGCGTAAGCTTTGCTCTTTTTTCCCCATTTACAGTTCTGTTTTGTAAGACTTCTCAGCTCCCATATTATTTCAAACTTACCTATGTTTGTTTTAATTTATTCCTTGATTTTTTGTTAATAAACTCAGCAATATTCCATTCCTGGTTATATTTGAACTTTTCCATTGACACTTCATTCTCTTGCTTTGAGGCCTGATTCATAAAAATTTAGAAGACTTGTAAAACAAGAAAAAGGTGGTCATACACTTTACATGAGTGCTATTCATGTACTGTGAACGAAATATAAGTTCTGTTGTGTGTTCGCATTCTTCATATTTTTCAGGACTTCTAGATTTTCATGAAATAGGTCCCTATGAGATACATTTCATTTTATTCATGACAACTCAAAAAACGTTACCTACCAAGTTATATTTGGTAAGGTATAATTTCAGCACTGCTATATGTATATCCACAGCCAAGCTACTTCGGCTTTTCTGTGTTGGTTGATTGTTTTTTTCAATCAAAACAATCTATTTAGAAGTTTCTGTCAGTAGGCCGTTTTATTAAGTTATTATTTTGTTAGTTTTCTATTACTGTTTTATTAGTTGTTGTTAAATTACTTTCCTGTTCTATTGGTAAAAACATTTGCACTTGTTTGCAATTGCAGACCTAATGAGAAAAGAGAAAAGTATATTATACTTTCTGCCACTATTACTTTGGTTTACCAAAATAATAAAATATTGATAATGGTGTAACAACTAAAACCGATAACTCGATGTTAGTAAATGACAAAATGACTCTTCAATACCTAGCCCCAGTTGCACAACGGTCTGTTAAGCTTGATCTCTATTTTACAATTTTTGTTCTAAAGATCCATTAAGGCTTCTGAGTAATCGGAGATCAACTTTAATCCTCCTTTGTGCAACCGGCCACTAGTCTTTCAATTCAAACAACTTTTCCACTCAACTAATTAACTTAGAAAGTTAACTCAATTAAAGTAGAAAGGAAGCAAATACGAAAAAGAGGAAAGAAGAATGATGAAAGGAGAAATACAGTAGTACCAAAAGGTGAGGATGAAGAGGGAGGTGAAAGAGGGGAGGAGGTTGATGAGGTGGAGGCAAAACTACTGTTGATTTATAGAGCAGTCTCGAGCGGCGAGATAAAACCGGGAAATCTAGAAAACAGATTGCTGTCATTAGTTGGCCAGAATTAAAATGAGTGGCAGGACACGTTTGGGGCGATTAGCTGAGCCCTGATTGTGGCTGGGGGAGGGGGAGGACTACCCATCAGGTGGATGATATAGGGAATAGGAGGGATCAGGGGGGAGGGGTTCCCATGCAGCGTGATATAGGGACTAGAAGGGATGGGACAGGCAATAACTTTGACCTGCATCATCTGGTACGGAAGAAGCCCACGTCGATTAGAATCGCCACGCTGGCAAATTACCAGCTGATGAGTAAGACTGGTGACCAGCTAGAGGTATAATAAAGCGGCTTATTGACAGGGAAAGTAGAGAAGGAAAGTAACTTCCAGCAAGTACTTGCCTCTTCAACTTACCCCTAAAGGCGCTTATTGACAGGGAAAGTAGAGAGAGAAAGTAACTTCCAGCAAGTACTTGCCTCTTCAACTTACCCCTTACTTTCCCTGTCTATAGGGGTACTTTCCACTTCAGAGAAAGTAATCACTTTCTGGAAGTAAAATCAAACTTGTTTTTACTTGCCACTCCAAGGACAGTAGCAGTTGAAAATAGTGGATCAGAATTTTAATTTTATTAATTCCAAGATTTCATCTAATAAATTAAATTCTTTTCAACATGTGTGTTCAGTAGAAAAAATTTTCAAAGCATTAAGTAAAGATGACACCAGTGATAAGAGGTGGATTTATTATTGAAAAAACCAAATCATTAATTTTGGTAATAAACTTGAGTGATTCACCTCTTCTCACTGGTATTATTTTTAGGTATTTTTTTCACTATGTTAAAAATGTACTTTTTTCATTATGGTATATATAATATACTGTATATGTGCTTATGCTAATCAGGCCAAATAAAATTCTTTCATTATGGTAAATTTAAGAGAAAATAGAAATGTTTTTAAATGTTTCTTGGCTTTTTTGTAACAGTTACCCCATCCATAGAGTGTAACTTTGTAACATCAGTAGCTTTACATAGATTTTAGTAGGGTTTACATGACTGTTCAAAGTTAGCCGACAGTGAGGGTAACTTTGAACATACAGTTCCTTTTTTTCAATAACCAGAAGGAAATTATTAATAATCATTAAAAATTTTGCAAGTCTTCAAGGGTGCCCCTGATTCAGTATAGTAGCTGAAGCACTAAAAATAACATTTAATGTGGATTTGATAAAAAATTAAAAAAAGTGTTCAAAGTTACCCGTTTGTACGATAAGTAAGAAAAGATACGGAACAAAATTATAATCGGCACTTTATTTATCAATACAATATGATAATTCTCGAATTCTATGAAATTTTAAAAGTCTTGAAACTTGAGTAAAGAAATCCAATATTAATATTTAGAGCGGTAGATTTTAGAAATACGCGCCTAAAATTTGAAATTACCAATGGATGTTCAGCTGATGTCAGATTTGGCAAGTGTGAGTTAATTATTTTGAATAAATGTGAATATCGAATCTATTCTAATTAATATGATTTGAAATAATAATATGGATTCTAGAGGTTGAAAAACATTTTATTTCAGAATATCGATAATTTTCTTTCGTGTCATCACAAAAACTTCGTACCAGTCACTGACGTCACTAATAATGTTGTTGAACCTGCTTTATCAGCCATTTGCAATTTGCATTCATTCGTCGTTCTGTCGTCTGCCCGGCAACCGGCACGATGAGAGTTTGTGTGTTATAATTCGCGTTTAGTTTCAACTTTCGAATGTATTCTACTAAATTTAATAGTGATTGGTGTTTAATTTCTAGTTAAATCTGAACGTCAAGTTTCAAGTCCGGTATTATAGTATTTGAGTGGTGAAATTATACTCAGTGGCTTTTCACATGGAGGTTAGTAGGCCTATTATAATGTTCTAGAATCAAATTATTTACTTTATTTTTCATGCTTTCCTTCTTTATTTTCAAGTGTTCACTAGTCAAGTACATTTTAAAATTTGATTCCAATCTGTTGAAACTAAACATTGTTATTAATGATTTTCGATTAAATAAATATGTATCTTGCAATTTAAATTAGTTAGATCGATTATTCCTTACGTAAATCACTTTAACATGCTTACTAGTAAAGTTTAGTGTTTTAATTCACTTATTCCAATAAGTTTACCGTCTCAAGAAAAAAGTCAACTTTCATAGAATATCTCACAGAGTGCCTCTAATTATTTCAATCATTCGTTTGTTCGAAATACGCTCAGTCATCCTCATCCGATCTGAGAATATAGTCCTTAGCTTAATTTATCAAACTTTCCAAATTCATCAATCTCTTGTAATCTCAACTTAATTTCTTATACGGTACCGTTATAATTCATAGGTCTTTGACCTATTTACGAAAAAATGTAGTGGCATAGTAAAACTATTCAAGTAGACTAAATCACCAGCGAAATAATGTTTGTACGCATTGAAAATTTATGAATGAATTCTACTATTGTTATTAAATTACAATAATCACTGCCTGATAATTTTCCTCCTCTAATCCTGATCTAGGCTTATTCGTATTATTATTTTGTTTAACATTTTCATTTCCCAATAGTTTTTATCTTTATTCAACTTGTTTATTTTTTCATTCAACAGGGCTCAATTCATCTCATCAAAAGAGACATATGGAAAGACGTGAGGAACTCTTCTATGAATGAAAATGATGTCAAGCATACTGAATCGCATGGATATATGGGTGAGCTGTATCAGACTTTTTTGAAGCAAATTAGGCAGTTGTGTCCCACTAGGGGTTATGGGGGGAACTATAGGGTCTTATTTGCAGTTGCCAGTTGATTATTACACTCCTGTCTGTCCGTGAATTGTACCACCGAATCATAGCGGCTTTGGTCGAGAGTGCATTCTGGAATCATTAAAGTCAAGTTGCGCGTTTTTAGCAGCTCTGGCATTGCCGTCGCACGTTCTCCCCATCCATAATGATGGCGTGGTACTGTTCATTGCGACTTTCAGGAGGTGGTATGAGGCTGGTAATTTCAAATAGGGGTGTGCTGTCAGGGTCCCTGTTAGGATTCTCTTACCATGTTCACCTTGCATGAACTGTGTGACACTACTGTGTTTGAGAGATGCCGGTTGCCACGTGAAAATCGTGGAGTAATGGCCTTGTCCTCCGACATATGTTGAATACAGTTGTTGGCTCAGTCATGTTGGTGAATGTAGTAAGAGAAATTGGGGTTCAATACTACAACAATAATTGTAGTATTATTATTGATATTGAATTTTGATATATTATTTTAAAACATAATATCATTGAAATCAATAAGATACATCCAACACATGCTTGGGTGTGCAATAGTTTAGGGCATTTCTCACACACGCTGAGAAGTGCATGTATTAATGAGTTTTTATATACGTAGTTCAAAGCATATATAATTGATATCAATAAGACACATCCAACACATGCTTGGGTGTGCTGTAGCTTAGGGCATTCTCTCACACACGCTGAGAAATGCATGTTATAATGAGTTTTTATATACGTAGTTCAAAGCATATATAATTGAAATCAATAAGACACATCCAACACATGCTTGGGTGTGCAGTAGCTTAGGGCATTCTCTCACACACGCTGAGAAATGCATTTATTTATAAGAATTTGTTATTTTTAGTTCATATGTATTTATTTAGATTGATAAGACACTATCCTACAGTGTACACACACTAGGATGTGCTGTAGGTTATAGAGCACTCTCACACACGCTGAGAAGTGCATTTAGTTATAAGAATATTGATAAGTTTAGTACATAAATATCTATTTAAATTGACTAGCTACTATCTTACACATGCTAGTAGCTTAATTCGGTGACCCGGTGTAGCCTAGTGGCCTGGGGTGTCTCACCTTCTGTCTGCTATAGCTGCACCGGTCAGGGTTCAATTTTTGTTTCATCTGGCATTTTTTCACATGTCATTGTTCACCTCTTCACCCTCGCCCAAGTGATGCAGTATCATCCGCAGAGAAAAAGAATTGATTTTTAGTACTTTCTCACATACGTTGAGAAGTGCGCATAGTCCTACTCATAATTCATTTTTTTCATCACTCTATTAATTTTTCGTTTATTCTATTTTATTTTGCTTTGTATTTTCTTTTTTTTTGCCTTATTTCCTTACTGTATGCATTTTTATTTTGGTTTTTATTTCTTTATATTTTAGTATATAGTTTCTTCAATTTGTAAATTCAATCTGTTTTCAATAATGTTTGTGGCGCTAGCTGTAGGCTAAGCCTCTATTTGTTGTAAGTTTGTATGCATGCACTTATTATTTCCAGAACAAATGTATTTAAATTGATGAAAGATTATCCTACACCCGCTAGTATATGTAGTAGCTCAGGCTACTGTTAAACACGCTGAGATGTGAATTTATTTATAATTTAATTTTTATTTTATTTTATTTTCATCAAGTTTCTGTATCTTTTAGTTCTTATTTTTTATTTTATATCGTGTTACATTTGCTTTATGTGTTTGGCTTAGTGGTTTTGAGTTGTGTTTTGGTTTTTCTACTTTTGAACTTTCTGAAATCAAAAAGGACTTTTTTGAAAGTTGAGTGGCTATTTTGCAAAGTGAAAACAAACTATAAACTACACGGTACACCATGTTCTCCATCAAGTGAAAATTGGACCACACGGCAAAAGTGCACATAGTCCTACTCATAATTAATTTTTTTTATCACCCTATTAATTTTTCGTTTATTCTATTTTATTTTGCTTTGTATTTTCTTTTTATTTCTTGCCTTATAAACTTACTGTATGCATTTTTTTTTTGGTTTTTATTTCTTTATCTTTTAGTATATAGTTTCTTTGATTTGTAAATTCAATCTGTTTTCAATAAGGTTTGTGACGCTAGCTGTAAGCCTCTATTTGTTGTAAGTTTGTATTTCCTTACTGTATGCCTTTTTATTTTGGTTTTTATTTCTTTATCTTTTAGTATATAGTTTCTTTAATTTGTAAATTCAATCTGTTTCCAATAAGATTTGTGACGCTAGATGTAAGCCTCTATTTGTTGTAAGTTTGTATTTCCTTACTGTATGCCTTTTTATTTTGGTTTTTATTTCTTTATCTTTTAGTATATAGTTTCTTTAATTTGTAAATTCAATCTGTTTTCAATAAGGTTTGTGACGCTAGCTGTAAGCCTCTATTTGTTGTAAGTTTGTATGCATGCATTTTATTATTTTCAGAACAAATGTATTTAAATTGATGAAACATTATCCTACACACGCTAGTATATGCAGTAGCTCAGGCTACTCTCTTACACACACTGAGATGTGAATTTATTTATAATTCAATTTTTATTTTATTTTCATCAAGTTTCTGTATCTTTTAGTTCTTATTTTTTATTTTATCTCGTGTTACATTTGCTTTATGTGTTTGGCTTAGTGATTTTGAGTTGTGTTTTGGTTTTTCTACTTTTGAACTTTCTGAAATCAAAAAGGACTTTTTTGAAAGTTGAGTGGCTATTTTGCAAAGTGAAAACAAACTATAAACTACACGGTACACCATGTTCTCCATCAAGTGGAAATTGGACCACACGGCTCCCTATTTCTTTCTCAGTTATTCTATTTTATTTTATCTTTTGTTATAATTTCTTTATACAGTTTTATATTGTATTTTAAACATTATTTTTTCTTTTTGTTTTATTATTTTTTAGTAGTCCTGTATCGTTTCTTTAATTTTGTAAATACTCCGGTCATTCAAAACTTTTACAATACTTGATTTTCTACTCAAACAATTTTTCTTTAAAGTATGTTTCAGGTGTTCTCAGTATTGACGGGACTCTGGATCTTGGTCCATGATGTTTTTCTTCTTGCATTTTTGAATATCTCATGCATAAAGTTTATAAACTTTCAATCTAAATTTAAACTTCATGTATTAAAGTCCATGGCACTTTTATTAAACCATCCTACATTGAAAGTTTATAAGCTATTATTGAAATATGTATCTATAATTGTTTGTGTTGATCAATATTTTTTAATTTGTTTCAGATTTTTCATAATATTCCAGGCACCCTCCACAAATAATAATTGTCTTCTTCTGAACTGTTTTCATTACAGTATCAAATTAATGTTAATGTGTCATAATTTTTTTTTTCCAGATTTCCCGTGACATTATTCGAGATAATTTTCTTCAAATTTGTTATTTCTATTAATTTAATCTCTTGAATATGTTTGTTTTCTAGTGTTTACATGTATTGAATGTTTTCAGGGATTGTGAATTTTGGTTGACTATTTTTTCACTGTTTTGTTGATTATTGTGTCATTAATTTCTTTTCAGGTTTATTATGTTTTTTTCAGGTACTCTACTCTTCAAGACTTTTCAACTTGACATTGACCGTTTTTCCACTGTTCACTTGAATGTTGTGTAATTGTGTGTCTTTAATCATATTATTTATTGTTGATCAATATTTTTTTAATTTGTTTCAGATTTTCCATAATATTCCAGGCACCCTCCACAAATAATAATAGTCTTTTTTGAACTGTTTTCATTACAGTATCAAATTAATGTTAATGTGTCATAAATTTTTTTTGTTCCAGATTTTCCGTGACATTATTCGAGATAATTTTATTCAAATTTGTTATTTCTATTAATTTAATCTCTTGAATCTTAGTTTGTTTTTCTACAGTGTTTACATGTATTGAATGTTTTCAGGGCTTTTGAATTTTGGTTGACAATTTTTTCACTGTTTTGTTGATTATTGTGTCATTAATTTCTTTTCAGGTTTATTATGTTTTTTTTTCAGGTACTCTACTCTTCAAGACTTTTCAACTTGACATTGACCGTTTTTCCACTGTTCACTTGAATGTTGTGTAATTGTGTGTCTTTAATCATATTATTTATTGCAGATATTACATTATTGAGAATTATTCCACTGTTTACCCGAATTTAGTCTAATTTTGTGTCGTTAAATTTCTTGTTTATTGCAGAGATTATCACTCCCAATAATTCCACTCTTTAGTCGAATGTTGTATAATTGTTTGCAATTTTTTTCATTTCAGATAGTTAATCGTATTTTTCAGGTACTCTTCTAAAATTTATTATTTCTTACAGTGTCTATGTCACACCTATGGCTATGGAGTTCTTAATCAGATCAAGAAATTTATTCGATCAGACTCAGACTTGTGTCTTATCTCATGAATTAATTATTTTCCAGGTTGTTGATGATGTTTAGAATTTTTAGTAATAGTTTCTGCTCAGCTAGCATGGAACTACTTAGTTGTGCATGATCGTTTTGTTTTGTGCTTGTTCAAGTATTGTATAGCATGGTTTGTTTAATGAATAATTACCTAGTAGTAGAATGGTTTTTGTGTTCAGTAGAGCGTGGCTTGTTCTAGGCTAGTTTCTTAGTTATTTTATTGTTTTTATTAATGCTTGGCTTGTATTAAATTTATTTTCTTGGCATGTTTTATGCTTGATTACCTAGTAGTAGAATTTTTTTTTGTGTGTTTAGTAGAGCATGGCTTGTTTCATGTTAGTCTAGTTTCTTAGTTATTTATTTGAATATTGTATAGTGTTGTATCATGTAAAGTATGCATTGAGTATTAACATTTTTTCTAAATTATAAAACGTTCAAAATTTAATTGTAACTGGTTTCAAAGATTGCAGACATTTTTAGATTTTTGCAATTTTTTATCAGAATTTTCGAAGTAATTTTCTGAGGTTAGCCTTTCAGGAATCGCCTTCCTTTACAGTCAAAAGAAAATTGTCATTATCTCCCTAAAAAGTAATGATTGTAATTAATTTCACTGTAAGTAAAAATCTAGTATCCCTTTGTCTGATTATTTTAAACAATAAGTTGTCTCAAAACTGTCTTATTTGCTAAATTTTAAAATTTCATATACATTATTAGATCTTCATAAGAAATTGACTGAATTTTTAGATAAAGTGTCTGCATTATTCTTTCATAAAATTATGAATTTATTTTTTTCAATATGTATTTGAAGTTTAAAATATGTAAATGAAGAATATTCTTTTATCTAGCTCTAACTTTTATAAAGCTCCCAAACTTTAATTGCATCCTTCATAGTATATTTGTATAGTGAAATTTAGATTAAATTTCAATACAATATAAATTCTGGAAAATTTAGATGTTTCCCAGAACTGTTCAACTTATCACTAGCTAATTGAACTAATGCAATATTTTTCCAAAATTTAAATTTTAAAAATTGTTATTTGCAAACTTGATATATTATGTTGTATTCATTTCTATCTTTTGTAGAGTTCAATCTTGTACCTCATTCAATCTCATATTAAATTGGAATTCAATTTCATCAGTTTTAACCAAATTTTCATTTTTTACTACATCATTGAATGAATCCAGTACTTTAAAAAAATGTATTTTAATTAACAAATCGTTATTCTTTCCCGTTGTATTTTCTTCTATCTTTTGTCCAGTTTAATCATGTATTATATTCAAATGTGTATGTTATTGAAATTCAATTTCATCAATTTTTCTCAAAAACCCTACTTTTTATACTAAATTTAACTATAAAAATTTGTTATAAAATAAACTAATTGTTTCAAAATTTAATTTGATCAATTTTGTTTTCAAAATTCTACTTTCTATCACATAATGGAATAAATGTAGGTATTACTGTTAATTATATTTCAATTAACACACAGTGGAACCACGATTTAATGAATACTCCGATTTGACCTATTTATTTTAAATCCCCTTGAAAAGGTACAAAACACTATGTACTGTAGTGTGTACATTATTGCAACCCTGTTTTCACGAATACCTTGATACAACGAATTTTTTCTCGGTCCCTTGAGCTACATTAAACCTGGGTGGTTCCACTGAATTATTGTTCTTTTCTATTTTATATTCTTTTATCTCTTGTCAAGTTCAACAATATTTAACACACTATTTCATATCGTAATATCTAAATTAAATTCGATCATTTATTTTCTAAATTATTAATTAATACTATAGTCCGTGCAAACCTTAGTTTGCAGTGTTACGTTATGGGGCGCAGTGTTGCCGGATTTCACAGTAGCCAGCAAAGCCAACTCAGAGGAGTAATCTTCAAAACTTGACATCTGCTTGGTAGCGCTAGTCAAGTCTGCACACCACTGATAGATTTAAAACTAAGTCGTTCTGTGACTAAAACCATGATTGTTATTTTTTGTTCTTTTAATTTATTGTTTGGTCCATAGCCTGGTATTTCAAATACCGTCAATACCTGATAATATGCATTTAACCGTCTCATTCTGAGCTACGATTGTGGTTCCACTGTATTATTGTTTCTTTCTATTTGATATTCTTTTTATCTCTCTTGTCAAGTTTAACAATATTTAACACACTATTTCATTGTAATAATTTAAATTAAATAGCATTATTTATTTAAATTCTTAAACTAAGGTTTGCACGGACTATAGCTGATCAAAGGAACCCAATAGTGTCTTATTTTTTAAATACCTCAATTACTTTTCCTTGTAATATTTCTTTCTTTTGTCAAGTTTAATCAAACATTCAACTCTAAATTGTATAAAAAAATTAATTTGATAATGATTTCTACTTTTCATTGCAATGAAATAAATCCAATACTGTTTTAAATATTCTTTTTTCTATCGTATTTCGTACCATCTTGTGTCTAGTCACCATGTGAATTTCATTAAACTCTACTATTGTATTAAAATTTAATTTGATAATTTTCCAGAATTCCTTTTTTTACAGACAATGGAAAAGAATGAATATAATGAAATAAATCCAATACTGTTTTGAATATTTCAATTAACAGAATATTATTTTTTCTATTGTATTTTGTTCTATACTTTGTCTAGTTTCACCATGTATATTACATTGAACTCTATATCGAATCAAAGTTAAATTTGATAATTTTTCCAGAATTGACCTTTTTATTTTTAATGAAATAAATCCCATATATTCCTTTAATTATTTCAATTAGCAAAATACCGATATTCTTCTTTTCCATTGTCTGTCGTTCTATATTATGTCAAGTGCCTATAATCATGTACTGTATAACATTCAAGTCTACATTGTAATAAAACTACTTCTTTTTACAAATTGTACTTTTTATCCTAGCTGATTGAATGAATCCAATATTGATTTTTGTAATAGGCCTATACTTTTCCATTGTAATTTTTTATGAGAAATATTTTGTAAAACAATTCATTTCTTTATGTAATTAAAATTGAAGATGAATTGATCATTTGAGCTGGGAAGTCATGTATTTAGGTTTCATAATCCACTCAATAAAGTTTATAATATTAATTTTTTTGTCAATGAGCTTCACTTGATCTCCAATGAAATTATTTTATTGTTATTAAATTACTTAGCAAAATTGAAGTCCAAAAATGTATGAAAAGTTAACTTTGATCAGCCAATCCATTCTATTTGAGTTTGATTTCAACCATTTTCGAATCCTAGCCTAGTAAGTTTATCTTGAATTCTTCTCTTGATAATTTTTGAAACTATTTTATCCAAAGTCTGAATACGTTTTTGAACATATATATGTCTATATTATAGACATATAGACTTGTTTGATATAGTAAAATTATTGAAATTATTTGTGCGTAATCTTTGCTCTTTTTTCCCCATTTACAGTTCTGTTTTGTAAGACTTCTCAGCTCCCATATTATTTCAAACTATACCTATGTTTGTTTTAATTTATTCCTTGATTTTTTGTTAATAAACTCAGCAATATTCCATTCCTGGTTATATTTGAACTTTTCCATTGACACTTCATTCTCTTGCTTTGAGGCCTGATTCATAAAAATTTAGAAGACTTGTAAAACAAGAAAAAGGTGGTCATACACTTTACATGAGTGCTATTCATGTACTATGAACGAAATATAAGTTCTGGTGTGTGTTCGCCTTCTTCATATTTTACAGGACTTCTAGATTTTTATGAAATAGGTCCCTGTGAGTTATATTTTATTTTATTCATGACAACTCAAAAAACCTTACTGTATTTGGTAAGGTATAATTTCAGCACTGCTATATGTATATCCACAGCCAAGCTACTTCGGCTTTTTTCTGTGTTGGTTGATTGTTTTTTTTTTCAATCAAAACAATCAATTTAGAAGTTTCTGTCAGTAGGCCATTTTATTAATTTATTATTTTGTTAGTTTTCTATTACTGTTTTATTAGTTGTTGTTAAATTACTTTCCTGTTCTATTGGTAAAAACATTTGCACTTGTTTGCAATTGCAGACCTAATGAGAAAAGAGAAAAGTATATTATACTTTCTGCCACTATTACTTTGGTTTACCAAAATAATAAAATATTGATAATGGTGTAACAACTAAAACCGATAACTCGATGTTCGTAAATGACAAAATGACTCTTCAATACCTAGCCCCAGTTGCACAACGGTCTGTTAAGCTTGATCTCTATTATACAATTTTTGTTCTAAAGATCCATTAAGGCTTCTGAGTAATCGGAGATCAACTTTAATCCTCCTTTGTGCAACCGGCCACTAGTCTTTCAATTCAAACAACTTTTCCACTCAACTAATTAACTTAGAAAGTGAACTCATTTAAAGTAGAAAGGAAGCAAATACGAAAAAGAGGAAAGAAGAATGATTAAAGGAGAAATACAGTAGTACCAAAAGGTGAGGATGAAGAGGGAGGTGGAAGAGGGGAGGAGGTTGATGGGGTGGAGGCAAAACTACTGTTGATTTATGGAGCAGTCTCGAGCGGCGAGATAAAACCGGGAAATCTAGAAAACAGATTGCTGTCATTAGTTGGCCAGAATTAAAATGAGTGGCAGTTCCACTTCAGAGAAAGTCATCGAAGTAAAATCGAACTTGTTTTTACTTGCCACTCCAAGGACAGTAGCAGTTGAAAATAGTGGATCAGAGTTTTAATTTTATTAATTCCAAGATTTCATCTTATAAATTAAATTCTTTTCAACATGTGTGTTCAGTAGAAAATTTTTTCAAAGCATTAAGTAAAGATGACACCAGTGATAAGAGGTGGATTTATTATTGAAAAAACCAAATCATTAATTTTGCTAATAAACTTGAGTGATTCACCTCTTCTCACTGGTATTATTTTTAGGTATTTTTTTCACTATGTTAAAATGTACTTTTTTCATTATGGTATACATAATATATGTGCTTATGCTAATCAGGCCAAATAAAATTCTTCCCCTATGGTAAATTTAAGAGAAAATATAAATGTTTCTTGGTTTTTTTGTAACAGTTAGCCCATCCATAGAGTGTAACTTTGTAACATCAGTAGCTTTAAATAGATTTTAGTAGGGTTTACATGACTGTTCCAAAGTTAGCCGACAGTGAGGGTAACTTTGAACATACAGTTCCTTTTTTTTCAATAATCAGAAGGAAATTATTAATAATCATTAAAAATGTTGCAAGTCTTCAAGGGTGCCCCTGATTCAGTAGCCTATAGTAGCTGAAGCACTAAAAATAAATAACATTTAACGTGGATTTGATAGAAAAATTTAAAAAAAGTGTCCAAAGTTAACCGCTTGTAAGATAAGTAAGAAAAGATACGGAAAAATTATAATCGGGACTTTATTTATCAATACAATATGATAATTTTCGAATTCTATAAAATTTTAAAAGTCTTAAAACTTGAGTAAAGAAATCCAATATTTTTAAAGCGGTAGATTTTAGAAATACGCGCCTAAAATTTGAAATTACCAATGGATGTTCAGCTGATGTCAGATTTGGCAAGTGTGAGTTAATTATTTTAAATAAATGTGAATATCGAATCTATTCTGATTAATACGATTTAAAATAATAATATGGATTCTAGAGGTTAAAGAACATTTTATTCTAGAATATTGATAATTTTATTTCGTGTCATCACGAAAACTTCGTACCAGTCACTGACGTCACTAATAATGTTGTTGAACCTGCTTTATCAGCCATTTGCAATTTGCATTCATTCGTATTCGTCGTTCTGTCGTCTGCCCGGCAACTGGCACGGTTTGTTACGAGTTTGTGTGTTATAATTCGCGTTTAATTTCAACTTTCATGTATTCTACTAAATTTAGTAGTGATTGTGTTTAATTTCTAGTTAAATCTGAGCGTCAAGTTTCAAGTGCGGTATTGTAGTATTTGAGTGGTGAAATTAAACTCAGTGGCTTTTCACATGGAGGTTAGTAGGCCTATTATAATGTTCTAGATTCAAATTATTTACTTTATTTTTCAATACTTTCCTTCTTTATTTTCAAGTGTTCGCTAGTCAAGTACATTTTAAAATTTGATTTCAATCTGTTGAAACTAAACATTGTTATTAATGATTTTGGATTAAATAAATATGTAGGCCTATCTAGCAATTCAAATTAGTTTGATCGACTATTTCCTTACGTAAATCACTTTAACATGCTTGCTAGTAAAGTTTAGTGTTTTAATTCACTTATTACAATAAGTTAACCATCTCAAGAAAAAAGTCAACTTTCATAGAATATCTCACAGAGTGCCTCCAATTATTTCAATCTTTCGTTTGTTCGAAATACGCTCAGTCATTCTCATCCGATCTAAGAATATAGTCCTTAGCTTAATTTATCAAACTTTCCAAATTCATCAATCTCTTGTAATCTCAACTTAATTTCTTATACGGTACCGTTATAATTCATAGGTCTTTGACGTTTTTACGAAAAAATGTAGTGGCATAGTAAAACTATTCAAGTAGACTAAATCACCAGCGAAATAATGTTTGTACGCATTGAAAATTCATGAATGAATTCTAATATTGTTATTAAATATAATAATCACTGCCTGATAATTTTCCTCCTCTAATCCTCATCTAGGCTTATTCGTATTATTTTGTTTAACATTTCCATTTCCCAATAGTTTTCATCTTTATTCAACTTGTTTATTTTTTCATTCAACAGGGCTCAATTCATCTCATCAAAAGAGGCATATGGAAAGACGTGAGAAACTCTTCTATGAATGAAAATGATGTCAAGCATACTGAATCGCATGGATATATGGGTGAGCTGTATCAGACTTTTTTGAAGCAAATTAGGCAGTTGTGTCCCACACTGTGGGTTATGGGGTGGGGGGAACTATAGGGTCTTATTTGCAGTTGCCAGTTGATTATTACACTCCTGTCTATCCGTGGATTGTACCACCAAATCATAGCGGCTTTGGTCGAGAGTGCATTCTGGAATCATTAAAGTCAAGTTGCGCGTTTTTTAGCAGCTCTGGCATTGCCGTCGCACGTTCTCCCCATCCATAATGATGGCGTGGTACTGTTCATTGCGACTTTCAGGAGGTGGTATGAGGCTGGTAATTTCAAATAGGGGTGTGCTGTCAGGGTCCCTGTTAGGATTTTCATACCATGTTCACCTTTCATGAACTATGTTACACTGTATTCAAGAGATGCCGGTTGCCACGTGAAAATCGTGGAGTAATGGCCTTGTCCTCCGACATATGTTGAATACAGTTGTTGGCTCAGTCATGTTGGTGATTGTAGTAAGAGAAATTGGGGTTCAATACTGCAACAATAATTTTAGTATTATTATTTCAAAACATGATTTTATTGAAATCAATAAGATACATCCAACACATGCTTGGATGTGCAATAGTTTAGGGCATTCTCTCACACACGCTGAGAAATGCATGTTATAATGAGTTTTTATATACGTAGTTCAAAGCATATATAATTGAAATCAATAAGACACATCCAACACATGCTTGGGTGTGCAGTAGCTTAGGGCATTCTCTCACACACGCTGAGAAGTGCTTATTTATATTGATGAGTTTTTATATACGTAGTTCAAAGCATAAATATAATTGAAATCAATAAGACACATCCAACACATGCTTGGGTGTGCAGTAGCTTAGGGCATTCTCTCACACACGCTGAGAAGTGCATATATTGATGATTTTTTATATACGTAGTTCAAAGCATATATAATTGAAATCAAAATCAACATCCAACACATGCTTGGGTGTGCAGTAGCTTAGGGCATTCTCTCACACACGCTGAGAAGTGCATATATTGATGATTTTTTATATACGTAGTTCAAAGCATATATAATTGAAATCAAAATCAACATCCAACACATGCTTGGGTGTGCAGTAGCTTAGGGCATTCTCTCACACACGCTGAGAAGTGCATATATTAATGAGTTTTTATATACGTAGTTCAAAGCATATATAATTGAAATCAATAAGACACATCCAACACATGCTTGGGTGTGCTGTAGCTTAGGGCATTCTCTCACACACGCTGAGAAATGCATTTATTTATAAGAATTTGTTATTTTTAGTTTGTATGTATTTATTTAGATTGATAAGACACTATCCTACAGTCTACACACACTAGGATGTGCTGTAGGTTATAGAGCACTCTCACACACGCTGAGAAGTGCATTTAGTTATAAGAATTGATAAGTTTAGTACATAAATATTTACTTAAATTGACTAGCTACTATCTTACACATGCTAGTAGCTTAATTCGGTGACCCGGTGTAGCCTAGTGGCCTGGGGCCTGGCCTCTCACCAGGTCTGCTATAGCTGCACCGGTCAGAGTTCGATTTTTGTTCCATCTGGCATTTTTTCACATATCATTGTTCACCTCTTCACCCTCGCCCAAGTGATGCAATATCATCCGCAGAAGAAAGAATTGATTTTTAGTACTTTCTCACATACGTTGAGAAGTGCACATGGTCCTACTCATAATTCATTTTTTCATCACTCTATTAACTTTTCGTTTATTCTATTTTATTTTGCTTTGTATTTTCTTTTTCTTTTTTGCCTTCTTTCCTTCCTGTATGCCTTTTTATTTTGGTTTTTATTTCTTTATCTTTTAGTATATAGTTTCTTTAATTTGTAAATTCAATCTGTTTTCAATAAGGTTTGTGACGCTAGCTGTAAGCCTCTATTTGTTGTAAGTTTGTATTCCCTTACTGTATGCCTTTTTATTTTGGTTTTTATTTCTTTATCTTTTAGTATATAGTTTCTTTAATTTGTAAATTCAATCTGTTTTCAATAAGGTTTGTGACGCTAGCTGTAAGCCTCTATTTGTTGTGAGTTTGTATTCCCTTACTTTATGCCTTTTTATTTTTGTTTTTAGTTTTTTTTTTTAGTATATAGTTTCTTTAATTTGTAAATTCGATCTGTTTTCAATAAGGTTTGTGACGCTAGCTGTAAGCCTCTATTTGTTGTAAGTTTGTATTTCCTTACTGTATGGCTTTTTATTTTGGTTTTTATTTCTTTATCTTTTAGTATATAGTTTCTTTAATTTGTAAATTCAATCTGTTTTCAATAAGGTTTGTGACGCTAGCTGTAAGCCTCTATTTGTTGTAAGTTTGTATGCATGCATTTATTATTTTCAGAACAAATGTATTTAAATTGATGAAACATTATCCTACACACGCTAGTATAATATATGCAGTAGCTCAGGCTACTCTCTTACACACGCTGAGATGTGAATTTATTTATAATTTAAGTTTTATTTTATTTTCATCAAGTCTCTGTATCTTTTAGTTCTTATTTATCATTTTGTCTCGTGTTACATTTGTTTTATGTGTTTGACTTAGTGGTTTTGAGTTGTGTTTTGGTTTTTCTACTTTTGAACTTTCTGAAATCAAAAGAACTTTTTTGGAAGTTGAGTGGCTGTTTTGCAAAGTGAAAACAAACTATAAACTACACGGTACACCATGTTCTCCATCAAGTGAAAATTGGACCTCACGGCTCCCTATTTATTTCTCAGTTATTCTATTTTATTTTATCTATTGTTATAATTATACAGTTTTATGTTGTATTTTTATTTTTTAACATTATTTTTTCGTTTTGTTCTATTATTTTTTAGTAGTCCTATATCGTTTCTTTGATTTTGTAAATACTCCGGTCATTCAAAACTTTCACAATACTTGATTTTCTACTCAAACAATTTTTCTTTAAAGTATGTTTCAGGTGTTCTCAGTATTGACGGGACTCTGGATCTTGGTCCATGATGTTTTTCTTCTTGCATTTTTGAATATCTCATGCATAAAGTTTATAAACTTTCAATCTAAATTTAAATTTCATTTATTAAAGTCCATGGCACTTTTTTTAAACATCCTACATTGAAAGTTTATAAGCTATTATTGAAATATGTATCTATAATTTTTTGTGTTGATCAATATTTTTTAAATTTGTTTCAGATTTTTCATAATATTCCAGGCACCCTCAACAAATTATAATTGTCTTCTTCTGAACTGTTTTCATTGCATTATCAAATTAATGTTAATGTGTCATAAATTTTTTTTGTTCCAGATTTTCCGTGACATTATTCAGGATAATTTTCTTCAAATTTGTTATTTATATTAATTTAATCTCTTGAATTTGTTTGTTTTTCTACAGTGTTTACATGTATCCAATGTTTTCAGGGCTTGCGAATTTTGGTTGACAATTTTTTCACTGTTTTGTTGATTATTGTGTCATTAATTTCTTTTCAGGTTTTTTTCAGGTAGGTACTCTACTCTTCAAGACTTTTCAACTTGACATTGACCGTTTTTCCACTGTTCACTTGAATTTTGTGTAATTGTGTGTCTTTAATCATATTATTTATTGTTGATCAATATTTTTTAATTTGTTTCAGATTTCCATAATATTCCAGGCACCCTCCACAAGTCTTTTTAACTGTTTTCATTACAGTATCAAATTAATGTTAATGTGTCATAAATTTTTTGTTCCAGATTTTCCGTGACATTATTCGAGATAATTTTATTCAAATTTGTTATTTCTATTAATTTAATCTCTTGAATATGTTTGTTTTCTAGTGTTTACATGTATTGAATGTTTTCAGGGCTTGTGAATTTTGGTTGACAATTTTTCACTGTTTTGTTGATCATTGTGTCATTAATTTCTTTTCAGGTTTATTATGTTTTTTCAGGTACTCTACTCTTCAAGACTTTTCAACGGCATTGACCGTTTTCCACTGTTCACTTGAATGTTGTGTAATTGTGTGTCTTTAATCATATTATTTATTGCAGATATTACATTATTGAGAATTATTCCACTTTTTACCCGAATTTAGTCTAATTTTGTGTCGTTAAATTTCTTGTTTATTGCAGAGATTATCACTCCCAATAATTCCACTCTTTAGTCGAATGTTGTATAATTGTTTGCAATTAATTTTTTTTCTCATTTCAGATAGTTAATCGTATTTTTCAGGTACTCTTCTAAAATTTATTATTTCTTACAGTGTCTATGTCACACCTATGGCGATGAAGTAAAGTTCTTAATCAGATCAAGAAATTTATTCGATCAGACTCAGACTTGTGTCACATCTCATGAATTAATTATTTTCCAGGTTGATGATGTTTAGAATTTTTAGTAATAGTTTCTGCTCAGCTAGCATGGAACTACTTAGTTGTGCATGATCGTTTTGTTTTGTGCTTGTTCAAGTATTGTATATCATGGTTTGTTTAATGATTAATTACCTAGTAGTAGAATGGTTTTTGTGTTCAGTATAGCGTGGCTTGTTCTAGGCTAGTTTCTTAGTTATTTTATTGTTTTTATTAATGCTTGGCTTGTATTAAATTTATTTTCTTGGCATGTTTAATGCTTGATTACCTAGTAGTAGAATTTTTTTGTGTGTTTAGTAGAGCATGGCTTGTTTCATGTTAGTCTAGTTTCTTAGTTATTTATTTGAATATTGTATAGTGTTGTATCATGTAAAGTATGCATTGAGTATTAACATTTTCTCTAAATTATAAAACGTTCAAAATTTAATTGTAACTGGTTTCAAAAATTAAAGTCATTTTTAGATTTTTTGCAATTTTTCATCAGAATTTTCGAAATAATTTTCTGTGGGTAGCCTTTCAGGAATCGCCTTCCTTTACAGTCAAAAGAAAATTGTCATTATCTCCCTAAAAAATAATGATTGTGATTAATTTCACTGTAAGTAAAAATCTAGTATCCCTTTGTCTGATTATTTTAAACATTAAGTTGTCTCAAAACTGTCTTATTTGCTAAAATTTAAAATTTCATATACATTATTAGATCATAAAAAGAAATTGACTGAATTTTTAGATAAAGTTTCTGCATTATTCTTTTATAAAATATGAATTAAATTTTTTTCAATATGTAATTGAAGTTTAAAATATGTAAATGAAGAATTCTTTTATCTAGTTCTAACTTTCATAAAGCTTCCAAATTTTAATTGCATCCTCAATAGTGTATTTATTTAGTGAAATTTAGATTAAATTTCAATACAATATAAATTCTGGAAAATTTAAATGTTTCCCAGAACTGTTCAACTTTTCATTAGCTAATTGAACTAATTCAATATTTTTCCAAAATTTAAATTTAAAAAATTGTTATTTGCAAACTTGATATATTATATTGTATTCATTTCTATCTTCTGTAGAGTTCAATCTTGTACCACATTCAATCTCATATTATATTGGAATTCAATTTCATCATTTTTAACCAAATTTTCATTTTTTACTACGTCATTGAATGAATCTAGTACTTTAAAAAAATGTATTTTAATTAACAAATCACTATTCTGTCCCGTTGTATTTTCTTCTATCTTTTGTCCAGTTTAATCATGTATTATATTCAACTGTGTATTTTATTGAAATTCGATTTCATCAATTTTTCTCAAAAACCCTACTTTTTATACTAAATATAACTATAAAAATTTGTTATAAAATGAACTAATTGTTTCAAGATTTAATTTGATCAATTTTGTTTTCAAAATTTTACTTTCTATCACATAATGGAATAAATGTAGGCAATACTGTTAATTATATTTCAATTAACACACAGTGGAACCACGATTTAATGAATACTCCGATTTGACCTATTTATTTCAAATCCCCTTGAAAAAGTACAAAACACTCTATGTACTGTAGTGTGTACATTATTGCAACCCTGTTTTCACGAATACCTTGATACAACGAATTTTTTCTCGGTCCCTTGAGCTACATTAAACCTGGGTGGTTCCACTGTATTATTGTTCTTTTCTATTTGATATTCTTTTATCTCTTGTCAAGTTCAACAATATTTAACAAACTATTTCATATTGTAATTGTAATATTTAAATTAAATTCGATCATTTATTTTCTTAAATTCTAAATTATTAATTAGTACTAGCTGATCAATGAAACCGAATACTGTATTTTTAAATACCTCAATTACTTTTCCTTGTAATTTTTCTTTCTTTTGTCAAGTTTAATCAAACATTCAACTCTAAATTGTATAAAAAATTAATTTGATAATAATTTCTACTTCTACTTTTCATTGCAATGAAATAAATCCAATACTGTCTTAAATATTTTAATTGACAAAATATTCTTTTTTCTATTGTATTTCGTACCATCTTCTGTCTAGTCACCATGTGAATTAAACTCTACTATTGTATTAAAATTTTATTTGATAATTTTCCAGAATTCCTTTTTTTACAGACAATGGAAAAGAATGAATATAATGAAATAATGCAATACTGTTTTAAATATTTATTCCAATTAACAAAATATTATTTTTTCTATTGTATTTTGTTCCATACCTTGTCTAGTTTCACCATGCATATTACATTGAACAATAAATAAATGAATAATAAATTTATTTCCTTCAAAACTAAAACTTAAGAATAAATTAATAAAATATTGACTACAAAAATGTAAAGCAACTATATAACATCAAGAAAAGAAAATTTATGAAAATTAACCCACTCAACTATGGACATCCATGTACTAGAGTGGATGAACTCTATATCGCATCCAAATTAAATTTGATAATTTTTCCAGAATTGACCTTTTTGTTTTTAATAAAATAAATCCCATATTCCTTTAATTATTTCAATTGGCAAAATACCGATATTCTTCTTTTCCATTGTCTGTCGTTCTATATTTTGTCAAGTACTGATCATGTACTGTTTAACATTCAAGTCTACATTGTAATAAAACTACTTCTTTTTACAAATTGTACTTTTTATCCTAGCTGATTGAATGAATCCAATATTGTTTTTTTTTTTTTGTAATAGACCTATACTTTTCCATTGTAATTTTTTATGAGAAATATTTTGTAAAACAATTCATTTCTTTATGTAATTAAAATTGAAGATGAATTGATCATTTGAGCTGGGAAGTCATGTATTTGGGTTCCATAATCCACTCAATAAAGTTTATAATATTAATTTTTTGTCAATGTGCTACACTTGATCTCTAATGAAATTATGTTATTGTTATTAAATTACTTAGCAAAATTAGAGTTCAAAATTTATGTAAAGATAACTTTGATCAGTCATTCCATTCTATTTGAGTTTGATTTCAACCATTTTCGAATCCTAGCCTAGTAAGTTTCTCTTGAATTCTTCTCTTGATAATTTTTGAAACTATTTTATCCAAAGTCTGATTGTTATGTTTTTGAACATAGATATAGTAAAATTATTGAAATTATTTGTGCGTCAGCTTTGCTCTTTTTTACCCATTTACAGTTCTGTTTTGTAAGACTTCTCAGCTCCCATATTATTTCAGACTGTACCTATATTTGTTTTAATTTATTCCTTGATTTTTTGTTAATAAACTCAGCAATAAGCCAGTCATTCCTGGTTTTATTTGAACTTTTCCATTGACACTACTTCATTTTCTTGCTTTGAGGCCTGATTCATAAAAATTTAGAAGACTTGTAAAACAAGAAAAAGGTGGTCATACACTTTACATGAGTGCTATTCATGTACTGTGAACGAAATATAAGTTCTGTTGTGTGTTCGCATTCTTCATATTTTTCAGGACTTCTAGATTTTCATGAAATAGGTCCCTATGAGATACATTTCATTTTATTCATGACAACTCAAAAAACGTTACCTACCAAGTTATATTTGGTAAGGTATAATTTCAGCACTGCTATATGTATATCCACAGCCAAGCTACTTCGGCTTTTTCTGTGTTGGTTGATTGTTTTTTTTTTCAATCAAAACAATCTATTTAGAAGTTTCTGTCAGTAGGCCGTTTTATTAAGTTATTATTTTGTTAGTTTTCTATTACTGTTTTATTAGTTGTTGTTAAATTACTTTCCTGTTCTATTGGTAAAAACATTTGCACTTGTTTGCAATTGCAGACCTAATGAGAAAAGAGAAAAGTATATTATACTTTCTGCCACTATTACTTTGGTTTACCAAAATAATAAAATATTGATAATGGTGTAACAACTAAAACCGATAACTCGATGTTAGTAAATGACAAAATGACTCTTCAATACCTAGCCCCAGTTGCACAACGGTCTGTTAAGCTTGATCTCTATTTTACAATTTTTGTTCTAAAGATCCATTAAGGCTTCTGAGTAATCGGAGATCAACTTTAATCCTCCTTTGTGCAACCGGCCACTAGTCTTTCAATTCAAACAACTTTTCCACTCAACTAATTATTTAGAAAGTTAACTCAGTTAAAGTAGAAAGGAAGCAAATACGAAAAAGAGGAAAGAAGAATGAGTAAGACTGGTGACCAGCTAGAGGTATGATAAAGCGGCTTATTGACAGGGAAAGTAGAGAAGGAAAGTAACTTCCAGCAAGTACTTGCCTCTTTAACTTACCCCTTACTTTCCCTGTCTAGGGGTACTTTCCACTTCAGAGAAAGTAATCACTTTCTGGAAGTAAAATCAAACTTGTTTTTACTTGCCACTCCAAGGACAGTAGCAGTTGAAAATAGTGGATCAGAATTTTAATTTTATTAATTCCAAGATTTCATCTAATAAATTAAATTCTTTTCAACATGTGTGTTCAGTACAAAAATTTCTCAAAGCATTAAGTAAAGATGACACCAGTGATAAGAGGTGGATTTATTATTGAAAAAACCAAATCATTAATTTTGGTAATAAACTTGAGTAATTCACCTCTTCTCACTGGTATCATTTTTTCACTATGTTAAAAATGTACTTTTCATTATGGTTATATATAATATATTACGTGCTTAACTGCTTATGCTAATCAGGCCAAACAAAATTCTTTCATTATGGAAAATTTAAGAGAAAATAGAAATGTTTTAAAATGTTTCTTGGCTTTTTTGTAACAGTTACCCCATCCATAGAGTGTAACTTTGTAAAATCAGTAGCTTTACATAGATTTTAGTAGGGTTTACATTCAAAGTTAGCCGACAGTGAGGATAACTTTGAACATACAGTTCCTTTTTTTTCAATAACCAGAAGGAAATTATTAATAATCATTAGAAAGTCTTCAAGGGTGCCCCTGATTCAGTATAGTAGCTGAAGCACTAAAAATAAATAACATTTAACGTGGATTTCATAAAAAAAAAATTAAAAAAAGTGTCCAAAGTTACCCGCTTGTACGATAAGTAAGAAAAGATACGGAAAAAATTATAATCGGAACTTTATTTATCAATACAATAATGATAATTTTCGAATTCTATAAAATTTTAAAAGTCTTGAAACTTGAGTAAAGAAATCCAATATTTTTAAAGCGGTAGATTTTAGAAATACGCGCCTAAAAATTGAAATTACCAATGGATGTTCAGCTGATGTCAGATTTGGCAAATATGAGTTAATTATTTTGAATAGATGTGAATATCGAATCTATTCTGATTAATACGATTTAAAATATTCATATATTGAAAAACATTTTATTCTAGAATATCGATAATTTTCTTTCGCGTTATCACAAAAACTTCGTACCAGTCACTGACGTCACTAATAATGTTGTTGAACCTGCTTTATCAGCCATTTGCAATTTGCATTCAATCATTCTTCATTCTGTCGTCTGCCCGGCAACTGACACGGTGTGTTACGAGTTTGTGTGTTATAATTCGCGTTTAATTTCAACTTTCATGTATTCTACTAAATTTAGTAGTGATTGTGTTTAATTTCTAGTTAAATCTGAGCGTCAAGTTTCAAGTGCGGTATTATAGTATTTGAGTGGTGAAATTAAACTCAGTGGCTTTTCACATGGAGGTTAGTAGGCCTATTATAATGTTCTAGATTCAAATTATTTACTTTATTTTTCAATGCTTTCCTTCTTTATTTTCAAGTGTTCGCTAGTCAAGTACATTTTAAAATTTGATTCCAATCTGTTGAAACTAAACATTGTTATTAATGATTTTGGATTAAATAAATATGTATCTAGCAATTCAAATTAGTTTGATCGATTATTTCCTTACGTAAATCACTTTAACATGCTTGCTAGTAAAGTTTAGTGTTTTAATTCACTTATTCCAATAAGTTTACCATCTCAAGAAAAAAGTCAACTTTCATAGAATATCTCACAGAGTGCCTCCAATTATTTCAATCATTCGTTTGTTCGAAATACGCTCAGTCATCCTCATCCGATCTGAGAATATAGTCCTTAGCTTAATTTATCAAACTTTCCAAATTCATCAATCTCTTGTAATCTCAACTTAATTTCTTATACGGTACCGTTATAATTCATAGGTCTTTGACCTATTTACGAAAAAATGTAGTGGCATAGTAAAACTATTCAAGTAGACTAAATCACCAGCGAAATAATGTTTGTACGCATTGAAAATTTATGAATGAATTCTACTATTGTTATTAAATTACAAAAATCACTGCCTGATAACTTTCCCCCTCTAATCCTGATCTAGGCTTATTCGTATTATTATTTTGTTTAAAATTTTCATTTCCCAATAGTTTTTATCTTTATTCAACTTGTTTATTTTATTTCATTCAACAGGGCTCAATTCATCTCATCAAAAGAGACATATGGATAGACGTGAGGAACTCTTCTATGAATGAAAATGATGTCAAGCATACTAAATCGCATGGATATATGGGTGAGCTGTATCAGACTTTTTTGAAGCAAGTTAGGCAGTTGTGTCCCACTAGGGGTTATGGGGGGAACTATAGGGTCTTATTTGCAGTTGCCAGTTGATTATTACACTCCTGTCTGTCCGTGGATTGTACCACCAAATCATAGCGGCTTTGGTCGAGAGTGCATTCTGGAATCATTAAAGTCAAGTTGCGCGTTTTTAGCAGCTCTGGCATTGCCGTCGCACGTTCTCCCCATCCATAATGATGGCGTGGTACTGTTCATTGCGACTTTCAGGAGGTGGTATGAGGCTGGTAATTTCAAATAGGGGTGTGCTGTCAGGGTCCCTGTTAGGATTCTCTTACCATGCTCACCTTGCATGAACTGTGTGACACTGTGTTTGAGAGATGCCGGTTGCCACGTGAAAATCGTGGAGTAATGGCCTTGTCCTCCGACATATGTTGAATACAGTTGTTGGCTCAGTCATGTTGGTGAATGTAGTAAGAGAAAATGGGGTTTAATACTACAACAATAATTGTAGTATTATTATTGATATATTATTTCAAAACATGATTTTATTGAAATCAATAAGATACATCCAACACATGCTTGGGTGTGCAATAGTTTAGGGCATTTCTCACACACGCTGAGAAGTGCATGTATTAATGAGTTTTTATATACGTACTTCAAAGCATAAATATAATTGAAATCAATAAGACACATCCAACACATGCTTGGGTGTGCTGTAGCTTAGGGCATTCTCTCACACACGCTGAGAAGTGCTTATTTATATTAATGAGTTTTTATATACGTACTTCAAAGCATAAATATAATTGAAATCAATAAGACACATCCAACACATGCTTGGGTGTGCTGTAGCTTAGGGCATTCTCTCACACACGCTGAGAAGTGCTTATTTATATTAATGAGTTTTATATACGTACTTCAAAGCATAAATATAATAGAAATCAATAAGAGACATCCAACACATGCTTGGGTGTACAGTAGCTTAGGGCATTCTCTCACACACGCTGAGAAGTGCCTATTTATATTGATGAGTTTTTATATACGTAGTTCAAAGCATAAATATAATAGAAATCAATAAGACACATCCAACACATGCTTGGGTGTGCTGTAGCTTAGGGCATTCTCTCACACACGCTGAGAAATGCATTTATTTATAAGAATTTGTTATTTCTAGTTCGTATGTATTTATTTAGATTGATAAGACACTATACTACAGTCTACACACACTAGGATGAGATGTAGGTTATAGAGTACTCTCACACACGCTGAGAAGTGCATTTAGTTATAAGAATAGATAAGTTTAGTACATAAATATCTATTTAAATTGACTAGCTACTATCTTACACATGCTAGTAGCTTAATTCGGTGACCCGGTGTAGCCTAGTGGCCTGGGGCGTCTCACCAGGTCTGCTATAGCTGCACCGGTCAGGGTTCGATTTTTGTTTCATCTGGCATTTTTTCACATATCATTGTTCACCTCTTCACCCTCGCCCAAGTGATGCAGTATCATCCGCAGAAAAAAGAATTGATTTTTAGTACTTTCTCACATACGTTGAGAAGTGCACATGGTCCTACTCATAATTCATTTTTTTCATCACTCTATTAATTTTTCGTTTATTCTATTTTATTTTGCTTTGTATTTTCTTTTTCTTTTTTGCCTTATTTCCTTACTGTATGCATTTTTATTTTGGTTTTTATTTCTTTATCTTTTAGTATATAGTTTCTTTAATTTGTAAATTCAATCTGTTTTCAATAAGGTTTGTGACGCTAGCTGTAAGCCTCTATTTGTTGTAAGTTTGTATTTCCTTACTGTATGCCTTTTTATTTTGGTTTTTATTTCTTTATCTTTTAGTATATAGTTTCTTTAATTTGTAAATTCAATCTGTTTTCAATAAGGTTTGTGACGCTAGCTGTAAGCCTCTATTTGTTGTAAGTTTGTATTTCCTTACTGTATGCCTTTTTATTGTGTTTTTTATTTCTTTATCTTTTAGTATATAGTTTCTTCAATTTGTAAATTAAAGTTGTTTTCAATAAGGTTTGTGACGCTAGCTGTAAGCCTCTATTTGTTGTAAGTTTGTATGCATGCATTTATTATTTTCAGAACAAATGTATTTAAATTGATGAAACATTATCCTACACACGCTAGTATATGCAGTAGCTCAGGCTACTCTCTTACACACGCTGAGATGTGAATTTATTTATAATTTAATTTTTATTTTATTTTCATCAAGTTTCTGTATCTTTTAGTTCTTATTTTTTATTTTATCTCGTGTTACATTTGCTTTATGTGTTTGGCTTAGTGATTTTGAGTTGTGTTTTGGTTTTTCTACTTTTGAACTTTCTGAAATCAAAAAGGACTTTTTTGAAAGTTGAGTGGCTATTTTGCAAAGTGAAAACAAACTATAAACTACACGGTACACCATGTTCTCCATCAAGTGAAAATTGGACCACACGGCTCCCTATTTATTTCTCAGTTATTCTATTTTATTTTATCTATTTCTTTATTTTATATATATTTTTTTATTTTTCTATATTTTATTTTATAATTTCTTTATACAGTTTTATATTGTATTTTTAACATTATTTTTTCGTTTTGTTTTATCATTTTTTAGTAGTCCTGTATCGTTTCTTTAATTTTGTAAATACTCTGGTCATTCAAAACTTTTACAATACTTGATTTTCTACTCAAACAATTTTTCTTTAAAGTATGTTTCAGGTGTTCTCAGTATTGACGGGACTCTGGATCTTGGTCCATGATGTTTTTCTTCTTGCATTTTTGAATATCTCATGCATAAAGTTTATAAACTTTCAATCTAAATTTAAACTTCATGTATTAAAGTCCATGGCACTTTTATTAAACCATCCTACATTGAAAGTTTATAAGCTATTATTGAAATATGTATCTATATTTTTTTGTGTTGATTAATATTTTTCAATTTGTTTCAGATCTTTCATAATATTCCAGGCACCCTCCACAAATAATAATTGTCTTCTTCTGAACTGTTTACATAACAATTACTCATTACAGTACCAAATTAATGTTAATGTGTCATACATTTTTTTGTTCCAGATTTTCCGTGACGAGATAGTTTTCTTCAAATTTGTTTTTTCTACTAATTTAATCTCTTGAATCTTAGTTTGTTTTTCTAGTGTTTACATGTATTGAATGTTTTCAGGGCTTGTGAATTTTGGTTGACAATTTTTTCACTGTTTTGTCGATTATTGTGTCATTAATTTCTTATCAGGTTTATTATGTTTTTTTCAGGTACTCTACTCTTCAAGACTTTTCAACTTGACATCGACCGTTTTTCCACTTTTCACTTGAATGTTGTTTAATTGTTTGTCTTTAATCATATTATTTATTGTTGATCAATATTTTTTTAATTTGTTTCAGATTTTCCATAATATTCCAGGCACCCTCCACAAATAATAATAGTCTTTTTTGAACTGTTTTCATTACAGTATCAAATTAATGTTAATGTGTCATAAATTTTTTTTGTTCCAGATTTTCCGTGACATTATTCAGGATAATTTCCTTCAAATTTGTTATTTATATTAATTTAATCTCTTGAATTTGTTTGTTTTTCTACAGTGTTTACATGTATCCAATGTTTTCAGGGCTTGCGAATTTTGGTTGACAATTTTTTCACTGTTTTGTTGATTATTGTGTCATTAATTTCTTTTCAGGTTTTTTTCAGGTAGGTACTCTACTCTTCAAGACTTTTCAACTTGACATTGACCGTTTTTCCACTGTTCACTTGAATGTTGTGTAATTGTGTGTCTTTAATCATATCATTTATTGCAGATATTACATTATTGAGAATTATTCCAATGTTTACCCAAATTTTGTCTAATTTTGTGTGATTAAATTTCTTGTTTATTGTAGAAATTGTCATTAATTACAATATTTTCACTGTTTAGTCGATTGCCACTGTTTAGCTGTGTGCCATTAATTTTCTTATCTATTGCAGAGATTATCATTCCCAATAATTTCACTCTTTAGTCGAATGTTGTATAATTGTTTGCAATTAATTTTGTTTCTCATTTCAGATATTTAATCATATTTTTCAGGTACTCTTCTAAAATTTATTATTTCTATTAGTGTCTGTGTCACAGCTATGGCTATGGAGTTAAGTTCTCAATCAGATCAAGAAATCTATTTGAACAGACTTGTGTCACATGAAGACATCTAATTAATTTTTTTGAATGTCATGAATTAATTATTGTTTCAGGTTGTTGATGTTGTGTAGAATTTTTAGTAATAGCTTCTGCTCAGCTCGCATGAAACTACTTAGTTGTGCATGATCGTTTTGTTTGGTGCTTGTTCAAGTATTGAAGAGCATGGTTTGTTTAATGCTTGATTACCTAGTAGTAGAATGTTTTGTTTTTTGTGTGTTTAGTAGAGCATGGCTTGTTCTAGTCTAGTTTCTTAGTTATTTATTTGAATATTGTATAGTGTTGTATCATGTAAAGAATGCATTGAGTATTAACATTTTCTATAAATTATAAAACGTTCAAAATTTCACAAAATTTAATTGTAACTGGTTTCAAAGATTCAAGTCATTTTATAGTGTTGTATCATGTAAAGAATGCATTCAGTATTAATATTTTCTCTAAATTATAAAACGTTCAAAATTTCACAAAATTTAATTGTAACTGGTTTCAAAGATTAAAGTCATTTTTAGATTTTTTCATCAGAATTTTCGAAATAATTTTCTGTGGGTAGCCTTTCAGGAATCGCCTTCCTTCACAGTCAAAAGAAAATTGTCATTATCTCCCTACAAAATAATGATTGGAATTAATTTCACTCCAAGTAAAAATCTAGTATCCCTTTGTCTGATTATTTTAAACAATAAGTTGTCTCAAAACTATTTTATTTGCTAAAATTTAGAATTTCATATACATTATTAGATCGTAAAAAGAAATTGACTGAATTTTTAGGTAAAGTTTTTGCATTATTCTTTTATAAAATTGTGAATTTAATTTTTCTAATATGTGAATGAAGAATATTCTTTTATCTAGTTCTAACTTTCATAAAGCTTCCAAACTTTAATTGCATCCTTCATAGTGTATTGAAATTTAATCTAAATTTTAATACAATATAAATTATGGAAAATTTAGATGTTTCCCAGAACTGTTCAACTTTTCACTAGCTAATTGAACTAATGTAATATTTTTCCAATATTTAAATTTCAAAAATTGTTATTTGCAAACTTGATGTATTATATTGTATTCATTTCTATCTTCTGTAGAGTTCAATCTTGTACCACATTTATATTCATTCAATTTTTCAGTTTTGACCAAAATTTCACTTTTTACTACCTCATTGAATGAATCCAATACTTTACAAAATGTATTTTGATTAACAAATCGCTATTCTTTCCCGTTGTATTTTGTTCTATCTTTTGTCCAGTTTAATCATGTATTATATTCAACTGTGTTTTTTATTTAAATTCAATTTTATCAATTTTTCTCAAAAACCCTACTTTTTATACTAAATTTACCTATAAAAATTTGTTATAAAATGAACTAATTATTTCAAAATTTAATTTTATCAATTTTGTTTTCAAAATTCTACTTTCTATCACATAATATGGAATACTATTGATTTTATATCAATTAACACACAGTGGAACCACGATTTAATGAATACTCCGATTTGACCTATTTATTTCAAATCCCCTTGAAAAAATACAAAACACTCTATGTACTGTAGTGTGTACATTATTGCAACCCTGTTTTCACGAATACCTTGATACAACGAATTTTTTCTCGGTCCCTTGAGCTACATTAAACCTGGGTGGTTCCACTGTATTATTGTTCTTTTCTATTTGATATTCTTTTATCTCTTGTCAAGTTCAACAATATTTAACACACTATTTCATATTGTAATATTTAAATTAAATTCGATCATTTATTTTTTTAAATTCTTAATTATTCAATACTAGCTGATCAAAGGAACCCAATACTGTATTATTTTTTAAATACCTCAATTACTTTTCCTTGTAATTTTTCTTTCTTTTGTCAAGTTTAATCAAACATTCAACTCTAAATTGTATGAAAAACTAATTTTATAATGATTTCTACTTTTCATGGCAATGAAATAAATCCAATACTGTCTTAAATATTTTGATCAACAAAATATTCTTTTTTCTATTGTATTTCGTACCATCTTCTGTCTAGTCACCATGTGAATTAAACTCTACTATTGTATTAAAATTTAATTTGATAATTTTCCAGAATTTTTTACAGACAATGGAAAAGAATGAATATAATGAAATAAATCCAATACTGTTTTAAAATATTTCAATTAACAAAATATTCTTTTTTCTATTGTATTTCGTTTCATATATTGTCTAGTCTAGTTACACCAAGTATATTACTATATTGTATCAAAATTTAATTTGATAATTTTTCCAGAATTGTCCTTTTTATTTTTCATAAAATAAATACCAAATTCTTCTAAATATTTCAATTAACAAAATACCGATAATACCGGGGTTCTCTTTTCCATTGTCTGTCGTTCTATCTTTTGTCAAGTGCCTATAATCATGTACTGTATAACATTCAAGCCTACATTGTAATAAAACTACTTCTTTTTACAAATTGTACTTTTTATCCTAGCTGATTGAACGAATCCAATATTGTTTTTTGTAATAGACCTAGGCCTCCATCAATACTTTTCCATTGTAATTTTTTATGAGAAATATCTTGTAAAACAATTAATTTCTTTATGTAATTAAAATTGAAGATGAATTGATCATTTGAGCTGGGAAGTCATGTATTTGGTTTCATAATCCACTCAATAAAGTTTATAATATTTTTTTGTCAATGAGCTACACTTGATCTCTAATGATGAACTTATTTTATTGTTTGTAAGTTACTTAGCAAAAGTAGAGCCAAAAATTTGTGTAAAGTTAACGTTGATCAGCAAATCCATTTTATTTTAGTTTGATTTCAACAATTTCCAAATCCTAGCTTCTCTTGGTAATTTTTGAAGCTATCAATTTTATAAGACTTGGTTTGTATGACTACTCAGCTCCCATATTATTTCAAACTGTGTATTTGTTTTAATTTGTTTCTTGATTTTTTGTTAATAAACTCAACAATGAGTGAGTCATTCCTGGTTTTATTTTATGCTGAAACTTTTAAAATTCAACTTTTCAAAACTTTATTAATACTAAACGAGTTAACCCCGTGCAGCGCAAAGCGCCGCTCACTTGCTCAGTACTATATCGTTTGGGAATACGGTATCATTTCAACAGACTTGTGTCAGTGTGAGTTTTCTCACATCAGATCAGTGAAATGCACAGTACAAAGGAATGCGCCAAACGTTTTTCAATATAATAGATATACCATGTAACTCATTTCTGTTTTTTAAGACACACAATTTGTAGGTAATGAAACTAATTACAAAAAAAATTCTCTAAAAAATTAAACTGATATTTTTCGACAAAATTTATTGTTCATTGGTTATTATCAAATCTACGCTACAGTCTTTCAATTTAAACAAGATATCAAATTGTATTTCAATAGATACCATACGGTATTTATCGACTTTATCAAGTAATATTAATTTATCACATTACAACAGCTCATTTTCAATTCTTACGAGTCATTACAATAGGAAAAATTAGAACGAATATTCAATCGGATAATAATACAATTAATGTATAATACTTATAAATATCTAGGATCCTTTATAAATATTCATAATATCATAAATATTTAGGGTCCTTTTATGTATGCGTTTTTGAACGGACGATAAAAACGCAACGTTTCTAAATAAAATGAAGCGAATAAGCGATTCAATGAAAACCCGACGACAGTGTTTAAAAGTGTTCATTTGTTCAAATGTATTTAGAAACAGTGCGTGTTTTATCGTATGTACGAAAAATTATAACAGGATCCCTTCACCTTCACATATTTATCAGAATGTGATGAACAGAAGTTGGGTTGGTAACGTTTTTATAATATTATTAATTATCACATCTGAACAATTGCACTTTCGCCACAATAGGAATATAACACATGCGACAAAAAAAAGAATTATTCGAAGTTGAAGGATATTGAAATCTATCACAAATACTGGTGCTGTCCAGAGAAAGAATGCCCTCGGAGAACTGAAAAGTAATAGATTTATGACATATTTAAACGTTACAAGTCGACTAGTTTCAGAGATAATTTATGAAATTTCAGTGTGAGAACGCTTACATTTTATAAATGGTATAATATTCGCATCAAGGTAGAGTTCGGAGTAGGCTATTCATTCTTAAAAATAATCTTCAAATTCATCATAATAAATCGACTGGATTTATTCATTCGATATATTCTGAATTCAAATTTCAAAATACAATTTACAGGAAAAATACTAATTATAACACCAAATTGACTTTGCTATTGGATTTTCCAGTCGAAAGTTGACAGTGCTTAATTTTTAGAATTTCAGGTGCGAGAAGGCTAATTTTTTACAAATGGTACCGTACTATAAGTCACATTAGAGTATTCTCAATAATAATGAGCATTTCCACACTCAAAATTTAGAAATAACAATGAAAAGTAATTGATTTTCAAATTCATTATTTGTCAAAATTTGGGAGAGACAGTTTCGGGCTAAGCCTGTTGTTTCTCTCCTCATCATATTTCAACGATTTGTATTAATGAATGAATTGAATTTATTAGTCGACTGGAACATGTAAACAATAGGCACCAAGAGTAACGTAAACGTTTACCAATATATGCCACTAAAACTAGAAGACTGGAAACGAGTAAACACTGTGTCTTATTCCCTTTGTCCACACTTGGTTGATTTTATATGCTTCACAGCATGCTACCAATGCTTAAGCATATACAGCATGCTGTGCAGATTGCTGCTGGTCCAAGTGCTCAGTTCACCGGGGGCTTTCAAACAGTAGCCTACATTACTATAACTCAAATACTTATCATTTAGAACAGTAGCTAATCATTTCAAATATTTGTGTAAATCTAGTTTTAGGTGAATAGGACCGTTAAAATCGTTGGATGGTATTTTTTTGAGGTTTTCAATGTAGTCGATGGGAAGTCTGTTTTCTATAGCTCCTGCAATGATTGTGTTCAAGTAGATTTTGGACGGGTGTCTAGATGAGGGCAATTGTTCGCCAGGGCTAAGGGTCGGCGGTGGGGTGGTAAGTTCGTAGGAACGACAATCAAACTGTTCACCCCGGGGACTCTCCACGGCCACCTTGATCACGTTGTAGTGGCCGTCAGCCACGCCTTCTTGTCTGAAAAATCAAAATCAATTTCTGGTAAAATTGGTGTAGTGTAACCGAAACCGGTATCTCGATTATTTAAATAAATTTGTGATGACAACTTCAACTCTCTTATTCAATATGAATAATTACCACAATAACAAAAACAAAACTCTCTTAATCAAAATAGACGACCCACCTAGAGTGAGAGAAGGCTACTTGCAATAGAAGACTGCCAGGGCAAAACCATTGTGCACAATATAATACCTTCACTACTACACAAAAAGAGAAAAGAACGCCCCTGAATTTTGATACTGCATTTAGTCACAACGTGATGTTTTTACAACATATAAATTTCTGCAGTTATTTTTTCTACCTATCTGTCTTCAGATAATAGGTCTACTGATTTCCAAAGTTTGGGTGCATTGTTAGTAGGCTATTGCCTACATTTTTCTTCAGGATCGAATTATCCACAAGTTTTGACGAGGAAAATTCTTGGTCGATCGGTCAACTAATTAAGTTTTTCTCCCTTTTAACTTGAAATAAACACACGCTTTTTTAGCATATTTTGCCAAATTATTAAATGAGTAAGGTATCTTGAAAGTAGTGATGATAATATTTTATAATAATCAATTATTATACCTGTCCAAGTTGGGTAGATCTTTGTTATCTATTTCATAGAGCACACCCCACACATGACTCTTCTCATGTGGGACGATGGTGGCAGCACATCCTTGCCATCTGTTCGAATAGAGTGGTCCAAAGTCCAATCTGTAATCCTGGAAGAAAACGTCATCATATTTACAGATTTAAAATATTCATAGGTAACTTATAATAATAATAATTTCTATTTTGTGATTTGAATTTTTTATGGCAAATAAATGATTTTTTTTAATAATAATCCTATTCATGAAACTATAGTTTAAAGGCCCATCTAACTCTGTCTATAATTTCCAGAGAGCTGACATCTAATTGACATCAATGACAGCCTCCTGATAATTTCAATTCATTTCCATATCAACCATTCTATGTTTTGAGAGTCCGGTCTCACAGTGTCAAATTATCTATCCGATAAACTAAAAAAATAGAATTTATTCCATAGCCTACAATATTTGAAGTTTGATTTTTATTGAAAGTATATTATTGAGAATTGAAAGATTCGCACAAGTCTTTTGACTAGAGCTTTACAAAAACTCACAAAGGGTTGGCTATCAAGCATATTACGATAACTAACAAATTGTTTATGTACATAGCAGCAAAACTATTTGAGGTAATTTTATGCAATAAATTAATGACACATGTAAGAGCTAGATAATAGTGTACATATTTACCTGGAGTTTTGCAATGGTTCTGAAAATTGCTGTTGGATTCGCTATATGAATACGTTGCTGCAAAAGATTGCTACCATAGGCAAAATATAAAAATGTATTGCAAGCGTTCATTATGAATATCAGAAAAGAAGTATGATACCCTTATTGCACAATTTTTGATGTTATGTAAATGAAGAACGTGAACTGCTTGTACTCTCTTTTAATTTACAGCAGCTCATCTTATCGGTTTTTAAGAATTAGTGAAACAGAAGTTATCAAAGCTAATGTGGACTGATAAAACTGCGGCATAAGTATTTCATAACTATTATACTAATGAACAAACAGAGTATGAGTAAACAATGGGCCAATCTATTCTATGTCAATCTGAATTCAATGTTGAAACAGAAATTTTTGGAATTTGGATTCGATTCAACTACTGACCTACTGACTGATATAGCAGGATTCTTTTAAATTGTCAGAAATAACTGATTGATGTATGCTCGTTTACTAACTTTAAATCAGCTGTTTTATGATAAGTTAAAAGTTATAGCAGGATCCAATTAACTTGTCATAAATCAGCTGTTCCAGTAATAATTAAACAGTGATTTCGACACAATAATCGAAAGGCTTGAAAGTCTTAAAGACCTTCAAAGTCTTTAAATACCTTTTTAAAGAAGACCTTTCAAAGAATAACTTTTTGAAAGACCTTTTCAATAATCTGCGTGATTCAGCATTTGTAGGTTAAGTATTGTGATCATAATTATGTTTTATGTCAAGTTAAATAGATTCTGCTATACCTGAATAATAACTTGATAACAATAACAATATAACATAACCTCAAAAAATCAGAGAAAGTGGAAGTGGGTGGCTACTACAACATCGACAAACAATTTCCTCGACACGGTGCAGCCAGCAGCTTTGACAAGCATTGAGAAGTAGCTCACAAACATCAGCGCGCTCAAGTGAGAGACAGAGAAACAACCTGGGGGTATTGAAGCTTGGTTATCATTGAATCAAATGTAAAAATGCCTGTTTTCAAACCCATCGTATTCGATAAATATTCAGCCAAAATATTCCAGTAACTTATAGAATTAAAGCTACGATGTTTAAGAACACTTCAGTTGTCTTTTCAAGAGAAAAGAAACAAAGATAATTTTAATTTGATCCTCTTTCCAAAAGCATTCATTTTCAAAAGAGAGTGATATAAAATATAATATTGAACGTAAATAGATGAAATATGGAAAATATAAGATGTAAATATAATGTTGTGATTGAAATAAATATTATTTGTGTGAAATAGTTGATGTCTCTAAAATAATGTCTTTTTCACTCGCGACATTGATATGCACGGAGTGGGAAGTTCAAACTTCAAACATCATAACCTTCAAGAAGAGTCTAGCAACAAGATGACGAAATTCTGATAAAAATACTTTAATCCAATTAATACATCCATTAAAACACCTTGAAACCACTAAATAATAGATAGCAATGAAGTATTGATGATACCTTAATGATTTAATTGAATTCTATCTCAAAATCGTATTTTGTTCCTATCTCACAATTCACAATGGTTAAAATCCCCCCCAGGTTGTTCACTTTCTCTCACTAGAGCGCGCTGATCAGGTGTATGAGCTACTCCTCAATTTAGTTACTTTAGTCACTTCACTTCGATGAAGTTTCTCTTGAAAAGTTTGAAAAATGAGTGATGGGTTAATGTTTGCCTCTAATTCTCTAATCATCCATAATCCTCTAATGTAAAATTCAAAAATTTGGAAAAAGTAGTATGGCGGCAGCGGGAAAAATGATTTCCACATACCGGTACTGTTATGGATTGCTTCACACAAATGACCACATTGTTATTATACACTCTCTAAAATTACATATAGCAGAAACACAACATGAAAACATAACAGGTTTATAGCAGGATTCATTTAAATTGTCATAAAACAGCTGATTGATGTACGCTCGTTTACTAACGTTAAATCAGCTGTTTGATGACAAGTTAAAAGAATCCTGCTATACCTGTTATCTCATAAAAATGTGATCTTGGGGTCCTGGGATCTCCCCTTGGTAAATTCTTGGAAACAAAAGTCTCCTAAAACTTTATTTTTAGAAGTTTTAGACCTTATTTGTGGTTCAAAATTGGGCATCTCCACTAAAGTGCATTATATTTACTGATAGATATGATCCCCCATATGGTTCCCCCATGGACTCCGCTGGTCTATTTGTTAGGCTACTATACTACTGTTTCAGACAAATAAAGGAAACCAGTGTTTTGAGAATGAATAAAATTTATTTAAAAAGAATAAGAAAAGTTCCAATTCAATAGGATGCAATGTTGAAAATATCCAATATTGTGATACTAGGCCTATACAATGTAAAAATTCAATTTTCATAGCAAAACTTTATGAAACCGGTCAAATATTATAGATTACTGAGGCTAAGTTTCAAACTACTATTTATCAAGTTTCCATGAATGGAGAACAAGACAAATTTATGGACCGAATTCGAATTTCTTCAAAAATGGATGCTTCTTTGAACTCATTCCATCCAAAAACAATTTTTCTGCGCTTTTCAGGTACTGCTCTTCACGCATCAGTTCCTTTTTAAGTTGATTATCTTCATTCTGTCGCAATCTTTGCTGAAAAATAGATGTTTCGAATAATTTTATGTTGATTTAATAGTAAATTATTGGAATGATTTGCACAACGACAGCAATACTTCATAGATTGATTTGGTTTTAATTAGTTGGCCCAATAACATATAAGACTAACAAACCTGTAGTTCTTTAATACTGCAGTATCATCAACAATTTATTTCTAATCATATCTGGAGCGGATTTCATGAAATTTATAAGTCTTATGTACCGTACTGAAGTAGAAAAAAAGTGGACGCACACTGGACTTACAACGTTTTTACACATATACGTTGTGCTACTCTCATATCTATAGTACGTGTGAGTCCGCTTTCTCCTCTATTACAGGACTTACAGGACTCTGTTTTTCAATATCTTATAGATTAAGATTGAATAGAATTTTATCACTAAAATTATGGAATTGTTCAGTTCCAAATTGTGGCGATGATTCTAAACAAACAGTTGAGTTACAAAAAGATGAAATAAACTTATAATATATACAGAAAATACAAGAAGATTTTTCGAGAAGAAAATCACAGAATGGCACTGATCCTGGTGGACAGGCCAATAATTATATGATTGATGTTGTCTGTGGCAAACTGTAAATAAATACTGTACAGCGATAGAATTAGAAAACAATTTAACCTATATTACAGTAGAATTAAAAAAATTAATAAAATAGATACATACCTCAGCTAGCTTCTTCTCCATTTCTTGTTCTTTTAATATTTTTCCATACATCTTCTTCTTAGTTGCTTCGTTCAGTTTTCTTTCCTTCTCCAATTCTTCCATTCGCCTGTATTGCTTCTGCAATTTCTCATCTTCCAGAGCTTTTTTCTCTCTCTCTTCTTTAGATCTTAGCTGTTTCATCTCCAATTGTCTTGCGTTTTCCCTTAACACTTCCTGTTTAGAAAATATTTTTTTTAGTAAGCCTATTACAATGGAAGAAATCGGATTGGATAGAATACTATGATACATGTCAGGTATATGTATGTGAATATTCGTATTTTTAACATAAGGAAGAATGTTTCAAAATAAAATAGTGTAAATGATTTTTTGCTACCGTAGTTAAGCTACACATTTCATATCTACATGATCTCTGTATTCCTATATGCAAGATATTCAACTTATTACCACTAATTAAGTTATTAATTATTCTCATTTGCTACATGGGCCTTATTCCATTGTCTACACATTATAAAACATGATATATATTATCCAACCTGAAAAAACCTCACCCTGATGGTCGCTGACCAAGGGTTAAAAGCTGACATTTATGTATATTTTTGATTTGTATTTATTTGAAAATTTTGATCAATAAAAGCAAATTATTCATATTCATTCATATATTTTATTATAGTTATTATGTTCATTACCTACACATTTCAGGCTATCATATTATGTTATTTTTCTAATCTAAATTAAAACAATAATATTTATAATCCAAATTAAATTAGAATCTTAAAATACTGTAATTGAATTACCTGTTTCAATTCTTCTTTAGCCGCAGCCACTTGCATTTTTATTCGATTCTGTTCCATTTCCAGTGTTTCATTTTCTTTTTGTCGTAGTTGCGACAATTTTCTTTGCGATTCTTCTTGCTCGAGTTTTCTCTCCTCAAGATAAGCTCTGAAAAGCTCCATTTCCTTTCTCATTTGCCTCTAAAAGTGACAAAATAAATAAAGCTTTCAAAATTACTCATTGAATATTGATAATTTGTAGAAAAACGAAATTTCAAAAAAATTCAATATTGAAATTAGGAATATTAATTACTTTTGAATACAAAATAAAATGTAATAATCACAATAATGGCAATGAAATAAATTAAGACAATCACAAGAAAATTGAACTGAATTCTCCTGTCAATATACAATTTATATAATCTGTAATATATTATTATAATCAATAATATACAACTATATATAATTAATATTACTTACGGAGGAGGATAGGCTTTCAAGTTATATTTATAGTAATAAATTTGTGAATAATTAAAAATATAATAGTAGAAACGAATTGTTCCTGATAAGAGTCTGATGTATTTAATAAAATATATAACCTGTAATATAATAATAAAATATAATAGCTATTCAATATGAAATACCGTACAGTACTGTAGGGAATATAGTTAAATAAATAACAAAGCCTAATACAACAGAAAAATTTTGAAATATGCTTGTTGAATAATTATTATTCTTTATAATAACTGTTATTTATTATGTTTCAATTCATAAGATGGACAAAACTTTACCTTCTGATCGACATTGTCTGTCCTCTCCTTGTCCAATTCATATTGTATCAGTTCACAAAAGGCTCTATCGGTTTCCTTTTTCTCCGCCTTTCTCCATTCTTGTTCCTCTCTCGCTCTTCTCAGCTGTTCTTCCATTTCCTCTCGACGTTTCTGGCGCGCTTTCATGTCCTTCTCCTTCTCTTCCTCCTTTTCCTTTTGTATTTGTATTCGTAGCTCTTCGGCCAGTCTCGCCTCTTCCACTCTCATTCGCTGTTGCTCTCTTTCGATTGTTCTCTTTTCCTCCAATTGCTGTTCGTAGATTTTTGCAATCTCTTTCAGCCGATACTGTCGTTCGCTCTCCATTCTTTTATCGTACTCTTTCTGTTGGGAAAAATGGTTAAAATATGATAATATAAAGCATAAATATAGCAAGAAAATATCAATACGAAAATGAATATTTATTATTGTTGTTTCAAATACATCAAAATAGACGACAAAACATACTCGTTTTGCTTTCTGACCTAAACTGTTCATTTTCCAAATTTCAACAGAAAAGGGGAAACGATTAGAATAAAACTTATTATGTAGGCTACAATGTTAAAACAAAATAATCCTGAAATTTGAAAGATCACAGTTTCATGTATAATATAGCTCTATAAATTATACTTTGAACTCTCTTTTCTAAAGAACTGCAGTTTCAGAATTTAAAGATCTAAGAATTACAACGCAACTATTATTTGTATTCATAACTTTCAATTTTAAAACACTTGAGATATCATAGAATAACATACCGTACGTAATACACTAGACATTTTTTAATGTTCTACTGAAATCGAAATTTATTTAGCAAACTTTTTTCCGAAATCTACGAACAATTAAATATCTATTACAATACCTAACAAACACTCATGAATAACAACAGGAAGGGCAAAAATGGTACGCCTCAATTTTAATCTATGGAAACTTGAATGAAGCCATCAATGAAATGTTATTTAATGATGATCAATAAATAATCTCTAAACGAAATTTGGTTCATTAATTCCCAATTTTGGTCTAAATTTTGTCATAAAACAAATAAGTACAATTTTTAGTTAATATATTTCATACTGATGGCACTATGAAGTATCATTATTATAGTGTTCGCTTGTTAGCCATTATTATACTTGATCACAAAAAGGTAAAATTAAAATTTACAGCCGACACATAAGAACTAGGATTCCAATTCCTAATAAAATTATTATTAAAATTGGTAGAATTATACATTTTTAAAATGGTACATTTTAAAAAGAAAAAACAAACGAATGGAAATTCAGTTATCTGAATTAAATTCAGATAAATACAGTTATCAAATTAATAGCCTAATAGAATAAACAATAAAATATAAATAACGAAATAAATTGGATGATAATCTTAGCTATAAAACAATCAAGGAGGAGGAACAATCTTATCTACCAATAAAAGTCTTAATCAAACAATACAATAGGCTTACAACCTGAAGTGAACAGAGAAATATATCACAAGCAGGATAGAATACAACCGAGTACACATAAAATCACACAATAAAATTTTATAAATTATTTCACCTTATCCTCAGCATCCTTCACAATCAGTTTGTTGTACACTTCATTTCGTTCTTGATCTCGCTTTTCTTGCGCCAATTTGTCTTTTATTTGTAGCTCGTGTATGTGAGTCAGCATTTCTCTATTACGGCTGTGTATCTTGGATCGCAGATCGTCACATCTTTCCCTAAAATAAAAGAAAAATATTGCATTGATTTTAATAATTTTTGCTTTAATAAATTGGATTAAATAATAGTTGAATTAATACAGTGAATAATTTTAAATTATTTCAATAGTTTTTATTCAGCACACCATGTAGCCTATATAGTCACCTACACGTAATCTAATAAAACATTTTATCGAAATAAAATGCCAAATTATTATTAAACGAATAAGGTACAGTATTCTTATTAGTGCCATCAATCATTTACTAACAATTTTTTTGCTAGGCATAATGCCCGCATAAGCTCTAAGCTTGTGCGTGGGTAATGGGAAGGATGATGATGAGAGATGAATGGACCTACAGCTTTAGGTGGGTTCCGAACCACCGGGAAGCGATTTTGAAGCTCATAAATTCGAAAAAAAATTATAATAATTAATACATTTAAGCCTTAACACATTATTTTTAAGGTACACTAGATAGCAATACCAGAGATAATTCATTCAATATTTTTCTTAGTCTATGGTAATACCAATCAATAACATATTTAAATAAAAAAACATATTATTGTAAAATGACAAGAACTAAACATAAATGTCCATAATTCAGGGTAAGCTACCTTCGGTGTATCACTTCAAGAGTAGTGATATATAAATATTATAATGTACACTGTATAATATGGATTTATTAAGCAACTGCAACTTTGTTACTGATTCATCAGCTTATTCACCACTCCCAGAGGCTTACGTATTCATGAAAAATACCCACTGTATAGATATTCTCCTATACTATACTTTAATGCTATTCTTTTGTAAGGACTTATATATAGTAGAATATTTGTAGGCCTATTATATTTTAGGATAACTATTCTCCTATTTTGTTTACATATTATATTACAGTATGTTGTAGATAATAATTGATTAATCTAAGATTTGATAAGGGTTGCACCAAGCAAGATCAATTTTGATCCAGGATCAGTACAGTGATAATCAAATGGAATCAGCTGATTCAAAATAGTTGATCCTGGTTGGTGCAACCCAGAGGAGAACATTCAAGAGTGGAGGAGGATTGAAATCGTTCATTAAATTCAATTTTATAATAATTGATCTTGAAACTTACTTATATTGTTGCAGACGTTTCTCTTCAGCCAGGGCTCTTCGTTCAGCTTCCTCTTTTAGCTTTATGTTCTGCAAACTTCTCTGCATTCCGTCTAAGCGCGCTTTCTCAGACTCTTGAAACGTTCTCTTATACTCTTCAGTGTAGAGACATTCTTCTCTTAACAGCATGTCTCTCAATCTGGAAAATGTATGGTTATTAAAAAGGTTTCCAGTAGCATTGGGGAAATGGCATATTCTCAAATAAATTCAATGATAGTTAAAATTCAACAACTAAAAAATTAGTATAAATAAAAAAAATGTTATGATTCATTATAGTTACAAAATTAGGACTAGTTGGGCTTTGGACTTTGTGTCTGTGTTTACATCCTATGAGTTAATTTTGTAAATTCTTGAATAAATAAATAAATTCAGTTCAATCAGCATTCAATTTTAGTTTATGAATTATCACACAACCTGAAAAAGAGAGTATACAACTATTTGTCTCATAGAGACAATTCATTACTGTATTAATATGTTCATAAATTTCTTAGTCCACGTTTAATCAATGCTGTGATGTAAATTTAAAGCATAAAAATTACGAAAGAAATATTAATTTATCGTTTCAAAGTAGCATATTAACTAGCTCAATTTACATATTTGCTCTTGGAGTGAGTCGCAGTCAGACCTAGCAAGAGAAAAATGAGTTATAACATTTTTTATTTATATTGTTTAGTTCTTGACAGGCAGCAGCTAATATCTGTAGTTAGAGTTAAAGTTTTAGTGAATTTCCTATTTCAATAAATTTATAATTTTTTATGAATTATGCCCGGTTTTTCAGTCGCTCAATAGAAAGTTTATGGATCCAATAGCACTATTGAATCAATAACCATGTGTTTTCAAATGCAAAAAAAAAGTTATTGATTCAATACGTTTATTGAACGACTGAAAAACCGGGCATTAGTGTGTTCCAATTGACAATATTCTTAACACAATAAGATTTATTTTCAATTTTCCCAGTTACTAATAATAAAGACACGGAGCTACGAGACATACATAAATATGAAAAATAAGATTGAATACTAGAGGAAAAAATACAAAGCATTGTAAGATCTGTTATGGAAACTGCGGGAACTATTAAAAAAAAAGTCAAATACTTTTCACGACGCTTTTGTAAATTGCTCTCAGCTTCCGACAATGCATTGTTCACACCCTCTTTGATCCGACTGGCAATGTATTTCATCTCCACCACTTGTCCAGAGTTGTGAGAGATTAAACTCTCCATAATATTACTTTTTTTACGGCATGATAATGTGGCAGAGTGTGTCCTAGGCATTTCCTGTTTCATCTGTAATAGAATCATTAGTGGAATTAGATTATATTTTTTTAATATATTAAAAAGTATATAGGCTAGCCTAATTTTTTTTGATACCTTAGTATTTTTGAAATTTAAATAAAATATGAACAATAAATCAAGGAATCAAAAATATGTCATAGCTTACTATTGAATAGTATTAAAATATATATTGTATATAAAGCTAATTTATAAGACTTTAAAACCGAATACATAACGAGCGGGTACTACAGTATAAACGGACATTCTGATCCGTCAAAGTAGTGATACATACACCTTTAGCGCTGCGCTTTAAAGGATTTTATAAAATTATATTCTTATGATTAATCAAACATGAATACTCACCGAACCAAAGGTAATGCTTGGAGAGCAGACTCTATTTTTGTATGATTGACTAAATTTATCGTTATTGTTAGATGATAAATTTGTTGGAACCCGCTCACTGTTGAAAAGCATAGCTTCGTTTGATTTTTCAGTTTATTGAGCTAAATAAAGTTCTATTTTTATTGCAAAGTAAACCTACCACTCTTGTACTAGATAATTTCCTTTTCAATAAAATTATTTAAAATACTATACTAATATTACGGTACCTGTAACCTACAGCTACTTGTAACTACAGCACTTGTTTGGGTTCCGCTCATTTGAAACTATTCAATGTTGTCATGGAAACGCTAATGCTATGATAGAGCACTGGACAGATCAGGAAGTAATTGTGTAGATGGCACTACAATCGCAAAAATCCAACAAATCTCCAACAAAGCTTTCGTTTCACTTTGTCTTTGAAATTATCATTAAGTATGCCCAATTAGAACAAATTATGACTAAAAATAAGTGAGTGAAGATTATGAAAAAAATGTCGATTATTTTTCCCTATTCCTGCTAAAATTCTTGATTTAATACTGGAAACTCCACACGTTCTGTTGGCAACATTGAACTACAACAGCGGGAAAATGTTTACAAGGAGACGAGCATCGGCAGCACTTTTGAGGTTGTGAAGTAACTTTTCGTTTACATTTTACAATTTGAATTTAAATAAAAGTGGGAAACTAGAAACACAAAATGGCAAATAAAGCCGCCCTAATTAAACAAATATACTATTCGGACAAATACACGGATGATGAATACGAGTACAGGTAATAAAAACTTTATTTCTATTGTTTTGAAAACGTCCATTGTCCTGATAATGTTGAAAACAACTTCGTAACTAATCGTTTGAAAACTTTCTGAATAAGACATTGACTTTGCAGTAACGAATCTAAGATCAAATTTTGCAGTAACATAGGTTGTGACGAATAGGAATTATTGTGGATTGATATTTATGTGCATTATTATTGAGATTAATATTTTGAAGATAACCTTAAAAATTTCAATTATGCTTGCACATGCAACAAAAATTGCCTGTCCAATCACGATTTTCTTGTTATAATCAAAGCAATCACACTCAATTATTGTCTGTACCCATATTTTGTTAGCAATAATTCAAGTTTCTTACCACACAAAATTATTTATTGAATGCACTGGAAAATTTTTACTGTCAAGTCACTGCAAACAGGATTATTGTTGAAATTGGCTACCCATATTATTTTATTGATTGTGTGTCATTTTCACATAAGAGAGTTGATAACATCATTTTAATGTATGAAATGAAGGCCATATAATAAGATATATAATTTATTTTTTACCAGCATCCATATTTTGCTTCAATGTAATAGACAACATTTTTTAGCAATAACCACCAATCTTAATAATTGACTCATTTGAGTCTAGATTGCTTTATTTTATAATTGTGTTTTTATCATTACCTCTTGAGGCCATGCCACACCGGCCTAGCTCCCACCGCGTACGTGAAGTTTGAAAAATCGCTCACAGTGTTTACAAATCATCACATGGATTATCCGCGCGCTATTTATTTTAGAGCTTCAAAAATATGACGAGCATATAATTTATCTGTACAGCAGCTTTGCGTCCCCCCTAGATCCGTCAATGTTCACGGGCGTCAAACAGCTCATTTGATTTTAATACTAACTTACCTGGAATGTCTTGAAAAACTTGAAAGATTTTAAAACATTCGCTACAATTGAAAGATTCGTTCAAACCGAAATACGTTTCAGGCTCTACTCATGACTAATCAAGTGAAAGTGGTGTTCAAATGAAAGTGAAACTGTATCTAATTTGTATGATTTTTCTGTGTTATGAGGGCAATAATGGAGTCTCCCTGGTGCCCTCTCATAATGTATCTCTTCGATAAATAAATAAATGTGTCATATCATAACGTGTCATGTCTTAGTTACGTTGCAATTGTAAATGAGATAAACCACTTAAGAGTGGGCAGTAGTAGTCGGCCATATTGGAAATGGTCCCATAAGATCAATGTAATCTCTTGTGAGACATGTAGCGCCGTTATTTTTGGACAGAAAATTATGTTTGAAGTGTCATTAGAAAGAGAATAAAATTTTTCAGAGTGTTGGCTTTTTAATTAGAAAATTACTGTAAAAATTAAAGCAAAAATAAACTTTATCAAGTTCGAACATTTTTGGTGGTTTCTTGAAAGAAATATTTAAAATCTGAAAAACCTAAACCCCTGCACCAATTCATTATTTATTCAATAGAATTTTTTCAAGGAGATCCGACTTAAACTGTGAACGATGTGTTACAAGAAAATGCGTGTTTTAGCTTAAAATTACATTGATCTTATAAGACATCAATCCAAATGGCCGATTACTACCGCTCACTCTTAAATAAAAACATAGAAATAAGAGCGAATGATTTTCTAAAGTGATGCTGTGTTTAATCATGATGCATTTTCATTTCAGACATGTGATTTTACCTAAAGAGCTAGCCAAGCTAGTGCCGACTACAAGGCTTATGTCAGAGGCTGAGTGGAGGGACCTGGGAGTTCGTCAAAGTAAAGGATGGGTCCAATATATGATTCACAAACCAGGTAAAGCACCTTTTCCACTACTTAATGAACACTCATTTAATTTTGTTGATGGGAGTTCCTCACCAAATGTTGCATTGTTGTAGTAAGTATGGCGAATAAATGATTAAGTTGGGTTCCAAATCAATAAAGTCGTTTTTAGACTAAGGTGGGTTTTCGTTACTGCGGCACTCTACAAATAGTTGGGATTTTTCATCAATTGCATCTGGCAACGCTGGGTCGGGCTCCGCTGCGGCACTCGGTCGCAGTAACGAAAACCCACCTTTATATAGGATGATATTTCTAATCCGACGTTTGTATTAGTCTTAAAATTCAGAATTACGCCCCGTTGCAGAGATATCCGTTTAATGAGCTGGTGCTTTAACAAAGAAGATGAATCTGGACAGCAACGTATTTGGATCGACGGCAAACTAGTTTGAAATTAGAAATTGAAACAAAACATCGTTGGAAAACTTCGAATTACATTGATTTTATTTGAAAAGCTCTTTTGCTCATAATTTTCATGAATTGTAATTACAAAAGAATGGAGATGATATCAGCTATTGACAGATTTCTGATACTGCGAATCTAAAAGCAATTTTCCCAGGCTCAAGGCAATTTTTGGAGCTGGTACGTTTATTTTAATATATACATTCAAAGAAAATGTAGCGTAGGGGCTATATAAGAAAATGTCAGTGCATTCAATTTTAGATGGGAGAAATTATTGGATGTTGCAGTCAATAAACTGCTGTGAATACAAAATAATTAGAGAACCGAAAATCCAAAGAAAGCTATATGAATAGTTCTGAAGACTTCTGCTACAGCAAATATTGACAACAGAACTAAATAACTAACTTAGAGTATAATCGATGAATCCAACTGTACAAACAGTTGTGTCTGGACGGGGAATTGATTATCCTCTTACTATTTAGTTCTGTTGTCAATATTTGCTGTAGCAGAAGTCTACAGAACTATTTATATAGATTTTCGTGCACTTGATTTTACTAGTTCCATATCTATAATTAAACTTTCTGCTAACACTATTTCACTTCAATTTTTTATTTCAAATTAGTTTTGAGTAAGTCCACTGTGCTGGATCCTAATTTATCACGTGGTCAAATTACCGTCTTAGATGTCTCACCAGTCAGCCGTAAAAATGGAAAAAAATGAAAATAGAAAACTTTTCAATGTGGATAATCTCTTCTACTTATAAATCATTCAAGTTAACACACCAAGTTGTGATAGCAGACTGGTATTTCGGTCTAATACGCATGCGTGCCAAGATGATTGAACAGCACATAATATGATTACAACATTGCCGGGCAATCAAATTAGATTACGCACCAAGCTGGCCAGGGGTCTTTAAGGATAAAATAACTATAGTTTATGATTTTATATGAGCTCATCTACATTTCTCATCACCATTTAGTAGTCAATACTCCACTACTATTCCATGAAATCACTTGACGTTAGCAATTCGCCACTTCTCATTCATTTTATTTTGACTGATTACTATGGAAATCTTGACAATTTGCTCAGTTTTGGCAAACCTGTTTTAAGCTTTTCTGATTTATTAAGCATTCTCAATTATCTTATACATTGTTACATAGATTTTCGTTTGTTCTTATGTTTTTTTTTTTTTGTTTTTTTATCCTAACCTTTTGCCCGTGCATTTAATTTATTTTGAATATCATTTTGTCTGTCTAATTGCAACAGAAACGCACTGGTCATTTAATATTTTTTGTCATCAATTTTTCTCACTTTAAACTAATTCAATATGTCTTACTTTTCAGAGCCACACATTCTGCTATTCAAAAGGTCGCTAAGTTACAGCGAAGGAATGAACTGAGCCCGACTCGTTTACAATGTTGGAGGATAACGTCGTTCTTGTCATGAAAATACTGTCGCTTTGAGAATTTTATACAGAATTATTCCAAATTACCTTTTTGAGGCCTTAGTATGTGCATTACGTTGTGAATATGCGTGTTAAGATGATACATTGGTAAGTTTCAGAATCCGAAGGTAAAAATATATTCAATTTGATCAGTGTTAATAGTCAAAAATAACAATTTAAAGATCATCTTGAACTGTTGATCCATTTGGCATCATTCACATCGAGTCTGGGTCTTTATTTTTGTGATAAAATTTTCAAGGGTATTATTAATTTGTTTTGTGTTGCCCAATAAGGAGCGTACACATTACATAGATTGTACTAATTAGTAATTGTTCACATTGCAACTTGCGTGATACCTTTGTTGTAAATCTCAACCCTTTCCATCCCTTTACTCCGGAGTGCAATTGATTTATAATTATTAACATAATCAAATTACATAATGAGTAAATTGATATGTCATCTATCATTGTTATTAGTTCATACTGAATAAGAAGACTTGAAAATTGTCAGAACCAAATATTTAATAAAACAACGAGATACTGCAGTTTCGGTTGTTACACCATTATCAATCTCCTGATTGGGATTGAGATTGATAATGGTGTAACAACCGAAACTGCAGTATCTCGATATTTTATTAAATATGTGGTTCTGACAATTTTCACAGAAAGTTATTAGTTCAAGTTATTAATTTTTTATAATACAATAAAACGTACATTATAATACTATCTTGATGGTTACTTTTTTCGTGAAAACACTTTTGTCTATTAAATTGAAATTTAACATTTGCATACTATCTTGTATGCTACCTTTTTCGTGCTACTTTAGTCGATTAAATGAAAGTACGTTGATAAACATACTAATGCCTCAAGGTAATTCGAATATTTATATAGTTGATATTTTTCTACTTGTTTTATTTTAATTTATTGTTCTGTCCATTTGGAATTAATATCTACACATTTGGTGAAATCATTGTCGCTATATTTCTGTTCATGTTGGGTTTATGTTCTTTGGTTTCGAAGTGATTGTGAATTCGTTTTGCATATTATTTACGTTCATCATTGTTTTAATTCTAGAGGAATGTGCTTTGTGTTGTTAATCTGCAATGTTGTGTCTTATGAAAAGGTGATTGCATTCGAATAATTGAAGCATTTCTTGTGTAGATGAATAACAAATAAGTGATTATTTATGATCAAATTTACGAAATTGAATTCTCAAGATTTCTAAGCTAATCGATTTGGGATATTTTGCTACAGTACCTAACCTTTAAATTGTACAGTACGTTGAGTAGATCGATTAGTCTATCTGTAAATATATATTTTTTAATTTTAGTGTAGCATTTTATATTGTATTATCGACTCTTCAAAAAAACATTAAAGCTGTGTTAACAAGTGAACATTTTGTACAAATTATTTTTACAGTTTTAATAGTACTTTCACATCAAATTTACCTCTTTTAATCAAACTCAATAAAAGTATGTTTTATTGTAATAATATCGTTTAATTTGTTCAAATAATTCACCTACTTGACTCGTTTTGCATTGTTTTACGATGATTTAGATCACAATTTTCAATCTATTGAAAGTTTACAGTATGAGAGGGCACCAAAGAGACCCCATTATTGCCCTCATATCACAGAAAAATCATACAATTGAATAGAATTAAGTATAAACTTGAAAAATGAAATACATTCATGATATCATTTAGATATATGTGAATTGTTTGGAGGATTAGACAACATCTACTGTAATGGATTTATGAAAAAACCAATTGGCATTTCTTACGTTTGGTAACAAAAATTACAAGATTATATTATTATTTCCAAACAGTTACTAAATCGAAATATAAACATAATTATTATTCTGAATAGTTCATTTCGTATCCTGTAGACATTCATACACGAGACTATTTATTTAAAATCTCGGGTTAATGGGTAGTCACTCAAATAAGCAATATTTGATTATTATTTCCAAAGTGTAATTTAATCAAAATATAAACATGATAATTGTGCTGAATGGGCAAGTCTCCACCCTGCAGTGTTCTTATTTTAGGATTGTGAAAAAGTCAATAGAAACGGACTTTGAATACTTAAGTAATTGACAAGGTGAACTTGATGGACAGGACGCAGTGTGTTGAAGAAAGAAAGAAAGAAGAGAAGATGCTGACAAAGGACAAATGGACAGCACTAAAAGAGTGAATTTCGATTGACAGCGTGTGTGTGTTTGTTTTGTCCGTACGGTACTCTGCATGCAAATCGTAAGGACAGAGTAGATTTGTGTGGGCCGAGGTTTGAGAAAAACACGCAAAATAAAGTCACATTAAACCGTTCTATTGCAATGGAATTGTAAATTCGTGTTTTTGCTGTTATCAATCTTGACAGGAAACTTGAAAATAGAACATGCTAATCAAAAAACTGATTCACTCCCAATCACAGTTAAATAAAATTGATTGGTATGAGTTTTGCTCAGATTTACATGATCATAAACTCGTATCGAAAAAGTTATAAATGGAAATTTCACCTAATACCGTACTGAACTGGTGTAATGTATCATATAATTATATTGATTAAACAATAATCTCATATAAATAAATTTGAATTTGTCTATATGTATAAATTGTTAACAATTCCTAGGCAATCTTGGTTCCAAGAAATCTATTACACTGATCTAGAAGCAAATATTATATTTTGGAAAGCATGTTGCATGTAGGCCTACATACTTGCCATGCCATTTCTAATACATTGGAAATTAATGAGCCATGTTCACTTGTATAAAACACGACAAGTAGGTAGAGTGCAAAGTGATGAATTTCTTTTGTTTGTTTTTTTAATAAATTAAAAATTTATTTGAATTCATCCACATTTACCGGCAACTGACCGCATAGACACGAATCAGTAATTGATATACAATTACTGAATTACATTCAATAATACACATAGAGAGTATTATGCCAGGCACGTTACGTGTCGCGTCGGTAGATGTGAATGAATCTTCATATTATTATTATTTTAACTGCGTTTGTAACTTTTCACCTTGTGAATAATTTATGCCTCTAATATTTCGTGTCTTAATATTCATATAACTTCACTCAATATTCATATTATATAACTTCAAATATGGTAATGAGTAGTCTATATTGGAAATTCCACTTCATGGTTTAAACCAGTGAAAAGAATAAGATGAATTTTCACAAAGAGACATCTTTCTAGTGTTAATAAATGATTACATTCAAATCTTATTTTTCTTACAGATTACAGCAGATATAATAACTAGTTGCTTAAAAACCATACGATTTACCACCATAGAATGACGCATCTGAGTCCAATATAGGGAAGTCATTGCATTGGTTCTATCAAATGACGTCATTCTACGATGATTATAAATTCTATTAACTGTCGTGAAATTAATCTAAATTATATTTTCAATAAATGAATGAATGAAACTGGCCAATAGTGTTTTTGTGATAGATTTTGGCCTCATTTACACTCGAAGGCAAAGCAACATGTGTCCACCTGGAGAACTCCCAGCGCTGGGTGAATAATAATATACAGATTTCGGTCCTTGCCTACAAATGAGGGGACAGCGCATTTATTTACTTCAAGACGTGTACCTTTTTCATCCAACTGCTGTATCTGTATGCGCATGCGCACTGAACGGACAGGCGCAGCTGAAAAGAAGTTGCGTTTAAAACGCCGCGTTCTCACTTGTGCGCTCCACATCAAGAACAGCTAGCATCTCACAGGATAGGATAGGATTGGACTGCATCGCATCGTCATGGAATGCAAACACTGTTTACAGATGATGTTCTTGGCTTTTTTGTTGGTGTGTGGTTCAGGTAATGAAAAAATATATTATTTATGTTATAAACAATACAGTACTGATTCAACAGGACAGTTGATTTGTATTCCACTTTAAACTGTAGTATCTGTATTAATATTGAAGTGATTAATATTCACATAGGAAATATACGCTTGGAAAAGGAAATAAATATGGAAATATAGAGTAAAATTAATAAAAGAAATATACACTACAGTGCATATTAAACTTGACTGATTTCGGGGGCGTCTTTGGGGGGGGGCGGGGGGGGGCATTTGCCCCCCCCTGATACCTGGGTTACAGAAAATATTCTGTACTAGCTAATGTACAAATAAGCATTTTATCCGGTCAAATGTTAAAAACTTAGCGGCAGAGTAAAAATCTTTGTATTCTTGTAATTTAAAAATTTATTAATTTATTACACTATTTAATCTTCAAACACGTAGTCTAATATTCAGTAGTACTTATTAGAATATTAGTGTACACACATACTTAGGTCTGAATATTAACAGCAGAGCCTATGTATTATTTATAGTACGAACGTCTGAACGTATTGATCACGTTTATCGTTTTTTATCTAATAAGATGATCAACTTACAGAATATTACTGATTTTGTCTGTTTTCAATAATAATTGTCGTTTTGCATTAATTTTCTGCGTATATTTAAGGAAATTTTACTCAGAATTTTGTTATAATTTAAAGTGCATTTGACATTCAAAATAAGCTTAAAACCCTCTTTTTGGTTTCAAAAGTGCTCAATTTTCCGGGGGAGGACCCCCGGACCCCCTCCCCCCTCTTTGGTGGAGGGTATTCCATCCCCCCCCCCGGTGTTTGCCCCCCTCAAGGTTTTGGTGAAATGACGCCACTGACTGATTTGTATTGGATTGGTATAATGGAGAGTTTTTGATGAGTTGAGAGGCGTGCCTTGATTCTTTCACAATTTATTGGGAAATTTTATTTCATTTTCTTTTACGGTATTGATTTGGCTACTACTCGAGATGAATTGAACCAAGGTTAACTTGGATACAAGTTGCGAGCCGGAAAAGTAGTAATTTAAAATGGCATTTGATAGAGAGATATTATTTTTTAGCCATTGGACTCTACGGTCATCAGCAACGTCAATAAGTTATATCTAGCTATCTATATCTAATGCCATCCGCCAAATTAAAAGAATACTACTGAAAACACACACACACACACACACTGTTATAATGTAGCAAACCATTATGATTTACCGGTATGTGTCTAGTGTGTGGGTATCTTGAGCAACTCGTGCTCTCTCCGTTGTCAAAGTAACCGCGGCCTAATAATACGAGCAAATAGCAAACAAAAATATACACAAGCAGTAGTAGACTAGTGCCCGGTATTTCAGTCGCTCAATAGACACTTTATGGATCCAATAGCACTATTGAATGGAAGTAAAACAGTAAAAGCTGGTTTATACTGTACAAACTTAGGTACCGTACCGTACCTGTAACAGAAAATCCTGGTATGTCTGTCCTACAGAAATTAAAAATCCTGTAATGTAGGGAAAAGGCGGACCTGTAATAAGGCGGAAACTCACTAGCTATGAATAATAGCACAACGTTCTACGGTATGTAATAAATTTATAAGTCTGGTGTTTGACCATCTTTCTCCCATATCATAGGAATTTTTTCGAAAGAAAAACAACAAATATTTATGAGAATGAGAAAGGCCCCGGTTGTTTCAAGTGTATTAGTATTTTTTGGAGCTAACGTAATTTTTCAAGGATATCAAGAATACCATTTTAAGCGTTTTTGTAGATTTGGTTTTGATGTGCATGCACAATAAATTCAACTACAATTAAGAAAATATAGTACTATGGCAATTAAAGTCTAATACAGTAGGCTACAATTCATTACAACATAGACTACTGTCAATGTTTCAACATAATCCAGTTGGAAAATTTATAGAATTAAACCAATATTAAACAAACCTTACAAAATAAACATTATAAGAGCTTTGCAGTAGATCTTGCAAGGTCAAAAATATTAAATGAAAAACTAACGCCCAGTTGCACGAAATTAAATTCAACCCACGTAAAATGACGTCATTGCACAGATGTTATAGGTTCGCACATTTGTTCCATTAGATGACATAATGTTACGGCGGTTTGTGAAATATTGGTTTAGTATTACAAAAGTAGTGTAATACTGAAAAACTAAAGTTCGAATAAAACTAGTTGTCCCTTGGCCTAGTGCTCCAGAACCACTCACTAGAACCGTTTTTGTCAGAAGTCCGAACAGCTGTCCATATAATTCAATGTTAGAGTATCATTGAATCAAATGGTCAGCAGGTCGGACATCGGACTTTCTGACAAAAACATGTTTCTAGTGAGTGGTTTGAGAGCAAAAACTTAAGTGAGTGGTTCAGCACTCAGGCCAGGGACAACTAGTTATTTCAACTATAACTAGAGTTGAATTGAGTTTTAAATTCAATTGATTTTCGTTTTTGACGATAGCATTTTATTTTGATTCTTATATACAACCACTACATTAGTATTTTATTAACATTAGACATTTCTACTAATATTAACAATTGACATTAGGCCTACCCTCAGAAGAAATTTGGGTATCAAATTTAGAGTTGATATCAATTGTTGTATAAAAGAAGGAAAATAAAATGGTTGATTTGATTAAATTAATGTTCACGCTTGCTACAGAACTGGCCTTGAATATCTTATAAGTTTTTTCTCAATTCTTGATGCATTTTTGTAAGTTGTTCAATTGCTTTTTCCTGTCGATTGCAGTGGTGCGTTGCGATGATAGCGTGGAAGGCGGCGACGAGACAGCGGATGCGTCGCTGTACGCGAAACGCGAGGCAATGTGGTTCGGACCGCGGCTGGGCCGCAATAAGCGCACACAGTACGACATCACCATGACAACAGGTGGCGTCGCAGACAACAATCTCCTGACGCACGACAGTATTTTGGACCTGTTGCGCGACTCCAACTGGGCGCTTATACCGGTCACCAGTACGTATTTGTCGCATTATTCAAAAATACATCTTTTCTCTGTTTACATTGTTTATTTAAATTATCCTAAATAATTATTATCATCAATTAGCAGTTCACGGTTACAGGGGTGAGGGGGGGGCGTCTCTCATCCAATCGATTGACTAGGCTTAACGGTGTGACCACAAAGTCAATCTTTACAAATCTTTAAATTTTATAGGCCTCTTGAAATAATGGAGAAGCAGTATTTATTTTTCTAAACTGTGTTGAATAAGGCTAGGCGTACACCGGTTAGTCAAGACAAGACAAGATGAGATTAGTCATGTTTAGTCACAGTAATTCACATAGTTGCTTATGAAGCAGCACACACTGATGCAATGACTAATCGGTGTGTGTTGCTTCATAAGCAACTATGTGAAGTACTGTGACTAAACGTGACTAATCTCGTCTTTTCTTGTCTTGACAAACCGGTGTACGCCTAGCCTTACATTTAATTTTATAAAGTTGAATTTAGTGCCCTCTACATATGTTTTCTACTTCAAGTTTTTTTCCCATTATCATATCCCTGTAAGTATTTTGAATTGAATAATAATTCTGTTGATAACCAACACTAGGGTAATTTAACAATATTATCAGTTTTCTACCCAACTGAATGTTAACCAAATCTAAAATCCAGTAGGTGACCCAATTTTGTAAAAACACTTATTTTGATTCTTTGGACATACAGTAGTTTGAGATGTTACTGCTATTTCTTTGGAGAAAGTGCAGTATATAGGCGTCTGTCAATAAATTTTAATCTTCAAATATATGAAATTTACAAATTATATAATAAATTTTTGGCACAGCCAGCAAAGTAAAACCTTGAGCGCTAGCTGTAATGACTAAAGAGATACAGACAAGACGAGATACAGTATGTCATAGTTTCTTTGCAATGACTCATCCATGTGTGGTAAATTACTGACTTCAATCTTGCTGTATTGTCTTGACTAACCGGTGTACGCCTAGCCTAACAATGTAGGCGACTGGATGTCCAATCTCCTTTAAAGGATCGATTATATGTGCAATCATACATCACTTGCTACAATATCAGCTTTCGCCAAAGAGGTAGTGGAGCCGCCTTATACGATTTTTGAGTCACTAACACCATTGGTGACAGCTGATACTTTTGCAAATGAATCATTGCACGTATAAACACTCCTTATTTATAAATTATTGTACTAAAATTTTTCCATTAAATATTATTGGGTATACAAGTTTTCCTAGATGAAGAAATTTGTTTTGGTGCTTCAGGCGCCGACTCCAGCGACAAGGTGCTAGAGCCGTCATGGTTGTCACGCCTCGGCCGCACCGAAGACGACGAGGAGGCAATGGAGGCGTCTCGCTCACCCCCCTTCGCGCCGCGCCTTGGCCGGCGACGCCATCTTGTTTCAGCGCCGCGATTCGCTCCGCGCCTGGGGCGCACCGGATCACAGCCGCCCTCAGCCCACCACTGACCCGCCCCTTCTATCCGCCACTTTGTGTTAGTTTAATGAAAAGTATTGTATTCAAATCAAATATCATTTTGATGGAATAGTATCTTGTTGATGGAATGAAATTGTAAAGAAATAAAAACTTGTATTTCATTAGAATTTTATTTTGCTGTAGAGCAACCTGTTGTAAGTGGAATGATTTTTCATACAGCCAAAATGATCAATGAGCCTCTTAGAATATTGTCAGTTTCTCAGTAATATATAACATACATTTTCATTTGTGCTTCTTGGATTAAACAGAATTATAAATACCTGTGTTTTTGTAATGATAATAACTCTCTTCTTAAATGAGTAATCAGCGATTCTCTCACTCATTTAATCAACCTCTGAACTAGTTAAATAATCAAATAGCTTTCTCCCAATTCCTTCAGGAATCATATTCTTTAATCGCTGAACTTCAGAATGTCAGAATTTATTGAATTAACCACTCAGACGTTTTATCGTTGCTTTCAATGAGCAGAACCACCAGTAGAGGATATCAAGGTAGGCCGGAATGATATCTTTTCACAGTATATCGAGTGCAACGTTTTCGGGGCTCAGTCGGTCAGGCGGATTCTTGAAACAGAAATTATAGAAAATATTTAAATCCCTATTCATAAACTGGTCGCCGGTGCATAAAGAATATCTATAAGATCAGGGAAAGTGTAGATTGTTCATTTTGGATTAGTATCTAAAAAAATACTTTTTAAAAAGTTGAGTCCGTCATTTTGATTGTGACTCTGTACAATCCACCTGCTAACGTTCATATAAATTTATTTTTAAATAAATAAACGAGTGATGATAGGAAAAGTAACAAGAATTGAATGAATCCAAGTCTCCGATCCCACGAGCGGAGCAGCGCGGCCACCAGCGGATTCCATGCGTGGGAGAGTCATAAGATTATTCCAGCTGTTTTTCTGTCTCTCTCCCACACACGGAACCGCTGGTTGCCGCGCCGCTTCGTTTGTAGGAACCGAGACTTATAAGATATTGCCATACAGTGATATAATTTTCCCGAACGCTTAGATGAGCTTCCTAGATTTAAAGGAGCGTTTATACGTGAAATGATTTGCTTGCAACAGTATTAGTTATTGTACAGGGTGGCGCAGAAAGATTGGATGGATTTGAGTAGGATAATATCAGTGGAGTGGAGCTGTCTGTGACCGCAGAGCGACACCATTTTGTAGATTCAAGTATCCAGTTTTAGTAACAATTGCGCAATTGACCTTGCAAAATCGCATATTTGCTGTTGAGCAACATTTCCAATAGAATAAATCTGCAATCTTCGTTCAACGGAGCTTTAGCAGAGAGTTTTAAGTCGAGCTTATTGGCATGTGATTCTTCTTTACTTAAAATCAAGTTTAGTGTCGTAAATATTGTTACATTGAAGATTTGAATACTGCAATACATGAAAGAATGAAAGAAAGAATGATGGGGACGAGAAAGAGAGGAAGGCCGAGAACGAGATGGATGAATGACGTGATTGATGATCTGCGTGTGCTGGGCGTATCGAACAACTGGCGGCAAAGATCTCAGAGAAGAGACGATTGGAGGCGTTGTGTCGAGGAGGCCAAAGTCCACACAGGACTGTAGAGCCAACTAAAGTAAAAGTAAAGTAAGTAATACATGAAAGAATTGCTGCTGTATCAAAAGTTGAGGACCAATTTGAGGCTTTTAATGAGCATTGACGCATTAAGGGCTCCATCTTTCCTATGTAATTTTTAAAAAATACTCAAGTGTTTTGGACTTTTTCATACAAATTCTCAAATTGGGTGATTTACTTGGTATTTTGGTGTAAGGAAGATGAATGTATGATAAAAATAAACTTTTTTATAACACTTTGAAAAACATCCCTTCTTTATGCGCCACCCTGTATATCATAGAGGAAAACCATTTCACTTTCAACTACTATCAATCATTCTGACAGTTACCGTGATCATAGTCCACAGCGTGAGTTGGTTGGCTCGCTGCAACAGGGTTTTGTGCGAGTGAAGCAAAATGGCGGCCAGCGCGCAGAGCGAGTACTCGGCTGACGAGTGCAGGACGAGAAACGTCAGCCAGCCGCACACGTCGCGACAGCTCATCAGTCGCCAGCAACACTCCGTCAGCCAGGCACGGCACACCTGCCACCACGATACGCCGCCCATCTGACACAAAACAATACAGTAACACCAATACTAGAAATAAAGGAGCGTTTATACATGCAATGATTTAAAATTAAAACATCAAAATCTCGTTTATTTCACAAATATAACACAGTACATTTGGTTGCAAGAGTTTCAGCTGTCACCAATGATGTTAGTGATTCAAAAATCGTACAAGGCGGCTCCACTAAAACTACAGAGAGTGTATAGTATACATTTACCCAGCGACCACATAGTAGAATAGACAGAGCATGCAGGCAGACTTTTGAAGCCAGCTCTAGCGTCAATACCCAACCATGATGGCGGCGGCCTTGAGTGAGTCACTCCAGTAGCGAGCGCTCCGACAAGGTTGTCACGCTCAGTTCTGCCATTGAATATATATCCTTTATTCCTTTATTTAAAGGATATATATTCAATGGTTCTGCCCAGTTGTCCACACACTGCAGTGCTAATTTAATCAACCGGCTGTCACTGTCTCACTGAATTGTTTTATTGAATGGCGTTTTAGTATCATACTGCACTACAATGCCAGCGTATTGCATTGCTTATGGATGCTTCAATAAAGGAGGAAACGTTGAAGGAATAACATTTCACAGGTTAGTATATTGTAGGTAGTGTATAATTGGTGTAAGTATATAGTCTGATCGCACAAAGATTTTTGTAGAAAATATTCAGCACTACAATTTGAGACCAAATTTATAATTTTTGAACCAAATACAAACCGAACTGGAGTACTTCTTCCATCTTGCCCGAGTAAAATCTTTGTGCGATCAGACTATATTAAGTGTTTAATACTATTACTAAATTACTATTTAAGGTTGGAAAACGACACTTAATACTATAATAATAATAATTATTTTTTTATTATAGTGTAGTACACTATTGTATTGCTGGTACGCAGTACGGATTACTGGGACTACACGCACTGCATTTTAATAGCTTGTAAATATCCTGTTATTAATTATGACATTTCCTGCTGTTTGATTTTCAGAATTGGTTAACCGAATGAAAGTATTGGGCATATAAAATTGTTCTGTGTTCAGAGCTCTGTTGATAATTAAGAGTTAATGTGATATCATGGATAATGAAGAGGAAGCATTCATTATTGATTATTATTTATTGTTATAAGCAAAAAATTATTTTTGAATAGTCAGTCTGCAACAGAAATTGCTCTACTATGCGTTTCATGGAATTGGATGATTATTTTTGCAAGATTGTAGAATATGGATGAGATGAGTAGCTTTATTTTATGCTTATATGTAATTTTCCAACAGCTCTCAAATCAAAAAATCAAATCGCAATCCAATGTTCACTTGGTAAGAATAACAAAAGGATAGAGTGATTTATTAAGTATAATTATTCCCATTATTATTGTCGATTAGCTGATTAGAGATTTAATTATTATGTGAAATATATAGGCAAATCTATAGTTGGAATATATAGCTTCAATTATTACGTGAAAATATATAGGCAAATCTATTATTGAAATGGTTCTTGAGAAAAAGGTACACACATTATGTTTTAGAGGGAAGAGCTCGGAGTTGAGGCGAACGGAATTAATCGGAGCGCTTCGCCTCGTTTTCTCGTCTATGTTCTACCGAGAATATCAGGAGAACGGCTGATCTTAGACAAAAAAAGTTCAAATGAAAAATAAAATTCAACTTTTTATCTAAAACTTTCTCGCTTACGAAACTTGCCTACCCTAAAGATGAAAAATTTCCTCGCTTACCAACTTTTTCATGTCACGTTTTCAAATGTATGAAAAACTTTCAACTTTTTTTACTCGTAAAAGTTGAATAAACTGGAAACTGGTAATTTGAGTTACACCATTAGAATCAGTGTTTTATTAGGTATAAGAACACCAAATTTGAAATTTTATTTGTTGAGCTTCTGTGAGCTCTCATTTCGCGTTTCTACACTCAACCATGATGGCGGGTTTGGCACTCCGTAATGTCTGTAGTAGGATCCTCCGTCTGTTATACTATGGTGGTCGCTGCACCCCGGTCACGCACCGGGGTAATAAGCAATAGGTAGCAACATATGGATCATATGATTGTTTACTCTATACAAACCAATAGTTCAATGCACACTGAAACAGCTGCTTTAGGTGTGCATTGGACTATTTGTTTCTAGAGTAGACGATCATATGATCCAAATGTTGCTAATTGCCTATTGCTTATTGCTCCAGTGTACGAGCTGCCTTACCACGGTCGCACACCGGAGCAATAAGCAACAAGCAACTAGCAACACATGGATCATATTTTTTTTTAGACAATCTTATGATTGTCTACTTTATACCAACAAATAGTCCAATGCACACTGAAACAGCTGCTTTAGGTGTGCATTGGATTATTTGCTTGTATAGAGTAGACGATCATATGATACATGTGTTGCTAGTTGCTTGTTGCTTATTGCTTCGGTGTGCGAGCCCACTTACTACACACTACAGAGAGTGTATAATCACAGTGTGGACATTACATGTAATACTTTTGATTGGTTAGCTCCGAAAAATCCACCATACTTTTGCCAATTCCCATAAGATTTGCATTGGAATGGAAAGCAAGTAATATGTTATGATAAGTGATTCACTTCTAACCTACATTTTGCCTTTGCCAGAATTAGTTTTCAAGCTTTTAAAGCAATACCAAGAGTAGAGAGACTATTTTTAATTATAGAAAAGTTAGTTTTAGTGTTGTTTCTCTAAAAATAAGTTTGAGAAATGAGTGAATGGTTTCATGTTAGCATGTAATACCATATCAAAATTTAAAAATTTGGCAAAAGTATGGCGGCGGCGGGGAAAATGATCTCCACATACTGTTATGGAGTGTTTCACACAAATGGCCACACTGTTACTATACACTCTCTGTAGACAATGACATATGTTTATACCTTGCAAAGGCTTCTATTTGAAACACACAAGTACAAGATTCTCAGTGTTTTTCAAATACTATTTTATTCTTGAAATTTTAGTTTTAGAATTGGTTTTCAATTTACTTTGGTTTTAAAATACTTGAATTTTTAAAATAGTTCATTCGACAAAATAAAAGCATGTAAGAATGAACAATGCTTATAAGTTAGGTAATAGATTACATATTGTTGAAGTTACTCACCCGAAGTGCGTTAAAAGCCAAAGGCGCCTCATAAGAAATGAGTGATTCCAAGAGATGACCGAATGCATCTGTTTTATGACTTTGAAATTCTGCATATCTCGGCCAGATAATCATTATACATGGCATCGTTACCAGTACTGACAAAATGTTTTGACACCTAGAAAAAATAAGATGAGATTTTCAAATTATTCTCATTTATTTACTCAAATAGAATAGAATAGAATTTATTGAAAAAAAAACAGTACAGTAAATTAAAACATAGCATACAATCTCAATAATACAAAGAAATGTGAAAGCAAAGAATACATATCCAATACACAAATAAATTTGTCAGTGGGTGTTCTTGGATCTATTATATTAAACATATAACTTGAACCTAAACTGTACAGTTGGGAAACAAAATAAATGCAATAATTTGGAATAAAAAATATAATAATTATTATTATTGTTACTTGATTGTTATTGTTGTTAGGATTGGATTAGGATCGTTCAATTATATTAGTTTTGAACTTATTCAAACTGATTCTTCAGCATGAACGATGAGCTTTAATTACTTGCGAGAATGTAAATATTATTCAATATGATTTTTATAGCATCCTGTATCGAGGATGTCGCATGATCGTTTCCTCCAAGCGGTTGTGTAAGCCAAAAGGTAGAAGATGCTAAGGGAAAAGATGGATGCCGGAACAGGCTTAGCTCATGAAGCTAACAAAGCCTAATCCATGAAGACGACGACGATTGTTATAGTTAATTGGTTTTCAAGTAGAAAATAGTGGGACTGCACTCAGTTCAAAGTTGACCCACTATGTAAGTTCAGTACAAAATTATAGACTATAACAAGAGTTATGATCAATCCAATTTGCAACAATTTCAGATGAATTTTCTTGGAAAATCGAAAAGGAATTTCATGAGAGGTGGATTGAATTACCTTTCTACATTTCCACTACTGATGAGAAAAATGGTAGAAAGAAACCAATCGAATCCCGTAAATGTTTCTTGTTCAACTTTGCCAAACAAAAGTTTTGTCATACGAAGCAACAAGCTGAGATTTTCTGAATTATGTTGAGAAGATTGCAGCAATCTGTGATTCAAGCCATACCTGTAACAGATCGTTGAAGATGTATAATTTACAATTGTGGAAGAAGATTTACAATTGAAATTGTAAGACTCTTTTTAAAAAGGAGAGAAATTACTACTGCTATGAAGAATAATCAAACAATATCACCTTTTAACATTATTTATGCTTTGCTATTACTAGAAGTCTACTTCGGAATCTACCATGACTAAATGTATTCAATGAATAAAATTTTTGGGGTTTGCACCTCAGAACATTCAATCATCTAAATCTAAATATTATTGAATTACCCGAAGAGATTACTCGCAATCGAACGCTATTTATTATCCATCATAGCTTTTATCTTTAAATGTGTCATCCCTCTAATAAAATTTACTATGAATTGATAGCTTTTTCCAAGGCTACAAAAGAAAGAATGGCTTACTTGCCCATAATTCGATCCCAAGCATGCGCAGGTTCTTGAGCAGATCTAACATGAATCCTTGATATAAGACATAATTTTTGGTAAAATTTGAATTTGAGATTATAACTATACCGTAACAAGAAACTTCGAATGAAGATTACAATTGTTGTGGATCCATTTTTTTCTTACTTGATCAAATATAGACATTGTAATAATTTATTAAGTGGTAATTTACTCACAAATTATTGTGTTTGAACACATAATTGTTGAAACACAATAATTTGTGAGTAAATTCCCACTTAATGATGAGTTATTTCAATGTCTGTATAAATGAAGATTACATGGCGAGAGACAAGAGTAACAACAAACAAAAAAATCTACCATTTTAAAGCTTATTTTGAAGAGAATTTTTCAGGAATATGGGAAGTTTTAGTATTTTTCTATCGGTTTTACTATTTTGTAGCTGGAAATTATGCGAATACTGGAATTATTTTATCGACTTGCAAGGAATATTATCATACTAACAGAAAAATGATTTATAGATTGAATACCTGATAACCAATTGAACACCAATCTCTTCTTCTGACAGAAGAACTACTCTTTCCACTTGCTCTACTGTTGGCCATTTGAGACAGTTACCAGTATCGCCAACTGTGGTGGTTTTCTGCACCAGGGATACCAAATCAACAAACAGGCCGCACTGAAATCAAGAGAAGAGAAGATGTGTCATCCCAAGCGTTGGTTTGGGGGGGGGGGATTTCCCCTTCCCTCCCCATTTATCCGCACCTGATGCTGAAGCTATGATTTGTTCATAGTGCATGTCTAAAGGTCCACCTGAATATGCCTTCAAAATCTGAAAGATGTGGTTCAACTCTAGTTCTTAACCTATATGTTTTCCATATTTCCCATTAGGGAGAATTGGATGATTCGGCGAGGCGGAACACCCGAAAGGGTCTCTCCGCCAACAAAAGCCATAAGCTTAATAATAATAATTCTAGTTCTGTTGATGAATGAGTACTTGAATATATGTTTCATCAAATACCCCCACCCCCCTACCAATTAAGTGTCCCCTACCATAATTTTTTCAACTTCAGCCTTTAGGTCTTGCCCCTTCAGTTTTTCAAGTCATAGTGTAAGTAAGTATAGCGCGATCCATTTAACTTGTCAGAAATCAGCTGTTTTGGTAATAATTATACAGTGACTTCGACACAATAATCAAAAGACTTAAAAGTCTTAAAGAACTTTCAAGTCTTTAAAAGAACTTTTTAAAGAAGACCTTTCAAAGAATAACTTTTTAAAAGACCTTTTAAATAATCTGCAAGATTCAGCATTTGTAGGTTAAGTATTGTGATCATATGCTCGTCGATCTTATGTTTTCTGACAAGTTAAAAGGGACCTGCTATATGGCATTTCCTGTATTGCAGGGCTGCTAAATTTCCCTCCATCTCTTCATCAGAATATTATATAAAAGAGAATCAAAGGAGTTCATTCAACCATTTCTGGATGGAACATATCATATAATTTGAATAGCATTCACCTTTATTTCGTCACCAGCCACACACCCTGCCCTATAAGCCTTTCTAGCCTGTTTCAACCAGGTGGCATCATGCAGTCCGCTCCTCGTCTCCTGCACAAAACGAGCCAGTTCGCCGCAGCCGCCATGTTTGCCGGTGCGGGGCCGCTGACGTCGCTCGACCGCACCGCACGGCAACGCAAAGTAGAGTTTGGGCGGCGCAGCGGCAGCGGCAGAAACATGATGTGACCTCTCCAGTATCTCGTGTCTAAGTAGGCTGCACTCGTCTATTATCACTGTGTCTGAACTCTCGTCGACACGGCTCGACTTTTGTTGGGCGAGGAGTAGTTCCTGAAAAATATCAAGGATCATGAAAATTTATGTAAATTACAAAAAATCAAATTTTTCACCAAAATTCAGTAGATTATTAACAAAGATCACATTCCACCCAATAGAATAACCTGAAAAACAGATGACTTGGTCAGGCATTGAAATTCTAGACATGGACTGTTAGGCTAGGCGTACACCGGTTAGTCAAGACAAGACAAGACAAGATTAGTCACGTTTAGTCACAGTAATTCACATAGTTGCTTATGAAGCAGCACACACCGATGCAATGACTAATAATAATAATTCCGTGTAACCTGGCTGGCTCAGGTCTGGTGTCAGAGTTTTCAGGTCACTCCTGATCAGTTCAGGGTCTCTGACGTGACTTAACGACTGTTTTTAGGCAGCCGGGACCAACGGCTTAGCGTGTCCTCCGAAATGACTAATGCAATGACTAATCGGTGTGTGTTGCTTCATAAGCACCTATGTGAAGTACTGTGACTAAACGTTACTAATCTCGTCTTGTCTTGTCTTGACTAACCTGTGTACGCCTAGCCTTAAGTTTCAACAATTCCTGATAAATTTCGATAGAAATTTCATCCCTTCAGTTGCACGAAAATATAATTGCCACGAAATATAATTTTAAATTCTTAATATTATATAATTCAATTATAATATTATAATATAATTTTAATTTCTAATTATTGCTTGGTCTATTTTTGTGTTCTGCACAGCATGCGGCCTTGCAGCATGCAAGCAGAATGATTCAATCGCACATAAAATCTACCAAGTGTGGACATAGATAGATAGATGACTTCATTTTTCCACTTTGTGCATTACATAAATGCTGTGGGCGAAGTTGAGGCATACGAGGCCCCTCTTCCACTAAACCCACATAGGGATGAGGAGTTTAACCGCCGTGAAATGACGTCATCTAACAGAACCAGTGAACGAATTTGACAATGACGTCATTTTACGGTGGTTATATTCAATTGGATTTTTGTGGAACTAGCCGTTAGAGTATGGATACCTCACCTAAACAGGCGTTAAATTCCAGGTTATTTTATTGAATGGAATTTGATTAAAAACTTTGGTTGTTGTGGATATTATTATTATTGATTTTCTTCTATGAAAAACTTTGATCGGTTGACAAGTCAAGTTACTTAATATTCATACAAATTGTGTGAGCTTCAACAAATCTTCATAAATTTCGAATGAACAAAATTCTGTTTCAAAATTGGACTTGTGTGAGGTGATTGTTCCTCAAATGTACATCTCACACAAGTATATCTTGTACGTATCCGAATTTAAACGTACCTTTACTTACTTCATTTGAGTTCCAAATGAGGTGTGAGTACAAACTGTATAAAGAGATACGGCGCTCTGTCAACCACTTTCCTAATTATATGAGTGTTTGAATCATAATTTATAATCGTTAGATTTCTTTTAATAACTATCAATGTATGCCCTAGATTCCTAGAAGCATGTGTGAATTTGAGAATTAAATTACACATGCATTTACGGAGTGGAATTAGTGTGAAATACAACAACAAATTTCAAGTGAAATTTGAGTAAATATTTATGTGAATTGTTTTGATATACGTTTGAAAAAAGTAACTCTTCAAAGCAGTGCAGTGCATTTGTGTTAATCTACAAGGACGTTGGAAACTTTTTTCATTATTTATTAAAACCAATCTTTAACAATAACCAGATCGTCTCATATTCAGCCATTTTAAAACCTAAAACATTATTTATGGAGTGTTGAGCCTTATTAAAGAAGTTTTCAACGATTGACTCATTCTCTTTCCTAAATGCTAAAACTGTATTTTTTGTTCAACTCAACTTATTCAAATCAAGTTAGCAAAAGTACTTACTTTGAAGTTCCACTTGTCAACCCCAAGTACCTTCTATATAATCACTTGATTCAGGAAATTAATTTAGATACCTAATTCATTCTTAAGTATAGATGGGTCAAAATTTCTTGGCACATAGCCAGAACCGGTCGAGCTATGGCGGGCGAAGGGGGTAGCACATTATGGGGGATTTGAAGATTTAAAGCAGCAGGCAATGTTTTCAATGCTGTTAGTAGCAGCCAGCTGCCAAGTGCCAAGAAATGTTGGACCATCTATACCTAATTCAGGATTTTTATTGACATACTTCTTCCCAGAATCAGAGCCCAATCCAAATGCGAATAATTCCTCTTAATGTTGAAATTAACTAAAATGAAAATACAGATATTGTAAACGCTAGTGGCAAAGTTCATAAGAAAACTGACAAGTTTCCAAAATCAGTGAATGGTGTGTAAAATGATAAAAATTAATTTTGCAAAATTTTGATTGTGAAATATCTACTGCCATGGAGTCAAATTCTACCTGAATCTGCAGTTTAGCTTGCAGGTACAGAGCACAGTTCAATTGCGCCGTGAATATATTGAGAACGGTCAGAACTGTTTCTTGCACACGATAGTCACAAGAAATGATTTCTAGCAACGATTTTTTGCTCAAAATTTCATTAGCAGTTGTCGGCCTATATTCGAATAGCTGCTCTGTTATTGTGTCATCGCTACCATTGTCATCATCAGTATTGTCAGCATCATTTGCATGATTCACAATTGCCATCACGCCTGGTTCAAAAATGATAAATTGTTACTAAGACATGTAAACAAAAATTTAAATAATCAAGAGTTGATAAGTGTTTAAAGTGATGAATTCAAGAAGTGAATTAGAAAAATTGAATGATTGTTTGTTTGTCAATGGCTCAACAGCCCTATGTGGGCTTAGGCCTACTAGCTGGTTGCCAGTTTCACATCCACTTGACTGAATCAGCAGAGGTGAATGATCATTAACCAGAAAAGATGTAACGTGTGGTTAGCACATTGACATCTCAACCATAAGCTAAACTGAATGATATCTCTAATAATTGATGGAATCAGAGATCCAATAATTTAGTTGGTGCAACATTGATAACTATATTAGCGATTTTCTGTTGTCAAGTCTTGTCAGCTGGCTACTCAAATCATGCAGGGGAATCGACTCCGACTCTCAAAGTAGGCAGCATTGGAAGCACAGAGTTGACAATTTGTGATGAGGAGCAAGCAATTTTCGACTTTTCCTAGCTTTACCGGTTCCATATCTGACAAAAGCTTTAAATCTCTGTCGCCTGATTTCGTGGCCACTACTATAGTCATGAACCTTTACCATCAAAATGTTTTTCTTTCCACCAACAATTTATTATTTCCTTTATTCAGGAAATCCAAGGAAAATAAATAAAATTTTGCCGTAACATTCAAAATCACATCACACTTGGTTTACTGATGTAAATAAATTCTGATATCCTAAATTCTGATATTTTTTTGTTGTTTTTTTTTCAAGTGTTAATCATTTTGAAGATGTATTTCATTTGCTGATCATAAATATTACATTACCTTGCAAACAGCTTGCACAAGTTGCCATCACAGTGAACAGCTGTTGCTTGCGTTCATCTATGTCGATAGTGGAGTCGGTTTCAACCTCCAAGGCGGCCCACAAATCCAACAGTTGGCTCTTGGCTAGTGCTTGCTCGCCGATCACTTTGTCATCATTTTGACTGGCGACAGCATACGTCACAAAAATGCGCCAGTCGGGACATTCCCATGGCGTGTCGAGCTGCTCCAGTTTATTTAGGAGACAATTTGTAACTGCTGACGGGCACTCAGTGACCAGCATTGAAAAGCCTAGCGGAGTAGTGCCCACTTTGATTATGAAGTTCTGAAGTGAACTGAAAATCAGAATACACATTTTTTTTTAATTTACCCATACATTTAAAAATTTCCAAAAGGTGTGTAGGTATTGTGTAGGGTGACACATCAATCCTCACATTTGTAGAGGGTTCAGAGGGAAAATTAAAAAGCAAACTTTTTGAAATATATAATACATTTAGCCTAAGCATTTCCAAATATTGTGTAAGCTTGACACATCAATCCTAACCTTTGTAGAGGGTTCATATAGCCTACATGGTGTTAAGAGGATGTCATTAAGATACAGTAATAATAATTCAGTTGTTGTGGATCCATCTTCTTTTCTCACTTGATCAAATAATATAAACACTAAAATTGACTTAAAAAGTAAGATAATACTCACAAATTATTGTGACAGCCTCAATCTAGTTCTTCTGGAAACGTGTTCTGATGATGCAGCACAGCACTGCGGAATGATCATTAACACAATAATTTGTGAGTACTATCTTACTTTCCAAGTCAATTTTAGTGTTTATAATAATAATCCTTAAAGACAATAAAGACTCACAATTAAAAGTTCTGCTGTGGATTTAAAACAAGAATACTGAACAAACTTTTAAAAATATAATATATTTTAACATTTCCCAAGGAGTACAACTGTTTACAGATATAGTGTAAGATGAGCCACATCCTGTAATTTCCTTGTAAAGGGTTAGTATACTTTTATATTGGCTTTTGTTTGGGTTTTATTGAGTTAAAAGACTCATTCCCAGTTGCATGAAGGTGTCTGATAAGCTTAATCTCCAATATTATTGACAATGTTGATTCTTATAAGTAATCAAAGACCAACTTTAATCCACAGTTGATAGTTATGAGTAACTTTAATCTACTTTTGGGCAACCGGCAGCTAGCTGGAATTAAAATTTTCCACCACTTCTTTCCAAGTTCTTCTATCACTACGTTTCCATTTCATCTTCAATCATGTAATGATGTTTTTTCTTTTTGACACTGTATTGCATGATGAAATGAAAAAATAACAATCTTTCACTTTTAGTTTCCTATTACTTTAATTCCCATTAGGATTAGAGAAATAAGAAATCTGAACGAGGATAGATAAAGTAGTCTTTCCTGATTAAAGTAGGTCTATAATTTTGTGATTTTCTCTTCTTAACTGACTAGGAAAAAGTGATATTTAGCCTATAGACAGCTGGTCCATCCGTCATCTACAAGTTATACAAACCATACAATTTGCTACCGTACTGTACTTATTGTTATTTCGCTATGAGAAACGTAATGAAATGTTAATAGTTCCAACAGGTAATTGAGCAATTGTACACTAATGAAGTGTTTAGTATTTTTGATCAGTGATAAAACTATATCAAATCTTCTCAACATCATATTTTCAAAAGACAATAAAATAATTTTGCATTGTACTTGCTATTACCCACGCACAAGTCTAGTACTTGTAGGGCATTACTAGGACTGTAGACATCACCCTCAGAAATTGTTTTTAAAAAAGTTGAAAATATGTTACCTGTAGAGAAGATAGCAGTTGCGTTCGACCAGTATATTATCTCCACCTTGCGACCGACTCAGTGCAGTCAGTTCCTCATAAACACTCAGCGCAACATTCAACAGCTGACACTTATTCAACTCAAGTATTGCAATGCCTTCATGCAGACGAAGAATATTCGCTCCAATATCAAGCAGCTTAGCAGTCAGCGCCATGTTCCTCAGTTCTCGATTATTCAGTAGTTTTATTATGCAGTTGATGAATATTTTCATAGGGCAAAACGAGGCATTTAAAGAATTTTGTCGTTCATGCACAGACTTCACATCTTTCCCCACCGATCTTCTTTGGGAAACGTCCGCGGATGATGGCGACACAACCAGAATCTTTTTGCGATTGTGCGCGCCGTATCTGAAGAAACAGTTTTGAGGCCCCTCGGGTAGTTTAGCGAGCATGTCTAGTAACAAAACTGTATGATACAAAGGCGTGATCGGATTCCTTGCTAGCGGCTCGAAAACTATTTGCAACAGTTGACTGTTTTGATTCTCTTTTATTTTCATCAGACTTACAGCTGCGGACACCAGAAGTTTGGTTAGCGAGTCGGAGAACACAACTTCCATTCTCTCTTCGATCAATTGTTGTTCGTTCAAAAAGCGCAGAACCATCTCAGTTATGTCTTGTAAACGTACAGTTTCAGTCTTGTTCAGCATCACTGGAAACATGGTGAGACCAGATTCAAATGAGCATATTTTCGAAATCAGCGATAGACCGTGTAGAAAGTTGGAGAATCGAACGACGTTTTTTGTGATCTTGCCTTGTAAGTAATCGTTGAGCAATCCACTCTCGTCTGTAGGTAGAGAAGGATTTTTCAGCCAGTCCATTGTGTCCTGAACAGCGATCGATATGAATGTGTTGTTCTCTGACAGTTTTCCCAACAGCAGTCTACGGCTGGAAGCTGATTGGATGAAGCTGTAAATCCAGGTAGAAGCGGGATCCAAACAGGCTAGAAAATTATACGGAGATACGTTTGAGGTATTCTTATTTCCCTGGATTGTCAACAAGTGCACAAAGTTTTCAATCATGTCGATTAGTCGTTTTTCTCCGAATCTCGGCAAATTAAGAGTCAAGTCTTTGATGATAATTAATAGCAATGAGCACATTCTAATCATCCGAAAGTGAGATGGCACTTGAAACAATATCTCTTGGAAGTCCGACTTACGGAGGTGGTAGTGTTGACACAAGCTTTCAAGAATATTCAAAAAACTCTCTTTAGTAGCTTCGGGAATACTACTTTGGACAAGTTTTGCATGCATCTGTAGTCCGAGTTGAAAAACTTCAAAACTCTCATCGCATAGGGCAACCTGGAGACACTTTTGAATGTTTTCCCAGTGAGTACTGGATATTGCGTCTGAGATCTGTGAGGAAAGTAGTATGTTGAGTGATTGCACTCGGACGTACAATGGGGTTTTCAAGGAGATACTTTGAGCTAATTCAGCAAAATTATGTGGCCGCAGGAGCGAACTTAAATCCCCTCCAATAGGTTGATCTGATACACTTACTGCAGCATCGTTTCCAGCATCGATAGGCAACAAATTTCGCTGGTGTGAACCGCTTGAAAAATCATAGTTCTCAAAATGATGTGAAAACCTAGTAATTAACTCTTGAGTACACGTCTCTAGCATGTTATTCAAATTCTCTTGAGTGCAAGACATTTGCGAGGATTCTAAAATTGTTCTGGCTATTCTACTAGCATACATTTGCCAGTTGTGGGGATTAACTTCATTCAAACTTTGCAACTCGTTGTTCATGTTATTTGTTAAGGCAGTATCAATGAAACTTCGCACTTTCATTGCTAAATTTGAATTATTACTCACTTCTTCAACGTCCAATCCATTTGAAATTTGTCTACCAAGTGCATGATTAATAAACATTTCTTTCATACCTTCACAAAGATTGTCAATATCAACCTGATTATCCATACTCAGCTATTAATCAACTAGCAAGTGAAGATCACACGAAGAATATTGCAGTAAACCGCAAGCTAAGGTGAGGGTCTGAGGACTGCAAATACAATAATAGTGACATTGATTAAATATCAATACAATGGAAAATTGGAAATATTGATGTTTTGAGGTTATAATAATAGAAGCACGTCATGAAATTTAGAGGTCACTCCTGTCGCATTCAAAATGAACAGCTGGTAATCATATGTTTTATCCTCAGTGAGGAGTGAGCAGTCTGTCGTCTATTTTCATTCAACACAGTTTGTGGTGTATTGTGTATTGCTGTAATCATATTTTGCATTTGCTCTGTTGTTTTGATGGAAAAGTTTCAAGTTTTTTGTTTTTAACGGTAAATTTGAGTATGTAGCCTCCAAATAACTCATCTTATATCATTTCGGTCTTTTAAATTTTAGTAAATCACTCTTCAAATCAACTGATTCACTTTCCTACAAACCTATTTCAAACAAAACATCTCTTTCACAAGTAAGTAAACTGTTGTCTTATTTACGCAGGAGTTTAGACTCTTGAGATGGAATTTATTTATAGAAATGTTCTCCCAGAATTCATCTTAGCTTCCAGTTTTATTTCGGAAGTTCTCTGAAGATGATGAGAAAAATTTTAAAGCATTTTTTGATTTCACAGAATCATGTAATCATTGTTTATGACAGTAATTTTTTGTGCGTTGTAACAAGAGCCAAATTAGCCCTATTTAAAAATGTAACTACATCATGTTTTTATTTTTTTAAGAATTTCATAAAAATGAGCAATTACACTTTTTTTTAATTTCTGGAATCTAAAAGATTCTTCCTGAACAGTATCGTAGGCGTTGTGAGTCATCTGTATATGGTAGTGTCCTTGCAAACTTCTTTTCAAGTTGGAATTCTTACTTCCTTGAAATAAAAACTTATTAGAATTCTTTGTCCCCAACTGCATCATATTCAGCTTTTTTCCTTTCTCATCTAATGTTTATTCCATATCAATTTTTGATTGAAAAATAGGGGTGAACTGGATAACACTGCTATGGAGTTTTAAATCAGTTTTCGAATGCTTTCCTACATGAACATTATTATTGCCGGTTACTCATCATCAAAAATACCGAAGTTAAATATTGTTTTATGAGCCTACTTCTGAGAACCAAATTTGTTTTACCGTATTCCCGCTAAATAGAAAAATTATTTAAAAATACATAAGTTGGATTTATTCAAATAGGAAAGTTATGGCCCATAAAATTTACAAATTTCAATGAGTCAAATTTAAAACAGCAAGTAGCCTATATTATATGAATGTGTAATCAATCTTTTTTCTTTTCAAGTATCCTAAGTTAGTCATTGGATTGTATCTTATAAGAAGATCTAATTGAAGCTAATATTAACTAATAACTATTCATTTACTACTTCGTGTTGTGCTCTCTTATTTATTCTAACCATAATTGTATTCTTGTTATAATTATTATTGTTTGTAATTTCTATATAATTTTGATCATTTCATTCCATTTAGGCTACAGCATATTCAACATGGCAGATGATAAGCAAGATAATCCTGAGAAAAAAGATTCTCCCCAAGGAGCAGTGAATATCAATGCATCCACGCCGTAAGTTCATATCATTAGCTTGCATTAGTACTGTACTGGTTTTTTTTCAAAAGATCTTTTGGGTTGTAGGCTACCCACAGTTGAGGCACCTCTCGATGCAGTCCTCATCTTGCCCACAGATGACGGGTATAGGTCTACTAAAATGCATGTTAGAAAATTTCTCTTATTCAAAATATTTCTGTTATTTTCTGGTAAATACTTGCACAGATGATTGAACAGCACACAATATATGACAACATTGCCGGGCATTCCAAATGGATTACGCACCAAGCTGGCCAGAGGTCTTTAAGGATTAAAAGCTTGAAGTTATATAAATGAGGTGATTTTTTCAATGCGGGTGTGAAGGGGGAGAGTTTACTCCCTCGGACACTATTTCCCAACCGATAATCATGAAAATGGGTACCAATTTGGTACAAATTGTTCAGAAAGATCTGTAGAATAGTTGTATAACCTTGAAAATTTGATTTTTTAATTTCAAAATGGCAGTATAAATTGAGAACATTGAGCAAGTTTCTCTTATTTTAACCTACAATTTAAAAAAAGGGATAATAGAATTTTAAGATACAACAAAAATTTACATAAACATAATTCAATTCAATTTTTTTTTATTTCTTCATAATTTACAAGAGTTTCATTGTGGTACAAAATAAAAAATACACTTTACAGCAAGAAGGTTACTATACTACTAGAAAACATGTGATAAATAAAAATCATATATTGTACGAAATAATAATCCTCGCATAGGCATTGCTGCCTGTGTGCGAGAATGAGTCTAAGGTAGAGGTTTAAATAAACTATCTCATCATTTTCTCTTGTTCTTGTTAAAAAAAGTATATGTAAAGTATATTAAAATTAACATTGCTTGCCAGCAGCCAACGTCACACGCACCCGCTACTTCCGGGCGTGACGGACGCATCCCCGCCGCGCTTCGTCAGCTGGGACGAGATCCAGGCGGCGGCCGGCCAGGTGACGAAGATGTTCCTGGCGCACGAGGTGGCCGTCGACCAGGAGTTTCGGCTGGACAGGGCGGCGCCGGCCGCAGGCAGCGTCGAGCAACGCGTCAGGGAGACGATGCACAACGCGTTCTGGGATCTGCTGAGGGAGAAGCTGGCTGCCGACCCTCCCAACTACGATCAGGCACTGGTGCTGCTCGATGATATCAAACAGGTGAGCGTCTACCGTGTTGCCCTCTGTCGGATATTCATATGCGGGAAATGTAACAGGTTAAGGATAGGGCATTAAAGCTATAGTCTGGCAACAGACAAAAGAACCTTCGCGCATCGTATCACCTAAGTGATACAGTCTCACATAGTACCACTACTCTAGTGAGCGAGTGAGATAAACTGCTGCATTGCATAACGTGCGCTCTCTCTGCGCAGTAGAGTTCTTATTTTGGAGGCTCTTTTGCCTGTTGCCAGACTATAGTAGCTATTTGTGTATAAACTGGTCATTGCCAAACGAAGCGGAGCTGAGCATCTATCGAGTTTGGCAAAACGGTTGCACAAAAGATTATTTTGCAAACCGAGCTCAATTATCCATACATTTTTTTATCAAAATGAAAGCAATTCATTTATTAACCATTTGAAATTATTATTCATGTTTATTATTTTTTAGGATATTTTCATTAATAGAACAATGCATAAAAAGTGTGATTTTGAATTTATTAAAAATTAAACTCAAGTGTTAACTTGATCACGCCAACATACTTGAAACGTTTCTTTAAATTGCTACGTTTACTAGTTGAGTAAGGCTAGGCGTACACCGGTTAGTCAAGACAAGACAAGACAAGACAAGCTCACACTGATGCAATGACTGATCGGTGTGTGTTGCTTCATAAACAACTATGTGAAGTACTGTGACTAAACGTGACTAATCTCGTCTTGTCTTGTCTTGACTAACCGGTGTACGCCTAGCCTAATTCTTGAAAAGTAGTCTACTGTTCTGTTTTTCTGTACACTACCATATCAGGTCCTTGGATACTCCGTTTTATCGGTTTATTATTACTGTAATAGAAAATAGTACTTGACCAGCCTCGTATACTGGTGCAGCCTAAAAACATTAATTTGAATTCAAGCTCATCATTGAATAAAAATGAAACATAGGACTTACAAAACAATCACAAATTTATCAACTAATCCGAAAAACTACTAAAACAACTTTTATTTTTCATCATTATTCATAACATTGATATTTGAAGTTTCTAAAACAATAACAATGGCAGCTTGAAAAACAACTGGTAAATATATGGAAGGTTGGGTTTTTGTTTATTAAGGATACAGGAAATAGTTTCTCTATTCTATCTTTAGATGCTTTATTCCAGTACGTCTAGTTTGTAGTCGCTCCAGAATCTTGTGGTCCTAATTTAGTACAGTATTATGAGTATTTTTGTTGAAAATAATGCTATTAGAAAAGTGTTTTCCTTTAAGTTGATTTACAAAAAAATCAAACTTCAATAAAACCTCAGATCATAATTACACGTATCAAACTTGATTTCCGTCACTAAAGTATTCTCTTTTTGTTTCAGAACCTCTGCGATTGTCTTCTGGCCCATCATTCCAGGCTAAAAGTGGAAATTGAAGAAGTGCTAGACAAGGAGCATATTCGACAGCAAGTGCTCAACAACTCTCTTGATTTCAAGGTATAATCAGAAAATTGAGTTTACTAATTTAAGCTCTTCTATAATTATTGCCTAATTTATACTTATTTTTGTTACTTCTCAACCAATACTGGTTTTGTTGGTTCCATTTCTCTATTATCTTTGAAATTGAATCGGAGAAATTCGTATAAGCATTGCTTATACTTCTTACGACAATTGAAGGCTCCAGAATGAAAACCAGATATTGACCACTTAGGCTGAAAGTGGGGTTTTAACTGTTTCAGAATCACGAAAAAAATTAGAATCGCTTAGAATGAAAACCAGATAAGTTTAGTGCTTCTCTTGCTCACTAGAGTGCTCTGATGTGTTTGGCTCATATCTGGTTGTTTCACGACAGACAGTGGTTGAGAATGACAATCTGATATTTCCACCATCAGATGTTCTCAAACTAGTAGAAAAATATGTGCCCCAGTGCTACAAACAATATTATAATAGACTAAAACCAGGCAACGAAGAAGAAAATGAAATGACTTCCGGAGATGATGTTGACAGTGGACCAGATGAGTGAATTTTTTGTATGAAAGTTATTGTCCACTTTTTTTTCCATGAGTGGTTGACAATGAAAACAAGATATCTCCAATTTCAAAATTTTTTCTAACCCCTGAATTTCAGTAATAAAACAAGTAAAAAATGGATGAATCTTTTTGTTTTTATGAATTAGTAACAAAAAATATCATCAAATATCATTAAATTTATTAAAATCTTGAAAAAAGTATTGAGATTGAAAACCAGATATATCCAAACCCATTTTTCAACTTTTTCTCAGAAACTAGAAATTTTTCTCAACAATAATGTACTATGAAAGACTGGTCTTTGCCACTAGATTAATGTATGTAATTACTTTTCATTGAAAATAAGTAGATCATCAAGAATAGGTTTAATTATTAAGTTAATACAAGTAATTTTGTTCAGTACAAAGTTAGTTCAAGTAAGTTAGTACAGTAAAAAGTTAATAAAGTACGTTTGTACAAAGTTTATACAAGCAGTACAAACAAAACATTAAAATAAGATACTAGTTCGTTATAATGCCTTTCATCCTTAAAGACCTCTGGTTGGCATAATCCAATTGAAGTGTCCGGCAATGTTGTGTGTGTGTGCTTTTTAATCATCTGGACATGCATACGTATTAGACCGAATTATCAGTCTGCTATCACGACTCGGTGTGTTAATATGGATGATTTACAAGTAAAAGAGATCATTATAAATTTTTCGTTCACATCTGTTCATCACTATAATAGAAATGTGCGTTAGTTTGATGTGCAAAGCTGCAGGCGTTTGATTTGCTAGCTCGGGAAGTGGGAGACTGTCTCTGCGCTCAGAAGTATTCAGGATGAAAATATAAATAGTAAAAAATACAAACTACAAATGAATTGATTATTAGCACTGCCATCATAAAGTAAACCGTGTGTATTGGCATTGAGCCGCAGTAGAAACTCTAACCATTCATATTTTCTGTTTGGTTACCGAAAAAGTTTTTTTTTTCAGTTTTACGCCGATTTTGTCGTGAACATGATAAGCAAGCTGTGTGCACCAATAAGAGACGACAATGTTAGACAGCTTCGCGAAGAAACTGATGTTGTCAATCTCTTCAGAAAAATTCTTGAGGTTGGTCAGTAAAGTATTTTCAATAACTGTATTATTCTTGTTATTTGTCTATTATTTCTGCTATTGTAGTGTTGGTAAGGAAGCTAGTTGCTATCCTTTCGATATGCCCCAGCCACCTCTGGTGACTGTGAAACTGACTATGAAATCTGAATCTATCTTCAGACTATTTCTTCTGTCTGAAATCTATCTTCAGATAAATAATCGCTGTACAATCAAATTACATAAAAATGATTGCAGAAACCTCTGCAAACATCAATCATGTCACAATTATCGATAAAATATCAATACAGTGTAACTATGGTTCAATACGTTAACATGTATCACAGATTACATTTCAATGCTAGCCTAATTTTTACTAGAAACAATGTTTGGAATAATAAATAGTGAAATTTCCTTAGCAGTCACATAACATAAGTCAATTTCAATCTCTTTTATTGACTACTATTGAAGCAAAAAAGGTGAAAAAAAACCTATATCAGTTTTATTTTCTTTCTGTTATTTTTTGCATCTTCTGCCTGCCAGGAGGATTCAGGCCAATCTCATTTTATTGTTTATTGAACACAGCTTTATAAGTAACAATCATAATGATTTTTCGAGTTTATATTAATATTTTAGCCGTATTCAATAATACTGTAGGCCTACAATATTTCTCTAATAAGTTTCATTATCTCCACATTTTTATCACAGAATGAATTTACTATATTAATTTTCACAAGCAATCGTGGAATAAGCATACATAGTGGAATGGACATATCAGTTAAATAGGCTAACACATGCCAAGTTAATATTAGTATAGTAATATTCATTTAATTTGGCGGATGGCGAATAACTTTCATTTAACATTTCTATGGTAACGGGTGATGTTCTGTTGATTTCTTTTTAAAATATGTTTTTACAAGTTAAATACAGTATTTATGTGAAAGAAATTCAAGAGAACATCACCCGCTACCATAGAAATGTTGAATGAAAGTTATTTGCCATCCGCCAAATTAAATGAATATTACTATAAAATGGGTTATAGTCGGATAGTCGCTACAATAACAATGATTTATACCAAAAACTATATTTACAAGAACGCGTGTAATGAAAAATCTTTCCGGTTATAGATTACCTAAAATAGATTAAGATACGTGTTTAACTTTGTTTTTAATTGATGTATTTCACCTGAAATAATACTATCATGTTAATTTTTGTCAACAGTTATTGGATTTGATGAAACTGGACATAGCAAACTTCACTATATCAGTGTTCAAAACCGACATCACAATGAAGAGTATACAGTTAGAAAAGACCGAGTTCAAAAAGTATCTTACTGTGCAGACAGGTATGCTGTTCTCAAATAATTGCTACTTTTCAGCTTTATACTAGATGGTTAAAGTTTATTGGTTGATCGTTGATGTCATTGTAATAATATATATTACAAAACATCTTATCATCATTATATTCTTGTTCTCTATTTTCAAATATATTTCTGTAATCAATAGCTCTGCTAACAGATGCAAGTCGACTGTCTTATTTATAATTTGTAACCTACAAACAAGGCTTTAATCCATATCCTTTCATTAACAACGAAATACATGGTATTTGGTTTAGAATGGAATACATGGTATTTGGTCGGCATGGAATACTATGGTATCAGTTTTGGTTTTATAGTACGAATTTATAGTGTGTTACTAATTTCTGTTCATTTCTTTAAGATTTTCATATTTTTTAAAAATATTTTTTATTCAACTCAATGTTACAGAGAACGGTGTCGATGGTTTGGAGAACACTAAAAAATGGCTGCTAAAACACCACACTGAGCCAACACCCTCTTCCAATTGGTACAAAATTCTCGGCAAGAGTTACATAGATCTACTCGACTGGCCGGCTGATTGCACCAATTATCCTGAGGTTGGTGAATTATCATTGATACAAGAAGTGTTTCACTGAACATGCATATCAATCAAGAAAGCCGACTGATTTATAATACAGTAAAGTGAAGCCAGGATCGTTATCCTTTGTTTCTTGATTGAACTCAAATTTCGACTTTGATCGTCACGATTTGATTCATTACAAAATTATGACCTGTGTGAAAGCAATCCTTGTTCCTTGTATCCCTTGTATAACTTTTGTTTTCTGATTGAGCTTGACTTTGATTTGATTCTTCACAGAATTATTACCTGTATGAAGGCAATCAATTTATTCACGTTTCATAATATTCTAAATATCATCATCTGTTCCATTTTTTCGCAAATAATCCAGTTTAAAGTTGATACAATGCAGCTTTAGGGCCATATTTCTATCTCCTAAGACTTCTTATAGTATTTAGTTGATTTAGTACAATTATATTCTTTAATATTAAGTTAGTAAATTGCAGCTTAAAGGCGCAACCACACGATGACAGTCGATTAAATACAATCAATTTTTCAGGGTTATTACTAAAATTTCAGGTAAGGAAACGCTTATTTTCCATTAAAAATGTTATTATAAGTGACATTAAAGTGTTATGGTATTATAAGTATCATTCATTCTTATAAAATTATTCACATAATTCTTATGAATGCACCTACTAGTTAATGCCTCATGATGCCTTTAATGATTATAAGAATCATTAATTGAATAATTTATAAGGAATTACGGTATCATAATACTCTAATGTCACTTATAATACCATTTGTGATGGAAAATAAGCGTTTCTTTACCTGAAATTTCAGAAATACAGGAACACAAAAAACTAGTTGACTGTCGCCAGTCGACTGTCATCGTGTGGTCGCGCCTTGCATCGACCACACGATGTAATAAATAATATTTCAATTACATAAGATTTCTTCTGTTGAATGATTCTGTTAGGCTAGTATTGTTTGGTTATTTTTTTGAAAGATAAATTGTTTCATTTCACAGACTGTTATGATGGATCACTTCACATATTGCTTGCCGAATTGCACAAGCTGGCAATAGTTGCCTCTGTTGTGCTGGTTGCGGCCGACAGCTCGCAAGGCGCACTTCAAGTGATTCCCGACGCCAAGCTCAAAATCAAGGCACTAGCGTTGGAGGCTGTCAAAGATACGGCTCTCAGGTAACCGGCGGTTAACTAACTCTCGGTTAATGAAGAAAGTGTTACTTGAAGTTTGGTCATGGTTTGATCTCCGATCAACAATAGTAGTCGGAAATCAACCTAATTTACTTTTGATCCACTGATTCTCTTTCAGTCGAAATTCTGATTGTGTCTGTCGAGCCTGTAAGAACATCATTGCAATAATTATTACAATATTTTTTACGGTAGTCGAACAAGTGTATCACACAGTTAGACCCATTCTATACGGACAAAAAAATCGCCACCGACAATTTATCTTATAAGTAGTATTTTTCATTATAAGTGGAACAACCTTCAATTAAAACATATGTTTTATATTAATAATCTCCCTCCTTTTCTTCTTTTATGGAGGAGCTTCAGCTTCTAGCACGCCTCTCTATGCTACCTACTAGCATAGGTTAGTGTTAGCAAAAAGTTATGTAGAGTAGTTACTTAGGTGCGAAGAGGTATTTGTTGGACTCTTTCATCAAGTTCTAGAATGAGGCTTACTCATGTCCTTTGGAAATGGTCATTATGACTCATTAACAGGTCGGCGAACCAGATTAAACAGAGAGCCAGAGATTAAGAAAACTAGACCCAACAACTATAGGTTAAAATTTAGAGACTGTATAATAACATTGTGGACATTTTCATTTCACACTTTTGATTGGTTAGCTTGGACCATCCCACCATACTTTGGCCAATTCCCATAAGATTTGCATTGAAATGATACGCAAATCATATGTTATGTTGAGGTATTCACTTATTACCTACAATTTACCAGTGTTAGTTTTCATCATTTTAAGCTTTAAACACAATTCCAAGAGTAGAGAGACAATTATTGATGTTAGAAGAGTTATATCGATGTTATTTCTCTTAAAATAAGTTTGAAAAATGAGTGAATGGGTTGATGTTTGCCTGTAATCCCATATCAAATGCAAAAGTATGGCGGCGGCGGGAAAATAATGATCTCCACATACTGTTATTGAGTGCTTCAAACAAATGGCCACACTGTTATTATACAGTCTCTGTAGGTCAAATTATTCCTCACGAACTATAAGTTGAATAATTTTTTACCTTTAGTTTCTCTGTCACTGGCGCTCGTTCTGGTTCAATACAGAATTATTTTCAAATCTAATTTCTTCTCAATTTCAGTGATATAGAGTCGTGTCTGACACCATTAGCCGAGAAAGTGGTTGTGGAAACTACAGAAGCAATGAAAAAGACCTCCGTGGAGCCGTTGAACGGAGATAGGCAGAGTATTCTGTACCACACCATACTGCAAGTGAAAGATCCCAGTCAACGTATACGGCAGCTAGTCTGTGAGTTATCACTAATCAACATGATTTATTTATTGTTTTATTTATTCAATTTTTGTATTTACAATTTGTTATCAGTTTTTCATCAATAATATAATAAAATGGAAATTTCTATAATTTTGCATTCCCATCCATGTGTGGACTTCCTCCTGTGATTTATTTTTAAGTTTAATTAATTCATTATCAAAATAACACAATCCACAATATTAAAATTTGTCTTACAATACGATAATCAGGAATAGTAAATGAAAACGAAATGCACGTATACATAATCGAAGTATGATAAGTATAGTAATCATGGATTTTTTCATCAAAATTTTTCATGTATTAGGCTAGGCGTACACCGGTTAGTCAAGACAAGACAAGACGAGATTAGTCACGTTTAGTCACAGTAATTCACATAGTTGCTTATGAAGCAGCACACACCGATGCAATGACTAATCGGTGTGTGTTGCTTCATATGCAACTATGTGAAGTACTGTGACTAGATGTGTATAATCTCGTCTTGTCTTGTCTTGACTAACCGGTGTACACCTAGCCTAATTGTTTATTCGACTTGCCTTCGACAATTTTTAAATTGATAATCTACGTGTGGTAAGTTTTTTGTCTGTAAATTGCGTTTGTGATGAAAATACAGTATGTTGTACATAACCATGACCTAACTTTGGACTTCATCTGTGTATGTGTCTATGGACTGTCCTTTTATGTGTAATCTAGTATAAGTTTTGCTGTAATGTATCGTATTGAAAGCAATTAAACGTGTTCTATTGTATGTACATAAGACTAACTTTCTAGTGAATTTGGAACAGGAGAAATTTTATACTTTCGCCGTTTATTCTTGATCAAATAAATGAACAGTAATCTCCTTGTCTTGTGTGCACAGTATCACAATAGTATAATAGTGATAATAGTAATAATAGTAGTAAAGTAGTAATAGTAATAATAATAGTGAAGTAGTAATAGTATAATAGTATAAACAATAGTGATTAAGACAATCACTATTATAATCTGGGAGAGAAAAACTAGGCTGAGCCTGTACTATTTCTTTTCCGAATTTTGATTAGTAAGGCAGTCCAAAACAATTAATTGAAATGTTGTTGTTTTTTGCAGACAATAGGATGCGCGAATTTATTCAATCTGTGATAGCAATGGACGCAACCCGTTCAAACCAGATCCCTGGCGGCCTCTCGTGGATGCACAGCGAACTAATGGCGTTGTCGGCGCGAATAGTTTTGCTGGTCAAGCACAATCGTGATGTATTCTGGGAGTTCTACTGTCAGATATTCGCCGAACAAGACGCGGTACTGAGCGGCCGTCAGTCCGAGGACAAAGAGGCAGCACAGGATGACGGCAAAGTGGAGCAGGGTTGAACGACAAATGTGCGACAGAGGGCACCGTCATAATGGGACAGAGTTTGACGTAAAAGTGGGACAGGTGACGACAAAGGGGTACAGTATTGAACGACAAAGTGGGACACCGTTTTACGACAAATCGGGAATTTGACGTCGAAGTAGGACAGAGTTTGATGACAAAGAGGGATACCATTTTAGGACAAATCGGGACAGAGTTTGACGACAAAGTAGGACAGTTTGATGACAAAGAGAGATACCATTTTACGATAAGGTGGACAGAGATTAAAGACAAAGCGGGACAAAGTTGACGGGCGGCTTAATGTTCACTTTATCAATGAATAACAATCAAATTGTGGTTATGTGCACAGTTATCAACAATCATGCAATTGATGTGCACAAACGACATTCAAATAAACGATTAATTCAATCAAAGACTTACCTTCAGACTAAGATTTTGTACACAAGCTATCAGCTTGCCTACAATATTGATCCTTGCAGAAAAAAATCAAAGAAATGAATTATTATTAACCACTTAATCACAACCAATTGTAATTTTTTAACGTCACCAGCAATCTTACAATTTGTACAGAGTGTACATAGAAACAATTTCATGAAACTGTAAATACTGGATGTGAGTTCATTATATCCCATGATTACTTATAACATTGATAATCATACAGTAATGGATCAATTTTGAAGTCTGCTTTGTTGAAACTAACAATCTTCGCCCAAGCTATACAAACAGTAGCTAAAACATACATTATCATTATATATTTTTACAGATGCCATTGATAATTCAGAAAGGAATAGATCAATATCACAATATGCCATGTTAGGAATCAAACTCCGAAATACTTATTAGAAAAAGTACCAATTATTACTGAAATAATCAATGTTTTTTTTATTATTCAATTTTAATAGATTACTTTGACATTCACCAAGTGAGTGATTAATTTCTAAGCTAACATTTTTTCAACTACTTTTCAATTACTGCACATTAGGTAAATTATCTAGTAAATCCATTTGTATCGAAATATTCCAATTATGCCATCTTTATTGTGTTTATTTTATCTTGTTAACTAAATGAATAAATTGCACGAATTTAGGACATGCGAACTATCCCGTTACGGTTGAAGAGATTGCCAAGTCTCTTTCCCATTATATATTATAGTTATTTGTACAAATTTTTAGGTATATTTTCATTCACAAACGTCCAAACTTTGACGTTTTTCAATCTGCCTTACAGCAGCCTACGGTTTCGTATCACATATTAGTTACAATGTAATGCACGATTTTGAAATTAATATTTCAATTCACAATATTCTAATTGACAAATTTGTACAAAATCCAGGGCTTTTTTCTAGAAAATGAGGTTCACGAACTCTAAAATTTTGGCTTAACCACACATAGTCTATACATGGTAGGTGTATTCTTTTCTCTATGTAGGCCTAATATAGATATATGAACAGCCAATTTTGGTACAAATATGAAATATCTATACATCTACTTAACATTTTTAATTTACAGTACAGCGAAATTCAAACATTCAATGTTTGGAAATATAAATGTTAATGAAATTTTGTTCCTAAATAGTTATTAATTGATAAAATATTCATATATGCCTAGCAAAGAGGTACCGGAACGCCTTTCCGGCTGGAAAAAGCCCTGACAAAATCAATATTATATACAATTGTGTCCAACACCATCACAGCTTAACAATCACTGTAGTTTCATTTCACAAACCATAAATGAAAAAAAATCTCACTTATATATATATAAGACATATTTGTTTCAAAAACACTAATTATTATTATTATCGGTTTCTGAAATTGATAGTTGAATAGAATTTATTGTAACCGACTAATATTGATATTTATATAACTTATTCACGATATTATCCATATCTATATACGGCTGTTGCCTTATTGTTCATAACAATATTCTTATAATTACGGGACTAATCTAACAATATTACAAAGATCAACAGGACTCTGAGTTCTCACTTGTAACCAATAATCTACTTTATAAATACAAATATATATATACCGTATATCACAAGAGTCACTATTTTAATATTAACACTGATAGAAGAAAAACATAAATAAACGTACATTGTGATGGAAATATTTCGGGTGCTATGCCTCCGGATTGAGGAAGGAATTATATTTTTAACTACAAATATAAATTTCTGAACTGTAAATTACATTCATTTTATTGATTTGTCATAAAATTTGTAAAAAGTAATTTATTCACAATACATTGTTTTTTCAAAAATGTTTTGAAATAATATCAAATTTCTCTTATCATCCACTATTTCCTAACAATATTCTATCCAATTCAAACTTATTATTTTTCACATAACGTAATAACGTAAATTTACGTTCTATTTGCACGATTTTTTACTTAATTTTTAGAAAAACAAAATTGTAATTTTAATTATATTATTCCCAACTGCCCTCAATACGAGCTAATTTTTGTACATTTGAAATATAGTGAGATATATGATTTTAATATAATATTGAGAATATTTCATCATTGGTGAAATGTTTGAAAAAATTGTAGAGAATATTTTTATGAGAAAACACTACTAAAATGGCTCCAGTAGCCATGGATATTGAAAATGTCTTTTTATTATTGGTAAATAACGTAGGATGTTTTTCATAGCAATCAAACTTTTGTGAATAATATTTTTATTAATGAGATTATTGAACTATATTAGATATTTATTTATGAAAAATTAACTATGGCAATTTTACTTTAGATAGCTTTAGTGCAGAGTTAAATAATTTTAGAGCTTGTGTGATATTGAAGAATTAAATTCAATTACCTTATTGTTAAATGTATTGTCTAGCACTGGGACAGAAATATCTATATAACAAAATTATCTATAAACAAATAACGAACAACATTTTGAGCCAGCTTGTATTTAATTCACAGAGCTGCTATCATTGAAAATTATATCATTTTAACTATAAACCTATAAAATTACATTTGAAAAAACTGTATATTTTTGTATACAAATTACTTTGAAAAAAAAACATAATGATTTATCACTAATTTAAAATTCAAGTTATTTTGATTGTCTAGCAAAATTTTTAATGATAAAGTTTTTTATTTAAAAAACTATGTTTGTTTTCTTTCAAGCTTTCTTATGAATAATAGAATAGATCCTACAAAATAGGAAATTACTAGAATATTTTTTCAAATATGATTGGTTTAAAATTGTAATAAAAATTGAATGAAAATAAAACCGCTTTAAAATTAGCGTATACTTAAAAAATACATTCAAATGTATTTGAATCCGATATATCGGACAGAAAATATCGATATCTCCGATACTATCGGGACGAATTTGTCGATGGCGATATATCGGGCACAGAATATCGATATATCAAAAATATCGATATATTGTTGCCATCCCTAGCCACAGGTGCCACACCCGCACACCGGGTACCGACTGGATGTTTAGGTTATTATTTTCATCTTTTACATCATTTTCAAGATTAAAAATCACTCAATCGAAATTTACAAGTACCAGTACTGCAAGGTTATTAGATATAATAATATTGCCAGTACTTTACATACATGATTCTCTTCTGGTGAGTAGCCTGTATTATAATAATATTATTATGATTGATGGATGGTGGGTGAAATCGCACTAGTAGCCTAAGTTATATGGGCTTTTGTCGATGAAGAGTCTAAATTGAATAGTTTGGACGATTTATGATTATGTTTACATACAACAATTTATGATTAACTTATATTAACATGGAAGAGGTTACATACAACGATTTAGTTCATTTTTAGATGAATATCTAGCTGAATAATAATGAAATTCACGTAATTTTTAAGAGAAGCACACTCAACAGTAGTGACAGTGTATAATGGGTAATGGGACGGATGATGAAGAGAGATGAGTGAACCTAATGCTTTAGGTGGGTTCCGAACCACAGGGAAGAGATTTTGATTAGCATGAATGAAGTACATTCAGCGGAAAAAGGTGTGAAGTGACTCCTTACTTTGGGAATAACAGGTGGAAGTCTCTTATCTAATCAGTGAACTTAGCTTTAAGTAATAATTAATGAACGCAAACATTTGTAATTAGTGAAAGATGTAAAATCTGGAATGTATACCTAGCCTTAGGAAATTGTTCAAAATTTAGTATTGACAGAACCATTGTGCTGTTTACTCAATAAAATCACTTTCATCACGGCACCTTGTCTTAAAATAGCTCAATTCTAACAGAATAAAAGATAACCTCTTCGGCGCCAAGGATGAGCACCAATGTTCGAAACGCGTCCGCGACTCAAATAGTGTAAGTACTGTATAGCAAGAAGTTATCTTTTATTCTATTAATCTCTATAGTACACGAAGTATGGATATCCACATCAACTTATAAAACATTAACTTGAAATAGCTGATGTTAAAAAGAAGACAACCATGCAATCCATTTCAAATTCACCTTTAATATATCATTGAGTTCATTTTTTAATATTTTCTTCATTATTAGACTATAAAAAATTTGATAAGATAATCGCACAACGTTGTCACTGTCATCATTGAAGTAACTGAATTGAGGTTCATAAAAGCATTTTATAACGTGCTCTTGACCTTTGCTTATTTCAAAGTAATTTATTTTATTACTATCATAATTGTATAAGTTACAAACTAAAATTTCTATAAAATTGAAATAATTTAAATATTGAGTTTTATGTCCACATTCCTTAGATAGGTAGATATATTTTATCTTTATTATTCGTAACTCATGATAAACAAAATTATGCTTCTCTTTAACATCCTAATTTCATATACGGTACTGTATTTCTAATGTCCTTCCTATCAAATCTCAATCTCTTGAAGACTTTGCTTGATCGTTTCCTTTTCTAGGAATTGTTTTTAGTTTTTTTGGTTTAAATAAAAACTATTCTACTCTTCATAATACTGTTATAATAATACGGCACCGTTTTGTCTATTATTTAACTGAGCACTTCCTCATGAAAGCTGCTTCACAAAAAGCTCTCTCTCTTGTTTTGTTTAGATTTTGAATTCACAGAATTTGAATTAATTACAAAGTATGTCCATTATGTGTAAAGTTTGTGATAGTTTTTGACATGGTCTACTTAGATGAGTTATTTAAAATATTTCAAGTTGACAGAAGAATGTTCCTGTTAACAGAAAATTATTACTGTTCAGATCTTTCTAGAAATATAATTTGGGCCTGACAGGGTGACATGCTGCTATTAGTACAAGTTATCATGAGTAACGTATTGTCATTTTAATTATTATATAATTATTTGTTTGTTTAAATGTCAAATATTTTTTGAGGAAAGCTTTGGAACTATTCTGTCATTACTTGACAACAAACATTTTTAGTCAGTCGAATAGAGTCATTCTGTACAAGATTGTTGTTTTTAAGTGTTGTTTAGTGCAAACTCAGCTGGTTGTCTTTTTCAGTATTTCAAAAAGCAAAAAACTTTTGTTTTCATCGTATTTAATGCTCTTTAGTTAAACATCATTTTACAATGAAATCTAGCTTAAGACCATTTTATTTGTATTTATTTTGTAATTTAATATCTGTGTCCAGTTTTGAACAGAAGATGGTTGAAGAAGGTCAGTTTTACATTATCATATTATTATTAGTAGGTACAGAATATAGAATATCAAATGGAATATTGATAATATTACAATATATATCTATTTAGAACAATAAACTAATTGAAATACATGCAATGTAAAAAAATTATGAGCGAACTGATCATCAGAAGGAATTGTCTAGAATTGTTTTATTAATGTCCGACCAGCAATCTGATTTGATTGATCTTTTTTCAAGTTAAAATGTTATTTTTAAGTGTTAATTTTCCTGTTATCTAGAACAATTTTAACAAATTGTTATTATTTAATTTCTCCTCTAAATTTTAACCAATAATGAGTCAAAAAGTTCAGTTTCATCAAAGACAATTATTTAACTATTAAATTAGTTAAATTGTCTAATAAGTAGTATAAGTAGTAGGGCCTAGTAGTATAAGTAGTAGTTAAATTGTCTTTGGTTTCATCTTGGGCATATTCTACTTAGGCTGTGCGTACACCGGTTAGTCAAGACAAGACGAGATTAGTCACGTTTAGTCACAGTAATTCACATAGCTGCTTATGAAGCAGCACACATCGATGCAATGACTAATTGGTGTGTGTGTTGCTTCCTAAGGACTATGTAAAGTACTGCGACTAAATGTGACTAATCTCGACTTGTCTTGTCTTGACTAACCGGTGTACGCCTAGCCTTAGAGAAGAGATCATATACTACCAATATGATAGAAGATAGACAAATAAAATTTCATTATTATTTTGTAATTTGTTTCTTTCTAGTTTTTATTCTTCTTTTTCCTTTGCTAAATATTTTGTAAGCTGTTTAAACTTTTCAACTTCTTTCTCAATAGATTGTTCTGAAGACAGCCTATCGTGTGTAGACTCATATTATTCCTGTACATAGTACCTATGTAGCTGTTTCATTTTGCTGAAGTGGAAATGAAATACCTCATTATTCAAAGTGTATCAGAATTAATCCTCTATAAAGCAGTCATGTTACTTTAACATGTTAATATTAGAGGATGAATTCTCATTTACTTTGAAAATTGTAATGTATATGGTCATTCATAGGAATCGGATGTTTTTGAAATAGTTATTAAAAATTTTAAAAGGTAAAATTTGCTTTAAAAAGCTTTTATTGGTGCAGAAACACGTGTTAAATCATCCAGATGATGTAGACGTGCTGCAAAGAGTTGAGGCCAGTTACCATCAAATTATGCAACAGTGTATGTATTGCCAGAAGTAGACATCCCTTGCTAGACATAATTTTCGATCGTGAGTACATAAAAAATGGTATAATTTAACAAGTATTCCTGTAACAATAAAACCTTTTTAAAGCAAATATTAAGGTTTTTATGGCTATTTCAAAAATATCCGATTCCCGTGAATGTCCCTGTATAAGAATTCATCCTCTATAATGCATTCTTATTACTGTAACATTTAATTAATAATTACTGTAATTAATAATAATTATAGAGGATGAGTTCTAATTTACTTTGAATATTTAAAAAAAAACTCTTGTAATGACAATAGTTCATTTTCAATCAAGGTGGCTTGGCAGAGTGAACCAATTATTTATTCAATTTACTGTTTATGCATCCTGACCAGCTTCAAAATTATCGGGGTTTCCCCATGCAATCAAATTGTTAACTTCATCGAAAATACTGTGTGTTGTCATAGAGTAACCAACTAAGCTTCTGTTTAATTAATTTACGATGTTACATAACAGTAGGCCAATAATTATATAGTTGAGTTAATTTGCTGTTCCTCTTTTTCAAATTATCACAATGCATTATCTCAAGTTCCTGTCATGTGTAGCCTATACAGCGGCTGCTTCTGGCATTCTGTCATGGAAAAAAACTCTTATCAACAGAACAATTTGTTATCAAGAATTTGTTGAAACTATTCTCCTTCCAATGAAACAATTCCCTTATCAATGAAATAATAATTGCTCACTTTATTACATTCTTATGTCATTTGTTACAGTTGAGCAGTTCGAAACGGAAAAGATGACTGACACAGATTTCCCAAAAGATTTCTTGTTTGGTGCTGCTTCAGCCTCATATCAGATTGAAGGAGCCTGGAATAAAGATGGTAAATGTTATATATTGATTATCGGCCCGGATTTTGATTTTCTTTTGTGAAACAGCTTTTATCGATAGCTTCAGTACTCGTGCTAAAGCATAATGAATAATATATTCAATAACACACGCATTCTGTCAATGTATAGATAATGATGTGCATTAATATGCATGTCATTGCATCATTTACCCTTGTCTAATAATGTGTTTACATGACTATTCTATGTCTTTTTTGCATTTTTAAGTCTGCATCATTTTATGAAACAGGCTTCGATGATAGTAATTGATCAAATTCTGTAGGTACTTTATATTGACACTGAAGGACCAATTTCACATCGAACATTCAGGTAGTAAACTAATTCAAAGGAAAAGACAACTAGATTTATTAATTAATTTATTAGGATTAATAATTATTAATTCTATGAATAATTAATGAATTAATAATTATTGGAGTATTATTAATAGATTTATTAATCATATTTACTAAGATATATCAGCTTTTTACATAACATTTTCACATGCATGCATATTAGACCGAAATATCAATCTACTATTACGAATCGGAGTGTAAACTTGGATGATTTACAAGTGTAGGTATACTAATTTAATCTGGCGGATGGCGAATAACTTTCATTCAACATTTCTATGGTGACGGGTAATGTTCTTTGATTTTTTAAATATGTTTTTACATGTTATATAACTTACAGTATTAATGTGAAACAAATTCAACAGAATCATCCTTTAGCATAGAAATGTTCAATGATAGTTATTCGCCATCCGCCAAATTAAATGAATATATTAAATTTATCTTCTATAAATTTTATAGAAGAGATAATAAGAAATTTGTCGCTCATATCTGTTCATCACTATCGAAGAGTGTGCGTTAGTATTGGGAACGCTGCAGGCGTGTGATCTGATAGCTCGAAAAGTGGTGGGGGACTGTCTCTGCGTCCAAGGGTCTTTCAGGATGAAAAGCACTACCTATAATTATGGTATCCGTGGTTACACACCTGTGACCTAATTTGTATACTATCCAAAAGTAGAGACTACATTTCACCTATAATTCAAGTTATTGTTTTTAAATTTTTTTGTTTAGGCAAAGGTGAAAATATTTGGGACCACTACACTCACCAGAATCCAAACTTGATTCGCGACCATTCCAATGGTGACATCGCCTGTGATTCATATCATAAATACAAAGAAGATGTGCAACTGTTGAAAACTGTTGGGGTAGGTATCTTTCATTTTTAAATTATAGTAGGCTATATTCAACTTGAACTATTAACCGTTTTTGAATTAATTTATTCAAATTTTCTATAAAATGTTTTGTTCAGAGTAAAGAATAGCAGGAATTAGCTTGCGTTGTCATAATTTACTTGGTGGTACAGAGCCCACCTTTTAAGCTGAGGCTGCACTGCTGGGTTGTTACCTGGATTGGTAGATGGTTTAGCTATAGCTCATACAACATCCATAATAGTAAGTTGGGAAATATAGAAAACCGTGTCAACCAGCCTCCGTCTACCCACCTGCAGTGCGGCTCACGGTTTAGTTACTGGCCGATGCTCAGCTCCATGTCTCTGGGAGGTATGCGATACGTCATCGAAAACCGGTTTTTGCAGTGCATAAGAGTGCTATCTTCGTCTCCCCGCTTCAGCCTTCAGCGACACAGAGGTTAGCATCGGGCAGTATCAGCTTCATTGTTGTCTATAACTTGGCTATATACAGAACGCCCGTTAATCTTCCTAACATTAAAACCATAAACTATTTTTTTACAGCATATGTTATTTCTGAAGCAATTGAGGCAAATATAATATACTGAATAGAGTACCGGTATCAGTACACTATTATTTTTTCAGTGCAAGTAAAGATAGAGATTTTACAATTGGATGACACCAGGTTTCCCAAACCATTAACAGCATGGTTGATCATAAGCACATCAAGTATAGCAGGATACTTTTAACTTGTCAGAAAACAGCTGATTTCACGTTAGTAAACGAGCGTACATCAATCAGTTTTTTCCTGACAATTTAAAAGAATCCTGCTATAACTCTTGCTGTATCAAAGAAGTCACTCTTATTTTTGGGTGAATCACGTATTGCTGAATACTGACGTTTTGTTTTTGCTTCATGTGTGTATTTGGGCCATGCCTGTAGCACTTGTATATGTATGTATAAGTAAATTGCATTCTTGTACTACTATCTTTCATCTGTTCACGGAAAGTAGAGACTGGTGTGAACAACGGTGCTCGTAAGGCCGGTTCACAACAGTGAACAATGCACAACAAGCGAAATTGCTTGGACGTTGCACTATGAGCATTGTGTCATACTTGACCTACTGTGAACGTTTAATAGCTGATTAAATAGGCTATATGATGTTCTACTTACGATAAATGAACGTTTAGACGAGTCTCTCCTTAGGCTAGGCGTACACCGGTTAGTCAAGACAAGCCAAGACGAGATTAGTCACGTTTAGTCACAGTACTTCACATAGTTGCTTATGAAGCAACACACACCGATTAGTCATTGCATCGGTGTGTGCTGTTTCATAAGCAACTATGTGAATCACTGTGACTAATCTCGTCTTGTCTTGTCTTGACTAACCGGTGTACGCCTAGCCTTATTGTGAAGTGTAAATAAGGGAAACACTGCAGTAATTCTGGTAATGTCCTCAACATAGTGTAGCCTAATATTTTTATGTGCCAATAATTATTGTTCTATGATTTTTCCACAGTTCAATGCCTATCGGTTCTCCATTTCTTGGTCGCGAATTCTTCCAAAAGGTGACGATTCGCTAGTCAATGAAAAAGGCATCAAGTATTACAGTGATCTTATTGATGAGCTGTTAGCTAACGGAATCCAGCCAATGGTGAGCAGTGTCTTTTAATTTCATTTGGCTTGGCATTTTATAATTCTGTTGTAAAATTGAATACATCTGTAGAAAGATATTTTGTTACCTCTACGAAATAGCTTTCTATTCATTCATATAGTTTAAGCGAATTTGGTTTTAAGTGAATTAAGACCACTGAAAAAATCTGCTTCGTAGTTTACAATTTCAGACACTGTTTTCACAGTAAAAAGTGCAGTGATTGTAAAAAATAAAAATCTTTAATCTTGATATTTAACCGTCACCAATGGTTTCTCATATTTACACGTTGAATGTTATATGCTATAGGTACTATATGTTTACTGTCTTAAGGCTATTATGATGTTTAAAGGTTGCCAACTTTGAAATTCAAAATAAAAATTTGGATGTAGAGCAGGTAGGCTACTATTGGTACCTTACTCATCAGTTTACATGGTAATAATATCGGGTTGAATTTAGAATGATCTAGAATGCAAAACATAGAAAGCAGTTAACTAAGAAATCTTATTAGTTGTTCTAAATTTGGACCCCCTCTTGGACCGCGCGCCCCTAAAATCTGACTCAGATTTGGATGGTATTTTTTGTCGGGCATATGAATATCAGTCATACCGTATTAGTACAGTCAAAACAAAGTGAATAAAATGCAATAACGTTCATATCCAACCCAGTAATTGCAAAAGAATGGTGTTCACTAGAAGCAGATGTAATAATTATCAAGGATTGTTGAAGAAATTGAACAAGCAAACTTCTTTCATCTGTTTTGTTATTAGTTGAGGTTGTTCGTAACCCGCCTAAAAAAGTAAGCCTACCAAATGACAATGTAGAAACATTCATGGTATATCCACTTGATATATATTTTTTGAGAATTGGAATACACTGCCCATAAGTTACAAAACTTACTTCCACCGTACAAAACTTGTATCATATAACATAATATTATGGTGTTTACTCATAGTAAATAAACATGTATTTATATTCAATATTGTCATATTTATTGCTAAAAGTTGATGTAAATTTATTTCCAGGTTACTATGTACCACTGGGATCTTCCTGAGCCTCTTGACAAGATCGGAGGTTGGACTAATCCAGTTTTAGCTGATTACTTTGAGGCCTACGCTCGCATCCTTTTCATCAAACTTGGAAATAGGGTTGGTATCCATTTGATCCATTCAATGTTTCTCTTGAATGCCATTCAAAACATTGTCTTCAAAGTGAATTTAATGGTTTTATTTATTTGTTGACAATTATTATATACTGCACAATATGTGGGAAGAGATAACAGGCATAGCCCAAAACTACTTCAATTTGATTACACGTTCTAGAGGTTATGTACTAATGTTCATTATTGTATTGTTTTTATTATATTCTACCAGCAATGGTCATGCAAATGATTACTGTGAAGAATGCAATGTTTATCGACTTGTTTTGTGTCTGTCGAAGTCTTTAGATGTGTATTTATGTTTGTGATGTGTGTAAGTATGTGTACAAACACGTTTTTAGGTCACCGTACTCAGGTTTTTAAACTACTCGTACGAGTGCTATGATCCAGTGACCGCGACACACCTACTAGCAACTCGCAAGTGGAAGTCGGATACTCGCAACTCGTACGAACTCGCATCCAGTGTAACCACATCCTTATTCTCGATTCTTCCCTTTATCGTTTAAGAACTTCCCTAAGGAACTCCCAGACACAAGGCACCCTGGAAACTTCCTTATATAAAAATAATTTTAGGTGAATGAATAAAAACAAATTTTATCTATTCCACATTAAATGGAATTCAATTAAAATAATTAAATGGAATTCCACATTTAATGTGGAATAGACATAATTTGTTTTTATTCATTCACCTAATATGGAGAAGTTCCACAATATTTCTGAGCAAAGTGTGTATTTTAAAAATAATTTTATTAATGGAGGCAACAGGTAGAACTTCATATTTGTGCATTTGTGGAATTGTATTCTCAAGTGGAATTTGTGAATAGCTTGTGGAATAATGATTACTGCTAAATAATAGCAATTATTGTTTTTATCCGTACTGCAGGTGAAACTGTGGATAACACTGAATGAGCCTATGGAAGTGGTCCACGGCTACGGATCAGTTGACTATCCTCCTTTTCTCAACTATAACGGCGTGGGTGAATACTTGGCCGCCCATACTCTGATCAGAGCCCATGCTAAAGTCTATCATCTCTATAACAATGAATTTCGAACTGAGCAAAAAGGTAAATCGAACATGATGGGAATAATAGTGTATGTACCAACTTCTCAACTATTGCACATCAGTAGCCTATAGATGACACGTATTAATGTTAAGTGTCTCGTCAAATTGTATTGCCCCTCACACAGAAGGTCACTGAATAACATAAGAAATCGTAGATTCACACTAGATGGATCACTATTTTTTTTTTCATTCTGAGTTGATTTACGTGTTGAAAAATAATTTGGTGAGTTAGGAAAATTTGAGAAAAATTTGGTAACTAATAAATAATTCAAAAAATTGAAATGAATGATATTGACCGATACCCCAATGAAGAAATTAAAATATATCAGAAATTGAGACCAGTTAGAAGTTTTTAGCATTTGAGTGAGAATATGTTACTCCATATGACTTAAAATATAAATTCGAAAAATTGTTAATAAAAACAAGTTCGAGAATTCATTCAAAAAGTGTATTAATTCTATTTTTATTAATAATACTTAAACAATTTGTACCCATAACCCATACGAATATCTATCTGGTCAACTGTGCCTATATGGCTGGGAACATTATGTTAATTTCAACTTGATTCAGTTGGAATATTAATCAACGTCAATTTTAATATTTAAATTAAGAATCTCTGTGTCTACTTGGCTTATTTTTATTTTTTTCCACTTTGCTTTTTTTTATTCTTTTAAATTTTTTTATTTGAATTAATACAATCAAGTAATTGAACAACAGACATTCGCTCAAAAAAGTTTAGATGACAAATTCAGCATTCATTTAGGAAAAAATGAAATTATGAAAAAATGTTTCTATTCTCAAAAACAAGATACTATACATACCAAAAATTTGAAAGATCATGGTTGTACAATGAATTATTAATATCACTTCACGCCTAGAAATCGGTCTGTGAGTGGTGAATTTTCCCCATTGATGGGAAAATGTTGAAATATTGAAATATAAACCGATAAAGGTGAAAATTCATGACGAAACTATAATCGAACTAGCCTACCTTCTTAGAACAAGCTAAAAATAAAGCAAGAAATACTGTAAATCTTTAGTGACATGGCATTTTTATTCTAATCAATCAGGTCTTATCGGAATTACGCTGAACTCGGATTTCAGTTTTCCAAAAACAACATCTAAAGACGATATCGAGGCTGCAGAAACTGCTATGCAATTTTTTGTGAGTTATTATTAATTATTTTGTTCTTTTTATTGGGAAAACAATCATTTACCCTCGTTTTTTCCAATTATCGATTCATCAAAAGCTCAATTTTTTGCAAAAACCATAACATGTAGAATAATCATTTTTCACGGGATCGCTAAAAAATAATTACTAGAAATTTAATAAGAAGAGTAGCGTGATTGAAATTTATCACTAGGAATCTTACGAATTCTAAATACAGTGCAAAGAAGTTAAGCTAACTTATTTAACCATATAAATGTGTGGGATTTAATGTTTTTGGAAAAAATGTTAATAAACTTAAAATTTCCCATTAGTAAATTTAATACTTCTGGTACCTATAGTCCATCCGAATGTCCTGGGCTTATATCGTTGCTTGTTGTACGAAATTTATATTTTTTACAAAAACCTGAAAACAATATAGATTGAAGTTTAATTATTCAAAAAGCGTTGGGAATATTTATTTTCCAGCTCCTCCAATTACTTAACATAATTATTTTCTTAACGCTGTTGAATTATCATTTTATAATAATTTTAAATATTTTAATTTAAAATTTGGGACGTGCTAGTTTGAATCACGGTTAATATTTTTATTTTGGTACCTAGTAGATAAAATAATGAAGGCAACGTTTATAAAAAAAATAGTAACGGCCTTAATTCAAATTTTCAGATATAAGTTGTACAACGGTTGTATTTGGCCTTTGAACAATTTGTAGGATTTTAAAATACTCGCTAAATCTTGTATTTCAGCCTTACATCTCACTCGCTGTTTGAAGGTTCTCATAATACAATCATTGCATAAACTACTATTATTTAATATTATGAAATATTTCATTATTTCTCATGTAAATTGTTTAATTGTATCTTAATTAATAAAATTGTTGTTTTTCAGTTGGGTTGGTTTGCGCATCCCATACACAGTAAAGAAGGCGACTATCCTAGCGTATTGCGTCAGAGAATTGATGAAAATAGCAAGAAAGAAGGCCGATTCAAGTCAAGGTTGCCAAGGTTTACACAAGAAGAAATCGAGTCAATCAGAGGTAAGCTTCAAAAATGTTTTATGCCTCGGTTACACCTTGCCAATGCCGACTGGCACATGCCAGTGGCAGCGTGTGACCTAGACATTAAATTTAAAATTACAATAGCCAAGTTGACATAATAGACACTAAAAATGACTTAAAAAGTAAGATTCTACTCACAAATTAATGTGTTAATGATCATTTCGCAGTGCTGTGCTGCATCATCAGAACACGTTATCAGATGAACTGGCTAGTAAACGTGTTAGTAATTTTTTGTGTCTGTATTTCATCAAGTGAGAAAAGAAGATGGATCCACAACAATACAAGTTGACATCTTCGAGCTGAAAAGTTTTTTGTGGTATGAGGAGACAGCTTCAGTTGAAAGAGGCTGAACAAACTTCCATGATACTCAGGGTCGATTCTACCAAAAGCCAATTGAATTTAACCGCCGTAAGATGCGGCTCAGTAGGGATTGGTTGCCTCAGATGACGTTATTTTGCAGCGTTTAAATTTAATTATATTTTCCTAAAACTGTAATCTTTTTTAATGTAACTTTTTTAAATTCAACCCCCAATGTTCAAGATCAATGTGGGAAGCGATTGAATTCAAATTTGGAAGCGATTGTCCCAGTGGCAGAGGCGAGTCTAATCTGTGAGATCAGATAAGAGACAGCGCCTACCACTCCTGTTGTAACGGTGACCTGCTCCTCTAAATAAAAAAATTTATGAGCTTCAAAATCGCTTCCCGGTGATTCGGAACCCACCTAAAGCTGCTGTAGGTCCATGCATCTCTCATCATCATCATCCTTCCCATTACCCACGCACAAGCTTAGAGCTTATGTAAGCATTATCCCTAACAAAAAAAAATAAAATAGCTTCTTACTTTATATACGAATAAATTATATTCCAAATTTCAAAAGTGTACAATCTTCAGTTCGTTAGAAATCGCGCGAACAGACAGACACAAGTAAGATCGAAATAAGGCTATTGGGTCCTTAATAAAAATGTTGAATTGTATTAATAATGTTAAAATGATGATCTACTATTTTCAACAGGTAGTTCCGATTTCTTTGGACTGAACCATTACACTTCTCGCTATGCAAGCAAAGGCCAGTCTGGAAAGGTGCCTTCTGTAGAATACGATTCGGGGGTGGTGAAGACAATAGATCCATCTTGGCCGGGATCGGCTTCTGAATGGCTCAAGGTTAGAATTTATAAAATATTAATGGTCAGTCACACGAAAACAAACCGCCTTTAATTGACGTCATTTAACTGGACCATTGCAACGAAATCAAGCATTGTCAAATTACGTCATTTTACGGTGGTTGAAATCATTTTAATCGGCCGTAATAGTCTTAATCGGCCAACCGCAATTTTAGTCCAAATTGTGATTTTGCTTTTATAAGGAACGTCTTTCGTTGGAAAAAACAAAAATAAACTTTTTAGAAAAGAACCTAAAAATAAGTTAATATCAAAAGAATCATGTCTAACTAATATAATGTACTGAGAATTGATTTATGTTATGTATATTCACAAATTCCGCTTTCTGTAAAATATTGTGAAACTAAATTAACATTTGCAACCCATCTCTAAGATAATTATAAATTATCTTATCATAAATTTTTAAACAAAAATACATGATTGACTGATGCGAAATCATTGTAGTTTTACACAATTAAGATTGAATAATAAGGTTTCAATGAAAATTCATTCTCAGATTTAATAGTATTTTTTTTAGTTTATTCGGGAATAGTATTTATTGGGTAGTAATCATTTGAGTGGTTTATTCTATTAGGTTTTTATGTACACACCACATAGCTGACAAAGGAATTTATATTTCTAGAAATAGACACATTACAATAGGCTATTTAGTAAAATAAAAATACATTCTAATGTATAGTAAAATAGTTACATTTGTAACTACTTGTCCTTTGTTGAACTACCGGTACTTTGAATATTCATTATAAATTATGACTTCCTCTATGAATGTGTAAATAAAAGAACTAATGTAAATGTTGTAAAAAAAATGTTTTATTACTTGCAGGTTGTGCCTTCAGGATTCAGACATCTGTTAAAGTGGATAAAGAAAGAGTATGGAGATAAACCGATAATTGTTACCGAAAACGGATTCAGTGATAAAGGGGAATTGAATGACGACGACCGAATTCGCTATTATAGTGTAAGTTTTTCAATTTTTTTTTCACAGTGCGACTCAGCGATCTTGCGAAATGAATTCTATGTTTAGTCGCACCTATACAGTATATTAACCAGTCTGCCGCTTTTCGAATTGTTATTGTTTCTAGCAAGTTGGAAAAACGTCCAAGTTTTTGACGGGTTCACCTCAGTGATAATAATCAGGCATTCTGGGATTATTTCATTGATGTCTGATGTAATCAGACTCTTCACGTTTGGCAAATCAAATATCAAACATTTGTGTTATTTTTACCTTTTTAATATTGAAATGATAGATATCTTCATAGTAAATGCTGAGCTAAGGCTACTTAATTGCAATACACATGAAAATAATGTATGGATAATAACTCATAACGTGATTTGAAAAAATCTATTTAACTTGACTCACAAACTCAAACTTGACTCATTATTTATTTCAAGTTTAAAGTATTGAACTGGGGCCGATTTCACGGAAGGCGAAAACATTCAATCACTGAAATATGACTTCATCTAACAGCATTGATTTCCCTATTTTTCGGTCTTCGTGCAACCGGCTCTGGTTCAATAATTTAGATTTGAAATGTGTATGAAAAAACGTTGAGTACCGGTTGTGATTTGATTTTTTGTCTCATAAAATACTGTACCCAAGCGATTGAAAATTTATTGAATTTAAGGAAGTTGAAACACACCTGTGTATGTTTTTTTGGGACGCATATTATTACACTATATTTTTCAGCAATAGTTTATAGGTTTTCAATTAATAGGGACTTGAATGTTGTCAATATCACAGAATCATTGAATCAATTTGTCTTGCTTACATACATACATATCCTGATCCCGTTCCAGCTAGTGCCGGGTCTGGGTGTTTACAAAGCCTCTCCATCTTCCACGATCTTCCCACCATCTCTCTTCCTCGACCTGCTGCCATCTGCATCCCCTCCTCTCCACTCCGTCTCGGTCGTCCCCTCGGTCTTCTGCCCTCCATCCTCATCTCTTCCATTCTCCTTGCTTATGAATTAATAATTGACTTATTGAGGCTCATTGTCTCATCAAATCTATGTTTGTAACAAATGATAACCCAACAACATTGAATGATTATTTATTTTGGGTATCTTCCACAATATATCACCTTCGCCTCTAACATAGAAATTGGTATTTTACAGAGTTACCTACAAGAACTATCAAAAGCAATCAAAGATGATAAATGCAATGTTATTGGCTACACCGCTTGGTCAATCATGGATAATTTTGAATGGTGTAAAGGCTACACGTAAGTATCTGAACGTCTCTATTATTGTGAATAATGGATTTAAGATTGAAATAAGTCGAAAATCTTTTATATAATTGGATGTAGGTTTTTCGGGAATAGGTATCTTAATGATTGTTCCCACTTGAGAATAATATGAGACTGCTTTCGATAATAGATGTGAGAGGTGGAGAAATTGAATGACTTGACCCCTTGAATGAAGATAAGAATATTATCAAATCCAGTGGTTGAAACATTCAGTCTATTTCCCCGTGTACCTTTTCTTTATAGACCTCTACAAAAGATGTTGAGTTGAAGTTGTGTTGTCACAGTTACAGGAGCAATTTGCAGGAGAATATATATTTTTTGAAAGCTCTTGCAAATATAGGTTTAGATAGTTATTATCTTGCCATCAACCTCTCAGTTCTTAGGCTTGCCAAGAACTCAGGCTCTACAAACAGCTGATCGTCTCAAAAATTTATTGTTAAGAGTGGGCAGTAGTAGTCGGCCATATTTGATTGATGTCCCATAAGATCAATGTAATCTCAAGCTAAAACATGCATTTCTCTGTAACACATCATGCCTACATTTTACGTCGGATCTTCTTGAAAAAATAATTAAATGTTGCAGAAGCTTGGAGTTTTTCAAATTTTTAATATTTCTTCTAAAAAAAACTCCAAAAATGTTGAAACTTGAACAAGTTTATTTTTGCTGTAATTATTACAGTAATTTGCTAATTAAAAAGGTAAAAATCCAAACGCTTGAAGAATTTTATTCTCTTTCCAATGAGCAATAACACGTTATATGTAATTTTCTGTCCCAAAAATAACGACGCTATGTGATGCAAAAGATTACATTGATCTTGTGGGACCAATTCCAATATTGCCAATTACTATACTGCCCAATCTTAATGAAAAAGTGCTTCAGCACAACTATAATACTGTCAGTTGAGAAAATGATGTGCTTCTCTTATTTTGTTTCAGAGAGCGTTTTGGAATCTATCAGGTAGACTTTACTAGTCCGGATCGAACCAGAAAACCTAAAAAGTCGGTGAAATTTTTCCAGAAACTCATTAAAACCAAGATCGTTCCAGAAGATGTTAACGCAGTATGAAAACCTGTGTAATCAAGAAGACGAAATCTACAAAAATAATTCTTAATAGATTTTGCAAACTTGACTAGATGCTAGTTGAGACCCTTTTTTATTCCAACAAATCTCTCAAATGAGCTGTGATGCTTATCAGCTGCTCCTATTCTATAGAGAATATGAAATAAAATGTATTATTCCATATATTTTGAAAATATTTATACCATTGAATATAATATTTAGTATTTTGTATAGTGTAAGTATACGGTATTTTTTTGAAATGAAATTGGGCTTTTTTATAATGATTATTGATTTTTTTAATTATTACTTTCCATTTTGGTAAAGACTATTACAATGTGAAATGACTTCAAGGGATCATTTTTCAACATTCTGTCATAGAAACAAGTTATTCCCACTTCCCATTTGTGTGTGTTCAAATTCCAGACCAAATTCCCCTTTGAATGTTGATTATCTTGTTTCAATTTGTGTTAAGAACACTTCAAAATTATCAAAAAATCAATAGCCTTGCTTTCAGGTTCTTGGAATATTTTGGATGGAAATTTTTCAAATATAATTGTTTAAAAGAGAAGCTTTCGAATGTTTTTATGATGTAATAGTAGGTATTGATGTTACAATATTGTGATAGTAGGCATTGGCTCAACTGGCATAGTTAGCATAAATAATCGACTTTAAGAATACATTCTAATTTAACAGCTAGCCTAATGTTTGTAATATTCAAACTTAGAAATGTTCAAATAAAGCCCATTAATGAATGCAATAATTTATTACTTATGATAATATCCAATACTACACGCCTCTTCTTTTCTGAGTACTAATGTAAAGAACATTGTTCCCTCTGATGAATGCATCTTCGTACTTGTTCTTCAGTTGTCCATTCACGTATTCTTCAGTTTGCTCTAGTGCAATGTTCATGTAGCCGTCCAAACATGCAAGAACTCCTGTAAAATAAAAATGAAGTTTTTAATGGCTCACTCGACTCAGTATCTTGGAATCACTATAGCCAGTAATCTTAGATGGCAGCAACACATTGAGAATATCTCATCAAGATTAACTTTAATAAGTTATATGATTCGGAGGCTGTTATCGGTTGTGGACCAAGATGTATTGATGAAAGTCTATGGATGCTTCAACAGCATCATAAACTATGGCATAACTATATGGGGTGGAAGCTCATTTGCGGGAAGAATTTTTTTATTGCAGAAACGAATTTTAAGAACATTATGTAATTCACCATATTTAGTGCATTGTAAACCACTGTTTCTGAAACTGAATATTTTATAATAATTAATTGAACGAAATTCCTAATTAATGCCATATAATATTCTGAAGACTTTGCTATTTGCAATATTGACAACAGATTAATAGCTAGTAAGGAAATTCGATGAACGCTACTGCACAAAAAACTTTCTCCCCGGGCGGGAATCGAACCCAGCACCTCTGGTATTCCGGACCAGCGCCTTATCCACTCGACCACCGGAGATCTTCTGTATAGCAGCGTTCATTTTTGACTTAGCCAATTTAGGCAGATAATATAAGGATGGAAGGTAATGAGACATTGCAACTATACAGTTGCTGTTAAATCATAATAATTAATTGAACGAAATTCCTAATTAATGCCATATAATATTCTGAAGACTTTGCTATTTGCAATATTGACAACAGATTAATAGCTAGTAAGGAAATTCGATGAACGCTACTGCATATGGCATTAATTAGGAATTTCGTTCAATTAATTATTATGATTTAACAGCAACTGTATAGTTGCAATGTCTCATTACCTTCCATGAATATTTTAACCTTACCAGCAATGTTTATCTTGGAATCATCAGTAATGGTAAGGAGAAAGCCTGTAATTTTCATAAGAAATACAGATATACACCAGTACGGGACCAGAGAAAGATATATGATTCATGTGCCTCAAGTAACATCAACCTTAGCTAGGAATGGGCCTCGATTCTTATGCACCAAGATCTACAATAAAGGACCAATTACAATGCGAGAGACAGAAAACGATGAAAATTTTAAGCATGAACTAAAAAAGTATCTGATCTGCAGAACCATTCTACTCTGTTGAGGAGTTTCTCCAGGAGACGACCACGCCTGTTTCAGTAAGACGACACTAACGTTTCAAAATACTAACAAATTGAGAGAAAATAAAGTTTGCAAATGACATATTTGACGCAGAAATCGGTTCAAAGAGAGCTCCAAGGATTATTATTATTATTGAGGAATCTGGATTATTTATTTTGTATGCAGTAAATGCTTAGCTTGCGAAGGTTGTTCTAATGGTACCACACCAAACCTGTTGCGCAAAATTAAGACACTTTTGTGGCACCCTTGAATTAAGGTTTTTTGTAATTTTTTTTCATTTAGAAGTATTAAAATTGAAAATAGTTATTAATAATTACCTCTGTAATCTATTCCACTGTTCAATTTGACAACCACTGGTCTCCCATGAATCTGCTGAATGAACTGCGTTAACGCTTCTTTACGACTCATATTCTGAAAAATGAAACCAGGAATTACATTTCAAGAGAGACCCACAATGAATTTTATACAATAAATCTGCAATTTCTAATACAGACAGAACTTATCTTCAGAAATGCGAGGATGCGCACCGATGATTTTATGGATGCTAGCAAGATAATTTGAAAAATAGTTCTTATTTTGACCCCAAATAGGCTATTAATTGTTTTAATAAGATAGCCGAAGGCCTAAGCGTATCAATAGACGATTGTGATTTTTTGTTTTGAAAACTCCTCATTAACGCTGAATGTTTGCGTTTACCGCTTTATGGCTCGCCCTCATATTCATCACAAATGAAAGTAGCATTGTCTTTTGTAAAAATACATAAGAGACTAAATGAAAAATTGAAATTGGAATGCCTTTTACTCACATTAGTTGCAGTGAAGATAAAATAAGAACCAGAAATATATTTTTTGAAAGCCCAACTGAATTACTGAAAATAGTGTTTTGTTATGTTGAGCGGGGAGAGAAACCCTAACCTCAAAAAATCTTTAGATCAAAGCTATCACATCAAAAAACAAAACTGGACAAAAAAGGAACTTTGATTTTCATACTGCTTCAAAATACTAAATAAATTCGATTATTGCGAATTTCTATCATTAGTAAGTCCTGAATGAAATCTAAACTTAGAAATTTGAACTGCAAACAACACCCGGAGAACGGAGCGGAGATATATATGGCGGTGGGGCCTCTCCTCTGACCATTTTCAAATTTTAGGTTATGTCAATCAACCTTGTCTTGTTTTTGTTTTTCGACATGTGCTTGTACTTTACTTAATGTGTTCTTTAATATACTTCACAAATCGTCAATTTATTTCGAATCTGTGATGAAACCATTTCGTTTTTGTTCAAATCTCCATAGTTTTTTTCATACTCATTGACTGTATTCTAATCAAGTTTGTTTTAACACTTTCATCAATGTCACTTTTTGTAGTAAACAGGTGAGGTTGTAAGATTTGATAAATTACTCCTTTGATTTGATTCCCTAATATCAACATGACCTACCTCATCCATTAACATTGAGTTTTGTGAAATTTAGGTAGCCTAAATTGTTTAGTATCCGATACTGCCGTAGCCTATTTTCCTAGAGAAACTTAAACTATTGTAAACTACAGACACAGATCTAACTGATTAATAATATTTGTCTGTTTTGTTTTTTTAGGGGGGGGGGGGGTTTGTTCGAAGATTATTTGAGTTAATAATTTAAGTTTTTCATTTCTACCACTTGCATTCTGTGCATGTTTAGTCGTTGGGGAAAAAGCTAAAGAAGGGTACATACTAGCAGTATCAGATGCTAAACAATTACCGAAATTTCTCTCTTAAGAAGCCTTTTTACTAATCAACGACAGACCTTCTTAACCAAAATTAAGGCTAGAACTCCTGAAATACTCTTTTTACATTCAAGATAAGTCAATATATGCTATTTAAAGCTCTCATTTACAAGAAAAGTCAAGAAAGTGTTATTAAATTTTAAGAATTTATTATTCACCTTAGCTGATGATTTTACGTGGATTTCTATTATTTTCCATATTATATTATTATAAAATAAGTAATACAGTCTAGCACTTGAAAGGCTTTAATAAATCTTTGTTTAAATGTATGAACTATTTGAAAATTTTGTATGACTTGCCTATTGCTCTTGTAGCCTGATGGTTAATAAAATGAATCTTGAATACAACAAAAAAGTGATAGTGAAGTGGAAAAGTACCGTTAATGAATGTCACTTATACCACTTACTTTGATAGGCCTAGTATTATTTTCAATGTGTTGCTGCTATTCATAATGCTAATGTTTCATTTGTAAAAAGGTTTGTGTTGAAAAATGTTGTCTTTTTCAGATACTTGGGTGATGGCAATGATGAAAAGTGCGAAAAAAGCAATGATCTCAACAAATTGTTGCTTAAAGTTGAAGAAAGACGTAAACTTAAGGAGGAGAATGAGCGGGTAGCTAGAGCGAATGGGGTCAATGTCAGAGAAAGTAAGAAAGAAAGGCATAAACGGTTGAGGAAGTTGCGCAGGAAAGAAGAGAAAAATCAAAAGAAAGGAGAAAATGATGATAACGAAGAGGGTGTGAGTGGGGAGGAGGGAAACGAAGGAGACAAATGTAATGAATTTGAAGATCAAGATTTAGAGTTACCAGAAAGTGGTCAGGATAGTTTGAAAAAGAATGAAGGAGAAAAATCGGAATCACCAGGATTTACTGTCATAGGTGGTCATGATTTCAAGAAAAAAATTGAGGTATGTGTAGATTTTCAATCAATCACAGTGTTAAAATTACTCTAAACTTGAATACACAAGGCACTACACGATTTTTTAATTTTAGGCTTTTATTTTACATGAAATTTTCCTAAATCTTAAATTTTTGCATGATAATCATGTTGTTACTTTATTCGACTATTCACTACCAAGTATTAATGTCTTCGATGTTGTTTGTCTAGGTTAAAAGGTATCTTCCAGATTGGCTGGCAAAGCCTTTTCGAATATCAACAGATTTGAAGAATCTTAGCACAACTGTGAACGACCTCCCGGATCTTGACAAGACTATTGTTGATAATCTCAAAAAGCACGGTGTCACTCATTTCTTCCCAGGTAGATTTTTACTATTCATATTTTCACTTTTTTACCAATATCTTGTTCAATTACTATTTTCTGGTGATTATTCATTTTAATATTCATCCATAGTTTTCACTTCTTTAACAATATTTTGTTTTATTGATCCCTCTGATCATTATTTGCAATCATTCCAATTTCTTCCACCATTTTTTTTTTTATTATTTCTTTGTAAAATTGTTATTGAATAATCGACTTTTAAATCATTCAAAATAGTTTATTTTATTTCTTATTTTTAGTGAATTACTTCTGATTCCATGAGCATTTGTTTTGTGATATTCTTTGTAATGGGTAGCTAGCCTTTCTGCTAAAAAACTTTCGGGCTCGGCTGTACCCCAAGTTGTTGAAACTGGAAAAACTGGATTGAAATTGAAAAAAGAAACATTCAATTTGAAGTATTTATTTTCTAAATAGTACAGTATAAAGTATTAACTATCTTTACAACATTTCAAAAGAAAGCAAAATAACTGGTGCAGTTTTGTATAATAAATCATATAAATTAATTCTCACTATTTTTCATAAACTTTAGAATAGTTTATTCAGGAGATAGAATCTGTACTGGTTTGTAGAGCTTTGAAAAATGTTTTCAATTATTTTAGAATTGAAATTACACTAGATATTGGAATTGGCTAAATAATTGGTAGGCCTACATTATTGTCTAATAAATAAATTTTCACTACGGTTTGTAAACTTGAAAATAATTTGGAAATAGCAGCTATACTAGCTTTGAGAAACGTTTTCAATGATAGCAGAGTCACATTTCACCACAAATTGGAGGTAGCCGTACATCTATCTCATTCGACAATACTTTTAACAGTACTCAACTTTATAGATAACTTTTAAAGTTATCTATCCATTACTATTCAAACCAGCATAATTTCTGTTCATGTTTACTGCATTATAAATCAGTGATCTCGATTTGATTCGTAAGTGTAGATTCTCACGTTATTATTGGCCTCATACTTGTCATCGTTATAAGATTTGATCCAATCTAGATGACTGCAGTGCAAACAATTCTGATTACAGTACAAAAAGAAGTGATACCGTGGGTGTTGCATGAAAGACAGAAATGTTCTACGGGGCTGAAACATTGGCCGCGTGATGTCTGTGTGAGTGTGCCAACCGGCAGTGGGAAAACTCTCGCTTTTGTTCTGCCGGTGATTCAGGTTAGTCATTATTGATTTTTCAACAGAACAACATGAGATTTCTATCGTATTTGAATGTTATGGAAGATTTATGACGATCGAGTGTAGAAGATCTCGAATTTTCAACAGGAAATGTAAAGTAAGAGTGGGTTCACACGAACGGTTTTTGGGCGGTTGCGGCCACCAGCGGTTGCATGTGAAAGAAAAAGGATTATGCAGCTGTTTTCCTCTCTCCCACACATGGAACCGCTGGTAGCTGTAACCGCCTTAAAACCGTTCGTGTGAACCCCCTCTTGGACTGTTTACTATAACGGCCAGTTGAGGAATATTGAATTAAATTGAATCTTCAATTATTCATTAAAAAAATACATTGTATATTGGATATGAGGCTTAACATACCTTTGTGCAACTTGGACTTAGTGTTTCTCCCTTGAAAATGTGGTTATACGCAGAGTTTTTTCATGTACACCTCTTTGGGTATCTCTGGCGTGGAAATTTATAATAGTCATTAATCTGGAACTGTTTGAAATTCCTGTTTAAAGTCCTGTTATGCAGTAACATCTTTTAAGATACCAGCAAACAAAAACAAATTAATATTTATAAGTTTGAATTATCGTTCAATTGAACTTTGTTTAAACAAAGTTAATGCATACGGGGGCTCGAGTAATAAAGAGAACGTTTTGTATCGGTTGTTTTCCTTTCATAATATTGATATGGAGTCTTTATTGTGTACAGATAAGTCAATCAAAATAATGAATGGGATAGTCTTCTTTTCGAAAAGATTATCAAGGGGGATACGTGTTTATTCGGATTAGGCAAGCTCCACTATAGTTAAATTAATCACTGCTCCTCTATACTGAAAAATAACTACTTTTTATGACAAATACCTATTTTGTTAATATTTTTCAGAGTTTGAAGCCAAGTTTGATACGTCGAGTGAGGGCTCTGGTGGTTCTACCAGTACAAGATCTTGCCGCTCAAGTGGCCAAAGTGTTTGTTCAGTATGCACAGGGTACTGGTCTCAGAGTGCTTACTGTAACTGGCAGAGCTATGCCGCTTCACACTGAACAATCGCTTCTCGTACGTCAACGTAAGTAGGGCCTTTCAAAAACAAAGGCTTATCAGAAAATTAAAATATATATATTTATCCATCAGGTAATCACAAATGTGCGATTACTAGTATTAACATGCAAGTGTATTTTTTTCATTTTTAAATGCTCAGAAAAACTCATTTATTCAAAAATATATTTTTTTATCAGGTAGCCTAATTTTATAAATGTTCGATTACCTTGCCATGCGCGTACACTTTTTGTAATTTAAACATTATATCAGTAATAATTATACTGGCTTTCCAATAAGTTTCCTCCAATTCATTGTCAATGAGTCTATTTAAAGACGAGTTTTCTTAGTGCCTAAAGAATAGAATATTAATTTTTACGTTATAAAAGAGTATATTGACTTGAATTTACCATGCTGGACAGTCTAATTAATATTATTTGTTGTCATCATTAATCGAAATTCGATAGAGAAATAGTTCGGGCTGAGACTGTTTTTCTCACAAATCATATTATGATTTTTGTGGTTGTGCCAATGAACGAATGAATCATACAGTAACATTATTGTTTTTATTTTACTGGCAACGTCTATTGTAGAATAGAATGTTGACATTTTTTTCAAAGATGATATAATATTCATAAGATCCATACATGAATATAAGATCTTGTCAAACATCAGTTCACACAAAAGTTGTCAAGTACAGAGTCAAAATTGAATACAAACAAAAATCATTCATTTTTTACAATTTTAACAGTATGTGTAACATTTCTGTCTGACACTTGATTAGGTCCCACAATTCCTTGGGATGTTTCACAGGTTTTTAAATTTGATGGCTGTAGCTCTCCCAGGATTTCAGTTGACTTATGGGATGCTTTTCTAATCATATCTTTATTGGATCAATCAAACAAATACAAACAGTAAAGAGAAACAGACAGACGCCCAAGACTTCTTCAATTTCTGAATTTATGGTTGTTGTGGATATCCATACTTCCATACTGTAAAGCAATAAGTTATCTTTTCTTCTATTATCCTGAATTTAGAGTATACAATAAAGAGTACAGGTATTGGTCTGCCCGACTAACGTATTAGGGACACACAATAAGATTCGGTGTGAGGATCTCTGAATCTTTGGATCGTTGAATCCGTCCCCTCAGAAAACATAAACATAACATCCTGAATTTAGTTGAATAAATAGTCGAAATGTTGAGGTTATGGCTAAATTACTGTTACCATAGAATATTTACACTTTAAGAGAATAATCCACGTGTGAATTAACAATTTATTTCGCATTGATTTGCAACTATGTGCCCAGTTTTTCTTGTAGAATAGCATGTGTTTGTTGCAGGTGTGGACGGAGGCTTTGAGAGTCGTGTGGACATCGTGGTGACGACGCCCGGTCGGCTGGTCGAGCACCTGACGCAGACGGCCGGCTTCACACTCAGCCACTTGCAGTTCGTTGTCGTCGACGAGGCCGACCGCGTCATCGACAATGTCAAAAACGACTGGCTCTATCATCTCGAAAATCATCTGCTTGCAGCCGGTAATGTAGCCTGTTTGATCGAATCTGTAAAATCATCCTATTTGAAATTCATTTTTTCCCAAAAACACAGTACAAAGTGAGAAGGACATGAAAAATCGTAGAACTAAAAAGTCCACAATACATAATATCAAATAAGAATTTAAATTGAATATTATTTAATACAAAACATATACAATATCAGGAAAAAACCAGCTGAGGCATAAGCCTGAGCCCAGGAAAGCTCAACAAACAGCTTTCGCCTACTATAGCAGGATCCATTTAACTTGTCATAAAACATATGATCGACGAGCATATGATCACAATACTTAACCTACAAATGCTGAATCTCGCAGATTATTGGAAAGGTCTTTTAAAAAGTTATTCTTTGAAAGGTCTTCTTTAAATAGGTCTTTTAAAGACTTTAAAGGTCTTTATGGGCCGGTTCATGAGCTCGGGATTTAGCCAAGTCCTAGACTAAAACGGGTGGCCACCGTAGCATCGACAAACGTTAGCCTCAAAACTATGTACTAAGGGCTCTCCATGCTGCTAACCCACTAACCTATCGAGACAAACGTTTGTCGATGCTACGGTAGTCATCCGCTTTAGTCTAGGACTTGGCTAAATCCCGAGCTCATGAACCGGCCCATACAATATCAGGAAAAAACCTGCTGAGGCATAAGCCTGAGCACAGGAAAGCTCAACAAACAGCTTTCGCCTACTAAATCAAGCAAAGTGTACAATTATCAAATCATCTTTTTTTTAATAAGTCATATTTACAAGTTCACGCTCAACAATATATGAAACAAGAAAATAAGAGTTGTTAGTAGTATTAATAATTAATATTATATTAGTGTATTGTTAATCAAAGAACAAGAAAATTAAAAACTTTATATTTATGACGGATTAACTAATTATGTTTATAAATAGAACCGGGACATTCAAAAAGCCTATGAATTTGGAAACTACAGTATGATATTAAAATATAATGACATTATATCACAATGATGTTCGTTACGACAATCTAGGCCTGTAATAATAGGAAAAGTAATACTTGCATAGGTGTAATACCTGTACGTTGGTATGAACCGCATTAAGAAGAAAAATCAAAAGGAGTTATGAACGTGAATAATGATTTCGAATGCTTTTAATTTGAATAAGTTGTTATTTTATGTTAGGCATCAAACGGATCCCGGCGCTGACATTAGACACGTTGAACTCGGATCCAGTGCGACCGCAGAAACTATTGTTTTCAGCCACCATGACTCAGGATCCGGAAAAACTCAAACTGCTCAATCTGTTCCAGCCGCGTCTTTTCACTAGTTCACTGGACAGTGCAAATGGTGAGTTGGTTTCAACTTCAATTTATCAGATTTGCATGAGGAATCAATCCAATTTCTCATTGTTTTGAATTCAGTCTACTATATTGTTGATCTGTGGATTTTGTACAGACTAGCAGTATCCATTCTAGTTGAACTTCAAATTCCCAGATGTATCACCAGCACAACATCTGCAACCAAATAATATGAAGTCATATTATGTTATGAAGTTATGATTCAACCTTAATTTTAATGGTTTGAATGAAACCAAATATACAAGGAAACACAATGTTCAATCAATATACACAATTTATTATTAAAAAAATTCTTTAATCGATCGCCTCTTTTGTTTCGTGTAGCCTATGTTGTGCATGCAGCTTGAGAAGTCTTTAAGACGAACGTTGCCGCTCGTATTTTAAACTCGGTATCTCACTTGTCGTTTACAGGCTCTCATAATACAACCATTGCATAAACTACTATTAATAACTACTGTTTATTAAAAAATGTTAAACAATTACGCCGGTTTCAGAAACGAAAAATGGCGGCGGAAAAGACGACAACGCCGGCGATCTGGTGCTACCGGCCGAATTGCAACAAAAGTGGCTCAGTTGCTCGCGCGAGCAACTGAAGCCGTTGATACTGTATCACGTGCTGGCAACGGAAGGCTGGCGCGGCGTGCTCTGTTTCACTCACTACACGGACGCGACGCGGCGCCTGGCGCGTCTCCTCTCTCTCATCTGCGCCGCATGCCGTCTACAGCTGACCGTCGATGAGATCTCGTCGGAAGTCTCGTTCGAGCAACGCAACCGAATCGTTGCCGAGTTTACGCGCGGTGACATCGATGTGTGAGTATAGCAGGATCCAATTCAACTTGTCAGAAATCAGCTGTCTCAAAGAGCAATATCACAATACTTAACCTACAAATGCTGAATCTCGCAGATTATTGAAAAGGTCTTCTAAAGTTCTAAAAAGTTATTCTTTGAAAGGTCTTCTTTAAAAAGGTCTTTTAAAGACTTTAAAGGTCTTTAAGACTTTCAAGCCTTTTGATTATTGTGTCGAAATCACTGTTGAATTATTACTGGATCAGCTGATTTATGACAAGTTAACTGGCTCCTGCTATACTTCCTGGTTATTTTTATTGTGGTTATGATGTGTTAGTATTGTCAGGTTTCTTTTATCGAGGGTTTGATGTGTGAGTACTTCCTGGTTATTTTTATCGTGGGTTCTTGTTGAATTAGGGATTATCGAATTTTAAAGTTGAAAAAATGTTGTCTCAACTTATCGTGGGTTAAGTGGAAGAGGGAGCTTGTATGCCTCAACTTCGCCCTCAGCACTTTTTTATGTGAAAGTGAAAAATAAAGTCATCTATCTATCTAAATTTTGTTTTCATTATTACCGCTCGCCCTGTTCGTTTTGCAAGCTCGTTCTCTCCTACTGGCCTCGAGTGCTGGTTCCTCGTCTGCAATTTTGTAGCTCCTTGATTAATTCTCATTTTTGACAATTACTTCCTAACCACTTTTCTTTTGAACTGGTATATTTTATTTTTTGGGTCGTAATTATTTATCTGTAGTTTCTATTATTCCTTCATATTTCCAGTAGCTATTCTAACAATTTATTCATGGAAGTAATTTGTAATACAATAATTTTATGATGTAATATAATGTGAAGGTTTACCGGCAAAGTCCTGTCAGATTGACAGTAGAGACTTGTTCGCTGGTTGAAACTACTTTGAAATCACCTCCAACACAACTCAGATTGATTTTTTAGAATACAGCTCTCAATATTTATAGATTATTCATAGATGAGTATTCAAATTTTTATTTCGATTTTCATTTTATTTATTCACTCTTTAAAGATACATTACTAATTGTTAGCGGATACATAAAGCAGAAAAAATACTTGTATTTTTTACACAGGCTAAAAAGTCTGTGTAAAGAAGAGTCTGAATCGTTTTTCTACAACATTTTTTACAGAGGAGGGAGGGCTAATAAGTCTGTGTAAAGAAGAGTCTGAATCGTTTTTCTACTACATTTTTTACAGAGGAAGGAGTAAAAACAAAAGAAACTTAGAAGAAGAAAGTAGCTACAGCCCCGGAAAGGACAAAACACAGACAGAGAGAATAGAATAGTTGCCTTTATTTGTTACCTGGGAGGGCGAAGTTAGGGCGCAGCCGGCCCTCTCTTACACTTAACCCTCCGCTGCATTTCTAAATTAAGTACTAAGGTTATTAAGAGAGAGACTAATGCTAAGAGAGAGAGAAAGGCTTACTGAATTATGTTGCTTGTCCTCTAGCCAATTCGTGCTTGTCTATTTGCAACTTGCAAACGAGGATATTGCTCTCGAAGCATTCTCGTTCGATTAGCGATCAATATAGGCTCTACTCACACTTGGAAACTCAAATCGCGGAAACTGAGCGACTCGGATAACAAACATGTGTTTTCAAATGAAGACGTTCAGACAGTACGGTTGCAGGATCGTCTGAGCGTCATCATTTGAAAACACATGTTTGTTATCCGAGTCGCTCAGTTTCCGCGATTTGAATTTCCAAGTGTGAGTAGAGCCATACTTTGCAATTTCGTGTTTCATTTAGACTACAATTTTCTTATTTTGTCAATTTTTCAAGGCTACTCAATTATCGATTAATTTCATTTGCAATTTTGTTTTGCATACAGTCTTGACAATGTTCTAAAATTATTTTGTTGGTAATGTTCCAGGCTAGTGTGCTCGGACGCTTACGCAAGAGGCATGGACATTAGCGGTGTTCGCTATGTGATTCTGTACTCGCCTCCGAAGCATTTGAACAATTACATTCATCAGGTTGGCAGAACAGCCAGGGCTGGAGTGGCTGGCACCTCCCTTACTCTGCTCAACCCCCCTCAGGTATGCAAATTCAGAAAATTCAATTTATTTTCACCTAGTGATGTTTAATTTCTCAAGTCATAGATGTATCGGGCAGGAAACATAGATCATTTTGCTAATTAAATCGAGCTTAATTTCTCGATGGAATCTATGTGTCTATTGTGTTGAGTTCTTCAATGAGAACACAGTTGTTCAACTTGAATACTGTTGCTAGAAAGTTGTAAAATAAATTGTTCCGTTTTTCAATAAACACGTTAATGTTTCAACTGATTAATCAACTAGTTAACGTTTAGGCTATGTACAAGCAGGGAACAATAGAACTGGTGACAGCAAAGCAAACTTGAGTTTCTAGTCGTAGGTGACTGGTCTATAAGATTGTTCATATATGTTGTGGTTAAAGTAGCCTATTAAATGAGATTAGTATTCGGTATTTCCACCGGCAAATACTGCTGGCAACTCAAAACTGAGCAACTAGTTTATATCTCCAGTTTCCACGTCACTCGGTACTTGCTTTGTTCACTATGAACAATTCTATATGGTGTGAAAGAGCAACTGCAACACTGTCGTTGTGTACATTCTCCCTGTTGCTATCTGTATGTACGCAGCCTAAATCAAAAATAGTTTTTCGTTGATGCTCTTGAAGCGTCAATGGTCTTATAAGATTTCCAATTACCAAATACAAAATTGATGGCCATATTTTGTGATCACAAAACCGAATAGAATTATTTATTTTGCATGAAAATTGTTTTTTGATGACGGGATTAATGATGGACATATTGTCTGGTTGTCAATATCATGTACATTACAAAAATAAAACGTCAAAATGATATTTTTGCATGAGAATACCGGCACCACGGCATTCAAAAGCAAAAAATATATTGCTTATGTCTTTGCAGGTGAAGTCATTCCATAAGATGCTGAAAATGTCATCATTCACCGGGAAACTTGAAGAGATGAAAATTGACGAAAAAGAGCTTTCCTATCTTGAAGAGCCTTACCGCGATTCACTCACAGCGCTGAAAAATGAAGCTACGGTAAGCAATTGATCGTTATTCCCTTGTAAAAATCAATGCTATCTAGTAATACGCCCTACCAACAGTTTAGATTTTAACTTAATTTACTGGAGAACTTATCCTCAAGATAATTATTGTGCACGTTGAAAATAGTTTTTTGAAAAATGAAATAATTGCTTTTCGTTGTTCACTGTTTCGAAGTGAGATAAAATTGCAAGAATACTTGAATCCAATTGACCTGAACTCAATTGACCTGCAGTATCAAAATTTTCTCTTGGTATACGACTATGAATATGTTGAAATTTGAATGTTCTATCTAATGCCATCCGCCGAGTCAAATGAATATCACTATACTAACTACACAGTTTTACTGCTTTACTGTTTTATTTCAATCTTGTGTAGATTTTTAATAATATTTATTTTATTTTCTTAGGTGGAGCAGAGGGAAGGCAAAGAAAAACTCAAGATCACGAAGAGGAAACGAAAGCAAAGTATTCATTTCCCAAATCAACGTGACCAGAAAAAATCTATTCAAAAACATAAACGTTGTAAAAGATAGGAATAGTTCAATAAAGATGTTTTATCGTGATTTTATCAATAAATTCGAAAAAATGTTTAGTTCAATATCTACCGCACATTGCATCTAAAATGAACTTCAGTTTTTTAACCCTCAAGTAGAAGAGGTGTGTAATAACTATAGACCTACTATGTGCAGTAAATGTGATTGGATGAGGCTAGTGATACGCATTTACATTCAATTTATGTCAATAATAAATATTTTTTAAAAACAATTTTTTCTATTGGCAATAGAAAAAATCAATATACCTATATACCAACTTGGGAAGCGATTGGCTTCGTGGTTGTGGCGGTGTCTAATCGCAAGATTAGATAAGAAACTTGCACCTGTTATATATTTTTTATACTGCCATTGTAAGGGACCACTTCTGTTTGAGGCCCTTTTCCGCTGAATGTCATTCATTAATGAGTATCAAAATTGCTTACCGGTGGGTGGTTCGGAACCCACCTAAAGCTGTAGGTCCACTCATCTCTCATCATCATACTTCCCCATCCCCACGCAGAAGCCAAGAGCTTATGTATACATCACCACAGCAAAAAAACCTCAATGAAGGTTGACTCAATACTATTTCATAGCCCGTTGGGTGCCTATAACAAAGAAAGTGCAGTAGTACTATTGAAGTCTCTCTTCAAACAATATAAAAACCGAATCACTGCCCAACATGAATATCAAATTTGGCTTACATCTTTTACCCTCAACAACTTGATTTCATTATTATAATATTCATAATTTTTTAAATTAAAACAGGAACAAATTTTTACTGTAAGGAAAAATAGTAACTTTATATTATAGTCACTATACTGCATGTACTCTGTTGTATATGGCCTTCAGTACAGTGGCGGATACAGGGGGGTTCTGGAGGTCATGACATGACCCCCACCCACCAAAAAAAGTGCTTCTACTTCTACATAATATATTAATATAATTTGTAGAGTATATGTTTGTATTGTTAAACCCCTCCATAATTAGAATAAAGAAACGATTTTGTCAATTTCACTTTATTGTTTTACACTTGAATACAGAAACCATGGTTGGTCATTAACAATACAGTACAGCCAATGATGTGTTGGTAAAGACATAAAACCATGGTGATGGTCCTATGTATTCAAGTAGTATAAAATAATAAAGCGACAAAATCGTTTCTTTATTCTAGTTATTTAATATATTGCAGCTCCCTTGCGTTACAGTTACAGTAGCCTACTCTTGGGAGATAAGGGAATCCCTGGGCCTAGCCCAGGGATTATAAAAAATGTTTTATTTTTATTTATACAGTCAGTTACGGCAGGAACAGGTAAAAATAGAAAAAAATTTACTCAGATTAAATCAAATAATCTGTACAGTAGACATAAAAATTGCTTTATCAGCAGTTCAATGCCCGGAAAACTAATAATGGATTCCAGGAGACAGGTTGCAAACAATGACGTTGAAATTGTTGAAAAATTTTTACGTTTTCTAATTCAAACGTAGAAGTGACAATAGAATGTAAAAATGTTTACGATATTGTTCAATAAAGGCAACATAAACTTGTATAGTTTGAGTTTTTTAAATTTATTTTGGAGTAGAAATTGAACGATTCTTTCCGTTTTGGTGTTTGAATTTTGAATCTTGAAAAAGCAAAGTAGATGCGCGCGCAGCTCAGTCTAGCAGTAGCAGGTGCTGCTGCTCAGAACCAACAAGCCACTCTGCCATTTTGCATTGTCGGTTCTCGATTCTCGTTCTCAGTTTCCATCATGGCGTGTGCTGGTGTGCGGGTTGAGTTGGATCGCGTCGTTGAAATTTATCAATGACACAGTGTTTTGATTTTAGGTGAAGTGAATAATGAATTTGTGATGACTAAAAGTGTTTAGTTTTTTTAATAATTGCAAGGAATGGCGCAGGAATTGGTACTGCACAGTCCAGTTGGAGCCGAGGCTGTTGTTTATCAATGGCCCTTGACTTCAGGAAGGGGAGCAGTAAGTAACTTACAACTATGCTAAACTTTGGTCAAGTTTCTGTTTTTTGATCTTTGAAGACCAGCTTTGTTTTCAATTATCATTTTTAACGAATTTTTAAGGAACGTTGAAAAAAAAACTAAAAATAAACTAGGCTTTTCAGTCATAATGAGATCATTTAATTTGTAATTATTTTAACCTGTCCGGAGAAATAAAGCACGTTAGAATGCTATGCAGATTAAAAGTCAGGTTCAGAAACATATCACAGAAAATGTTCAAATAGAGTTGAAACTGAATCATTCTGTATTCATAACAACCACGTGACGATACTAAACTCAGTAGATAGACGATAGCAGTAGACTAGAATACACTACTCCAGTAAAGTAAACTAACCTAAGTACTGTAGTAAGTAAATGATTGTCTACCATTTTCAAGTGTTTGGTTTAATCTTATTATTAAAGTATAGGCCTAACCATATAGTAGAGAAGTGGCCGTGTTGTTAGATCTTGAAGCGGGAAATGTAAGTTTAACAAATTAATGCATGTTTGTTATTGGCGGTTTGGGCTCCAACTCAGCGGTTCACTGAACGACTTTATCGTTTTTAAAAACTTGATGTGCAATAACTTAGTTCCAGTGCTGTGGACTTTTGAACTCTTCAATTATGAATAAATTAGATGTGGGTTTCATCAACCGAGTTGTGGTTTTTTTGTAGTTGTTTGATACTTCAATAATATATAATAATATATTATAATAATATTAATATATTAATTTATATAATAATATATTCAATCCTCCCTAGTTGCTCTGCCCGGTTATAATCTTTTCCGTAATGATCGTTTAAATAAAGCCTGTGGAGGCGTGGCATTATATGTAAAAGATGGTATAAAAACTAAAATATTAACTGCATCTAAACAAGAATATTCCGCCAAACCGGAATTTATGCTACTTGAATTATCTTTGACTAGCTCCGATAAATTACTTGTTGGAATATGATATAGACCTCCAAAAATAGGACATTTCACTGATTTTGAAAATGCTTTGATTTCTTTTATGCCATTCTATAGCCGTATTCTTGTTATGGGAGATATGAACACTGACCTCAACATGACTAACCGCAACTTTGACTATCACCAACTGACAACAATTTTTCGCTGTCTCAACATGACTATCCTACCGCTCAATCCAACTCATCATACTAACGACTCTGACACATTTATTGACCTATTAATAGTCAGCGATCCAGATGAGGTTGTTCACTCGGGTCAAGTCTGTGTTCCAGCTATCTCTGGACATGACTTGATTTACTGTGTACTCTCTCATAAGACACCTAGACCAGTACAGAAATTCATGACATATAGAGACTTTAAACACTTTGATGAGACTGCTTTCCTGACTGACGTAGCGCAGACTCCATGGCATCAAATTGAGGCTCTTCCCTCAGTGGATGAAATGGTTCTGACTTTTAATAACTGGACGCTCAACCTATATGACAAACACGCCCCCTATGTAACTAGGAGAATTAATAGGAAACAACGAGTACCATGGATGACTGACGAAATACTAAAAATGATGGGACAGAGAGACAAAGCTCATAGGAAATTTAAAAGAACAAATGATTTAGATAGTTTAATTGAGTATAGAAGTTTGAGGAATAAAGTTAAACAACAACTGCGGAACTCCAAGATTAGGTACTTGAACACATTCATTACAGATAATAGACAAGACTCTAAATCATTGTGGCGTGGAATAAAAGAACTAGGCCTTGGTAAACAGGAATCTCGAACTCAAATTGACTTACCACTTGACGATATTAATGACTACTTTGTCTCACATTCAACTCAACGCGACGAGGCAACAATCAGTGACCATATTAATAATCTCAAAATTCAGGTAACAAACATAAATATACCACTTGCCGATCAATTTCATTTTGAACCAATTTCAGAGCAAGATGCTTTCAAAGCAATTCAACACGTTCGTAGCAATGCAACCGGGGCAGACAAAATACCTATAAAATTTATAAAGAAAATGTTATTCTCAGTCCTTCCAACAATCACATTCATCTTTAACAAATCTCTTGAAAACGGCTATTTCCCTGAAAATTGGAAGCTTGCTCTAGTTCGTCCTTTAAACAAAGTTGCCTCTCCTAATAAAGTTGAAGACTTAAGACCAATTAGTATTTTACCTGCCCTATCCAAAGTTCTTGAAAGACTAGTTCATACTCAGGTTGTACAGTTTCTAGCTCTTAATAATAAACTCCACAACTTTCAATCTGGCTTTAGAAAATCTCACTCAACCGAAACAGCTCTCCTGCGTGTCACTGATGATATCAGGTTGGCTATGGACCAACGAAAATGTACTATTTTAAGTCTGTTTGATTTTTCTAAAGCTTTTGACACTGTAGATCATAAAGTTCTACTGAGCAAATTATCTTTACTTGGTTTTAGCCATAGTACACTAGATTGGTTTAATTCCTACCTTACAGGTAGAAAACAAAGTGTTATTATTGGTGATAATAGATCTAATTGGAAAAATGTTTTACATGGTGTTCCTCAAGGCTCTATACTTGGCCCCCTACTTTTCACTCTGTATGCTAATGACCTTCCATCTGTTATTGAGTTCTCTAGTTTCCATACTTATGCTGATGATCTTCAAATTTATGCAAGCTGTCCCACCACAAAAATTAATGAAACAGTTGACAAAATTAATCAAGACATAAATTTGATTGTTGATTGGACTAGGAAAAATGGGTTGAGACTCAACCCCATTAAAACTCAGCCCATAATTATAGGATATTCAAGACTAGTCAACAGCATCGACTTGAACACAATTCACAAAATCACTGTCGATGGTAATGAAATCCCTTATTGTAGTGTAGTTAAAAACCTAGGCATCATAATGAGTAACACACTAGACTGGTCAGAGCAAGTAAATAAAACATGTAAAAAAGTATTTTCAGCCATCCATCCATTAAAGAAAATGCAAGATATCCTTCCTCAAAACATAAGATTAATGCTGGTTCGATCTCATCTTCCCACACTTTTTATATTGTAATTCGGTACTCAATGATATACAATTCACCCTGAATGATAAATTACAGCGCTGCCAAAACTATTGTTTACGATTTGTTTACTCTATTCAACGCCATGAACGGATCACCCCAGCACACATTGCTAGCTCGACTTTAAAGCTACCCGATCAGAGACTCCCTTAGGATAGTTAAACTTATTGAGATATCTTGAAATATGGTCAGCCAAATTACTTCAAAAACGATTTTAAATTTGTCTCTGAAGGTAGGAGAGTAGATGTCTCACACACCAGAACCGGAGAAAATACTTTGAGGATACCGAATCACAGAACTACCATTTATACTAAATCTTTTCTTGTGAGTGCCTGTCGTATATGGAACTCACTTCCAAATTCTATTAGATCTATCGAGGGTCGAGCGAGCTTCATTTTGAAATTAAAAAAATATCTTCTCGAGAAAATGATTGAGCCCGACCAACCCTAATGCACTGCATGACAGCTTTCATCTTTCACCTCATACTCATAATTCAAATCAATATCTTTTTAGGTATTCATTAATATTAAACTTATCTCTAGAATAATGTTCAACTGTTATCTTAAACTAACGTCTGAAATATTTTAATTATTGTATCATGTTACCTTATAGACATTATTTGCAACCAAGTCGATATTGATGAATGTAGAATTTTTCTATTAACCCTTTGCACTCGAAAGGCCACTGTCAGTGGCCAGCACCATTCCTAGCACACATGGATTTTATTCTTTTGGAGTTGTGCTCACAGATCGTATGGCCACTGTGAGTGGCCGCGCTGCAATCTGCGGCTGGTCGGCGCTCGTTCTGCCTTCCAGCTTTCACTGGCTCGGAATTATTTTCGTCCATCAAGCTCGAAAGCTGTCATTTCTCTTTCATATTTGAAATGAATGTACAGGCCCGTATTACACTACAAAACGGGTTCATAAAATATATTTTATAAATGATTTTTTAACAATGATATTTTTGTCAGTGTATATTAGGTCATCTTTATAAAAGTTTTCTCAAATATGAGTAATATTTTACATTTCATCAGAGTTTATACTCAACAAGTTTTAGTTTTATCTGTATAGTACGTATAGTTACTGAATTATTATTTAAAAAATGAACGATTATCCAATCTTTTATTAAAAAATGAGATTTATCTTTCATAAAATATCTGTTATAAAATGTTTTACACTGTATTGTAATATGGGCCTGATATAAAACGTAGATAGCAGTTGAAGGTGATGAATGGAATAGCCTAAATAACATTGGATGGATGTTTTTTTGAAATATTCAAATATTTTTCCACTCTTTTCATCTTGTTGTTCGATTAAATCCATTTCAGAACTCATCATTTCATCTAATAGTTCACCCAAGTTAGAGTCAATGTCCCTGACATGCTGCCAAATAAAAATCACATTCTGCCAAAGAAAAATCTGCTTCCAGTTCATTTCTGATGGCTTCGGAACTCAAAAACTCATCTTCATATATGTTTTAAATTGTTAAGAAACTTTTGAATAAGAGAACAATATTAAATAAAATTGAAAAAGCTTAAATCCGATCACTGTTGTATGTAGTTGCGTCAACATGCACTGCATAGTAACAGAGATTGTAGGTTGTTATTACAGCTGTGGAACAAATAACGCGCGAAACTAAACATTTAATATTTTGTCAACAGATGTCAGCACTTTGCAGAGCTGTTGTTGGAAAAATAAATCACTAGAACAGATAGATATTAGAGTATTACACTATGGCCACTGACAGTGGCCATGCGAGTGTTCACGGAATTTGACTCCGGCCACTGACAGTGGCCATACGATCTGAGTGAACATTCTCTACAGAAATAAGAACAAGTTGTCAGAGAAATAGCCGTGGCCACTCACAGTGGCCATGCGACTTCAGAGGAAATGTGTTGAAATGCTTCTCGAGTGCAAAGGGTTAATATTGTATTATAACTTTATTTTGACAACTCATCGACATTATAATATCATCATCATACTAACACATGTCGAGACGTTAATCAAGCAATACTATAATTTCCATTCACACCCATTTCTAAATAACTTTCTCATCCTCCATTACAATCAATTAATAATCCATTATTCTTCAGCTATTCCTTCCATTTCATCTATAATTATTTGTTTTTTTTTTCAATGACTCGTTTTATTCATTTCATATAATCTTTTTTTTTCGTTTTATTAGTGTACTTGTTTAGTTCTAATGCTCAATTATTTTTTATTTCAGTCTAAATATGTAAATAATTTCAGTCTAAATATGTCAATTTTGTTTATTTCAATCAACCAAGGTCAAGTGTTGATGAAAAGGATTTCTTTGTATCTCCTTTTCCAAGAATGGACATTCATATGTCCAAACTTCGCCTTTTCATCTAGATAAATCACAACTATTAAATCATCAGTATAGTTTTCCTTTATGGCATAATAATCTATAAGCTAATGTAAATTTGATGAATAATCAATATTGTATATTTGTTATTATAATCTAGAATTTAAGCCGTCATATTTGTTATCTAGATGAATAAAGTAATAAATCTAAATCTAATATAGGCCTTACAAAAAGGTACGGTATCCTTTCCACGAGATTAATTCCTCAGAAGCTGGTCTGTAACCTAAAATTGAAAAAATATTTAAACTGTTTTGTAATTAATCTCCACATCAGTTCCCTGCCAAATAACTGCTCAAAGATGGGCTATTGATTTATTTTTTTATTGAGTGGTTGAAAATGAAAACTGATTGGAAACTACCCACTTTTTGCCGAACAAAATAGCCATACAAGTCGATTTCCGCCTGTAAATTATTTATCAGTGTAATAATGCAAAAAAACTGTTCGACCTTGTAGCGTTTGAAGAAATAATTGGATAACTGTCTATAATTTGTATTCTGCCTCCTATTTGAAAAAATATTCAACCATAATGTTCTTATCGTTGTGTGAAATTTTGTGGAAACAAAGCTAAACTGTTTTAAGTGGCGTTTTATCTCGCGAGTGCTAGATAAATTATTACAAAAAGTAGGGAATGCCAGTATGTTAGCTAAAATGTGTTATCTGTTACTACAAGCGGGAAGTTATGATTAGATGTTTCAATTGCTGAGTTGCTTTTCTTGGTTGCTCCACTTTAAAAATTCGAAATGTTCATTATTTCTTTAATTTTCTGTCCAACATCACTGAGGAATACTGTAGTAATCAAAAGTTTATTAATAATAGTTGGCCACTGCATTAAGTAAAAATTAATGCACCTCCCTTGGGAATTTCATTAGCCTATTGAAATATTTTCAAAATATTAATAATTTCATTGTAAGATTTATTATTATTATAATACCTCACTGCTTATTTTTTTTCTGGTCCCATGAGATGAATTTTTTTATTTATAATATCAATACTTTTGCTTCCTTAAATAATTCATTGAATATTTTATTTTTGTTTGTCTTGAATAAAATTGTAATTCAACACCCACTAACAACAGTTGATTAGATTAAAATTTGGATTGGATAGATTCTCTATTTAATCTGTCTCCATGAACCATCTATCTGCATTGTGCTCTGAATGCCTCAGAAGATAAATCAAGAAAAATTTATTTTGTTACATTTTTTATTTTTGCAGAATGTTGTATGAAAGTGTATGGAATTTGAACGTTTCTTGTTTGTTTCAGGAAAAACATGACGGCGCGGCGGAAATAGTGGAAACTATAAGGTAGGGAGGATGGAAAATATAGAAAAAGACTTTTTGAGAGGAAAACATAGAGAGAAATCGACATATCGCATAATTATGCTTTTACAACCTGGATTAATACTTCACAGGCAGCTTAGTTTTAAACAAAGGACATGTTGAAAATTGTACCAAAATGTTATAGCGTGAGAGAACTCCCTCTAATCAAGATTATCCAATTTTTTGTATGATGAAGTTGAAAAAGTTTATCCAGATTTTAGACTGAATTTGTTAAGATACCTTTTTCTTTGATCTGTTGTAAATTTTGGCATATCATAGTGCTGTATTTCTTGTATTATCATATTCAGTATCATAGTATAGCTTCTTCTTCTCATAGTATTATAATGTCACATCATAATATTTCTTTTTTGTTTTGACCAGTGGTGATTGCTTTTCCATACGTTTTCTTCGTTTTGTTCTCCCTTTCCAAATTGACAGTAATGAAATCATTACCTATTTTCTAAATTGTTTCACTGGGCACTAAAATTGTATGTTGCAACTGTATTGCACCGTGTCCACTGATAATTATGTAATGTGCCAAGGAGATATATAAGGGGTAATGTGAATCTGAATAAGTAAATTAATTAATATTCATCAGAAAATGACATGAATAATCTTACAACTTCTTCAGTGATTCTTCTCTCTTAGTGTTTTAGTTTCCTTTTAATCTCTCCTTCATTTTTTCTCTTTCTTTTTTTTCTGCATTGGTATGCTAGTGTAGTAGCCTTGATATTCGCGAATAACCTTGACCCCCGAGTGGCTTAGGTCAGGCAGGCACGGCTCTGCAATATTTGGCAATTCACCTCTCTCGCTCTTTCTATTTCTCTCCTGAGTGAATGGTATGATGAAATGAGTGTGCGAAATTATTATAGCGCTGCGTGATTCTGGCGAGAGGTCATTGACCCTGATTCTTTTTATAGCAAGTACCTACCGATTATATTCGTTATAACCCCAAATATAAGTACATTCAAAATCTGTAATCTGTAATGGGAAATCTTTCACAATAAATTTACACTATAAGCTACAGGTTTAAAACTGCTACATCATTTAATTTACCTAATACACCAGCGGCCTGTTTCGTAAAAATTTGGAAGTCTCCTAACACAGAAAATGGCTAATTCACACTAAAAATCCAAAGTTAGATCAAATCCAACTTTTTTGTGTAATTTGACGAGATCTATCCAGCATGAAAGCTGGTCAACATTTGATGAACTTAATTGAATTTACACTATTGAATTGAAGCTAACCACAAGTAAATTACCCCTGGGTCAGGGTGTGGCATGTGCCTGTTTAAATTGTTAATTCGGCATGATCATCAACCTTTCCAGATTTAAAGTCAATAATCTACTTGCAGTTAGCTTCTTTGAATGTAAATTTTAAATATCTGAACAAAAGATATAAAGTTATATAGTAAACTTGGGAGTTTTGCAGATGAAAGAAATTATTAGACCTTGCAGTTAACCAACTGCTTTAAATACATAGTAATAAGTAAAGAAACGAAAATACAAATAAAACTATTTAAATAGTTTTGAAGACTTCTGCTACAGCAAATATTGACAACAGAACTGAATAGCAACAGGATAATCACTGTAAAACTTATTTGCTGTAGCAGAAGTCTTCAGATCCAATTAGGGCTATGTAGCTTTCTTTGGATTTTCGTTTGTTACTTTAAGAGTTTACTAATTATTTTGGTGTTTTAGTGTGTGTTTGCCATTTTAAGTTTTATGAGACAGGTCCCATCCCAGATCACACAAATAGTGAAATTGTAGATTTTTTTAGCATTTAGCAATGCCATTGTATTCTAACAATACGTTGTCAGTGTGTTTGGCTCGCACGATGTGAAATAGCACTGTTGGAAACGTTCACCGTATTCTAAATTTGAACATTGAGAGGTTGTGTGTGAGTGTGTTCAGAGCAGAGAAGGGCGTTTGGAGTGGTGCCACTTCACTCGAATGTGCCCGGCCCGAAATAGAATTCGTTTGGTTTTGTGCACATGAGGCTATAAATAAATTGGGGGTTGGAGTTTGGTAAAGGTTTTGGTGCATTTGGTTTATTAAAATTTGAGGTTATGGAAAAAATTAGCCCATAAAATCGATATTCATTTGTTAATTTGTAGACAGTCTATATATCAAATTCTTTATGGTGTCGCCCTGTTGTAATGTGACTCATATGAATTTTATTTCTTTATTAATCTTCTTACAACTTGGTTATAATAATAATAATAATTATTATTATTTTTATCATATGGCTCTAATGTACAGTATATCTATATAATGTATAATATTGGAGATGTAATTTCACAGTGTGTTAATTGAATGTCACACTTTTGATTGGCTGGTTCGGTCAAATCCGTCATATAGCAGGAATAATTTAATTTTTTGGAACACAGCTGATTTGATGATTAGTAAACAACTGATTTTACGCAGATCTTTAAATTTTAAGATCTTTAAAGTCTTAAGAAGACCTTTTTAAAGAAACCCTTTCAAATGCAGTAATACCTTTTTAAAAGACCCAATAATCTGCGAGATTCAGCATTTGCACGTTAAGTATTGTGATACTTGAAACAAAATCTGCTGTTTTCCGACAAATTAAATTATTCCTGCTATACTTTTTCCAATTCCCAAAACATATACGTTGAGAAGATATATATGTGAATCATAATGTTTTGTTGAGAGAAAAACATGTTCAAACACTGCTATGGACCCTTTTACACCAATGGTCAGACTATACATAACAACTTTTCGACTTCTATTATCTCAGTCAGCTGATATATCCACAATAAATTAATAGTACAGTGATATTTATTCAATTTGACGCTTGGCATTAGATAGAAAGATATTATTCCTTTGCCATTGTACTCTACGGTCATCAGCAACGTCAAGAAATGATATCTCTTTATCTATCTATCTAATGCCAAGCGTAAATTAAATGAATGTCACTGTACATTATAATATTTCAATTCATTTGGTATATTTAATTGGGTTCTAATAATTAGAATCATAATTGATTGATTATAACCAGATTATTATACTGGATAATAACTACTATAAGTAGGCTATTGAGATCTTGTATTACAGTCAGCATAACATTAGATGTTAGTAGGATAATGTTCAGTTACATAAACTGTGTTAAACATTATATCAGGCACTGAATTTGGTCGATACCACCTTATGACAGGTTGAAAAATTGTTATGACACCCAGACTCAAACTAGAACTGAACTCAAAGTTTCTATTATTAACTATAGATTTATTTGTTAATCTATGTTGATGTCTGTTATAAAGTAGAAATTTAAAAATTTGTAGGCAGGTGAGGTAGGCTCTTTCTGTGGATCATTTTGAACAATATTGACCTTACCATTAATGTTTACAATATTACCATTAATATTTGATAGAAGTAATCAAAAATACTGAATACTTCAGTGGAGTAGTAAATAAAGCGAAATCTGTAACTAAGCAATGTTTTTCGTGGATAGTCTGTGAGAACTTGTCAGTGGAATGATCCTCTGATTAGTGTAATCCGTATCCATGATTATTCCCGTGAATTGTAATTTGCTTTGCAATTATTTACTTCAAGGTCCCATGAGTCAGATGGTTTTAATCATGCTGATTATGACTCCTTGAAGCTGTACTTGTCTTGCTTCTATGAGGAAAAGTCAATTTCGGCATAACTTCGACTATTGTATTGTCTCTTTGGGACGCCACCACTATCCATTATTGATTGAATTGTTATGAATTGGAAATTCACTCAAATCGAGTTTTTGACGATACGCAATAGGGTGTTCTCTCAAGATCTGGGTACTGTTTCGTAGAACTTCATCAAAGATATCAACTATAATCAGTGCAAACCGTAGAATGCAGTTCTGTGTTACTTTTGTGGGAGTACAAAGCTGCCAGATTGCATGGCTGAACGCAGTTGATAAAGGCTGATTCAACTGAAGAATGGAAGAATCACAACAGTGCTTTCATATTCCTGTATTATTTAGCATTGCCATAAGAATCCTTAAGAGTGGGCGGTAGTAGTCGGCCATATTGAATTGATGTCCCATTAAGATCAATGTAATTTTAAGCTAAAACACGCATTTTCTTGTAACACATCACGTCTACAGTTTAAGTCGGATCTTCTTGAAAAAAATTATTTGATAAATAATGAAATTTTGCAGGGGCTTGGCTTTTTCAAATTTTAAATATTTCTTCCAAAACTGTTCAAACTAAAAAGTTTATTTTTGCTGAAATTTTCTAATAAATAAAGTAAAAAGCCAACCCCCTGAAGAATTTTATTCTCTTTATAATGACACTTCAAAAGTAATTTTCTGTCCGACTACTACTGCCCACTCTTAATAAATTCTATGGTTTGCACAAAATATAGCTCACACGTTTTATTGTAATGTTTCATATCATAACTCTGATTGTCATTTGCGCAATAACCGTGTAAATAGCCACAGCCACTTGTGTTAACAAAAATTGAATCTACTTTTTGGACGCACCTCGTACAGTAGATAGGTTACAATGCCGTCAGGCCAGGCTGTTATGAAATGGCTGCATTGGATGGTGTGCTGTGCTTTGTTTACAGTCAAATGCCCGCGGCTGATGATCAGTGAAAGTTTAGTTTTCAGTGCAGCTCTGCCCTCTTCAAAGTTTCCTTTTATGCCTTTGTTTTCTGTTTTTTATGCCATAACAGTTTTCTGTTATGCATTTTTCCTCCAATCTTTTTATTTATGATCTATGGTCAAATGAAGTATGTATTAATAGTACTCACTATTCTATCACAATTCACACTATCGCATTATGCCTCTTTTCAGTTTCTATTCATCTTTTTCCCATCAATCATCGATGATGAGATTTAGTTATCTTATGCTAATAAATGAAGTTTAATAAATGATGAATGGTCGAATCGTGAAAAGTGTTTTCGCATATTGGGGGTAAAATGTCCGAAAAGTTTGTTTATTAGTGTGGAGTTGAAAGCTTTGAGTGAGTGAGCTTTGCATATTCGAAATGCTATTTTCTGAGGATGAGATCCCCAAAAAGGAGGTTTTGGGATTATCAATATAGCGATTTGAGATGCAAAAACTGTAGTATATATATAAACTTTTCATCTACTAACGGTACTGACCTATTTCTCAAAAGTGGAAGTGCATTGAACCATGGGATATGACATGACTTTTAAACTTGTCTAAAAATAAACAATGGAGTACATTCTTACAATTGCTATTATTTTGTAATTGATTTTCAAGCTTTTGCATGATTTACAGTATTTTTGCTAACTCTTTTTGAATTGATAATATTGTTAAATTGATAATAGACCCATTTTTGATGACAATTCATGACTACGACATCAATTTATTGCAGCTAAATTTATTGTTGGCATTGCATTCCTGGAAAAATTTATTAGGTGTACCTAGTAATAATTGCTTTAAAAAATGAGTTTGTTAGTATAAATTTTCTAATTGTCAGAGTAATGTCAGAAGACGTTTAAAATTATTTAGTATGTTTTGTTATATTTTTTAAATAATTTTTTCACCATATTTCCAATTAGCTTTTCATGTCATTTTCCACAATTTTCCAAGACACCTTTAATATGTACATAAACTCTATGGACCTAATTTGATGGTACCTTTTCACTTTGCAAGACTTTTGGCCAGTTCCTTGAAAATCAAATTAAACCCAACCATCCTAAGATGGTGTCATTTGACGTAGGGATTTCTTCGCGTTGGTTCCGTTGGATGACGTCATTTTACGGTGATTAAATGTAATTAGTTTTGTAAACTTCACAATGTAATAAGCTAATTATTAAGGTGTTCTCAAGGAATTGTATACCATGCATTTTTCAAAGAATTGAACATCTGGCTTGTAAGGTCCCTTTTATCCACACACTAGACATGTTCGCTTATAACGCAATAAACAATGCTATGCATGTCTAGTGATTGGGTACCTTACTTGCTGTTCTAATTCAAGAATTCAAGTTTATGTTGGATGGAATTTGATGAAAAATATAGAGGCAAATTACTTTGTAATGCTAAAACATACAAAGGCCCTGTTGGATATTACTGGTGAGTCTGTAACTTTTAATTTACTGCATTTAACAGCTTGATCATTTTTCAATTCCTGGCAGTAAAACGTTTAATTCGTGTTTGTTGAATACCGAACGAAAGTGAATTTCGCCAAATCTATTGTTCGGCGAACCTCCAGAGCGGAGGTGATAGGAAAGTTGAATTTTGCCGACTAATTTCGTTTTTCTGTCGTCCAAAAAGAAGAGTCGAATTGGCGCCAAGTGACTGACTGTACAGTATTGCTTGCAGTGTGCTAAAAAGAAACAGGGACCGTAATGGCAAGGTCAATGAACTCTTCTTGCCGCGAACTGCCACAACTCAATAATATTGTGATGGAGTATGTCAGGTTAGGTCTTCAGAGCTGCTCCAGGCGTCAATATTGATATTTCGTTGTTACGTCTATTCATAATTCTCTAGTTACCTAAAAACTGTGAAAATATCATGTATGATGGTGTGTTCAAGCCTTTTTCAAATAACTAGAACCATAGACTAACCAAATATCTCATATACCATAGAGACAGAATGGACTATCTCTTCTCAAACTAAAAAATCGTTTGTCGCAGTTTGGCTTCAACAGTGTTAATACGTCATAGTTTAGGCTAGGCTTGAAATAATTGTATGCAGCCTAAAATATTATGCATGACATGTGAATACTCAATGCTAATATTACACATCCTTGGCCTACCTAAAGTTCAAATGAAATACTTGTGTAGACTGAATGTACTGAACAAACTAACTAGGCATGTTTTAGCGGCCTTGCTGTTGTCATAGGCGATAATATACTGACAAAGCTGGGACAGCAAATATGATAGTATAGTAAGTAATTTCAGTACTATCTATTTCTTACTGTTATTCACACTCCAAAAAAACTATCCAACTGTTAACTATTAACTGAAACTATCCATAAATATCGTTTATCTAGAAAAAAAATAGCATAGAAGAGCTATTAATTATTTTTGGGTAGTAAATATTTTTTGTTCTCACACAAAATGAATGAATGTTCCAGGAATGAATAATTTTTTTTGTGTTGTAGATGACAATGCTATAATAGAAGCTCTCAACCTTTTAACGCGTATTTTCTTGGAAAATCCAACAGTTGATTTAGGAAAATTTGGAAATCATAACGTTCAATAAGCCTTCAACAATTACTGCAAGTTACATAAAAGTCCAATAGAATTCAACCACTTAGAAATGTCATTGCATTGACGTTAGATTTGCTCTTTGGTTTTGTTGGATGGCATCATTTTAAGACAGTTGAATTTAATTGGATTTTCGTGCAACTGGCTTTATAACTGACTTTTCTAGTAGACTATGTCTCTTATTTGTATGAAGTATGAGTCTGCCTTTGTATTCTCCACAGTGTTTACAAAACCACATCTTAAGGCAGCTCGTACACCGGAGCAATAAGCAACATTTGGATCCTATGATCGTCTTCTCTATAGAAACAAATAGCCCAGGCAAATTAGACCAAAAAAAGGGTCTAGGTCCTAAAAATATGCAAACCACTTTGGGCATCCCAAAGAAGGCTAATATGAGTTTGCGACGGTTTCTGAGTGCCGCGTAATATAGAGTGCCCAAGAAACCTCGAAATTTTGGTTCCGCGTCTAGTTATCTTCAATTTACGTCGAAACTGGCGTCGGACAGAAAAACTCATTTCACATTTTTCTAGTAAATAAAATTTCAAGAGATTGATGCCTAACTCATTCCTCTAAGTTCAATAACTACCGAGTTATGATTTTTCAAAGGGTAATTTTTGGAGAGAAACTGAAATTCAAGCATTCTAAGTTTCTGATTGTTCATATCTTCCGTATGATGCATTAGAATTGTGTGAATCAAAATCCCTCTGGGGATACCTCTCTACAATTCTAGACCAAGTAGGCCTTCTTATCTTGTCTACTATTTGAGCTAGAGCTGTTAACAAAATTCCTTGCATTTCAAAAAGGACCATATTTTTGGTGTTGAAGTCTAACACACGTTTTTATGTACTTCTATTGAAGTATCTTATTAGAATATTGTTTCTGAGATCATTCTCCCTCAGAATATCTACTTTTCCAAAATCAACTTTTTCAAGAAGTGGGAGATAAGAAAGGACCCTTCAAGTATGATAAACTAAGGACGCCCCTAACTTTCGTATAAAAGGACGGATCTTAACAAACAATAGCTCATTGTTTTCAGCTCATTAAGGCGGTTCAAATTCATATATCATATGTTAAATTCGGTCAAAATTTAGAAATTTTGTGCCCAAAGAGTCCTTTGACCCTATTCCCATATACCGAGAATAATGCTATTTTCTGTTTTCAAATACATCTACCTTGAATGCCGTTGATGATAAAAAATTGTATTTGGTCTCAAATTGTAGAGCAGAATCTCGTCTTTCATTTGCAATCATTTGCGACCAGAATATCGCATTCTCAAGTTGCAAACATTTGGTTTTGTAAGTCGAAAAATCATCAGAATTCTTCCCTTGTTCACGTTTAGATCAATTTCTCACCAGACTAAAGGAGTTAAATGGTTATTTGAGCTAATTATACACGTAGAGAATGAAATTTCCTACAATTTGAGCCCAGATACATGTTTTTAACTTCCATTAATCCCAATTTAGAAGCTAACTAGTAACAGCAAAATAATGAAAAAACGTGAAAAATAGTTTTTTCATCTTTATAGATTGCATGTACTCAACTTGAGAATGCGATATTTTGGTCGCAAATGATTGCAAACGGAAGAGGAGATTCTGTTCTACAATTTGAGACCAAATACAATTTTTTTATCATCAACGGCATTCAAGATAGATGCATTTGAAAATAAAAAAATCGCCTTCTTCTCGGTATATGGGAATAAAATCAAACTACATCACATACATCATTCTTGAATGCCGTTGATGATGAAAATATTGTATAAATATAATGATAATAATAAATATAAATTGTAGGAAATTTCATTCTCTGCGTGTATAATTAGCTCAAATAACCATTTAACTCCTTTAGTCTGGTGAGAAATTGATCTAAACGTGAACAAGGGAAGAATTCTGATGATTTTTCGACTTACAAAACCAAATGTTTGCAACTTGAGAATGCGATATTCTGGTCGCAAATGATTGCAAATGAAAGACGAGATTCTGCTCTACAATTTGAGACCAAATACAATTTTTTATCATCAACGGCATTCAAGGTAGATGTATTTGAAAACAGAAAATAGCATTATTCTCGGTATATGGGAATAGGGTCAAAGGACTCTTTGGGCACAAAATTTCTAAATTTTGACCGAATTTAACATATGATATATGAATTTGAACCGCCTTAATGAGCTGAAAACAATGAGCTATTGTTTGTTAAGATCCGTCCTTTTATACGAAAGTTAGGGGCGTCCTTAGTTTATCATCCTTGAAGGGTCCTTTCTTATCTCCCACTTCTTGAAGAAGTTGATTTTTGGAGCCGCAAAGTAGATATTCTGAGGGAGAATGATCTCAGAAACAATATTCTAATAAGATACTTCAATAGAAGTACATAGAAACGTGTGCTAGACTTCAACACCAAAAATATGGTCCTTTTTGAAATGCAAGGAATTTTGTTAACAGCTCTAGCTCAAATAGTAGACAAGATAAGAAGGCCTACTTGGTCTAGAATTGTAGAGAAGAAAATTATCCCCAGAGGGATTTTGATTCACACAATTCTAATACATCATACGGAAGATATGAACAATCAGAAACTTAGAATGCTTGAATTTCAGTTTCTCTCCAAAAATTACCCTTTTTTTGAAAAATCATAACTCGGTAGTTATTGAACTTAGAGGAATGAGTTAGGCACCAATCTCTTGGAAATTTTATTTACTAGAAAAAATGTGAAATGAGTTTTTCTGTCCGACGTAAATTGAAGATAACTAGACGCGGAACCAAAATTTCGAGGTTTCTTGGGCACCCTATATTACGCGGCACTCAGAAACCGTCGCAAACTCATATTAGCCTTCTTTGGGATGCCCAAAGTGGTTTGAGATCATTTCCAGCCTTTTGTTATTTTTTAGGACCTAGAAGTCTAATTTGCCTGGGCTAAAATAGTCCAATGCACACCTAAAGTAGCTGTTTCGGTGTGCATTGAACTATTGGTTTGTATGGAGTAGACAATCATATGATCCATATGTTGCTAGTTGCCTATTGCTTATTGCTCCGGTGTACGACCGGGGTAACAGTTCGTGAAATGGTTGGATAAAAGTTGCTTTGTCATGAAAAATGTGACAGTAGACGTAAATATTACCCTTATGACGTCATTAGCGACTACAAATCGGTGGTACAGAGCAGTAGGTCAGTCGGAATTTTAGCGGAAGCCGTGGTGGTGTGTTTACGTTGAGTGCCCTTGTTGAACACTTCCTATTCTGTGGTCTATTCTCTCTTTTTTTATCTCTCTCTCTCGTCAGTGCGCCAGTTATCGATTTGTTGGCGCTTGCAGGGGTTGTTGCCACCACCCCCATACTCCTGCAATCAATTTCGGCAATAAGTGGTGGTGTGAGTGAGGTGAACGCCATCCTTGTCTGTATTATAATGAAGGCACTGAGTTATCCGTCGCCTTCTCGATTGTTGATGGGGGTGTTCATTTCAGGGCTCGATTGAGAACGAGACTAAGCCCCTGCGCCCACTTCGCAACTGCTATCTGATTTCAGTCAGCAACCCAATGTTGCTGCCAGATGACATTTGGCTGTTTTTCGGGTAATCTAACCTATCAGCCAAAGTCATCTGGCAACGCTGGGTTGCTGACTGAAATCAGATAGCAGTTGCTTAGTGGGCGCAGGGGCTAACGCTCAAGTGCGGGAAGAATGCACAATCTTAGCTAGGTTATCATTGAATTGAATGCAAAATGCCTGTCTGAACCAATCATATAAAAATATTCATACAAAATACTGTATTCCAGTAACTTATAAGAACAAAGCTATGATGTTTTAGATCATTTCAGTAGTCATTTTGAAGCTGAGGCCGCACTACTGAGTTGTTACCTGGATGGTAGATGTTTTATCTATAGCTGGTAAAAATAATTCATAGTAATAGAACATGTAGAAAATGATCACCGCCTTCTTGATAAGTCGTGTTAACTATCCACCATCTGAAATGCGGTCCATGGAAAGAAGCAATTATCATCAATTATACATCTCATTGATTGCCACCACATAGTTTGTTCTGTACAGACATTTGGCAAATACGTTGCCGTGTGTTCAAGAATGGATGTATTCATTGATAAATGTTCAATTCACAACAGAATAGCCTGGGACGAATTCGGCACCAGTAATAATATTTTCGGCAGGGCATTGACCTTGTTTCTCACAGATTCTATCTCACCAACATCGCTCACTCCCCCTCACTCTCTCTCTCGGTCTTTCTGCAGTTCATTTATCAATTCGTTCTACAACTGTTTTCCCGTTGTCTGAGTTATCATTTCAGTAGTAGATTAGGTTCTCATGTTGTTGCACTAACGATTTCGGTGGAGCACCTTCAGAGCTTGAAATAATTCTTCAATAAACCTTCGTATTTTTATTCAGCTTGAAATTCAATTTCCAAGTCTCATTTCTGTCTAAATTTTTAGACAATAAGTCAAGTAAAATAAAAAATTCACTTACTATTAATTTTGCTTGAAAAATTTAGGCTAATCGTGGATTAGACCAGTGAGTATAAACAAAGAATCGAATTGGAGAGTATCTTCTTCTATTCTCTCTGTATTATAGCACAGAGATCATAGAACAGTGTTTTTGAAGGAGTGAATTATGATTACTACTACAGTACAGTATTAATAGTATCCATGCCTTTTAAAAAATGACTAAAATGCTCTAATAAGGTGCGTACAAACAGCGCGTAAATCGCGCAGGTATTAAAAGCACCTGTAAGTCTGGACGCATCTATAGATTAGGCACTAGTTTGTTGAATGAATGGATTAAGTTCACTACTATGTTATTAGATTTTACATGGTTTGGAATAGGGCTTAGCATAGACCAGGTTTTTGATTATACGGTGGTAAGGACCAGTTGGAATGTGGTCTTTGCATAAAAACGTTTTAGTTGAGGAACTGTGAGTTGAACCGGTTTTTCTAGCTGCTGGTTCCTAATTTTCAAGTTGAGATGAAGCGTGGTCCTTTGTCATCCAGTATTTTCAGTGGTAATCTTCGATTACTTCATATTATGGAATGAGTTTGTCAAGAAAAATGAAAGTGCCGCTGCCGTGAAGAGTCAACAGTTTTTGAACTCTATGCAGTTGGTAGTTTATATTCTTTCGGTTGACATACGATTGATTTGCTAGAAAATACTTATTAATGTAATGAACTGAACTCATGACATAATGATTGTATTTAAATTCTACTATGTTAAATAGATCTTAGTATAAATAATACTGCTGCTCTTTACTTAGGTCTCTTTACTTAACAGTTTAAGTTTACCACAGATTGATAATGGTATATCAACCGAAACGGGTATCTCGAATCTTCAACAAATTTTTGGTTTTGACATCTTTCAGTCTTTTTATTCACATAGGTTTATTTGGGCATCGACATCGTCCACATGCCACAGTCTGCTATGGACTACACTTGATATGGATAAAATATTGATAATTATGATTGTGTCAAGCAATAGTGTCGAAGTTGTTGAATACTTCCATTCAGCTAGTAAACTTACTTCCTAATATTTCTCTAGGTTCATGTACGTCTAGTCTGGCCAGATGCCAGCTATTTCCCACCTATCTGCGTCATAAATGTGTGTCATTTGTATGCAGGTAATACAGTAATAGTCATTCGAGGTCACCAAAGTTTTTCTCTATCAAGGTCCTAGGTGTGTATTTTTATCAATTGAAAACTTCCAGCATAGTTTTCAGCTCATTGTTGCTAACCGTTTGTATTTGAGTGCCTATATTATGACGACAATATCTGTGTATAGCAGCTGATTTCACGTTAGTAATCGAGCGTACATCAATCAGCTGTTTTCTGACAATTTGAAAGAATCCTGCTATAGTTGTTAGTGTATGACGAGGTAATTCAATGTGATGTAGGTCAGTGTGTAATGTCTGTTAAGGAGAATAGAATAGAAATATTTTCTTGACTAACAACTTCATTTGAAGTACATCTTAGGCCTTGTCAAGATATAATATTACATGTCAAGTTATATATTATATATTAAATATATATATTATATAATATTAATATAATCAAGTTATATCATGAAAAGGTTTCAAAATTTTGTTGGATATGGATCCTGGAATTGTAAAATTAGTGGATCTTGTATGATGGATTAAAAAAAATGTAGATCAATGTCGGTTATGCTGGATTATAAAATTGCTTAGTTTTCAAACGATTCTATTTGTTAGCTTTGTTGGAATAAGTAAGTACTCACATTCTACTACTGTATCTAATATATTGATGAAAGGCCGTAGTAGAAAGTAACATACACTAGACATGCATATCAAGGTTTGTTGCTACTAGCAGGTTAATGTGTGGGTACCATACTAGCAAAGACATAATATAATTATAGTATTAGTATACTATGATAATATTTAACTATAGATATATATTACTTACTTTTACTTCTTCGGTCCTCCCAACGGTCCTGTGTCCGAGGAGTCGTCTTATGTGTGTCCTGGTTTAATCCAGGTGTCCTATGTTCTTTAACATACTCTGCTATCGATTAACTTAGTAGTTGATATTGTCTAGTTGATACTAGTCAGTTGTAGATAGAATTGATGGAGTTCAATTGAAAATTTGATAATTTTGATGTGCATTTGGATATTTCAAGATTTTTCTCGGTGTTTTACAACCTTCTGTTGATCTCACAAGGTTTCATAATGATGGGTGAAATATTTTCATCAATCATGATACTGAATTTTTACGTATTAGAAATTTTTCACAAATTCAGCAGTATTGCATAAGATGTATAAGATGTTATTAATACAAGACATTAGTAATAGATAACTGTGTAATATTAGTGCCGTTATACCATGGATTGCAGGCAGAGGCAGGTAGTGTTGGAGGGAAGTGGTGGAGTCTTGGAAACCTGCTTCTTTTTCTGAGAATATCGGTGAGCAGTTCTGTGTGTAATGTGTGGGACGCCGAGTTTGTAGGGTTGATATCGAAAGGAAGCTCCGCGTTGGCAAGTAATCGAGTGACGTCATCGTTGCTCACAGGTCGTTCGACCTCTTCGATGCGACGTTGCCAATTTTGCTGTGTTGCTCACTGCTGCCTTGCTGTAATAATGAGATAGATGGGAATAATCGCAAGGATGGCTCATGTGCATTGGGACTGGAATTCCTCTTTATTCTTGGTCTCTCTCTATTTCTTTTTCTGTTCACCTGTTGAACTACTCCAGTAATATACAGAAGGTGGTGGTATTGAGGTGGTGCTTTTTTAGCTGGAGTAGTTCGTTTGTCGTTCAATTATTAACTGGAGTTGATCTATTAATGAATAGTTGGTTTTAGAACTTGCCATTATTTTATTTTTGGCTGTTGATGGTTTTGAACCAATACCAGCTGCAAAAAAAGTGTTTTGCTTGGTTGGGGTTTTTAGATTGTTGTGTCTTTAATGTTCGGGCAAAAATGGTTTTGATTATTATTACTATGATGGAACTGAACAGTATTTTTCAGATTCAATCAATAAAAATTGCCAAATCGCATAGCCATATATAGGGAAGCGGTTATCCCAATGGTAGCAGTCTAATCGGTGAAATTAAATAAGAGACGGCGCCTACGACTCCTGTTGTAACGGTGACCGGCTCCTATAAATACAATTGATGAGCTTCAAAATCGCTTCCCGGTGGTTCGGAACCCATCCCACCTAAAGCTGTATGTCCATTCATCTCTCATCATCATCATCATCCTTCCCATTACCCACGCACAAGTGTAGAGCTGGTGTGGGCATCATCCCCAGCAAAAAGTAAAGAGTAAAAATAAAATAAAAAGTTGTATATTTGAGCTACAAATTAATTTCTCATGCGATTTTGATATTTGAGACTCTTTGAGGTTGAGGTTGGAAAAAATTAAAAAGAATATGAGCCAAAATTGAATAAAACTTGTACTCAATTTGAGCTTTGTTTCTGGCCTGATTGAGTATGGATGTTCTTATTGTTCTATCATTAACAAAATACAGTACTGGCTATGCTATGGTCACTGACCATAGCATCTGGGAACTATGGTCACTGATCATAGCAGTGTGGGAATTATTCTATTGAGTTGTCAATTCAGCATATACTTACATACAATTCACAAGTATTTATGATCTGAAGTACACTGGAGTGTACTCAATCATGAAATAATCAACTGAATTGATGATTGATATTGTTTGACTATCTAATCACAGATTATTTATATAAAAATGAAAATTGACTCCAATGGATTTCTAGATTTCACATCCATTACTTCCTTATTATAAGTGCATAACATTAATATAATATCAGAACACGTACACACATTCTTTACGATGGATTACTGTTTTTTTATTATTGCAGTATTGTTAGTAAGTTAGTATTAAGTTGGAACTGTCATAAGAATTTGTTACTGCACAGTGCATGATATGATGCATTGTAGACCTATGCTGCTATGTGCTCTTTGTAATTTCTCTTTTACTTTTTCTTTTACCATAGCCTCCTCTAATACATTGTATTAGAGGAGGCTATGCTTTTACCCATCATTAACCATTACCATACCAATAAGCCAAATCCATATTTAAAATTTACAGCACATTACTGTAGTCTGAAGTGGTGAGTGTAGAGTGTCGAACACACTAGCTCAGTACCGATACCCAATATTTTTATTGCTAGTATAATATTATAATCAGTAACTAATGAATTTGAACTTTAAATTGTTCAATCTTTGATCATTTTCCGAGTTTTCATTGTGTTGTGAGTTTGAATTTACTTGTGTTGATAAAAGACCGAACTGATTCTTTTTTTGGTTGACTGTGATCTTGAAATTCTTGATTTGATATGCTGTGATTGATTTGACGATAGAATTCCAGACGATGAAATAATAATTGGGCAGTTCAAATTCAGAAGGTAGCAGCAGCATGCTACTTGTGCAGACCAGCCAATCCTGGCAGCCACTTTTTTACTTTTGTTTGTTGTTTTGTTTTCTCACGGAGAAATTCGGCTAGTCAGTTTTTGGGTGGTGGGTGTCGTGGGGGGGGGATGACCTTGAATTCAGTCTCCCACTGATTGAGCCAGGTCGACGACCCTCTTCTCCTCCCAAATATTTCTCATCTTGTTTCTCTTTTTATTCTTCTCTGCGTTTTACTCTTTATTTTATTTTTATTCGTCTTCCACACAGCAATGTACGGGGACCATCAACTTCCTCCAATCAAACTTCGCCCACTCTTTAAAAATAATAATAAAAAAGTGGCATAACTCTCGCTCACAAAATAGAGGAGAGCGTTTCAAGAACTGGATTGCTTCGTTGGTATTCAGATGATGACATCGACAGCGCATTCACTTGTTCTCTCAGGTGAAATTGTTTCAATGTTTTTGAATTGAATATGTTTTTCTATAAATATTGTTGAGGTTATTGTTATTACCCAAAACATGTAAAATTTGAAAGAATTATATTCGGCTTCTCAGTTGTTCGATAAACTATTGAATCAATATTTTTGCATTTGAAAACAAATGGTTATTGATTCAATACTGCTATTGGATCCATAAACTGAAATAAGTGAGAATATTATTATAACTATTTCGTGCATGCGCAGTGGTTTTCCGTGGCGATCTGATGATCAGCTGTGAGCTGTTGGATGTCGTAACTTTACTGATCAAGGTCACCTGCCATCATGTCATGCGGTGCATGACCTTCACGCCTCATCCTGCCTCACTCTATGCATTTTCATAGTTCCTTGTGCACTGGGAAAAGGGAGAGTGAACAATAGTTTTATTAACAATCATATGAGTAATAATGGGTATGGTTTTATCATAATGGGTACATTGTTGGTCGATGTAGCTTTCAGAATATTGGTCATATTAGATTGAAAATGAATAGATAATTATTTATTGATTTTCCATTGATAATAACTTATTACGGTGATGGCTTGGGTATAGCGTAACAACCGTAAAGCCGATTGACATTGTATTATTAGTTTAATTGCCAAGGCCATAAATATTTGAGGTGTTTTTACAAAGTAAATAAATTAATATGGTGTTATAAATAATATAATAAGGTTCTAGCTTAAGGTCATGTATATCCGGATAGATAAAAGTTTCATACTAGCCTATTTTTTTATTTATTCTCGATTACTTATGCCAAAGGCTTCGTTCACAGGTAATACGGTTGGATCCTCTTAATTTTCTGTGATTCAATGAATTAGGTTGACTATTGAATAACATTGATCTTCATAATTATTATTCAAACCATGGGGATCAATGGGAAATCCATTCTGGTACTTTAACGTCATTGGTCTGGAGTGTGTGTTCATTGTGTTGCAAACTACTGTATGTGCATGTCAGTTTATGCAATTGTAATTGAGGGGTCAGTGTTGGTCTCATTTTATTAGATTTTGCCTAGGCTTGATAAATAAAAAATGAACGAATTGCCTCATATAAGTTATGTATGATCAAATATTTGTTATAAAAACAGTCTCATGAAATACAATCAGTGATTTACAGTGGATCATTATTTTATTAATGTATCAACAAAATGTGGCGTGCTTCAATATAATTATTATGATATTTGTCTTTACTCTTTACCCTGCCGGTAGCCCTTGCCTTATCCACTTGTATTTTGCTTGAGCAGTGACATTCTGAGACCCGCATGCAGCATGCAACAGAGATGTGTTCTCAGCTCAACTGCATTTGATGATTGTAGGGTAATAACAATTATTATGGTCAACACCCTCTTATCATTACCAGACAGGCCAGATGGTAGACAGACATCTTGAGTCTTGAGCTGGCACGAAGCACGTGCTACACTTTCTTCTACTTTTTCATTTTTCTAATTTCTTATTCTTGAAAATGCTCTTTCTCTTTCTGTTTTCTATTTTTCCTTCCCTTTAGTAGTCATTCTATGCATTTTGTTTATTTCGTTTTTTTTAATTCATCCTTTAAAAAAATCCTATTCTTCATTATCTCCATAATTTTCCCGCCCTTTTCCTTTCCCTCAGTATTTCATTTTCTTCCTTTTGTTTATCCTAATACATGATAATTTTTTTCTCCTATCCTTGCTTTTTTCTCTTGATTTCTTATTTTGTCTCCTCCTTTCTTCCCATTCAACTTTTCAATATTCTTATCACTTTGTTTTCTTGTATCCTTATATTCTTATTTGTTCATACTTTTGCCTTTTCTCTTCTTTGTCTCATAGTAATAAATGTAGTATAATGTACTTCCATGCTTTGTCTTTTATCTACCATTTCCTTCAATTAATTTTTCATACTTCTAATTCTCTTTGTCATTTTATTTCTATTCCTTATTACTCATTTTATTTTTTTTCTTCCTCTTCTTTCTAAAATTATCAGTTTATTCCATGCCATACGAACGGCTCAGCTAATAAATCCATAATCTATATGTTTATAAATCTTTTAATCCACCTTTTCCCTGATTTCCCGCCATATTTCTCTAATGTGTCTTCTCTTTCTTCTTCCTCTTCTTCCTTTTCTTCTCCTTCATCATCATCATTATCCGCTTTCTTTGTTCTTCTCCTTCTTCTTTCTAGCACGTGCTACGACAGCTGATTCTCACTGCTGTTGAGTGGGGGCCATCTTTGTTGATCTTCCCTTGTGTTCACCTATTCTTGCAGACGGACACCTGGCTATCGGTTAGGAGGCTCATTTACAAGATGTGGGTTCTGTAGAGAAAGAAGAAGAGCTAAAAGAAGGTGAAGGGAAAGGAGGAATGAAGAAAATTGGAAGAAGGATGGTGTGTGGGGAGGACCGGTTAAGTAGTTTATTATTCCTTCCTTCCTTCTTTTCTAGTTGAAATCAACCTCAAACGTTAGAAGAGATGGGTGACAGAAGCTAAAGAAGTGATGAAAAGAGAAGAGATGACAAAAGCTAAATTCTATTCTACTATTCTCGCTGCAGATTAATGGGTGATAATTTCTAATAAATTATTCTCCATATGACATGATTTATGATTTGCTGGGGGTACAATGGTAGAAGTATGGTGGAGAATAGCACATGATTTGAATTGATGATATTAAAGTGCACAGCACTCAGAAATCTACATTTTGGATTAGGCCAGTTTCTTCCCATCCATTTAGTTATATATGAGTTGTTTGATTGTTATTTATTGAATTTATCAGTAATTTAATTTATGTTTGAAATTTAATATATTGTAATTTGAATATTGAATCAAATGTAGGAATTATATGTTTATTCGTTAATTGGTACTACCATAATAGCTATGGACATCGATGTAGTACATGGGAATTTAGAGCTAGGGTTTCACCAACTTGTGATGCATTTCTGTTTCCATTACCTAATCATTTTTCACGTTGTCCCCTTCACTTGCTGTTCTGTATTATTACTTATTGAAGAGTAACTGGTTCAACAATCGAAAACTATTTTAATAGTTATTTACTATAACTATTTTAATAGTTGTTGAAATGTTTTAGTCTGGTTCATCACCGCTATTATAAACTAATGTTTTACTGTTGTTAAACCATGCTAATATAGAATCATTTATACCTCTGTTTCTTATTGCCGTTAGAAGAATGTGTTGAAGGAAATTATATGATAACTAATATTGGCTACTTTCTCCTTTTTCCAGATGGGTGATCGAGGATTTTCCTCAACTAAAACTGCCTTTAGAAAACAACATTCTCAGTGATTATGACACCAAAAGGTAATTGATTCTTTATTATTATTATCTCAATTTATAAGTGAGCCATTTTAGTTAGGTATTGAAATTGATACCTCAATCTATCTTCAAAATATTTTTAATGTTTGATTGGGTGTCAAATTTGAAATTATGTAAAAATGTTCAAAACTAGATTTTTGGATATTTTTGCCACTACAGTAATTGTCTGACGTTCTCACTAAGTTTTGTGGCCCGTTTCATGATTTCTTTTCATTGAATTGAAGTGAATCTAGCCCCAGATAGAATTACAATAACTTGGTATCATTTTTTGTTTGCTATACACCTACATGAGACATAGTACGCTAATAATTCATTTATTTAATAATAATTTATTTTGTATCGTATCGTATCCCAGTACAAACAAGATGTAGTGTTTTATTCCTTTTTTATATTAGGTATCATATATTCCTATTATTTAATTGCTTCATCAACTGAACACAAGCTGAAAGCTAATAAATGAGTTTTTTAGCCTCTTTTTTTAGCCTTGAAGGCTGAACTAAATGAAAACTTGTTCTGAAAGAAATTTTTTTAGTCTGATATGACGCTGCATCTATTGCAATTTAAAAATAACAATGTTGCAAGAGTTTTTACAGCTTATGAATTTTAATGCATATAACGGAGATCAAGATGAATTATCGTTATTTTATTACTGTACTGCAATCAGTTTGTATTTTGAATCGACCTTGAGGATAGTTGCGTTTTTACTTGACACGTGTATGATTTAAATTATGATGATGATTGATTTTACTTTGATGTGGAAGATGATTCAGCTATTTTTCAACAATAAATTATTGTAATCTACATTACTCCACTATCTAATCCCTCAGATGTTTTTAAAATTTGTAAATTTCCTCTTTTTTATTTTAAACATGTACAATTTTCAGATTTTAGCATTTAGCCACATATAGTGCTCTGATGAAGCATTACAACCTAGTGAGCTATAAATGAACACTATAAACGTGAGTAATATTCTCATTTGTAAAGTAATCTAAAGTGTCTACAACAAAATTTGATTAACAAGTGAAAATAGAATATGGATTCACAACAATAAATTAACAAGATTCTCTCTTAAGATTGAAAATAATGAAATGTCATGAAATCATGTTTTCAAATTTTCCTTCTAAACATGAATTATTCAATTGAAGTTCGTTTCAATATCAATTCCTTTCATCTATATTCCGTAATATGCTATCATTAAGTCTTGCTTTTATTGACAATAAAGTAATTTGCGCGTAATAGTGGTTATCTACTTGACCTCATTTTTCTGTTTTGTTGTGCTGATAATTTTTTCAGTTGAGTGTGCTTCACATTATTTTCATTTTGCAGTTTTTATGCTAAATGTAATAAATACATTGAAACAAGCTTTAATATTGCAATTTTGTTCTTTTTCAGCTACCCTAGTATGAAATCCCTCTGCGATAGATTCAATAGAGCAATAGACAGCATGGTTAGCATGGTGAGTCCAGTTATTTCTAAATTCTTCAAAAAAGGTATTATTAAATATTCTCAAATTAGGAATGTTGTGAGGGTAAAGTATTTCCCTCACAATTTCTTATTTATGGTTAACAAGTATTGCAAACTAGGAAATTTGTAGATTATGATCGTTCAGGAAAACGATGTTGTTGTTCAATACTTGGATTCTGAATAATGAAGGTTATATATCACACTTTTCAGTTCAATTATTCTCCTTTTAAAATAGAATTTGAATATTCTTTTGGAAAAAAACAAGAAGCCTTGAGCTCTGAAAAAACGTTCATTTGCAGTTGAATGACTGCAAGGTGGTGTTACCAAGTGAACATCAATAGTATCGGTCTCTCGCATCAAATCCATACCAAGAGGCTCTTGAATGAAAATTGATGTCACAAATAATATTGATGCTAGGGTAGTTGGTCTATTTGCAGGTGAGGAATTTTCAAATGATGCAACAGATGTCGGGAATTCGTGCTGTCAAACTTGCCAATAATTGTTCTATTTTTGAATACAGAAGTAGTAGTAGACCTATTGATAGTAGATGATGGGAATCCATATAATAGGATATTATAGTATTGTAGTGGGATTGGGCGTCTCTTGATCATCCCCTCTCCCACTCCTGCTCTTTCTGTCTCTCTCTCTGTCGTTAGCCAACAATAACAAGAAGGCTTTCATCGATTTTCCGAATCGTAGGTCGCGAGGGAGGAGATCGCGCCTCCCTGCCACCCACCACCCACTAGGGCTTTGTTTACCAATGCCTCCTGGTTCAATGGCACAGCATAGGTTGTTCAAAATTGGAGTTTATTGAGCGGTTTGCAAGTCTGCTGCTAATCGATTAACACGAATCCCATGGTTTTGCATCTTTGGAGTTTTGGAGAAATGTTTTGTTTGACTTGTTCAACTTTCTTCAAGATTTTAGGTCTTTTGCTTGATAGGATGTTTATTTGTGAAGTTGATTTAAACTGGAGTTTAAATGAGTTTGGTGGTCTTAAATATCAATTTTTGTCACTTGTTTTTTCAGTCAACATTGATCATATATTCAAATGAATAATTATAATACAGTAGCACTATTTTTGTTGTCTTGTTATTGTAATTCGAAACTAGAGCTCCACCAGATTAAAACTATCCTATTAGAAAAGACACTTATATTGTGTTATCTCAATACATGGAACAATTCTTCAAGATCTTATTTGAATCTTGAGTTTTGCATCAATAAATAAAAATAAGTAGAATAAATAGAATATTGTGTTATCTCTCATCATAGAACAATTCTACAGGATTTATATTCAATTAAATGTTGAAATTTGTTTTTATGTTCGAATTGTTTGTCAAGAAGTGTTGAAATTTCTCCAGAGAAATTGAAAATTATTTCAACTGTGTAATATATTTATTACAATATTCATCTTATTCTCATTATTACTGTAGGCCTATTGTAAAATTGCATAGGTTGTTGTTTGGGGTTAGATTTGGGTTTCAGTTCGTTTGAAATTTCATTTTCTCGTCACTGGAAAGCCTGTTATTATTATTTTTACCAATTTTGCATGGGAATCTGAAGATAATGATTGAAATAGAAATGATGATTGCATCTAAGTGTGGGTCTGGGTAGGCAGTAAATTGTATGCACGTGTCGTGTCGTGCAATTGTAGTGTCGTGACGTAGTCGTGAGGACATTTACCTTTGTTGAGTGGCCGTGACGTGAGGTGTGGAAACTGCGTGACAATGGCGTGATTAACGTTACTTATTGTTCTTTTGAAAGTGCAGGGATACCTTCTTTCTTCTTCCTTGCTTTGCCGGTTCCTTTCTCCCTAGTTCTTCCTTTAGCAGTTCCTTCCTTGTAGCGGTTTTTTTTCTAACTTCTCAAACAGAAATATTTCTGCTTTGCACTAGATGGCAGGAAATTATTATCAAGGGTATCCTTTCTATTTCTTCTTGGACTTTATTTTGCCTATTATGTACTTTGTTCAAATGCATTTCTATCATTATTATTAAATCCATTATTATCAAGGGTGTCCTTTTTAATTTATTCTTGGAGTTTATTTTGCCTATTATATGTACTTTGTTCAAATCAATTTCTAAACTGACTTGTTTGTATAACTATCATTTTTTTATCAGTTTGATATTTTATTCTTTTTGTATTGGTCCTTGATCTATTTTTTGCATTAAATCCTCATTTGATTATGAAATCTTTTTGACTCACTTCTATGGCAAAGCTTCTTGATTCCTTGAAATTCCATGCAGAATGATATTTTTAAAGTTGGTTCATGAAGTATAAACTAATAGAGGTAATAATTTATTCTTATTTGGTTAGTCTATTCATTATCCATTCATCATTTGGTTAGTCTATGGCATTACTTAAAGGTGTTGTACATTAGTACATAGTTGCTAAAATTCTAAATTAATAAATTGCTTTAGTTTTATGTATCAACAATTTCAGATATCTTTCCATAAACAAATTTAGTTCCATGTATCTATTATTGAACATGTATCTGCTTTGTTGCATTATCTCTTTATTATTGATGATATTGGTGCTTTATAACACATACTAGTGTTGAATCTTCCCATAAATTTATGTTTTACTCATGATTTTATAATTTTGCCTGTTAATTTGTGTTTCTGAAGCTATGTCTGAATTTTATAATTTTATGCTCACAGTAATGTATGCAAGCTATAATAATTCAGCCTCGCTTCAGTTGTAGTCTATAGTTGCTAGTTGAACGACGCTTTGAGCCAACATTCGACGTTGACCTAGTTTTCTGGCGTGTAAATTTGTTTGGTCTTGGCCGTCTCACAACTAATATGCTAGACCAGGAGAAGAGGAGGAAAAATAAGTGGAAGTGATGAAGTAGAAGAAGATAGGGTGGAGGAGAAGAAGGTTTATCTATCTATAGAGTGCAGTTTGAATTGCATAGCCTACGTAGTGTTGTGGACCCGATATGGTGGCCATGTGTGAATGTTGCACAATTCTGTTGCCGTCTCCATAAGATACTGGTTCGACATAAGAGGCATGCAACATGTTGCACTGAGATGCATGTGTGGCGCGCAACACATAAATGTCTCAAAACTTGAGTGATTGAAATTAAATGTTAAAGTTAGGACTAGAACTAGGTAATTTAAAACTCCAACTACAGGATGAGAGCATTTATGAATTATGTTATGAAATGTTTGTTATAGGTCTGCTGTATTGTTTTTGGCATGCTTCGAAATTGTACCTAGTATGAAATTAAGTGGCATGTTGTTGGTTGAAAGCGTTGAGGAAATTGACTGTCTACTATCGTGAATGATGATAGTGTTGCAACGACGTCCTTCCCATCCAATGCATTCTAGTGGTCAAGTGCTGAAGATAATCATTCACTGTTGAGGCTGGTCAAGGCAATTTTTTTAAGATAGGAATTTTATTCAAGTCTCTTTTAGAAGTAATGTTAACATTATTATCATGTAGGCAATTACAGTTGAAGATTGAACTGTTGATTTTTAGGGAGTATGCAGTTGCACTGTGTTTCAAGGATGCATTTTGTTACTCCTCAAAATACTGTACCTGTAATAATGTAATGATTAGCTCCTCTATAGACATGAATGTTCAGTGTAAACTAATGTTTCAAGTCAAGTTTTATACTTTCTTGTAATAGTGATACAAGTAATCTTGTGATAAAAAAGTGAATATGGACAGATAGAAATCGTTGAGAAAAGTCCATGACCAACAATTTTTTTTTAGTCTTGATTTGCAAAAGATTTGCTTTTTGTCAATACGCTTGAATTGGGTCGATGCAGTTATAGTGCGATTCACGTCAAGAAGTCAGCATTGCTTGGATGGGAGTTTGCTATCCTTGTTCAGCACAAGGCAGTTGCTGATGTCTCTATCCTATTCGCACTGTGCATAGTCGCCGCACTGTGCATTGTTGTCGCACACAGTCCCAATAAACACGTTTGGTGCAGTTCTCTCTTTCTCTCTCAATGAAACTTGGCATCAATGCTCCTCATATAAACAATGCTGACTTCTTGACGTGAATCGCACTATAGACAAACATATTTATAATGTCTCTCGCCAGTCTTCTTCTGTCTAGGCTATAATATATGCATTCGCAGCTCCAGTTATCAATAGAGCGTCAATATTACTATAGACTAATCACATTATTTTGTTATCTGTGATATGACTCGATGAATGGAGGCTTGCTTCTCTTTCCAGTAATTTGTTATGTTGGTGGAGTGAAAGTTTTGTCGGCTAAGCTGTTGTGAAGGCATCTATTACTGGTTCCAGTGATTTGCAAGGTTACATCACTCACTGCTCGAAGGAGTGTTTTGGCCCTGTCTGAGTTTCATGACCAGAAACAAGGTCGGCTAAATCTAAATTGGGCAGCGCGTCTGCCACTGTCATCTCAACTTGTGATTTGTTGTTGTATATTTTTGTTCTTTCTTATAACAATTGAATATTGGATGCATATTATCGGTTGGAAACAAGAATCTGATATGAAAGTGTTTCGAATGTGGACGTTATTGCTTTATTTGCCAGAATTTCATACCGAGATGAAAAATATTGATTTTTCCCCTTTCAATATTTTCATGTTTTTGTGCAGTCTGCTATTGCAAGATTTATCATTTTATGTGTAGCATATCTCTTCTGTAATGTACAAAATCTATTAATTGTCTAGAATAATTTTACTGACACATTTGTAAAGGATACAAACCTTTTGTCGACTTTGGAAAAGTGACATTGAATTTCACTTGATCTCCTCTATAATAATTGTGTCATCACACCTCACTCCATCAGATAACACAGCATGTGACCTGTTTCAGTGTGTGAGTGAGAGGAAATAGCATCAAGAGAGACGGGAGTCATGATGGCTCTGTTTCGTGTCTGATCGATAGTAGGCTCATGGCTGCTATTTATATCTGTAGACATTGTGGAGGCCTATCTTCTGTATATATATAGGTGTCGACTCTCAATTTCGTTCCATGGTAGGGTGGGCGGGGGTGAAGTAGGGAAGGCCCTTCTCGCCGCTCGGCGAGTTAGATCAATATGAGAGGAGTGTGCCTTCTAAATATAGAAGCCACTACGCAGTGTCCTACGCATATACCCCAATCCCGTACACTTGTAAAATATTCTACGCAAGTTCTAAGCACTTCCACCCCATCCCTTTCGCATTTCCTCACCCCCTCCCCTCCACAATTCATTCCAATACCTTTCTTTACAATGCTTTTTATAGAGCCCTTGGCATCGTTTTTCCATGATCGGGAGATCATCTTTTCCTCCCTCCCTCCCTCCTTTTTTCAGCACTCTAGGAATTGTTTAAATTTAGCGTCTCTCTTATTCAACCGATCTACCTCCCGCTCTTGTATTCTAATTTCTTCTCTCCATCTGCGTTTTTAGGTTCAAATATACGGTTATTTGTATTAGTAGTACGGTTTTTCCAAAACTAAATCCTAATGTCCCTCCTAAATCCCACATCATGCACCCTGAATCTCCTGCATTTTTTGAAAATGCAGTTTGTATTATGCTGTGTATCTTTCTAACCCACCCATTTTATGCATTCTATAACCTAAAATCATATCTGACCCAAACCCCCCCCCCCACCCAGATGGAATTTCAAGGTCAACAAACTGATTTAATCATTTTAATTGAACAAACTATTAATATTCCTGGGAAGTTTTACCATAGAGAAGCAATACTCTCTATTCTAATCTGTTCTCTGTGGTTTTACTCACCTCCTTTCCCCCATTTTGTAATCTGAATCTATTTTGCCCTAAATACCCTGCTCTATCTGTATTTTCAGGTTAACTGAATCAAGCTCGTCCTTTTTCGTTTTGTTTGTGCTATATTGTGCTGGCCAGGGTTGATGAACTTGGGTGTGCGATTTTGTCGGAGTTTTCACTTTCCCTTTCGCTCGCTCAGTTTTACATTCGTTTGTTTACAAACAAACCGGGATGGCTTTGTAGGCGGATGATGAGGTTGACCTAGTTTTTGAACTGACGGTTTTATGGTGTTTTTAATTGGTTCGTGTTCATGAATTGGGCTTGATCAGTTCAAAGTGTATGCTTTTATTTTATGTTTTACAGTAATTCAGTTTCAAGTCATGATCTCATTAGTGTTATACAGTACTTGAGAGAATAACTATGAGATTTGAGAGAATTGAAGTGAAATACAATTATCACTGTTGATTCAATACAATTAGTTTTAAAGGTTTATCACTGAAAAATGTAGTACTACCCCATACTCTACTGATACATCTACTGTATGTACTACTTGAACTGTAGATATGTTTATTCTATTACCACCTGAAGTTGGTAATTCGTGTTAACGCTGGTAACAGTACTGTCATTCATCAGGGAACTTATGTATGTATGACTGATTCTAACTGTAAAACTACATCTATAATAATTGTCTTGTCTCAATTTGCTGTAGGTCTCCTTCAGTGGTATTATGGTATTGAATGTTGGCAAGTAGTGAAAGCGACCTCCTTATGTGTGAGTGTGTATTCTGAACACGGTGTGTTGGAGGCCTGTTACATAGTCGAAATAACTTGGCATGCATCTTCAGACTCCTCGCCACGCAATTCTAGCTAACAGAACGGATGCACCTCTTCCGTTGAGTTTGTCTCTGTGTGTGCTTTACAATTTGGTGTCGTGTTTTTTCAATTTGACCCTTTACAAAAGTTGTCGTGTTTTTACAATGTCGTCATTCCTTGTTGAACATTATTGCTACATGACATGTATTTAATGCCTCGTGTATTGATTGGAGTGTTGCTTAAGAAAATTGTTGGGACTATTATCGATGATTCGGTGGTTCAGGACCCACCTGAAAGTGAAGATTAATAGTCATCATCATACCTTTCCCTTCCATACCCAAGTCTCTAGGTGTAGTTGGTATATCCCTTCGCAAAAACGTACAGTTCCTTATTGAGTGTACCGTCGATGTAATTTTGGGGGCATAAATTCATGGAAGGAATCTTCAAGTATTGAAATGCTAATAATGTAATTTAGTAAATTTATAATACAGCAAATAGCGATAGTAATTAAATAGCACGTATGTATACCGATGACGTCTAGGTGTCACCCCGACTACCCCATCACCTTCAGTACTCGCAGGTGTCGGTTTGTCGTCACCGTACATGACAAACTGTCACCTTGCACGCTCGCGTCAACTCGTCACCCGACTACCTGTCACCTCCTTAGAATGGTGACAGTTTGCCCAACCATCACCTCATAAGGTGACGGTTTGTTGGTGTGACACCTTGACGCGTACCCATTGTCTTATCATATTACAGCTACAATAATATTCTGAAATCACGTATTCGTATTGGAACTGTAGCACCTTCAGCTTGCCCTTGCCTGCAAGAAAACAGCATTGAGGAGCTACTTCTAGCACAGGAGGCGAGGTGAGCACTGCTCTGCCGCTAGTTTTCTGTAGACGTTGAGTTGAGAATATTGAGAGCGAGCCTGGCTTGACTCGACAGAGGCACGCGCTGTTTAGTTGAATGCAACGTTGCCAAGTCTCCGCTGCGCCGCGGTGAATGCCCTTTGCGCGGCTCTTTCTCCCATTCACTCACTCTTCTCTCTTTCGCGGTGTTCTTTGTCGCATCGCCCACCTCCCACCCACTGGCTTTACGACTGTAAACATGGCCTACTGCGCAATGCATGTACTGTGCAACCCCCTTCCAACCCAATCCTCATTGGATGCTGTTTTGATGGTGTGGTGTTATTAATTTGGTTTTGGCGCGCTAATTTTCTGGTGCATTCCAATGCTGTTCTTATCAACGTGGTGACCTAATTACCCGGTTGTAGAATTTTTGATGGATATGTTGGTTGATATTGAATTGTCACTTGCAGTACCAATTCTTTGATGTTTTCTCAGCGGAGAGTAGCTGGCCAATGCTGAATAGATCATGAAGGAATTGATGAATTAAAATGGTGGAGTTTATGTTTTTGAATCAATAACTTCAAAAACATAAAAACATTGTATATTAATACTTTGATACTTGATGTCGTCAAGGGATGTGGTTTTCAGATTGGCAATGTCATGCTGATAGTAATAACCTGTGCATGGTTATTTGTGTAGTTGAGGTGCAGGTGCAGTTATCCCTAAAAGAGGCTCCTCACTCAACTCCTGCAGAGTACAGTGGTCTAACCAGAAGCCTATTTCTCACTGTTGCACTGAATCTTGCATATAATCAGATTGATTTAATTTGACGTTTGGCACTAGATAGATAGATATAGAGATATTTATTATTTCTTTGATGGAAAGAATCCATCGTTCTCTACGGCCATCAGCAACGTCAAGAAATAATATCTATCTATCTAATGCCAAGCGTCAAATTAGATGAATCTGATTGTACTTGGATGTCTTGCATATTGTACCCCGAGTGTATGTTCAATGACTAATGTATATAACAGAATAATTTAATAGAATAGTTTCATAATAAATCAACAGTATTTTTCCCGGTACTAAATTATTTGAAAAGTTATAGGGTTAAAGATTGGTCATATTGTTCTTTTCAGTAAAATTGTTCATTTTTTCAAATTCATCCAATATTTTTGAAGTGTTCAATAATGTCAGTCTTTGAAACAAGTTCAGACTTGTTTCAGAAATTTGATGAAACTCACTAGATAATAAATAGTACTAATGATCATTTCAACTCGATAATGGGTTGGTTGTAAGTTACTACTTACTATACTTACCTACTTTCTATGATGTAGGTAATGTTTGAAATTATGATGCTAGAATCTACATTTATACGTACATTTTGCATTTCCACTGAGCTCGTAGTAACATCATCAATCAGGCCTCATTGGTGACGTCATATGCAAGGGTGACACGGAAGAAAACATTCGTCATCAGAGGCTCTTCCGCCACCCTATAAAAAACAAATTCAAAGCGTCACTTTAGAAGGGGGTGACTGTCCTCGCAATCTGTCACCAACCAACAAAAACGTATTCAAAGCATCTGTACTAGCCCTGTTTATTATGGGAACAGTTCCATTCATATCAGCCCTTTGAAGTGAATGTTTATGTGTACAATGTGGCTTCCATTCATACAGTAGATGGAAACCCCATGATGCACTTGTGCAGTTGAAAAGTGCAGCTTGCATACAACCTTGGTGTCACGTCACATGCAAGGTCGTGTATGCACCGAAACTGGTTTGCAGTGTTTGAAAACATTGGTTTGTTGTTGAAGAATGGATCCTTTATAACTGTGCAATCTACCTGTTATCACCCCTCCACGTATTATTCTGAGGTCATGAGTATTTGATAACTAAGTTTTGTCAGAAAGATGGCTGTTTTCGGTGTTGATTTTTTTGACAGGTCATTTTTTCATGATACTAAAGCATAATTTAATATAGAATATTCTATTAATATAGAATATTAATAGCATAAGATTAACTCATTTTAAAAACAATTTCTTTTGAAACTTGTTGTTTTCGCTTACAACAAATGTGTGACTTGCATCGAAGTAGGATTAAATGTGTTGCATGCAACTGTGTTGATGGAGCATCAACATGTTACATGTCTCTTGAGTTCAAATTTTGAGGAGCCATTATTGGCAAAAGATTCTAGATCTAGATCCGGTTCAAACTAAATGAATGTGAATAATGAAAACTTTCTATCTTATTGTCTGAGTAAATACAGTGACCACATTCAAGTCTATCTCATCATTGATCTTTGCCTATTTTCCTTTTTCATTCAATTCATAGTGCGCTCTCAATTAAATTTAAAAGTTCTTGAAATTTGTTACTGTATTTTAGATGAATTGTTATTAATTTCATCCACTTCTAATATTTTTGAATAAAAATGCTTACAGTAATGTGAATTTTGTTGCTTGTCATCTGAACTATAACTATATCTACTCTTGGTCGATTTTGTTTGCAACACAAGCAAGCTGCATACGCTCAAGCATTGGCCGCGCTACGCAGCCCACAAAAATCTCCCAATTGTGGACATAGGAATTAACTGATGATGTGCTTCTAGTTATTGATATATATTACAGTGTTTTACGGTGCTTCTGCACATTCATTTTTTGAATAGGTAATTATTGTATTGTATATTCGACTTTAATCTAGAGTGAGTGCAGACGGCAGTCGCCTCACCGACGCTCGAGCTGAGTAAAGTGGTTGTGAGTGAGGCTCAATCCTCCCCCAAAATCAATACTGCCAACACCAACCAACCCCCTTGAAACCACCCCTCTTCCCCGGCTCACGGCGGCGCTATGTACTTTTCACCACCCCTCCTGTTTTAAATCTCCCTCCCGAGCTGCTACTGCTGCCGCTCGCTTTTTAAAGGGGATGTACTGCTTGGTTTTTGCGCCGCCAACTCTATATTTGGCTCTGCGTCGATTTTAATCTCTTAAAGGGGCACTGCTCGAAGCTCTGCTTAACGACTGATGTTTATTACGAACATAAGTCCACTATATTGCATATTCACCTTGGACGATTGTAAATCGAAAAGGGTATATAATTTTCATTCGCTTTGCAGCTAGACTATTGATATTCGTTTATTTCATAAAATTCTTATAAAAATTGGATAGAAATTTATTTAATTTGTCCTCAATATAGTTCTCAATGTGAGAAGAAACAACACATCCAAGACTGCTTCAATACCAAATTTCAACTACCCAGTCTAGAGGCCATGTTCATAATCTGATTGATGACCAGTTGCCTTAATGTGCAATTGATTTTAACAACCGTAAAATGAGGTCATTGCATTGACTACCGATTCGTCTATTGGTTCTAGTTGCATTAGTTCCGTTGGATGACATTATTGTACGGCGGTAAAATTAAATTGGATTTTTATGCAACTGGACGAAAGTACTGCTGTGATATTAAATTATTGAATTAAATTGTCGACTTTCCTTTGAATCAATAGCAATAGTAATATTGTATTCGTATGGCTTGAGGTAGGTGAGGTGACTGACTGTATAACAAGCAATTTGTACATTACTGCACAATATGCACTCGAACTGGGTAGTGTGAAGGGGTGGGATCGATAGTTTGTGTTTTGCTGAGGAGTGACCTATTTTTAGATTGTTAAAATTTGGGTAAGTGGATGGCTGGGGGGGTTGGCGCTGGGGTTCAAGGAATTAGAGGAAGCCAGACGTCTGCATCTCATTGCAAATTATTCTTTGTACTGCACTTCTCACGCTACTGTGCTTTTATTTATAGGGAAATGTGTGAATGTTTGTTTCCTTTGCTGCAAATTATTTATTAGATGCAGGTGGCTTCACTTTGATGTCTGGTGGTGCATGAAAGAGATATGGATAATTGAAGAGTGATGAAGATAATTGGAGGAAGATGATGAGAGAAAGATAATAAGAGATGGAGTGATTGAGCAAATCTCTTAATTTACATTGGCAATAGCTTGGGTCATGTGAGAAAAGTGAGACTTCGTTCATAAAATAGGAAGGGCAGGATTTATAAAATTAAATTGCAGAACTGAATGGCATTCCCAGAAACTTGAGAAGGTGTTTTGATTTTCATGTGTCATTTAAATCGAGTTGCCATCAAGTGGTGTTAATAAAATAATACGACCATGAGTGAATTTACTAAATATATATATATCGTTCGCTTCAAGGTGCCTAGCACCATCCTTCCTTGTGATCATGATTCATGCTTTTGTTCTATTCCTATTTTTATATTTTGATGTCAAGGTTTTCAATCCACAGTTTTGCTTCGTCAGTAAGATTAAAAATGTATTGAAAAGTCCCAGAAAGACTAAATATGAAGTCAGTATTGAACGGTTTTTCATAAATACTTTGATGAATTTTCAGATATAAAAATAGTTATCTGTTATTTATCCTTGATTAAGACAATTATTGCCCGCATGTTTTTGAACTGTGGAAATAATATAGGAGGAGCAAAGTTTGTTGTATAGAAGTTTTAATGCTCTTTCCTACATTTGCAAAATTTTTCCATCGTCCATTCTCCTCCTCACTCCTTATTTTTCCATCTCCTTGTGTAAGAAATGTTAGTGAACTTGTCTCCCACCGCCAGATCCAACATAATAATGTACTACTCGTTTGTGAACCTGTTGTAGCCGTAATGAGAGTAACACACGAAGTTGAAGTGTAAGCGAGAGAGTGCCAGCGACCGGCATTGAGGAGTGAGTGAGAGGATGTTATGATGTGTGATTGGTGATACCTGACACAATAATCGTTGTAGGCTATAGCGGCGGTGGAAATTTGCGGTGCGACGGTCCGGTCCGTCCGGTTTTCTTGCGGTGTGTGTGCGTCTGCTAGTCTGTTTATGAATTTTTGCTGCAAGTGTGGTTGAAAGTTAGCAAAAGTCTCTATATTGACGCTATACATTGTCTATGTTGTTCTTGTGTGATGGTGTGGCTGTGAGTCTGTTGTTGTATGAGGAAATCCAGACGCAATCGGAAGATTCTTGACTGGTTTTCTCGCCACTGATTCCTGCTATGCCTTCGCACTCTGGAGAGGTTTTCGCCGATTGGCCAAGATGTCATTGCCCTCTTGATTTGCATGCCAAGGTTCGTTGGCAGTTGCCTAGTTGGGAAATTTATTATTATTGGTTATCGCTTTCCCTTCTCGTGGGGTGAAGCTTCTTTTTCTTGGTTATTCTAGTTATTTTTTCTTCTTCTGACTCTCCTTTCTTCCTCTCTTATCATTATTTTCCACTTCTCGTTGTTCTCCTCCCCTCCTCCTTCTCCCTCCCACGCCTTCTACGTGTTAATTCTCCTTATTTTCCCCTCTTTTCCTTATTTTCCTCTTCTCGTCCTCCTCCTCCCCCTACCACCTTTCTTTTAGTTCTCGTCAACTAATCATTTTCCTCTTTTCTCATATTCCATATCTTAGTCATCCTCCTCCTATTTTCCACTTATATTTTGTTCCTCCTTCCTTACCTCTAAATACTTTTTTCAACCTTCGACTAATACTTCTCGTTAAATTGGCTCATATCCTCCCATTGTTATTCCTTTTTTTCATTCATTCTATTGAATACTATTTCTACATTGATTCTTTGTTTTCTACAGTTGTGATAGTGATTTTATGATATAATGGTGAAAGATTATCCTAATAATTTAGATGTTTTGGAAATATCGTACATAAAGGGATAAAACAGTAATTTCACGTTAACTTGTTCATTGTCACATATATTATCATCCAAGAAAAGTCTAGTATACGATGACTCACTTTTAGAAGTAACTCAGTTTCTGATAGCTAGTTCCATCAAGGTTGTTACTCACTTGTAATTTGATAATTTAATGTAACTTGAATGATAATTTGATTATTTTATTTTGCAATTTTTGATAGAAAATTTTCTCTCCTTGTAGTGATGGAAAGATTTTTCAAAACTATATTTGTTCCTTGTGATTAGGTTCTACAGAACTGTATATTTGTTTCTAAAATTGATAGATTTGGATAAACCTTCTAAGTACAAACCAGCCGTGATTCAACAGCCTGGGAATGCCAAGTTACAAGCTATCCTGTTATGTATTCAGTTCTTTTTATGCGCCTGAAAGACAGTAAACAAGCGCGAGTGAAAGAGTAATCCTCCACCACTTCCAAACTGCGAACATTTCCGATCTCTGTCTTTCTTCCGTTATCATTCGCATTTCTTCTCTATCTTTTCTGCCTCCTCCTCTTGCTGCCGAAATTCTCGCGACTATTTTACTGGTCGGCAGCTTTCACTTGTCGGCTTGCGTCAGGTTGGTTAACATCGGTCTGTGTGAGAGTGTGTAGTGGCTGGTGTGTTATGTGTATTGTCGGTATCAATCTCAGATTCGCCAGTGAATCTTCTTCCTGCTTTGGATAGGATTTGTCAGCAGCTGTTACGTTATTGGTTGATGTGTGCAAGGTAATTAAGAGAGTGCTGATCTTTTTTATTCATTCTAATGTTAGTTTTGTGGATATTCATTATGGATTTATAAAAAATTCCAAAAATCACCTGTGTTACTTGAAATTTTACTAATTAGATGAATTTGTATGTAACGATATACGCTTGCTTGACTTGTGAAACTTGAATTCTTCCATCTTTTTCAATATGAATTTCGTTGAGGATTTCAACGGATCAATAGAAAATTTTATAATACTGATTTCTAATTTTATTACTTTTAGTTTCTTAAGCAAAGTTATAGCCTAGGCTTGGGAAACTAGGATGTATGTTTAGGAAAGTGACATGTATGTGGAATACAATATACCATACTTCATTCAATCCAACTGATAGTCTAATGTACTTATTGTGATTCTATTATGAGTATCTATCTTCATATACATGTCTTCGTGTCGAGTCCTTGGGTTTGGCCAGTCCGTCTTTCTAGGATAATTCTAGTGAAATCTAGTGGAAGTTTGTTGGGTTTCAGCTCCTGGTTAGTCAAAACTGTATCTACATTTTTTTTGTGAAAATAATATGAGCTAGTTGTCTGTGTAGGAATGAAATAATAATAATAATGATGTTCATTATGATAATGATGATGATGTAAAGCTTAGAAGATAATGAGACGACTATATAGCTTTTATTTTGTAGCTTCCTATGTTTATTAGAAGACAGATGTTTCATCTTTCATCTCTTGAATAATGTCTGCCTGGCTAGAGGGGTGAATTAATTTAATGTTTTTTTTGCACCTGTCTCATAATATTGCAGACAAGTATTTTGTGTAATAACAAGATAGGGCATAATTTTGTGTGTTTGAGAGTGATCTAGGTGAGACAAAGAGATCTCGAGTTTACGGTGGTGTGTGAGGGAGAAAGTGAAGGTCCTCAGGGAGTAATAAAAGGGAAGAATAAGACGGAGAGAGAGAAAGTGAGAGAGCGCGAATCGATGGAGCAGAAGGAAAATTCTGTAGGCCTACGTGATTGAAAGCATGCGGCCTTTTCTCAGGGATATTGAACAACCCTATTATCGCCAGCCCTATTGAAAGCACCCCTTCACGTTTACTTTTTGACAGGCATAAAATCAGAGCACTGTTGCAGGGGTGAGGTTAAATGGAAATTTAACCTTTTTTGAGACAATCTGGCAAATTATTGAACAATGTTCCGTGTTCACACACTTTATTCAGTGTTGAGTTGTTTATTTTGTTTGATTTTTGTTGGAATTGGAACAATAGTGGTGATAGGGTTTGAAGGAATAGAATCACAACAAAAAGTCTGAACAAGATTTACAGATTTTCGAAAAAACCAATACATGTGGGTTTCTTTGTGTTTAGTATTTGTTGACCAATGTTTGTTTGCTTTGGATATTTGAAAATAGAATGAGCTAGAATTTCCAACGGTTTTTGGGGAATAATGGTGGTCTTTGTAAAGGATCGGAACTAATTTGTGTCTTTGTCGTATGTTGTTTTCAAATGTCCCTGTTCAGATTGAACAGAGTTGTACAATCGTCTTGAGCTTGAGATGGAGAATAACATTGGTAAAGCGAAATACTATTTCGATGTTAACTATCATGTATTAGACATTTTTATAAGTGACTCTTCAAGAATCGAAACATTTTATTTGAACTTGAATTTTTTTACATTATTTAGTGTTTTTTGCATAATATTTTTGGAAGGTTTCTTATCTATCCATTAGAATTTAATTATGTTTTTGCTATGCAAAGGAAGCTAACAGCAGCATAACAAAATGGCGTTAACTTGTCTGTTATGCATTCCTCAATCAAGTTTCTCAAGCATTCATAACATTATTGTTATAACATTCGTATTAATTATAATTATTGATTGGTATGTTAGTCGTATCTGGGTATACTTATACCTGAGGTAATATTCTTTGTGTTAATATGGTAATGTCTCAGCTTATACATTTAAAACACAAACACAGTATTGTTATTCACTTTGCTGTCAAGAGTATCTACATTGAGAATACCTAATAGAAAACAGTTGACTAATCTAATATTGAAGTTGACTAATCTGTTTCGTAGTAAAACTATGAGAAGTAATCATGAGTAACTTGAAATCAGAAGAAGCTGGTTCTACGAGAGTGGTATACATTATCATCACCAGTGATTAGCCGAAATTCTCAGTAATTCTCTCTGTTGGCCGCAGCTTATTATGTAATAATCTAATCAGTCGTGTTTAGAGAACATAGAAAGAAAAACTTCTATTCTCTCTGGTCGTGTAATCTCATATAGGAAGCGGTGACTATTTTAAGGTTTTTATTTTTATTGTTGTCCTTTGTGACGTCACAATCCAAGTTCACGGTTTTGTGTCCTTGCACCTACTTAGCCGCACCAGCTGACTTCTTCCCCCTGACATATGGCTACCCATAGAGTGCCCCCGGTTCGTTGTACTGTGCTGTGAATCTTATAAAGTGATGAATCACTCTATGGTTTCTTGTAGCCGATTTCCGGCGGCTAATATTTTGTTTTAGTTCCGTTAGTAGGTGTATTTAACTATTAACTGATGCCTATTTAATTATTGTATTTAAGCCGAATTGTACTCGATCAAATTTTTTATCAAATTCCATATAATAAAATGAAATAGAAAAGCCTGTCTGAATAAGGTAACCGCAACTAGACATCTAAGTATTGGTTTGCTGCGTTATAACAGGCCATGTCTCGTGTATGACTAATCAGCATGACTGAACTGACATTTCATCTGAAGGAATATTATGATGATATACTGTATTTGATCGTGGACACGCGAAGTTTTCAAAAAAGAAGGATTTTGTGTTTTTGCAAACAATCCCTAGTGCTAATGGAAACACACTCACAATCACAATTAATGATAATTTTGCTTCAAGATTCATGTTAGTAGGGCTGAAGTTTGTCCACTTTTAAACATTACAATGTAATCATTTCTAGGGTGAATGGTACGGTCTGGTGGATGCATCTGTGTCTTTGGTATAGGAGGACGTAGTAACCCCGTATGACCTAATTTGGCGAGCTGGGAGTGTGACCCACTTGTTGTACCGTACAGTCAGTCATCTGCAATAATAAATTGGCTGCAGGCTGCTCCTGCTCATCTCTTATGCACCTGTCTTTTCTCTTTGACTTTCATATTATAACCAGTCCTTGAGAATCACACGTTTGAGATAATATACCTTGACTAGCGGATTCAATATATTTATTTGAATGAATTATTACGGGACCCGTTATTTTGCATAGCTCTGTTTTTATCTTTTCAATCTGTTATTCTCATTTTAAGTTATTAACACTGCTAGTTGAAATTTCAAATTTCCATGTCAACAGCTTAATGACGATTGCACCCGTACATCAAATTCAGTACAGCAGTACGAATACAGTTATTTCTATTCGAATGTAGATTTTAATTTTGAAATTAATTTGTAAATTTGTAATTAATCACAAATCAAAACTAATGTGCCAATTTCGTTTTGAAATATAAATTTCTACGGCCAATTGCTCCGGAGTCAATTAAAAATGAAATACAGTAGAACCTGTTAAAAAAGAAGCGTCTACTACAAGAGTGTTAGTTTCATATAGTTAGTAACCGTACATGTAAGTTAGCACTTCATTAGAATTAATTTCACGTCATGCGACTACTGAAATTCAAAGGAAAATTCACAATAACTATGAGTATTGAAATAATAAACAAATACTACTATATTGTTGTGTAGTCAGTGTTATATTGTTAATTGTTGGTACAATTCCAACATTGTTAGTTGAAAAATAATTCAGTGCAGTGTAGTACAGAACCGTTCCCAAGAGTGAAGACTCCGAAATTTCCATGAGGGCAGAAGACGCATTATTTTTTAATGATGCTTGTAAAAATGTTTGTTTGAAAAAGAAGAAAAAACGCGATGACCCAGAGTGGAAAATTTCCCTTCCTCTTCCACCTTCCCCGCCCTGTTCCTTCTATTTCCGTAGCGTCTCGACGCTTCCCCCCTCCCTCTTCACTATCGATCGTACGCGCATCGCAAATTTGTGTCAGGTTCGCGAGAGGCGGCGGCGAAAAGTGGGTGGTGGTTTGGGGGTGGTGAGGGTTGTTGTCAGGGATGGTGGTAGGGAAGGAGGGTATGCCCCATTGATTTTCCCTGACATTGCTTCCCCTCGTCCAGTCGCCTCCCCGAGGCCTCCTGACTCCCACCCAGCATCACAGCGATGCCCTTGAATCAGCTAGTGCGTCTCGTTGCTCCATGCTAGCTAGTTGCATCTTGGATTGTTGCATCTCCAATTTGTGTAGATTCAATCAAATGGCAGCTAATTGTTGTTAGTGAGTTGTTACTGTTGATGTTCGTCTTTGCTAATGTCGACAGGTTATTGTTGTTTTGAGTTTTGTTGAGAGGAGATTCAACTTGTTGCTCTCGGAACAGTGCGGACAGGTATTGCGTAATACGATGTAAGGTTTGGATGAATTGAGACAAAATATGATATTGTTGTTAACAATATCATATTTATCAGTAATATTTGTTGATAATTTTGTTTGATGTAGGTTCTGGTGACCTCAAACTTGTAGATTGAGTATTTTAGTAATTTTTTCTACCTGCTCTGTACTTTAGTCAGTACTGCGAGTATAGTACTGCAAGTATGTTGGGAGTTGTTGAGCCATTTGCTGTGAGATTCGAACATGTTGTCAAACTAGATAAACCGAATAATAAATATTTGCGGTTAAGTTTTAGTTAGTTTCAAGATACTTCTTTTAAATGTGGGTGTCTCTTTCAATTCTTGGTAATAGTAGGTTTCATGGTCCTTGTTGCTTGTCTTGTTAATATAGTCTTGAGTCGGGTATTTCCTCTTATTTGGACACATTTTTACCAAAATACTATTTAAAGAATAATAGCAGTGATAGGATTATTGATGAGAGCTCTTTTGATCTTATCAAGTAGCGTGTCGCTGCATAGTTTTGGTCTTCTATTATTATTTGTTGCCAAATCTCTTATGAATTATTTTTTCCATTTGTTGAAAGTGTAAACTATTTTAATTTGACATGTTGAATCATGATTGAATTTTGTAAATCAATTTTTGTTTCTTCTTGTGTGTTACAGTCAAAAGGTACCTCGATAACGAGAGTAGGCAAACACCCGTCGCGCGGTCTCCTGCGCCATATACTGCAGCAGGTCTACAATCAGGCGGTATGTGATCCGGACAAGCTCAACCAGTATGAGCCCTTCTCTCCTGAGGTACGTACACTGTCTGAATTTTCACAATTATATACATTTCAATTACATTTACATTATTTTCTACGTCTTGATCATTTTCAAATAATATAATAATCAAATAATTCTTTATTTTGGAAAAACAATTTTACAAGTACATGAAATATACATTATAGGCATACAAGTATTTTATAAAATATCATGAATATACAGAGTAATAAAGCGAAATAATGTACTGTCTTTTATAAAATAACTAATATTATCCAAAATAAGATACTGCTTGCTAAATTCAATTAGAATTTGTTTGCAAGCAGGAATATTCCATATATTCCATAATAATCCATTTTTATGGATTTATATTTAAAAAAAATTCAAACATTATTCCCACTAATGGTACCTATTGTTTCCTCTGTCGATTTTTATGATATTTTTCCTACTTTACTTATGTTTTTTGTAATCTCTCAAGGTAGTTTTTCATTTTAATATTTTTTATAGAGGCTACACTGTTGTAGCTGTTATGCTAATGCACCCTGAAAGTCAGTTATGCTCATGAATTTCATTTTCATTATAGCGATTATAGTTGAGGAGCGAGTTCTTGATACAAAGTTCAGTATTATAAAACATTTCATACTTGATCTTGATAGTATTGAAGTGCAAACTTAAAAACGAATAAAATTTTCCTGTATATTATCACAAAGCAGCCTTTCTTCTCTGTGATATTATTTAGAATGAATGCTTCGTATACAGTGTACAACGAAAATACTTGCATAATTTGAAGAAGGCTCCTCAAATGGCAAATATTAACCTGTGGTTGAGGAGCGAGTATGAATATGAAGTACACAAAAATTATTTTCATAATATTCAACACTTGGTAATATAAAACAAAGTGCAAGCTTACTGAAATTGAATATGCTATTTATTATTTAGCTTAGTTTTAGATAATATTTCCACATAAATGGTCTCTTCCCATTGAGGACCGCTTTCCCCAACGCTATACATCCAGCTTAAGCCTTATTCGCAGAATAGGAAAAGTATAGAGAAAATATTGAGCTTCACCTGTTGCTTAAGCGGCGTTTGGGAAAGCGGGCCTTAGTTATTTGTTTTAGTTTCTCTGATTTATTTGATTGCCATGTATTTCCTTTTTTTTTACTAAAATTTTCAGTAAGGCTTGTAATGAACTTTTCTGTGAGATTTTCTATGAATGAATGAATGAAAAATTGAATATTTTGTAATGATAGATTGTGTTTTACAGGTGTATGGAGAGACATCCTACGATCTAATATGTCAGATGATAGATCAGATTAAGATCACCAAAGACGATGTGTTCGTTGACTTGGGCTCGGGCGTTGGCCAGGTGGTGTTGCAAATGGCAGCTGCCACTCCTTGCAAAGTGTGCTTTGGCGTAGAAAAGGCCGATGTACCATCCAAGTATGCCGAGGCAAGTAATTTATTCAACAATTTTCTATAATTCAAAATTATTACTATGCTTGTAGCGTTTTAGGCGGAAAGACCATTTCGGGTGTTCCGCCTTCCCGAATCATCCAATTTTCCCTAATGGAAAATATGGAAAACATATAGCTTAAATAGTCCAACACTGAATTTCAACTTATCATTGTTCATTCAAATCAAATCAAAGTTTATGAAAGTTTTTATTCAACTCACACGTGGTTATTTTAGATTTATGAATGTTCATGAAAGTTCAAGTTATTCAATTAACTTGTGTTTTATCATTATGGAGTTGATCGGCAAGTTACACTAGAATCAAATGAAATTCAACCACCGTTAACTGATGACATGCATTGACGTCAGATTCATAAACAGCTGTTTGAAGTCACCAAAATGGCGGATGCTGCGTCTACCTGTTGTTTATTGTAGAGATGTAGAGCCCTAGTAGTTGCATTGATTTCGTTGAGTGACCTCATTATAGATTCAATTGGATTTTCGTGTCGTTAAACTTTGATGGGAACTGAAATTTGGGCTATTTATTTAAGGCCCGTATGTACCTTCTTCGTTTAAACATAATTTAAAAAAAAATATATTTTATATGCTTGGCCAACGCGCGCCAATACTAAAACACTGAAACAGCTGCTTTAGGTGTGCATTGGACTATTTGTTTGTATAGATTAGACGATCATATGATCCATATGTCCGCGCCACGTCTCTTCTGTCTGAATTTCGCCTAATATGTTACTGATATAATTTTTTTAACTTAACCTGACGCTACGGCCCGATGTGTGTTATGGCCTCCTCCGCAATCAGCGTCCAAGCATCTCATCTCCTGGCTCCTACCCTCCTTTTCAAACCTTTGTCTCCCACGTCTGTCTACATTCTGCATCCATCGTGCCCTCGGCCTCCCTCTTCTTCAGACTGCATCAAGTTTCTCATTCAGCAATAATTTTGTAAACGCTACTGTTGAATTATTTTTCATACTATGTAATACTTTTAGGCAATAAATGAATAAAATCTAGATAAATAACCTATAGTGCGATTCACGTCAAGAATTCACGTCAAGTCAGCATTCTTTATATGAGGAGCATTGATGCCAAGTTTCATTGAGAGAGAAAGAGAAAACTGCACCAAACGTGTTTGTTGGGACTGTGTGCGACCAAGATTACTAGACAAGATTACTTTGTCTAGTAATCTTGGTGTGCGACAACAATGCACAGTGCGGCAACTATGCACAGTGCGAATAGGATAGAGACATCAGCAACTGCCTTGTGCTGAACAAGGATAGCAAACTCCCATCTAAGCAATGCTGACTTCTTGACGTGAATCGCACTATATCAAATATCATCAATGTCAACAAATTAATTATATGTTCTCTTTGTTGTGCAGGATATGAACGTGAACTTTCGCAAATGGATGGGCTGGTACGGTAAAAACTTTGGCAAGTACGAACTGATCAAAGGCGATTTTCTGAACGAGGAGCACCGCGAAAAGATAGTGACCGCCACCATAGTGTTTGTCAACAACTTTGCGTTCGGCCCGACCGTCGACCACATGCTCAAGGAGCGATTCGCCGATCTCAAGGATGGCGCGCGCATAGTCTCATCCAAGTCCTTCTGTCCGCTCAACTTTCGCATCACTGATCGCAATCTCAGTGGTGAGTTGTCCGAAAAATCATGCTTTCACTCATTTCATAATTATTTATTTAGTTTGCTTGATTGCAATCAATTCAATTTTTCCCCCCACACCTCATATTGCAATCTACTCTAAGAAGACTAATGAGCAATTTTTTTCTAATCTACTATTATTCAAATTGATAAGTTTAGCAGCTCTCACTAGGACTACTACTTTTAAATACTAACAAATAACATAGCTTAATAATCATAATCACATAACAAATTCAATTAAAGGGTAAAATTGAGATAATTTTCAGGCCATTTTTCATAATTTTATTGAGTGTCAGTTCTGTTTAAGGTTATTATTTATTTTTTGATGCCCGACACAGGTATTCTCGAGGCTCTTTATATAATCATTTGTTTTTCTTTGTTTCTATTCTTGTTTTATAACTTTTCATATCATGGATATCATTCAAAGCTTATATTATGTTCAAACATTAAATTGTACTTGCATTTCAAAGACATTATCATTGAATTATTTCGGAAAATAGTGATCATAGAAAGAAAATAGGCTGTGTTCTTGATTATTAGGCTACTATAAATACCAATTTCCAATACTTTTCTTCAGATTTTTTCGCATTGGAGTAAAATTGAAGTCAAATAAATGTAATCGTTTAGATACTCTATTTTCTTTTACAATGCAAGAAAATATTTTTAAAATTGATACTCAATAATAGAGTAAAAGAATAGAATTCTTTAAATGATCCCATCAAATTAGTCTTCTTATGAATATTTAGTTGAGCAAATTCCGTGTTTGTTGTCAAATAAGTCAATAATAACTGTGCATAAGGACTTTGGTTCTCATTTTGTTTGATTTGGCATTCCTGAGCTGGAATTTTCATCAATATCTATTCTGCAACGGAACGTTTTCAAACTTCGATTGATATAGGCCTTTATTGTTTTCATTATTTTCATTCCCAATGTCATTTTTTAAAGATTCTCATTTCTTTACATACTTGATATGAGTTGGGCATGGAATACAGAATTGAGATTTCTGTAGAATAGAGTTTGAATAAAAAAATTATATGAAGCTCCTTTACTGTAACATCTTTTGTTTAATCACTTCAAATTTGTTTGTTTTACAGATATTGGAACAATAATGCATGTGTCTGAAATGTCCCCTCTGCGTGGCTCAGTATCGTGGACTGGCAAACCTGTATCCTATTATCTCCACGTTATTGATAGAACAAAGGTATGTGTGCTTTCACCAATTCACTCTCCTATTTGATAAAATGAAATTCTCGAACCGATTTAAAGAGCAATAGGATTTTCTCGAGTTCAAAAATCAACGAAATGATTTAATTTGATGAAATGTTAGGGTACCAAATGATTGAGGAACAAAGATTGTTATAGCAATAATGTGCAATGAAGCTGATGAATGTGAGTGCTATTTCAGGCTTATGATAAACTGTTGAAACGAACGCAATTGTCAATCATAAGTTCTTTGGGATTTTCAAATACTATTTTATCAAACGGACGCAATTGCTTATCATAAGTTCTTTGCGATTTTTAGATCTAATTTTGTAATTACTAATTTGTTGGGTAACTAAGTCTAAGTAACAGGTTCTAAGTTCTTATTATCATACTATATTTGGTTTCAATCATAAGAAGCTATCAAGTAGTAAACGACCTTGATGTGTATATCAAAAGATGATAAAATAGTAGTCAATGAAAAACTATAAATCAAATCAAAAACTCGTTTATTCCTCAATAAAACATAGTACATACAAAAATAATAATTAATGTACTATGTTTTATTGAGGAATAAACGAATGTTTTTCCTTGTCTCAAAAATGATATTAGTAGCCTATTGTTATGTATTTTCAAGGAAATCTATTGTTTTTCCTGCTTGATACAGAATCTAAGTTGTGATAAGAAAACATTTTGTAACGCTTAGTTGATCGGTTTTTAGTGGCTCGTGATCACACAGCACATTCAGTTCTGTGTCATTCTAATAATTAGCCATTGGTTTAGTTCGGTGACCTGTTGAACACATTTCACGTACAGTTTAGCGTTTTCAATACTATAATGTCTCCCATTCAAGAACATGCCAACAATTACTAGTAGCTGTCCGTGACAATTTTTGAGTTTGCTTTGTACTCTTTTTAAATCCGTAAATGAAGGACTACTAAAAACGGTATTGGTACTCGATTATTATATTGATAGAAATGTGAAACTTGTTTATGCAGAATAAAGAAATAAGAGAACAAACATGTTGTGTTCACCGCACACATGATGAATAATTTACCTCATCAAATGTGTACTTCTCCAACGTACTTTTCGTTTTAAGTGCTTGCAAATAATTCATCAACTATTCGCCTTTGAAATGCTAATAACGTTTAATTCATCAAATGCTATTCCATACCATACCATACCATAGTCTGTTCCCTTTGGTAGATAAATTTAGACATCAATATGAATCTTGAAGGAATGTGGATTGATGTCAGTGAGTACCGTTGAAATTAGTGTCTCCGCTTAGATAGATTTTTCAGTCGAAGTGATACAAAATGAGGACTGTACTTTTTCTGTGAATTTGACCAAAGTACTTGATATAAGTTGTAAATTTTTAGTCATAATTTTCATCTGCCAATGTTTCAATGATTAGTTCATGGCTGCTGTGTCATCAATCTACTATTACGAGTATTTGGATTTATTGTTATAACAACTAAAAAATGTGAAATTACTTTTCGTGTATAATTGCTTTGTTTGTTATTTGGTGTGTACACTTTTGAACGCTCTATTCAAACCGGGAGTTACTGTTTGATCATCAATCAATCCGTAACTAATCAATTTATTGATGTTAGATGTTGCAGGTTGTAATTCGGTCATTGACTGAACTTCAACTGTAAGTAGAAACTAGAAAATTGGAACTTTTTCGAAATCGTTTTGCCATTTAACAGGTTTAATTTTTTTATTGATATTCTATCAAAATTATGCCTTTCTAATCGTATTTTATTTTTTAAGAGTCCAATAATTAGTAGAAAAAGATTATATTCTGTTTTGCATCTATCGAGTATGATTTAGTTAAGTTATAGTATAATTTCTTCCACTTTTGTTCTTGTTTGTTTAGTTAATTCAAGAAAATATTTTTTTCTGTTTCATAATCAGCTGGAAAGATATTTTCAAAAGTTGAAGACTCCTAGATCAAGGGTGAGTCAATGTGTATAATTATTCATTTTTCTGTGTTGTTTGATGTATACTCGCATGACACAAATGTGGTTTCTAATTACTTAATTATCTATTACTCACCTTGTGTTTAGGAACACACCTAAATTTGTAGGCTCTCCTTTGCTCCCTGAACGTGGTTCAGTTGGTGTGGTTCTACTGTGTGGCAGGTCTGACTCCTTACTTGTATAAAAGGCTTCTAATATTCTTATTTAATCAAGTTATGGTGAGGAATCACCAGTTTTTAAAGGAACATTGTTTATATTTTTGGAAGTATTTTGGGACTTGGGATGATAATGAGAAAGAAAAGGCTCTCTTCTCTTTTTTTAATTAATCATAATTCTCAGTGACTATCTAAATTAGTTAATTCAATAACAGTGATAGATAATTGAAGTCGGATTCAATATGTTGTTTTATCACATCAAATATATTGGAAGAAGTGTTTACTGCATTCCAAGTTTGATATCTATCTTCAAGGCTAGGCGTACACCGGTTATTCAAGACAAGACGAAATTAGTCACGTTTAGTCACAGTAATTCAGATAGCTGCATTATGAAGCAGCTAAAATAATTCGAATAAGTTGAAATAATTTGAATTAAATAAGGTAAAATAATTTTAAGCTCATAATAGTGTTATATGACTTTTCACATCATTATAGTTTTTCTGAACAGAATTAAAATTGAAATTCATGATAGTCATGATCGATAAAGAGGCCTATATTTAGAGTAACTTCTAGCCTATTCTTGCCACATTCGTTTGGACCAGTACTTAATCTCCTATCATGATTCTACTTGAAAGAACTTTTTCCTTCCTTGCGCAGTTGATTTACAGTGGTCTGTATAATGAAACTCAATGAAATCTCAATTATCTTATCTCATTTCTATTTAATTAAAATGGTTATCTACGGTATTGCGTCAAAGTTTTGAACTCAATATTCTATTTCTAATTCTTCTTATTCCGTACTGATTCCTTTTCAGTATTAGAACTCTTTTATTCAGTACTTTTTTTATTAGTATTGTTTTAGTATTACTATTATTGATATAGTAAATTTTTATTTTACGTTTTTTTTCTTTAGTATAACAAGGTTTTATTTTACACAACAATCATTGTTGTGGTGTAATTTTATTTTTTTTAAATATTCTCTTCAGACGTGTTTTGTTTTGGTATGTCTTTTTTCTATATAACACTAACTTGCATGTTTATAAAGTAATGAACTTCATCAATATTATGATCATTTGATAATTGTTGATGGTTGATAATCTAATTTGTCTTTGTTGCTCTTATTATTTATGAAAAAAAGATTCGATTGTAATTTGAATTGAAAAATTATCAGACTGTTTGTTTTCAAAGGTTCAATAACCTATTTGTTTGCTTTACCGAGGTAACACAATCTTTCTTTGTACTTGCCATGTAATTAATTCTTTTAAATCTTAGTATTAAACTACAAAATATTGCTTTGAAACGAATGAAATATATCAATACTGGAATTGACGTATTAAACATAATTTATAACATCATAATTTACCAAGGTAACATAACCTTGTTTTGTACTTATCATGTAATGAATTCTTCAATCCTGTTATTACCAAATATTGTTTCAAAATGAATGAATTTGATCTGGGTATTTAAGCTATTTAATTAGTGTCTTAATTGCATCGTTTGTATTTAGAAAAATTTAACTTCGGTGTGTGATAATATTAGTTTTTATACTGATGTCTTGATACTACTGAATTACTACTAATTGATTACCTACTACTAAACTTACTACTATTAATTGAATGTCTATGCTATTGAATTACTACTGTTCAGTTCTATAGTTACTACTGTATTGCAGTACACTTTTATGTACAGTCGTAGTGATCTATAGTAGTACTTTTGTACTGTACTTTGAGCCTTGGCAATTTGATGGATTGTTAATTCTCCGATAAAATTGTTTGGCCAAATTTTAAATTTGATAATAGTTTGACAATAAATAATAATCGTCTAATAAAGCGTGAAACAGGCTTCAAAAGTCGTAAGCAATAAATCGTACTAAGTTATAGTGATTGGTCAACGGATATATGCATTTTTAAAACCCCGGAGCTTTTTATCATACAATATCCTTTAGTTTATTATTTATATAATAATTTTAGTAATGTTTGTATATATTTCAAAGTGCAATCTAGTTCGTTCCGTTAATTAACTTCATTCAATAAGTTGATTGCAAATGCATCGCTGACAATATTGCAGTATGCTTGATTGTAATTCGGCTTGATTTCAGAGTGCAATAAACGCGGCCGCAATGAATGGCATTAATATTGATGCGGCAACGGCGGCGGTAGGTGGCGACGCTGATCTGCGCTGCGGTTCGCGGGAGCGTCGGCGTCGCGAGCAGGCCACCAAACCGGCGCCCATCGATTCGTCCGAAGAGGAGAACGAACCCGACGTCATTGTTGAAACAAGTGAGTGGCCAATGACAATTTCCTATCAAACGAAAGTGATGTAGGCCTAGCCAAACGCTTAGAAGAATTATGCAACTGTGAAGATTGATAACAGAATAAATAGCTTGATGTATGTATAAGAACTATGTTTTCTAATGAATTAAGAACTAATGGGAAGACTAGATGTTATTGTAACCAAACAATTGGATGAATAAGAGCTAAGGTTTACTTTGAAACAAGCCAATGCATGTTATGTGAAACAACCGTTTCAAATTCACCTCATTGTCATTGAAACGTACATGTCATAAAAGCTTCATAAAAACTCAACTAACCAGAGGAACGAGTTAATAATTTGTGTTACTTTGAACTCACTGCTGGCGAATGAGTTTTACTTGATGAATTCACTTTACTACCGACCTGCAGTTACATTGCATACATAGCATTTCTTGAATGGATAAAGGAATCATCATTAATTATTTGTAGTGTTAGACCTAGGGTTAATATTATTAGTCATGCTTTGATGCTTGAAATACACGTTACTACTCACATTGGTGCACAAGGGATCCTTCCTTTGGCCGGTGTTTTTGCCTCGAATCAATTCATGGAGTTTCAAGTGTTTTACATAATGCTTAACGTAATAATTGATTTTATAAATTATTATAACTAAAAAAAAACTAAATTAAATAATTGAATAATACATTTTCTAATTTAAATAAAAGTAAGCGAATTTATTGTTGAACATTGATTTTTTCTCTTTATCATTACATTTTGTATTATTATTCAAATAATGTTTGTTAAATGGCAAATAAAATATTATATTCATTCATTTAGTGCAAAATAATGCAAAGTATTCATCAACAATTGTGTATTGTTTTATGGCAATGGAAATCCTATTACAGTATTTTCTATTATTGAATTGTTTTAGGGAAATCTCGCCTGAAACAAACGAAGAAGCTACGCAAGAAGTTGCCGGCGCGGGCAGGCAAGCCGCCCCCGGCGTCATCGGGCGCCGCCTCGCCGGAGCAGCAGCAGCAGCATCAGCCGCTGGCGCCGCCCCCGCAGCCGCGCAGCCAGTCGTGTGGCAGCCTGGGCATGGGGCGGCGGCGGCGGGTCGCACCAGGCCGAAGCGCGGGCGCGCCAAGAAGCAGATCAAGATCACCGGACTCGATCTGTTGCACAGTCAGACGCTGCTTAGTACATCGCCGCAAGGTGGGTGCTTCAGACAATTAGAATAGATTACTGTAAATAGAATAGGTGTTGATAGAAATTGAAAAGGAACGCTGATTTTGGTTATAATGATAAGACCATACTCATTTTTGTATGATTTTGTTATATATACATTTCACATTGGGCTGTACAGCCTAGTGACAATAATTTCGTCATGGCTAGCTGTTAGCTCTCCCAATAATGAATGCCGGTCCAAAATGAATTTTTAATTTGAGAATATTTATATTAATAATTGATGAAAAAATGGAAAGTAAACTTTTCTTATATAGAGTGTCCCAAAAAATAGTGACTGCAGTACCACCACTGTATTCTACAACCGAAAACAAACAGAAAATGTCGATTGCTATTTAGTTTGTCTTTAATCTGTCATCTTATTTTGTAAGAGTTTGCGTCTTATTTCTTCAATGGATCAAAATTTTTCCATGAAATTTTCTAGACTCACTAATAAGTATGTGCTATACTAAATATTGTAGTGATATTGAATATTTTATATATCTTGGGTGGTGTGATTAAAAAGTGGAGTTATAATCTACCCATAGCTATAACTCCGAATTTTCCGGACCGGTTTAGTTATAACTCCGTAGTGGTAGCGTTTGTTTAATCTCTCCGATTCCAGCTAACGCTATCACTATACAGCAGTGACGACTCACTCCAGCAATTGAATAAGCATTTATTTAAGCTTAATATTACAAAATGGAAGACGTTTTAATTAATGAAAAAATTGTTAAATTGCAAAATGTAGGCCTAAATCTTTCCAAGCTCTGAATTTCAAAAAAAATTCATCTTAATTGGTTTGTCAATAACATATGTGGGCTTAGCACTGGAGTCCAATCCACCAATAAGCAGATATGATCATTAACCTATAGAAAGATGAATAGTGGTTAGCACATTGACATCTCAACCATAAGCTGTCCTCCGCAAACCAATTGGTGGAGACAAAAGCGACTGCTGGGTAACATTGTGTTGAGCAGCTATACAGTGCAATGCAACAATTTGATATACCTCGAAATATAGGAGGTACTGACTAGCTACTAACGATTAGCCAGGGCTCCCAATGGAGGAATTCATCTTAATTTTGTTGAAAATGAAAAATGAATATTTATTCTGTGTTGGAATAGGAAAATAATTGAGCTTAAGAAAGTGAGCATGAAATAAGAAAATGATTTGCATTCAGTAACAACCAAATCATAACGCAACCTAATTGTGTGCAGCAATTTGGTTTATGTCCAATGTGAATGTAAGCGTGTTTTGTGTTGTCAGCAATAGGCAAGAAGCTGCCGCCGGCGCCGGGCTGCGTTGACCAGCAGCTGACGTCACTGGCGACGGGGCTGGCGGGCGGCGAGCTGCACGCCGAACTGGACATTCCGCCCGAGCCGCAGGCGACGCCCTACGCGCTGCAACTGCTGCTCGACATATTCCGCGAACAGTACATGGCCATGGTCGACGTCATGAAGGCGCCCCACTACAAGCGCACCGTCAACCAACAAATCAACGACGAAAAGGTATTCGGATTAGCTTCATTTCACATCTCACTCTTCTTGCTTTAAAAACTCTCAGGCTAGGCGTACACCGGTTAGTCAAGACATGACGAGTTTAGTCACTGTACTTCACATAGATGCGAAGTAGGTACCATTTTGTAGATACCATTTTAAACAGCTGTCTATATTAACAGTACCAAGCATTTTTATTTTTAAAACTATATTATTTGTTGTCAAAAATATTGACAGGTTTGTGACTCATGCACAGGTACATTCTCACAACACAAGACATAGAAATGCTTTGACTGTACAGCCTCATAGGCTTGCTTTATATGAAAAAAAAGACTAGTTATATTAGTACAAAGTTCCTGAATAAACTGCCTAATCATTTAGATCATAAGAAAATGACATTTAAAAAAGATTTATGTAGTTACCTTGCTGAAAAATGTTTTTATAGTGTTAATGAGTTTTTATGTGACAATTATATATGATTATTATTGAATGTACGATGTAAAACATTACTGTAAAAATATGACGACTACAACACTGTAAAATGTAAATAGCCTATGTATAACATGTAAAACAGGTACTATTTTTGTTAGGTATATGTTATTCTACTTCTGACGATATTCAATTGTATTGTATGAAACTTTACTGTATTGAATAAATACAATTTTATTATTTATTATTATTATTATGCTTATGAAGTAACACACACCGATTAGTCATTGCATCGGTGTGTGCTGCTTCATAAGCAACTATGTGAATTACTGTGACTAAACATGACTAATCTCGTCTTGTCTTGTCTTGACTAACCAGTGTACGCCTAGCCTCATATTACTATCGTTGCATAAACTGCTATTATGGTTAGTTAAATTAAGATTAGCCTTCATTTTCTTGGGAAAAGGTACGACGATTCAAAGTTTCTTTATTGCCGTAAACATTCATTGTAAAATTTAATGACAATTTATTATTATGATTTTTTTGTGATTAGTTGAATAATTTAGATTAGCCTTAATTTTTTGGAAAATCTACGACGAGTCAAGATTTCTTTATCGCCGCAATCATTCATTACACAATTTATTTACTAATAATTTTTTATTACATTTTTCATTTATTCGTGTTTAGTTGAATTTAGATTAGCCTTCATTTTTCGGGAAAAGGTACGAGTCAAGAATCAAGATTTCTTTATTGTCTGTCTTTTTATTTATTTGTGGTTAGTTGAATTTAGATTTGAGTTCATTTATCGGTGTATTATATGAAATTTTGGAACAAATTATGAATTGTACTCGAGCCTTGCTTACATGTTGCCAGTCGACTTATTCACATGCCTTGTTTAAACTAGACAATCATCTCAGTTCAAAATTTATAAACTTGTCTGTAAGATTGAATAGTTTTGTCTTCAAGGATACATTAAAGATAGGGCATCAGTTGAATAACGTAACTAATAGTCACGTCAGAGACCCTGAACTGATCAGGAGTGACCTGAAAACTCTGACACCAGACCTGAGCCAGACAGGTTAGACGGAATTATTATTATTATAGTTGAATAACTGGATATCAGAAAACTTCTTCTTTGATATCAGTAATAAATGTCATGATTTTTCCGTTTCGCCTTTTTTTGCAATTGAAATAATTTATTATGAATTCTTATCGATTTAAAAGTGATATGTACTCTCACCTAGCGAACAGGAGTTATCCATCCTATGCTGGGTGATGCCAAGTTTTTATTTATTCTTGTGTAATATGTCATTCATTTATGTTTGTACATTATTTAGCGTCTATTTTGTTCAGATTATAATTTTCTTTTGATTTAGAATTTATTAAAAACAAATTTGATGTGTTGTCTGTACATTAATTTGTTCCCAGTTTTGTTCCGATTATAATTTCCTTTTGATTTGGAATTTGAATCGTCTGAATAATTATCATTACCCAATCATTGAATATTTCAAGTCAATTATCAATGTTGTATCATGTCCCTTGTAGTATAGTTGGCCATTCAACTTCCTTGTTATCAATACAGTATATTAATACTATTTTATGTTATATCTATTGTATTATTAATTCTATATTTTCTTATTGTACTCTTTAAAGTTTGCTGTATTTTGTTTCAAGGATAAATAAATGATTTGATTTGATTGTCAATACTTTTAGCTAGTTGATCAAATTCAGTTTTTCTTCAGTAAATCATTTGTAATTTCTATCAAAACGTGTAGCCAATTTGTCTGCCAGTTTATTTCACTGTTTAATTGAAGATTAAGTAAGTAAATTAATTTTAGTTTTTTTATTAAATTGAATTGGTTGATGTGGTTGCAGGAGCGCAACCAGCGGCTGAAGAGTCGCGCCGCGCAGCTGGAGAAGCAGATCAAGGTGCTGATCGACGACAGCGTGGCGCTGCTCAGGACCCGCATGAACGAGCTGGGCATCAACGCGACCACGCCCACCGACCTGCTCACCAAGGCCAAGGAGATTGTGCTCAGGCACAAGGAGTTGCAGGCCAAGGTAAAACGCTCATCAAAAATTATTGTTTCCGAGTTTGGCTCTATTGGTTTCATGTGATAGGACCTGACATCTTAGGGACTGGAAGTGAGAAATAAGGGGAGTAGGATGACACTAGTTTCGGACAGACTTTTTAGCGGTGTATTTGAAAACATCAATTGATAATAATTACAGCTGATTCTTGATTGAATAGCGGATGGTTCAAACAAAAGCTTGATACACGCATAACGATATTAGATCAATGATATTGAAGAATAATCCAAAAGTTTGATACACGCGTGACGATATTAGAAGTTAATCATTATTAGTGGAGTGGTTCGTAGCCGAGGCGGCTAAGGCGTCAGACTGATTAGTTATCAGCAGTCAGATAAAATCCATTGGGCCAGGGTTCGAGCCTGGTTGACGGAAAAGGATTTTGACAAATACGGCCACTCCCGTCTTTCGGAGGAGACGTTAAGCCGTCGGTCCCGACTGCCTAAAAAAAAGTAGTCGTCATATCTCATCATCACCCCACTCATTACCCACGCTCAAGCCTAGAGCTCATGTGGGCATCATCCTCGGAAAAAAAAAATTGAGTTAGTGAATAACCATTCTAACCTGTAGTAGAGAATCACACCTACTTCTACTCAAACCAACCAAAAACAAGAATCTAACAAAAATGTTATATTTTTGCCGAAAATTTCAACCATATTCTCTAACAGTTTTGATTTATACCGCAAAGATACCATAAACTTGTTTAAAAGTCTTTATGAAAATGAAACTTAACCTACAGGCTCTGATCCAAATACAGCGCCAAAACTCCGGAAACTAACGTGATCGAGACCTCTCTCACACCTCTTTAACATAGGAAGATACAATACTACTCCGTCTATGACAGCCCCTGGTTTCATAAGGTTCTATAAAGTTGGGGTAAACGAACTCACCTTCCGTTTTGGCAACATTTTCAAATGTAATCCAGCTTTAACCTCTAAACTGATCTTAGAAACTCGAGCAGTATCCACTCATCTAACTCAAGGTATTTCATGAACAGCTGTCTAAAGTCTGGTACCACAATGGCGGGCGATGCGACTACCTGGTGTTTATGAAGCCCTAGGTAAAAGGTAGAAGAGAAGTCTTCCATGAATTTCTCAATCATATTAGAAACTGAATACTTTATAAAACGCTCCAGTTGATAGAAATAGTGGACTGTTGCATAAAACTTTGGAAGTATTTAAAAACTTCTGAAAGTCTTGGAGTTTACTGAATGACATATTGCTCATCTCCTCCCCTTACCCCGGTCGTACACCGGAGCAATAAGCAATAGGCAACTAGCAACATATGGATCATATGATTGTCCAATCTATACAAACCAATAGTTCAATGCACACCGAGACAGCTGCTTTAGGTGTGTATTGGACTATTTGTTTGTATAGAGTAGACAATCATATGATCCATATGTTGCTAGTTGCCTATTGCTTATTGCTCCGGTGTACGACCGGGGTTACTCATAAACAAAATTTACCAACCATCGATTCCCAGGTATTGCCTAATTCCATCAATTTCCACGTGAGTAGTTCCAAAGATCAAATTGTGGAATAGTCATTACTCATTTTCTTTCAGTGTTAGAATGATGTCCTATTGTCATCAATGAAGAAAATCAAATGCTAATATTGTGTCAACGATTTAAAAAATGATATTTCTGAAATAAAGAGAAATGAATAGTTTTAAGGTGGGCTCCAAACTACCGGAAGCGATTTAAATGTTCATCAATTGTATCTAGCAGAGCAGGGCTCATGATTTGATCAGATTCTATTAAATGGTTTTTATCACAGTCTGATAAATTATTTTAAATTGCCTTGTAAATTACCCAGAATTTCACTGTAGATTTTGTTTTTCGTTGATAGAGTACAAATTCTAGAAGGTCTTTGGTTTGAGGTTGTAGGATACAACTTATTTGATATTTCACATGCTGTTTGTGCTTAGCTCAAATACTACAGCTTCATGTGATAATAATTCAATATAACAATTCGCAATTTTTCAATGATAATCTATTTAGCTCAATGACTATTGTTCACTGTATTAAATGGTTTTTTAAAGTTACTGCTGTTGCTTTTTGTTAATTTTAATATTGCTAACTTGAATGATTTTCTTTCACCGTAGGTGAGCAAGCTGCAAGTGCAAGTGACGTCACTGGAGGACGAACAACAGCGGCTGGTGGTGAAGCGACACGCCGAAAGCCAGGCGGCGCTGGCTGCAGCTGCGGCTGCTTCGTCGGCGGCGGCTGCAGTGGCTGCACCGCCCGACGCTACTGCGCCCAACGCATCCGCATCCGCTGCAGCTGCATTGCCGCAGCAGCCCCAGCAGCAGCAGCAGCAGTTGACCAAAGAGCAGCTGCTCAAAGAGATTTGTGCCACTATGAGTCGCCGAAAGAAGCTTCAGTCGCAGGTATGCCTTACTACCATCGATAATGATAGTACAGTGCTTAGGATAGTGTTTCACATACTTCTAGGGCTTGTATTTGATATTAGTAGTTTAAGCAACGGTTGTATTGGATAAAAACGGTTGTATTTTGTTATAATTGAACAGCTACACTTGCATAGCTGCTGCGAGGTTGATCGAATCACCTAATTTTATTCTCATTCCAGTTTATCAGTACAGAACCGATTTCAATGCTGGATTCTGATTGGTTTAGAAACCGTGACATAAGTTAGAACTTGTTGCATAATGGCTTATTTTGTTATATTGAACAGATTATTAGCTACTGCGAGGTTGATCATCACCTAATTACACTTATTGTAGTTTATCAGTTCAGAATTATTTCATGATACATAAAACGTGACATAAACACAATGGGCTCATTATTTTGTGAAACTTCAATATTTACAATAGATGAAACATAGTTTTAGATAAGAGATCTTTCTGAACATAGTTATTTATAATAATATGATCCAGTGATTTCAGTTGACTTGAGCCTTTCCTCCCGATACTGTGTAGGATGAGCTTGTTGATTGAATCAGCATCTGCTAGAAGGAAGAACAACACTACTTTTTGAGATGATTGAAGAAAAAATATCGCTAGGTAAATGGGTTGGTAATGTAAATTTGCAAAAATCACAACATCGTAAACAGAATAATATGCTCCCTATGAGCCATAATTTACGAGGCGGCATTTCTGTGGAGCATTGACAGAGCTCCAAATTCGAGCGTCAATGCTCTATGTATAGTTTGCAACAAAGTTTATTTACCGTCATTGCCGCCTCGTATATTACGGCCTTATGATGTGGTGATTTTTATCTCACAATAACATTATCAGTCCAGTTACCTAGCTACAGTTTCTCTTTTCATCCATGTCAAAAAGAAGTTAATGTGACCTACACCCTCCCAGCATATGCAGATTCAATTTTGTTCGATTTAATAATGACTTAAATAATGACTTGATGTTAATAGTAACTATAAAAGAGTTGGATGGGATTTTGGGATTTATGTTGGAATTGTGTTGCAGGTAACTCGTATCGAATCAGAGCTGGTGGCGTTGGAGAAGCGGTCGACAGCCATGCCTCCGAACGGAATATCGGTGAAGGGCGGAGGTGGCATTGCTGTGGTGCCCGGAGGCGGAGTCCGACCAGCAGCCGCCCCCACGGCTGAAGGCGTGGTGAAGGGGGCGACGCCTGGAGGGGGCCTGGTGAAGGGAGTGGCCGGTGGCGGGGTGGAGCCGGGGGTGAAGCCGGCGCGGAAGTCGCGCGAACATCGCTCCCGCTCGCAGGACTGGCCCGACGTGCCCGATGTTGGCAAAATACAGGAGAACAATCCCGAAATACTGGCTAGGAAGATATTGGAGACAGGACGGCAGATTGAGGCCGGCAAGATTCGCGGAGAGTCTAGGTGAGTGATTTGCTACACTTCTTGTTGATCAATTTCATTTTTATGTAGTATTTATGATAATCTGTTCTATTCGATTTTGTTTATGCATGTTGATTAAACGATCTAAATAAGGATCAATCATATCTCATACAATCAATACAATCATATCTCATGTTTCCTATACTGTTTTACTAGTGGCGGGCTGGAACTATTCGTAAGTGTCAATAGATGCCGTATAAAAATTACTATCATTATTATTCTTTTTCATATAAAGTTTTTCCGTTGCTCTGTTCATTGAATAGCATTTTAATAGTAAATTCAAACAGTTGGGATGAAAATTGAAAAATGAATGAAATAACTTAGTTGAATTGTATAACACGTAAGGACACCTAGTTCTAAAAATGAACTCATATCTATTAAAATTAAATTGGGCTACGGAAACTATTAACTTAACGATGTTAAACCTACTTCTTGATGTTAATCCTAATTCTAAATATGTTATTCATATTTCTAAAAATGATCTATTATTTTCTATAAATTATCTAGCAGATAAAATACAAAGAAAACTTCAATAAATAATAGCAATTGAATATTATTGGAAGAGGAGTTTTGTGGTTGGTTTTTATATAATTTGCAGTTGAAAACCATTTGCATGGGATTTTTCCAAATAAATCTGTAAGAGACATTTTTGTATCACGTATCATACGTTGTAAGAAACACTATACTATCTTTTCATTGTTCAATAAATTTGATGATTTCTATTTCAAATTCAGGTCCAACCACCACCACCAATCATCATCGCGCTCAAAAGGCGGCAGCAGCAGTCACCAACACCGTCAACAACACACCAACAACATCAACTCAACAACACCAACAACATACGCCAATCAGAACAACAGCAACGATGCGACCAACATCCACCACAATCACACCAGCAGCCATCACGAGCAGCTAGCTCGCACCGCCACCACTACAAGCAGTCATCATCATCATGGCAGTAGTAGTAGTAATGGTAGCGGCCATCTTGTGAATGGAATTGGACGCCCCGCCGCCGCCGCGGCGCCCCAGGAGCCGCCACGGGTGGCCAACTTCGAAGACCGGCTCAAGAGCATTATCACGCATGTGCTGAACGAGGATCATGAGCATAGAAAGCATCAGCAGCAACAACAACAACAGCAGCAGATGCATCATGTGAATGGGGCTAGTGTTGTTAGACAGGTAATTTGAAAAATAATAGTTTTTAACAAACAATACAGAATTCAGATGTAGTTTTTTTTTATCGTATGGCTTTTTATTGGTGGGGAGACCCTTACGGGTAGGTTCCACCTCGCCAAATTGCACAATTTTTTTGTATTTTTTCAGATGTAGTGTTTAGTCATGAAAGAGAAAATCAAAGATATTGTCAATCTTTTTGTGTAGTAGTGAAGATGATATTGTGTTAGTTACAAATTTTGTGGTTTAAATGTGTTGTTTTGACAACTTCGAGTCTTTAATTCATTACTACTTAACTACTCACGAATAAACCCCTATTAGTTGTTGCATAATATTGTTGTGTAGTAGGTGCATTCTTTTTTCTATCCATTCTTTTGAAATTACACTGATTAAAAAAAAGAATCAAGTATAAAACCACTTGACTTACATCTTAGTGATGATCGTTTCGTCCTGCAGTCTGAAGATGTCCAACACCAGGACGAAACGATAATCACTATGATGTAAGTCGAGTTGTTTTCTATTTGAAAGTTCTTTTTCCAAGTCAAAGTAATATCTTTGTATTTTTCATTCATTACGGGAAATACCACAACATCACATCACACTCAACAAAGTTTTTTGTTTAGACAATTAATGTGAAATAAACATTTGACACTTTACCCAGTTATATTATTTCACGTGATTCCCACAAGACTTGGTGATAAATCGCTAGAAAAGTACTAGCATTGATCGAAAATTTGATGAACTTTGAAAATCTATATCTCAAAAACCGTTAAGCCTACAATGACCATATTGGTGTTGAATTGTACGTTATTTAATTCTATTTTACAATGATGAGTTCAATGAGGAAATCAAAATTGCTAACAATTTATGAAACATTTCGTTTCGGATTTCAGGTCGAGCAACCTGCATCAGCAGCGATCTCTTCAGGCCAACCAGCGCACTACCTCAACCACAACCATCATAACCACATTCAACAACAGCAGGCTCATCATCATCAACAACAACCTCATCCAATGCAACAGCACCATTCCCATCCCCACCCCCATCCCCACCCTCAGCATCATCAGCACCAGTTGTATCAGCAGCATTTAGTGCAGCAGCAACAGCAGCAGCAGGGAAGCAGTGTTGCCGCCCCTCCAGGAGTGCCGCCCCCGGCTAGCAGTGCTCCCGGCTCGGCGAGTTGGCCGCCCCCTCCTCCGCCACCCCCGCGACCCGCTCAACTGTCCGCCTTGCATGTTCAACAGCCCGACTACACGCAGGTATGTACCTAACTGGTTTCGATAACTATTGATAAGAGTGATCAACTAAATAAATAAAATAAACATTTTTTCGAAGATCTTTTACAACATTATTACATAACTCAGAAATACATTAAACTGCTAATGACAAGCGCCAAAACTTGTATTGATGTACTTGAGTACCATATTTTCTTTGATCTTTATTATTATTTCCCTGATATTTCTATTGTACAATCAGATTCATTCAAGCTGTCGCTTGGCATTAGATAGATAGAGATAAATTGTATTGTAATATCTATTGTAATAGAGATTGAAATGAAATGAGATATTATTTCTTGACGTTGCTGATGACCGTAGAGTACGATGACAAAGAAATATTATCTCTATCTATCTGTCTATCTAATGCCAAGCGTAAAATCAAATGAATCTTCTTTTTGGTTTTTGGCAGTAAAGTCCAATTCCTTACGAAAGATCTATTCATTGAAAGGAAAATTGAAGTAAATATCACAGATTAGAAGTAGTATAGTAGTTGAGAGAACGGAACAATTATTATAGTTGGGTCATACTAGGGAGTGCAGCTTTACCGACTCAACAATATTGTTTCTGACCAATCACAAAACATTTTAATATTTGCGACTTACCTAATCTATTGAATTTGGTGAAACAATCTCCAAGCACTTGACTGTTGGAGATATTAAAATTTGGAATCTTTCAATTGAATTTGACTGATGAGCCTCAAATCTTGTTCAATATTTGACAAGACTTTGAAATACTTGATAAAATTTTAAATAATTTGATATACCTTGAACCTTATTAAGACATCATATTCAATTCCATAAAATTCTATTTTCTGATTCTGTATTACAACATTCATATTTCTGATTATACATCATAATTCTGATTATACATCAACATTCATATTTAGTGTAACGATATCTAGAAGTTGGTGTTGTCGAATGAAGCTGTTCGATGTTTCACCTTCACAATTAATGCCATTCTATTTAGTCCAAAACCGGTAAACGTTTACTTGTAATGTTCAAATTCCGACCACAGAGTTTACATATTGTTGTCACATTTTTAAAACCACCCTTCAGGGTTTGGCAGGGAGAAACAATATGCTCACTGATCAATCAATATTAATTATTATTGACCAATAATACCAATCTTTCACATACTGTCATCTTCAATGTGTACCATAAGCCTGAGTCACATCAAGCTACTTTATTAGCTGATGGCGAAAGAACTGATACAAAGTGTGGCATAGACAGTAGCCTCTAATAGCAGATACTATTATACTCTGTTCAACGTGTGTTTGGAGTGAATTCAATCTTTTAGGTGTTGAAATTCTGTGTACCCTGCTTGGATTGCGTTTTTCAGCATAACAGATTGAACTCACTCCAAACGAGTTCAATCTTTAATGCTGAAAAACGTAAGCCAAGCAGGGTACAAAGAAAGAAAGAATGAATTGTAGCATAAGAGATTATACTCGATTGGAGTTAGTTCAATCTTTTATACTAAAACCCGCAAGCCAAACAGGGTATACAGAATTTTGCGCCTAAATGATTGAATTCACTCCAAACACTCGTTGAAAAGAGTATAGAAGCTAGTGCCTATGTCACACTTGCTATTTAGTGTCAGCTTTTTTGTTAGAAGCTAATAAAGTAGCTAGATGTAACTCAGGCTTTATTGAACTTGATTTTTACATGCAGTTGGCCTTATATATTATGATAATATTTGAATTTTTCTTTAAAGCTATATGCTTTTCCACAGGTCTCGCCAGCGAAATTGGCGCTGAGACGACACCTGTCTCAGGAGAAGTTGGCTGCCACGCAGGGGGTGGTCGCCACCCGCACCATAGGCGATCTGGTGTCCGGAGAAATTGAAAGGACGCTGGAAATATCCAATCAGGTAAATTTCCTTGGATTTTATTCATTTATTAATGTACAAGTAAAACTGAATGAAAGATTCAATAGGCTTACGCCCAAAACTGTCCCTTTTCCAATCTATGAAGAAAGTCCATATCTAGGTTATGTTGCATATATATAAATTTCACAGTTACAAACAAATTTTCACACCAAAAACAAACAAATTTTGAATATTGTAGAAGATAATGTAATATTTCTGTAATCTTGTACCTTTATTTCTCATCCCTCTGGAAACCAATTGATAAAATAATAAAATTATTGAATAGATCATTAGTAATTTTCTGTGATTATGATTAGTGACATCTGAAACATCATACGCTTGCTTTCAAGAGTTCCTGAAATATTTTTGATGATTTTTTTGTCCAATATGATCGTTTGAGACGGACTATTTTGCATTTGAATAGGTGATAATGTATTTAGGGAAGCGATTGGCTTCGTGATCGGTGTCCAATAGCAAGATTAGATAAGAGACTTGCACCTGTTTTTCCCATAGTAAGGGTGACCAAATCAGGCCTTTCTCGGCTGAATTTAATTATTTCATGAGAATCAAAATCGCTTCCCGGGGGTTCGGAACCCATCTAAAGCTGTCCACTTATCTCTCATCATCGTTTGAGGGTTAAGTGTAAGAGAGGGCCGGCTGCACCCCAACTTCGCCCTCCCAGGTTAAAAATAAAGGCAGTCATTCAATTCAATTCAATCATCCGTCCCATTACCCACGCACAAGCTGAGAGCTTATGTGGGCATCACTTCATGTATTTTCTGGGTTCAGGGAATTAACGATAGCTGCTTTTCTCTCACGCGCTATATCAAGTATTGTCTGTATCTACCTAGCATATCTATTAGCAGTATCTGTGCCTTACTATAATAGTGTATAGTAGTATAAGGTCTTCTAATGTAGGGACCAAGACCTTTTAAATACAAATGAGTATTAAATGAGTCTCGCTCTCTATATTAGCTGTTATTCGCTTTCATATTATTAAATTCTGGTCACTAATACATATTTTTGCGTCCTGTTTTTTTTTCAGAGCATAATAAACGCGGCGGTGGACATGAGTACAACAGTGACAACGACCTCGTCGTCGACAGCGGGCGTCGCGGCGGCAGCCAGCGGTGTGCTGCAGCGACCGGAGCGCATCCCGCCCCCGCATCCGCCCCCACACCCGCCCCCAGCCACCGCTGCACCGCGAGCTGCCGCTGTCCGAACCACCACCGTGCCTGTTGTCACGGTCAGTTTATAGTTATTCAATAGAGAGATATAGTGAATATTGACAATAATATTTACTCTGTTGAGGAAGAGGAAGTGTAATTTAAAGCACGATGCGTGATGTAAAACATCGTCAAAGATCTACAAGATCGGTTTAAAGTGACAACCAACGCACAACAAGCCAAATCTATTGTATTATTGTTGCATCGTTTACCTGTCGCAATTGTACAAGACATTTGACATGCATCAGGTACTTACAATTTGCGAAATGAACAGCTTTTGTATTGCACGTCAAAAACTGACAATACAGTTTAGATAATGCAAGTCAACTGTTCTATCCCCCTGCAATGTTTTAATATTTATGATAACGATGATTGACAATTTTTTGCCACAGTAATAGTATTTAACAGTAAAATTTTCATGTTATTTTCTCTTCAACTTGCACACTGAAAAGCTTTTGTCTTGCATGACAAAAATTGACAGTATAGTTTGAACGATGAAAGTCAACTGTTCCACCCACTTGCAACGTGTAAACATGTATGATGATCATGGACGGTTGTGTGCCCCAGTCTAGTATTAACAAGACTTTTTGTTGTTTTTTGTTTTGGAATTTTTATGTTAATATTATTTTCCGTCTACTAGCTCCAGGTGATTGTAAATTTGTTGTTTTTAATTTCTTGGTTCTAATATTTTAGTTGTTGTGATGGTAAATTGTTGTTTTTATATTGTTTGTAATACTATTGTTTGTTTTGTTGGCAGCAGCAGGTGAGCTCAACGACAAACGAGAGTAGTAGCAGTAGATATACGCCGGTGGCGCTGCCTCGTGCCGACATCAAGCCCTACCAGGAGTCGTTCTTCGCCGACGTCAAGCCGCCCCCGCCACCGCCCCCCTCCTCACACACCTTCACCCCCGCCACACCTGAGCCTGTCGAAGGGTGAGTCGCCTCTCTTTTGATTTGATGCATTCGGAGCCCTATTTTAAGACTGCTGTAAAACACGAAAAAGGCAGACACATTAGATATGAATAGGATTGCATGTTGAAAAATAAACAGAAAAGCTCTCGTGAACGTCTGCCTCATTCCTGTTTTACAGACTTCCAATAGTGTATGTACTATTACTATTGCATATTTATTCCTGTATTGAAGGATTCCCACATTTCTCTGAAACATGCCCCTTCCCCTTGGCTCATTTTGAACAAAGAGTTCGTCTCTACCTCATCAGGGGCGGCTCAACTTTTGTGGATAGTAACTTACAGAACTTTGTATCAGATTGATTTCTACTTTCTCCATGGTCTTCCATTATATTTTATTCGATTCATAGTCTACCAGGCTACATACCTGCCAACATGGTTTTTGTTTTCTTTTTGTCTCAGTGTCAATCATTGATTTGTTCCATGTATCATAGGCGAATGTAAACCAATTATTTTACTTATATTACACTATTGTTATTATTTGATTTAATTTAAAGCCTATAGTATTGGAATATTATTCTATTCATGTCTTGAATCTGCCAATCTGTTTTTATTACTGTATCCTTATATCATACAAGTGTCAAGTGATTTATCCAATGTTGTTTCTCTTTGGTACAGCTGGTATTTACTGGAAATGAATTATTGTCGTTACCGCTTTTTACCATGTTCAGAATGTATAGCCTACTGTATTATATCATCTGTTGAACGATATTGATATTTCTGCATCATAATAATATGGATTCTTATACAGGTTTATCATTGTAAAAAGCTGTAATGAGGTAACTTTTACTGTCAGTCTCGGTGCCTTAGCAAGGTGAACACACTATATCTCAATTATGACTGTAAACTGAACAACTGTATTCGATCTTGGAACCTTTGGATTATCAGACAGCAATCTTCAACAAATTACAATATTACAGTATTTGCAATAATTTTTTGAATTTTAATAGTAGGCCTACAGTATTGAAATATTCTATTCATGGTATTTAACCTGTCAACCTATCTCCTGTATTCTTAATTTATGTTAATTTATTGGTTTTTGAATGTTTTAACAAGAATGTGTGTTTTGTAGGTTGGCAGCAACATTGCACGCCCGGATCCTGAACGGAGGCAGGAGCAGCAGCAGCAGCAGTAGCAGCGGTGAAGAGGAGAGAGGGGGCAGCACGCCATTGGTGATAGTCGACACAATCAAACAGGAAGATCTCAGTCCGCCGCTGCAGATAGACGATGACTCGCCGTCGCCGCCCCCGCGCGGCCCCCAAGCCACCGCCCCTCAAGTCGAAATCAAAACCGAACCGGGCACGAAACGCAGTTCGCCGCCTCCCGTTCCGTCACTATCCCCGCCGCCCCCCACCAAGAAGCCGCACCTGGACCCTTCGCCACCCCCAGGCCTACCCTCCGCCGCCGCCGCCGCTGCCTCCGAAGATGGTCAGTATCGTTTTCACTACTACAACAACAACAGCCACCATCTTCACAATTATGCCTCCGCCCCCTCCCCATTCCTAATGCCTCCAAAGCCGCCTAAACAGATGCTTTACTATAGAAAGTAGCGCTAGTAGTAGAAGTAGGTTGCTTAACTAGGCACACTAGAGGGAAAACCACGGGCTAGCTTATTTTTTTGATGAAATCCACAATAAGTTCTCTAACTTTGTTATGTAGGATGAACATGCTGATTCGACAAATTATTTAAATTCGAGGGTGATGTTCACGAGTTTAGCTCCAGGCTTGTGCGTGGGTAATGGAAAGGGAAGGGTGATGAATATTGAACCAGAACTTCTGCTTTTTAGGCTAGGAAATTCGTATATTGCGACCCCTGACGAGCGTCAATATACATTTAAAAACAATAGTTTAGTTGTGTAGTCTACATTGTAGAAGCATTATAAGTGTTGATCAATATACAGGCTCAATTTATGAATTATTCTACCTTATTGTAAGGTATCTTTTGCACATTTTTATCTTATAGAATAGATTGATAAAAGTTTATGGTTATTGGCCCAGTCTAAAAACCTTTTTAAAGTTCGAATAAACAAAATTTTGTTTTAACATTTGACTTGTTTTTACCAACATTTATCTCACACTTGTATCAAAATGTAAAAGTAGCTTAATATAGTAGAGAATTATCTTCTGGATGTTTCCTGTTAGTTTTTTCCACAACTTTTAGCTAGTTATATGAAAGGTGAGATATACCTATCGGCATTAGAAAGAGAATAAGGTGGCTCGTGCTTTTTAGTGTGCTTTGCTCATTTGGCTTTTTAATCCCTACTTGTTTCATTCTTATTCTTCTCTTAATAGTTGATGCACTTGATATAGTAGCTGTAAAAGTACTGTCTTATGATCTGTTGTAAACTGATCTAATAGACTTGATTAATAATTCAAAACATGATCCCACGTAAATAGAAGGATGAGAGAGACAAAAGAGATATAAGACGACCTTGTAGTTAACTATAACTCAACCAACTTCACAAGATAATGTCACGTTACAGGGAACGAAAGCAGATCTGGGATGATTTTGAAATTTTTGAAAACTGCCATGTATCTCTAAGATTATTCTTGTAGATCTGGGATATGTTTGCAATATTCTAAAACTGCTTTGTATCTCTAAGCTTGGTTCCTCACATTCCTGAAGCTTGGATTATTAAATTTCTTACTTGCATTCATAATAATTATTTAAAGCCTGCTTCACACCTATTGCTGCTTAATTTATCATACTCAGCACCTAGTAGATAGTAAATAAACTCACGCATGAATTTATTTGTATCAATAGAATTATTTTTCCTATTGCTTAACCACGTAAATCTGAGGCTTGTGCATTTGCAGTAAGGTGAATAATGATATAAAAACGCCACTCCCGCGTCAGGAATTGAACCCTAGACCTTCGAGTCCACTGATTAATATGATTTCAAGCTCCAATGGCGACGGCTGATATTCACTTATTCATATTTTAAAATTGAATTTGTTTTTAAAGTTGTTTCATGGCAAATACTATACGAAATCGAGAGTAGCTGCTATTGAATTGAAAATTCCTAATGAGAAATCATATAAACTTGATGAATTTATACGAGTATCAAGTTTCGAATCCCTTTCAATATGAAGTGTTTTTGGTTTTGGCTAGAGTAAGGATTCTAGATTGTAGAAAGCATGATTAAGCTTGGCTTAGTGGAAAACGTATATGATTATATATGATTAGTACGAACTCTTCTTACCTTCTAAGGGAAAAATAGGCTGAAATTTGAATAAATATTGTTATTACTCATGGTAAATTTACCACTGCCTTTTCTATAAAAATGTGTTCACTATTTTGTTAGATACTGTTCAACAGTTTAGTTATTTCTCTACTACGATTGAATTTGCAATAATTATGTATTAGGATACGGTCAATTTTTGTTTTCAAGAGTATTTTACTTGAAGAGTGTTCATTTAAAGAAATTTCATGTGTTCTCTTTATTTTTGTGTTGTTTTAAACTTGTAATAATTATCCAAATTGATTATTTTTATTTATCATTGAAAGTGGTAGATGTTAATAATGCTCAATATCATAGGTAATTCAAAATTTATAGTTTATAGTTTTTATAATAATTCTTAGGTTTAGGTTTCTATTCTGTAGTTGTTTTAATTGCAATAATTTATATTGTTATTAGATTCTTTGAGATTTTATTTATTGTATGAAAAAAATACCATTGATCAGTAGAAAAAATTCAAGCATAAAAATTTATTACCGTTCTACAGTGTCACATACATGGAAAGTAAATTGTACAAAAGATTCACATGAAGTGATCTCGATAATAATTTTGCAATGCTGTATTTTCGAAAAAAAACCTTTATTCGAGATTTATCCCATACAATTTTAATTTCATGAATCTCTTGTAGTACTTATATTTATAGCTTCATTTAGATACCATTTGGCTTTTTTCTTGATAATCTTTCCTACCGGACCCTGAATGGTTTGAGTTTCGCAGTACTCTGCAATATTGTTTATAAGATCACATAATGTTGAAATAACATGACGTAGCTGGAATATTGTTCATTAATTTATAATTCTAACTCTTTCTGACAGAGAACGCGATGTTCTTATGTTTTTAAGTCAATAGATATTCATTCTAACTGCCAAATAACTATTTTTAAATAATATTACTTTTTTAGTGTGCTATTTGCCTCAAGATAGCTCAGAAATAGAAACCATGGAATGGCTGAATTCAATGATAGTAAATGAATGGTTTTTGTTATAGATTTTTTTCTAATTTATGCATGACTGATTGTTATCATTGTTGTAATAAACTGTTGGTAGACATGCATGAAATTTCTTTTAGTAGTTTCTTAATTTGTTTTACTTATTATATAGAACAAATTAAAATTGTGCCAGCATTTCCAATTATAAATTATTAATTTTTTAAATCACAGTTTTCTGTTGTTACTTTGTTAAATATGTAAAATTTCTTAATCAAATAAAATTTGTTGAAGTTTTCAAATCAGTTCTATGATTCCATTTTGATCCTTTAACCATTTTTCTCACAAAATAACCCAAAATTACTATATTTCTATGGTTTTGAATAATTGTTAATAGACTAATACTGTAAGGCTCTACTCACACTTGGAAATTCAAATAGCCGAATCTCAGCGACTCTGATAACAAATGAGTGTTTTCAAATGATGACGTTCAGACAGTACGGTTGCAGGATCGCCTGAACGTCACCATTGGAAAACACATGTTTGTTATCTGAGTCGCTGAGTTTCCGCGATTTGAGTTTCCAATTGTGAGTAGAGCCTCAGTTCCAAAACTTAGCAATGAAATCCTTATAGAAACCATTTGAAAGGGTTTAATGTTACTTTTTCTTTTAGAAATTGAAGAAACATAACTCTATTCAAATTTTACTTCAAGAAATGTTTCCAGTATTTTATGGTAACCTGGGCTGTTGGTGGAATTCATTAAAGTTTATAGAAGGATAATAAGTCAGAGTTATTAAAATTTCTTGAAAGGATAATTAATAACATTTCGGTGTTATTGTGGTTTTTGAAGAGGTACACCTTAATGAGATTTTAAATAAATTAATTTTATTCAAAATTAAATGAACGACATATTTTCTCATCATTCACTTCTCACCAATCAATCATGGCATTTTTGCTTCCGTAAATTATTTTATTGCTTTGATTGTATCGCCAGATAAATTCACATTTCCTAACGTTACGGATATTATTTCTTCTCTCTGTCTTGCATGTGTGGAAAGGTGATTGGTTTTGATCTTCCTCTGACTTCTGTGTGTTACTTATTAATTTTTTGTTTCAATTAAGTAGTTATGGTAGTATGTAGACTGTATGTTTGACACTTCAAACATTTTAATGTCTGATATAAGATAGAGAGTCAATTTTGATTCCATTATATGGATGAATCTATGATTAAAAAAAATGAAAATTGTCATGGAATATTTTAAATAAGTAGAAGTTTGAAGATGGTTAAAAATGAACCTTAGCCAATGTTGCAAAGGTCAGTTGTTATATAATAAATTCACATTAACATCAATTTGAATGATCAAATAAAACTTTTGATCGTCAACTCAATTTAGGTCATTGATTTTATTACCAATTGGTAGAACTATTGCTGAAATAGGTTTATGTGATCTACGAATGAATTTAAACAATGCAATCACAGAAATTTCATTGCTCAAAACTTGAAAAGTATAGGAATAAAATGAAAATACTTTACAATGATTATAATGAACTTTAGTACTAATTTTTGAAGGTTCTGATGAAGATCAGAATGATCTTATAACTGACATCTCATTCAAATGAGCAAACTTGGAAATTAATACTGTTTGAATAAATCTTAGGTAGAACTGCATCAGAGGCATGTTATTTATAGACTAGTATTACTAGTGTAGTACATCTAGATTTGTAGATTGATCTAAAACTATACTCGGTTCAACGAGTGTTTGGAGTGGATTCAATGTTTTAGTTCTTTGTAAATCACTTGGCTTGCGTTTTTCAGTATAAGAGATTGAACTCGATTGGAGTGAGTTCAATCTTTCATACTGAAAAACGCAAGCCATGCTGGGTACAAAGTATAACAGCTAAAAGATTGAATTTACTCCAAACACTCGTTGAACAGAGTATAGTCTGGTAGAATCTATTCTATCCAATCTATTCTAACCGATCTATTACTAGATTGGTATATTACTAGTTTACAAATTGATATGCTACAAAAGGTCTTGGATAATATTGAAAACAGAAGTTTTGTTCCTGGAAATAATTTTCAAGCTTTTAAAAAGGTTATTAGGATATACTGTAATATATCTTGATACTATACTACATATTCTTATTGTTATACTATTTTCAAAGCAACAAGGAGCTGACGTATTGGAGATTTCAATGGCCTAAATTTAAGATTTGATTGAAAGTTTTGTTCCTGTGTAATAGTTGATTGGTTACCGCAAATTTTTTACAAAAACATATTGCAATGTAACTAAACTTTGGATCATGTTTGAAAAAGAAACATTGAAATCTGTAATATTGTCATGATATGATCGTTATAAAAAATATTCAAATCAAATCTGAACTATTTACTGCAATCGACATTGTGATTCAATTCGTTACATTCATAAATATTATGAAATTATCAACCAAATATGATTTTTAAATCATTTCGCTTTGAAAAAACAACATCCGTTGTAGTGGTTTGAAACTATTAAAACAATGTGTTTTGGAGTGGTCCGTAGCCGAGGGCGATAAGCGCCTGTCTGATAATCCAAAGGTTCCAAGATCGAATACAGTTGCCGGAACGGATTTTGGCAGAAACGGCCACTTCCGTCTTTCGGAGGAGACGAAAAGCCGTCGGTCCCGACTGCCTAAAAACAGTCGTCATCTCTCATCACCTCTCTCATTACCCACGCACAAGCCTAGAGCTCATGTGGGCATCACCCTCAAAAAAAATTGATGGAAATTACCTGAATATTTAAAAAAGACGGCAGTGAAATGTATTATCTGTAAATGAAATTGATTCATTGACAGAACGCTGAATTATTGATATTCAGTCAACAATTTTATCTTTTTATTAATAGATAAACCATATTATGGTCTTAAATATTAGCAAGGCTTTTATCGGTGGGGATCCCCTTACAGGTATGTTCCACCTCACCTTATTTAGTGTCTATTATCTCCATACTAGAGCAGTCTTGAGTGTTTGTGACTTGACCTTTTTTTATTATTGATCAAGATTATTCATCACGATTTGCCATCTTGAAAAGTACCGCCGTGAAAAAGTATGTTAGCTATTATTGGCCTTGACGATCTCATTAATTTTGAGAAAATGATTATATTAGCAAGCTCAACACAATATTTCCAATATGTGATATTTAGATAAATAGATTTCAATGCGAACTCGAAATCTCAATATTATTTACAACCAAAGAACAATCTGTCATGCCTTCTGAATAAAAATAAACAATAAAGAACATCATTGTTCATTGTATCATTGTTCTGAATAAAAAGAACAATCTGTCATGTCTTCTGTTGTGTGAAAAGAAATCTATTTTCCTCATATTCTCCAAGCCTTATACGTGCGATACACTTGGAGGATTTAGGTTTACAACACAGAATGTTCTGCAGGTGTGGGTTCCATTCACGTGAGAGATCACTATGATCTTTGTATCACCAGCATCATCATTATTCGCACACAAAGTTCATGACTCATATGGCCATTACTTGAATTAATTAACAAAAAATCTATACAATATCCATAGGTGCCTCGGAATCACCTTCTCCATACTGCATTCACACGTTTCTTTCAGTTTGGTTTGCTTTGAGTGGTGAACACAATTGATGAATACAGAATTTTATCTCAATTAGAAAATAAATTGTTCAACAATGTCGTATAGATGTTATTTGGGGCCAGGGGCCTATTTCATGAAAATTTTGGAGTCCTGTTTGACAGAAGAGGGTCACATATGCATTTCTTTTATAATACGCCGTCCTATTCATGTACAGTATTTATCAGCCTTTTCCGGTTTTACAGGACGTCTAAATTTTGATGAAAGACGCCCCAGAAATGATTTTCTATCGACAAAAACGTAAACTAAATATGAATGGTGGCAGATATTGAAATTCATATATTTGGATCCATCTATCCGATACTACTTGAACACTTATTTACATTTCATTTACTCTTCACATTTCATTCAAATTAATACTGAGAATGAATGAATGAAAAAAAAATGAATACTGAAATGTTATTGCGCAAAAATGAATTTTCATAATTTGTTAACTTTGTATTATTTGTGTAGACAACATAAAAACTGCAATTCCTAAAAGGTCATTGATAAGTAGACCTAAATTCAACTTCGATCTAGTGTGATTAATCTTCTTTGATTTTGTATCAGCAGTTTCCTAGTTCAAAACTTCATTTTCACTTTTTTCATTGACAGTTATTATTCAAAGAATAAAGAAAGAAAATCTTACTTTGATTTTGTATCAGTAATTTCAGGGTTCATAACTTTACTTTCACTCTTTTCATTGACATTATTCAAAGAATAAAGTAAACCTTCCTTTGACTTCGTGTCAGCAATTTCAATATTCTGAACTTTATTTCTCAACTCAATTGAGAGTAATTATTCTACTATTGAGATTAAGAATAAAGAAAGCCTATAATGATTATGGAATACTGTAGATTAATTTCTTCTCCTTCAAGGTAGGTTTTCGCTTCTACGACTGCGCAGCCGACTCCGGCTGGTGGGGTTCATCAAAATAGCAACTTTTTCAAACAAAAAATTGTACTTACTCGTATATTAAATACTGTATGTTAATAAATTCAGTGAATTAACTATACTCGTACTTAATGGTTCCTATTCTTGAATATTTTCATTTAAAGTTTAAATAAGTTACTATTTTGAATAGCCGGAGTCGGCTGCGCAGCCGCAGAAGCGAAAACCTACCTTCACAAAAACAAGTTATATTTACTTGGAAATTAACTGATCACTTCAAGTAAATTTTGTTATTCAAATAATACAGTTTAATGAATAGATTGTTGAACTTGTGTGTGTTGCAGGCCTAGACAAGTGGCAGGACAAGATTAGTAGCGGCTTCGACCGGCTGGTGGCGTTCGCTTCGACAGAACTGGACAAGCGCCGGAGGAGCACGGAGGGCGGAGGGGGAGTGGGAGGGGCCAGCTGCAACACAAGTCCCGACAGTGGAATAGGACACGGCGATCCCCCCGGGCCACCTCCCCCCTCTGTGGGGGGGCCGCCCAAACACCACTCGGGCAGTCCCAATCCGAAAATGCCCCGACTGTACCGACCTTGCGACTCTCCACCCCCCATTCTGGAACCCGGGCCCCCTCGTACCCCCTCCCCTTCCAGTTCACCGCCTCCCCCCCTTCTGCAGCTCGAAGGCCCTTACTCCCCAGTGCCCCCCGCAAGTCCCCCCCAGCAACAGCCTCCCTCGCTAGCTCCCTCTGTGCCCCTAAGGTATCAGCGGTCTCCCACCGAGCATTCGTCCGCCTTCAAGAAAAAGTTCTTCCACCACAAGGGCAAGTTCCGTCCCAAAGGCAAGGCCTGGGATTGGCATCGCACCACTACCACCTCGAAAGGCGACTCCTGGTGCTAACCTGACGATAGGCGCACCTTATTAGTTGCCAAGTTATTTAACCTAGCCTAAATTAGAAGATTATAGGCGGACGTTGTTGGTCTGTTGCCAAGTTATATGGAAAGTTTTAATCTAACATAACAATTCTCATAAGTTTGCAGCTTGTCGAGGTTCTAGGTCTGACTACTGCCAACTTATGTGAAAAGTGTTAACAGTGGCAGTGTATTGACGTCAGGTCTGACTGCTGTTAAATTATTTGAAAATGGTGAACCTTAGCTAACAATTCTTGTAAGTTGGCATCGTGTCGAAGTTCTAGATTTGACTTCTGCCATGTTATGGGAAAGTGTTAACCTTACCTCAATTCATGTAAGTTGGCAGCATGTGGAATGTGGGTTTTCTGTCGAAATTGTATAGTACTGCTTGACCACATTAAGAATGCCCCCGGCGAACTGTAGCAATAGTGCATGCTAAATATCACTCCGCCAGGAGCATTCTTTTACTGGTAAAAAAGAGTATTAATATAACTTGACACGTTAATTGAGGGGAAACTGATACAGGTTGTGCAACATTCACCAGCTGCTCACACAAACGCCAATCAGAGTTTGATCTTCGATTAATTACTATCGATTTTGTGCTGTGATCGGCGATCAAATTTTGATCGGTGTTAGTGGATCTGGCTGTAATTTCTGCTCTGGTACTTGGTTTCGGATATTGTTTAGTGGCAGATGCATTAAACAGGTCAAGTTTCACTAGAAAAACTCAACGATTTTAAATTAATGAGATTTCAGCTTCAAATATCAATTTCGAGTAAGTCTCAACATAATTTAATGATTTTAATGAATACTGAAAAATTAAATGATACCAGGGAAATACTTTCACGAAAGTCACAAGTTACCAATTCACCAACGAATTTTCACCAATCTGGAATTTTTCATAGTTTTACTCTGAAAATCAGCTGAATTTTCAGTCGGCTGTTAAATTTCAAATATTCGCCAGTGACAGTCACATATTACTCATGTTGACAATCAGTTATTAATAACAGTAACCAGTGATATTATCTATGCCCAAGATAATTTGAAATGTTGAATAATTTTCGGCTATCTCTGATCAAACATATACAATTTTCACGTAATAACTCGTTTTCTTGTATCAGATGACTAAGAATAGGCACATCTGTTCTCATTGACGTTCTTGAAAAATAACGAAGTCAGTTATGATCTTTTTGAAACTGTTACTTTCGAGAAAAATCTGTACTAGAGAATTAAAAGTTACATAATTCAGCTGTTACATTGGTAACTTTTGATTGGTGACTTTCGTGAAACGGAAATTGTATACTGTAAACCCAGCTGTATACTGAAACTTGAGCCGTTTCTCTATTTACTCCCGGTTTGTTGAAAAATTGAACCTTTATAATCGTTGTCACTTCCACATTAACTATTGTTTAATGGTCACTTTTTTAGTTCTATTTATTGTAGTTATTCAACACATGGGAAGAATTACATCACCTCAATGATGTTTGTTTCAATAGATTCATTTTTTCTTATTCAATCTGAAAATTTGCATGAAGTTATCCAGAGCTAGTGCTATACTAGTGTTGCACAACATCTGAAGTAGGATATAAGAGACGTTATTTTTCTTGTTAGAAGAGTGTTGATGATTATTTATAATAATATGAATAAAACGTATTTCCAATGTTAGACTCAGTTGAAATCTCCAACCGAAAAGTCAGTAAACTTGTCTGGTTCCGTAGGTGCCAAATTGTTGAAAAAATATTTTGAAAAAAATGTTTTCTGGAGATTAGTTAATCTTAGCAGTAATTTTACACTAGTAACTGGTTATTTGTCAAGAAACGTTATTTTAGAAGTCCTGAGAGCTTTTATCGCAATGACGTCAGTGAGTATTTGAAAATAGTGTAGGCTACTTATTGTAAAAACTCATGAAATAACCATCTTTTTGGTTTCCGTTTAATCGTTATGAGTAAAAGATAATTCATGAATTTATTTGATCTTTTTATTCCCTGAAACCGTTTTAGTTTTTGATATTTAAAATTTTGAGGAAATATTATTGAAGTTTTGAGAAAATTCTTATCAATAAACTTGAAACGAATCGTTTTGATGTTGAACTATTTTAACTTATAATAGTTAACTAATAAGTGAACTTATATAACTTATAAGTTTGATACTTTATTTATTGTTGGATGATGATTTTCAGTATAATAATAATTCCTATGGTGAGGAGAACCTCAAGGGTATTTCCAAGTCTCTGTTTCTTCCATGATATAAATACATTGCCTTTTCATTATCAACAATAGTAAAGTTAAAAATTGCGGCAATTCTTCCAAGATCATCCACTTGATTAATTTCCAACTTGTTTTCGTCGGGAGATTTTAAATCTATCTTAAATAGAATTCAAATATTCATTCCAGTATCTCAACTATAAGATACTAAATAATAATAAATTATAGATACTCTATAAAATAATAAATCCGACTTGATCTTAAGTGTTTTATTCAAAAAATTTCGAATGAGTTGAAACCTGCATCATTTTCATAATAGAAGTTTGTTGCAGATGGATTAAAATTGATAATTCATTCAAACATTTGAAAAAAAAGATTGTTGAAAATGCCACAACTAACCAAACTACCTCTGAGAAATTTACTCTTTTTTATAAGTATGTACCGTAAGTAAATCTTAGTGGGTAAATTACTTTTATAAAAAACTAACTTATTGTATTTATTGAACATATCTGAAACCAAACTGATACCGTAATCTCCTAGACAAAATTGATAATACATTTTTGGTTGTGAGATTTCACTGGTGAGGCAAAATGGTAGTTGGAGTGTATGGTTTTAGCATGTAATAAATAAATCCACTGCCATATTCTTTGATTTGATGTATGTAATATTGATAATGATTCTTTGTTTAAGAACTGGACAAACTGCTCTGTTAGGGTGCGTTTAGACTATGTAACTTTGTTATAAAACATTTGCTATATAACAAGTTTTCTGTAAATTTTGTTATATAACAACAGCTGACACTACACAAAAGTATTCATTTTGTTATATAAAATTTGTAACATTTTTGTGAAACTTGTTCTATAACAAATGTTTTATAACAAAGTTACATAGTCTAAACGCACCCTTATAAACAAAAATGGCTTTAATAGAACCCTGGAGTATGAAACGTCATAAATTGAATACCCGCCATTGAAGAGAGTTGTAGACGAAAATAAATTACAATCTTCATTTTCCCAGGTGGATAGACTAATAATTAATACCAAGTTCTCATACCTGTATCCGAATGTAAACGTACAGGGATTCAACAAAGTAACCAGCAAAGTTATTTCGAATGCCTTCAATGAAGGCTCTTTAAATTTGTACGCTGTATTAGATCTGTATGTACAGGCTAGTTTATCTTTGGTGATATATTGAAAGCACTGTATAAAAAACAAAAGACTTGAAGTTTGTCTTATAATATGTACCTGTGGTTTCTAATAATCAATTGACGTATTATGTACTGCGTATATGTTTACTATTGTTCTGTAAATTATTATGTACATGACTAGATAATACAAACCACTGCGTTTGGTTGCGTTTCATTAAGGACGCAACCCAAAGTTTAATTACAAAATTTATTGCACTACATATAGGTATAAATGAATTTTTTTGCTGTAGTTAATGTCTCCCCAGCTTGTGATAACCTTCTCAGAGATTTTTTAGGTGACTGCAACAAATGATTGTTCAGATCTTCGATACCTTCCGCGGTTAACTTTGTTGGCCGGCGAGTTAGCTTCTTTTCATCTTGTACACTACCAGTTGTACAAAATTCATTGATCAACCGCATTATTGTCGACTTATTAGGAACTGCAGTATGGGGAAACTCCATTCGAAACTTATCTTGCACAGATTTGTAAGATTTACACACAATATAAGTCTCTAAAATAAACACGCGTTCATCCTTGGAAAAACCATTTCTGACACAACGTAACGAAACGACAGATAAAACAGCTCCAATGAAAGACTAGCTCTCTTTAACTAACACTTGCATTTGACATTCAATATACTATTGCCACCATGTACAAATTTGGGGACCTAAAATTAACTTATATTACATTACTACTATCTTCCTAAACTTTGGGTTGCGTCCTTAATGAAACACCCGTTATAAAAGACTCGTGGAAAGTAGATATTTATTCCTGTTGGTTTTATTACTAAATAAAGGCATTAATCGATTTAAGTGATGGTTCAAAATTTATATTATATTTTCAAATTTTGTTTGCTTGAAATTTTTAAATATTGATCTTTTTAATTTCAATTACTAGCTTGGTTATTTGTTGAAAAATATCTTTTAGAACAAGCAACAAATTAATTAAATCATTAATAAATTGAAAGCCAATCTAACATTAATTAAAAGTCATGTACAGTATTTTTATTATTCATTGAACATTGTTAATTGTTTCTCAAGTATTTTGATTTCAATCCATTCCTAGTTGATTGCTTTTATTAGTATTTGGTATCCAAAACTAGAATTGACACTTCACATTGAATTGAGTTCTGGTAACATTAATGAAGTGAAAAGTAGAACCTGATTTGAAGTGAAAATATGTTTTCCTTCAACAGCTTTAGGCTAACCGTCCACTGGAACCGAATTCAACCAAACCGTTCGGCCGTCGGTCTGGTGAAATCTGCCGGCTGTCAATTCGGCCGAATACGATCGTCCATTGGAACCGTTTTGTCAGTCCAGTTCCAGTTTAGTTGGTTGCCAGAAAGTGGCGTTAGTTAGTACGGAAAGTGATTTTTCTTTGTGTGTTTACTTACAAAGTCCGCAAGATTGTAATGGATTTTGATGAGATAATGTTACTTGAAAATACCTATGTGATGAGGAGGGAGAGGAAAAGGAGAAGAAGGTATTGGGTGCATCCGATACTGACCGAAAGGAGCCGACTTGGCGAGTTTCATCATTTGCATACCAGTCTAAAGGAAGATAAAATTAAGTTTTCTGAGTACTATCGTATGAGTGAGGAGACATTTAATTATATATTGAATAAAATTTGGCACTCAATAGAAAGATTTTCAAATTTTCGAGAAACTATATCACCGGAAGAACGATTGGCTGTCACAATAAGGTAAGAAATAACTAATAATTCTTCAAAAAACACTAAAATTTTATTTTAACACAGTTTACAATCACCTGATAAAAAGAAAATATCTTCACATATTAAAATGATTTTTAAGAAAAAGAAGTGAAATACGTTTGGACAGAATCCATTTGTGTTTCTTGATTGAACTCATTAAACGAATTGCCCTGCTGTGGACAAACAGGGGAAGTAGTAGAGCTGTAAGCAGAGGAAGTAGAGCTGTAGGAAGATGGAGAAGGAGAAGCCAATGGATGAGTCACTGACGTGTAACTCGTCTGTCTGGATTGTTCATCAATCAGAACATTTTGTATTTTATTTCTCACTTCCAGTTTCCTGTTCTCAGGAATCTTCATCAAATAAGGAAGCAGGCTTTGCAGAAACAAATAATCTGGGTTTTGTTTCAACAATGAATTTTCTGAAAGCAGTTTTATTTTTGTTTTTCAATGTCAAGGAAAGGATCCTGAGATGAGCTTTCAAACTTTCTCTTCAGCTTGGTTCTAGAGGCTGATGCATAGGATGGAGGAGGCTGCATTTCAGAAACCACTGGGTGTGAATGTTGGGAAACAGTTGTATCATTAGAAACATCACTAGAACTTTCGAAAAGGTCTGATCCATGCTGGTTTGATGAATTACTCTCATCAGCGATGCTGTCAGATACTAATTCTTGTTGCTGTAATTTATGTTCATGTGCAGAAGGTTGTTTTTCTTAGGTGAGAGATTGGCATGTAGCTTTCTGTGTGATACCACATCTTTCAAAAAGAGCATTTGGTTGTAGTAAGGCCATGAAGAATTGTAAGTGGCCTCACTTGACTCCTGAACGGTGCTCGAAGGCTTTATTAAATTCTTTTCTGAATGTATCTCGGAGTCCATGCCACTTTTTTCGCGTCATCAACTGAAAACAAAAAGTAATTAAAATAAACTGTAGTATGAATTTGTTTATCAATATCATTTTATTGACTGAGCACTAGCATGGTGCCCGTTTCAAAATTCAATTTTTATCTAGAAAACACATTTTATAACTCTTTATTGTTTTCAGGTACTTAGCGACTGGTCCTTCATTTAAAACACTGGGGTATTCGTTCAGAATTTCTGATGTGACAGTGGGACGAATTGTCAAGGAAGTATGTACTGCAATTTGGGATAATCTACAAACTGTGCACCTTTGTACTCCTGAAGAATGTGATATAAACGGTATTGTTCAAGAGTTTTGGAACAGGTGGAAATTTCAACTGTGTCGGTTGCATTGATGGTAAACATATTCGTATTAAACAGCCAGATCATTCTGGCGCCATGTACAGGAACTATAAACAGTACTTTTCAATCGTTTTACAAGGTGTTGCTGGGCCGGACTACAAGTTTTTGGCCATCGACGTTGGTGCGTATGGGAAAGAGAGTGATGGAGGGATTTTCAAGCATTCAAGACTTTACCAAAACTTGAAACAGGCTCCTTAGGCGTAAAAGGACCTCTTTCCTACCTGGAACTAACATGTCAGTTCCTCACGTACTTCTTGGAGACGAGGCATACCTCTAAAGCCCTACTTAATGAGACCATATCCTGCAACGAAATTAGGGCCAGCAGAAGCAAAATTCAACTGCCGGTTGTCACAAGCAAGACAAGTAGTAGAATGCACTTTTGGTATTATGACCAACACATGGAGAATATTACACAAAGCTATAGAGGTTGATGTTGACGATGCTGACAAAATCATTAAATGCATATGTTTGCTACATAACATTATTATCGACAAAGAAAGGGCACGACATTTACCTTCATTAGTTGCTGCCCCAACACAATATCGTTTTGCAACCATTGGTGAAAATAGGGGTGTCAATGTGGCATACACCGTTAGAGACAAATTTAAGAAATTTTTCATGAACAATGATTGTATTTGAATTGTTATAAATTAATTGAACTACTAACAAAGCCACCAAAAATTTTCATGAACAATGATTGTTTTAAAATTTAAAACTGAATAAACAACTAACATAGTCACCAAATTAGTTATTTCTTACAATAATCTTACCTTCAGATCCTATTTGTTCAGCAATCTTTGTCCACAGACTCCTTTGAACATCACGACGATGATATCTTTTGTCTCGCATATCCCACAATGGAACATGTTCTTCAACCAAACTTATCAACTTTTCACAGTCCATAGTTCTAACTTCATAAAACAGAACAACTTCAAAAAACAGAAATAAACAAGACTGTGGAACAATTTTAGGTTAGTAACACTAGGTTGTCTCAGCTGGACTAGTTAGTTCGACCGAATAGGACCGAAAAATCCCATTTATTTCGGATCGAGAAATTCATCGGCTGAACACGGCCGTACACGGCCGCATGAATCTGTTGCAATGGACGAGGATCTATTCCTTTCTTTCTTGGGGGATCGTTCGGTCGAGTTCAGTCGTGTTCGGCCGATGCTAGTTCGGACGAAAACGGTTCCAGTGGACGGCCCACCTTATTTCGGATCGAGAAATTCAATGGACGAGGATCTTTCTTTGTATTCTTGGGGATCGTTCAATGCAGTGTCAGTAGAATCTGTTTGCAATGGAAAACGGTTTCCTTCAACGGCCCACCTTAATATTAGTGTATCTTTAGTTGTTGTTTTACAAAAATGAAAAATAAGCTGAAAAGATAGTTTTATTTTTGTTGAAGATAATATATTTCTTTTCTCTTGAATCAACTTGGCTTGTTGATATTTTTTTCTTTTGTTTCAATGTTTGTGTTTTACTACAGTTTTGTTTTAATTCTCGTATCGTTTCTACGGCCGTTACTATATTTTTGTACATTAAAATTGGAAGCTTTATTTTCAAGTTATTTCTACTACTTAGATTAGATATTCGGAATTCATCGGAATTTTTTTTGTACAGAATAATTATTTTCAAAATATTGTTGAACTTCTTAAATAATGTTGAATTTTTGTTGATGGATAGTTTAATTGTATGGGAATACCATTTGATAAGGAAATGCGTATTCAGTAGATGGACGAGTGTGTTCAAATATAATATTGGAATATTAATAAGAAAGTATTGTAATTGCGAGTTTGCTGTGAAATTAGTTTTCAATTTGAACGTGATTTATCATTGGTATTATTACACTAGGGTAGCCTACTGTTAATGGTATTTATATCGTCATAACCTCTGTGAAAAGTATATTAGATGTTAGAATCTGTTTTGTAAAATAAATTATGGTCAAATAAACTCTCAACTTATAAAACAAATAATATGTATTTGTAAAAATTCAATAAAATCACTTAATAAATCGTACGTAGAGTATGTACATGTGGAAAAACACCACAAATAAAAATTAATAATAAACATGTTTCAATGAAATTAAGTTGGAAACTTAATAATAATAACCAACATCAATTATAAATTAAGCTTAATTAAGTGATTGAAACTGCTGTATGTACAGAATTTGATTGCAGATAGAATACATTCGATTGCAGTACTGTGTATGACTTACATCACTGCCATCCATGATTTTGTCATTAATAATTAAAATGTACTGCCGAGTCACTGCCATCACGAGATACACTTAACTATTATTCTAGTAAATAGTCATTCAGTGTTTTCAGTAACTGAAACTAATTTCAATATTATCTTAGAGAAAGCATTGCCAATTAACCATCTTGCGTAGTGCTTTCTCTATGATATTATCGACTAACTTTTGTTGAATTTCCAACTTGGTTTTGTTGATGGAAATTAGATTAAGTTAGTAATATTGAGAGAAGACTCAAACAATTTTGGTTTGTTGGTTTGCTTTTTTGGAGCAAGAATAATCTCATAAGAAAACCTTTATAATAGTATTTATTCAAATTTCCCTTTTAGCTGATTCCCCCTGTGGGCGAATAAAGGCCTTGAGAAAACGTTTCGGTCCATACAAGATACGTTTTAAAATGATAATTGTTAAATTAATTTAAATTATTCCTATTATTATAATATTCTTAAGTAGATGAATGCCAGTAAACCATTGTATTTTCTATTGAAAATATTGTAATAAGCTTCTGTTCTTATTTGGTTGGTATACTTCGATTAGGTTAATTGAATACTTGTATGTGAATGTTTATATTTAATGAATTGATTGGTATAAGTTATAATGATAATTTATACATTGTGTATATAAATTAATGTAATAAATACATTGAACATGACCTGTGGTATTCATTTCAAGTGTTGCACTTTTCAGTCCAATTCAATTTGCTAGAGCTACGTCAGAGATGAGTAGAATTTTTAGAAATCAAGTAGAACCTCTCCTTTTCTGTGGTTAATAAGCAGGCTACAGAATAGCGGTATTTGGCAAACCCCGAAAATTTGTGTTGGTATTAAGAAATGTATTGGAATATTCATTATTCGTCAAAGGAGGAACCATTTTCGTCACGCGGAATTTTAGAGAAAGAAAAAGTTGAGATTTGATCAGCCAAACAAAGAAGGGAAGGCAAGTTACTTCCAGCAAGTACTTTCCCTGTATATAAGCAAATAAGTAGAAAGTGACGTAATGGCAAGTACTACCAGAAAGTAACTTGCTCTCTACTTTCCCTGTTAATAAGCCCCTTAAGAAAATTATTTCCTCAACTTTAGGCGCTTATTAACAGGGAAAGTAGAGAGAGAAAGTAACTTCCAGCAAGTACTTGCCTCTTCAACTTACTCGTTACTTCCCTGTCTATAGGGGTACTTTCCACTTCAGAGAAAGTAATCACTTTCTAGAAGTGAAACTTGTTTGTTTTTACTTGAAAATCCAATGCCGGGTTGCACCAACCAAGATCAAATCACGGGATCACCAGATCCGGGATCAAGCTGATCCTGGATCAAGTTATTGGTCGTGTTGCACCATTACCAAAAACACGGATGTGATCCCGGATCAGCCAATCCCAGATCATGATCCAGCCAGGCGAATGTGTTTTCGAGAATAGTACATTTTCAATCAGATTTTAGTCAACATATGAGAAATCCAACCCAGAATACAGCTGGGACCGGGTTTTTTGAACATAATTTTTTGGTTGGAAATTTTGGTGTTGAAGTAGATTCACAGCATAACCTAATTTTGCATTATGAAAATAAAAATCGAAATAAAAATATTATCAAAGTGAAACAGTATTGGGCTGAGTTTGTTTATTTCTCTATCAAATTATTTCGAAATCATTTTATTCATATTTTTGGTGCTTTTTTGGCATTTATATCGACCTTTTTAAATTCTAAATTGATAACTCATAGTTTTTAGCTTTGGAAGTGGAAATTTGTGTTTAATAGTGAATGTAAACATAACCTTTTGAAATAATTACCAAAACAAGTAAAACATGTTTTGGACTATGTGTCTGTGTTAATTGTACTTCCTTGAATAAATAAATCGTGTTATTCAAATAATTTGTGAGTGTGTATAATTAACTGAATATGTAATTAATTAATGAAAAATCGTAATTACTTTTAATTAATTGGAGATATATTTCCGTAAATTTGCATAATTCTTTTTCAAATTGGTTCATCCAAAATCAATGTCTATTCATAATAGACATAAATTGACAATGTAATATGTTTTTTAAATAGATTTCGAACTCCAATTCAAGAAAATTAATTTTCTATACTCATTGGGTGACCACTTTTTCAGATAACGCAAATTCACTTCGTATCGATACCTAGAAGCAAGTGTATCGACACGCGTATCTTATAGCCGTTATGACGACATAGTTAGCTCGGAAACAGCACGCTACTTAACAGCACGTTACTGTTTTGTGATGTACGGTATGCAAGTTTCTTGTTTTTAGGATGCCGAAAGTAAATGTAAAAACTGTGAACGAAGTGCCTGTTATGGGATCACATATTGCTAAGATTGCCATAGCAACCACATAAACAAACACTGAATATTATGTTACCAGTTCATTCACTAGTTATCTTGTATAGTACACGTTTCAAATAAAAAGATGTTATTTATAATTCAAAGTCATAATTTATTATAATTGATACAACATCTTAAAACATGGTGTCAGGTGTACAAATAACATTATGAAGTGAATCATGGATGAAAAAATATATCAAGAACAAAACTTGGAAACAGAAGAAAGAAGACGTACAAAAATGACGAGGTACGCACCAACGCCTAGCCCACTTGAAATGGAGGGTAATATGAGAGAAAATATAAATTTTTTCACACGGATGTGGAAGAATTATGTTTTAGCAAGCGGACTCACAGTGGAAGATGAAAAAATAAAAGTCGCACAAATGATGACTATAATCGGCGATGGAGCTTGTAAAATCATATACAAGATTATGGATAATCCAGAATCAAACTCAGTGGACGAGATACTAACTACTCTGGAGAAGAAACTTGCCCCGGAACTAAATGTAAGGTATGAAAGATACATTTTCAATAATTTAGAACAGTCGAATGGTGAATCATTTCAACAATACCTGATGAAATTGAAAACACAAATCAAACTATGTGCATATAAAGACATGGAAGATGAACTATTGGTAGACAAAATAATATCTTCAGTCAAAGATATAAAATTAAGAGAAAAATTATGGTTAGAAAAGGATTTGAAATTGGAAAAGGCAATTGAAATTTGCAAATCAAGCGAAGAAACAAAAAAGCAGTTTGAAATTATAGAAAGTCAGAAAGAGAATGAAATTAGAAAGGTAGAGTTTAAAAATAGTAAGAACCAATCTAAAGAATCCAGACTTTGTTCTTATTGTGGACAAAAATGGCATCAGAAATTGAATAAATGTCCTGCTAGGTTAGCTACATGTCATAACTGTAAAATTAGAGGACATTTTGCATCTGTATGTAGGAAGAAAAAAATGAAAGAAATACAGGACAATGACAACAGTATAACTGATGAAAATTCAATCGACGTTATAAAACATAATCAATTTCAAATTAATAATAAAGTTATGAGTGAAAAGGGTGTTTTTGTAACACTTAAAGTAATTTTGAAAGATGATGTAGAAAAAAATGTGGCTAAAGTGCAGTATATCAGCACATTTTTTTCTCGGCTATTTTTGAAGATATCGACTCAAATTTTTTTTTAAATGAAACTAGAGACAAAAATAAAGCGCGCTAGCACAATTTCAACTTCATTACACCTATTCTAATATTTTTAATAATGCTTTGAAATATTGCTGTTACTAACCTCTTTTGGAATAACACTGACAAACTTACATAGGTAAATCAATATTCAGTTATTTGTAGATGAATTCAATGCTAAATTTATTATTCTTATGATATCTGATGTGAAAATTCAGTTTCTTTTTACTTGAAAAATTATTCAATACATTAATTACGATCACAATAATATTGAATATCGGAATCACGGAGAGTCGAAAATTGTCAGCCATTTTGCTATTGATATTTTAATCTTGATATTTATCGATACTTCGTAATCGATGAGCTGTAGAGTCAAATTATCAACTGATCAACTATCGATATTGGACTTATCGACAACTTTGTAACCAATTAAAAAATTACAGTTTTTTTATTATTATCATTTCAACTGAAAAATATAGAAATACAATCAAAATATATATTGTATTATATTTCTTACATATTAAAGTTTAGATAATTAATAAAAATAGGAGGTTTGTGCAAATATATTGTTGTTTCTGTCTCTTATTTGAACAAAATTATTTCAATGATACTATTAACTTTCAATTTATTTGTGAGTTGATGATGGCCGGAGGAAAACAAAGCTAAGTAATCCTAGAAGTGTGGAGTGATTTATTTGAGTCATAGATTGAGGAGTGCATGAAACGGGGAATTTTGAACATTAAGTGAATTTCAACTTAAACTAACCTAACCTAAGCTTGTACTAAGACGAGCTCAAATATACCAAACTTTGTTGTTGATTTTAATGAATTGACAAAAAAAATATGGCTAAAAATTGACATTATGGCTACTTTTTCAATTTTTCTGCATCAAATTAGTACATAAAATAAATTGTACAAATATTCATATCATATATAAAATTTGCTGAGAAGTACAATGAGACCAGTTCGAAGTTTGTAACTTTAGTAGTTACAAATTTGTATGTAGATTTTATGTAAGGTTCTCACCGGTCTCAACCTTTCTTTTTCCCTAACCTTCAGCTAACCTCGCTAGAGGTAGCAAAATTAATCACTGCTTGAAATTACCTCTTCTTCAAGCTAAAAAGCCTATGATGAACTTGGTTCGCGCTTCAGCGCAAAACCCGTTATATTCAATTCGAATTTTAACATTGATACCGTAGTCGGGACAAACGCCTCGACAGGTAAGCTCTCTTAGTTCCACCGGTCTCAACCTTTTTTCCCCTAACCTTCGCTAACCTCGCTAGTAGGTAGCAAATCCTGAAATTACCTCCTTCAAGCTAAAAAGCCTATGATAACCTTAGTTCGCGCTTCGCGAACCACGTATATTCAATTTGAATTATAACATTGATACCGTAGTCGGGACAAACGCCTCGACAGGTAAGCTCTCTAGGTCCCACCGGTCCTTACCTTTTTCCCTAACCTTCGCTAACCTCGCTAGTAGTTAGCAAATCACCTTAATTACCTCCCTTCAAGCTAACACAGCCTATGATAACCTTAGTTAGCGAACCACAATATAGTCCCGACTACGGTATCAGAGTTATAATTCGAATAGAATACAATGTAGTTCGCGCAAAGCGCGAACTAAGTTTATCATAGGCTTTGTTAGCTTGAAGGAGAGGTAATTTCAAGGTGATTTGCTACCTACTAGCGAGGTTAGCGAAGGTTAGGGAAAAAAGGTTAAGACCGGTGGGAACCAAGAGAGCTTACCTGTCAAGGCGTTTGTTCCGACTGCAGTATCAATGTTATAATTCGAATAGAATACAACGTGGTTCGCGCGAACTAAGGTTATCATAGGCTTTGTTAGCTTGAAGGGGAGGTAATTTCAAGGTGATTTGCTACCTACTAGCGAGGATAGCAAAGGATAGTAAAAAAAGAAAGGGGGAGACCGGTTGGAACTAAGAGAGCTTACCTGTCGAGGCGTTTGTCCCGACTACGGTATCAATGTTATAATTTAAATAGATTACAATGTGGTTTGCGCATAACGCGAACTAAGTTTGCATAGATAAGACTGGTGAAAACCTTACGAATTCTACATTCAAACAGCTGTCGAGCTGTCATTAGATGACTTGACATATTCTCTTCAGAATTTAATTTCAATGAAGAAAACCTACCTGTTTATCATGAGATAAACAAAATAACCTAGGTACTTTGAACTAGGAAAAACACTTTTTTAACACATCTTTCAAAATATCTCAATAACTACTGAAGTTACAAACTTTTAACTGATCGCATTGAATTTCTCGGCAAATTTTACATTTAATAGGCTTTATTAATTTGAATTTAATCAATTAGACAATAATTAAGTAGTGAAATTGTCTTTGGCAAATGAAATAACTGTACGTTTTTGGCTGTTGGTTTATTGAAGTCTGATCTCGAAGTTATCAGTTATCGATATTGAAGAACAATCGATAGAAATTATCGATTACTTTTACCGAGATTAGGGAGTAGGCGTTCGTAAACAAACAGTCAAAAACATGGCTTCCAGCATCCAGTTCATACTACAATTCAAAAATAAACTGATTTTAATAACAATTAATAAATAAATAGCCTACTGTAATAGTCAATATCGTAAGTAATTGATATCAATTATTCAATTTTCATATTGTGTCCACACGGAATAATCAATTCAAGTGGTAGAATGTTGATGTTTCAAAAGATAGGTTAGAATCAAACCAATATTTCGAACCGATATTAAAAATATTAGAATTTGTGTAATGAAGTTGAAATTGTGCTAGCGCGCCTCAATTTTGTCTCTAGTTTCATTTAAAAAAAAATTTGAGTCGATATCTTCAAAAATAGCCGAGAAAAAAATGTGCTGATATACTGCACTTTAGCCAAAAATGTGTATTTCCAACTCGATACAGGCGCCTGTTGCAATGTTATGGGTGAAAAAGCTTTGAATAAAATATTTAATAGAAAAAATATAGAGTTATCACCATGTACATCGATATTAACAGCAATTAACGGAACCAGACTAGGTGTCAAAGGAAAATGCTACATAAAAGTAAGAAAAGATGAGAAAATACATGATATTTGTTTTATCATAGTTGATTATGATCATATGCCTATTCTGTCCTATAAGGAATGTGCTAATCTGAAACTTATCACATATAGTAAGGATGTTACAACTATAAAGAAAGTAGATGCATTGAATGAAAAGAAATCACTCGAAAAATTGAGAAATGTTCCAAATTCAACAAAACAAATAATCGAGAAATACAATGATGTTTTTCAAGGATTAGGAAGAATGAAAGGTTTAGCAGAAATTGAAATAATTAATGATAGGCCTCCAGTAAAGCAAAGTCCAAGGAGAATTCCTATAGCATTAAAGGAAGATTTAAAAAAAGAAATCGAAGACATGATTCAACAAAATATCATAACAGAAGAACCTGGTTATACAGACTGGATCAGCAATGTCACAATCGTTAAGAAAAATAATAAACTAAGAGTGTGTTTAGACCCAACATTTCTAAATCAAGCAATAAAAGACACAAAACAACAACTTCCAACACTTGATGAAATTATTCCTGAACTAAATAAAGCAAAAATATTTTCTACTATAGACGCAAAAAAAGGATTTTGGCAAGTGGAACTAACTGAAAGAAGCAGCAAACTAACAGCATTCTGGACACCATTTGGAAAATTCAGATATCTGAGACTTCCTTTTGGATTGTCTACAGCAATGGAAATTTTTCAAAAGAAAATGCTGGAAATTACTAACGGATTGAAAGGAGTACATGTTCTTGCTGATGACATACTAGTAGTTGGATATGGTGATAATGAAGACGATGCACAGAAAAATCATGATGAAAATTTAGAAAAATTACTTGATAGACTAAGAAAAGAAAATGTGAAACTGAATGAAGAAAAACAAATTTGTGTAAAAAGAAATAAAATTTTATGGCCATGTATTAACATCAGAAGGAGTCAAACCAGACAAAAGTAAAATAACAGCTATAATAAATATGCCTGTTCCTTGTGATAAAGAAGCAGTACAACGTTTCTTAGGAATGGTTACATATTTATCAAGATATATTCCCAACCTATCTAATGCCACAGAACCACTGAGGAAGTTAGTGAAAAAGAAGAGTCATTTATATGGACAAAAACTCAAGAAGATGCATACAATGAAATAAAGAAAATTGTATCTGAAGCAACACTACTAAGATTTTTTGATACAAAAAAACCGGTTGTAATACAAACTGACTCATCATCTTTTGCTGTTGGATGTGCTCTGATGCAAGAAGGATTCCCGTTGCCTATGCATCAAAAACACTTACAACCACTCAAAGGAATTATGCACAAATAGAAAAGAAATGCTAGCTATATTATTTGCATGTCAACGCTTCGATCAATATATTTGTGGGAAATCAGATGTCATAATTGAAACTGACCACAGTCCTTTGGTGTCCATATTCAAGAAACCACTATTGAAAACACCAAAAAGATTACAAAATATGATCCTATCACTCCAGCGGTACAACATTATGATAAAATATAGACAAGGAAAAAGTATGTATTTGGCAGATACATTATCAAGAGCTCCAGAGAGTATCCAAAACAACGAAAAGCAAATGGACATTTACAAAGTAACGAGTGAGAACATTGAAGAATATGACGAAATAAGTACAATAGAACAACTTAAAACGGGTATTGAGTATGATTGTATATATACAGTAGATTTTGCAGATAAGTCTATTCAAAAAATTGCTGAAGAAACAAGAAATGATGACCAACTACAACTACTTAAAAAACAAATTCGTGATGGCTGGCCACAAACAAGAAAACAAGTACCTGATGATATAAAATGCTATTGGAATTACCGTTGTGAATTGACAATGGAAGAAGACATCATTCTGAAACAGAACCAAATACTTATTCCAAAATCACTGAGAAAGGAGTATTTGAAAAAACTTCATATGGGCCATATGGGTACAGAATTGACACAAAGACTAGCAAGACAATCTGTATTTTGGCCAAATATAACAACAGAAATCAGGGAGATAATTGGATCATGCGAGACATGTGCAAAGTTTTCTAGTAAACAAAAGAAATTGGAAATGAAATCTCATGAAACCCCAAATGCACCTTTCGAAACAATCAGTATGGATGTATTTGAAATAAATATGCATGGACAAAAAAGAAAATTCCTAATAACAGTAGATCATTTTTCAGACTTTATTGAGATTGATGAACTGAAGGACATGACACCAAGAAACTTGATTTTAATCTGTAAAAGGCATTTTAGCAGATATGGAATTCCTAAAACAGTGATATCGGATAATGGTTCAAATTTTGCATCAAAAGAGTTTAAAGAATTCAGTAAAAATTGGTACTTCAACCATATAACAAGCAGTCCACACTATCCTCAAAGCAATGGAAAAGCAGAAGCATCAGTCAAAATAATGAAGAAGATGATAAAAAAATGTATGGAAGAAGGTGAAGATTTTTACAAAATGCTACTGGTTTACAGAAATACACCAAAGAAAATTGGTTTCAGTCCTTCAAAAAGGATGATGGGACGGTGGTTGAGATGTGACCTACCAAACACGGATAAATACAAAATTCTAGAACCAGAAGAAATAAAAAAGAGGATTGATGATAACAAAAATAGAAGTAAAATTTATTATGACAAAGGCGCTGTTAAAAGAAACGAACTTCGAGTAGGACAAGAAATCTGGTACAGAAAGCTTCCCCAAAGTGATGAATGGTCAAAAGGTAAAATAATAGCGGACACAGGGAACAGATCATTCAATATTGAAACAGAAGAAGGAGCTGTACTACGAAGGAATGAAGTATTTCTAAGACCACAGAGAACAAGAAAAATTCCTACCAGATTAAATGATTATCATTTATATTAATAAAAAGAAGGGGATGTTATGGGATCACATATTGCTAAGATTGCCATAGCAACCACATAAACAAACACTGAATATTATGTTACCAGTTCATTCACTAGTTATCTTGTATAGTACACGTTTCAAATAAAAAGATGTTATTTATAATTCAAAGTCATAATTTATTATAATTGATACAACATCTTAAAACAGTGCCAATTAAAATAAGGGAGCATGAGGTTCAAACTACTTCGAAATATGCAGTATACTACGTAAAAACTCCGTATAAACTTAACAATATATTTCTTATATTTCATGAATTAGAACAATAATCTTCAGAAATATTCACCTGCTTTTTATCCGTCTATCTGTGCCAAATCTGTGTCTACCTGCTTTTTATCTGTGCCAAAAACTGTTATGGTATTGGCATTATGAATAACATGCAAAAACAGTACCGTATCAAACTAGGCAGGAGGCATAGGCTAAATCATCTCTCGAAAATTTACTGTGTAACTTTGTTGTGACTGTGTAAAGTTGTTTGAACTGCATACAAAAACTGTTGTTTTGAACTGCTAGCTAATATATGGTATTTCTGGCAAAATGTACAAAACGTTTTGTTAGTATAACGGTACCATAATTTATGTATAAATTATTCATTTCATTTACTTTTTGTTGTTATTTACAGTTGAGCTGATAATAATGCAGTGCTTCATAAAAATAAGGTTTTGGTGCAACTAGGTTCGGCGAGAATACCTAATGTTTTGAAATAAAATCAGTCAGCTTGAAAATGTGACCAGTGTGGCCACGAAACCATGGTCGTGTACCAAATAAAGAGTAGAAAATTGACAGTATCTGTGTATTTTATACACAGACATTTATTTCTACAACATCGACAACGACTCAGTTGAAAATCTAATGTTTTTATTAGAAATACATATTACTTATTTCATTTTTCATGTGAAATGTGATAAAAGTTCCCAAGCTTTGACTCTGATTCGATTGTTGACACAACGACTCGACGAGCGCATATCTATATATCTATATTGACTCATTTCATAAACCTGTACAACAGATTGATCAATTTTGTTAATACTATATTTTGCTGAATGCTGATACAGTATCACAATCAGTATTGATACAGTATGATTTGAGCAACTCTCTCTGTTTTCTTGTTTGGGTGCTTCCTGCTTGTATTGGCAGGCTGATACGTATCTAGATACACTGGCTTCTAGGCATAGATACGAAGTGAATTTGCGTTATCTGAAAAAGTGCTCACCTACTCATTGAGAGTGTAATCTAACCTAGAAACTGCAGAGTAATCCTACTCTGTCGAGGTATCAGCTTTGATCCTGGATCAATCAGTCACGTGGTAGGATCAAATTCCTAATCCAGGTTGGTGCAACGAAATATCGTGGATTAATGTACCTCGATCATGATCCAGGATCACGATCCTAGATCTTCTTGATCTAGCTTTGGTGCAATGAAATTCCTAGATCATATATGGCGAACATGGATCACGATCCTGGATCAGACTTGATCTTGGTTGGTGCAACCAAGCACAAGGGAAGTAGAGGTTCACGTGGGTGGTCATGTGATCACTTTATCCAACTTTAAGCCAGTAGAGCAGAAGAAATGCATCGTTTTATTAATCAGATGATTTGTGGAAATAATAACATGTGTTGAGAAAAACATTAAAAAGTAAAGTAGAGAAGGCAAGATACTTCCAGCAAGTACTTTCCCTGTATATTTTCTATTTTAAACATCACTATAAGATAAGTTATATTCATCAATATTCAAAAGAGCAAATGATTACGGATCAGCAAGAACTGGTGAAGAAAAATAAGAAGAAGGAGAAGAGAGCAGAGGAAAGAGGCAGAAGAGCAAAGAAGCTGGAGAATATAGGAGGAGGAAGATGAGAAAATAAGGAGAATTGATGAGGAAAAGGAGGAATAAACAAGAAAGAATTGACAATAGAGAAGGAGAACGGAGGAGAAAGCATGAGAAGGATATTTTACAATTGACAACATTTTAATGTGAGGGAATTGTAGGATTGAAGGAGGGTAGCGAAATGTACATCCCCACCATGATCCATCACTCGGCCGTCACCCTGGAAGGGTTCTTTGGTCGAAACGCCGATTCACAGCTCACCCTGCAAGCAAATGCTCCCGAACATTTTGTATGGACCGCCGGTAGGCTCGGCCTGCAAATGCCTCACTGTGAACAGAAAGATCTGATGGAAGCAACTGTGTAGTATTGTAAATACAAGTAGAAATTTTTTTGATATCTAACTTGTCTTTAGCACATTTCCTATTTCCACATTTGGTCGACTTTTGAGTGCTGCTAATGCTTAAGCATTGGTAGCATGTTGTCTAGCAAACAATATCAACCAAGTGTAGACATAGGGATTGTCTCACTGTAATAGCGGGTTTTCACGATTCTAGTAGACGTTCCGGTTACTGGTTTATAGGTAAGTAGATAGGCATCTGGTAACCTGCCTCCACTAAGTAGAACTAATACTAGAATCGTGAAACCCAGCCATAAACCTAAGAATCATCAAACCGCAGAAACTATGTAGGCTACTTTATGTTTGAAATTGATAATCGAAACTTAAAATTGTTTGCTTTTATATTGCCTGATTGTGGAGAAAAATATGGTTCAAGCAGTTTTGTAGTGTTTTCATGTCAAAAATTGTTTGAAATTAATTTGGACTTGTACCTTTTAATTTGATATGAATGTTCTGTTCTTGTAAACATGATCGAATCAGAATAACTTTGCAGTACCGTATATATTTGTGAAAAATTGTTGAAAATTAAAATATCTGATATTTGTTACGAATTGTTTTATTTCTATCTTGATGAGTAGTCTCTTTCCAATTATTGAAATCCTCATCAAATCCACATTGAGTTTAGAATTCTGATCAGTATGCTGTGATCAGCGAAAATAATTGTGATCGATTTTTGTGATCAAACACAATTTACAAGATGAACGAACTGGAGGAGTGTTGTTGTCCTAGAAGAATTATTTTTCATTTATTGACACACCATTTCCAAAAAAATACAAATATATTAATATAAATTATTCAAAATTGGACACATTATATTAATACAGCAATCAAAATTACAACAATTACCGTATACGAAGACAATTTAATTAGATCTAAGTAGTACGAATTTCTTTGCCGTAAGTCATATTACAACTATGGATGGAATAAGTTACTACCTACACGAGTCTAAGCTCCGTGTCCCCCGGAGGTACGCAATAAGTCATCGAAAACCGATGTTTCTGTAGTGTACTTTATAGCACTCTTCGCCTCTCCTCTCCAGCCGTCAGGGACACGGAGCTTAGGCTCGGGCAGTACTGTAAACTTGATCCATTTAAAGACAAGTGTATCAATATTTACGAAAAGGGTTAACAATTTCTTTCACAGACAAGGTATACAACCTCTACAGATATATTATCTCTCATCTGTGCTTCTATTAACGCTAGTAGGACGTAAGGCTAGGCGTACACCGGTTAGTCAAGATAAGACAAGACGAGATTAGTCACGTTAGTCACAGTAATTCACATAGTTGCTTATGAAGCAGCACACACTGATGCAATGACTAATCGGTGTTTGTTGCTTCATAAGCACCTACGTGAAGTACTGTGACTAATCTCATCTTTTGTCTTGACTAACCGGTGTACGCCTAGCCTTAGATATGTATCATTTTATGATTTATGTATCTCTTATTTATCATTGAATTGATATTAATTCATTATAACTGTAATAAATAATTTGTAATTCTATCATATTCTTGATGTCATGGAATATAACTTGATTCTCTTTGAATGTTTCGCATTTAATTTTCGCTTTATTTTATAATAATAATGCATAATGAATGAAATAAATTATTTATTTCATTTATTATGCTCCTAGGTCTTATTATAGGTCGTTTTATAGGTTTTAGTAAGGCTAGTCAGTCACTCCCTATATTTTGGAGGCATATTAAATTGTAGGCCTAAGCCCACATAGGGCTGTTGAGCCATTGACAAACAAACAAACATTAAATTGTTGCATTGCACTATATAGCTGCTTAACACAATGTTATCCAGCAGTGCTTTGTTCCCATCACTGGGTTGCGAAGACTAGCTTATGGTTGAGATGTCAATGTGCTAACCACACGTTACATCTTTTCTGGTTAATGATCATTCACCTCTGCTGATTCAGTCAAGTGGATGTGAAACTGGCAACCAGCTGGTAGGCCTAAGCCCACATAGGGCTGTTGCGCCATTGACATACATACATACATGCTCCTAGGTCCTAGAAAAGCATTATTGAAGAAGGAAAATACATTGACCACTGTATAAATAGCTATTTAATTTTGCCAAGGCACCTCAACTGACCTCATTTTATTACAGCAATTATTTCATTACCTCATTCTATTATATTCAAGTAGTATATGGGCTTTCATCCACTTACAGTTTTAATTTCAGGCCGGGACTGTGAAAGGCCCAGCCTGCAGTTAGATCTGAAAGTGAATGAGAGCCCTAAGAATTCATCCACAATGATACAGCCATGTTCGATTATTGCATAGTAAGAAATCTTAAACACTTTAAACTCTGTATAAAGCTGTATGAGTGTTGTAATTAATAAATTTATTCTCAATACAGGTGATTGACCTCATTACCTCTGATACAGGTAAAATGATCTCAAAGAACAAGAAAAAAATATTTGCAAATAGACTACTATAAAACAAAACATACCTATGCTATACACTGAAAATCATAAAGATTCATTAAAAATCATTAAAGATTCATATCCCATCATCATCCTTCCATTACCCATGCACAAGCTTAGAGCTTATGTGGGCATCATCCCTAGCAAAAAAAATTTAAAGATAATATAATAAAATTTAATATATAATTAAACACTATTATTCAAAGATTATCTATTATTAAAGATTAATGAATGAAATTAATGATATAATTTTTGGACGTGGCACAATGGTCTAAGAACTAAAATTTCGCACATATTAGGCTACTGCATATGCACAGCTCATATCTACCTTGAATAAAAAAAATCAATTGATTATAGTTTTCAAATAGGCCATGAGTATACTATCAATAAAGAAGACAAGATGAGACTACTAAGGTTACTAGAAGGTGAAAGTATCTAATAGCCTTGGGAGCCTCAACTTTGCCATAGCCTTGTTAGCCGCAGTCACTGTATGTTAACCCACCGTCCGGGGACATCTTAAAACTCAAAGTTAAAAGATGTCACCAGACCGAGGGAACCCATGACATACGTTGCCCGGCCCACACGCGGAGTAGTACCAGCAAAGGAAATACAGATAAATTTCTGTGTTACCTTGCCAGACCATCACCATTCGAGGACGTAAGGCTTGTGGGCCACGCGACCTAAGGCGAATACTGTTGTCTTGCTACACACCCTATGACGGAGGGCGGTAGGGTTGGAGTCGAGAGACAATCCATGGGGTACCGCTACAGATCACCTCTCTCCTGCCAACCAAACAGTATCCCCAATTTGGAATAAAAATTTTGAAATAACATCACTTCCTCTGGGTCTTCTGCGGTACAAGAAGGTTAAAGCCTACATGAGAATACTTTAAAGTAACTCTCATAGACCTCAAGAGCCTATACAAACAATCCCCCCCCCTACAACAACGAAGTTCAAAAAGACCTCTACAATCCCCCCCATCCCTAACCCAACAAGAAAAGAAACATCATCAAAGGCTCCAGAAGAACAGAACCTCTTGGATGCCTTTTGAAGATGAAGTCGACCTGAGTTGCATCCTCCTTGCAACGCAGAAAACCAAGAGGAAGTTTATTTTGCTGATAGAATTTTTAATTGTAATGGAAAATTATCAAACGATCTATTATAATAAAATTAATAAGAATTTTTAAAGTGGAAATTGAATTTGGAAACGATTTACGGTATAAGTTGGTGATGCCAGTAAACAGAGTATACGATTGCATTAACAGAATGATAATAAATAAATTATTATTATTCTGTGGACAATGCTTCCAACTTTAACAAATATGCAGTAGACGTCCTTCCTCCAGTCCATTAACTTCACTCTTTAATTGCAATGTAGCGTAAATGAAGTGAATGCTTAAACTTGGTGATCTGTAACAAAAAACTTTCATTAGATGAATATAGGCTACCCTACAGAGAGTGTATAGTAATACATGACTATATACTCTCTGTAGGCTACCCCTAAATCCTGAAACAAAACACTTATGTGTGAATCTTAATATTGGATCAAGCTAAATACGTGAAGTATGCTCTGAATTCTACCTAAGATGCACCATACCAAATCTAACATGCAAAGAAGGCGAATAAATAACATCCAACATGTAACTACACACAGTTCTAGATGCAACACAGAATATTCAATCCATGCACACAGTATATCATAAAAATAGAATGTCCATGGCCTTGGATCCCTTGGAAAAGCGGAGCTGTATCTGAAACACACTTAGAAAATGAAGAATTGAGTAAATTTTCAAGATTAAAGTTGAGTAGTCGACCTGGAACTTATAACTAAACTCTTATAAGTAATCACGCCTGAACCGCCAGGAGTGGTCTAATCTATAACTTTTGACTAATAAAAATCAATCGATATTCATATTGATTTCAGTTGATAACTGCACCTCTCAGCGTGTGTGAGAGAATGCCCTAAGCTACTGCGCTCTCCTAGCGTGTGTAGGAGAGCGTCTTAAATGAAGATTTTTCAATATCTTGAGAATATTTGCATTTTTCAGCATCTATAAGAATTTCTAACTTTCTAACAGTACTATACGTGAAATATTCCTTAAACAAGAACTAATCAATTTAATAATAATTATAATATATTATCATGATTCAGCACTTCTCAGCGTGTGTGAGAGAATGCCCTAAACTACTGCGCTCTCCTATCGTGTGTAGGAGAGCGTCTTATAAACAGATATTTCAATATCTGCATTTACATCACTCATTAAGAGTTTCTAACCCTCATTGATGTCTGTAACTTAAATTAACTTAAATCCTATTAGTAGAATAATAATAATCATGAATCTGCACCTCTCAGCGTGTGTGAGAGAGTGCCTTACAGTTTTCTTTTCTAGCATGGGTAGAAAAGTAACAAATCATTCAACTCTTGAGTTAGAACTCAAGAATATCTGCGCCTTTTGGCGTATCAAAGCATGAAAGTTAATACTTATGATAAAGGCTAGAATAAATACAGCCCCAAAGCCATAATAGCTTGAACCCCTTCCCCATGCCAACCAGCAAAGGCTGGAGGCAATGCTATGATCAAAATTTTGAATAAGTATAAATTTTAAATTGGAAATGACTCTTATATAATATACATGCAGCTTGAAAGCTATCAAAAATATCTTTTGTACCCCTTCCTAAGTTCTAACCCCTTTGCTGAAGGCACTACAATCTTATACTTGCAATTCCCAGTCTCCTGTATAATAGATCCCAACAGGCTACAGTGTAACAGTTACCACCTCGTCATCAAAATGATGCTGAATCGAGCCCGCAATCATAGTGACAACGCAGTGGAACTACCACACAGAACACTGACTAGGACACTACGATACTCGACTGAAATCTGCAAATATCCTACGGGGACCCACCCTATCTAGCTCAATCCCTATTTATGGCTGTTATCTTGTCTCACATCCAACTATGCAAACACAGGCACAGTACCACATATCCCATCATTGCACGATGGTGAAAACATGTACATTTACATCTGCACTGCATGGCGGTGCTGCTATTAAAGCGCCCGACCAAGACAGAAGACACCCTCATCGCAAAACTAGCATGATGACGTGGTACTGCACAGGATTGTGTCAGAGTATGCTACATGACTAACAAACATAAACGTCCCACCCCCTATACCCCTATCTAGCTCAATCCCTATTTATGGCTGTTATCTTGACTCACATCCAACTATGCAATCACAGGCACAGTACCACATATCCCATCATTGCACGATGGTGAAAACATGTACATTTACATCTGCACTGCATGGCGGTGCTGCTATTAAAGCGCCCGACCAAGACAGAAGACACCCTCATCGCAAAACTAGCATGATGACGTGGTACTGCACTGGATTGTGTCAGAGTATGCTACATGACTAACAACCATAAACGTCCCACCCCCTATACCCCACCCGCTACTCTGGGACAATGTTAGATAATTCTAGCCTAACTCTTCAACTAGTAATTTAAGGGATACCTGATACCAGATTCACTTAACCACCTCTTGGTTTGATTGATTCCACATCTTTATTTGTATCGAATGTGTTGAATGACTGCCTTTAATTGATTCCTGAGGGCGAAGTTAGGGCGCATCCGGCCCTCTTGAGAACTTGACCATCAACCTCCCTTTGTAGTGGGGTTACCATTCAATACATAATTGATGCCTTCCAATAATCGATTGTTCATGTTTGTTTTTGTATTTTTCAAAAATTCATCCTGTTGAAACAAATGAAACTTGAGTTTAGCTTGTATTTTCAATTTGTTAATAATTATTGCTATGCATAGGCTAAATATTTTTATGATATTAAATAATAGTCTAATATTCACAATGTTAAGATAAAACCCTTAAGCATACTCATCCAATGAGTTTGTGAAGATAACTAGACTTCGAAAAACAAGCACTTCAATATCTCCTAAGATGAAGGGTAAAGTTTGGAATAATTGAACCAAGTAAAAACCTGCTTCACTTTGAATTGATTAAATAAAATAAAGAACCATAGGATTTATTGAATGAATTGTTAGATTAGCACAGGGAAATGGCTGGATAAATTTCATGAAAACTATTTGTGAAAAACTACATATATTGTATTGATGAATGGAATATAACGAGATCTCAAATCAAAATCAAATCAACTAAGAGTAAATGTCGTAAATGAATATTAAAGTTTGGAATATTTGTTGAGAATGACGACTCCATATCGGTTTCAATAACTTCGACCAATTTGTGAAGTAGACATCAGATATCAACCATACTCAAATGTAAAGAAATTTGAAAATTTGAATAGCTCAAATGATTAGAAAATATTTAAAACTTTAATATTATTCACTTTGAAAATAAATAAGATCAACTGACCTCAATAGTAGAATTGCCGGATCAAAAACTTTACAACTCAAACTGTAGTATAATTTGCTTCATTTAACCACCAAATTATGAAGTTAAACACTGGTTATAATTGAGAGCTTCACTGTATTAGTTAAAAAATAGACTGTAGTTGAAAGCACTCGTAAATATTTCGAAAAATTCAGAAAATAATTTGACCGCTGTTAACACTACTGGTTACGAAGCAGAAATGAAGTGTGAGTGAGCATGGATTTCATCTCACAGCTGATACTAGCAAGTCAGCTGATCAATCAGTGATGCCAAGATATTATATTTGCATAAAACATTCAACAATCGATAAAATAATTTATTTAGTTAATATGATAAAATTTTCAATTATCAATTTGCTTATTGTAATAATTCGAAAATCAATCTAATAGTCAGTCTTTCGTAAGACTTCGAATCGTTCGTCAGCTTTTGATACAGTATGATCGGGAGCGTGACATTTTGTCCCAACGACAGTTTGGTCCAGCGACATTCTGTCCCATTTTTGGGACAGAATGTCGTTTCATGGATTGGTCCAACTCAGGAATGTGGGACAGAATGTCGCTGGTACACATTGTCGGAAAGTGAAGGAATGTAAGGAAATTGGACCAAAATGTCGTGCATGGAGCCGACATATTGGTCCAGCTCAGGAATGTGGGACAGAATGTCGTTGGTACAAATTGTCGGAAAGTGAAGGAGTATAGATTGGACCAAAATGTCGTGCATGCAGCCGACATATTGGTCCATCTCAGGAATGTGGGACAGAATGTCGTCAGTGAAAATGGGACAAAATGTCGTTTGGAATCCTTGGAGTGGTGGACCAGAATGTCGCTGGGACACTTTTGTACCATCCCGTATGATCGATATTGTTATCGACCGGGAATTTCAAATAAATATTGACTATTTCTAGAATCTTTGAATTCTTTAGATTTTTAGCTGTCCGCGGGTGAAGAGACAATACATTCAGGCATCTTTGCTCAAAAATTTATGATTTTATTTGCAACCAGTTGTGAGATGATCTGTCCCAAAAATGTCATCTTTAGGCACCCATCAGGGGCGGATTAAGAGGCTGCCGGGGGGGGGGGGCGACCGAATTATTGATGGTTCAAATCTGAACAATAAATCCTAAAATATTCTAATTGCAGTTGCAATATTACTGTCTTCTTGATCACAAAAAAGTACCAATGAGCAGAGACTCACTAATATTAAAAACCTCTTCAATTCAAGTTCAGATGCCGTTTCTTCCTTTTGTCTGATGCTCGTTGGTAGTATGGTAGGCTCCCATGCATAAGAGGGTCTTTTGGTGACAAACCTCTATCCATAAATGCTGCTGAGTACCATGAAATTATTAACATATTATTTCGAATCCATAAACTGGCTTCAAATCTCAATGTATCCAGATGGACTATTGAGGCTGTTTGTTTCATACTGAGGTTTTGTATTTAGGTTGACAGATTGTTACATACTTTTCATCAGTGTGCGTGTTTTCATTTTAAAATTTGCTCATCTCATGTTAACTTGAACTTTTGTTGTGATTTACACTGGAAAAATACTTTATTTTATAAAAATATCACATAATTTTAATATTCATGTAAGAAAAACGTTGTAGTTTTAGAGCATAGATTTTCGGGTTTTCACTCTTAATATTGTTCAAAATTTTTCCGGACCCCCCCCATGCCTGGGTACTACCCCCCAGACCCCCCGGGACTGACCTTCCTGAACCGCCCCCCCCAAAACACAGACCTTAATCCGCCCCTGGGAAATGTATTGACTAACGGGAACAATCGTTATGTCACGAATCACGAGGGACTCTATGAATAGAATATTATCTAGCAGGTAGAACATACAGTCTGACTCAAAATTCAAATCATCGGCTGCACATCCTAACCCATCAAATCCTGACACCGTCAAACACCCACTCCTTGACAGGTTTCCGATTTTGGCGGGGGCGAGACCCGACGAGGCAGGATACTTCCACATCTGCACAGTAAAGTCAAAAGCTGCCACCGTCATGGCAGGCCTGAATTTTAGTCACCTTTTGACTGAGGCAGGCTTTGGCGGAGGCGTATGCTGTCGGCGTCCCACCGTGAAACCAGCCCGCCAGTATCTAAATGCTTATAGAGCATATTTCCAGTTTAGCCCAAAATTTCAATTTGGGATATTTTGAAAGCCTATAATATACACAGAATTGTGAAATAGTTTTCACAATAGTTTTCATATTTTGGTCGTGACATGGTGGGGCTAACTTCACGGGGTCCACTCTAGTATAGTATAGTAGCTGTCTATGTTTGTGCGCTAGAAGCAAGAAGCTAGAAGTTTGCAATAATATTTTGCTTCCAAGCTTCCATTGAATTTGTCGTAAAATTACAACTAACTGAAATAACTTCATGATTCGCCTTTCACGTGCATTTCATGTTTTGACAAGAAACTTTGCTCTCTGATAACTCTTTGGCTTACAGTACTTCTTTTCAGTGTGAAATACACTGATAATTACTACATTATCGGTTCAATTGTTCAATAAATCTATCATTCTGGCGGGCTCAAAGAAATCTAGCAGGAAAATGGCCGGGATTGATGAGTTGAAAGTAAGTATTATTAGTAAGAATCTTTTAATTCTATTGAAACTGTATAATTGCTCTTTGATCACTAGTATTGATCAACATCTATGTTTTGTTATTTCTAAACATAGTTGAAGTAGGTAGGCTAGGTAACTTACTATCTTTCCATACATTTCCTGTGTATCAGAATCAGAATAACCCTCAAGAACATGGGCTCTTACCATTAAAATTAAGTCAATTAAAGATCAAATAATTAAACTTAACTTTATTACAAAGTATTTTATCAATACCTTAGCCTAGGTAGGCTAGTGGGGACAATAAAACAAGCATTAAACTTTGGTTAGGTTGGGTTTGAACACACCATTATGATGTGGGTTGATGTTTACCTCCTCTTAAAACACATAGCCTGGTAAAGTATGTAATAGGAAAATATCTAATAACTTTCAATTATAAAATAGAGAACTAAAATATAAAAGAGAACTTTAATTTTAGAGTTTGCTTAGTCCAAACCAAGAAAAAGAATTGAAGAAAAACAAATAATACAAGAGCCCAGATTACTCTACGAGAGCGCTCTACCTCGTTATTATATTTATTTTAAATGCTGGCCGTTAGTTTAATCCATTAGTAGCCTATGGCTTGAACCATTCATCACTTTCCGTCAATCTATGTTACAGTTTTTAACTTCATTCTTCTTTTGGTTTTTTCTTTCGTTGTTTTCTTGATGTACGGTTTTTATGTTTGTAAGCTCATCGTCAGCTAGTGGAATAGGATTTGGCTTGTTTCAATACAATACGTAGTATCATGAGTCGTCAAATTGTTCTCGAGTTTGTAGGTCTGCTACAATAAGAGCTTATCCTGTTGATATGATAGTCATGCAAAAATTGGTATGCCGTATCGTTTTATCAACACAAGCGCTTACGCCAAACAATCTAAATAATTGATTCTGAAGAAATTGATTGATTGATTATGCAATTCCAATGACACATTGCTTCTAACCATAATTAGCCCTAATTACAAATGATTATTGATAGCCGAGGTCGTAATATAATTTTTAGTTTTGTATGTAGGCTACTTGCCTCTTATTCCAATACCCCTTGGGTTTTTGCAATTATTTTATTTTGTCTTTCCATGTTTTTCCTCACAATCAGCTAACCTTTCTAGTAACTCTCTTCCTTTTCCCCACGCCTCTTGTCGTTTCTGTAATACTGCATGTTTAAACTTTATTTTTCATATTTCATCAACAACAATAAGTGTTTCCTAATGATATTTTCATGATTTCTCCTGAGCAGTTACCTTATCGATGTCAGTGGAATCACATAAATGAAAATAATTTTCGAATTTCACAGTAAGTTATGGAAAACTTTGAATGTACTCAACTTGAAATGTTATAAATCAACTTATTCAATATGACGTTTTTATTAAACAATTTTAGTTTCAACCCTAGGCCTAAATGTATGGAAAGTTCTCTTGAAATCTCCTTTACTGAAAAACACTTGCTAAGATTTAATACTCAGTTATAAATTCAAATCAAATACTTTATACACTTTGAATCAAATATTCATTATTAAATCGTCAAATACGTTCGATTCTTATAAAAAAAAAACTATCAAGTCAAGTGCATTCCTCATTATGCTAAGTCTGCGTGGAGGAATTGCTCGTGTTTTCTTTTCTCTTCAAATATAATTAAGTTTAATCTAGATCTGGAATTACTGTTGTTACTAACTATAAATCAAATGTGTCAAGTACTGGCTAATTGTACATTCTGGGGTAGCAAATATAGAAATTCATTTGGCTTGTAACCACCTACTGATCAATTTATTCATTATTTTTGGGGATGAGTAAGTAGTCTTTCAGAAGCTTCAGAAATTTTTGGGCTTGGCATACTCATGTAACCTGGTGAATTGAGTAATTGGAACCTGCTAAACTGCTTGCTGTAGTCTGATCTACTAAATGGTCTGTCTCTACTAATGGTCTTTCATGGTTATTTATGTTTTGTGAAGTCTTGGATCATTCCCATAAAAAATAAATACGTAATAGACGTCGAAAAAAGTTAAACTTGAATTAAAAACCGATTACAAGTGACTTGACTTGGAAATTATTCATTTTATCAACTATTAACGCAACTGGGGCCAGGTTTTAAGTGATTTTTCGAAATAGACATTTTTTAATATAAACCTTCGTTACCATCAACACACAGTTGTTGCTTCAAAGTTCGAAGTAAGTTATGTGCCTCATCACATGAACACTAGAAAAAGCCCTCAGAGGAAAGCTGCGCTTACTTTGTTCAAATTTGACGTTAATCAATACCCTTTTCAGCTCACAGATCCGTCAAAAGCCGAGAGATGTTGCCAAGTTTATTTTACATTTTTTACCCCCTTAAAAGTATTTTTCCTAGAATGAAAATTAAACCTGCACTTCAAGGACCACTAACCTTTCTTTTGGCGCAACCCGCAGCTAAATTAGCCCAATATAACGGTCACAGTGTCTGTCATTAGTTTTGCAAAACTCTTTTTATATGTAAGGATAGCTAAGTAGACGAATGGTCTTTTGCGAATCGGTATCTTCTATTTGAACTTGAATAATTTAAAATCCTTATGTGAAGATCAGCAAGACTACATGGACGTTTCTGTCTGAGCTTTAATTAGTACCGTAACACCTCAAGAGGTTGTATAAAACACCTGGTACATAAACTAGTTTTAGTGTACAAAATTGAAAATCCATTCTCTAATGGTGGATCTTCAAATTGTTACATACTGGGATGTGTCTCAACTGTTTCATGCAACCTCTTTGGCAGGATCCTTTGGAATCTTTAGAAGGATCGAAATTGACTCCTGAAATAATTCTAGATCTTAATAACTGTTCGTTCAGAAAGACGAGTCACTAGTTTACATAGAGAATTATCTACGTGTTAGTAAATACTCTACTGATGTTTCAAAGACTGTTGGTTGACATTTGTTGAAAGTGGGTGATTTTGATGATTAGTTCAAGATTTTAGTATATTTTTGGATAAACTCTCGATGTTGGCACACTTGTATCTGTTCAAATCAATTCCAATCTACAAACAGAATGTTGTTTTTAGTGTGTTCAGGTCTGTGAATTGAAAATTGTGGTAACAGATGTGATTTCAATTCCACTTTTTCAACTCAAATATTTGAACTACACCCACATAGTGTTTGTATGAGTGAAATTACTTATCAAGTTGATTTGGATAGCTTTAAATGCAAATGTTGAGAGTTTATGCATAGAGATGCTAAAATCTTCACTAACTTAATCCATTAGAAAGTTACTTCGAACATATGTAATCCACAAATATTGAATTTGAGTTTATCCTCGAGGTGTGGCTCCGATGTTTCCATTTAATGCGTGTACAATTCTTTCATTTTGCTAGGGCATCTGGACTAATAAATAATAAATTACCTCACTACAGCTTTTTACAATGATGAAAATGTATAAGAACCCTTTCTCTATTATACAGCAATATTAATATTGTGTGGTAGATGAAATATTATACATTGTGGACATTGTAAAAAGCTGTAATGACAACAATTCATTTTCAGTTCAGATGTGATGGCAAAGTGAATGAGCTATGCAAGTACTATTCTGCTCTTGGAATAAACTGGCTGTTGAATGGAATGCGGCAGCCGAATAAAGGACTATTGCCACACATTCCAGTCTCAGTTCAGCACGTTCTACGCATGCGTCAATGGCAATGAACCAATTACCGAGCACTGGGCGCATTGAAGCATGCGCAGAACCAAGATGAGACTGAATCGATGTGTGGACCGCCACCTTGAAGGCGAACGCACACATCAACAGACACATGTATGCAGTCTGACGAAGGGAAACAATCTCCTCATGTTATTAAATGTTGCAATGCACACAAACATCCGTCAGCTGCGTGTGTTTATAATCTCTGCATACGTTCGTCTGTTTCTTTATGTGTTCGCCTTCAGGCCCAATTCACACAGAACGGACGTCGGGAACAGAACATATGTTTGTATAGAAGAGTCGGACAAGGGACATAATGTCCTCGCTCGACGTTCCTTCTGTGTGAATTGGAACTAGAGATACTAAGACTCACAGAGACTGTATAATAACAGTGATGTCATTCGTGTGAATGGGTCCATAACATTGTCTTGGAATATTTTTTATTCCAGCCACCGCCATACTTTTGCCAAATTTTTGAATTTGATAAGGGATTGCAGGCAAGCATTAACTCATTTTTCAAACTTATTTCGAGAGAAACAACATCAAAAATAACTTTTCTAACATTAAAACTTGTCTCTCTACTCTTGATATTGTTTTAAAAGTTGAAAATAATGAAAATTAACACTGGAAAAGGCAAATTGTCGGTATGAAGTGAATTACTCAACTTAACATTTGATTTGCGTTTCATTTCAATGCAATTAGGGAAGCGGTGTCCCAGTGGCAGAGGCGAGTCTAATCGGAGAGATTAGATAAGAGATAGCGCCTACCACTCACATTGTAACGGTGACCGGCTCCTCTAAATAGAAAAATTTATGAGCTTCAAAATCGCTTCCCGGTGGTTCGGAACCCACCTAAAGCTGTAGGTCCATTCATCTCTCATCATCATACTTCCCATTACCCACGCACAGGCTTAGAGCTTCTGTGGGCATCATCCCTAGCAAAAAAATAAAATGCTATGTGAATTGGTAAAAGTATCGTGGATTTGTCCGAGCTGACCAATAAAAGGTGTGACATCAAATGGCCACACTGTTATTGTACAGTCTCTGTACTAAGACTGATTTTTAAAAAATTGCTACTTTCACCAGATGTTAGCCAACCTTTCCAACACTACGTTGTGTTTACATTGCGTAGAGAGGAGTTGATTGAGGCATCCATTGAATGTAGGATGAGTTTTGTTTGTGGAGTCCATGTAGTCAGCCGGCGTGGCCTGTGTTCACGTGTTTGTGGCGGTTTCTGGTTGCAGAACATGCTGATGACGTTTCGAGTGTCTGAACTGCAGATGCTGTTGGGATACGCTGGACGCAATAAGTCTGGCCGTAAGACCGAACTGCAGGCTAGGGCCGTTGAACTGCTACGGCTCAAGTCGACCCCCATCCAGCTGAAGATTCGCGAACTATACAAGACCATTCAGTAAGTAGGCTCTCTCTCTCTCTCTCTCTCCTCTTCTTTCTCTCTATCTCACTCTACTATCAAAACGACAGAGTGCCAATTCCATTCATTCATCCCCTTGTCGCGGTAGAGCGCTGTTGTAGAGTAGTGTCGCGTTTACACCTCGACTAGTTGGGCTCTGACATTTACGTTGCTAGTCGATTAGTTTTAGTGTTGGGTTCTGACATTCATGGAGCATCCACGTGTTGCCAGTCGACTAGTTTTCAGGGATATTTCTGAAATTGCAGGTACGGAAACGCTAATTTTTAAAACATATTGTATCATGTGGCCATATTATACGAGCGGCATTGACGCGGGCGCCAATTGTTCTGCGCAAGCGTCAATGACGCCAGACCAATCACAGAGCATTGTGATGCTCTCTGGCGTTGTTGACGCATGCACAGAAAAGTTGACACCCTTGTCAATGACGTTCGTATGATATGGCTCGTAGTCGACAGGTTCACAGGTGATAGGAGTATAAATGGTATAAACAGTATAAATGGCATTTATTTCCATAAATTAGTCATTCTTATAAGTCGACCAGGAAACGAAAATGTTCCTATAGTCCGATTCACGTCAAGAAGTCAGCATTGTTTATATGAAGAGCATTGATGCCAAGTCTCATTGAGAGAGAAAGAGAAAACTGCACCAAACGTGTCTGCTGGGACTGTGTGCGACAACAATGCACAGTGCGGCAACTATGCACAATGCGAATAGGATAGAGACATTAGCAACTGCCTTATGCTGAACAAGGATAGCAAACTCCCATCTAAGCAATGCTGACTTCTTGACGTGAATCGCACTATAGTCGATTGGGAACCAACTTTTACACTCATTTATAATAATTATGTGAATAATTTATGAGGATGAATGCCATCTATGATACCATAATACTCTAATGCCACTTATTATTCAATTTTTAATAGGAAATGAGCGTTTAAGTCCTTGAAAATGTAGAAATAACCTTGAAAACTAGTCAGCTGGGTCCCAGTGAACTGGCAACGTGGGACTGCTCCGTTGAGGTAAGGGTACGATTGTTTTTCCTATCAATGTTTTATAAGTGACATTAGTCCAAGCGCCCACTGAGGTGGAGTGGCGATGGCGTGGCAACACGCTAAAAATATAAACTTATGAAACTGAATGGAACTCAAATCACGAGGTGATGCGCGCTGTTCCGTTTAGTTTCATATGTTCATATTTGGCGTGGCGCCACACCACCACCACTCCATCTCAGTGTGCGCTTGGCCTTAGAGTTCAGTACGTTCACTTTGCTACGACACCTGTACTGACTTTGAATCACCTCTATACAGGTTTTTTACAATGAAGAATGTATATAAGAATCTATCCACTATGATGAAGCTGTATAGCGTATAGTAGATGAAATCTTATATGATTTGAACATTGTAAAATGCTGTAATGAAAATAATTTATGTCCTGTCCAGATTTCTTAACAAAGTGAACCAGCTGTAGTAGGGTGTAATAAATGACATTTATTCTTACAAATTATTGAACAACTTCATAAATAAGTTGACAGAAATTCGACTTGCAATTAATCGGTTGCCAGTCGACTTATTTTTAAGAATAATTTATTTAAAAAATGTCATTTTTTATACCATAATACTTTAATGTCACTTGCAGGTGAAGCCTAAAACATGAACAATGATCCCAGCTGCAATCGTATTCAACATTATTCGCGTTAAGGCTGCTTTTATGCATTGCGGTTGCAATTTTCTCCGCATCGCAGAAAATTTGCGAATCGAAAATTGTCATGCGATTTGCGTTTTATAAAATAGTGGAAGGGGATGTCAGTGCTGCCAACGCTCTTCAGAGTGCTCAGAAGGTCACTGCTATGAGCAATTGAAGTGTCAAAAGCGATGGATATTGGCAGCATACGACCCGCACCGCAGTTTATAAAAGCGCTCATAAGAGCCAATGTACTTGGGAGAAATCGCAAACGCAATGCATAAGAGCAGACCTCATGGAAATTAATAGTTTGGGGGATTACTTCGATCGTGTGGGATTTTGAATTCGAAACTCAATTATTCTGTATTCACCAGAATTACATCCAATGTGTTAACAATATTACACAATGAATAAATTGCGTTAGGTACTGGGAAGTCTTTAAACATTGAGTAGGCGCGTCAAAGTGGGCTCTTCTACCTCAACTATCGACAAATTCAGATATTTTTCTTGTTTTGTTGTGATACTGCAGTGATTTTGAAGGAGTAGGCCTAATGTCCTAATTCTGCTGCTGTTGACATTTATTCCGTATGTGATTGCATCCCATATACTTGTATGCTCATAGGTAACTGATTTTTGTTACCGTACTGCATTTTTACACGTCCTTAGACGTTTGTATCTTAGAAAGTCATTGAAAGCTCTGTTTCAATGATCAAGAATGAATTTGCAGTCTGTCGTTTCGCTTTCTGTGCCCCCGCGTTTAATTGTTTCATTTTCTTCTTGCTTCCAGTGTTTTAATGATAAGTAATGGTTGTAATTAGTTGGTTTGGCTTCTAGTAGTTTGCGGTTTGAATAATATGTCATGCTTTTTGTTTGCTTCTAGTATTTGTAGTTTGTGTTTGGTCCTGTCTCAAATCCATTCAGTTTTTATGATTATTTTAAGTTTACTGCCGGTAAAGTTTCAGTTTTATTGGTATTCGTCTACTTCTTGTGGTTTACTTGTTGATATTCTGTAGAAGTGAGAAGGTGTTCTAATTTTAGACTGCATTACTGCTATTGACACAATTCGGGACAGAAAAATATTTGGGCTTACCCTGTTGCTGTTCAGTCCCGAATAATACTGTCATAATTTGGGTATTATAGAATGAATTGAAGTAGAAATGCTTGAATTTTTAATGAGATTTTAAATATTTATTCCTACATTCTTCTCTGAATAATTGGATGTGATATTTTCAAATGTCTCAAGACGTATTGGTATTGATGAGTAGAAGTATCGGTCTAAAAGATTAGTGAACCTTCACAATTGATTCTAGTTAGAATAAAAGATCTTTCGCAAACAAGAACTATGTGAAAAAGTGAAAAGTGGCAGTATGATACAGGATACAACGTCAAAGAAGGCATAATAGATTTACTATGTGAATCTATATTATCATAGAATCTATTATGTACTACGTATGATGAATGATACATGATGTGTCACTATGAGGGTGTACGTTTTTGCACAGTAATATGAGAATTGGTATTTTGCTAGTTTTTCAATATGTTTCGGTTGTTTGCTCAGTGAAGATTGATGTTTTACACACTGAATTGAAAAAGTGATGAGGATGAAGGAGAAGAAAAATAATAACGAGTATTTGTTGGAGTTTTCGGTAGTAAAAGAAGAGAACCTGTTATGAAGAGTAGATAAAAATACAAAAAAGGAATGAGATGTGGAGAAAAATTAACAACGAGGAATGAATAATATTGTGAAAATTAGGTAAGAAATTATTGATAGAACTGAAGGTTGAGTGAAGAAAAAGTAACGCGAAATTATTAAGGAAAATAATTGAGATGAATGAATGAAAGGAAAAAGAGTAAATAATCGAAAAATAAGCATTAAGCTTTAGTTTGTTCAATCAACAGTCAGTCAGTGCTCAAATAACATCATTTACAACATTTCCTTGTTTCTTTTCATCCTTGTTCTTTGTTAACGAAAATATTTTGGTGGCGACTTCCAAATACTGTATTTATACTATTGATTCAATCTATTGAAATGTTTGTTCAAATATTGAGTGATAAAACTCAAATATTAGATTGAATTTGTCATTCCGAGATCAAATAAAATGTTTAAAAATTGGAATTTACTTTTATAGCCTATTTTTGAGGCTGATTTCAAAATATGTTAGGAAATAATAATTGTCAAATCCCAAATGAAGTTAACAGGTTTGTAATTGTGCTATATTAAATATATTTATTATAGCTATACTAATTGCTGATTTCTATAGTAACAATATTGCCATAGTTATTGCGATCACTACTAGAATTATTAAAAAATAAACACGTACGGTTTTATACTATTCTTCTATATTATACTATTCGCCTATAAATCAGGCGAGCGTGATGTCACCATATCGGGAGATCAATTTTCTGGGAAACAATCTGCGATTGATTTTTGATTAAAATCCTGAGTCAATATTGTTCCACCTGCATCTTAAATGGATGACCATGCAAATCTATGTGTTATATCCGTCTAACACTTGGATTTGATACGTTGAGTGCTATGGAATGCCGTCTAGCAGAATGTTGTGGGCTTTGCAGTATAGCCGTTCTGACTCTTTCCACATTGCCTTGGGTACGAACTGATCTTGGGCGTCCAAGATTGCGGCCAACAATCCTGATGTCATTGGAAGTTTTTTTAAGATAAATTCTTCAGCTTGTAGAAATTAATGACTTCAGCAATTTGGATGCACAAATCTCTACGATAAGTTATATTTTAGTTGAATCCTTATTTCATGGTGAAACCATTTTGCTTCAGTTCCTCCCAAATACCTGACTCCTGACAAATAATATACCGTACACCAATACTAGCTAACACATGATTGCTGTCTGACGGACAGATGTGCACGACAAATTTCCGATTGTCTCTTCTACTTGTAAATCATCCAAGTTTAACACACCAAGCCGTGATAGCAGACTGATATTTCGGTCTAATACGCATGCGTGCCCAGATGAATGAACAGCACACAATATGACAACATTGCTGGGCATTCCGATTGGATGACGCCACAAGTTGGCCAGTGGATGAAAAACAGTATAGTTGTAGTGGCACGGCACTAGCTAGTAACTTCACCTTGAATGACAATAGAACTATTTTGTGATGTTCAGGTCATCGCTGGGCGCGGGCCAGCCTCCCGGTGAGCCGCCAACAGGGGTGGTGGTGCCGCAAGGGGCGGCGGGGGTGGTGGCGCCCATGATGGCTGCCGCTCAGCAGCAGCAGCAGCAACAGCAAAGGAACGCTCGCATCGGCATGGCTGCCAACCCACCCTCCTATCCTGTCTATCCGCAGCAGCGCGATGTGAGTATTTCATTTTATTGTTATATACCTGTTTAATGTAATTCTAATTGTTATCCAAACTCATTCACAGACACATTCCAGATTTTTATATTTATTATTTAGCGTATGGCTTTTGTCGGTGGGGAGACCCGAAGGTTGTTCCACCTCGCCGTGATAACCTAACTCCACTTAGGTTGTAGTTTTATCCACTTTTCAGAATGATTTAGAATTTTGAAAGCATTTCTTTTCGATACATAAAAGTCCAAAGATTTTTATAATTTTATTAAAACTAGACACTTGGACTAACCATTAATTTTTTACTCTCATTTCTAATAAACTCAAAATAAACTTGATGAAACTGAAGTCTTCCAGAGAAGCTCTGTTCGTTCTATGATTGCACTACATTGTTACTCACTGCACTCAATTTCTTTTTATTATTTCTTCATTTATTGTCACAATGCATCATATTCTGAGTTAGGCTAGGCGTACACCGGTTAGTCAAGACAAGACGAGATTAGTCACGTTTAGTCACAGTAATTCACATAGTTGCTTATGAAGCAACACACACCGATTAGTCATTGCATCAGTGTGTGCTGCTTCATAAGCAACTAAGTGAATTACTGTGACTAAACGTGACTAATCTCGTCTTGTCTTGTCTTGACTAACCGGTGTACGCCCAGCCTAACACTCATTTGACTAATGTCTTGTCAATCGCTAAATCTAGTTACAATAATATTTATTTCTATATTATTACCTACTCATTTTAGTACAACATAATGAAAATTCTCCAGAATTGTTCTAATACAAAAAAAAATCAAATATCGAACCGCTCGACGTTTTCGATTAAATTAAGTTATTCTGTTTATAAGAATCAATGCAACTTTCCCATCAATTAAATTCCCTGATCAAGTAATCCATCAATATTGCCTTCATGAAGGATGGAGTTAAGGTTCAAGGTCCTCTTCTTCACAATCCTGATCACAAATCCTGAACAGTCTGTAATAGATGGATTGCGTCTAATATATTTTCGATGAAAATTATGATAGCGATTTATTCTCGAAATTATTGTAGGCCTGCAATCTACTTATTTGTAAAATGTCGATGATGTATCAATCATTGTTAATGTTGAATGGGTGGTGTTGTAGATGTCGATGTACCAGCCGTCAATGTACCAGGGCTACAGTCAGAAAGTGACGCCGACGCCCCCTCCGCCGCACCCCGTGCACCCCTCTTACCCGGTGCACCCCGATGTGCGGCTGAAGAAGTTGCCTTTTTTCGACCTGCTCTACGAACTTATGCGGCCTTCTTCTCTCGGTAAGACCATCAACAATATTTATTGAAGATTTGCAACTGAAACACAGTTGGTTAGTTGCGCGAGAGCTAATTATATTTAATATATGATTAAAAGTATATCTGTATTGTATATTTTTTTCAAAAAAAATGTTAAGCCGTCATATTATTAGTTATCTACGTAAATAAAGTAATAAATCTAAATCTAAAGAAAAAATATATATCCGTATGGTTACGTTATTTTATGGAATTGAATGTAATAGAGAGAGTTTGGTTGCACAAAGGGCAATTACCAGCTATTAGGCTAACGGGCGTAGGACAAACTCATTATTTAATCGCCCGCTCATCGATAATTAAGTTCCATAAGTAAATCTTAGCTTTATGCAGGTGGGTAGATGTTGGATGGTTGATGGTTGACGTAGTTTATCAAGAAGGCAGTGATAATTGTCTACATGTTCTATTATTATGGATGTTGCATGAGCTATAGATAAACCATCTACCATCCAGGTAACAACCCAGCAGTGCGGCCTCAGCTTAAGTTCAATAACTGTAGCTACAGGTTAGTACGAAATGGAACTGCAGATTAGGTTGTGAATGTTGAAACCTGTTGAAATCTATTAAGAATATAATAATATTGAGATTGTTGAATAATGATTTAAGTGAATCACAATGAAATGGTTGTAATATTCATCTCTCAACTTGAGAATCAGCTGTAGAACAAATTACAGTGTTTCCAAATTGTGATTAGTCTGAAGTATTTGATAGTAGGCTAATTCATTCATTAATTGTAAGAGAAAGATGACTGTCTGAAGTAAACACATTTCTACAAATCGCCAACCCATCCCTACTCTTACCACAACAACTTCCTTTCATTCATAGCCTTAATACTTCAGTACCTGTTCAGCTTGAAAATGTGCAATACCAGCACGAAACAATATTATCGCGCAAAGAACTTGAATAGTTAATTTTCACTTATAAGTGTATATTCATTTCAGCTTAATTTCTACAAATTTGCAATTTCACATATTAGGCTATTGTTCGGACAAAGTTATGTAATAAGAATACATTGAGAATTTTCTATGTGAATTCGAAATTCTCAAAACTTGATGCGTTTTGTTTGGAACTTCAATATGAACTAATTTCAATTGCATATTTGTATTACAGTTCCGTCAGTCAATTCGAGTCGCATGAACGACCATCAGTTCACCTTCCACCTGTCTCCGTCACAGGCCACAGAAATAGCTATGTCGAAAAATACCAGCGCCGTACAAAAGAACGAGTATGTTGTTCAGGTAATACAACCCAACGACATTTATGTCATTACTAATTGATGATTGCTGCAGTGTTATCAAATTATAATATGATGTAAAAATAGGCCTACCTACAGTTCGTGAGTAGATGCTTGATCTATGACCGTTGGTTGTAATAGTTTAGTTTTCACAACATCTCAAACATCTACAACAGTAGACAGATGATGGATGATACGTTCACAATAATTTCTTGACCAGTATTTGGTCATTTTTACAACCAACTCAATCAGCTGATTGGACTACAATTTATTGTAGTGAATGGCAATATATTAATTCGTGTGATTAGCCAATCAAAGAGCACAGGACAGCTATTCTTCACAAATTGTACCTTTCTCATGTAACAAGTGCGGAGTCATGTGATTATAGATGGGCCAAAATTTCTTGGCACATAGCCAGAACCGATCGAGCTATGGCGAGGGGGTTAGCGCGGATACTTTTCTAAAAACATTAGGCTACTACACGCAACGATCAGCTGAGAGCATGATCACAGGTAGGTGGGATTTAAAAATTTAGAGCCGCAGGCAATGTTTTTAATTCGGTTAATAGTAGCCAGCCGTCGAGTGCCAAGAAATTTTGGTCCATCTGTACCTACTGTTGTATTATTTGCATTATTTGATACTTAAACTACGATGAACTTGTAAGAATGTTAATTTTCCATTAACGTTTTCTTTGTTGATACAATACGTGTTTTCCATTTATACTTTTTGTACAATTTGAGAAACTTTGAAAAATATGTACTTGGATAATTCTGCAAAATTGTAAGCTGATAATAAGTTTCGTTGTATTAGATGTTTGAATATCGTTTGAAATAATATATTGCAGGTGCAAATGAGGTTCTGTCTAGTGGAAACGTCATGTGAGCAGGAAGACTGTTTTCCTCCAGGACTTATCGTTAAAGTCAACGGAAAAATGTGCCCTCTACCAGTAAGTAACGATTATTTTGTTCTCAATTTTTTGTACCAATTATTTAAAATTAAATTAATTTATTATTTTAAAATTATTATCTGCTTTCATTGAGATATTCAGCAAAACATCCAAAAATACACGTTGAGAGGGTTAACTTTTTTTTGATTGATAAACTGGAATCCACCTAAAGCTGTAGGCACATTCATCTTTAATCATCCTTACGCCATACCACAAGTACCTCATTATTCTCCAAACTGTTTTTACATATTCCTCAAACAGTCTTCCTCGTTGAATAAACCATTTTGCTTGAAGTATCAACTCATTGTGGACCAATGTCGTTTATTTTTCTCCTGGATTCAGTTTGCCTGTTGCTAAGTCAAACTGAATAGAAAAATCCCAAATTTATCCTACAAAGTTTTCTTTCATTCGAAGACAACTGATTTATAAGCAGTAAATTGATAAATGCAATACCTTTCGATTTAGATGACAGAATACCAAAAAAGAGGATGACAGATTGGATTAAGAGTGAATATTTTTTCACTTTGAATCTAACACTTTGATTCCGTTTTGGTTTCAGTTTGGTAATTCAGTGAACTCTGACATTTTATAAATTATGAATTGTAAATTATTCTACTATAGACTATATTATTTTTATTACTCTACTTATGTTTTACAAACCTTTTCGTTTCAATTTCTTATTATTGTGAGGATTTTTATGCAACTCTCACCAGCGGGCAAAGAGTTTTCTTTTTGCTGGTGATGCCTAACATAAGATATTAGTTATGTTTTTCTTCTTAAATATGTATACATGTATAATATTATGTTCATCTTATTTTTATTTTTGCACATGTATGTATTGTATATGCATGAGTGAATTGTTTGTTTTTCGGCAATAAATTGAAATTGAATTGAAATGAAGTGTGTTTGCGTTGTGTTGTGCAGAACCCGATTCCGACGAACAAGCAAGGCGTGGAGCCGAAGCGGCCGCCGAAGCCGGTGAACATCACGAACCTGGTGAAGCTGAGCCCGACGGTGGGCAACGTGGTGGCGGTGACGTGGGCCGCCGAGTACGGCCGCCAGTACGCCGCCGCCATCACCATTGTGCGCAAGCTCACCTCTTCCCAATTGCTGCAGCGGCTGCGCAGCAAGGGCATCAGGCATGCCGACTTCACTACCGGCCTTAGTGAGTAGTGTTGCTGCTTTAGTAATTACAATAATTGACACTAAAGGCTGGTTTTCACGATTCTAGTAGACGTTCTGGTTACTGGTTTATACGTAAGTAGATAGGCTTCTGGTAACCTGCCTCCAGTTAGTAGAACGTCTACTAGAATCGTGAAAACCAGCCATTAATGCAAGGTCCAGCAGGCTTACGCCCAAAACTGTACCTTTTCCAATTTATGAAGAAAGTCCGTATCTAGGTTGTGTGAGATTTTCCATCAAGAAAACAATTTCCACTCCGAAACCAAATACTTAACAAAATTCGAATATTTTAAAAGATATGAAAATTCCGAATATAAAACATTAAAAATATAAGTAATCTAAATTCTTCGAAAATTTAGAAATTCCACATTTAACTATTTTGAACCAGAAAACCAACCTACTCCAGTAAGGAGTGCAGTCTGACATTGAGTTATTAACTACTGAAAAAACAAAACTACATGTTGTTATGGGAGTGTACAAATGAATAACGTACTCACATTCTGTCAAATTGCGGAAGTTTTGTAGTTTTTTCTTTTGCTTCTTTTTTCCATTATTTTACACATATTAGATGTGTCCACTTTTGGTCGATTTTTTGTGCGGCTCAAGCATGCTGCAAGCGCAAGACACGTTTTTAGATCATCTTGCGTTACAGCTTAGATTCTACATATTTCCAACAATCCCCTTTTTCATTAAAAAAATCACATTTAATTGCAAATTTTGATACGGGTGATTGATTATTCTAGTCTCCTGAATTTAGTCTGGAATAAAAAGTAAGTTTTTTACGTTAAGAAAAACTGCATTTGAAATATTGGAAGGAACTTTTTCCATCCGCTTTTATAAGGAACTTATTTAACCGCTGTTTCTGAACTTTTAACAGGCTGTTGAAGAAACTTTTTACATTGATTTGAATTGAAAATCGACATGTGAAAATCGATCATTGAGCGTTCTCTCTTAGCTGTTAGAGAACGCTTAATGATAGATTTTCACATGCCAATTTGTCGATTTTCACCAAACCAATGTAAAAAAAATCTTTTTTCAAAAATGACCTTAAAATTGCAATTCAACGAGTGGTTCTGGAGTTGATGAATATTCAATGACAGTAAGTAGGCATATTCCAAAAATATCGAAAAATCTACCTGAAAAACAAAAGTCGATAGCAGAAAAGTTTATTGGACATATTTTGGTTGGAAATGTCATGTATAGAGCCCGGATTAGGCAAAATGCCTTAATTTTGCCTATTCTGCCTTTTTCGGGTGTTAGTGCCTATTTCAATATCAATAGCTTATTTCATCCTATTTTATATGTTTTGCCAATATGATTACCAATTTTTTTTATTTGAAATATTAAAAAAAGTAGTAGATGACTGGAAAAAGGAAATAGAGCGTGCGTATAATGTGTAAGAATGTGTACATGAGAATAAGTCTATGATCTTTCAGAAAGAAAACAATATTCAGAGTCAAAAAACTTCAAGTGACACATATAATTCATGTGAAACCAGTAGAATATAAGTTTTTCAATTTTCTTGTATTATTTTACCAAAACTGTATCGGAATACACTATGACTTTTTACGATTTTAAAGCGCCTATTTTTGTGTTTTATAGTGCCTTTTTGCCTGCCTATTTCAAGTATTATAAATGCCTGGACATCCGGGCTCTAGTCATGTATAATCTATGGTTAATGGCTGTACAGACCTTTGTGATAAGGATTTGAATTAATCCCTTCATTTAAACTGACAACAAATGATAGCATTATTGTTTGTGTGCAGTAAAAGAGAAGCTGAGCGAGGACAACGACATTGAGCTGACGACGAGCAGCCTGCGCGTGTCGCTGATGTGTCCGCTGGGCAAGATGCGCATGCAGACGCCGTGCCGCTCGTCGATCTGCTCGCACCTGCAGTGCTTCGACGCCTCCGTCTTCCTGCAGATGAACGAGCGCAAGCCGACCTGGGTCTGCCCTGTTTGCGACAAGCCCTGTCTCTACGATTCGCTCTCCATTGACGGCTACTTCCAGGTCAGTGCCACCTCGTTTTTCATGTAGATCAAGGTAAATAGAACATTGACAGTCTGTATTATTTATATAATTTACCAGTGTTCTCTACATTGGCACTCTACAGAATTCATTCAGAATTCACTCTACAGGTTTTCATTTCTCTGCCCCAAAATATAGGCTAAAAGAATCCCAACACTTACTTAGTACAAAACTTAAGTGAGACACTGGCTTGTGGAGAACTGTTTTTATGAGTGGAGGAGCATCTTTGACCTGTTGAAATAGGGGATTTAATGATATTCTATGTTCTTTGAGTAGAAACGTTATTTTTTTTCAATTGGTTTTGTATTTAAGTTTTTTATTGCTTTACGTACTATTGTATTCGTATATCTTGTTATGTATGGCATTTGTCACCATGATAAAATAAAATGAAATAGGAGCTGAGCCAGGTGTGGCTGTTAGTCGCTTAAAGCATATAGATTCATTTAATTCTGATGCCTTGGCGATCAGTAAACAGCTGATGTTACTTGCAGCTTTTGACATTAATAAATCCAAAGACTTTTTAAAGTCTTGAATACATTTAAAGGCTTTAGAAGACCTTCTTAAAAGACCCTTCTAAAGTCTTTGCAATAATCTGCGAGATTCAGCATTTTAGGTCAAGTATTGTAACAATGTTGCTTAACATCAGTTGTTTACTGATCGACAAGCATCAAATTAAAGGAATCCTACTGTACCAATTTTTCGAACTGTATTTCTTTGGCTCGTAGTGTCTTGAGTTATCCTGCAGCTAAAGTGAAAGTTAACGATAGCCTGCATTATCATGGCTTCATGGCAAAACAGCTTTCAGGGTCACATCGATAAATTATAGTAGAATGTATGTATCCTCAATTCCTATGTATCAGGAATGTATTCCATTGAGGAGTCCTCTTGCTTGTCAATAAGGAATTCGACTACTTGTGAATTAGCTTATTAATGTTGCAACATGTATTTGTGATTTGTTGCAGGACATGTTGAATAGCAGCCGGCTGCCGTCGGACGCGAAGGAGGTGACGCTGCACCAGGATGGCACCTGGTCGACAAGCTCAGCCGCTAAGGAGGACGTCCGCCGTGTGCTCAACTCACCCGTCGCCGTCGAAGAACTCATCTCGGTCGAAATTGATGGTCAGTCATTATAGGGTGTTATATTTGAAAAAGGCTTTATTACTCATCAGTTTATATTCGAGTGGTCTTCTTTTAGTTTTAACACCCTACTCTTCATTTTATTTATTTAGTTGGTATAGTGTTGTTCTATTAGTGATGAATTAAATGGGTGGAAGTATTTTGGGAATAATAGAGACATTTATTATAGAAATAAACCGATACAACAATGTATCCAAGCACCCGATATGGTAGCCTATAGTGTTCACAAATGAAAATTTAATTTTACAGTTGATATATATCTATTACTTATGTACACCGGTTAGTCAAGACAAGACAATACGAGATTAGTCGCGTTTAATCACAGTAATTCACATAGTTGATTATGAAGCAGCACACACTGATGCAATAAGAATAAGATTGGAATAAGAATATTTATTAGCCATTAAATACAAATAGTACAAAAGGCTTCGTCATTAATTTTACAAGAATAAAAATGGTTCATGTTGTCATGCCAGACATATTGGTACAGTTCATAAAATCATCTATGTCGTAAAATGCTTTTTCTTTAGCCACTTGGAAATCACTGCTCTATATCTTGATGCCGGTAACTTTGTTCGACTGCGTGAGGTAACTTATATGTAGATGCGGAACTGTAACAGAATTTTATGAGCTCTTGAATGTTTTGTGCTAGCCGGATATTATTATGTGGTGTGACCAGGAACGAACCTCGTCTTGTGCCAAATAGTTGTGGGTCTCCTCCTGTCGTTGAGAGTTAGCCTTTCATTATAGCTTGGGATTCAATTCGCTTATCGCAAATCAGCTTTGATCCGGTAATAATTAAAGAGTGATTTCGACATAATATCATAAGGCTTGAAAGTCTTGGAGACCTTTGAAGTCTTTAAAAGACCTTGCAAAGAAGACCTTTTCGAGAATAACTTTTTAAATGACATTTTCAATAATCTGCGAGATTCAGCATTTGTAGATTTAAGTATTGTGATCATATGCTCGTCGATCAACTGACTTATAACCGAGTTAATTGCATCTGCTATGTTATTCTTCATGTAGATCAAGTTAGCAATGACTAATCAATTGTGTGTTGCTTCAGGTAGCAGCTATGTGAAGTACTGGCATGACTCAACATGGGCTAGTCTCTCGTCTTGTATGTCTTGACTAACCGGTGACAAGAGGCGCCTAGCTTTATGTGATTACACTTGCTGTAAAAACGTACCTCCTACTTGTCACCAATGTTGCCTGTATGTATTTTTTCCAATGAATCCATTGATTAATTTTCTAATTCATTGTAGACGATGACGACGCCGACACACCGTTGTCGAGCAGTTGCAGCAAAGACGCCGCCGCGACGAAGAGCGAGACCAGCGACCCGAAGCCGGCCAAGCGCAAGGAGGAGTTCGTCGACCTGACGCTGAGCGACTCCGACTCTGACGACAGCGTGACGCCGACCAGTGTGACAGCGTCCGGCCAAGCCGCCGCCGCCTCCAAGCCGGCTCCGGCAGATGCCGCCGCCCCCGCTCCGCCGCCGCCGCCGCCCTTCTACAATCGGCTGCTCTCAACAGGTGGGGACCACTATCGCTACTATATACCGCGTCTCTACAAGTTGTACACTATTAGGAAGTTTGAGCGGCCTTAAATATATTTGCAACCGAGTGTTATCAACAGCAATGAAGTGATTACAGTACCATTATGGCGGTATACTACAAGTTATAGTAGTATATATTTTTTTTAATTTGGCGGATGTCGAATGACTCTTATTTAACGTTTCTATGGTAACGGGTGATGTTATGTTGAATTTTTTTCACATAAATACTGTACATAACATGTAAAAACATATTTAAAAAAGAAATCAACAGAAAATCACCCGTTACCATGGAAACGTTAAATGAACGTCATTCGCCATCCGCCAAATTGAAAAATACTACTATACAAAGTGTGACTAGCAGGAAAAGAATGATCTTAGTACCAATACACTGTATACTACAAGCTAAACAATCCCTATGTCCACACTTGGTCGTTTATTAATTGTGCTGCAAAGCATGCGGCCAATGCTTAAGCATAATTATATGCAATGCTTTACAGCTCACAAAAATCGACCAAGTGTGGACATGGGGAGTGTCCTAAGAGGCGAAAGTGTACTGCTTCAATGGTAGCAAAATCAAGTCGATTACTTGAAATTTGAAAAAAATCAGCGTATTTTGATCATTATCCATAAAAATACAAGATTTATAAAAAATACAGACAAAATACTAGTTTTAATTGTTTGGTAGACAAATCCTACGTAAGACCTAATCTTTCTAATACTTTGAATAGTCACCTAAATTGAGCCCACAAAATGGCGGATTACGGGGAAATTGTTATCGTTTATTTTCACCTTTTCGCGGTTTTACTTATGGCTTCTTCAACTTTTGCTCTTTCGCCTTTTCTGCTTGTAGAATACCATGGTGGTAGTGGGGTCACTCAGTTGCGGAACACTCTGTATAAACAAGATAATAGGGTACTGTAAAGGTACTTGACATTGTTAGGCTGTGTACGAAAATTCTACTAGGATAAATACGGAGGTATATTTGTTGAAGTATAACCAGCTATTCTAAAAAGTGGGAACAACTAGAGGAAAGCAAATTATCTATAATCTATAATTATTCATTTAATTTGACGCGTGGCATTGAATAGATAGAGATATATTATTTCTTGACGTTGCTGATGACCGTAAAGTACGATGGCAAAGAAATAATATCTCCATCTATCTAATGCCAAGCGTCAATTTAAATGAATCTGATAGTACAAACGAGTTGGAGTTATCTAGAAATACGTTTATCTGGGAATAGTATCTGTAATTCTATTTTGAATGTAAAAAATAATCTCAACTAATAACCTTAAATAATCTTAAATAATAACTATTATTACCTATTAAAATGTTCTCAAAATATTGGAGCAATTATTATCGTTACTATAATATACCGAAATTGTACTAGTTCTTTGTTATTGGGAAGTTTGAGCCGTAAGGTTAATATAAATAATTATTGATGAATTACAAAAATAATAATCAATCAATTCTATTCATTTTAAAATTGAATCATTACCATAATGAGTGAACTAGATCAATGTTAAGTTATTGTTACATATAAAGTGATATTTAAAAAAGTTCGAAGCGTTTACCATCAATATATTGTGTGATTGTAAATATGAAATAGTAGTACAAATTATAGTGTCTTCCAAATATATCTAAGATTGAGTGAATTAGTTTATCAATAAACTATGGTGTTAAGAATTTATTAAAAAATGAATTACTCAGACAACATTAGAATTTCAAGACGATAATATTATATTGAATTACATGATAAAAAATATAAGACTAAGATGGGAGATTGATCTTGCTTTTAACAAAAAAAAGCAAGGATAGAAATTGAATAGTATTGGAAAGTTGAATCCATTTCAATAGATACTCGTAGATGTCTATATTTTTTACCACTTGTTATAATACAATAAATAGTGCCTTACCCCCTTTCAGTGAAAATTGGAAAGACTTATTCGGGATGATAATGGAAATCAATTGATGATAATAGTGCCTTACTCTTTCTTATGGTAGAGAAGATCAGTATCACAAAGAATGAGTTTCGCCACTCTAATATACGAGTATTATCTAATATATTAAGGTCCTTAATGCTTCAATATGTACTATTGTCTCAATAGTGACAATTTGAATTCGATAGTAGTGAAAATATGATTTATATTGGGATAATGAAGTTCAGGGTAGCTCTTGAAGAAAATGTGTATTTTAAAAGTGTTCTTGTTTTTCAACTTCTCTAGTCTCAGTTTAGTTCAAAACAATTTGTTGTGTGCAATGTTTTGCTATTTTATAATGTGGATTTTTCTAGTGAATTGTTCTTGCTTTGTCGTTTTACTTATTAGTTACATGCTGCTTTTTCCTTTTTTCTTGTCTTACCTTGCTGCTTATCTGTCTTGTTCATGATAATTACCTTCTAATTCCCATTTTTCCACTATATTACTTTGTATTTGTTGAACATTTTTCGATTGTGTCTTATCTCTATACTATTATACATTCTGTATTTTTGTACTGTACTATCCTATCCTATACTAATACTTTACTTTCTAATTACTATACAATAATTCTATTGTGCTTTCTAATAATTCTATACTAAACTGTACTTCACTTGATGTTTTTTCTTACGATAAAACGATGGGACAAAACAATTAGTGCTTCTCAATTCCCATTTCCTGTTTCTCTTTCAAGATATCTTTAATTTCAATGTTGATTGAATTCACAGAACCCAGAGAGCAAGAGTCTATTATGTGATTCTTGAATCTGCAAAGCAAGTTGATTGTGTGCAAACTGAGAAAAATGAAGTTGGAAGCCACATCTTCTATTTGTTTTTATTTTTTTAATCTATTGCCATTATTCAAGTATACTTGTTCACAAGTATACATTATTAAAGTATACATGATTATAAACGTATTAAGTATACAAGTATTTATAACCATTTTTCATTAACGAAATAACAAGTTTTATAATCAACTGAATAAGTAAGAGAAATTGCATTACATACAAAGAGAAAAATATTTTCCGCTCTTCACAAACATAAATTACAAGTTCAAGATTTAATAACTGTAAGTAAAAATTAATGTAAGAGAAAAGAAAAACTTATAATTTTTTAAATTACAAAATATTATTTTTTTATAAGTTAGGCTACTTATTAACGTGAAAATTATGATGGAATTTTTCATTTGTTCTATATTATTACGTTTCTAATTTTACACAGCTTTCTCTTTTTCTTTGCGAATATTTCTAATCACTCTAATATTTTTTGTTACTCTATATTTTTATCTTATTTTTTCGTTTCTCGGTTATATCTTTCTTATTAGTCTTCCATTTTCAATAATTATGTCATTTTTCCAATTTGACAGCTTTTTATTCTTTTTTCCAATCACGAATTGGTTATCCATCATTTAGGGCTGTATTTATGAACGTTTTTTGCTGGGGTGATGCTCACATAAGCTCTAGGCTTGTGCGTGGATAATGGGAGATGACGTCTGTTTCTAACGAAATAATCTTACGTGAGTGAGTCAAGCGAATAGGAGTGAAAGAAAAAGAATGCATATTGGATTTTCAAATATAAATTAACGTACGATTCGGTTGAAATTTCAATGTTTTTTTTTTCATGATTGTTACTTTTATAAACGTCATAAGTCATAAGGTTTCAAGAATCCAGGTTTGGGTTTCATCATTATTATGGATTATTGTGTATAGAGTATGGTAGAATTTTTCTGATTTGGCGGATGGCGAATGAATGTCATTTAACGTTCCCATGGTAACGGATGATATACTGTTTATTTTTAAATATTTTTTATGTTATGTATACAGCATATGCGAAAAAATTCAAAATAGCATCACCCGTTGCTATGTATCTTTAAATAACAGTCATTCGACATCTGCCAAATTAAAAAAACCACCCACTTGTGTGTAGCTATTATTTTTAGCGGTTAGGTTTCGAATGCCAATTAATGGATACAAATTTCCTCAAATTTTCACACTTTCTTACGAATAGAACATTCATAAATAGAATAAAACCTATACCCTTAGAGTTATCTTACTTGTTGATTATAAGTTTTATTTACTGTTTGAGTTTATTATCATTTTTCTTTATATTTTGTATTATTTTCTCTTCCATCCATATGCATTTTTTCAAAACTGTTTGAATATGATTTTTTATCGATTATCTTATTTTTATTTACATTTTTTTCAAAAGGAGTTTCGTGTTTATTTTTTATTAAATTTGAATTTCTATTTTGTAGATTCGAACAGCAGCGTGGGGGCCGGAGGAGGTGGTCGTAGCTCGGTTACCAGTTCGGGTTACATCAGTCCCAACATCATTAACCTGGACAGCCCGTCGCCGCCCCCCGCCTCCAATTCGCCAGTGACGTCATCGGCCCCCGCCCCCACTCCCTCGCCACTGGCCACGCCTCTCGCGTCACAGGCCACGCCCCCTCCGCCCGCTCAGCCAATCAACACCGGCCTCTACTCGTTACCGGCTTCCATGTCCAATTTCTTTGATTTGGAGCGCGACTCCAACAGTCCGCTCTTCACGCCTCACTACTAGATTGGCTGATGTGTCTAAATAGAGAAGCAAACGATGTTCACTACTAGATTTGAAATGCTAGATGTTACTAAATAGAGAGGAATCGCTGTTGCTTTCGAAGCATTTGAGATGGAATCCTTCAGCCCTCCTGTTTGTCGAAACCCCTTCTTCATTTTTCCGATCTTTTTAAATGTTTACATTTTTGTGTACAAGTGTACTTCAAAATTCTTTCCTGTGTTTCCGACAAATTTCGTTCCTGCCATGATTTTTCCAAGCGTTTTACGTGTGTAAACAAGTTGTTCAAAATTCCGTTTTGTCTTATTTTTAAAATTCTTGTTGATGTGGAACTCCATGATAAAATTTAATAAAACACTTGTCACAAGAATTGACAAACAAGTCTTGTAGTGGAATTGACAATATCATAAAGTGTCTTTATTCTATTTTGTGTTTCTGACAGTTCTTGGTCTTTTTTACATTCCTCGACTACGAAACTTTCCTCTTGGATATCTCTTTCCACTGGGACTAGTTTACGGGAATAGAATGGATGAATACTTGACTCTAAGAGAAACATAATCTATTTAATATGTAGCCTACTTTTTAAAAAAGTGGAAGAAAATCGTTAAAAATTCAAAAACAAAGATACAGTAATATGTTTGAATGATGATTTTTATTCCGCTCTTGAGACAAGTGGACCTTGAAGACCGTAGAAACATTGACGCTCAATTCTCCCTTGTCTTCAATAAGGATCGATTAAGGTTTTTTACGCCTAATATTGAAATTGAAAATTTCGCATTGGTTCAACAGCACTATTCTCTTGATTTGTTTTATTTTGTGCCTTCTCATGAAGTTCAGGGATTTTGACGAATTTTCTGTTTGGAGCAATTTGATTTAATGACTTTGATAATATCTTGTATTATTTCTACTTTGGTATGAAGAATCGACATACTAATGTTGAACATTCTTGAATCTTCTGTAATAACTTCTCATACTGTTGAATGGACTTCAGTTGAAATTCAGTTCGTTTATGTTATATTAGTTATATGAAGCAACTGTATCAGTTGTTTTAAAAATTGTTTGGTAATTTCTCATCATAGGATTAATAGTTACCTGATTATAGATTTTGATTATTTTTAATGGTTTAAGTTAAATGTGCCGGGTGATTCAAAATAAACTTATTTTTTTCTCATTTTTGAATTAATATTCATGATGAAATCTGCAAATTGAAGGTATCAATATTTTCAATTGAATATAATACTTGGAAGAAAATGTTCAACTATGAATTTTGTATACTGTTGTCTGTAAAAGGTGGACTTGCCACTAAGAAAAAACTTGACAGACAAGATTCATATATTATTTAGCTTGAATTTTTTCACGTTCGTTTGAAAGGTTTATTAAATCACCCATTGTAGATTTAGTTAGTTCTAGACTGCGGATACTGTGCACTTGAAGTTTTTATCTTAATTTCTTCTTATTAAATCCTTTCAAAGTTTATTAAATTTATTTAATCATTCTAATTTAGTTTTTTTAGTCATTAAGATTATTCAACTTTTCCTATTATCTCTATGATGTATGTGAGGATATTGTTTTGCTACCAGTAATGTCATTATATTATTGGAATTTACTATTGTCAGTTGGATTGAATTTAAATTGTAATTCTTGTTCCTGTGTGATAAGAATTAATCCTTCGGAATCGATATTTAATATTTGTAATCTGGTAACAATTGAAATATTTATAAGTAATAGTTGTAATTTATTTGATTTGTAATTTATATCAAACAAGTAAGACACGGTCGTCAGTTATGACATGATTTTCCTCCAATTATAAACAAAATAGATATTATAAACGGGTCTTTTCAGTTATTTTTTTATGTTTCAATTTTTTTAAACTTCAGTTACTGTACTAACTAAATTGATTTTGATCAGTTCTTGAGTGATGTTTCTTCTGTTATAACTAAACTGCCCACTGAAGTGTATACTCATTTTTTTATCAAAAATTTTTAGAATCAATATTTTGGACCTTTATTGTAATACGGTACTTAATACATTACAGTACCTTTATTGTTAAAGTGTTGAGATAGGCAAGTTTTCTTTTATTTTCCTCACAATTTCATAACTTTTTCTCATTTTATTAAGTTTTCAATATGTTGAACAAATTCAATTCTATTGTGCTTTCAACTTCTTAATGTCATTGTGACAATATATATTTATTATTTGTTTATAATATTGGCTGTGTGTAGTTAGGGTTTCGATTTACCTGTCTATACAACTATTAAAACTCGTACTTAAACATTTTGGAAACTGAAGTGCTGATTTGAGCTTTTCTTGATAATACAGTATCAGTTTGGTACATGCACCAACTACAGTATAACGCTCATAGTAAGGCATACAATGAATTCTTTTTTGAAGTGTGCTTACTGTTTGAAAAAACTTTCTTGTAGCCTGTCATCTTGTTCTTATCCGAAAATGACGTTAGAACAAATTATCCACTGACATGAATTATCGACATGATCAGATCTCTTTTGAATAAGGTATTTTTGTATATAATTATGTATTTTGTATATACTCGAGAAAATATTTTCTATGAATAAACATTGTTGAACCATGAATTGTGATTTATTATTGGTAACTACCGTATTTATCCAGTACCTACCCAATTTCACAACTGCTGATTTGGTATTATGGTAATTTCTTATCAACATTCAAGTTAATTAGTTGAGTGGAAAAGTTGTTTGAATTGAAAGACTAGTGGCCGGTTGCACAAAGGAGGATTAAAGTTGATCTCCGATTACTCAAGCCTTATTACAAAAATTGTAATAACAAAATAGTAAAATTTAACAGACCGTTGTGCAACTGGGGCTAGGTATTGAAGAGTCATTTTGTCATTTACTAACATCGAGTTATCGGATTTAGTTGTTACACCATTATCAATATTTTATTATTTTGGTAAACCAAAGTAATAGTGGCAGAATATAATATACTTTTCTCTTTTCACATTAGGTCTACTTCAGTTAAGCCTGAAGTTTCAGCTTAACAGGGATTGATGAAGGTGTAAAAACCAATAAGCTGGTACTCGATATGTCTATAAATTTGTAGCTTCTGTAACAATAATTGATAATGTATAGAATTATAAGAAACCAATATTAGTTTAATAAAATGAGTTTAAGGTGGTGAAAGCATATAACCAAAGACGATAGGAAACTATTAAGTATTCTCATTGTAATTGTACTATTAAGTATTCTAATTGTTTCTGATATAACCTTCAAACAAAAAGGAAATTATTCATTCGTTTAGAGACTCACTGCCAATTGCCAAAAAAAAACAATCAAAATCAACCACCGTTAAATGCTGACATTTGACTGCACCAATGAACCGATTTCCCTATTGAGATCTATTGAATTATATTTATTTTAATTATGATCTTGAATTACGTCATGAAATGCGATACCGTATGGTATCGTTCATCCCAGTTTTCAATGAAAATTATTTGAGCATATCAATCGATTAACAATAATTTGTTCTCAAGAAACAAGAGATACCGATAATTTCATGTAAAGAAAAAACATCAATAGACTACGGTAAGTGAAGTATAAATCAAACCCCAATCTTATGTGACCAGGCCCTTGGTAAGTAAGTTAGTCTCAAATTCTGGTTCTAGCTCTACTCCATTTGTTTAAACTGTAGCTTCATTATTTCTGGTAGTGCTACATCCTTAGCCAGAGAAATGAATGGCAATTTAAAGAAAAATCCAGCTTGCAATACTTTTTGTTTCACTGTTTATTGATACACTAAAATTACAGAACGCACCTAGAACAACTGGGGTTCATATTATTAATTTTCAATGACCAAATTTATTGAAGGAATTTCTAATTAAAAGAATTTCATTTTAATCATTTCATGATTATTATCTATGATTGTTGACATTAAATACGCTACTATTTCAAACTTTGTTTTATTCCATTTTCTTCATCAACATCTTGCATTATAGCGTCTGCAATTGCAAACAAGTGAGTGAATTTACCAATAGAACAGGAAAGTAATTTAACAACAAATAATAAAACAGTAATAGAAAACTAACAAAATAAAAAGGCTGATAGAAATTTCTAAATAGATTGTTTTGATTGAAAAAAAAAAAACAATCAACCAACACAGAAAAAGCCGAAGTAGCTTGACTGTGGATATACCTTGGCTGTGCTGAAATTATACCTTACCAAATACAGTAAGGTTATTTGAGTTGTCATGAATAAAATGATATACAACTCACAGGGACCTATTTCATGAAAATCCAAAGTCCTGAAAAATATGAAGAAGGCAAACACACCAGAACTTAAATTTCGTTCATAGTACATGAATAGCACTCATGTAAAGTGTATGACCACCTTTTTTCTTGTTTTACAAGTCTTCTAGATTTTTATGAATCAGTCCTCAAAGCAAGAGAATGAAGTGTCGAATGGAAAAGTTCAAAAAAAACCAGGAATGACTGTTATTGCTGAGTTTATTAACAAAAATCGAGGAATAAATTAAAACAAACATAGGTTAGTTTGAAATAATATGGGAGCTGAGAAGTCTTACAAAACAGAACTGTAAATGGGGATAAAAGAGAAAAGCTGACGCACAAATAATTTCAATAATTTTACTATATCTATGTTCAAAAACATAATCAGACTTTGGATAAAATAGCTTCAAAAATTATCAAGAGAAGAACTTACTAGGCTAGGATTCGAAAATGGTTGAAACCAAACTCAAATAGAATGGATTGGCTGATCAAAATTAACTTTACATAAATTTTGGACTCTAATTTTGCTAAGTAATTTAACAACAATAAAATAATTTCATTAGAAATCAAGTATAGCTCATTGACAGACAATTAATATTATAAACTTTATTGAGTGGAATATGAAACCCAAATACATGACTTCCCAGCTCAAATGATCAATTCAACTTCAGTTTAAATTACATAAAGAAATGAATTGTTTTACAAAATATTCCTCATAAAAAATTGCAATGGAAAAGTATGAGCCTATTACAAAAAACAATATTAGATTCATTCAATCAGCTAGGATAAAAAGTACAATTTGTAAAAAGAAGCAGTTTTATTACAATGTAGACTTGAATGTTATACAGTACTTGATCATAGGTACATGACAAAATATAGAACGACAGACAATGGAAAAGAAGAATATCGGTATTTTGCTAATTGAAATAATTAAAGGAATATGGAATTTATTTTATTGAAAATAAAAAGGTCAATTCTGGAAAAATTATCAAATTTAATTTTGATGCGATATAGAGTTCAATGTAATATACATGGTGAAACTAGACAAGTATGGAACAAAATACAATAGAAAAAATAATATTTTGTTAATTGAAATATTTAAAACAGTAGCCTATTGGATTTATTTCATTATATTCATTCTTCTCCATTGTCTGTAAAAAAGTGAATTCTGGAAAATTATCAAATTGAATTTTAATACAATAGTAGAGTTTAATGAAATTCACATGGTGACTAGACACAAGATGGTACAAAATGCAATAGAAAAAAGAATAATTTGTTAATTAAAATATTTAAAACAGTGTTGGATTTATTTCATTGCAATGAAAAGTAGAAATCATTATCAAATTAATTTTTTATACAATTTAGAGTTGAATGTTTGATTAAAGTTGACAAAAGAAAGAAAAATTACAAGGAAAAGTAATTGAGGTATTTAAAAATACAGTATTCGGTTTCTTTGATCAGGTAGTATTAATTAATAATTTAGAATTTAAGAAAATAAATGATCGAATTTTATTTAAATATTACTATATGAAATAGTGTGTTAAATATTGTTGAACTTGACAAGAGATAAAAGATTATCAAATAGAAAAGAACAATAATACGGTGGAACCACCCAGGTTTAATGTAGCTCAAGGGACCGAAAAAAAATTCTTTGTATCAAGGTATTCGTGAAAACAGGGTTGCAATTTAATGGACACACTACAGTACATGGAGTGTTTTGTACTTTTTCAATGGGATTTGAAATAAATAGGTCAAATCGGAGTATTCATAAAATCGTGGTTCCACTGTTTGTTAATTGAAATATAATTAACAGTATTACATTTATTCCATTGTGTGATAGAAAGTAGAATTTTAAAAACAAAATTGATCAAATTAAATTTTGAAACAATTAGTTCATTTTATAACAAATTTTTATAGTTAAATTTACCCGGTATATTCTGAGTTAAAGTATAAGCAATAAACATATCGATCATATGATTGTCACTCTATACAAACATTGATAGGTCAATGCACACCGAAACAGCTGCTTTAGGTGCATTGACTATTTGTTTCTATAGGATTAGACGATCATAAGATCCAAAATGTTGCTTATTGCTACTATTGCTTATTGTCTGGTGTACAAATACAACCTATATAAAAAGTAGGGTTTTTGAGAAAAATTGATGAAATTGAATTTCAATAAAATACACAGTTGAATATACTATATGATTAAACTGGACAAAAAATAGAACAAAATACAACGGGAAAGAATAGCGATTTGTTAATTAAAATACATTTTTTTAAGTACTGGATTCATTCAATGAGGTAGTAAAGTAAAATTTTGGTTAAAACTGATGAAATTGAATTCCAGTATAATATGAGGTTGAATGTGGTACAAGATTAAACTCTACAGAAAATAGAAATGAATACAATATAATATAATTATCAAGTTTGCAAATAACAATTTTGAAATTTATAGTTCAATTAGCTAGTGAAAAGTTGAACAGTTGGAAACATCTAAATTTTCCATAATTTATATTGTATTAAAATTTAGATTAAATTTCAACACTATGAAGGATGCAATTAAAGTTTGGAAGCTTTATGAAAGTTAGAACTAGATAAAAGAATATTCTTCATTTACATATTTTAAACTTATTAGAAAAATTAATTCACAATTTTATAAAAGAATGCAGAAACTTAATCTAAAAAAATTCAATTTCTTTTACGATCTAATAATGTATATGAAATTTAAATTTTAGTAAATAAGATAGTTTTGAGACAACTTATTGTAAAATAATCAGACAAAGGGATACTAGATTTTTTACTTGGAGTGAAATTAATTCAAATCATTATTTTGTAGGAGATAATGACAATTTTCTTTGACTGTAAGGAAGGCGATTCCTGAAAGGCTACCCAGAAAATCACTTCAAAAATTCTGATGCAAAAATCTAAAAATGACTGCAATCTTTGAAACCAGTTACAATTAAATTTTAACGTTTTATAATTTAGAAAAATAATACTCATTGCAACATGATACAACACTATACAATATTTAAATAAATAATAAAACTAGACTAAAAATTGCAAAATCAAAATGACTTGAATCTGAAACAGTTACAAAATATGAAATTTTGAACGTTTAACATAGAAACACAATGCATTCCTTATAGGATACAACAATAAAATAACTAAAAAACTAGCCTAGAACAAGCCATGCTCTACTAAACACAAAAAAAACATTCTACTACTAGGTAATCAAGCATTAAACAAACCATGCTCTTCAATACTTGAACAAGCACCAAACAAAACGATCATGCACAACTAAGTAGTTTCATGCGAGCTGAGCAGAAACTATTACTAAAAATTCTAAACATCATCAACAACCTGAAAAATAATTATTTAATGACATTCAAATAATTCATGAGATGTCTTCATGTGACACAAGTCTGATCGAATACATTTCTTGATCTGATTAAGAACTTTACTTTATCGCCATAGCTGTGACATAGACACTAATAGAAATAATAAATTTTAGAAGACCTGAAAAATATGATTAAATATCTGAAATGAGAAACAAAATTAATTGCAAACAATTATACAACATTCGACTATAGAGTGGAATTATTGGGAATGAAAATCTCTGCAATAAATAAGAAAATTAATGGCACACAGCTATACATTCGACTAAACAGTGGAAATATAATTAATGATGAAAATTCCTACGATAAGAAATTTAATCACAAAAAATCAGACAAAATTTGGGTAAACATTAGAAGAATTCTCAATAATGTAGTATCTGCAATAAATATGATTAAAGACACACAATTACACAACATTCAAGTGAACAGTGGAAAACGGTCAATGTCAAAAAGTCTTGAGGCAGAGTAGAGTACCCACCTAAAAAAATTCTGAAAAGAAATTAATGACATAATAATCAACAAAACAGTGAAAAATATTGTCAACCAAAATTCATAAGCCCTGAAAACATTCAATCAACACTCTAGAAAAACAAACTAAGATTCAAGAGATTAAATTAATAGAAATAACATATTTGAAGAAAATTATCTCGAATAATGTCACGGAAAATCTGGAACAAAAAAAATGTATGACACATTAACATTAATTTGATACTGTAATGGAAACAGTTGAGAAGAAGACAATTATTATTTGTGGAGGGTGCCTGGAATATTATGAAAAATCTGAAACAAATTGAAAAATATTGAATAACACAAAAAATTATAGATACATATTTCAATAATAGCTTATAAACTTTCAATGTAGGATGGTTTAATAAAAGTGCCATGGACTTTAATACATGAAGTTTAAATTTAGATTGAAAGTTTATAAACTTTATGCATGAGATATTCAAAATGCAATGCAAGAAAACATCATGGACCAAGATCCAGAGACCCGTCAATACTGAGAACACCTGAAACATACTTTAAAGAAAAATTGTTTGAGTAGAAAATCAAGTTTTGTGAAATTTTTGAATGAAAGTATTTACAAAATCAAAAAAACGATAAAGGACTACTAAAAAATAATAAAACAAAACGAAAAAGTAATGTTAAAAATACAATATAAAACTGTATAAAGAAATTATAACAAAAGATAAAATAAAATAGAATAACTGAAAAATAAATAGGTATAGTTCCAACGAGCCGTGGGTCCAATTTTCACTTGATGGAGAACATGGTGTACCGTGTAGTTTATAGTTTGTTTTCACTTTGCAAAATAGCCACTCAACTTTCAAAAAAGTGCTTTTTGATTACAGAATTTTCAAAAGTAGAAAAACCAAAACACAACTCAAAATCACTAAGCACAACACATGAAGCAAATGTAACACGAGACAAAATGAAAAATAATAACTAGAAAATACAGACTTGATGAAAATAAAATAAAAATTAAATTATAAATAAATTCACATCTCAGCGAGTGTAAGAGAGTAGCCTGAGCTACTGACATACTGTAGGATAATGTTTCATCAATTTAAATACATTTGTTCTGAAAATAATAAAATGCATGCATACAAACTTACAACAAATAGAGGCTTACAGCTAGCGTCACAAACCTTATTGAAAACAGATTGAATTTACAAATTAAAGAAACTATAAACTGAAAGACAAAGAAAAAAAAACCAAAATAAAAAGGCATACAGTAAAGAAATACAAACTTACAACAAATAGAGGCTTACAGCTAGCGTCACAAACCTTATTGAAAACAAATTGAATTTACAAATTAAAGAAACTATATACTAAAAGATAAAGAAATAAAAACCAAAATAAAAAGGCATACAGTAAGGAAATACAAACTTACAACAAATAGAGGCTTACAGCTAGCGTCACAAACCTTATTGAAAACAGATTGAATTTACAAATTAAAGAAACTATATACTAAAAGAAAGAAATAAAAACCAAAATAAAAATGCATACAGTAAGGAAATAAAAAAGAAAATACAAAGCAAAATAAAATAGAATAAACGAAGAATTAATAAAGAGTGATGGAAAAAATGAATTATGAGTAGGACTATGTGCACTTCTCAACGTATGTGAGAAAGTACTAAAAAATCAATTCTTTTTTTCTGCGGATGATACTGCATAAGTATATTACTTGGGCGAGGGTGAATAAGTGAAAAATGATATGTGAAAAAATGACAGATGGAACAAAGATCGGACCCTGACCGGTGCAGCCATAGCAGACAGAAGGTGAGACACCCCAGGCCACTAGGCTACACTGGGTCACCGAATTAAGCTACTAGCATGTGTAAGATAGTAGCTAGTCAATTTAAATAAATAATTATGTACTAAACTTATCAATTTATAACCTAAAGGCACTTCAGCGTGTGAGAGTGCTCTATAATGTGCACACACTAGCGTGTGTAAACTGTAGGATAGTGTCTTATCAATCTAAATACATACAAACTAAAAATAACAAATTTTATAAATAAATTCTCAGCGTGTGAGAGAATGCCCTAAGCTACTGCACACCAAGCAGGTGTTGATGTGTCTTATTGATTTCAATTATATATGCTTTGAACTACGTATATAAAAACTCATCAATATATGCACTTCTCAGCGTGTGTGAGAATGCTTGTTATTGCACACCCAAGCATGTGTTGGATGTGTCTTATTGATTTCAATTATATATGTTTTGAATATAGGCTATCAAAATTCAATAGCCTATGCATTTCTCAGCGTGTGAGAGAATGCCCTAAGCTACTGCACACCCTATGTGTAGGATGTGACAGATTAAACATCTGTACTTCCTTCAACCATAAGAATGTAGCCTTAATAATTATGACTTAATACTAACTAAACAACTAAAGCATAAATTCACTCACTGTCTAGTGTGTTCAGCACTAGAACAATGCTTCCAATATAAATATATGCATTTTCCAGTGTTTTAAACACTGGAAAAATAAAAATTGGTTAAATCAATAATAATACTACAATTATTATAAATAAATAAATTATTGTTGCAGTATTGAACCCCAATTTCTCTTACTACAATCACCAACATGACTGAGCCAACAACTGTATTCAACATATGTCGGAGGACAAGGCCATTACTCCACGATTTTCACGTGGCAACCGGCATCTCTCAAACACAGTGTAACACAGTTCATGCAAGGTGAGCATGGTAGGAGAATCCTAACAGGGACCCTGACAGCACACCCCTATTTGAAATTACCAGCCTCATGCCACCTCCTGAAAGTCGCAATGAACAGTACCACGCCATCATTATGGATGGGGGAGAACGTGCGACGGCAATGCCAGAGCTGCAAAAAACGCGCAACTTGACTTTAATGATTCCAGAATGCACTCTCGACCAAAGCTGCTATGATTCGGTGGTACAATTCATTCATGGACAGACAGGAGTGTAATAATCAACTGGCAACTGCAAATAAGACCCTATAGTTCCCCATAACCCCTAGTGGGACACAACTGCAATTTGCTTCAAAAGTCTGATACAGCTCACCCATATCCATGCGATTTAGTATGCTTGACATCATTTTCATTGATAGAAGAGTTCCTCACGTCTTTCCATATGTCTCTTTGATGAGATGAATTGAGCCCTGTTGAATGAAACAAACAAGTTGAATAAAGATAAAAACTATTGGGAAATGAAAATGTTAAACAAAATAATAATACGAATAAGCCTAAATCAGGATTAGAGGAGGAAAATTATCAGGCAGTGATTATTGTAATTTAATAAAAATAGTAGAATTATTATTCATTCATGAATTTTCAATGCGTACAAACATTATTTCGCTGGTGATTTAGTCTACTTGAATAGTTTTACTATGCCAGTACATTTTTTCGTAAATAGATCAAAGACCTATGAATTATAACGGTACCGTATAAGAAATTGAGTTGAGATTACAAGAGATTGATGAATTTGGAAAGTTTGATAAATTAAGCTAAGGACTATATTCTCAGATAGGATGAGGATAACTGAGCGTATTTCGAACAAACAAATGATTGAAAAAATTGGAGGCACTCTGTGAGATATTCTATGAAAATTGAATTTTTTCTTGAGATGGTAAACTTATTGGAATAAGTGAATTAAAACACTAAACTTTACTAGCAAGCATGTTAAAGAGATTTACGTAAGGAAATAATCGATCGAACTAATTTGAATTGCTAGATACATATCTATTTATTTAATCCAAAATCATTAAAAAAAATGGACTAGTAACAATGTACTTGACTAGTGAACACTTGAAAATGAAAAGGAAAGCATAAAAATAAAGTAAATAATAGGAATCTAGAACATTATAATAGGCCTACTAACCTTGAAAAGCCACTGAGTATAATTCTAACCACCAAATACCATATTACCGGACTTGAAACTTGACGTTCGGATTTAACTAGAAATTTAACACAATCACTAAAAGTATTTAGTATTAAACATTCAACTCAAGTAGAAATTAAACGCGAATTATAACACACAAACTCTAATCGTGACAGTTGCCGGTCAGACGACAGAATGAAGAATGAATAAATGCAAATGGCTGATAAAGCAGGTTCAACAACATTATTAGTGACGTCAGTGACTGGTACGAAGTTTTTGTGATAACGCGAAAGAAAATTATCGATATTCAAAAATAAAATGTTTTTCAACCTTTAAAATCCATATTATTATTTTAAATCATATTAATCAGAATAGATTCGATATTCACATCTATTCAAAATAATTAACTCATACTTGCCAAATCTGACATCAGCTGAACACCCATTGGTAATTTCAAATTTTAGGCGCGTATTTCTAAAATCTACTGTTTAAAAATATTGGATTTCTTTACTCAAATTTCAAGACTTTTAAAATTTTATAGAATGCGAGAATTATCTTATTGAATTGATAAATGAAGTTCCGATTTTAATTTATTTCCGTATTTTATCTTACAGATTGTATAAGTAAGAGAGTAACTTTGAACACTTTTGTTTATTTTTTATCAAATCCACCTCATTTTTAGTGCTTCAGCGCCCTTGAAGACTCGCAAAATTTTTAATGATTAGTAATATTTCCTTCTAGTTATTTCAAAAAATAAAAAAGAAACTGGATGTTCAAAGATACTTGTACTACGCCTGTGATTTCACTTTCTCCCCAGAAGATAAGGTTATGTTCGTTTTCGTAACGTAATGTTCTGTCTGTGCGTAGCAAGACTAGGAAGTAGGCAAAGAAAACAATTAAATAAAGATAGCTTTCTGAAAAGTTGAAATAATAAGGATCTTATCTATTTAATGGATCCTCAAGAAGAAAATGTGAGTAAACTCCTAGTTTTATTTACATCAAATGAAATAATGGTAGAACAAGAATTGTAGGTCATTATTTTTTATAATAAATAGTATGGCAACTGATACGATTCTTGCGACCCTAACCTCAAATTTTGTAGTACTGTAGAAGATTATCATCAGTATCAATACATTATTCTATGGCAAAATAATATGAATTCTATGATATCCCTCATCCTTGACAGAGTTTTAACGGCATATTTTTTTCCATAATTCAATTTTTACTTTTACAGATCGGAATTGAGTATGATGAGGATGGAATTACTTCAGTTTTCATCAAGGAAGAAATAGTAAGTAGGCCAATTTTTTTTCATAAATAAATTCAGGGTACAGAGAATGTATAATTATGATTAAATACAGTCTTTGTACCTGGGTTATCTGCAGTATAGACCCAGTGGAAAAAATTATTTGCAGTATCTAAATAGTACTAACTTAAGTTTGACTCTGAAAATTGTATTTTCAGTAAATTTGAAATGTGTTTTTCATTTGTCAATGTTTTATGTACAATTTTACAGTAATGAATTAAGTGGTAAATTAGTGGGAAGGTTTTAAAAAAACAATAATTGGTACTTTCCTGTTATAGGACACGTCTACTCATCTAGAAATATCAATAGTCGATATCGATCTTCAAAAGTATCGATACTCATCGATGTGAAAAAAATATAGATTATTAACATAACCTTGGTTAACATATTAACCTGTTAACATAGGTTATCGATATCGACTATCGATATCTCTAGATGAGTAGACGTGTCCTATAACAAGAAAGTATCCAATAATTAATATGTAGGCTAACAATTATTATTGATTCCTTACAATATTAACAATAAATATCCTTAATGAAGAATATAAATTATTGAATAAATATTTATTTTTAATATCAAATATGCCAACAATTGAATTAGAATTGAGAATAAGATGCAAGAAAATCAGGTTTTATAGTTACTGAACAATAACATATTATATTCTCCTACTTTATTAGAGATATTATACTGCTTATAATAATCAAGATGATATGTATTGGCTGTGCTTGGGCCTAGTTAATTAAATTTTAAATGCTGCTGCTATTTGCTACTAGAGCAACCTTCAAACTTTTATCCTCTTCATTATCTTCAAGTATTTTCATTTTGTCGAATCATTGAACTGTTCGAGTGCTGTATTTTTTATTTCAACTCTAATAGTATAGCCTACAGTTTTTGTAATTATGTTTCATGGAGGAAAATAAAGAATTCAAATTTAATATTAATATATTTTTCTGCAGTTGTCCGGTGGTGAGGAATGGGCCTCCATAGCCCAAGACGGCAATATGGCAGATCCCATGATGCTAGATGACTCCCTCATTGAAAAAGAAGAAGGTTAGTTTCCATCATGCAGTAGAATACTGTGAAGAATTAACAATGAAATTATAAGGCTTATAAATTATAAGGTATTTATTAAAAAAAAAAGTAGAAAGAAAAAATCTTACTTAATCTATCACGTATGCACACTCAAACACACCTACAGCCCGAGTGTAAGCTCCGTGTCCCCGACGGCTGAAGAGGAGAGACAAAGAATGCTACAAAATACACTACATAAACCGGGTTTCGATGATGTATTGCATTCCTCCCAGGGACTTGGGGCTTAGGCTCGGTCAGTACATAGACATCAGAAGCTGCTTGTTTTGACAGCCGATCGTATATTATTATCTGTTCACTCATTTGTTGAAACAAACTCAATGTCGTAAAGTGCGAATAAGATATTTTTCATCTTGAACTACCGACATGCAGTCATTACTATTTAAAATTTAAATGAACGTTTTTACTCACATATTGTATAGAGCAGATAATATTGTCGTATCTATTTATATAGAAAAAATGACTGCATGTCGGAAGTTGATGTGAAAAATCGATAATGTGTTAGACCTAAGACACACGAGGTGGTTTTCGCCGAGTCGGCAGCAAAACACATGATAGACTCGACGAAAAGCCACCTCGTGTGTCTCTGCCCTTAACTTCGCAGTTTTTCATGGAACAAGATGTTTTCAATTTGATAACAAAAACGCTATCATATATTGAAACTTTTGATGGAATCAATATTTTCATTCAATAGTATCTTATCTCAATTGAGAAACTGCACCCCACTATAATGTGCTTGTAAAAGATTCTCCGTTGGAAAATTTGTTTAAGACAAAAAGAGATTGAACTCTTGAGCATTCAATCAATTCTCCAAGTGAAATGTTTCAAGTGCACCTCAATTTTACAGATGGCCTTGCCAAACTGCCGGCTGATGAGAATGGAGCTGAGTTAATCAATGAACTAATGGAGGTGCAACTGGTTGAATTTGTGTTGGATTCGTCAGATATCGAAATTTCTTCAGTCGTTGCTATTCGAAGCAATAATAACCTGGTGATAACAACACGCACTGTCGAGATTCAATGTGAAATCTGCTGCAGAACATTTGCAAGTAATAGTTGTTTCACTAAACACATGGAAATTCATAAGAGGGGGAAAAAGTTTGAATGTGGAATCTGTTGTAAAGAGTTCACATATCAAAGTAGTTTGAATAAACATTTGTTAATTCACAAAGTTGAGAAGCAGTTCCAATGTGAGTTTTGCTACCAAGCTTTCTCACAGAAAATTAATCTGAAAAAGCATTTAAGTAGTTCCACTGGCGAAAACACATTCAAATGTGATGTCTGCTGCAAAGATTTCACTCGTGAAACTTGTTTAGCCTATCACATGAGATCTCACCAAGAGGAAAACATGTTTCAGTGTGAATTTTGCAGAAAATATTTCGCAAAAAAAGATAATTTGATGCGTCATTTAAAAATACACACTGCAGAAAACCTATTTCAATGTAAAATTTGTTGCAGAAAGTTTTCTTCGAAGTCGATTAGATAAGCATATGCTCATAGCGGTAAAAGACCGTTTCAGTGTGAGGTTGGCAACGAAACTTTCAAAGAAGAAATTGATTTGAGAGAACATACGATAATACACTATGACAAAACCCCATTCCAATGTGAAATTTGTAGCATAAATTTTGATAGCAATAGTGACTTACATGTTCATAATACAAGAACACACAATGATGGAAATGTTTTCCAATGTCAGGTTTGCAAGAATATTTTCAAAAAAGAAGGTGATTTGAAGGAGCATGAGATAATACACAATGAAAAAACCCCATTCCAATGTGAAATTTGTAGCATCTATTTTGATAGTAATAGGGATTTATATGATCATATGAAGAGTCACAATGATGGACAAGTGAACAAAATTGTTGAAGAAGAAATTGATTTGGAGGAGCATGTGATAATACACAATGACAAAAGCGCAATTCAATGTGAGCTTTGTAGCATACATTTTGATAGTGATAGTGATCTACTTGAACATAATAATAAAATTCATAACGACGAATATATGTTCCGATGTGAGCTTTGAAAATTTTCAAAGAAGAAATTGATTTGAAGGAACATGTAAGAAAACACAATGCCATAACCGAATTTCAATGTGAAGTCTGTTACAAAAAGTTTAATCGTAAAAGTCGTTACAATGATCATATGCTGTCTCACAATGGCAAAAAACCGTTCCAGTGTGATTTATGCAGCCAATCTTTCGCAAGAAAATGTCGGCTGGTTAAACATCTAAGTAATCCCTTGAGAACAATGTGCAATGCGATGTTTGTTCCAAATATTTTACTTATAAAACTTGTTTAGAGTATCACATGAAAACTCACAATGTTGTAAACCGGTTTCAATGTGAAATTTGCAGCAAGAGTTTCGCTAAAAAATATAGTCTGAACATACATATTAGGACTCACACGGGCGAAAACTTGTTTCAATGTAAAATCTGTTGCAGAAAGTTCACGAGTAAAAATCGTTTAAATGAGCATATGCTCACTCACAGTGACAAAAAGCCTTTCCAATGTAAGGCTTGCGCCAAAACGTTCTCAAAAAAATATCATCTGGTTAAGCATCTAAGTATTCCCTCTGGTGAAAACACTTTGAAATGTGATGTCTGCTGCAAAGACTTCACTCATAAATCCTGTTTAAGTTATCATCTAAAAACTCACTTTTGGGATGCCCTGTTCCAATGTAAAGTTTGCAGCTATCATTTCATCAGTGAGAGTGATTTGCATGATCATATTAAAACTCACAACAGTGATACTCCGTTCCAATGTCAACTTTGTAGCGTTTCACTAGTGAAGGTGTGTTTATTGATCATATGAAAACCCACAATGGTGTTAACGTCAACCCGTTTCAATGCAACATTTGCAGCTCGAGTTTTTCTCAACAGCGTAATCTGATGACTCATATAGGTAGACAGCACAGTGGTATAAGGCCGTACCTATGTGAATTCTGCAGCAAGTCCTTTTCTCAGAAATCTCATTTGCGGATGCATTTAAGAACACATACCGGTGAAAAACCATTCCAATGTGAATTTTGTAGTAAATTGTTTTCACTAGAAAGGAATCTCAACGATCATAGGAGAATTCACACCGGCGAAAGACCGTATCATTGCAATATCTGCACTAGAGTTTTCGCACAAAAAAGTGATTTGAATAGACATTTGAATATGCACAGCGGCAACGTGACACGGGTTCAATGCCCAGTTTGCCATAAATCTTATACGAAGAAAAGTTTTTTGACAGAACATATGAGAAATCACACCGGCGAAAGACCGTTTCATTGCGAAATATGCGGCAAGGATTTCGCAATAAGCGGCGTTTACAAACAGCACTTACTAACTCACACTGGCGAGAGGCCGTTTCAGTGTGACATCTGCTCCAAACGGTTTCGAAGAAAAACTCACTTGTCGACACACCAGAAAGTGCACAACAAGAACAAGTAGAGAGATTTATGAAGTACTTGAAGTCGCCTATCTGATCACAACCAGCGAATAGTTCCACAAAACTTCAATTCAATTTAATCGCCGTAAAATTGCGTCACCTGACGGAATCAATGAATAAATGTGACGTCATTTCATAGCGATTACATTCAATTGGATTTTTGTGCAACTCCCCTTACCAATATTTGAGTCCATATCTCAGTGGTGATTTCTCATTACCTCTGATTAGATCTGTGGCAATGTAACCAGCCATTGATTGCTCTTGAATTAATATTTGACATGCCTTTTGACTGGTGATGTAGCAATATTATCGATTTTTAAAAGTTCGACCAAAGACTTTGGCCAAAAGTTGATTGTTAGAGCGTCTAGACCGGGCTTTAGGATCATAATAGTTAATTTCCTGTTAGCAAATCGAATGCTCATTCAAGAAAAAATAATTTCTGGTTTTGTGTAGCTACAATGCTTTACTAAATGTATACTAGTAATTGATAAAAATATATCAAGTGTACTTATAACAATGTATTATTATAATTTATTCATAAACAATTGAGTTATAGGCTATATAGAATATATTGCACCATTAACAATATTAACTGTGTATTAGAACAAATGCTCTATTTTTCTTTTGTTTTAGCTAGATTGACTGACAGTATCAAGTATTAATCATAATCTGCATAGTAACTTATTACTAGTCCATAGTTCAATAGTTGTTGCATTATGTACTATATAATTTTCTGGTTACAGTGTAGAAAATATACACCGTACCGTATTCGTATTATGTAAGTATAGAAAATTATTGTGTATAAGTGTGAATACAGTATAATAAAAATAAATATAATTAAAGATGATTATTTCTTGATCCATTTCAAACTGCGATTTATTACGCTATATTATTGTTTACCTCTAACTAACGACATGCAGTCATGTTTTCTAAATGTAATTTTAAGAAACTTGAAAGTGTTGACTATAAGTTTCTTGATACTGAAAGCGCTTCAGTCAGTAAGTAGATAAATTTTCGTCTTCATAATTAAAAGCATTACCGCATGTCGTTATGAAGTGAAAACAATAAAAATATAAGTGAATAAAGATTTATTCTCCAGTCAAAACAATACATAGAATAAATTCATGAAAACAGAAACAAATTTGTATTGTACCTTTACCTCACTCTCTGTTTCTGTTAATTCATTTTCTGAACAATAGCTTTATCGAGATCTATAATTATTACTAATAAGGAACTATAGATATTCACTCCCTTTTTTATTAGTTTTTAAATATCATAAGAAAGTTTTATCTTCAAAGAGATGGCATTCAATGGTATTTAAAATAATCGTAAGAAGTATTTTAGAATTTAGAACAAAGTGAATGAATGCAAATTGAGTTGATAATAGTTGGTTTATTTGGATTACATTTGATATAATTTTAGGTCTCCTACTTTAGAGCTTATGACATTCAACATCAATCAACAGAGTTATTGAAATTTATAAAGACTGACTTTAAACTTTTAGACATTGTAAAATATGTTGTATCTTATTCATGCATATCTTGAATGTCCCTTTGGAACCAATTCCTTTTAGTTGATTGAAATAGATTTAGCTTGATCCTAATAATTAATACAAAAATTTACTATAGTAATGTTGAATTTCGTTGCTAGACTTTTTCTAGTAATGCAATGTAGAGCTATATCTCACAAACTGTTAACAATATACAATTTAACCTACAAATGCTGTCAATTATTGAAAATAATAACAATGCTGTCAAAATTGGTCAAACATAAAAATAGTGCAAAATTCCGTCTTTTTTAAGGATGACTTTTCATAAGTGTTATTCTACCATTTTATTATTAAGTAGAATATTATTTTTTAAGAATATTTTTACTCGTTTTATTAGAATATAATTTTATTATTGAGCATACATGATACGGTTGCTGACCGACTTTTCTTTATGAATAAATATGTGAGGAAAATATTCAAAAATTATAAGAATAAATTAGTGTTTCAACACCTGAAATTTTATAAAATAAGCATCAGCAACTAGTCGACTGGCAATGAATGTGAAATATCTATTTCGGTACATTTTGATCGTCATGTTTCGAAATAATGAAAATACAGTTGTATTTGTACAATCCCGCCGTTCATAATCAGTGATAGATATCGATTCATTACATAAATAGGTTATCGTTCAACTCTCGAATGATTTGGAAGTATCGATAGCTCGGCATCGAATCAATCAAGACATAACATAACCTACAAACCACCATTGTGATTGAACTCTATTTTTCTATTGTTTTATTTTCATTTTTTTTGTTTGCAATAGAAAAAATGTTAATAAGTGTTTATATATTTTGATACTACACTGCATCAAATTATCATTTGTTTTCAGCTTCAAAGATTTCTGACTAGGAAACTTTCTTCTACTCTCTACTTTCTTTACTTTTTAATGAGTCGGCAAGTCTGACGTTTCAATGACTGTCACAATGAAAACTAGATCAAAAACAGTGAGTATGGTACCTAGTAATAATATTTCATTATAGGCTATTTATGATCCACATAATTTGATCTGCAGGCTGATTGGTACTGTATAAAATTGTCAAATTAGTTTTGGTTCTAAACCACCTGTTGGTTTTATATAGGCTACATTGCATAATTTGTATCCTCACAGCTCTCAATACTTGCAAATTGCAATGGTAATCCGTTAAGAAATTATTTGAATATTTTCATAATTTGTCGTGTCTTAGACAAACTTGCCTGTTAAAGTGCAGTTACTTGATGCAGTTACGTAGATGGGTGTGATGATTTCAGTAGATCTAAGTTTCAGAATATTATTATTTTTTTTGCTGCGGATTATATATGGAAAAATGCCAGACGGAAACGGGAATCGAACCGGTGCAGCGGTAGCGCTACCTGTTTGCGCAAACTGAAGGTGAGGCGCTCCAGCCAACTAGGCTACGCCGGCTCGCTAAATACACATTAAACAATCCTACAATGTATATTGTTTGTTATTTTCACGTGCAGCAAAACAACTGAGGCCTTTTAACTGAGGTATGCTGCGCACTTTAATTATTGTTGATATAATGTTTGATGTCGAGTCTCGAGTCTTGAATCTAAAAGTCCTTTAAAAACAAATTTTCAAAAACATCGACCGGTGGATATAAATTTCGATAAACTGTAGATTTTGATTTCTTCAATTAAATAGGCCTAAACACAGTAAAGATCAATTCACACATGGTCCGACGCGACGCCGATCCGATGCCGATTATGTAGGCCTTATCTCACTGAATCTGAATTTACAGAAGGAAGCCGAGCATTAATTTGTCAACAACGATGGACATGGACCAATCAGAGCATTGGATTTATGCTTGTGACGCATGCGCAGATCGAAAATGCAAAGTCGGATCATTGTGTGAATTGACCTTTATACCGTACCGATTTATTCTCACTATACTATACATGTGCCCAATAATAGGGTGTACTTTGCTTGTCAATAAACTAAAGAAGCTATGAAATGAATAATAATTAGTTATAAATTAAGCCTATCTCATATCTACTGGTGGGGATCCATAGTCTACTGATGGTGACCGTCTCTCCTATCTAGTAGTGGTGATACCGTTTCATGTTTACTGTCATTGAGTATCAAAATCAATTCATATTTTGTTGGCTATTTATACTATTTTTCCTTACAGAGTCGTGATGCAACTGAGGATGATAGATCATCATTGTGCTCCGAAGACCTTGATTCCACTCTCACTGATGACAATGACGACGAATCGACTGATGAAGAATGCTTTGAATGTGGTCAACCATTTCCATTTGAAACTTTATTCGATCACAAGGGCGCCTCGTGGTGTGCGGCATGCATCAAGATTGATAAGAATAAAAAGATTGATAAGATTAAACAAGGTGGGTTTTGAATTCGCTCTCAGAGTCCTTGTTAATAATAATTTTGAATAGTTTGTGACCGAGGAGATGATACCTAGGAAATTTATACTTACATTATATTATACAGGGTTGGTGAAAATTATGGAAACGGCTTAATATTTCTTATACAAATTTTATTTGACGGTAGGTGACTTTGGGGTTCGTGCTAAAATTGAAAATACTACTTTACTGTGACTTCAAAAATCTGGTCCACCATCTTGGATCCGCCATATTGAATCTAACTTCAGTTTTTTAAATGGTAAGGTGGTCATGTATGTCATACATGATTTCGATCCAGAATTCCAAGAGAAAATGAATGGCGAAAACCGCACATCGATATGTCAACCCGTTTTTAAGATATTTCAATTATTAATCAGACATTTTTGCTCTAAATCAGTTAATATCTCAAAAACGGTTTGATATATCGATATGCGGTTTTCGCCATTCACTTTGCCTTAAAATTTCGTTTTGAAATCATGTATTGCATCACTACACAATCATTTTAAAAATAATGACAAATCCAAGATGGCGGACAAAATTTGAAAAAGTCACTGTAAAGTAATATTTTTGACTTGAGTAGGATCCTCAATCACCCCTACGATCAAATGAACTTTGTATAATGGGATATCAAGATGTTCTCATACTTTTCACCCCCTCTGACAATATAAATATGTCTGATTAATAATTCAAATATCTTCGGCACTTGTATTAACTTTGGCACTTGAAATTCAAATTACCGTCCGTATTATATGTGGAAGTTCACTCACTGAACTGTAGACTCTGTAGACGTAGACACTGAAAGTATAGCAGGATTCTTTTAAATTGTCAGAAACCAGCTGATTGATGTACACTCGTTATTAACGTTAAATCAGCTGTTTTCTGACAAGTTAAAAGAATCCTGTTATAGAACTGTCTACGTTTTGTTGAGAAGGCAATGCAATCATTGGTCTCAAACAATTTCAATGTATATGTGACGAAGCAAGTGTAATGTTTTTTGTGCATTCAAGTTAGTTGATACTTGAACTACAAAGACTATTCTACCTTCGGGTCTCCCAACCGATAAAAGCCATACCGTACTCTAATAATAAGACTGTATAATCACAGTGTGGCCATTGGTGTGAAGGAGTCCATAACATTGTGTTGGGACATTTTATTCCCGCCACCACCTTACTTAATAATATTCTGATATATGCTTACAAACGAACTTGAAATCATTCACTTTATTAAACCACCTTCAATAGGAACATCAAAAATCACTTTTCTAGCATTAAAAATAGTCTATCTACTCTTGGTATTGCTTTGCAATCTTAATAACTGTTAATGTTTTGCAATGGATGGATAGGTAGTATTGTAAGTTTAAGTTGAGTTAATAGTAGAGGTAATAATTTGATAGAAATTCTAAAGAATCACTATTAATAATTTTATTTGATAAAAATTATTTGAGAGTCTTAATAGGGTCATGTCATGTATAATATTGTAAACAGTTTGATCAAGTAACAGTTTAGCGTATGTCGTCACCCGCTGGTCGTCTTACTCATTGAGCAAAGTTGTGGTATCATCACTAATCTCTGTGGTCAGTGTTGATTCCCCGACGATTACGAAACCTTCGGCAATGAGCAAGACTGCGGAGTCATCGCTGATCCAAGTTTTGGAGGCCAATGCTGATTCCCCAGCGGCTACGAAACCCGTGGGTTTGGGTTCGGACCTTCTGAACGGATTGAGGAGACAGATGGTAACCAGCTACAGTACTTTAGCTCACATTGTAAAGTTTTGTAATGATGAGGCGCAAAGCAATTTTTGTTTCTATTTATTTCGCAGGTTTGACGTCTAGTGAGATCGGACTCCCCAGTTCTAGGCGAGTCGTATCTATTTGTCCATAAAACGGTCCGAGCCTAAAACTCACGGGTTGGCAAGTAGGGAAATAAGCAAGTAAAAATGTAAAGAAATTGTTAAATTAAATTATTCGAAATGAATAATTGATTTGTCGTTTAAGAAATTATTTGAGCAATAATTCAAAGTAGAGAATTAACAAAGAAATAACTTCGAAGAATAATTTATTAATTGTTTGTTTATTACATAATTCAAGTTATAGAAGTAGACTAAAATATTGGCTTGAATCATCAAATTATCGGTCTAGGAATTATTGAAATGATAGATTTGAGTAGAAGCTTGACAATTTTTAGGAGAACGTTAAACAGTGTATTGCTTGGCTCATTATGCTGGAATTTGTTATAATTGAATGTTGGATTAAATTGATGGAATGATATTCTAGAATAATTCGTTGTCATAGATTGCTGAATCAAGTTGTTGAGATATATTTTAGAATTTAAAGAGATTCAAAGGGTTATTCTAAATATAGTTTTGTTATCGCCAACCCGTGGCCTCTGTGTTGTAATACGTTCCTAGTCTTTTAGTTTTAAGGACCATTCCCCTTTCCCGCTGGTTTGACTCTGGAACAGGTTACAGTTTATTAATTTGTTTTTAGAAATAAATAATAAATTTCTCCATTTTCTTTTTTTTCTATTCGTGAATATTTATGCTTTCAGACTCACCCAAACCGAAATATATACCAGAGAGTGCTTGGCCAACTCCAGAGCAGAGAACAAGAACTTGGCCGTTGTTATGGATTGGGCTTGGGCTCTTGATTCCAGTTATCCTGGCAGTGATCAGCGGCTACTCTGCTGCTGACTTGAAAATGCTTTATTCATCATCAGCTGCTGGTGGCAGCAAAAAACTAAAGATGTGTTCCGACTTGAAAGCAGAAATGAAGCAACTGAAATCGGACTTCGGCACACAGGAGTCGGACACCTGGCTGAATTTCTATTCGGGTATTTCTAACGTCTTACCGGGTCCGAATCCGGTGGGATCGACCACTTTCCTGCTGCTGCACGAGGCGAAAGCGCGCCAAACAGCTGATCGAATTGCGCGCCAAGTGGGCCGATTGGCTGCCGCCTGTTTGGGCGGGAATCTGTTGCACTTGGACGGCGCTTCGATGGCTGATCGAGCCAAGCACAAGCTGTTCTTGCAGACATATCAGAAAAAGGTAACTTCAATTAATGTATTTGTCTATGTTAGTATAGAAACGATCAAAGTAAACAAATCTAGGTTCAGAACCCTTCATACCATTGACTGAATTTACAATAGTATTCATTCAATTTGGCAGATGGTGATCAGTAAACAGCTAATGTTAAGCAGCTTTGACACAATAATCCAAAGACTTTTTGGGCTGGTTTCCGAGCTCGGGATTTAGCCAAGTCCTAGACTAAAACGGGTGGCTACCGTAGCATCGACAAACGTTTGTCCTCGTCAGTTTAGCTCTCAGGTTCTCACCGGTCTTAACCTTCTTGGTAGCTAACCTCGCTAGAGGGTTAGCAGCATAGAGAGGCCTTGGCACCTCCTTAGTACGTAGTGTCGAGGGTTTGTCGACGGGTGGCCACCCGTTTTAGTCTAGGACTGGCTAAAACGGGTGGCTACCGTAGCATCAACAAACGTTTGTCTCGTCAGTTTAGCTCTCTAGGTTCTCACCGGTCTTAACCTTTCTTGGTAGCTAACCTCGCTAGTGGGTTAGCAGCATAGAGAGGCCTTGCCACCTCCTTAGTACGTAGTGTCGAGGGTTTGTCGACGGGTGGCCACCCGTTTTAGTCTAGGACTTGGCTAAAACAGGTGGCTACCGTAGCATCGACGAACGTTTGTCTCGACAGGTTAGTGGGTTAGCAGCATAGAGAGCTCTTAGTACATAGTGTCGAGGCTAACGTTTGTCGATGCTACGGTGGCCACCCGTTTTAGTCTAGGACTTGGCTAAATCTCGAGCTCGGAAACCGGCCCTTAAAAGTCTTCAAAAGACCTTTTTAAAGTCTTTGCAATAAACTGCGAGATTCAGCATTTGTAGGTTAAGTATTGTGTCAAAGCATAGAACAAAGAAGAGATGGAAAGGGCGCCTGGAAAAGAAACTGCAGCGATTCCGAAAATATCATATATTTGTGTTTTGGTGAAATAAAATATTCTATTTCATTCTATTCTATTTTTTAGGTGGAAGAAAGCCGTGTATTGTACGTGAGCGAGTTCGGGCGGTTGCCGAGTGCAGTGGCCAAGGAGTTTCACTTTTTCTGCGACTCGTACACACCGCTGGTGCCGCAAGCCGTCTTCCTGCTGCTGTTGCAAGTGGACCGTTTGCCCACGGGCGACGACTTGACGGCAGCCGCCGAACTTGAACTGAAACGTATCTGGGCGCGCGAACTGCAAAGCAACATTATACAGCCGCTCATCACTAGGATCACTGCCAATGTGGTCAGGATATACGAATAGGGCAGACTATTATTACTATTGATTCCAAGGTAAATAAAGACGTATTTGGCCAACCATACGTAACACGGGTGTTTCAAAAAATGCCAACTTCAAAGTTTGAGGGAGAATATTTACTGCATAGGGAATATTTTTTCCTCAAAATATAATGTATTAGCCCTATTGTAAATAAATAGATTATTCATTTCCAAAAAAAATGAATAAAACTGGTACTACAAATACGAATTTACAAACATCTACAGTTATTACTATAGTATTGTGTTTAGAGGTCAAAAAATGTGTTATACTATATGAGTATTTGTGTAAAAATTAAGTTTATTTCACTTTTATATTGTTATCTTCCAAGTAGCATAGTTTTTAGCCCATCCATCAAGTCATAAGACTATTAATGTAGTAGCAAAATGAATCAACATTATTGAAATAAGTAGTGCTCTTGTTAAGGAACAATAACTATTGTTGAAAGATTTTATGAATTTGATGTATTATTTTATTGAATGTTTCTTTTAAGTAATACAAGCTTTCATGGCTGTGATATGAATACTTGAAAACATCCATAAATCTTTGAAAAGACCTTGATGTCAATGACTTAACATTATACTGAGGCTATGCAATATTTAATAAAGAATATAAAAAGAATCTGGCGTACGATTTTAATTGTTTACATCATGTAATCCATCAACAGCAAAGTGAAGATGTTTTAGTCATGTATTGAGATTATCTCTCAATAATAATCATTGTGGAACGTTTTGAACTTCTATTTATACGTAAATAGACTGTATAATACCAAAGACAATTCAACTATAAGTATTTTAATTCTACTATACTATGAATTGAATTATATTCTACTATAAGTAGTTGCATTGTCTTTGATAATACAGTCTCTGTAATGATAGCCTACCTTCTGTTCTGTTTTTATTGGTGAATACCTCTTCTGGAGCTGCAAAAACTAAATGTTTGAATGCCCTTAACTCCTGAACGGGAGCGAATTTTCAAAATCTGAGCACATATTCTTGTTCCCCTCTTCAAGTACTATAAGATTGCAAAGTATGAGCAATTTTCATTTTTTGAAAAATTTCAATAAAAACCATGATGTATACATCATGCGTTTTTTGGTGAAAAATAAAAAAATCGGTCATACTCTGGTAGATGATAGTCCTGGACGAGAGGAACAAGAATATGCAATTATTGAATTTGCGAAATTCGTGGTTTTCAATGTAAACCATCATGCGTTTTTTGGTGAAAATAAAAAAGGCGCTCAAACTCTGGTGGATGATAGTACTTGATGAGAGGAACAAGAATATGCAATTGAATTTTCAAATTCGCCCCCCATTTCAGAAAGTTATTCCAGTTTTAATTAGCCATGAGAAATGCTAGTTTTGGAGCTGCAAATTACTATGTTTCAATTGCTCATATCTCCAGAACGGGAAGCGAATTTTCAAAAATCTGAGCATATATTCTTGTTCCTCTCTTCAAATACTATAAGATTACAAATTTTGAGCAATTTCTATTTTTTGAAAAATTTCAATAAAAACCATGATGTATACATCATGCGTTTTTTTGGTGAAAAATAAAAAAATCGGTCATACTCTGGTGGATGATAGTCCTTGAAGAGAGGAACAAGAATATGTGATTGATTTTGCGAAATTCGCCTCCCCTCAAAAGTTATTCCAATTTTAATTAGCCATGAGTAATGCTAGTTTTGGAGGTGCAAATTGCTATCTTCAATTGCTCATATCTCCAGAACGGAAGCGAATTTTCAAAATCTGAGCACATATTCTTGTTCCTCTCTTCAAATACTATAAGATTATAAATTTTGAGCAATTTCTATTTTTTGAAAATTTTCAATAAAAACCATGATGTATACTTCATGCGTTTTTTTGGTGAAAAATAAAAAAATCGGTCATACTCTGGTAGATGATAGTCCTGGACGAGAGGAACAAGAATATGCAATTATTGAATTTGCGAAATTCGTCCCCATTCAAAAGTTATTCCAGTTTTAATTAGCAATGAGAAATGCTAGTTTTGGAGGTGCAAATTGCTATCTTCAATTGCTCATAACTCCAGAACGGAAGCGAATTTTTAAAATCTGAGCATATATTCTTGTTCCTCCCTTCAAATACTAAAAGATTACAAATTTTGAGCAATTTCTATTTTTGAAAATTTCAATAAAACCATGATGTATACATCATGCGTTTTTTTGGTGAAAATAAAAAATCGGTCATACTCCGGTAGATGATAGTCCTTGATGAGAGGAACAAGAATATGCAATTGAATTTGCGAAATTCGCCCCATTCAAAAGTTATTCCAGTTTTAATTAGCCATGAGAAATGCTAGTTTTGAGGTGCAAATTGCTATCTTCAATTGCTCATATCTCCAGAACGGAAGCGAATTTTCAAAATCTGAGCATATATTCTTGTTCCTCTCTTCAAATACTATAAGATTACAAATTTTGAGCAATTTCTATTTTTTGAAAAATTTCAATAAAAACCATGATGTATACATCATGCGTTTTTTGGTGAAAAATAAAAAATCGGTCATACTCCGGTAGATGATAGTCCTTGATGAGAGGAACAAGAATATGCAATTGAATTTGCAAAATTCGCCACCATTCAAAAGTTATTCCAGTTTTAATTAGCCATGAGAAATGCTAGTTTTGGAGGTGCAAATTGCCATCTTCAATTGCTCATATCTCCAGAACGGAAGCGAATTTTCAAAATCTGAGTATATATTCTTGTTCCTCTCTTCAAATACTATAAGATTACAAATTTTGAGCAATTTCTATTTTTGAAAAATTTCAATAAAAACCATGATGTATACATCATGCGTTTTTTGGTGAAAAATAAAAAAACCGGTCATACTCCGGTAGATGATAGTCCTTGATGAGAGGAACAAGAATATGCAATTGAATTTGCGAAATTCGCCCCCATTCAAAAGTTATTCCAGTTTTAATTAGCCATGAGAAATGCTAGTTTTGGAGGTGCAAATTGCTATCTTCAATTGCTCATATCTCCAGAACGGAAGCGAATTTTCAAAATCTGAGCACATATTCTTGTTCCTCTCTTCAAATACTATAAGATTACAAATTACAAGTGCACACACACAAATATGAGACGTTTTTCTACGCTACAAGCAGAGATATGTAGGTGAGGAGAGAACCTCTCCTTTTTGTCAATGTAATTTTTGTTTTGGAATTTTCTGTCTATTAATGTATGATTTTCTGTTATCTGTATCTCAACTAGGCCATCATAAAAGTATTCAGAACACTTTTAGAACAACTTGACGGAAAATAAATTACAGAATAATATAAATTATTTTATTCAAGCTAGAATGAATGGAATGTTTGGTTAATAAAGAAATACCAAAATGAGAATTTTTAACAATTTATGGAAGATCTTTATAAACTGCACAGTACATGAGTCATTACAGATTTCAAAACTAATAAGATAATATACTATGAGTATTATATCTATTTTACACACAATAATTTGATGGGTATACTGAATTCGGGGTTTTTTAGAGCAGAAAAATCATAATGATTTTCAAAAATATGCAAATTTGACAGAATTTCATTAGTAAACTTTAAATAATATTGGAAGTCAGCTAATATATGGATAAGTGTTCTAGAGTAATACTTATGTTAAGACAAAATAACACTTCAAATGAACAGATGAATCATATTCAATCTCTAATAATAGAATTTAAATTTTTCCCCATTTATAAAACCTTTAATTATTCTATTTCATGATTTATAAATAATTAAAAGAGAGAAGAAAATGATCATACAGTTCCAAATCAATTGATATATTTTTTTCATTGTACTGAGAAGGCTTTTACCTTCTTTGAAATTATTGGCAAATTATTATTAATTATACAATGAAAAGCAATGACAAAATTGAAATGATAAGAGCCTTATAAGGTACAATAATGACAACCTGTACACATATGTATAAAAATAGAATTGGGAAACTATATAATACACATCAAAAAATACATTTTTTATGTACACCATGAGCATACACATATACGACAGAATACATTCGATAATAGCTGGATATACAATTAAATAATACAAATTAATTCAGGCAGTATTACATATAAATAACTGTATTATTATTAGAAAAATATAAATACTTTATATATTGTTTTTTCAACGAAATTCAATGAATATATAATATTATTATGTATCTGATAATTTCAATTGAAGGATAAAAGTATTAGTAGATAGTTATTTTTCACTAAGCAACCGAGTTATGAAATAATAATATTTACATAATAGTTAATAATAATAATACAATGACTTATATTAATTTTGATCAAACTCATCATTCAATACTTCACAATAATTGAGAAGTATAAATGAATATTTTCGAAATTTTATCACAGATTATTATACTAAGCATTTGAAATGCAATTCATTATTGTTATTCAGGTCACTCAGGCACTCAGCAATAGCCAACCTGAATGTTCCTCGAAAACTCAGAAAATCATTCAGTTTTTTAATTTGACATTTCAGGGCCCTTGACTGTAAAACCATTGCAATACGATATTTTAAACCTTACAGGAGCATGAAAGCCTGAGATATATTAATATGCCATATATAAGCCATTTCCAATGGCAAGTACAAAAAGGTTCAGCAATACACAAATCCTACAGTGAAAGTTCTTACGAGTGAAATATATTCGTTTTTATTAAACCCATTTATAAATCCAAGAGATGACAATAAAATCCACTTATTTGATTTAAATAATAATCTTCAGTTCAATTCTAATGCCAGTAATTACTAGCTCGTAGTAAATAGTTCATCTTATAGTAACTCCAAAAACTCTTCATTCAAACCCCCTGAAAAACTTGAACATTTCACATTCGAAAAATATTTCTACAATTTCCTTGTTATCAAAAATATAACTGAAATTCTTTGACATCTTTCAAATTAAGTAATAATTGCACTTGTTACATTATTTATTCAGTCTTCAAAGGCCACAGTCTTCACTGAAAGCCAAAAATGCTTTCGAAAAAATCTAGTTTGGTATATATTCGCAGAACCCGGCCGAAAAATGTTTGCCATTAAGGCACTCACTAAAGACACTCAGGTAGCACCAGTGAATAACGTTCATTTAACATCTACTACTTCCAGCTATTCTGTGAATAACACTCGAGGTTAGTCTTTATACATCAACGATTTCTCTAAATCACACGCAACTCTTGTCAAAATATTCTCCATTGAGAAACCATGAGACATCACAAATAACTCCTCGTCGATTGATAATGTTTCTCTCTGTATTCTAATAAAAATCTCCATCGCCTTCAATATGGGTATTGAATGTTATCTGGCAGTTGAAACACCATACTTTGAGAACAATTGCTGATGCTTCTCAGTTAGAATATTCATTGCGGTCATTCTATTAAAGAAGGTTTGGCACTAAACACGAGAAACACTTCACATTCTTTTTTATCCACTTCTATGGTTCTCCTCAATTTTCCTTCTCCTTTAACATGTTGACCTACTTTTACGTGATTTCTCCTTGTTTCTTCATCGTCTTACTTCGAAATTAACTGATAATTTTCAGCATATTCTACCCGATGTAACAGAAACAATCTGTCTTATTTTATTTTCCATCTAGTCCAGTTCTAATCTGATTATTTCTATTCTTCTTCCTCCTCTAATTCACCTTCCAACTATTTACCGGTTATTCATCCTTTATCAAAATTAGTTCTTCTTCTAAGTCCTCTTTATCTTTCCTCGTTTTATCAGCTCCTCATTTATTTTATTTCTATTTATTTCCTTATTCCTATATTCTTCTTCCTCAATTCATCTTCCATCAATTTTATTCCTCTAGATTATTTATATACTTTAAATAGTTCACCTTCCATCTAGTTATCGGTTATTATTCTTCTATGTTTTCTCGTTTCATCAGCTCTCCATTCATTTTAGTTTTTTATTCATTTATTACATTACTTATATACTTCTCCCTTCTCTACCTCGCCTTCCACCTAGTATCGGTTATTCTTCTTCTTAGTGCTCTTTATCTTTTCTCGTTCCATCAGCTCCCCATTAGCTTGATCAATGACCTTCTGACGAGTTCAGGCCGTGACAGTCTTATGACGTCACTGAGGGTGACTGCGCCGTTCAGGCCGTGACGGTCTTGTGACGTAGACTGAGGGTGACTTTGCCGTCGGCTAGCCGCTTCATTAGGGACCAGGCTTCGATGCGAGACATGGTTGTGACGTCAGTGCCATTCACCAACAAAAGTTCGTCACCAGCAAACAGCTGGCCACTCTTCTCTGCACAACCACCTGTAAACAATTATTGGTATTATTAATTTCATCTTCTTATTTATAAAGGAGGATCTTACTTCATGTTTGTAATAAGTAAACTTGAAAACCGTTGGACTGTTTGTTATAAAACTTGGTATATATTTTGTAAAATTCCATGGATAATGTATTTTTTATCAAATTCGTCCCAAATCAATTGGTTTCCTCCCAAGACAAGGTTATTAGAGAGACGGTTGAACACTCGCTGTAAGGCGCAAAGTGGAGGGGGGAGTCTGATTTCTTGATTCAAGGGTACGCGCAGACAGAGAGCGGTCAGGCGTTACGAGTTCCGCGTCCTGAATTCTGCGTTCTTGGTAATACCTACTAACTAACGTGACAGCGCACACTACCAGCGGTCAGACCAGTGCACGTTAGTTAGTAGGTATCACAAAGAACGCAGAACTCAGGATGCGGAACTCGGAACGCCTGACCGCTATCTGTCTGCGTGTACCCTCATGTAACGTCACACTCGCGGTCCGCCAATTATCAACAGCTGATATTATCAAAATAAATGATCAAAATGACGTCAGCCGAATCAGTCCTCCGACTCGAACAGCTTGTGGATTCAAAAAGCATTAGGAATGGTTCAACCTTCTATCTAATAACCTTGCTCCCGAGAGGCTCAAAAAGGATCCCATAGGAGGCCGCTAAGCTGGATGGTTACCTGGAATATCTTTAGAACATACAACATCCATAGTAATAGAACTATGGTACATGATACATGATAATTTGTTAAATTTTTAGTTTTGACAACTTCTAGTTTTTTATTTAGTATGGATAACTATCACAATATCACTTCCACTACTACACAGAAAATACTCAAGAGTCTACTCATGTGAATTCAATAAGCTGGAAGGGATGGAATCAGTCTCTAGCCGGCCTGAAACCACAAACCAGCCTCGACTGCAACGTTGCAAGTTGTGCATTTTGGCATGTATCTAGAATAGGCCATGCCAACCATCTACCCATCTGCATTGAGGATTGAAACACTTTGTTCATGGATAAACACTTTGTAGCATAGCACGGGTAATCCGCTAGGTAGCGATAATTAGAATAGATAGAAGAAGACAGTTATAATATTTAGAGAATAGAAAGAATATTTCAATTTCATTTCAAGACAGTTGTAGGTGTCATTGGACCAAATCTTAGGTGTCTTAGGTATCACTGATGTCATTTGAAATTCAATCATTTCATCCACTTGAATAGCTGAACATACCGGTGAATATTTTCTTGATGGTGAGCGGCATATCGCCGAGAGGGGAGTCCTTGCCGCCCTCCAGACTGAAACCCAGGCCGGCGCCATCTTTCTGCAGGCACACTGTCACCGGCGGACCCCTCGACACGGTCTCTGCAAAAACGCAAACACCATTTTCAAAATTCATTTCATTTAGCCTACATACCATTTCCAGAAAACAATACAGAAACATTGATAATACAATACATACCATACAAAACAATACACACCAATCCTACAGACATGTCATTAATATTGAGTTTTCTGAAATACAGAGACTGTATAATCACAGAGTGGCCATTGAATGTCACACTTTCGATAGGTCAGCTCAAATCAAGCTCAAGGTCGGTCAAATCCGCCATACTTTTGCTAGTTGCTACTCCAATGAAATTTACATTGATTAGATACTTGAATTTATGTCAATTGATACACCTCTAACCTACAATTTGACTTTGCCAGAGTTGGTTTTCATCATTCTAAGATGAAATACAAAAAGGACACAGTAGTTAGGTAGCCTCATTGTTTTTCAAATTGAATATTATATTACTATTAATATTATAATAATGAAAATATTATAATAATATAAATATTATAATATTATTAATATTAGATATCAATCATTCCCTTAAATACAGTAAGATATGTTAAAGTCCTTCAAAAACTATACCACTGTAAATACAGAGTCGTATAACTTCATGAACACCATTCCACAACTATATTTTACATGTTAAATTTATCGACATGTAAATTTGTTCTCCAGCGCGAAGTCACACCATCAACTGAATAAAGCTTGCCAATGCACATCATCATAGCCCCCTTTAAACTACAGTAGTATAAAGGGGGCTATGACATCATTCTCATCAACACTTTGTATTGTAATCATCTTGATAAAAGCTTTGGGCACTATTTTATGCCATAGTGACCTCTAAATAAACAGAAAAGCCTTAAGCGACACATATCATACACTACACAAGCATGTCAACTACATTGGCTTATCTATTAAGATATCTATATCAATCAATCAATCAATCAATTTATTTCATGAAAAAATATACATACATAATAAATAAATAAATAAAATACTGTATACACAACAATTCAAATACATAAAATAAACAAAATAAATCAAGACAATTTAAATAATTCAAATAAAACAAAACATATTTTAAATTAGGTACTCCTGAGTCTACACTGTGTGTAGTTACCATCTTAACAAAATTAAATCAAAGTTCAAACTAAAAAATATACAATTTAGAGTTAATTAAAAAAATTAAAAAAACATTTTGAATTGGAAATGAAATTAAAAAAGAGTAAAATTTGAACAAGAAGTGAACGTAAAAAAGTAATTGAAAATTAAAATTATAAGATTATAAGATTATCTGTGCTCTTCAACATCATGTTTTCTATTTTTTTGGCTTATGTCTTGTTAATGTAAATGATATCTATCGACTATAATTATTACTGTATAACTATTGTCTATGCTGATATACGGTCTACGACATATACATTAGGCTAGTCAGTAACTCCCTATATTTTGGAGGCATATTAAATTGTTGCATTGCACTATATAGCTGCTTAACACAATGTTATCCAGCAGTGCTTTGTTCCCACCACTGGGTTGCGAATACTAGCTTATGGTTGAGATGTCAATGTGCTAACCACACGTTACATCTTTTCTGGTTAATGATCATTCACCTCTACTCATTCAGTCAATGTTGAGCCATTGACAAACAAAGACATATACATTAATAAATTGAAATTGAAAAAATGTGCCATTATAATATGTATACGCATACAAGATATAAAAGCCAATATAAAAAATGTGCCATGCTCGGAAGCCTTTACTACAGAAGCCTTTTCCTGCGGAGAAATAAATTATCCACTTATTCAACTACTGAATGAAGTACCTTTTTCGATGAGCAGAGCAGTGGTGACATCGAGGGGTTGTTCGGGGATGCGCGGATGCCGCTGGTTGTTTCTGATGCTGACCACCAGGGGGTCCTCCTGGCTGCCTCCTCCGCCCCCCTCCGTGTGGCGCCATCTCGACACCACCAACACCACTTCCGGCCGGGGCGCCTAACACAACAAATGCTTGTTACTAACATTCAACTCGGTTATTAGAAAATGAGTAAGAACCTAATTAGATGAAAAAGGTTTAAAAAAAGCTGTATGCCAGGTTCACAAAATCCAATTGAATTCAACCAACGTAAAGTTATGTCGTTTGCATTGACGTCAGATTCGTTTCTATAGGTTCTCGGTGCAGTGATTCCGTTGGATGACATCATTTTACTTTGCTTGAATTCAATTAGATTTTAATGCAACTGGCCCTTAGATGAAAGAATTAAAAATTGTATAATGCTATATGAAATTTGATAATATTATTAAAGTTATTGATGAATTACTCGTAGATTTGAAAATCACTTTAAGAAACACATACAACTTCTAAAAGAGAAAAAAATACAAATTAAGTTTATTTGTTAGGCTACGAGACAACAGTAATAAAACATGAGTTTGGGAATTTTAAATCTATAACATGAATAAACTTAATATGGCAGTGCACATATAAATTTGAAGGTAATAATCTTATAAATGATATTTCATTAACAAGAAAATTCTTGAAATGTTATATACTGTACAAGATACAAAGATTTGGCAAAAACGCTATCATAAAAAAAGTAACGATTATTATCAAAATACGAACAATATTAATTTGAGTCAAAATAATTTGTCACATTGAATTGAGTAACTGCAGTTAATGAATTATAATGAAAAATATTTTATTGCATTGATATTTGAATGATAATGGTAGCGATGAAGCTCATATTTTGATTCAGAAGGTAATTTCAACCAGACAAAAGATGAAGAGAATATTCATCTGCTGTAAGAGTAGGAGTAGGTTTAATTTTTAATTAGTTTATCTTTAGTAGGTGTAATTACTCAAATTTTGACAGTATTGTAATACACAGATTTGAAAGAAGTGGTGGACATATGCTCACCTTCAGGATGGTAAGTGATTCTCTGTGTGTAACTCCTTTCATGCTCTTTCCATTGATCGACAAAATTCTGTCTCCTTTCTGAATTCTGCCATCGCGGTCAGCTGGGCTGCCCGCCAGAACCTTATGCACCTGAGGAGAAACAAAAATATTATTGGAATAGTTATTTGTGAAGAAATGGCAAGACAATTAATTGGCAAGTAAATAATGTTCTCGAGTGCAGCAACTATACTTTGCTCTCGAATTGTACAAAAGAATTTTCCTACAGAACTTAAAAATTAAACGAGATAAGGAACAGCACAAACACAACCTTACAATAACTTGAGAGATCGAATAAGTCTTATAATTAGATTCATTTAATTTGACGCTTGGCATTAGATAGATAGAGAGGTATTATTTCTTTGTCATCGTACTCTACGGTCATCAGCAACGTCAAGAAATATCTCTCTATCTGTGTATCTAATGCCAAGCGTCAAATTAAATGAATCTGATTTTAACAACAATAAGCAGCTGACAAGCAAGTATAACCAGTTTTGCCAAACGGCTTTAAAATGCTAAATATTGAAATCGTTCATCACGTGCTCACTATTTTGTGTGTTAGGTTGCATAAACGCATAAACAATGGTTCCAAAATATTATTTCACTTTTCAAGTTTAGTTTTAAACTACCAAACACTATTTCTATCTAGCAAAATTCATGTGCAATATTTTAGTCAATACAGGATACAGTTTTAATGTATTTAGTTTATTTGATGTATTTCTAAATACTATATAGTATATATATATTTCAATGGCAATAAACTGAGTTTGAATGGAAGTGTTTTGTTAATACAGTACATCCAATACAGAGAACTTTTTTTTTCATTCTACAGTACGTGTGGCCAAAAGTTTGCTTCATTTTGTAAGATTGAAGACAATATTTTGTTTTTTTCTTTATTTGCGTTGGTCAATTAAATCTTCCCAAATAGGCGTGCCTCGTGAGTTACCTACTCATTTTCTTTGCAGAAATTTTGTTAATATTTTTGTTGATTTTTTATTGTTAAGATTGATTTTCAGTGTATAGCATGGATATTTTTTGTTTCATAATAGTATATTTGCAATTATTTTTTCATGTTGTACTTTGGAATCATTTTGCTTTTCTCTATATTCAAGTTTGAATCATTGTACTTTTTCTGCAGAGGAATAAATTATTTATTTATTTATAGAGTCTAGGGAAATTATACGGTATTGCTTCATTGATCAACCTCCAATTATAATTCTTGGGCCAATACTATACGGGTTTATATCGCGTTTTTCGGTTGCTATATCACGTCCAATCAATATCACAGTACCACTATAATATTGTACTATCACTATGATATTGAAATATCACAATAGCAATGCAATATCACGTCTCATGGTGCAAACTATCTGAGCAGAAATTTCAAAGCCGAAAAAATGAGCTTCAATGAATAGTCACTTGAAATTCGGCCATGTTTGACGCCGATATTCGGTGGCGATTTTCCCGTCCATATAGTATGGGCCTTCTGGGACTCTATAATAAACTTATACTTGAATGGGTGTAAGGCCCGCCGCAAAGTAATCCACGAACGTGAAAGTAGCCACGCCGTGGATGTAAGGCCGTGAGCCCACGGAGCAACTGCTATCTGACTTCAGTCAGCAACCCAGTGTTGCCACATAAGATTTGGCTGTTTTTCGGGTAATCGTGTAATCTAACCTATCAGCCAAATGTTATCTGGCAACAACACTGGGTTGCTGACTGAAGTCAGATAGCAGTTGCTCAATGGGCTCAGGGCCTTACATCCACGGCGTGGCTACTTCCACGTTCGTGGATTACTTTGCGGCGGGCCTAACTTCCGTATCGGAATACATTGTATTCCCTATCTTATAGGTGCTACGCCGATAAGGAAGTTATATCTATTCTTCTGGGACTCAAAACTAAAATTACATTTACTCATGTCTCCTTACTTAAGGCTGAGCATCTAATTTTAAAAAACTTTATATGGTGATATTTTCCATTAGGAGTTTACGATTCTGGATACTATCAAATATCAAATGAAATACTTTTTTAACACACACATGTGTTCATCTAGTTTTGAGATATGGGCGGTCTAACACACAAATCTTTCGGGGAAATTAAATCTCAAAATTCTTCTGGGACTCAAATACAATTATGAAATTTTGAGCATTACGTGCTTGACCAATTTTTATCCTTGACATAATAACCAATTTGAAAAAAATATTTTTGAGAAAAATAATTTCTTTAAAAAAATTATAATTTCAATTAAAGTAAATCAATTTGTTATGTTTTCTCAAATTAGTTTATTTCGAGAAACTAATTATGTCAAGTGATAGACAATACTTTGCATTATGCTCAATCAATTTCATAATTGCTATTTGCAACCAATTTTGAGATTAATTTCAAAATGTCTACTTTAAACGCCCATATCTCAAAAACTAATGAACAAGAAAAAAATGTTTTCCTCTAAAAAGTATTTCATTTTGATAGCTTGATAGTATCCAAATCGTAAAACTTAGAAAAATATCACCATAAAAAAGTTTTTTTTAAGCTGATGCACAGCCTACCACTATACCTTTACTTATCAATGTACAGTGACTCACAGTGATCTCCTTTGACTCGTAGTCGGCTCCGCCGGCAAGGGTGATGCCCACACTGCTGGCTGGCATGTCGCGGTGCAGAATCACGACCACCACCTCGTGGCTGCTCACTCCGCCCCCTCCCCCGCCGCCCCGCCCCGTCTCCTCCAGCGTCTGGTTTGCGTCGTCGATCAGCTGTTGCAATTCCTACCACACAAACAAACAATCAATTAAATCAAATCAAATCATTTATTTATCCTTGAAACAAAATAATAACATAAGAAACTTAAAAAGTATAAAAATTACAACTAAAAAATAATAGAATTAATAATATAATATGAAACTTAAAAAGCATAAAAATTACAACTGAAAAATAATAGAATTAATAATATAATACATATAAGAATAAAATTTTTATTTTTGTAGTAAATGGAAGAGCTTACATGGGCAAAAATTGCCTGTGCGTAAGCTCGAGTTGAGTTGTTAATTAAATAACATTAAGAGATTTGAAGGATTTCGAATAAAGTAATGAAACAAAAAAGAAGAAAAAAATGAAGAAAAATACTAATGATAAAATAAAGATAACTATAGCAATAAGAAAAACGGCGAAGTAAATGTAAATTATTATTTTGAAGTTGTAAAAGAGACTAAAACTTATTTGAATGAGATGAAAGCCTGTTCCGAGCAGGCTCAATTCAAGACATACAACAATGCGTCACAATAATTCTTTTGAAAATTAATAAATACAAATTAGTAGAGCAATATAATAGGTTTAATTTATCAAATTTGTCATTATTGTAGCATTACAATCCTATTTAGTACATTTTTAGTTGATTTTTAAACCTGAAGCCTGAAGTCACACCAAGTTACTTTATTAACTGCTAGCTGACACAGCTGATACAAAGTAGCAAGTGTGACAGCTACTATAGCAGGATCCATTCAACTTGTCAGAGAACAGCTGATTTAACGTTAGTAAACGAGCGTACATCAGCTGTTTTCTGACAATTTAAAAGGATCCTGCTATACTATACGCTACTGCCTATGTCACACTTGCTATTTAGGCACTACTCACACTAATCTATTATCTCCTCACCAAATATACAATTATAGCTTATCTGAGGTATACATTGTGACGTTTGTGAGCTACGACAGGTCAGTTGAGTAATAATTCTTAATCCTCTATTCACTAATTTGAACAACAATTAACTAATTAGGCGGTAAGTAATACATGGGTACATTAGGTACTAAATATTTATTCAATTTGAAATTACTAGCAAATCATGAGCTCACCTGTTGCGATATGAGACTGGTAGACGAGGCCAGTGACGTAATGCTACCAAACTGCTGTTCCTTCTGCAGATTAGTGATGGATCCGAAATGCGTCGGGGTCTGCACACAACTACTGTCCTCACTGGCGGTCGAGTCCAGCGAAGAGACTCGCGCGTGACTGTGACCTGGACCACCGCCGTTCATGGCCGATTTCACCGACTGCTTGTTAACCGACAAGTCGGCTTTTTCGAACGCTTTGCGAATGTCGTTCACACTGACCGATCGACGATTGCTAGCCACCCTCGCCGAAGATGACGCAACCGCTTTTCCACCGCCGTTCATCGCTTCCTTCTGTTTATCACCTGCTTCCTTCTGTCTAGATTTCTCGTTTGGAATCACCTCCTTCTCACTCTTCACCGCATCCTTCACCATATCTCTTTTCTTCGCAACCCTCCTCTCGTCAATCTTATCCTCGTAACTGCCACTATAAAATCCTCCATTATTATTCTCGCACTCATTTTCCGACCCGTTGTACATGATCTTCGAGTCCGATGCGTATCCATAGCTGAGACCATCCATACTGGACGGATTACTACTACTGCTATCCGACATCATTTGTTCGGATTCTGTGGCGGTTATACTGCTTCCATCGACAACCTCCACCTCCATGTAGGCGACTTTAGCTGGATTCAACTCGAAATTGGTCGACTGTTGTGCAGCAATCTGATACCGTATCAATTCCTCGCCATCTTCATCGTTTTGTTCTGTAGAGTTATCTTCTTTCAGAAGGGTTTCGTTTAGTTTCTCAATGAAGTTTTTAGTGTCGTTTGTTGGAGTGTTATCGATTTCAACATCGACGTCTAATATGTTCTCGTTTTCGAATTTGCGTTGTATGAGCGGCGAGCCGACCTTGAGGTCCTGGCCGCTGCTGAAGCGAGCTGAAGACAGCACGTTTTTGCGGTTGATAGCTTCGACACTCTGCGCCTTGAGCACGCGCCGATTCAAGCTGTCACTATTGGAGCTGCTGCAGCTGGCTTGTGAGCCCGACGTGAGCGTTGAGGCGGTGGACGAGGCAGCTGACGCGGTTGTCTCCGAGGACAGCGTCCTCCTCAACGTGCGTTGATCGCCGCTGCTGGCTGAGTTCGACGGAGACTGACCTTCTCTTAGGTGATCAGGAAGTGGTGACGGTGGCGGAGAAAAATCATGCGAAATACTCGAACGAGACGAACTGACCGCCGAATCGTTGTCACTTTCTTCCCCCGCTGATCTCCTAGCATCAACTGACAACTGTTGGCGTTTGCCGTTTGTCATCTTAATAACAGGCGTCACCTCGGGCTCATGATTGTTCCTGAAATCGGCTGCACCCTTCACCGACTGCGGAGAACGGCCTCCTCCGTTGCGCATCATCTTATCATCGGGCGAACTCGGGCTACTACTGACAAACTCGAAACTCATGTCGGATCTTGTTGGCGATGTGATACTTTCCAGCGATTTCGGCGGCTCGTTATTCTGCAACACATCTGTGTCACTCGACATGTAGCCGTTTCTACTGACCGACTTATTCATTTTCGATATTTTACTGAAATTGTTACTAGTGGAATTGTTATCGAAATAGGGCCGCAACTCTTCTCGACTGGAGCTGAGCGACGATGATACAGATGAAGCTGACGATGAAATTCCATAGACGGCTAACGATTTGCGTTTGAAAGCTGGCGAATACTTGGGCAAGTCGACACCAGTGTCGGCTTCACTTTTCCACGGCGGCGAGAGTAGGTTATTGGTGGCAGGGGGGGTCGGCTTACTGACGCCAATTCTATACGAGTTGATACTGTGCAGTCTTGTTTCTTCGGTGCTCTTTTTGGCGGCGGGCAACACCGAGTCCTTGCTGATGATTTCGGGCAGGTCGAGGATGGTCTGCCGAATGGTAGGCACTTCGTTCACTTTCTCGGGTATCACCAGTCCGCGTAGTTTCGAGATGCTTCTGCGACGCTGCTCGATGAGAGCATTCAACGAGGCACGACGAGCTTCTTCAGTGTTGGCATTGTTTAGGTTTGATTTTGGCACATACTTGTTGAGCCCTGATCCGACATCGACAAGACTCTGAGAACGTGTGTGCAGTTTGCTGCCCACTGTAAAACTGACCGCACGTGATAGGCTGGTTGCATGTGACTTGTTGCTACCGTCAAGACTGGGTGATCGAGTGGACGCTAATGATGTCTTTCTCTCGGTTTGAGTGTTTTTTCGAGGCAGTGTACTGGAGTAACCGACATAGGAGCTTATCGTTGGTGAGAGGGAGGACTCTGGTGAACAAGACGAGTAGGCCGATGACGTGGAGGAAGCTGATGACGTCAGATCGGTGGAACTGCAAGTTCTGTTGGCGAAGTCGAGGGCGCCGTTGGCTTTGATGCGCCTCTCTAGAGGCGAAACGTCGACGGAACTGCTGTAGGTGACAGTGCCCTTCTTCATCAAGCCATCCGATTCGCCTGGCAGGTAGGGACTGACCACCTTGTCGACAGACATCACCGATCGAGAGAGCAGCTTGCCCGGTGGCAAGTTGTCTGCGCCTGATCCAGTGTCAGACAAGAACACGTCTTCGGAGCTCTTGAACCTGCAAATAAACAAATATTATAAGAAACCCAATAATCAAGCGAAAAAATTAAATTCGATTATTGTTAAGAATTAAAACAATATTTAAAAATTAAAATTTGATTATTATTAACACTTGAAGCAAAATGAAGTTTTCAAATAGAAAATTAATTGCCTACCTATACAGATGAACAGTCATTGATTTGTTAGTTACTAATTCACTAATTGATATAGTTAGAAATTTTATACAGTAATAGAGAATAGATATCAATATTTTTGTAATATTATGAAAAGGAAAACAGCTACCGTTTTATGGGAGTTGAATAAAGAAATAGAAAAAAATCTATAATAATGTAAGTTGATTTGAAATCGGAATAGTGTAAACTGATGGAACTGAATCAATCTGCAATCAAATAGATAGAATCTGAAATAGATGGATATAGATCTATTATCACGTAATTCAATTTAATACTGAAATAATTTTATTATGATTTATTCATTATAAAAATGTAACTCTACTGAAGTGTATAGAAAAAAGGAAAATTTTAAAACATTCAAATGACAAAAGCACAAAGTTACTTTATTTATTTAGTTTGAAACTCTCATTTAAATACACTATTTTGATTGTTTCAACAAGTAATATCAGTCAATAATTGTTATGTTTTAGAATATGGAACTATCAGACGTTATTAAATTACATTTTATTCTATTCTGTATATCATTCATCAAAACTGGCTTCACTTTTCATGGCCACGTATTTCAATTTGAAGATAAAGATATTTTTAATAATTAAAATACCCGTGAGGGTCCACCCACCGATAAAAAAGCCATAAGATAAAAATAACTAGTCTTTTCAACAGCATCTTTTCAAATGTTCAAACAACACTATTAAATTAAAATTTTCATCATGAGGGATCACAGAAAGTACACTGGTTCAAAATATTTAAGAAGTCATGTAGAAGCTTCATTAGACATACAATAGCTATGCAATAATATATAGGCCTACTATGTAATGTGCTATTCCTAAGCAATATACTCATAAGTCTATGCCTTTCTACAGGCTCTTTTTTCATATTAAGGTGTGCCTTCCTCCAGAATTACAAGAATTCTTAATTTTTTATGAAATACGTCCACTGAATGTAACATCATCACTGCTGTTTACAACTCCAACTTGAGTCCAGTGGGCGTGCCTTCTTCCTGTACTACAAGACTTCTAAATTATTATGAAACCGGTCCAAGGACCTGTCACACTAGCACTGCTGTTCAAAACTCTATCTCATTCTAGTGTGCATCCGCCTTTCTGCTGTACTAAAAACTTCTAAATTATAATGAAACAGTTACAAGGGCTATTCACACTAACACAGCTGTTTACAACTCTAGCCTCAGTCTAGTGTGCATCCGCCTTTCTCCTATATTACAAGACTTCTAGGTTATTATGAAACAGGTACAAGGACTATTGACACTAACACAGCTGTTTACAACTCTAGCCTCAGTCTAGTGTGCAGCCGTCTTTCTCCTATATTACAAGACTTCTAAGTTATTATGAAACAGGTACAAGGGCTATTCACACTAGCACAGCTGTTTGAAACTCCAAACTCAGTCTAGTGTGCATCCGCCTTCCTCCTGTACTATACATCTTCTTAATTTACTACATGAAACAGGTCCATAGACTGGCACACTAGCACTGCTGTTCAAATTTTTTCAACTTAAAACTCAGTATAGTGTGGGTATTTCACAAAAATTCTTAATTATAATGAAACAGGTCCATGGGCTATTCACACTAGCAGTGCTAGTAAGTTTAACCTTATTTTGAAACCTCTTCACTCGAGTAGGCTACCCACCTGTTCAACTTGCGATTAGCTCGCACCGTCTGGCCGCCAACGGTTGGGGGATAGACGGGCGCCTCATCGCTGACATTCGAAAACATGGCGATCTTGTCTCGCACACTCTTCTCGCTTTTCTCATCGTTGCGCCAAGATGGCGGTGGACGCGTTCCGCACTTGTTTGGTCCATCTTCAGCGGCCAACACTTTCTCTGCTGACAGGTCCAGCTGTTGCGTTGCTGAACTGCTAGTGCGCATGACGGGTTTGCGCATGATGGGCGGGGCAGTGCAGGGCAGTGGTGGGGGTAATGACTGGGTCTTGGCGAGTGGAGGGGGTGACTGGGTCTTGTCTCCTGCTAGCAGGCTGCGAGCCGGCTTGCTGGGCGGCGCGGCAGAGGTGAGGAGGTCGGACGTCTGCTGTTGCAACTGCTCCTGGTACTTTGTGTCCTGGTAGTGTGGCTCCTGGTAGTCGGGCGGGAACTCGTGGCCATCTGGCGGGAGCCGGGAGAAGCTTGGAGGCGGTGACAGGTTCAGTGCAGTTATCTCTGACAGCAATGTATCCATAGCTGTTCTGGCACCTGCAATTAAAAATAAACGTTTATTAATTGAAATTGAAATTATACATTTTATTCTTCTTCCTTTACAGTGTACTAAGAAAATACATAAATAATTTGAAAAAGGCTCCTCACATGAGCAAGAGCATGCCTGTGGGTGAGGGAAATTCTATAACTCGAGTAATTGAAAAACCTCATAATAAATCTGATAAGTTCATAAGACTACAAGAAACTCACTAAATCTGCTAACAAAAATCGAAACCTACTCTAGCACATAGCTCGCCATAGAGGAGTAGGTAAATTCCCACATGAAACTTACAACATTCAAGATTCCTCCAGCAATTGAAATGTTCTGATAACTGTGATTTATTGAAAATCAAGTTAGAATAACATTGCATGAAAATTTTATTGGTATTAGTCTCGTATGGCCAGTTGCATTGCAAGAAAAATTGAAAGTAAGCATTCTTGCACAGATGACTTAGTAGCTTCGAAAATCTATATACATTAATTTGTATTTAACTCCTGAAAGAGGTTACAGGCTACTTATGAACTCTTGTGAAAAATCCTATAAACTTTGTTACAATAACTTTTTTCACTCAATAACCTAACCTAACAATCAACTACTATCATTACCTAGTTAAGTTCTGTTTCGCATGTAATTGTACAGATAAATAACTATATCGCTAAAAATAATTACATGGCTAAAATAACCATGTAACACTGGAACTAATGTATTTGCATGAAATAAACAAGATTATAAAAATCAGTTTTAAATATTAAAATTTAAAGCGTTTAGGAAATCTGAAACCTAGTTTCCTACATGTAAAGGAGAACAAATCGAACTATCTATTTCTGAAATAGGTAACTTCAAACAACTTTTTTCAAATTCCAATCGCCATAACAATTCCCTTTTTTCACACCTCTATGGCATTAGGCAGTGGTTATACATTGCAACCACCGTATCATTATGATCATTACTTCTTCCTGAAGCCTAACTGCAACCAGCATCTACTGATAGCAGTCTCACCAAGCAACCTAGAATTGGATTGCACTACAGTTAGAAGGCTGCAATCAAATAGCCTACCGCAGTTAATTACCGCAAAATTATGCGACACAACGCTTTAATTCGCAAGAGATACGGTAGCAACTCAAATCTCACTCTCACTCACTCACTCTCTCTCTCTTCCTCTCAAGATCTGGCAGACAAGGTCAGGCTACGGTCTGTTGTCTTGGTTTAATAATAATTGGACTTTGAAACACAGTCAAATATCATCAGTGCTGCTTGCTTGCTTCATTGCAATTATTGCAGTTTAGTTACCGAAATCTGTTATGCAATAATTAGCAACAATTCGTCTCCCAACACCAGTTCCCTTCATGCTAGAGAAATCAAGCATTGAAATTGTTCAATGTTTTAGAACAGAACAGTGGAATTGTAAAAATATCTATTTCATTCATTGACAATATCATAGCCCCCTTTAAACTACATGGCCATGGCCTTCAATGTGACAACCTCGCAATCCCGGCTGTCATACAATCATTATAAAATCATACTTATAAAAACACTTCGAACACATGACTTATAAAACACATGACCGATTTGCATTGCTCATGCAAGCCGATGCAGCGACGTTGTCACATTGCAGGCCGTGGCCATGTAATTTAAAGGGGGCTATGACAATATACATCAGTGTGAGAACAAGACGTATTTGCTCAGTACTGTTTCATTGTTAAATTTAAAAACGAAAATCAAATTATACAATATTGATGAGTATATTTGGTTTTAATTGACCTAATTATTTAACAGGGTCCCTGTCTCCATAGCTAATGAACTTATTTTTGTGTGAAACCATAAAATGAAAAATGAACTTTATTTAACAATAATATTGCTACTATCCAGTGTCCAGAAGTCAATTGATGCATTGCATTTTGTACTGGTTTCTAAAAAATGTTTATTTAAACCAAGAATTTATTGCATATATTTATATTTATATTGAATTATTGAATGATGTGGGGAAATACATTGCATTTTGTACTAGTTTCTAAATAATGTTTATACCAAAAATTTATTGCAGATTTAAATTGAATGATGTGGGGAAATTTCCATATTCAATGTAAATACAAGAAGCCAACATTTTGAAATTGGAAATTACAGTTTGATAAATCCTATACTGTAGTGTATATCTAAGTTAGGGTAACAACTCACACATTGTTAACCCAAAATAATGAGAAAGTGAAACTTTCAAATTATTAAGAACGCATCATATTTATCACATCAATCAAGAGCTTGAAACTATCAATTAGGAACAATTTCGTTGAAAATAAAAATTGTTCCTCCACAAAAAACGTAACACGTTATTTGCATAAACGTGTAGTCTTCTATGATCAACAACTTTCTAAACACAGATTATCCTGTCTGTGAAGTAATAGAAGTAATTAAAAGTAAAAACTACATTCCACATTGTTAAGCTTCCACTTTTTTTATTCACACTACTCCTATAATTGTGTGAATGAAAATAGAGAAACTACTTCTAGTAGCAATTTCAGTAGCTATCATTTCAGTGAAGAAGCACAATAAAACTACTATCATAAAAATACTAACTACTGTACTACAATAAAAACTAAATCTGGAAACAAGGCAACCTTGGGAGGACATGTAGAATGGAGCTCAATACAGAAAAAAACATAAGTAATTTTTGTTTCAAAATGTCATGAAAAGACCTCTCAACAAGACCAGAATGAAATAGTCTGTCATCTTCTAATTGGACAAGCAGTCAAGCACTCACTCACTGGATTTGTAAGATGTAAGAACAAGAATAGTTGAAAAATCATTGGTAGCCTATTTCAGTGAAAATAGTTTTTAAACGGTAAGTAACAACAATAAAAAAGATCTTTGAACATAATTCTTCATTACAATACATTTCAATCAACACTTATAACACATACTTTCTACACTATCAATCAACATACATTTGATACCTACAAAAATTTCAAAAATTCTTGTTTTGTCATCTTTTTCTCATTTCTCCATCTATTTTCTTGTTCCAAGAAACTCGATTCTATCTTGTTTTGTTATTTTTTTCTCATTTCTCCATCTATTTTCTTGTTCTATGAAACTCGATTCTATCTTACACTAAATTCCAGAATATTTTATTATTGAACTTGAACTTTTTGGTTTAAGCTGTAACCTCAAACTTCACCTGATTGTGATTTTCCAATACATGATATTTTCATACAATAAATTATCTAATACTTATAATTTATTAAATTTTCATTTCATATAGGCCTACTTTTTTTTCTAAGGTTGATGCAATTATTGGAGCAGATTAATCAGTTTTATCACGCAATATTATTATAAGATTAAAAATAAAATAGATTACTATAGAGAAGACATAGATTAATATAAAAATAATTATTACAAATAATAGAAGTCAAAAATACAATGTATTTCTGCTTTCATCACAAATTTCCAAAAAAAATCTATAAAGAGCAGAGCTAATATTAACTGAAAATTTAACATTGAATTATTGCTTAAAACTTGTCATTGAAAATTGTCTGCCTTGTTAGGCAGACCTAACTCTGACTAACTCTGCTTATACTCACCCACCAAAGGTGGAGACATATCAAACTTGTAATTTGCCAGTTTACCTGTAAATAACAAAAAAAAAACTCAATTAGAAATTGAAAAATCAAGAAGTAATAAAAAGGAAAAAAATTGCATTTAAGTATCAAATTGGTGACAAAAATACATCGCAAAATTTCTAAAAAAAATGTAATGAACAAATAACATATCAATTTTTTATTAATATAAGCATAACAACAAATTTGTATAACAGCATATTCCACACTTTTATACACCAACTTCGTATTTCATTATTTGCTTCAAAAAGATGAAAAGAAGAAGTGTACCTACTGTAACATGCCGTGATAGAAATTAGTTATGATTGAAGCAAGCCGCCCATGTATTAAAAGTACAATATTAATGGAATTGGATAATTTACAGACATGATAAAGTGACAAAATGACTGAAATTGCTATACAAAATACATAATATAATACATAAAATACATATACATATTCTTTTATAGAATGTTGAATTATATACAATATCTTATGTTCCAAAAATTCTTGTTCCTGCTCTGATTTTTCTTCACATTGTACCTTTTCAAAGTCTCTGAATTCAATTCTCAATAACAATAAAACAAGTCACTAATAATATTCTACCTGCATTTTTTGCGATTTGGGATCAGGCAAGCTTAAAAATCCAAATGACAGTAGACAAATGTTGCATCCGAATTCTTTCAATGTAACGGAATGATAAAATATTGCAAGAAAATAACCATCAATTCTGTTTCAAAGGTCTCCAACTACATTATGCGCGCTCACGAATCGCCTCTCTGTACACAAGACCACCCCAAAAACGTTTGACAGTTTTCAAAAACACACCGACCCACTTTTTTCTTCTCTTTTCTCGAAAACAAGCTTCGAACCGGAACCAACCGGTTTCAAGAGCCCCGGAACAAATGGGACAATTTCCCTGTCCCGCTTTTTCGAGATGGGGACACACATTTGTCCCATTGTCATCCTCGTCTCTTTGTTCTATCGGTTGGGTTTTGCCAGCCGGCTCGAGTGCTTTGTTGTTTCGATTTTCTTGTTTGCAACAAACTCATTTTTCAAAATCAACAATTGTTTTTGAAAGAATAAGATTGACCTGCGCCCGTGACCAATTGACAGTGACGTCAAACCGTGTTTTGTGTAGCCATTGAATATATATCCTTTGGATAAAGGATATATATTCAATGGTGTAGCATACCTATTGAATTGGAACTGGGTTTTGCCCAGACACAACAAAACGTAGAAACCCAAACAAAATAAAAAAACACCGAAATGAGGAATTTTCAACGTTTTCGCTGTGTTTACAACAAAAATTGTATTTTGTAGAAATACAAAAAGAAAGCTCAGTTCAAACATGAAATGGCAGTAACGACATGGCGTATATATGATATTACAGAAAATGACGGATTTTACATGTATCGAAATGCTGCTATGATATTCTACTACTTGGATTACTGCTGAAAATTACTGCTGCCGGAATTTAATAGAAAGATTTGAAAAATTTAATATTATTTGCATGGCAGCATGATATTGACTCGATAAGATTGAATATTGAATTGACAACAAATAGAAGTCAGGTCTACTTGAGTACTTGGAGGCAGTGGTTTTCATGACTTTCTTCAAGTGAATCTTTCGAAAAAAATTAACACACTCCAATGTCTTCAATGTTGGGTTTACCTGTGATAAACTTGATAAAAAACCATTCTCGTATTGATTTTTTTCGTAATTGGTTTTCCTAAAAAGCTAATATATCACCTATACAGTATTATAATCACCTATTTACATATTATCATGGTTCAGGCCAACGCGCCTACAGTATGGTGCGTAAATCAACATTATTCATCTTTCATAGACCAATATTGTCCGATAAACAGACAAATTCCATCATTTGCTGCACATTAAAATCATTCGTCAACGACAACCTACGATAGGATTGCATCAGCTGATGACATGGAAACTGGAAACAACTATTCACTCAAAACCATTTTCGCAGTTGTGGATGACTAACCTTGTAGTATAAGACCATTTATCCAAGGCCTTTGACACATTTACCACGGTTATCAACCCATCGGCCCCGCCACCACCTCATCCACAATCCATCTCACTAAATTCTTCATGATACTTTTTATGTTTTGATCTTCTTTTAGTTCTTTTTCTTCTTCTCTCTTTCTTCTTCTTCTTCTTCTTCTTCTTCTTCTTCTTCTTCTTCGTCATCTTCGTCATCTTCGTCTTCTTCTTCCTCTTCTTCTCCTATTTCATTTTACAGATGTATTGATTTTTTATGACAGCAGTATGACTCACCCAACTAGCATCAACCGGGCGATACGACTTCTATTTCTATTTCTTCAAAAGTAGACAGACCACTTCCACTATTCTTTCAAACTATTCTTATAGTTTCTTTTCTCTCTTTTCAGCGCAATCTCCCAACAGCGCATGCGCAAGAATCGGTGCAATAATAGCAAATGGAAGCAGTGCATAGCATAGCGAGCATAGCTGCAAGTCAGCCGGCGTACTTCCCTTTTATTTCTTGACTTGTGACGAATTCGTCGACATCCACCGACTATAATCGCTCTACCTTTCCTCTTGCTATTCAGCCATTATTCTTTCACTTTTATTCGTCTCTCTCACCAGTGTAAAGCTACGTACTTCTCTCTCTTCTAACCAATGCTACACCTTTTAGTAATAGCAGAATCACTTCTTTTCCTTCTTTACTACTTTTCTTCACCACTTTTCCACTTCTTGGTCTTCTTTTCTAGCATTCTTCTTTCCCCGTTTTTCTTCTTCTCCTTAACCTACTATTTTCTTCATAGTCTTCTCCTTTTCCTTCTTTTCATTTTTCTTCATCTTCTTCATCTTCATGTTCATCTTATTTTTCTCCTAATTCTTCTTCTTCTTCTTCTTCTTCTTCTTCCTCCTCCCCCCCCCTCCTCCAAATTTTCAAATTCATGCTTTTACTCCTCCTAGTACTTTCTATTCACCTCGTTCTACAGCTCCACTCCTTCACTACCTCTTTCTTCCTTCTTCCCCTTCTACAGCTTCTTCCTCATCTTTATTCCTTTTTTTCACATCCTTCACCCTAATTTCCCGCAAAAGTGATCACCTTATATCCAGGATTGTGCTAATGCCAAATCAAAGAACAGCTGAAGCAAATCAAATCAAATAAAATTTCATAAGAATTTATACTTTCTTACTTTCATAAGTGACAAGCAGATAATTATAAATACAGTAGTTCGTCTCAATTTTTATTCATCACATAATTAAATATAATTTCAATATAATTGTAATTTATTTACATGATATTTTAATAATTAATCCAATTTTATTCTTTATCTCGACCTCTTCTCCAAAACCAAGTATTTTAACCTACCTACTACTACTCCTCTATATCAAATACTACTCAAATACATTAACTTTACCATAGAGAAGAGATAGGAGTAGTGCTAATCTGTTATCTATGACTTTACCTACTACTCCTATTGAGTCTTCGCTTTTCAGCATTTATTTCTGCTCTTGCAAAGCTATTCCATTCTAGTCTACGCTCTTTCTCTGCTGCTTTTCCTAATCCAAACTCTTGTCTCCTACACTACACCTACTAATCCTTTCACTTCTTCTCTTTTCTTCTTTTGTGCTTCAACATTCTTCTCCTTCTTGCCTGCAATTCGCTCCACTTCCACTGTGGCCTTCTGTTGCCGAGCTGTGACCCCCCCTCCCCTACCACCGGACAGGCACTCGCTACTTCGACAAGGAATGTCGATTCGTTTTTCTTTTGTTCTAAGGCCCTGGGAAATTGCCAGCGTCGCTTTCCTTCTTTCCACTTCTGCACGGCTTTTCTTGTTAGAGCTACGTGCGGAAAAACGATCAGCTCTATTCGTTACCGACCTCACAAACTATTCTCCAGTTTCTTTTGTTCTTGTCTGTTGTCATGTGATCTAATCTAATCAACACTGTTTTGTCTGTTTTGCTATTCTTTCACTCGCTTCTATCACTTCTTTTTCATTTTTTCAATATACTACATTTGTTGTCAGAATAGGCTACACTTGAAAAACAGCTGAAAATGCAATACAAAAAATACCTCAACCTCTTGACTGCGGGCTGCATTACCTATGGGCAGATGGTAGATTTATGGTTGGTGATACATATCGGCCGCCAACATCTACATCTACACTATACCCTCTAGGCACTGTCGGATACATTTTACTCCATTGAATTATTCCATTCAATATTTAAAATTTCACCAAGCATAAATAGCAATCAATGCGCACTACAAAAACTCACTCACCTCATCATTGGAAAATCTCTAATCTCTTAAATAAATGAATAATTTATTTTCCAATCAAAACAAAACAAATAAAAACAGTATCAAAATACAATGAAATTTGGAAAAATAAATTGATATGCCACCCCTGAGACAATGCTGTGCGGGGTCAAAACTGAGAGTCGTAGCTTAATAGTAGAAAGAAAAAACCCTGTGCTTCTTTGAATATAACATTGATATTGTAATACCTCATCCAGAACATTAAGGGCCGGTTCATGAGCTCGGGATTTAGCCAAGTCCTAGACTAAAACGGGTGGCTACCGTAGCATCGACAAACATTTGTCTCGACTGGTTAGTGGGTTAGCAGCATAGAGAGCCCTTAGTACATAGTGTCGAGGCTACGATGGCCACCCGTTTTAGTCTAGGACTTGGCTAAATCCCGAGCTCATGAACCGGCCCTTTTAATACCATAGAATAATTTAATTCTAAGAAAATCAAAACTTAAAACTCAAAAAATAAAGACTTTAAGAATTCAACAACATACGGGTTTCTTGTTAATAATTAATTAAAATAATCCTTAAAAATGCAACTTGAAGTTTTCATTCATACACTTTGTTGCAATACTTTCATGATATAAATTTCAGGTTTCACGCTGGAGAATGGGAAACAAGAACAAGACTATTCGAAGCAAAGAATAAAATTGTACCCATACAAGGTACAGTCAAAGGCCTCTTGTTTGAGAGTTTCACTTTTTGTTTCAACCCTTTCTTCTTTGTAATGTCGTTAAGGAAAACAAATCACAAGCTGCTTACAAGAATTGGTCATGCCAATCATTTCTCACAAGTTGAAGGGGTGTTGGACTTCACACTTGAAATAATAGAAATGATGAAAGACAGAACAAAACCTGCAAGAAAGGGTGGCAGATTGAATTATTTCAGTTCAGATCAGGACAATAAGTCTATACTGTAAATTAAAGGGGCAAGAAACTTCCAAACAACTTTTGTTCCTCTGGCTGGAGAATATATTTTTCATCAGGTTTTTCACTTCAATAGCTTATGTTTTACTTGTTTTTCTTTACAGTTTGAGTTTCTGTTATCGAGTTTTTTACTCAATTTGGTTTTGTTTTATTGGGGTTCGTGCGTAGTAATTGAATGGTTGCTTTCACATAAACATTTTGTAACCCCTTCAGCACATTGAGATGAACGCAACTTATTAAACTTCTTTCAAGCTTTTGTTTTCACAAAGCATTCACTACAATTTGTAAAGAGCCTACTCATTTCATTGAAGAAATCTATTCGAAAGGAGACTTATTTATTGAAGTCCTACTCCTACAGAAAAAGAATTTCAAAAGAACGTAGGCTATACTTCCCGAAAACACAACAATTCACTTCAAATAGTTGAGCTGAAATCAATAGTTGAATTGAAATCAATTGAAAGGTGAAAGTAGAATGGAGCTTATGTTAACATTTGTATACCATACTCTGATACTCAAGTCCCAGAATATTGTTTTTCTTATCAATAACTAAACATTTTCCATCAATATTTAGTTTCCATCAATAGTTATCTTTAATAATACGGTTCTTTCTCTATATTAAAGAATTATTCTTCATTCATAACCCATGAGTATTAAATGCATATTTCAACAGTTTTTGTCTTCAATAAAAATCACTAACGTCATCAATGTGAATATGAACTAAAACACTAGATACTAGAAAAAATTATGCAGGAACATAATAATTCTGACTTGAACCCCCAACAGTGAATAGAAACACATTTTTGGTAGCAGGCAATTATGCTAGCTTTACCAAAAGTCACAACACACCGCCGAATAGTAAAGAATTCCACAGAAATTAATCTGTTTTGAAATGAAATGTTAGACGTGTGTTCCTCATTATCTAGTATTTTACGATGAAAAGAAAAATGATATTTCGACTGAAGAAAGCCAACGGACGCCCGAAATCTATAACCTTTCAAAAGATGCCACCACTGGGTAATCGGCTTAATTATTATTCAAAACAGTTTTGACGTGTTAAAAAACCCGTAAATTTACGTTGAAACGATCCACATTGGCGGAGCAAACTGCTGCTAAGGAGGCCAGCAGCTTTTATTTGTGCGACTCAAATATTCGGAGAGCGACCTTTTTCGTACAAACTCAGGGACTGCAACTGGAGAAATCTTCTTCAGTATTATTCCAGGCTGTAATCCTATTAGCGGCCGGTTAAGTTGTGATGACATTTCGGAATTGTCAGGCCGAACTTCGTTTCCAAATTTTATTCACGATGCAGCGCTGTATGCACCGTCGAAAAGTAGGCAAACGGTAAACTTTGGGCGAATCTTTAGAATATAATGTAATCTATATAATAATTCTATATAAACCAGCTTATAATCTGACAAGGAATTCGCCACTAAAAACTGCGTCCTGGCTGGATTTCCTGAACGCCCTTTTCATAGACTGAGTTTATTGTTGACAATATTATAGGAAACTAGCCTACTAAACTGGGAAAAATATTTAAGCGTTCCAGTTCTTGCAGTAGCTTTTATCAACCAGGATCCAACCTGATTTTTAGAATAAAGGATATTTGAACTTGCCCAAAAGTTTCCAATGGAATAAAATACGTACAGTACTGTCTTCGAAAAAACACGCCATTTTCCAAGTTAAAAGTAATGATTGATACTCCATTGCTAAACTGTCATTGGTCGGAGCTAATTAGCTGAAATGCTATGCTGCGATTGGGTGTGACTCTGAACGAACAAGTTAGCCATTCGCCATTACATTACTTCACTGACAAGCATTTCAAACACGCCATTTTGTCAGTTGAAAGCTACGATTGAGGCTCCATTGCTGAACTGTCATTGGTCGAAGCTGATTGGCTGAAAGATTCGCTGTCCTGCGATTGGCTAAGACTCACAAGTGAGCCGTCCCACCCAATCGCCTTTACACTGCCACAGTTTTTATGGCACAAATCAAATAATACAAATTACAAAGTCGCTCCTAGCACTGGCTAACCAGTTCAATTCTACAAATCTTGTGTCTAAAAGTGAATGATGCGAAATTTGATCGCATCAAATTTCAAATCTCGTTTAATATTTGGTCACGTCTTTGAAAGTTCAACTGAAAATAATTGGAAAGTGGAAAGGATTCAATAGATTTCAAGCTTGTTTTAAACAGCCGCACGATCTATTTATGGATATTAGTTATATTGTATCATAGGCTAGTTTTTCCATCACAGTTTTACATTATAATTATACGAAATAATTGAATAATTATACAAAATATCTATAGTATGCACAATCGGAAAATAGAATTTGATACGTTCAAACACGTCTAATTTGCTTCAAAGCCCCTCAGAGATTGATTAATATTTAAAGCTCATTCATTATTTTATTGATTTATATGAAAAAAATTATTTTGAACACACGCCTCAACTGAATCTTTGTCAATCAAATGATTTCAGTAACAATTCTTCTTCACCTCCTACACCAACATAGAAAAATGTTTTTCGAGAAACGAAATTCTTGCTTAGACACAAACAAACATGATTCGGTACAACAAATACTTTCCATTACACACCCTACATTTCTATTTGCTACTCGTGTATTACTTTCAAGTCCTGGTTCCAATTGGTTAAACAAGACAAGGAAAACGAAATAAAAAGGTTCGGGTTTCGCACAGCGACCTGCTCCTTTGTTGGACAGATTTAGATGGAAATGTTCTCAGTCGACTACCGACGCAAGGAGCGTGTAATGATTCGACAGGCCAAAAAAAAGTAAAACCAAAAAAATCGAGATCATTTTTCAATCGACACAGTAGCAGACACAAAAAAGTTGATTGCTGAAATCAATGCTGTTAATAGTGCTTGACAACGTCTACTGGAATGAATGGACAAGATGGAGAAAGAGATAGAGGAAAGAGAGAGAGAGAGAGAGTGGAAGAAAGAGAGAGAGAATGAGAGTGGAGGTTGAGAGTGGAGGTGGAGGAAAAGATGGAGGAGGAATGCAAATGTTTTTTAAACGACTCAAGCAAAAAACTGCTCTCATTTAGTGCGCGAATTTTCTTCTGTGTTGATAGAGGACTGGGCCAGATGACAAATAAATAATCCAACCAGAAAAGACAAAGAAAGATTTTTTTATCAATAGTGGGTTGCATTAATTTATCACGACAACTTCTTTGCAGTTTGTCATGGCAACATTGTTGCAAACTTGCATGACAATCACTCAATTGTATTATTGTACTAGAGTCCAATATTCTTTTCTAGATACAACAGAATCTGAATTATCAATTACAGTAATTACAATGAATTAATCATAATATATTTGTATTGATTTAGTCCAATTTAGGATATGACACTAACGTCGGGTTGCACCAACCGAGATCAACTTTTTTAATCAGCTGATTCCATTTAATTAGCATTGTACTGATCCTGGATAAAAGTTGATCTTGCTTGGTGTAACCCAACAATAATATTTAATAATAATTAAAATTATCAAGTAATGATCAAAATTATCAAGTTGTTCAATCAGCAGACTGGGTTGGTGGTACAAAGGACCAAATACAATCAATCAATCAATACGGTTCGACAAATTGGTATGCCACCTTCCCACCCAACGGCAATAGCTGAAGCTATACCACAAGTACAGTACTAAACTTCAAAATGAGAAATCAATGTCTAAGACACGCTTGACCGGAAGTATTTTTCAAGAATTCACTATAAATGAAAACACAAACAACGCATCTGCTTAGTTTCAACAGTCGTTTAGTTTCACCAAACAAGACATGATAGGATGAATGAACCGGGCAGAAGATAAATTTGGAACTAAGTATCAAGTCCATCTCAAATACACCAGACCTACAAGCCAATCCAAAACCGTTTCGTTTCCTATTTCCAAAGTATCCCATTTTGCTAACATCCTGTTCTTTCCATCTATTTCTCACATCCTGTGGCTGGACAGCCCTCAACCAGGAAAAACCAACAAACAAAACTATTTGAACACAGCGTTTTCTAGTCGAAATCTTCTTCTTTTCCTTTCCTAGTTTTGGTGTGTTCTTTTTATGGCGTTGCCAAGATTTATGGCCATTCATCGAAAAAAGGAGATAGTATTCAGTGTTTACTACCTCGTAAAACGAAGCAACGGTTTCGGAGATTCGAAAATTTTATAAGGTCATCGTCCCGTCGTTGAAAATCATATCAGTCGGGCTAGAAACTAAGCTAGAACAAGCTAGAGCAAGCGCTCTTACAAAAATAGTTTGAAAATCAAAATTTGATCCTGTCTAGACCAATGGATAGCTGCAGTCATAGTATTTGAGAGATTGGAAGGTTGGATGTTTATTGAGGATTGGTATGATGTAATCAATATCTAGATTCAACGGTCGATAATAGTTTCAATTAGGATTAGATGCATTAGTATCATCATGTATTCATGTATCATAAATACAGCAAATTAATAATACAGCTCTATTCTCACCCTTGAAGCCTCCCCCTATTGCAACAAATCCCGAAACTAGTTGCTCTACTCTAGAGCAAGGAAAAAGTTGTTGAACTACATCATGTTGAGAATAAGAACTTCGTTGAACAGAGTAAAAGTATTATTCTAGACTAGAGCATGCATGAATAAACTACATGTTGTGAATAAGGAATACAGTGATGTACTAGTACTGATGTGTCAATTTCATAATGAAACAAGTTAGCTCCCATCTCGAATCTTCTAACTTAATTCTTCTAAAAACCTCTTCCAAGTTATTGTTTTATTTATAGCCTTAAAAACCTTCACGGGTTTAGTAATGACCAGTAAGTAATGCCTTTTTCACGGAAAGAAGTTATTGATTAAGTGAAAACAATGTAAATGTCACCAAATAACATACTGTATCTATTTCTTAGCTATAATGCAATATTTAGAAACTATGAACTATACCGAGTATTGAAATCGCCAAAGCATTTTTCTCTCTGCTATTCACACACCATAATCCTATCGTTTTATCACTCATATTCCTCTAACGAATGCCATCTTAATGATTGATACAACATAAGTTCATTCATGTTTCATAACCAAAATTGTTTCAGCCGGTAATTAATGGAACTCTTGATTAATCACAATTCAACCCGCAAAACCTCAATTAATCACAAATACGTTGTTACCTATTCTAGATTAACTAGGGATGATCCATCTTCATCAGCCGGTCCCTTTCTTTGCCAATTAACTCCTCCACACTAATTATAAAAGGATTGTTGTGCAACCTGATTACACAAGCAGCCCACACTGCGCATGCGTGTTGCTCATTGGTCAATGCCGATACACGTGAAATCCGCTGCCGTGGTTTCCTTTCAACATTAATAAATAATAGTGTGCAGCATCCTTGCGCTAAGGAAGTTGGTGGAGATGGGCGAACCAGTTGAATCAACAGGTTTTCAGTTGATCAAAAAAATGTTAGTTGATTTAACGAACTTAATTATTAATAAACAATTTTTCCATCGGTTAAACCTCTCAACAACTATTTATAAGTTTTTCCAAGGCAACTGGAGAAATTCTGTGAAAAATGAACTGAAATTCTTCAGTGAATGTAATGTAAGGGGAATAAGTTGTAAGGAATAGCTATAAGTTGATCAACGAAAGACAAGAGGCCTGTTCCATAAAACTTATAATATAGAATATAGCTGGGTTTACAGGAAACATTCAACCTTTTCCCCTTCACCCTTTCAACATTTACCCTTTTTCCCATATAATTGTTGTACCGATACGGTGATATTGATGCATAATTAGGCTACTATTATCGACTTTGTATGTATCGATATTTCGATTTGTTATTTATTATCTTATGTTATTTCGATAGTTGTTTAAAATTGTACATGGTCAAGGCGACTTGAGTAGGGATCACTTCATTACTTTGCTTGTAATGTGATTCGAGAGAAAAATACAGAGGAATAATACTCTTGTAGGAATAATAAATTGAGTGGGATAAAAATTACTATTCCAACTGCAAGACACATTTATCAACTTCATTGATTAACAGATAATAGTGACATGGTTTATTGTTCGGAAATCCAATTGAATTTAACCACCGTAAACTGACGTGACGTCATTCAATTGACGATCGATTCTTTCATTGGTTCTCTTTGCATTGGTTACGTTAGATGACATCATTTTACGGCGGTTAAATTCCCTTCGATTTTCGTGCATCTGGCCGATAAAGACGCAAACTCTTTGTAACTAAGTTTATCGTTGACATTTCAACGGTTTTATCAACTTGTTTGATTGAAAGACAGTTTCGTTTCGTTGACGCTTCAACCGTCAACGATCCATCAGCAGAAGGAAGACAGACATCTTGTTGCACTGACAGGAGATGCGTGTCACTATCCGGTCCGCATTTCAATCTCCACAAGGATGCGTCTATTAGTTAAGGATGCGTTAGGAGTGCAACACTATATTATGATGTCATAAACTCATAAATTAGGTCAGGGGGTTCTCTACAATCCACAATCGGTACAAATGTTGAGATGAGGTTTCTTTGATACATCATAATGATGATTCTTTTATGATGGTCTTCTAGTTGGGTATCATCGACTGAGCTCAGAGATAAAAGATAAGATATGATTATTTCTTTATAATGATAAGTGGGTACTATCTACTAAGCCTAGAGATTAAGTGGCGGGAGGGATTTTCCAAGATTTGTAAATTTTAAAATGAATTTTAACTGATAACAATAAACAGTTTATGCTTTATGCTTCACATTCTGCCGAGACAAAGTTGACATATTTTGTAGTAAGTAGACTCAATATTATGTATTAATAATTCACACTGAAAATAAAGAGAATTGGTTGGGTTTGCTTACTAATTACATCTAATTAACATAATTAATCTAATCTAACATCTAATTACCAATGAGAACAGAGCATTTTTTGATAAAATTGATTAATACATAGGCTATTAAACGATGATTCATTTGGAATATGCAATTTATAAGAAAAATTATAACTTTGAATACATCCTAATGCCACTTATAATTCAATTTATGCGATAAATACCTAAAATTTCATAAATAACACCGAAATTTGACGCCGGGCAACGTATGAACCTGACATAAAAGTAGAAAATTTTCAAGCAGTTATAACCGGCCATAAAACAATAACTCAACAATGCCCACATGATGACACATGACGATGAGCGACAGACTTCAAACAGGGAAGGGCACATCATTTATCATGAATGACATCCCTCAAGGCCAAGCAACCTATCAAGTCTACATCCCACAGCTGATAGCTTTCCAACTTCATTCGCACACAACTTGTTGTCGATTGCAATTGTTGTTCAATTACCGGAGCAATTGTCTACATTCTGTTGTGCCTACACGTACCTGACTCAACTGTCTTCCTAGATTTCATACAATACAGAACATCCATTATCTTATACTCTGTAACGATGTACTATAATAACAAAACATCAAAACTAGTTTAGCTGAGAAGTAAATGTATCAACTGAAGCCCTGTGAAATGAGCCTAAATGACTCACAGGCAACATAATCATTGGTTATCAAGAATTTATTGTTGTTACATGAGTAAAACGTTAGCACAGTAGAAATTAGTTATTAATTTGATCATTGTATTCTACGCATTCAAACAGGAGACACATCATGTCGTTAGAGCTGCAACAGCTCAGAGCAATACTATCGAAAAGAATCTAGCTAGACCTGTCTATATTAACAGAGACAATAGATACAGAGTAGTTTTTTTGTTTAGGAAAAAGTTTTGCTTTCAGACTTGTCACCAGTCTGTTCTTCAGATGTTCTAAGTCCAAAAGATATTATTCTCCATCATGAAGCATGATAGCATCGAATCTCTCATTCTGTTTTTGCCTGTCATGTAGGAAGAAATGTCTCTCGTACTTTAGGATGTTCTGTTTTGAAATAATATAATATTCTACAATGTGAATTCAGCTCTGAAATATCTGTTGACAATGAGTTCAAAGTAATTCAGGAGTGCTCCAGTCAATGTGAATAGGACCGTTTACATGTTTATTGCATAGTGGAGAATAAATATTCTGTCCTAGCAAAATTTCCTCTTTCCAAAAGTTGATCTCAACACCTGAATTTGTTCTATTGCAATAGTAGAGTCCATATAATAATCTACAATGTAACATAATTCCCTCTCTCAAAAATTTGCTCTCAACTCCTAAATTGTTCAACTCCTAATAGGTTGTTCTAATCACAAAACAAACATACATTTTAATTCAGCGATGTTTGCTACAATGTATATTCGGCTCTAGACTCTAGCTCTAGAATATCACAGTTCCCTCTCTATTAAATTTAATTTGCTCTAGCTTCTAAATTTAATAAATCGATTGTAGCCTGTTCAAAACACAATTTAGATGAAGCAGGCATTAGACTACAGCGATTTCGCTAGTGTGGAAGTTGATATCTTGTTTACTATCAGAAGCAGGTGAGATCATTTTGTTCCAAGAAATCTAACCAAAAAATAACTAGAAGCAAGAAACGAATGTGCAAGCGCATAACACTCACTAATTACTGCGCAGCTAGTGAGTTTCCTCTTCTAACTTTCTCTGAGAGAATCTCCGCAACCGCTTACCTGTAAACAGAATAACGAAAACATCATTAGTCACAATGGCAAAAATAATGGACATCTAATTTGGCTTCAATCAAAGACTGGTCCAAACTAATGAGGGCAGGTTAGTCTGGACTGGAAATAATGTCTGCCAAACAAAATTCACACCGATAAGCGGATTTAGATTTCTGTAGGAAATAGACGAGATCACCTCAGTTCTAAAAATCTCCAAGTTGATTTGGAATTGAAAGAGCAGATTCGACTAATTTAGTGAGTCAGACAGGCTTCACGAACTCAATCGTCGAGGTTTTCAATCTTCAATACAGGAAGGAAAGAACTTCAATGGATTGAAGAAAAAACTGAAAGAATTACTTATAAGAAATTGTAAAAGTAATGTAGACAGTTCATAGATATAATGACTTTCGTTCATTGAATTAAAATTTTGTCTCCATCATAGAAATGAGCTACTCACACATTATACTCAAAGAATAGAACAAATACCAGGCTGCCAAAGATTTGAGAAGCAATTGGTGCAATATTGTTTCACACATGTCATATTCTTTTTGTACAATTTCTTTGATAAGTTATTGGCAATAAGTATTAATTTCAATATTATGGCGATATCCAATATCCAAATTTCTTGATCGTGGACCAGGTCATTCCTGGATAGATCGTGTCATTTGAATTAAAACAACTAATAGAACAATGGTCAGACAGACCATACACTGTAACTTGATCGTGATGTCAGTATCACAGGTCATGAGTATCCTCATTAAAAAAGTCATGGATCCAATATAATTTGTCTATCAAGCAGCCTAGTTTTTTACGGCTGATTTAGTTTTTACTAGTTTTACTTTTTTTACTAGTATAGAAGTATAGAAGTTTATATTGGATACAATTCATACAATGCAGGGTTTAGAACATTCAATAGAACCAAAAAGATAGCCTACATTGCAAACTACAATAGCAGAAAATTATAAGAAGTAATTGATATAAATTATTATACATATTACATACTTTTATCACAAGTTATTTGTATCATTAAAATGTTAATTGCAATAATATAAATAATAATAAATAATTTATTTCTCAGAATTTAACTTACAATAAATAATTATAAATATTGAACAAAAACCTGAATTTTAAATTTACACTGCTTATATGCTGATATCTTGCACTCAATTAAACAATTACTTCGTACGTTTGATAGCACCAAAATCCTAAAATCCATTAGAACTGATAGCAGGCAAACCAACATTTCAATGAACAGAAAATGAATGATTAATCAATATTTGATAGCGGAAGTAAGCACTCTACACTAAACTAAAACAAAAAATCCGCCAAACAAAAATCCCAAACGCTCCCATTGAGAGATTGTCTTCTGTTTCATCTCGGCTAAAAAGAAACATCCGTCTTTTCAGTACTCGGAACGCCTGAGTACAGAATCGCTTTCTAAAGAAAAAAACTCACTTCCAATTTCAAAAATAGAAGTGCTTTGTTCATTTTGACTGTTTAAAGACTTGAATGCTGCTCGTATTCAGTGCTGGATAGGAGTCTGAACAGACTCTCCAGCGACGACCTGGACGTGTATTTTTAACCAGACTCCAACTTCCTCCTTGTCGCCAACAATAATTTTCAAAGAACTGCTGCTCTTAAATCATTAATAACACGTCTAGACTGTAAATATGCCTCTCTAGGGACACCCCCAACCACAATAAATGAGTAACTCTTGCTAGGATACTGTCAAGCTCAATTTTACATTTCTGGTATACCATTACATTGCATCTTAGTAACAGAATTTTACTCATTTTTGTATCTTTAATTACATTAACCTGATGTTCAGGTAAATTTTAATAACTTGTTGTTTAATAAATAACTTGTTTTCGAATGATTGAGCTTTACTGCGGAGGGACTTCTTGATCACTCTGTATATTAAATCACGTTTAGTGTATTTCATTCGAATTGCTATAATGAACTTTTGATATTATTTGTTAAATTCAGTTAACTTTAGAGGCTGATTGCACGAAGGCCAATTGAATTAAACCGCCGTAAAATGACGTCAATGACGCAGCTCAATAGCGATTTCGCTGCATTGGTGATTTACATCGCGATACAATATGATAACCGCAGGTTAGTGATGAAACATTATTCAACAATTCACTTCAAACAACAAAGGATAAGCAACTGTAGAGAAACATAATCTGAGATAATCCCATTCACTTCTTCTATTGATTATAAGAAGAGCAAAGTGGGGTGAGAAACTAGAACACAGTGAGTAAAAGAGAGATGATAGCAACAGTAGGCTATAAACAAAGTTCAAGGCTAAACCAGAGGAAGCAAGCGCAAAAAATCTTTAGATCCAGTAGCCTATAAATATCAATAAAAAGATTATTTCAACAGCCTCCCTCGAGTAACGCTAGCAAAATAGTGAATTTACGATACGACTAGACATTGAATATCAAACCTCTCTAATAGATAAATGAGACGAGCTCTCGATCTCTGTTGTTTGATGAGTTATCGATGCAAATTATTGAACACGTGCAACGAACGCAAAACTAGTCTATTTATTTTTTTGAGGGGTGGCGCCCAACCCGCGCAAATTAACGTCAGGCCAGCCAACCTCGCCAAAGATAAACTTTAGAGATTAAACTGTTTAACAGTTTATTAGAACCGCCAACATCCAATCCGTATAATCAGTAGTGAATGTTTGCTTGTTTTTTTCTAGCCATTCAATAATTATAATGGCCATAAATCGTCGTCTGTTCGATTCACTTTGCATTTTTTCCAACTTGATTTACAAAGTACAACCCTCCCCTCTCCCCTCTCACTTGTTCAACAACCTGTATGTTGAAGCTCATCTTTTACAAACTCTACTCCACTCTTACAATGATAATTATAATCTTTCTCTGTCTCTTTTCAGATTCAGCTACTTTTCACAATTCTTTCTTTCTCTGTCAGTTACTCCACTCTACCATCTCTCTCTCTCTTCTACAGTAATTATCTATCTCTGTTTCTTTTCAGCTACTTTTTGTAATTCTTTCTTTCTCTATCAGTTACTTTGATTCTGGGCCCTGCGGTCAGTTGCCAATGCGGTTTGGTGTGGAGTGGAGGGGGGGGGGAGAGGTGGATAAATTACGGTGGGGGGTGAGTTTGAAAATGGCAGTAAATATGCCACCGAATATCACCCGTTTTATAACCTCCGGCTCCAAATGTACATTATACACTCTTGAATCTAAACCCAGCTAAGAGACCCCTCCCTAAAACTCATTCTCATTCATCTTCTCCGAAAAAATATTTTTCTTCATTCTTCCTATTGTTTTCTCATATTTTCTGCAATATTCATTGCCTCGTCCTCCTTATCTTTTAGTTCTCTACCACATACATATTTCTGTATTGTATTACAAACAATTTGTAATTTGTAAAAGAAATTCGAGTCGTTTGAGTATTCACTTATCGTTTCTTTTTCACTTTTTAAGTCGTTTCTTCAATTCTTTAAATAATTTTATAAGTGCCAAGCTAAAAATAGGTCATCATAATAATTGATAAAAATAATAATTTTTCAATCAGTTTTTGGGACCATCGATATAAACGAATTCGCTTCTGCAAGTGGTAGGCCTACATAGATTTATAATTAATTGTAAACCTAGAGGCGTATTTGGTTATTTTGTTCTTAACATTGGTAATAATTATAATTCTAGATGTAAATCATTAATCAATCAATTGATGAAATCATTAAAATATGAATGAGTTCGCTTATGCAACTCTTACATGAATATTCTAAATTTATTAGCCTAGAGGCATATTTGGTTATTTTATATTTTGAAAAATCTCCATTCACTGTGAATCCAACACATTTATGGAATTTCAATAACTGTGAGAAAACACTTTAGGAAGCATGTTTTACATAGATAAGATTCAATCAAATCCACAACCTTGACAAATACACAAATAACTCAAAGTCGATTTATTAGATAGCATCTTTACATCTAGATAAATCATCTCTCTTGAATCTGGTTGGTGTAAATCGTTGTGAACTGAAATAAACTAACAACCACATTCCTTCTTCCATTTTCTTAATAAAGTACAACTATCTACAGTATTGGGCTGATCCTGTTGTTTATTTACCAGATCATAAATTGTTATTTATATAATATTTATTTATTTACATACATATAAAAGCTCACAGACACAAAGTCCATTACAAGCCTTATTGACATTTTTAGTAAAAAAAAGAAATACATCGCACTTCACTAAATAAGAGAAATTAGAGCAATTTAAGATATTATAAGTTTAGAAGAGACTATTTATTAGGCAAATCGAAGAAAGTTAATCTTGAGGAGATGTTAATAATGTTATATAAAACTACAGAGGTTGAAGAAAAAAGAAAAAGGGGAAAGTGCTGTTATGATTTGTATCAATGAGTGAAAGAAAATAATTCAAATATATTGCTAATAGTAACGTGAAACAATACAGCGCCTACATTCAGTGACAAGAACCAACAACTTTTGCCAAGATATCGACTTCACATAACACAACATATCCAAATATATATTGAAATGAAAAGATCATATATATTGAAAGAAAACATAAGAATAAAGTAATGCAAATGAGTAATTATTAATTATCACTAGTAGCCTAGATTCAACGCCAAGATACAGCGACAAATCCAACAGCTTTAGATAATCGATCGAATTCCTCCAAATCGTTGACTGTCAGCATCCAGCGTTTCCTTCCTAGTTGTTTGTTATTTCTTTCAGAAAATGGAGCAATTGTTCGATGTGATTGGTCGCCGGCGGCGGCGGGTGCGCGCGCTTGCGTGTGCGTGTGAGCCGGCGTTTCTTCGGCCCGAGGCGATCATCTGTTTTCCTATTTGAAAAGTGAAAGCGCTCTCGCGATTTGTACTGCTCGACAATTGAACGCGCAAATACTCACACACACACACACACTCAGCCTCGCTGTTGTCGGACAGACAAACCCGGAAACGTTGTCAAATGCCTAAATGCAATCAGAACAGGACACATCACCCGGTAAACTCTTTCGTTCACTTTTGCTCTCCAATCACTTTCGACAATACACTATTGATGAAAAGAATTGACATCGAAAAATTAGCACTGATATAATACCGGCATACATGGACCAAGAGTTATTTGGAATTTCCCACTAGAAGCGAGACGATGCTCAAGCCAAGGTTTGTAAAGAGCCTCCTATGGCTATCCTAACCGTGTGCTCAAGCATACAATGAATGAAAAGGAAAGTGTCCAAAGAACGGTTGCAGGAAAGTGAATTAGGGTTCACTTACTATCACTCAAAAAATAAACATGGTTCATTGGAGAGCAAGCTTAACAGACCCTTATGAAGCTAGGAAAAAACCAAAGTTTCCGAAATACTGTACTCAAGAATTAGGCTAGGCGTACACAGGTTAGTCAAGACAAGACAAGATTAGATTAGTCACGTTTAGTAAAAGTAATTCACATAGTTGCTTATGAAGCAGCACACACTGATGCAATGACTAATCGGTGTGTGTTGCTTCATAAGCAACTATGTGAAGTACTGTGACTAAACGTGACTAATCTCGTCTTGTCTTGTCTTGACTAACCGGTGTACGCCTAGCCTAATTCTGTAATTATAACGTAATTATTCTGTGAAGATCTAAATAAAAGTTTTTGATTGATTGAAGACCGGCAGATTCAATCTGTGAGAAAACACTTTATGGGTGCATTCACAAAGGACGCAGGTTGCATAGCAAGCGCTTGCTAACAATTGGCTTACATTGAATCAGCTGTGGATAGATTGTATTGTATCAAGTGTGCTTGTAACCGGTTTTTTTCTGATAAGGTGCGAATACACGTTGTACAGTTATGCATATAGCGTGTAAATGACATTTTCAATACAATTAAATGGGAATTTATTTCCAATGATGCCATAGGTTCCTCTTAGGCCCAAAGTGCATATTTCACAGCAAGCGATTTCAAATTCCGTTCTTTTCTAACCCCTGCGGTGGTCTCGCAACAACGCATAGCGTGATAATTGTCAGGACATGAATGGTCATACGATACCAGCGGACCAGCCCAGCTTTTGGGGAATAGAAGCCTTCAACGGTGTTTAGTAGAAACTTTAATCGCTCCGTCAAATTCTAGATCGGATTATTTGATGAAGATGCGACCTATGAGCGAGGATAACTGGATCTTATCTGATTTTTTTATTCTTCTCATTTATCATCCTAAATATTTCCTCATACATGAACCTCTCACTACACTGTCTTTCTCGCTCAAACAATATCTTACCTTAACCCCCTTCACTCCCTCACACACTCTCTCTTTCTCTGACTAATCTAATCCAATCTGTTCCTCTCTTTTCCTCCATCTCACTTTCCCTCTCTCTCACCAGCTTTCTCTAGTCGAGGTAAATGCTTTTCGTCTACTTGTCTGAAAAAATAGTCTGACGATATCTGACCCCTAGACACGTCTAGCATTTGGTGCAGTACTACAGTGAAGAGGACCACCGTGATTTTTACATCACTTGTCCTTTCGTGTTATTTGATACGTCCAGCTGACAACACGTGGCTCAGATGCCCCACATCCCACTACAATAATACAAAATTTGATACTGATCAACTAGAAAATGTTTCAAGAGAGACCTGCTAATACTCTGTAGGACATGCCATCAATCTATTATTACGTCTCCTGTAACTACTAGAAAAATCATAAATACAGAATGGCGCATAAATAACGGATGTTTTTCAAAGTGTTATAAGAAAGTTCATTTGAATCATACATTTATCTTCCTAACACCAAAATACTAAGTAAATAACCCAATTTGAGAATTTGTATGAAAAACTCCAAAACACTTGAGTATATTTCAAAAATTACATAGGAAAGATGGCGTCCTTAATATGAAATTTAATTGGTCCTTAACTTTGATACAGCAGCAATTATCATGTATTGTTACAAATCTTCAATGTAACGATATTTACGATAGTAAACTTGAATTTCAAGTAAAGAAGAATCTAAAGCTCGACTTGAAACTTTTTGCTGAACGACGATTGCAGATTATTCATTCTATTGGAAATATTGTTCTACGCGATTTTGTTTTAAACTTGAAAAGGTTAAACCATACTAAGGATACTTTTCACAAAAATGTGTTGCTCCTGTATTTTCACAACTCTATTTTTAAAATCCTTCCGTGATATTACAGAAATCATTTACTTACATCCATCCCAAAAATTGTAGAATTATTTTTCAAACATTTCCATCTCGAGTGAAATAGCTTGAGTAATATTTCCTGAAAGTTTCAAATATGTCATGTGTGTGTTCAACAGATCGACCATTGTTTAAAGAGTACTCAGTGGTGAAAACAAACAACCACACACAAGAACAAAGACAACATAACTGAACACTAAACACTGGAGACAAGTCCATCCAAAAAAAGTTTCAGCAGCTGCTGCACTGTCAGCAGAGGTCAATCGGCTAGTAAAAAATAATAACTATCATTAGTATCATCTCCATCATAAACATAATCATCATCAACAACATAATCATCGTCATCAGGCCTGGGTCCATCTCTAAACAATTTCAAGAGCCTGCTGTGCTGGAAGAACACAGCCATGTCGAGTGCAGTACAAATAAGTTGAGCTGATAGTAGTTAAAGCCCAACGACAAAAAAAACTTCAAGTTCTCAACTCCACTGTTCTATGCAGCATGAAAGCATACGGCAGTAGTGACATTGCTCTTCATTTGCATCTAAAAAGCGCAGTTCCATAGTTTCATTTCATAGTCTTGACAGTGCAGAGCGTGAATGAGTGGGGGATTTTCACCATTCTATTGTACATTACTTGATTTCTTGATTGCATTACTTGAATTTTAACCTTACCAACTTCTAAATTTGAATAATTTTTTGAACACATTTTTCTTCTACTTCAGCATTTCACTTTGCCTGCGTTTCTTCTCTTTCTTCTTCTCCCTTCTTCGTCTATTTTTCTTCATCAACCATCTTTTCTCTCCCTCTTCTCTTTCTTCTTCAGTCTTATTCTTTTCATTATTTCCTATTTTCCAAGTCCTCTGCTGTTCTGAATCAGCATTTGTTTTCGTATGTTTTTCTTCCTCTTCCGTCTACATTATTTTCTTCTTCTCTTCCTTTAGGCCTACTTTTTATTTTTCTTCTTCTTATTATTCTTCCTTCACTACTTATTTTGCTTCTTTCTTCGGTGTCTGGTATTCTCTTCCACTTCTCTTCCTTCTTCCTCTTCTTCTTCTCCCGTATTTTTTCATCTTTATTCTTCCTCTTCTTTTCCTCATCTTCTTACTTTATACTATTTTCATCTACCTCTTATCTCCGTTATTTTCTTAATTTCTTCCCGTCTTCTTATCCTGATTGGTTGCTTCTTCTTCTTCTTCTTCTTCTTCTTCTACACTCTTCTTCCTCCTCCGGCACCATCTTCTTTCCTTCTTTTTCCTCCGTCTTCGTCCGCTTTCTTCTTCCTCTTCTGCCTCCGTATTTTCTTATTCCTCTTTTTCTTTCCTTTTTTCGAATTCTTTTATTTTTCTTCAGCCTCGTTTCTCTTCAACAGTTTGACACGAGCCACGTGACCTACAGTGAACCGTGATTGATCGTGACGTGAGTGTATGTACTGTAGGGACTTATTTTCTTGATCAATCATCTTCATCTCACCGAGCAGATCTCTGTTATGTTTATTCAATGACAAATCAAACCCGAAGATCAATTCATTTATTCTAACGGTGCTCACAGTGTCCTACTCGCGACTGATGTTTGTTCAAAAGACGAGACAAGAATAGAGTGAGACGGGAGAAGATGATGGAGTAAGAGAAACAAAGATTAAGATTAAAAATGAAGAAGTAAACCCCCGTTTCTCAATTTCAATACTTGATGCAATAGTGAAGTTTTTTTATGCAATTAAACTTAGTTAAAGAACATGAAACTTGAAAAATTATTGATCTGATTACGCAGACTTTGAATATTTTGGTTCCAATCGTTTTTGAACAAAGTTTTTCCAAACAGTCAATAATAATTCAATTAATTATTACAGACAAAATAATTGAAGTAATTTAATCAACGTCAGCCATAATTTGGAGATTTTTCAACAAGAATTAACTCTCATATGGAATATCATCCATATTTCTTGAAAATGTTTTAAAATCAAAATTGGAAAAATTAGGCTACTCATCGGTAACCTTCACAATTCAATCAAATTATATTTTGATGAATGTGCATCAACTATAAAACTTCATTAGTTCGCATTTTATTCAAGGCGAGTGCTTTTTGTCATAATTCTACAATTTTTTTGAAAGATTAATGCAAAGTTTGGTAAAGGTAAAGTAAGAATGTTACTAGATAAGTTCAACGTTTACTTCAACTTATTCTCTTTAATATTCTTCTTTTTATCCTTCCCCCTCTTCTTCTTTTTCTTCTTCTTCTTCTTCATTTTCTTCTTATTCTTATTCTTCTGCTCTTGTTCTTCTAGCAACATGCCTAAGTTCTTGTCCCTAATAACAATTATAACATTTTTGGCTACAACAATTTTATTTCCCCCTTCACCATGCGAAATTGGTAGACCACTAATTATTGGACCAATTGAATGACGTATTAGAAGGTAAGGTAGCATAGGAATCATAATCGAAAAATCATTTATTATATCAACTGACGAAAATCAAATACATCTTTTTCAAATCCAAAAAAATCGACTAGTTTTCATAGTGTAGTCGTAGAACACTTCCCCTTTAGACATTGAACAAACGAACAGGTGTATTGAAGAATGTGAACAAAAGAACCGACCGACGTCATTAAAGCGTAGGTGTGATTGTTTCAAGTATTCCAACACATTCTAAGTCAACACGGTGCCACACCAACAATGCTTCTTTCTAGTATTAATTTCCCACGTCATGCCTATGCATATAAATTCAGTTTTGAAAGTATGGACTTTATATTTTGCCAGATTCCAGCAAAAACGATAACAAAAAATTGCTCTTGAACTAAAAATCATATTAGAGCAAGAAATAGAAAGCTACAGATGTAGCCCACACCTACATTGTTTAAAAATAAAACTTTGGGTGATAATGTGAGTCAAATTACTCTCTCGAGTCAAATTCTCAAAGAATCCTTCAATCAAATAAAAATGTGTAAGCTGCATAGTGCAGGTTTGTTAATAAACTAATGAATGAATTTAACAGGTTTATTTTAGCCAATTACTTCTTAAGTGAATAAATTAATTTTCTACATATTATAATAGTGGGAAAAAATGATATTATGACAGATTAAATTAGAACAAAAATAATATTAGATAAAAACTAGCATCAAAGAGTTATTTATGCCATTTTTACAGATTTGCAAATCAAGGGTTTAGTTGATACCTAGAAAACAACTAACTGTATACTAGGCTCTTTGACATCGAAGACCCTTCACTTTTAAATTGTAGCTAACAGAACACTATAGAAATGAATAACATTTTCTCCATTCTTTTCTCCATGTCTACACCATCAAACAAATCATTATCTTTTCAAAATATTTCTGACATCTTTATTCAGCGTTACTCTGCCATCAAAAGAAAGATACCTTTCATCAACACCAAATATCATCTTTTCACCTTAATTTACCATCTCTCTCTATTCAAATATCTCCCTTCAGTAGTTCACTGCCATCTACTCTGAAGTTACCCATCACCCCCGCACTAAAACAGAATATCAGATGCAGCAAACTTGTGAAGATAGATTCCCTAACGAGCAAACGTGACAATTACAGAGCGTCGACTCGTAACGACAATAGATCACGTGATATATGCCACACACTATCTGGACAGTTCGATCGGTTGACAAATCTAGATTAGGCGACCCCGCGCAAATGGTGTGACGATTATTCTCTTTTTTATGGCATGGGGGAGTAGCAGAAAGCTTTCTAGCCGGTTGTTACAGTTTGTAATGAATAAAAAATGCCCGTGTTGTGTTTGTAATGGGCATTTTTCCAGTCGACTAACTAAACAGCAGTTAGGTCGGTGTAAAATGGTTGGTTATGGATGCGCTAACGAGGTAGGTCTCTCAGACCCCGTTGGGCCCATTAGACCGAATGACGGGGCCCATTTTTCAAAATGTCGCGCGGTCACCATTCCATCATTGCTCGTCCCAAATCACTGCTCTGGCTGCTGGCTCTGTTTGTTCGTTGACACTGTTCCTCGCCGTTTATCTTTGTCTGTTATCTGTTTTCTTATCGGTTCACATTGTTTGGTGATTTGTTCCTTGCAATTGCTATTTAATGGTTTGTTGTTTTTTTGGGTCCTTTTTCCTCTTACCAAAATTGCTTTTTATTTACTTCTTCAATCTATGTAGCCTATAAACAGTTATTATTGAGATTGTTTGAGTTTCCGATACTGTACATAAGATATTAGATATTTTTATAATATTGAAAATACTTATCTAACGATAAATATAAATAAGTTATAAAAAGACGATGATAAACAATAAGGAGAAAAAGAAAATAAGAAGAACGAGAGAAAGATTGGAAGAAAAGAAATAAGAAGAAGAAGAGAAGAGAAGAAGAAGAAGAAGAAGAAGAAAAAGAAGAGAGAGAATGGAAGAAGTATAAGAAGAACTAGAAGAAAAAAATAATTACATGTATAAGAGAGGATGTAAGAATAAGAATAAAATAATAAGGATAAGAAAATGGAATGAAAAAGAAGAAGAAGAAGAGGAGGTTGTAATGATGTCGGCCTCAACATTATTAACGACGTTTTAAAAGCTCTCACTGATCCAGTGAACGGAAACACTACATTTGACCATCGTTTACTGTCATACTGGTATATTAAATAACTAATGTATGTAAAATCTCCATATAGGTATTATACAAACCGTCAAAATGGTATATAAAATCTGTTATAAAAATAGGTTATCGAGTAAGGCATTTTATCGTGTCGTGTCGTGCTGTCTGTGACGTCACCCGTAGCTCAGGTCAACTGATACCGACTTGACTAACCTATTTTACACACTACACTGATTAATTGTGGTAGTCGTATTACATGTATTACATTACCCCCGCCCTGTTCCGTATACTGGAACATTCTTTCGTTCTTCAGGTTATTACTCACATTTCTAAATTGGGTGAGCGGGAAGGTGAATTATTCAAATTGGACGGTTGGGCTGAGTAGATGGTCAGATCTGATTCAGTATCTATATCTTCCATCATCATCTTCTTCTTCTTTTGCTTTTCATTTTCCACTTTTATTCTGAATTCTACACCTCAAATTTCTTTAATTTCTTCTTTGAAACTGTTCATCAACTTTTTTTAGTCCTCTCTTGGTTCTTACTTCAATTTCCTCTTTCTGGCTTCTTCTTCTCCTTCTCTTTTTTCTGTCGTGTCATTCTCTTTTTTGTTCTGTTTAGCTCATCATCTTCACCTTCTTCTTTTTCTTCTTCTTCTTCTGTCTTGTTTAAAACGTCTATCCATCATCTTCGTTTTCTCACTTAAAATCTCATCCTTTGTATTACTTTTATCTTCTACTTCTCTTTTCTTTTCTGTTGATCTTTCCTTCTTCTACTGCCCAATTTAGTCAGTGTCTGTTCCAGTTTAGTCAATGCCAATTTCCTGTCCTTCCTCACCTATTTCATTCCTCAATCATTCATTTTGTATTACTTTTTCTTTCCTTCTTCTGATTTGTCTATCTTATTCTTCCTCTCCTGCTTTGTTCTTCACTTTTACTACTTCTTCTTCTTATTATTATTATTCATCATCTTCTTCTACCCTCCCTTCTCACCATGCTCTTTTCTTTATCATTCATCAGTACTTTATTCTGTCTGTACTGTTTTCCTTCTTCTTCTTCTGTACAGTTGATCTTCATCTTTTCAGTTGGTCTTCGTCTCTATCTTTTTTCCGCTCCTTCTTCATCCATCACATTCTATTGCTTCTTCATCCATTTCTAGATCTTTCTCCCACTTCCTCTCTTTCAGCGTCACCTCGCCTTCCAAGTCATCAGCCATCCTTCACGCTAACTATTTTGAATAAATCTTAAACGATAGAGCAATTCATTGTTCCAGCTTCCTCGCCATCAACATTGCCTTCATCAGTCTTTTCATGTTGAGCATTAGTAGTACGTCTAGTTGTCAGACTTCTCCTTCAGAACGGGGCCATCATCATTCATTGTTCTAGATATTCAAGTTGTAGTCTTCTTTCCAGACATTTTAATTCATTCTATTCCTCTTCCTCCTCTCCCCTGCATCTCTTTCGCTCCTTCTCTATCTTAACATTCTCACTCACCTCGTCTTCCTTGTCAAATTCCACAAATTCCTGTTTCTTTTGAGTATAAGGGAGTCTTCTCATATTTTCATATCATTATTAGGAGCCTGTAATTTTAGGGAATTCTTATTGTTGAGCCCCTATCGCATCGGTAAAGCTCTGTTTGTGCAATTCATCACTCGTTTGCGAATAATCTTCCAATGACAAACAGTTCTACAACTCCTCCTACAAAAGTGATCCGTTTATTGAATACCCATTTTCCAAAATTTTACAACTACTTCTACCCAAAAATAGTAAGTGATTCCAAATAAGGTGAAAAAGATATAAAATATTATTACTGTACCTAGTTACTCTATTGACAGATCAATTTCTTTATTATTGTTGTTATCATACGTTATCTGTTTAGAACTTGCAATTCCCAAAACATAAAATTGTCGAAAAAACAATTTGAGAAAGTGGAAAGATCTCATTAATTACGAGTAAATTCATGCGTTAATATGAAGTGAAGTAATGACAAGAAGGTTATCAGAATATCCATTGTCAAATCCTGGAATCATAACTTGAGCAATCAAGAACAAAATTAAGGCCAGTAGTTTTAAACCACTTGTTCAGGGGGTTTGACGCTAACTGGTGTCTAACTTACATATTATTCAAGCACAAATTTAGCATCTCTCTACGATGAAGACCTGAAGGCTACGATCAAAGACAATTAGAATACTTAGGGGTTAATAGTTTCCTATCGTCTTTGCTACCAAAGACAATTAGAATACTTAATAGTTTCCTATCGTCTTTGTTACGATGAAGAAGGTTTCAAGACTCTGAAAACGCACACTAGTCTAAACACCATTATTCAGTATAGCAACAAAACAGCAACAAACTAGATTAGTCTACAACAGTCTACTTCAACCTCAGGACTTTGCCTCGTTCAAGAGACAGACAAAAACTTCAAACACTACTATAAAGAAAGTCTATACTATTACCCAATATTATATATTTTAATCCACTATGAAGCCTGTACCTAACGCTTGTAAATTGGAGGTAACATAAAACGCTAAAGACAAGGCGGTATATGCTTGAAAAAAAAACGACCCACTCCACCGGGTCGCGTCAGTCAAAGAGTTATGTGAAGCAGTTAGCCATCTAACGGTGAAGTTGGTGGTACGGGGTTCGATTCTCGGTAGCACTCAGGCTTCTTCCGCTCCTCTAGTTTCAATCGCTCTTTTTCTCTCAATCACTATTCTTGTTTCAATCTCTGCCTTCTCTCTCTGATCGCGTTACACATCATGACATACGATGCTGCCACGGTAGGGAGCATACCTACCCCTTACCGTTACTAACAGAGTTTCCTGTCCACTACTGCTTGGAACATTTTTCATGCATCAAAATGACAGATATTGACAAGCGACATGCCACCATGCTTGATTTAGTTGACAGTGATGAGATGGTGTTCGGTTGAAGTGCTGTTTTATTATGAGACAATTCATTTATTATTCATCAGTTACTGCGACGGGATGTGAGATATTTATAATTATAGTGCAGTTACAGTATTGGAAGAGAGAAGATCTGAATGTAATAACAGGCTCGAAATGTTGAGTTTCCAAGATTGGGGAAAACTAATCTAATAGGGAATTTTTCAACTGGACAGAAACATTTAAAAACATTTATAAATTTCACTGCATTTGATATCAATATTACTGTATATAGGTCACTGGTATGCTTTTTGAATGCTTGCTAACATCTTCATTGACGTTAATAAACGTGCTGAAAGTACAGATTCAAAAGAGCAAAAATCATAAAAATTTGAAAGTTATTATAATGAACAATTATCGAAGAAGAAGAAGAAGAAGAAGAAAGAAGAAGGAAGAAGAAAGAAGAAGAAGAAGAAGGAAGAAGAAGAAGAAGATAAGAAGATGAAGAAGAAGAAAGAGGAGGAGCAGGAGGAGAAGATGAAGAAGTAGAGGTAGAAGAAAAAAGAAGAAGAGAAATACAATAAAAAACAAACACAAGAATAAAAAATAAGAAAAATAACAAGAATCAAGAAGTTGCAATTCCACTCTAGTCTGGGCATGAACTTGCCGCAAGCTTGCACTTGCTACTACTATTGGCAATTGCCAATTGGCCTGAGCAGTCAATTGTCCCCCGCTCTTTAATCTAAGCCGCACTCCGATCTGTCCAGTCATCCGTACTAAAAATGCCAACAAGACAACCGGCCATCACTCAATACACTGCCATCATAATGTTGAACCGGTGTATGTTGTTATATCACAGCCAGTGTCCTTGCTATCAATATTTCTGTTGCAATTTGGAAATTCAAATTCAAATTTTCTTTATTGCGTGAATGAAACATTACAAAGGAAATTAATTAATTTATTATACCAATGTTTAAGCCGGGTAGTAAATTCTTGACGGCTGATTACACAGAACCCGATTCAGTTTAACCGCCGTTACATAGACGCCTTTGGAAGTAATTATTGCAACAAAATTCTCATTAAAGCTCCATTAAATGACGCCATTTGACAGCGGTTTAATTCAATTGGCTTCTGTGCAATCAGTCGTCAATATTTCTGGTTGTAGGTTTTGAGGGATGATATATTATTATTTTCATGAGTTATTTCAAGTATATAGCCGATATTAGGCAACATTTATCAGTAACCTTTTTCTTTTCTACGTTAGTTATTGAAGTTTTGTAAAATATGTTTTGCTTACTTCTATTTTTATTATGCCTCATATTTATACATTTTTTCATAGTTATTATTTTTTGTTTATTTCTTACATTTCTCACATCTAAAACGACAAAATCGTTTGATTTTTCCATCAAATTTCACGCTTATGCATAGGCCTACTATCCCTCACACGTGAACTGTGATTTTACATTGAATCTTTACTTTTCAAGGTCTTATTGTACAAAATGAAAATAACATAATTCAAACATAACAGATAGAAAAATGCAGATTCCAACAACTACTCATTCTATCACATCTTCGAAATTTCCAGCATTCAATACTATTACGTTCGAAATTTCTCCAAGGTCTTATTGTACAAAATCATACGATTCCAAACAACACATATCGAAAAAAAATCGAGACATTGAACAGAAAAATGCAGTTTTCAACAACTACTCATTCCATCACATCTGCGGGAACCCTCACTATCCAATTACTACATCCGAAATTCGAGGGGCATGACTCTTATGGCCCTCTTCCACTTTATTCTCCTCTCTCTTCCTTCTTCTTTTTCCCTCTCTCTATCTTCTTCTTCTATTTCCCTTCTCTATCGTCTTGTTCCTCATCATCTAAAACCGCACACTTGTAAATCTCTGAGAAGAATCACGTAGAATTGGAATGACTTCTGCTTGCATTCCCTTGCGTCTGCGGAACAACAAAGAGAAAGAGAGATACAGGGAGAGGGTAAAAGAGTGACAGAAATAGAGAGAGAGAGCATAATTCCGATGACCTTCAGGATCCTTGAGAAAGAAGAGGCAAGCACAAATTGTTGTAGTTGCAGTGGAGAAAACGAATGAATTGTGGGGAGATTGTTGGTATCGTCCGGTACCGTACCGTACGGTGGTGAGCATTACCGTACCCGTTGCTGAAAACACTATTCTGCGGTCCTTTGGCCCCGTTGTTGGTGAGGAAGGGGAGGGGGCCGGTAGAAGGGGTTAACGCAGCTACAGGAATGCGAATTCTTCTCTAATGACTCTAATTTCTTCGGGAGAAACCACCAGCATCCTCCTACTATTTCTTCGTTTTCTTCTCATATCTTTTTTGTCTTCAGTCTACTTCTCTCTTCAAATTTTTCAAGTTTCTACTCGTCCTTATCATCTTTCTTCTGTTCTAAACATTCTGAGGATGACGGTTCAGCCTGTATATCAATAGACCAAATATTAACTATATTTTCTGTAAATTATATTAAATATAGTAAATAATTAAATATTTGTAATTGAATATTTTTTGTATATTTTATATAATTTCTGAAAAACGTCGTCAAGAAAATGTTTTCGTGTTTCTCGACCTCTTTCCTCCAATGAATCTCCATTAATTGTTTCGATTTTTCTTCGTATTTTTTATGATCATCATCAGTGATAAGCTGATAAGATAACAACATTTTCAGCAGGTTAACTGTGGAGGCAAAAAAAATTTTCTTATCCTTTTTCTTTATTCACTTCTACATATTTTTCTTTGTGAAACTTCCTTTATTTACCATTATCCTTTTTTTGTTTTTCTTCCACTTGTTCCCACTGAGTGGAAGATTTTCTCCTCCTATATTCCTTCGTATATTCTCAGTTCAGTTTTTCATGATATTCTTACCTCTCTTCAACTTATTCTTCTATAAGTTCATCTCCTACATAGGCTACTTCTTCTTATTCCACTTTTCATTTCCTTCGTTTTTCCTTCCGTTTTCTCTTTCCTCCACTGTTTCTAAACTTTTCCCCAATCTTATCTCATCTCCCCTTCCAGTATTCCCCCTTTCATCATTTCTCAACATACACACCTCCTTTCCCCTCAGCTTCTTTTTCTCCTTCCTTCCTTTTTCTATCTCACTCCTCTTCTTACCTTCCACTATTCCCCCATTCATCTTTTCTCAACACACACTCCTTTCCTTTCATTTGCTCTCTCCTTCCTTTCTCTCTTCATATCTCCTCAACTTCTCCCATTCTTTCCTCCTCTTCTTCTACCTCTACTTTTCCACCCTCTCCTCTTTCTCCCACCGTTCTCTTTTTCATCTCGTTGCTCCTCTCTTCTTTCCACTATTCATCCATAGAATACAACTACACTACATGGATATATTACTATATATTCATCCTATTCTCCTTCATGTTGTTCGGAAATAGGGGCGTAGGAGTAGGCGCAATTGCGGTGTAGTGGTGATTGATTTTTATAGCCTTGCTCAGCGCGCACCGAGCAATTGTCCACCATATTTTTTTTTTCAATTTTCTTTCATTCCTCTTATTTCGCCTTATGCCATCGTCCATGGATGATGATGATTTTTTCTCGGCAGAGACGTAAATTGGGCGCCAATTAGTGTGGTGTGATTGTGGTCGGTGATCTTCTGTATTGTTGTGTGCGTTTTTCTTTAGACGCATCTGCCGACGAAATCCTCTTGAACGCACGTGGATTTATTTTCAAGTCGATTACGAGTTACGAGTACAGTATTTTGTAAGGTAAAGGTATTTTATAAGGTTTCAAGCCTTGTCGTTCAATAGAACCGTTTTTGTCAGAAAAGGACCGAACATCCGAAATGCTAACATTGAATCAAATGGCCAGCTGTTCGAACGTCGGACATTTTCGGACAAAATTGGTTCCATCGGACGACTAGGCTCTAATGTAAAAATATTGTAGAATTGATAATTTAAGAATAATAATTTGTTTTCCAACTGAACATTGCTATAATCTCGTTCAACTGTAATAATTGATTTGTTTTAGCCTGTATATCTAAGCCAATAGTAGACCTAGCTAGGATTAGATAGACCTATCAGAGGCTTCAATGTTTTTCTCACAGCCAATCGTTTCCCTTTGCATGATGTTTGAACATCACGTTTTCCTCCCTAATGAACTGCACTTCATTCTATCTTTATGTTAATTGGATCAATGAAATACAAGAAATGCTATATTTAGCAAAAAGAAACAGGTAATTGCCCAGAACTTCTTCAATTCATTCAATCTTCTTTATTTCATTTAGTCATATAAAATAAAATAGTACAAATCTTGAGGATATGTCCACATATCAGTTGAAATCCAAGATTTATAATACAAAATAAAAATCGCCAAGCAAATGTTTCCTTGTTTCAAATATCTAGCAATCTATACTGTACTCTCATACTTGATAGTTATGCAATTTACTATATGGCAAGTATTTAGAGTTTTGGTAAAATAGTAAAACAGCCGAAACTAGTGTTTCATTGTTTATGACGAATTCCGTAATGACAATCACTGAGCCTCCACAGTTGTTCAAGGCTTGATCCTTATCTTCATCCTAACATTTCTTCTGATACCAATCAATTTAGCTACAAAATAGATCTCCGGTCAAAAATAAAACCGGTAATAACTGAAGAAGGATCTTGGCTGCTACCTATAATCTAATGTCGTCCAATCCAATCTATTTCCGGTAATTAGTCTTTGCTCGTTGCACGGGCACCGTAAATTGTCTGTGACAATATCTACAGTATACAATCATTCTCGATCATCAACGAGGAGTTGAGACGGGATTCATCAACATTATCGTCTACTTCTGCTGTTCTTCTCTTTCTTGTTCACCTTCTCTCTCTTCCACACCACAATTTGTCATCTGCGTTCTTCTTCGTATCACCAATTTCTGCTAATTTGGTTTCATTTCCATTTTTTTACAAGTTTTGTTTTTATTGTCATATTATAATCAAATTTAATTCTTCTCTGTATTTTCTTCTTTCAATGTAGAATGTATTACTCTACATCCATTTCTCCAGTTCTCCTATTACAACCTTCCTCCTCCTCCTTCTTTCCCACCTTCCTTCGTTATCCTCCTCATTCTCTATCTACTCCTTCATCGTTCACTCCTTTCCCTTTTTTACCAACGTATTCGCTTGCACTTCCACCTTCTCCATCTTCTTTTCTGCAAATATTTCCACCTTGACAATATTATTCTCATTATCTCTAGCTCTTCTTTTTCATTGCCATTATACTTTCACTGATCCTATTACAACCCCCACAAATTTTCTGCTACAATCTTCTGCTACTCATTTTTCAGTCTCCCAAGTTTGTCATATTCTTCCTTTTCGCCAATATTATACTACAAGAGTTACTAAAACACTCTAACTCAAGTACAGTAACTTATTAGATAAACCTACCAAGGATGATGCAAATAATAGAACTTTCTCGCAACAACAATTTGAAATGTAATAGAAGCAAAAACGAACTACGGTAACAAAGAAAGAAAGAAAGAGCTAGCAGTGAGTAAGTAGTGTAATGGAAATGGAATGGAAGAACTAGAATGATCGATCTGAATAGGCTACACACCCAGGAAGTGGTCATTATCTACCCGGAGGCTACAGACATCGACTCGCCAAGAGAAGGAAGAAGAGAGAAAAGAAGAAGAAGAAACATAAGGGGAAGAAGAAAAACAAGAATGGAGGAGGAGAAGAAGAAGAAGATAAGAAAAGAGAAAGAAGAAAAAGGGAGAAGAAGAAGAAGTAAAGGAGTGATGGAAAAGAAAGAAAAAGAAGAACAAGAGGGATAAAAGAAAGAAAAATAAGAGGAGAAGAAGAAGGTAAAGATGAAGGAGATAGTGAATAAGGTGAAGGTGAAGAAGAACGCGAGGTGAAGAAGAAGAAGAAGAAGAAGGAGGAGGGAAAGGAGAAGAAAAAAGTAGAGAAGAGGACAAGAAGATGAAGGAGAAGAGGATAAGAAGAAGATGACGGAGAAGGAAAAAGATGAAAAGGATGAGAAGAAAAATATTACGGAGGAGAAAATAAAAAAGAAAAAGAAGGATAAGATAACTAAGAAAAAATATGTCCCAGAAGGAAGATGAAGATGAAAAAAAGAAGAAAACATGCGAATGTATGTTAGGAGGAAGGTGAAGATGACAAAAAAGAAGAAAAGACAAAGGAAACAGCCGCAGGCTCGCTGAAAGTGAAAGTGCAAGATGATGACAATGATGATGTTGACGATGACGATAGTGTTGATATTGTTATCGTAGTTAAACCGCAACAAAGATTTTCATCAATATTATTGCGAGCCTGGTCTAATAATGCCAAGGACAAGATTTAGAGAAGTGATTGGGATGCTTTGGTAGCCTCCACATCCACTAGATGCCAAAATTAAGGACACTTCTGACATCTCTCTGAATTATGACTTAATGAGCAAAACACGACAAGCTGAACGCTCTTTGCTAATTATAGTTTTGTTTCTTGAAAACATTTAAAGGTCAGATTGAATCTTAAACCGGTAGAAAAGCTAAATACATTTTGAAATCTTAAAAATTTTCAAGAATTTGAAGTTCATTTTTTTGAGAAATTGAGTTCTCTTATAGAGTTACAGCTAGATTGGCAGCTATCAAAAAAATTCTAGAGAATGCGACGTTGGATCATATTCTAAAATAGGTGTCTTACAGAACTGTGTAATGTGTATTACTGACGGGAGACCCTTCCCATAATATTTTCAAAGGCCTTGTAAACCATAATAAAAAAAAAAATATAAACAAAAGAGTAACAGAAAAATATCTTACATGATTGGTCCCACTCCATACATTAGTCGACTTTGGAATTCGAACTCACCTGAAAATAAATAAGGAGGTAAGTACAAATGGAAAATTAAAATACTAGAATTATAACAGAAAAAAATAAAATAGATTTTGTAGTTAGTTTTCAGAAACATTAATTTTCGATCTGACATGACTAGATTTGTATTCTAATTGTCAACAATATCCAACTTCGCAAATTGAACAACGAGCGTAAGTAGAGTAAAACACAAAATGGTAATAGCAAATATTGTTAGATTAAAGTATAAAAATTATTTTCATTACCTGTATCATACACTGACTTCCTTTATCAAATGCCAATGTTTATAGTTTTTCTTTCAATGTTTCTATTCAGTGACGGTCTTTAATTTGATAAAAAGGAATTTTCAACAGTATCTATTATATATATGCGTGTGATAAATGTATGATAAATCGTGTGATAAAATAATGTCTATCAACATTACTTCTGAATTTTTTCATATAAAATCAAAAACCTACTAAACAGCTAACAGCATAAAAATCCAATTTGTTTTCGCAGCGAACCAATTATTTACTATCTTATCGGCAAGATTAAAGCAATGATTTGGATGTTAATCACGTCGTTAGTAAAAGTGGAAATTGGATATAATGTTAAATTTATTTATCATTAGGCTATCGCTAGTCTTATCAGATGAAAAACACATTACAAAATAATGCAAAAAAAATTAGCTAGGTCAGATATAGATTGAGCTTACTCCTCATTAGTAGCCTAAATATTGATAAGAAATACTATCCGAAGTATTAAAAAAAATTTAAGATTTTTAGATAGAAAATAATAACATTCCAAAAAAGCTGAAATTTGCTCATTTGTTTACAAACAACCAATAGGTTTAATTAAGCTATCATTAGCCTAGTTGCCAAAATACCCTAGTTGGGTATTCAGTTTTTATAAAAAATAACGTTCCACAGTACGTACGGTTTTTCAACCAAAGTAAACAATCTCCGAAACCAGTCTTGACTATCATGAATTTGTTAAAAATATTAAACTGCCACCATTTTAATCAAAATCAATGACATACTACTAAAAGTACAAAAATATCAAAATAATTAAATCACTCAAGCTCTCATCTTGTTGTTGTATCTCATAATATAATCTGTAATTTTTTCAAGTGTATAAGCCTAGATAATAATAATACAGTAATATTTTTACAACGCAGTATCTCCTTTTCATCTACTGAACATACATAAAACTTCATCTTTTATAACGTTAGAACTAAATATTGTATATTTACAAAAACATGATAATTTTTTAATTAGTGCCATTACAAATCAATAATATTTCAAGTGGGAATTGATAGGCCTAATAATATTCACCTATCAAAAATGCTATTCACTCAGAGGAAAGCTATGAATTGGATAAGCTTGATCTCAGTGATATCCTATATGAACTGAATGTGATCAATTTAATCATCCAGATGTAGACAATCAACTAAATCGAAAAGTTGTTAGTTTGCCTACTCTACAAGTTTTTCGAAGTGTCCAAGATATTTAAACGAGGATGATTCACAAGTGACGTATATTATCAGAATGATAAACTAAAAAAGTACTTGAATACACGTCTACCGCACTCAAACAACTTGCAACAACCAACAAACCTCTATGAAATCATAACAAAACCCCGGAAGCATCAAGCAAGACAGTAGACACGATCTAGAACAGTATTTGAAGTAAAACAACCTGCAATCTTGCTTAAAATAAAAAATTCAACTCGATCAACGATCGATTCCGTGCTCTGCTCTGAATCCCGACAATCGTGAGCTGAGCGACAAACATTCAATAAATTTAATAATAAATAATTCAATGCAAATAGATTTGCCAAGTTGTCGAGAGATAAACGACGTGATCTGATATGATCGTGAGCCGTGCTTGCTACTAAATCTACCCTCTCTCCACTCTCAAAAGCAATAAATCTATTCAATAAATTAATCTGTTTAGCGATGAAACTGAATAGATCGTAGGGTGGAGAGGGGGGAGAAGAGGAAGGAAAAAAAGGAAGAAGAAGGAGGATGAGGAGGAGGAATAGTAGTAGGAGTAGGAGTAGATGAAGAAGAAAAAGAAGAAGTAGAACCAAAAAAAGGAAGAAGAAGAAGAATGAGGAGGAGAAGAAGGAGAAGAAGAAGAAGAAGGAGAAAAAGGAAGAAGAAGGAAGAAGAAGAAGAAGAAGAAGAAGAAGAAGAAGAAGGAGGAAAAGAAGAGAAGAACAAGACTAACAAGAAAAAGTGGGGGAGAAGGGGAGAATAATTTGATGATGGGGTAGAGGAGAATAAGGAGCAGAATAAGCAGAATTGGAAGAAGAGAAACAAGAAAAAATTTGGTAGAAGCCAAAAGGAAAATATAAAGAGAAGCGCTAAAGAGAAAAAGAGTAAACTATTGTAATATTTGATAAGATACTATTGTTGATAGGCCTAAGCAGGGTGGATGTTAGAGGAGAAGAAGATGAAGGAGATTGTGAAGAAAATGAAAAATGTGAAAGGAAAAGGAAAATCAAGCAAATCAAGAAATAGGAGGAAACGTAGATAAGTAGCAAGAATAGGATTGGTAAGCGAGAAGGAGGTGGAGGAAGAACGGGAGGAGGAGGGGCGGGTAAGGTAGTAGGAGTATAAAAATGACAGAAACAAGGACAAATCACTGACTGGTGAAAATATTGAACGATTTACAAGCTGAGAAAGTCAGGTAATGCTCACGATTCGAGATAAACGCCAGATGTAAGTGAGATCACGACAATCCATGGAAAAATGATAGTGTTTTATTGAGAAAAAATCATCATGAATAGATAGATCTCTGGGCATGACTGAAGTCGAGCATTCGCATTGATAAATGGTTCTGATTGCTTAAAAACTTGAAAGTCGGCTAAATTTAGTACGCCTATTGTTGTTCCAAGTAGACGTTCACGCTTTGTTTGAAAAAATCTATGATAAGTTGACTTTAATAAGATGGAACCGTTCATGATTCCGTTGAAGAAAGTTTCGATTGAAAAGATGATGAGTTCACGAGAATTGATTTCCAATTTGTGTTGAGAAGACCCTCTCGATGATTTATTGATATTCAGTAATTGACGTGTCACATGCTGTTTGAAAACAATTGACTCATAGGGCAATTATACAATCTCAAGTACAGAATTTTGCCAATTCACAATGGGTCTGTTTTATAAAGTTAGAAGTCTCGTGAAATGGGAAAATGGCGAACTCACACTAAACAGACAGACCAGCTGTAGTAACCCTAAGGCTAGGCGTACACCGGTTAGTCAAGACAAGACAAGACGAGATTAGTCACGTTTAGTCACAGTACTTCACATAGTTGCTTATGAAACAACACACACCGATTAGTCATTGCATCAGTGTGTGCTGCTTCATAAGCATCTATGTGAATTACTGTGACTAAACGTGACTAATCTTGTCTTGTCTTGACTAACCGGTGTACGCCTAGCCTAAGTAAAAATGTTTCAAATCCTATTCAATGCTTGTGAATATTTTCAATATTGTTGATTGTTGATTCAGCTTGTCTATTAACTTCTTCCAATCGATAACAATAATTGTGAAAATTCGAAAGCTTTCTCGACTGTAAATTATTAACCTAACTTTGGACTTTTAGAAAGAGTTCACCATTTTCCTGTTTTACGAAACTTGTAAATGTATTATATTCATTCATTACCTTCCACGCTCGACCAAAGGACTATTCCGATATTCACAAGTGAAATCAAAGAACAGAAGAAAAAGATAGACGATGAAAAAACGGCTAAATTACTCAAACTACAACAGGAAATGTGGTATCAGGCTTGAAGACGTTAAAATTCCGTTAAAATGGTGATTGAACTAATACAAGGAGATGGAGGGTAACTCGAATATTATTAATAGATTGAGGGCGTGGTGTTTGATGGTGATGTGAGATGATTTTCAAGCTGTTCAATCTCTTTTTACTACTACTACTTTTTCTGCTACTTCTTCTTCTTTTTTTTCTTATTAGGATGCTGCAGGTACTTAAGGGCATCAACTTACACACACATACACATACACTTGACTCCTTGACTGTCTGCTTGATTTTGACTTGAGCACGTGTCTCCCGAATATGCTCGGTCATCTTCTCTCTACACGCTCCTTATTCTCCAATTTCGTCATGCTTCTTTCTTCATCCTCATCTTGTCCTCCTCCTCAATCTTCTTCTTTTCATCTTCATTATCTTCGTATTCCACTTCCTCTTCTTCGCCTTCTTTCCATTCAATTTCACTTTCTTTCCATGATAATCCATTCTTCATCTTTTGCTTCGTTTCCTACTCTCTCTTTCTCTTTTGCTACCACTTATTGCTACTTCTCCCTCTTTTCCTTTACTAACTGCTACTTTTCCTCTCTTCTTTTCCCACTATCCCTCTCCATACTTTCTAACTTAATTCTACTATTACATAGGCTTCTCCCTCTTATTCTTCTTTTACCAATTCTACTTCTTTCACTTCTCATTTACTTCCATTTCACACGTTCACTTTTCCCTATTCCCACTTTTATTCCTTCGTGGTATTCTTCTTCTTGTAATTCTTGTTGTTGTTGTTCTTGTTATTCTTCTTCTAGTTGTTGTTCTTCTTATTCTTGTTGTTGTTCTTCTTCTTCTTCTTCTTCTTCTCTTTATCCTCCCCTCCTTCATCTTCTTCTTCTTCCATCTCCTCCCTAACTCCTTCTCTTCCCTTCTATTTCTCTTCCTTCAAGATAATCAACAACTTACAGATGTCAGACTCTCACTTTTTTTCCTTTATTCCTTCTCCTCGCACTTTCTTCCTTCATCTTATTCCTCTTTCATCACTCTCGAAACTCCGTCTCCTCCTTTTTCTTTCTCATCTTCATCCCCTCTCCTTTCTCTCTCTCCCCTCTCTCCCCCTTCCTACAAGTTCATCAAAGATGGATGTCACAGTCGAAAAGGAGTTGTACATACTACTGTACAAGTATTCTCTCTATACATTTTTCGACAATGTTATACTGACTCAGCATTAATTTACCATCTACTAACGCACTTCACTTTCAATGTCAATCTTTCTATCTTTGAACAATGGACGACAAAATTCTATTGAGATTTGAACCTACAACTTTCGTACACAAGCATTTTGTAATCGGATTAGAATCCAAGAATAGAACATTATTGATTAGAATCTTGAAGATTAATTCCGTCCAGTGTTGATAATATCGGTAGATTAAAAATAAATGAATATAAATATTTGTGAGTCTTGTACAAGCTTAGAGGCTCCACCTGATGTTAATTTTTATACTTTCACAATATTTGGGAATTAGGGATTAACATGACCTTGAGACTTTAAAGGAAAATTACTTGTTTCTATAAAGTGAAAAAATACAAACGGTATTTCTAACCTGATCACGACACTTACTAAATAATAAGTGGTACCGCCTCTTGTATTACTGTTATGTGTAATAATTATCAATTAAAAATGTACTTTATTTGGAAAAACTAATAATCTAATTGACATGACAAAAATCAGTGAATACAAAATGAATTCAAGTAATTACGTAATTTGATAAGAGTCACATAATTTGAAAGTTTGTCTAGCTTCGAATCATATTACTGTATTTGATGTGTACAATTTCCTATCATAAACATGCAGTTCTAACAATCGCAACCGATATTCATCATGTAAAATAAAACTGTTCTTATAACTTCTATATCTTCAAACTCGAGCCAATAACAACTTTCAATACACGGTTCCTTTTGCAGTGACCGGTGTCTACTAGCCAAATGCTTACATACATATACGACTACCCTATTTTAATCTTCTGAACAACCTTCCAAATCTCATCGTATCACTCAACACTATAGGTAAGTGAGATAAACTGCTGCATTGCATAACGTGCGCTCTCTCTGCGCAGTAGAGTTCTTATTTTGGAGGCTCTTTTGTCTGTTGCCAGACTATAACTTACGAAATTGGATAATTTTCGAAATTACGAAAAAATATTGTAAGGTAGCCTATACCACACATGCCCATAGACTAACCGAATTATGGTTTCTACCTCTGATGTAACTATCATAATCATAACCTATTTTGAACAGCATTTTAGAGTAATTGAAACACCAGAAAAGCACTTGTCCAATAGTCGCCTACAATACTAATAGAATTTTCAAACCCCTCAACAGCCTTTTAAAGAAGAAGTTCAAACATTTAGAAAAGTTCAATAATATTCTACTCAACCCTATCGTGACTGTACAGTGTCAGTACAAATTGGATTGTGTTCGCATGATAATCTCAGGTTGCGCTTCATTTGTAACTTACTTAAATGTGGAAATTAAGTCCCTCATCAGTAGACAACTTCATTATGTTTTAGCCAGTCAAGTTCGTTAAAAAAGCGCCAACACGCGACTTACACGCACGAACTGCTTAAAACCAATTGACGTTGGTAATTTTCATAAGCTTGCTTGAAAGTGAATTAGTAATAACTGCTCATACGAATAGAACATGCGATGAGTGGTTTCAATTCTTCACCTGAAGCTAGGTCCAAATATAATGCAATAACCCAAATAAACAGAGTGTTTGTCCAAAGATTATAAAAGTTTTCATAGACCACATTAACTCATGGTAAACCCTGGTATGACCTGATATTATTTCTTGCTAGAAGTCTTAACAAGGATAAAAATAATTAGCGAAGACAAAAAAGTTGTCTTTTTGTGTAGTATAACATTCTTTTGTATTCAGAAATAGTTCTCTATAAATTGTAAGAGAATAACAGAATAACTAAATGCGGTGAATAAACATCATTGGTAGCTATAATAGAAGTTGAATGAATACAAATTTCAAGGAGCTGTTCAAAATATGTAAGATTGCATCTTTAGTAAGATTTTTTAATTTGGTGGATGGCGAATGACTTATTTAACGCTTCTATATTATTCTCATGTTATAGTGATGTTACTCTGTCCTAACATAACATCACATATGAAGATGGAAGGAAATGAGATATTGCAACTATTCAATTGCTTTCAAATCAGAATAATTACTTGAACGAAATTCCTAATTAATAATGCTATAAACTACTTATCGAATTTCCTTACTAGCTATTATTCTGTTGTCAATATTCGCAGTAGCGGAAGTCTCCAAAGTAGTTTATAGCATTATTAATTAGGAATTTCGTTCAATTAATTATTATAACATCACATAGACCATCATAACATAACATAGCGTCCTCCAGAGCATATATCACCCGTTACCATGGAAACGTTAAATTACAGTCATTTGCCATCCGCCAAATTAAAAAAAAATTCTACTATACGTGATACAGTATCATAGACAAAGAATAGGAGGATTTATTACATTTGACTCTATTTCTCCTATATTTTAATTCCATTTACTCCTATTCTTTGTCTATGATGATATTTTACTTTTCTAGTTTTCTACTTTCCATTACTGAATGTTCATCATATCAATTCTATCAAAGTGTGTAAAGAAATTAAAAAAATAACATGTATCAAACATCATAAAAGTGCAATATTGAACAACTAAAACACATTTTTAAAACCAGGATCCACAGTAATGATGGAAAGACGCGCCAAAGAGATAAGATAGAAAATGAGAGTGAATCAAAAATCAATATTTGTTAATTTCAAGTGTCAAAGATACAATGATTATGAATCAGCCCGATGAATCACCAAAGGTTTGGTGTTGTGATTGACAGACAGCCGTAATAATAGCCTATGAGTGACATATCAGCCGACACGGTTCATTTTCTTTGAAGCATCACTGTTAAAAATAAACTTAGTCCGTAGAAAAACAGAAGATAACGGCTATCTAGCCACAAACAATGTAATCTAGCTTGTTGTTCGGAACACTCCAAGACCGAAGGGCAAGTATACTAATATAGTAGGTACAGTACTTGAATACAGACAAAATCACCCGTCTATCTCTTGACAAAAAGTATGTAATTGAAAACTAATCGAAAAATTAAATAGAATATGCAATAATAAATTCCAATAATAATAATTTAATAGACCTTCATATTACAGCATGAGTTCTGAGTTATATAGAACCATAGACTAACTATACATTGTTGTGTATGATAGAACTGAAAAAAGAGGTTGCAATTTGGAACAATTTCATTGAATAACGTCCGAAACAGTTAAGTGCATGTTCCCTCCCTCCGCCTGTGCGTAAAATTTCACTAATCAATGCCAGTACAGTTAATAAAGGGTATTAGGATATTAACAATGGGTATAAAGGGTATTAATTACTTTGAAGAAAACTTGCTACAATCATAATAGATCCCAAGTTATATAGCTCATTTAATAAGGAGTTTGAATTTCCCTTGTGAAGAATGAGGAAAACAGGGAGCACAGAGGAAGAAATTACACTTCTATTCTCTTTGGAGGCAAATAATCATTGTATGTGATAATGCCGAAATTATTAATTTCCTCCATATGTTTGTTCAAGTACCTTTATTTGTTTATTGTTTTGTTTGAATATTTTATTTGTATCTTAATTTGTATATTTTATTTATATCTGTTATTTGAATAATTATTGTTGTATCAATTCCTTATTTGGACAATTTTATTATTATTATGTTTGAAAAGAAGTTTTGGGCTATATGTATGTTTTCATCTACTTATTTCCAATCAAGTAGATAGTCACATTCATGCCCGGTTTTTCAGTCGCACAATAGACAGTTTATGGATATTAATAGCACTATTGAATCAATAACCATGTGTTTTCAAATACAAAAAAAAAGCTATTGATTCAATAAGTTTATTGAACGACTGAAAAACCGGGCATCAATCAAGTATGTAGTGATAGTGAATGATGAAATTAAAATATATCAGATAAATATCTGCAGCTGCCATGAAAGTAATCAACACAGGAGCAACAGAGGAAAAAGTCGTCTGAACGTGTATTGGAAGTCAACTGCGAAGGTGCTCTGATCTCCAGCATTATTTCAGGTTCAAGTTCTTGGTCAACATTATGCAGTCTTGCAGTGGATGAAGCGAGGAGAGGAAGGGGAGTTTTGACACAGACTGCAACTTCTTCTTTATATTCTTTTTCACACACCTCTTCCTCTTCTACAAACTTTTCTTCTTCCCCATGTGTGAAGTCCATACGAGTCTCTGGTGCATTGCCAGATTATACTGGACTCTGAAGTAACATTTTACGCACGCGCACATACTGCAATAATCAATCGTTCATAAAACGTTCTTTAACAAATTTAATACAATCCCGAAACTTTGACACATTACCTTTTCATTTGATGAAACAATCATTCAGCAGGAGTCCACATATCCCCAACCAAAATGAAACCCAAATTACATTTGTTTTGAGAATAGAAACCTAAATACAGAAATCTGATTGGAACAGTGTATCAGATTCCAAGCAACTAAAAAAGTAAGTACCGGCATTTGGATTTTAATATTAATGATGTAGAACATACTGTTAGAATTGGATGCATCTTAAAACAATTATAATTATGATTGAAAATAACACCATCAGATGAAATGAAACCACAGAATGGAACAAAGCTAATAACATTTTATTAGTGGTGCAATCTATACTAGTGTATTACTTCAATAATTATTGTTAATTATTATTCCTCTCGATTATTAAGCTTTATTATTCTAGGTCCAACCCCAAATCACCTTTACATATTGAACTGGTAATATCCCATAAATCCATATACACAATTGAACGTGAACCGTCAAGTTAAAAAGAAAATCTTAATTAGTGTTCGGAATAAATCGGCAGTAGCCCGCTATAGAAAGAGATACCGTTACACAGTTCTTATTATCATATTGGAACGGATTTCAATTACATAATTCAAATCACGTACCTGGATGCAAATAAGAGAGGATGGAGAGAGAGAGAGAGAGTGAGTGAGGGAGTGAGAGTGAGCGACCGGCAACTGAATAAACGGCAGGTTGTTTGCTCAATTTCAAACTCGTAAAACGAGCAAATACCACATTGAAGACGACATGAATACCAAACCCGACAGTACTGTATTTAACCTGTACCTACATTCTTTCATTTATTACTAGTTTTATATCCAAAAAATTAATAACGCTATAAAATTCATTCCAATTATACAACATTGGCGAAGGAAAATTTGCAGAACTAAATGGCGGAAAAATGTAATTTGTGAAAGAATGTTTGTTGCATTGATCCAAGGTCATAATTTATGAGAATTTGAAAAATTTGGTAATAAATTGGAGTTGGAAAATTTCGATCAATTTCATTTCAAGTAGGAATTCTTCATAAACTTAACTTTCTCATCAAAATATTTTTTAATAACATTCAATTTTCATTTTTATAGTCGTTTTTTGTCTGTAGTAATTTGTTATGTAGTAATGGTAAAACATAATATGAAAATATGTTTCGTTTGTACGACAAGTAGTGCGTTCTCAAACAATTTCTAAAAAAGATAGGTCGGGAAAGAAACACATGAGCTCTGTTTGGTTTTGGGGCAGGGCAGGCCTCCCATAGCACCTTGCTTTCTACACCGGAACTGGAACACCTGTTGAATTATTAACCGTCCTACAAACATTCCAAACTGAATTTAACGTCAATTCAAAGTCTCTCAACTTCAATCAATTGATAGAAACGTCATAAAACCGAACATGTAATGATGAATCTATCACTGTGAATTCACTTCATAGTTTATCAAATAGTTATTTCCGTAAAATTCTAATGTAAGTTTTTTCAAAATATATACGGGAAAGACATAATTATGCCAACGACGGTTGAAAATCATGGATTGTGCAAAATTTATTATTTAATGGGAATATAAATTTCCAAGTATATGGTTACCATGTTGGAAATTATTTATCGTATTGTTCAAATTCATAGAAACAGAAGGCTACTATTTAGAAAATTAACCATTTTCATTCTAAAATAATTTCCCCAATGAACAGAAATTCCCAAAAATTAGTCACCAACACAATAATATTGTTGGGTAAATTATAAGGTTTTGAAAAAAGCGTGATAAGATAAAGGTTTTGAAAAAATCATGATAAGATAATAGGTTGTTTGGTTCAATTTTCTTTGCTTTACAGTATTTAATTTTACTTGTGACAAATGTCAAGGGAAAATAGTTCAATAAATGACTTTGTTAAATGGAGATCCATCTATTCAAGATAAACATGGTTCAATTTCTCTGTGATTTTTAAAGGGAATGCCCATGAGCTCTAGGATTGTGCTTGGGTAAAGGGAGGGGTGACGACGAGAGATGACGACTGCTTTTTAGGCAGATGGGACCGACGGCTTAATGTCTCCTCTGAAAAACGAAGAATTGATATAATAATAAAGACGGGAATAATAAGGGGATAGTTGATGCACTATCCCCCTTGTTATTTTTTGTAGCTTCTCACTTGCTGCAGACCATTATTTTTTATTAAATAGCATGAATTGAATAGCGGTTACGGATTCACCATTTTTATAATATTTTTTATTCTTAAAAACAAACTACTGTAGGGCCCACATATAAAAATACAGGACTATTATGAATTACTTTCTACGTCTCCTCATATGGTATTAATTCGATTATTTGATCAAAGTTCACTTGTAACAGTAACCAAGATTAGCCGTAACGCCGTAAACGAGGTGGCTTATCGCCGATCTGATAATACAAAGGTTCCCGGTTCGATCCCTATTCCTTACATCAGATTTTGATCATAGACGTAAAGCCTTCGGTCCCGGCTGCCTAAAAAATAGTCGTCATCTCTCATCACCACTCTCCTATTACCCACGCACAATCCTAGAGCTCATGTGGGCATCACCCTCACAAAAAATCGGTACTTCTCAGAAACAGAATTTGTTTGTTGTTTGAAAGATTGAATGACTCAAGTATAATAGCAACCGGCACGTAAAATAATACAAATCCTCAGACTCAATCAGCAACAATCCAATTTAAAATCAGTTTCACAATCAAACATTAATTTAGGCTAATGTCTAAATATCACAAAATTTAGGCTAATATCACAAAAAAACATCGCTCACCTTATTATATTTCATCGGGTATCACACAATATCCGGCCAGGTAAATAAATAAACTGTCAAAATAAACAACACTTCTCGTTCCAACAGTATAGCACACAACACTATCGCGACGATCACTCATTTACTTTTAAAAAAGCAAAAACTATCCATTGGTCGCGACGGTTCAGAAACTCGCACTAAACTATCAATTCGCTGCTGACCCGACCTCACCGAAACAAGTTCAACAGACGACTGAAGGCTGAGCTGAAAACTGAACAGTGAACTCTGAGCGGTGAGATGCAATTTGCCGACTTCATCCCCACCAACGGCAATCTTGCTTGCTCGCTTGCACAGATCACAAGGCAGCAAACTTGCTTGCTACTTGCTACTCAAAGAACTGCGCTCTGGAGAGAAACAAGTACAGTAGTTTTCACCAAAACATAGTCAGTACCACTGTTCTCTATACTATACATACACAATAAGCAATAACACAACAGAAATATTTTTAAAGAAAATAAAAATGAATAATTTTGAAATTAGATAGTATTTTAACGCTTTCCTAATGTTGGATTAATAAGACAATAATTATGTTTTCGACTCTTATGTTTAGGATCTTGTTTGATTAGATTTTATTATTATAGGCAGGTTTATCTAATGAGTCAACATTTCTAGCTAATTTTCTATGATTTGTTATTAATTTAGTAATTACTTCTGGTTCACAATAACAGCATAAACAAAGGTAGATGATAAGGTAAACAAAATAATAATATCCATTAACCTGCAATCTAAAATTTTGGAGGGGGAGGGGCGAGTTAGGGAAAATACAGGTTTATTGTTTATTGCTCAAAATACCGGTAGAAACTAGGATTTCTTGAGAATGAAGCACAAAACAATAAGTTACAGAGTCAACAAAATTGTGGGGAAAATTTTCAAACACAAAATTGAAGCACAATTTTGAAGAGATCATAACGCAAAATAATTATACAACAGTACAAAAATGTGATACCAAGTCGACTGTGATAACTTAATGATACAGAACTAGGAAATTATCACCTGCGTATCAACCACGTGCAACGCAACTGCATTCACCCTCAGTGGTGCACTCCTTCCTGCAGCACGAGCACACTGAAGATTGAAAGTGCACTATTGCAGCGCTCTGACGGCCATTTCAGTAACTACAACTACCAGACTCATCTCTGGAGATCGCGAACGGCGAACGAGAAACGCGAAGACGAAGGAGAAGCAATGAGATAAAACGAAAAAGAAGAAGAAGCAAAGAGATAACTGGATGACCGGTTCACGATGCTTAGGTCACCGGCCCGATGCTTCTACTTGCTATTAAAGAAAATGACGTCATTTTTCGATCAATATTTCTGTTTCACTCCCTCGCACACGGTTCTAATCATTCTTTTTCACTTTGATGGACATCTGCCGTGAACGGTCTTCTAAACACCCGAAACATTTTCAAAAAAGACATCTTTCCTGTCATCGGTTGAGTAATATTGAGGAACACTTCACTGTACTAAAAACATATATATGAATGCAATCTAGGATAACTAGGAATTTACAAAAGTCCGAAGAGGAGAATATTCATGCTTACAATGTGATTAAGAAATAAAGCAAGATAAAAAACTCTAATTATGCAAAGCAACGCCTACAACAAATTAATCAATCAGTTATTTGATCATCTACAACACAGGCTTAAGACCAAAACTGTTCCTCTTCCAATTAACATTAAAAAAATTGATCACATAGTGTAAAATCACTAGTTTTTTGAATAGGAACGTATTGAATAGAACTTCTTCTGAATAGGAACGTATTCTGTATTCAGATTCAGGTACAGTATGCCATGAGGAACAAAATCCTGCTAAAGAAAATATCACTTCAATTCCTACGAAACGTTGCTCAAAATGAGAAATACTGTATTAATTAAATATAATAAAGCGTATTACTTCAAAGGCATAGCTGTATATAATACATATGACCTACGACATTATTATTATAATTCAATGACAGAATTCATAACTTATATACAGTGACATTCATTTAATTTGACGCTTGGCATTAGATAGATAGATAGAGAGATATCATTTCTTAACGTTGCTGATGACCGTAGAGTACGATGGCAAAGAAATAATATCACTCTATCTATCTAATGACAAGCGTCAAATTAAATGAATATCACTGTATCTGCATGAGAGCTGAAACATAACAGAATGAAAAATAATATAAAAAACGAACACCTAGAATTGACAAAAACGATGACATTGGTATTAGAAATCCAACAAACAAATAAATAACGAGTGAACAAAAGACAATAAAAGTCAGCAAACCACACTTCAGTCGATTTTCGTCTACCAAACTTGCATGCTGAGGAGTGGGTTATCTGCGAGATTTATCGGTTGCAAAACATGCTGAGAAAACAGAACAGTAGGCAGCAGCTGTGACTGACATGGTGGGCAGAGTCACAGATCACAGTCACAGAACTGCACGCCATGACTCAACCTTGCGCCATCTTATAGTAATGCTATTTTGGCCTTCCGGGCGACGCCCCATAAAGAAAAGTAAATAATCCTTGTCAGCTGTCTAGTCACTCCAGTCAAAAATCGAGTCGTCTGCAATGTGCAGTAGAATTTTTAGTAAATTATTTAGTCAAAATAGACTCCTAGAAAGTATAAGAAAGAATGAATTGATATTGAACCCTGATTTTCACTTCCCAGATTCGAAATTAAAGAAATTGTACAGAATACAATTAATTTGACCCTCCAAATTCGAAATTAAAGAAAAAGTATAAGATACAATTAATTAGCACATTAGAATACATTTTCAAACAGTGAAATAGTAGTTACTATGTTAGTTAACTTGGGCATCTTATTTCAAAAAAATCCCAAAAGCAAAATCGGTCTAGTTCTAGCTCAACTTCGACTCTACACAACAATCCATAATAATTTTTATTGAAATTCAACATTTTTTATAGATTGTAGTTACAATTCGACACACAATAACAAAAACAATAAAACATTACCAAGACGGCATTAGGCCTAAGAGAAAATACAATGAAAACGAGCTAGACTGCTAAAAAAAGGAAATATGGTGAAACTCAATCAAAATCAATTCAAATAAATAAAAATGATCATTTTTTAAAACTTTACCCCTATTCAACGAACGAATTACCAAAGTTATTTGATTTATACCACAACCTGAGCTGTATTTATATGTTCGAGGATGATGCCCACATGAACTTTAGACTTGTGCATGATGAACTGATGATCAGGTAATGGAAAGGGTGAAGATGAGTCCAACGCCTGCTTTTTGGATAGCCGGGACGAGAGGTAATGGAAATAAAAGTACTGAATATCTTCTTCTATACTCTCTGGCCGTGACCGACAGTGTTGAAACACAGGAAAATTCAATCAAAATGACGTATCCCAGCCAACAACAAGAATAGAATAAAATACGTTTCATTGTAACCGCTTCTGAGGTCTCCAGAAGTATTATTACCTTCGACTCGACTCAAACCCCTGACTCACCGTCATCTTCAACTCAAATATGTCCCATTCTCGTATCACAAAATCTTCTGCCCACACACAATCGATTCCGATTCGTCAGCTGTGATCCAATCGCGGCTGAATTTGATTAATGATCGATCGATCGCGCAATTTATGTAACACGGCGAAAGTGCATTCCTTCGGTTGCAAATGGAGCCTCCCACACAGAAACGGGCGAAATATTACGACCGCGCCTATTTGTTTCAAACGACACAAGATGCTCTTATTATTATTATTTCTGTTGTTGCAGTGCGGCAAGAAAATGACCCATTGTTTGTTTTACAGAGTAACAAGAGAGGGCGCTTCTCACTTGTTCGTGTGGAAAAACGTTACATTTTGTTTTATTTATGAGTCGCGTACAAACCGTCAAAGCTCTTCAAACACAGAGTTGTTACTTTGACTTATTGCACGCTAAGTGTATAGTACAGTACTAACACTTAGTACAATAATAGGAGTACTGTAATACGCAACAGGGTACATTACAGTATTGCAAAACGTGAACCGATCAACCGAATAATGGATATGGATGATACTATTCTAGTAATATGAATTGAGTGAAGGGACATCAACAGTTCAAGTTAGTTATCAAATCGATATTATCTTTGATACTTTTGACTTGCTACGACAGTTGTATTTTTTATCATGAATGAAGAGTAGCAAACAAGCTGGAGTAGTTAACTGTTTTGAAAGATATTTGAAAAACCCATCATAAAAATTATACCCAATTATTAAGAAAAATCTTGTGCCTAGAATTCTGTTTTTTTTCTATAATGGCCGTATAAGTCGATAATCATTGTTTGAAATTTTCAAATTTATTATAAAAGTAATAGTGACACTTGATTTTAAATAATTGATTTCCAATACTAGAATGGTTTTACAAATCAATCAACCCATGGAAGTTTAACTAGAAGTTGCAAACTTCTGATTAAGCTGATACTGTACTTTTGTTCAAGACTATAAACATGAATGAAATTTCATAATGTTTGAAATTTTATGGAAGGAAAATGTAATAAAAAAGGATCGTTACTTCTACTTGTACATTACATTTGATGATTCTTATAGAATATTTGGACATATTTCTGACCATACTTCATGAAATGTAACAATACAAACTAAATCTACACAAGTTATGTTACTATAATAGTACTGTATCATAAAACAATAACTAATAAAAATAAGTAGTAAACTGTACTGTACTGTGTGAAACAATACAGGCTTCAAGATAACGCAATCAAACGGCATAAGAGTTTACTGCATTTGATCAAGTCTGGAGAGATTTATTGCAGATATTTCACAATAGAACAGTGTTGGAAGAATTCAAACGGGGACACAATTGAAAGGGTGCTAAACAGTAGGCTACATAAGGCCTACCACATTCACTTATCCGTTTTAAGCCAGTTTATTACATCAACTTTACTGAACGGAAGGTTTTTTACATCGACTTATTTAGTAACAACAAAAAATTGGCAGAAAATTTGTGTCTTTTTGATTTATGAACAGATACTTCGATAAAAATGTTATTAGACAATACTACAAATATATTCAACCTAAATTAATAACTTTGACCTATTTGGTTAACCATGTTCCTATCAAGGGAAAATTGGGTGGAAAACCAGTGAAAAAAGGGAAATTGTTCAAGGGGAAAACAGCGTGGTGGAACTACCGACTGGTCTTGCTGCCGATCAAAGCCAATAATAACTAATAATAATGATAAAGTTGCTAGAAGAGACATGTGTGGAATAAATTCTTCTAAATTCTATGAATAATGATCGCTAATTGTAAAGAGTTCAAACAACGTGAACCGTGTCGACTAAAGTACTTGGAACTACTGTACTATCAAACCACTGTCAACTTCTGTTGAACTACTGTCAAAGTATGATCGTGATTTGTCTCAACTTGTTACAAGTCATTGTTGGGAGTTTGACATGTATTTGTCTGGATTAGTCCACTTATTTTCCTAGTACACAAGTGTCACCTTGTCAAAGAGCTTACCAAATCACTACAACTGTTACATAATAATGCGAAAACAAAGTGGGTCAAATGCACAGCACCACCTTTATGTACAAAAACAGTAGACTATTGCCAGACACTCATCACTCATCAAATGATGGACCCAACACCTGAAGAGGCCTGTTTGGTTATATCATGGTTAGTCTATGGTTATATAGTAGGCAGTTAGTTATAGCAATACAGTAGTTTAGTGAGGGTGATGCCCAAATAAGCTCTAGGCTTGTGCGTAGGTAATGGGAGGTTGATGATGAGAAATGACGACTACTTTTTAGGCAGCCGGGACCGACGGCTCAATGTCTCCTCTGAAAGACGGGAGGAGTTATACTAACATTACTATAATTTATATCATGTATAATATAATAAGTAGTACAGTTATTATAGTATAAGCTAGGGTATTAGCTATGAATACATGCAGTCTATCGGTTAAATATCGGTAACTATAGCACGATCCATTTAACTTGTCAGAAATCAGCTGCATTTGTCAGAAAACATCTGATTTAACGTTAGTAAACGAGCGTACATCAATCAGCTGTTTCTGACAATTTAAAAGAATCCTGCTATACTATAGGTAACTATATAGTACAGTATTTGTATATTATACTTATACGGTACAAGTAACGTTTCAGTACACGCGTATGCACTGTGCAAGGTCGTGTCTAGAGTCATGAGTAAAATCAAGAAGGAAGAGGCAAAAAGGAGAGAAGATAGAAAACCATGTGAGAAGGAAGAAGAGGGAAGAAGGAAGCCGGACAAGTGCAGTTGCGGTCACTTGTCAACAAGTGCGGCTAACCGCCGTATAAAAATATATTCAACTTCAACGTGCCATTACCACTTGCAATGCGAACACGTCAATAGACAGACACCTATCGATAGGATGAAAAAGGATAAAAATAATTGAAATCTTTTTATCTGTTCAATAATTATTATTAAATAAACTCAAGTCAGATACATTATTCAATCATTGAAGTTTAACACTGAACTTGAATTGGGATTGTAACAAAATAGTGATAATCACAAAAAACAGTGATTGAATGGAGTACTATTAATTAGAGATAATCTATTCATTTATTTGGTGCTATTCATTAATGAGATCATTCTTTACTTCTTTCCATTATCTGTTTGTATTCGTTCTCTAAAAATTCCTCTTTCTAAAGGCCTGTATGCATTATCTTCGTTTAAAACAAGTTCAACTACAGGTAGTTTAAACTGTAAATTTTGTTAGTTTAAACGGAGATGATGCGTACTGGCCCAAGTACTGTATTTCTTATAAGGACTCAGGGCCCGTAAGCAACATCCTCGTTTAAACAAAGTTCAAGTAAACTAGTTTAAACTGCAGATGCAGATCTACAGTATAACAAAAATACTACACAAGAAGATTAAACTCAGTTTACTTAGTTCCTTTAAACTCAGAAGATGGTGTACACGAGCCTAAGTGTCTAGTAATATCATAGACTGACTAACCTATAGCTGTGGTTAGTCTATGTTAATATACTTAAAATTTACATCGAAAATATAGCCAGGTGGATATTGCAAATTATAAATTAATAATATCATCGACAGCTTGAAGCATCTTCCAAGTTTTATGATGGATTACTCCATCTAAGCGACCCATATTTCGTTAACATTGACAAGGTCGTTGCGATGCACTCAATTCAAGGTCGCCTATCACGATGATTTCAATAAAAATGTGGGTGGTGACGCATTTACACGTTAAAAGTTGCATTGAAGTGTCACTCATTCCCGACGTTTTGTTCACGAGCGACTTGAGTAATGGAGGCTGGCTGCGTGTTTACGGAGGATCAGCTGATCGGGGGTTAGAAAATGATCATGGAAATGACTCATTAAAAGGATGATGCTATTAATCATTCCAGTATCATCAACATTCTAACATTCTTGCTTCTAATGAACTTGGCCAATGATATGATAGAATCATTGATGTACGGCTTTCTCAAAAGTCATAACGAATTTAGTAGAATTCATTATGGGAAGAATATTAGAATAATTAGTATTAGTCTTAGTATTATCAATAGTTTCCTATCGTCTTTGGTAGAATTCATTATGGGAAGAATATTGACCACATAGCAATACCACTAGGTACAATAGTACCTAGACTGGATTAATAGACCCTCATTCTTGAGTAAATTCCACCTTCCAGGATATTTCAATACGTTTAATTGTAATTGTCAGATTTGAGATAGAATTGGCATCAAATATCTTTGAAATTTTGAAAATACAGTATACAGTAGTCTGCGTCTCTCCATATTTAGTTGGGTTGCACCAACCGGGATCAACTATTTTGAATCAGCTGATCGCATTGGCATTGTTGTGATCAAAGATGATCTTGCAACCCAACAAGTGAATTAAGAATTTAAGTTGAATTTTCAGTTCTGACGTACTCACCTACGAAGCATGCATTCTCCTCAAAACGTGTTGTCAACGAATTTACCTAAAAAAAAAACAGACAGACTTTAGAAACACTAAATAAATATTTTTATGTTATGAGTATTATTGAACTGAATATGAAGGCGTTCCTATAAAAGAGGAATTATTCCTATAATTAGAGCGAAACCTATAATTATAATAGAATTACAATAAATCTAATTTAGTAGGCCTACAAATTACAAAAGGAATACAAGTGTGAAATATTTCATAAATTGGGAATGTTCCAAAATATTGTTAATTTTACTATCCTACATACTAGGCAATAACATCCTACCTTACCTCTGGAATATTTAACAGTTAGTATACATGTATACTATATACAGCAGTCATGTCAAAGATAGGCGTTCAGGAGGCCTTTCAGTTTACTTCAAGAGTAAACTCCTTGAAGTTCAGGACCTTGATTTATGGCTAAGAACCATCCTTGGGTTAAGATAATGTGATATGCAAAGTTTCGTGACAATAGGATGTTTATGGTATTCATCTAAAAGTCATAACTAAATGACTCATCCCAACTCGATTACGTAAGGTAACAAAACTTGTAGGAAGAACTTAGTTAAGCGCACTCAACTGCCCACAAATACACCTCAAGTACAGTGTTTATGTTTATTGGTAGCAGTCCAGCACTCCATAGTCAAGACCATGAGCACCAAAGCTAGTTGAACTAATAGCAGATCACCTAGTTGTTTTACGAAGTGAGGACATTTCAAGCCTAACTTCACCGATATTTACTCGACCGTAGCTTCTCCATAATTCCAGTAATCACTTCTCATTGAATGAGGGTTTCCCTGTTATTATTGGAGTACACCATATTTACTTCCTAAAAAAACTTAGCCTACTAGAATTCCTATACAGAGCATCTCGTTGAGAATCATATTAATGTTTATAGTATATACTTAAAGCTAAGTTATACAGTACTTACTAATTTTGTAACATATCTTAGTGGGTGAATCATATACGATAATTGTGTATAGTAAGCAATCATCATTTAAATAGAGGGTAAATCACACACTAGTACACTAGTTAAGTACAACATTTATATCCTAAATAGTACCACTTTATGGTTCAAGTATTACAAGGTCTTTCTTTATGACATACTCTGAAAACACTTGCATTCTTACATTTTTAGTAGCTCTGCACTAAACCAAGCGATTACTGGACAAACAAAGTAATAACAGTATTTTAGTATCGCATTCATCGATAGCAATTTGAAATGTTCTGTATTTGGGTAGGCCTACTTGTTTTATGGTAGTGAGCACCAATCGACTTTGCCTTGAATTATAGTGTTATTACTGTAGAAACTAGAAGTAGTGATCTTCAATTATTGACAAGGAATAAATAACGTTCGGAATAAGCGATACCTTTTGAAAAAACGAACAATAAATTACAACGTTTAATTAGTACGTTTCCATTAATAAACTTTCAAATCAACTTCAAAAATAAACGTTTCCATTAATAAACTTTCAAATAAACTTTCTTTTAACACTTAAAATCATGCGTTCTTTATGTGCCACTCTGTATATTATAAATGCACTGATTTTCCCAATTCTCATAAGCACTGTTCTGCGAACCAAACTTGAACTCAAAATTATAAACAAGTCTGAAATCGTCTTTGACATTATGCAACACCGCCCACAATCTACAGCACAACAAATCTTCATTATTGGTGTTGAAAGGGAAGGTTAAAAAATCCTAACAAAAATGATTTGTGTCATGTTTTGAAAATTGTTCTCAAGGTTCCACTTACACTGTCTAGATAATAATAATCTAGGATCTACCAGGAAGTATTTCATTATTACTTGCTGGGGGACAGTAGGTCTGTGTAATAGATTGGTCCTCCGTTTTATAGATTAGAATTGCTGGCAAGAAGCATCATGATCAACTATCAATAAGTTACATTTACTCGGGATCATTGTCGACATCATAAGATAGACAAAGTTTTTGGATGTTAACAAACTATAAGTTACTGACATAAATCCAAACCCATTTTCCGATTACAGTCCAAACAAACAGGCATAACCTTTTCGAAGTTCGATTGTAATAATAGAATTTCAATTGCTTTCTTCGCGCTTGCCTGTTAAATTCCCAGCCTCTGCACCCACATTAACTGTTACTCTCTCTTCCCTCCTTCTCTTTCTCCTGATTTCTCTCTTCTCTTTCTCTGTTGGTTCGTTAACAGCTGTCAAAATTTATCGAAACAGCAATCATTGACAGTGGCAGCTGGGAATTGTCAAGGACGCCAACACTATCAGCTTATTAGGCTGATTATTATTTTTCTCTGGATCGGCCTTTCACTTCAATCAACCCCCCACCCCCCTCCTACCTAGGACACCAAACAGGATACTAACTTTTCTAAAGGGTTTCACCTAGTTTTATGGTCGTTTCCACACATGAAATTAGTTTTATGGCAAGGTTATCGCGTTGGAGGGTTCTAGGAAACACTGGGATCATTTTATGGGCCTAATTTGGAGATTTATATATTTTTTAATTTTCTACTTTATGCACAAATCATCCAATTATGTAAAATATGACTTTCCATTCCCAATAACAATAACGAAAGCCAACTTTAACTATGCAAAAACATTTCAACACTCCACTTTCAATTAAAGAAAGACCCTCCAATTTCATCATTAATTAAAGAAAGTAATAGGATTGATAATTAAATAATTATTTCACCAATAAATAATCGAACTTGAAGATTTTCAACTTGAATGAATTTCAACAGTTCCCGACATCATAGATCAGGCATATAGCCAAGATATAACCTCTTCTCCGAATAATGACAACGAAATTCACAATCAAAGATTACATTTATTGATAACATTAATAACCATAAAATCACTTGACAATAGTGGCTCATCAATCATCAAATCCATACCTGACACCTCTTTTTTCTACACAGCCGATCCTACACTCCACTTTCACGATCCTTATCGTTTAACAATTAATAATTGAAGGCGGTGGGATGCGCTCAAGCCCTCAATTTCACTTTGATACTTCCGAGGTCATTCGAAATTATTATGCAACTGCACTAATAGCTTTTGAAAGTGGTAACCGTTGATTATTATTCAACATTTGATGACAAGGAAGGTGAAGATTAGAAAAAATTAATTAGAAAGAGATGACAATACTGAAGATTCCTTTCGGCGCCCAAATAAGTCTGACAGTAGTACTGGCCATCCACAATAACTAATGGTAATTATGTGTTACGTATAATTTGTGCTCAACTTAATTAACACCTACAATATAAATGAAGGAACAAATTCAACTAAATACTCTGTCTAGATTGATGGAGATATCAGAAGTAAAAAGGATTCAAATTAACATTGTGATAAAGTAGTAAAGTCTGATTGTGATTTGATCTGATTAGGTAGTGTTCTCTTAAAAACTGGTATGATATTGAGAAATTGATGAGTGCAGGCTATCGCTTAAAAGGGAGAGATTGATGGGTAATAAGAGGCTTTTAACAACAATTAATAATGTACTCCAATCAGCATCTGATGAGTGAAAGTAAGCTTGGGACTATCTTATCGTGGCGTTGATTATTAGTGAGAGTATCCAAGCTCACAGGAGTGAAATGTTCAGCCGAATGTTCAGACCATATCCATTCTTATTTCTACCATATAAAGCTAAAAAACAATGTACTATTTTCATTTAGTGTTTTATGTTTTGAAATTTTAAATGAACCAATACAAAATTCAAAAGTTGTTTGTTTTCAAAGTGCTGGAATTAGTGAATACTGTATTATGATAAGACATAATCTGGATTTAATCTGTTCGTATAGATGGGAAGGGGAACAGTTTTCTGGATGTATTCCTCTGAAAACACCATCCCTGCTTCCACATAACCCGAGTACACCACACAATCAACATGAACAAGTTGCAGTTGGAGCAGGTCAGTTCAAGGTCATGGCTTGACCTTGTCGCGTCAACCACTCATGCACGCGCAGTCACTGCCATGCTGGTGACATTCTTGCATACGCCACTCTCTTTCTCTCTAGACTAGAGCTAGAGTATATACCACATACTTCAGTATAATATATTTTATATATTATTATAATGCAAATTTATAGAGTTCTAGAAGAGGAAGAGGAAGAGGAAGAAGAAGAAGAAGAAGAAGAAGAAGAAGAAGAAGAAGAAGAAGAAGAAGAAGAAGAAGAAGAAGAAGAAAAAGAAGGTAAACGAGGTGGAAAAACAGAAAGAAAAGAGGAGGAGGATGATGGAGAAGAACAAAAGAAAGAGAAAAGAGTATGAAGAAGAAGGAGGGAAGGAGAAGAAATGTCGCATTCAGCTGGTCTAGCCTGCCTTTGCGACAAAGCCTCCTCCTAGTCAAGAGAATGTATTGGCAACTGTAGCCTACCATTCCTCTTGTCGCTATTATTTCAATAGCAGGCGAGCGAGCGGATCTGAACATTATTTATGTGTCTATGTCGCTAGATGTGTCACCGCATGAGGGCCGACACTCATTGTGCGGAAGAGAGAAAGAGAAAAAGAGAGAGAGTGAATAAGGGAGTGTTGCTTGAGCAGGAGTCGGGTATTGGCGGAGTCGCGGATTGTCACTCTTGAACGTTTCTTGCGATTGTTTTAGATTCTATTCGATTCAGCATTATAATGATTGAATCGACCTCAGATACCAGAAGAATAAATATTTGGAAGCCACCAATGCACTAATAGAAACATGTAATTCGTTCACTTTGCTGACCTGGACTGACAATGAAGTGCCGCATAGCTTTTATAGTCTTTTCATATACTTTTTAGAAAGTTGGGTTCATCAACTATGTTAGAGCCGTATTAATATTGTATAATATTCGAATATAACACACTTTGAACATGGTGAAAAGATGTAATAAGTTGTAATGACAATAATATTCATTTCAAGTACAGATGCTTTCGCAAAGTGAAACTATAAATTGAAACAGCAGAGATTGACTCAATCCCCCAACCCCCAGAAGACAGTTTAGTTTTCATCAGAGAGAGTTTAGAGTGAAAAAGCATTATTTTCTGAACGTTGTCTGAAGCACAGTGGTCACATACAAACGTCTCAAGGTCAGACAACAGAAATCCACAAAACTGATCCATTATTCTGGAAAACGTGTACAATTTTCCGCTGGCATGAAAAATCAATTTCCCGGGCGGACACACGAGAGCAGAGTGAAGCTAATAATGATTGGCAAAGACAATGCGAACTGGAGAATACCAAACTAATTCGAAGACAATGAGAACCAAAGAAACAGACAAAATTAAATAAAAGACAACAAAACATACCAAAGAAGACTCGATACTAATCAAAGCTGTGAATGAATTTAGAATGTGATGATGGAAAAAAATTGCTCTCAAGGTCATTTTTGATCGTGTTTAAACGTCGCACGAATTCCGATCAAATTAATCCGGTGACCTTGGATTATTACGATTACTATGTAACGACGTTAACGCCGAGACAATGCTAATAGCTGTCCGCGCCTGCGCACTAGACTCATAATTAAATTTGTCTTGCCTTTTTTAGTATGTGAGTGTGTGCAGCAGAGTCAAATTACAATGTTCTAAAATCTGTCAATTTGGGTTGGGCGCTTCATTTTGGCATAGCCATTTTATTGTGTGAGAAAAAATTGTTTCAAATACTGTACATTTTATTACAGTATTATTAAGCTCTTAAGTATTTTCTATGTTCTTTGCTATATTTCGTGTGATAAAATGTACAGCAGTTATAATTTGTTATAATAATAATATAGGAATAATGGTAAATATAATTGTCGGATTGAATTTTGTTGGAACAAATTTGTATGATCGAAATTTGTTGATTTTCTCCAATTTTATCCAACAAATTTCAAGGGGGCCCAAAATTTCTAGGTGCAGCACATCAAGTACTCTGCTTTAAAAATCTGTTTTTTAATTGGAAGAATTGAGAACCATCCTCAGTTAATAGGCTATCAATGAACTTTGAATTTATAGTCAAAAATGCTATGATATTAGGTAGTCAAGATAAGTCAAGCTACATGGACATAGGTAATTAATGTATCAAGTTAATGTATAACAGAATTCGATGTAAAATTTCGATGTATACTTCATGATACAACATGAAAGATGCAGTAATTTATTATTTAAAGTAAATTATTTCCAAATGTAATAATACTTATTTCTTTTTATTTTTCTCAACTCTACTTTCCCAATATTTTTCTATGATATTTTTCTAAAACTCTCCTCATTTAATTACCTCTCCATTTTCTGGCTCTTTTTTTACACTTCCTATCTTCCTTTTCTTTACATTTTCAAAAACCCAAACAAAACATTGGACAAGGTCAAAAATTCAACCTGCCGCTGCTCAACAATTCCTTGGCATTCTTCTTTTTTCTACCTTTCTTCTTCGCACTATTTCCGCCAGTTCCTGTCCGTTTTCAATTCGATTTTCACACCACGCTTCCTCCCATTTCTATTCTATTCATACATCAGCTCACTCCCTCTCATTTCCTCTCTCACTCACTCTATTTCTCTTCTACTACCGCTCTCTCTCACTCCCTCTTTATATCTCCTTCTTTGTATCTGTGACTCCTCACATTCTTGGAACATTTTTCAGTGGACTGCTCGCAATTCTTCACACTTTTTCACTCCTCATTGTAGTTTATGCTATTCCGCAACCTTCCTCTGCTTGAGAACCAGCGATTTTTAATGGAATGTTTTAAAAGATCCACCAATGATATGAATGTTTCCTAGCCCGTAGACTGTAAAAATTAGACAGGTTAGATTGAATTTGATTGATTGATTGATTGAAAGAATTACAACCAATAATAAAAAAGTATGCAGCAACCACATAATAATATACTAGCACCACAAAAATAGAATATAACTCATATATATAGCACACAACTCATAGCACACATATATAACGTATTTATATAATAATAGTATGTTAAAATAATTTTAACATACTATTATAATAATAATTTATTATTATTATTATATAAATATTACTAAATGTAATAATAATTTTAATTATTAAAATGTTGGTTTTTTCAGGCAGGAACATGCTTATTGTGTCCTGTTCCTCAATGTTTCATAGTATTACAAGAGAATCTGTATACATAGGTGCAGGGACAATAATGTTTTTACTTCTCACACATTTTGAATGAAGTTATTTTTTATCCATTTCTGAATCACGTGGTCACTGAACACAAATTTATTCAGTTGAGCAATTGAATGGAATTATTCATTACTCATTGTAGCCTACCTAATCCTAAAACAAAATCTATCAACATCAAGTCCTCGCATCAAACTCTCAATACATTTTTCTCTTTTTCAAAAGTTTTAAACCAGCTTCAACATTCATGTCGCACTGCAATCCATCTTCAGTTGCAAGCGACAGGATTCGTAAAAAATAATCACGCAAAACAAAAATTACTTTGAGGAAATGTCGTTGCAGGTGACCTTTCAGAAACTATGATACACCGACTCTGAAGCTTTTTGATGCTGCTTGAATAACTCTGGGAGACAAACCGTAACATCATTTTGGAGCTACAAAATGTCGTGCGGCATGAATCCGTTGTTTTTTCAAGTACCTAATCATTGTCACCCAAACTAAAGTGATGCACGCACAATGAATATTAAACGATTTTTCAGGTGTAACTGTAGTTAGTGTGAAAGGTTGTGAGATAAAATAGCACATAATAGTTGAAGTGATAGAAGACAGTAATCATAGATCTGAAATAATGTGACTATATTTAACAAATGTTTCAGTCGTTCAGTGAAATTTTCACTGCTCCAATAAAGTGGTTTAGTAATTCACAGGTTTACAGAAATGGTTTCAGTAGTTATGGCTAGAATATCAATAGTTTACAGTAAAGTTACTGTAAACAGGATCTGTTGACAGTTTTACAGTAGATTTTTACTGATCGTTTCAGAAACCATACCAGTTCTAGAATTACATTCCCATATATTTAACCATTACAGTATCAGCCTATAACAAAATTAGTAAAAGAAAGAAACTTATTCAGGAACAAACAGGCCTGTTTCTCATTACACTGTTCTATAACTGTTAGAATTGCTGTTACATTGTTAGAATCATTCTACAATAATATTGTTTTGGATATGTTTCAGGAATGAACGCGTTTCTTGTGCCCAATTCCTTATTGTTTGATCTTGTTACATGAGAATGTGAATGGATAGTAATGCAGGAACAATCATGTTTGTGCGTCCCATGTTGAATAATAATTGATATGTTTGCGTTTATGTTCGATCCTTTTTAACAAACAGGCTTCAAGTGTCCTTTCCTATTTCTCATTGCTTGATACTGTTATAATGAGAATTTCTCCAAATAGGAATTCAGGAACATCCATGTTATGCACTATCCCACAGTGCAACATATGAGCTAAACTTGAAAATAGATAAGGTTGTCAGTGAAAAACTTAAACTACCTCAATCATGACTTTGCTTGTTAATAGTTTTTATGAGTACTTAAAAATTCGACAACATTATTCTTTTCCAATACAGAGTGAGTGGGAGTACAATAACAAAATCACTAGAGAAAAAATTGCTTCTCAATGCCATTCTTGATGCTGTAACGATGGCCAAAATTCAATCAGAATAAGATACAACAAAAAATACAAAGTAGGAAATGTATTTAACCAAGAAGATATGGAAGATTGGACATCGTACATCCTCAAGCCATAAAAAATTGTAGATAATTAGCAGGCGTTTGATGGGTTGACGTTTCTGAATAAAATCATCCATTAATGATGTTCAATGGTGTGAATATGACCGCCTCAGACTTCAGAGCAGTTATGAATTTTCATGAGTTTCATCCATTCATTGTTTCAGACCTTCTATACCACATCTTAACTGTATAGAGATATACAGTTCATACTACTTCTACAATGCTTTCTGTATCTTTATTACAACTTAACTATAAACATAGGTATATTTTCACTGCAAAACTTCTTATCTAAACTGTATGAATATGTATAGTATGCCTATTAAACCTCAACTGTATGAAGGTTTATTTTGATTTTAAATGCATTTATGTATAGGTATAGGTATAACTATAAGTGTTGACCCCAAGGGTGAACTCAAAGGAAATTATTAAATCATCTGCAGGTTGAAATAATTCAAATCGGAGAGGAATAATGAAAATATTTATTAACAGGAATAATGTTTACGAGCATTTGAAAGGCTGAGAACACGGGGTCAAAGTGCGCTGAGGCCGGCTGGCATATCCAACCACACTCGCCTACACTCCGACATGGCATGCCAGCTGCGTTGTTCTTTCGGCCTAGAGACACCCAATGTCTTTATCTGTTCATCTCGAATAGCCAATCACATTCGAGACTGAATTCCTCAATGATTCATCCTATGCAAGAGTGTTCAGAACAATCACTGTTATGCAAAGAATGCAAGGTTGGCTGTTTGGTTCTTTGTACTGTGAAAATGTAGTAGTGAAATGGTCACAAGTTTGAAAAATAGCGGAGTTATTTTAGAGGCTGCATTTTATTTTTAATACGGGAAAATCTGAGGTGTGGAAACTCTTGTTCTGAACAGGAGTTTTGTCTATTCTCTCATTATTGTTTTCTCTTTCTCTTTCCCTCCTACTTTTACTAGTAATTTTTATTCGCATTCCACCTTTTCATTGTTTATTATTTGAGTTTCTCTCATTTGTCTCTTAATTTTGCCAATTCTCCACTTTTATAATTCCATTTTTACCTTGGTTATTGTCAATTTTTTGCTTTGTATCTCTTACTTCTGCTACTTCTCCACTTTTTATTCAGATTCTCCTTTTGCTGAGTTTGTTATTGTCTATTTTTTCCTTTGTTTATCTTCCTTATTTAATATTTTTCTTTGGCTGTAGCTCGCCGTCGACAAACTGACGTCTGTGCTGATTATCAGTTTCAAGTGTCAGTTATGTTTTAATTTTTTCTCACACACTTTCTCATGCTCCTTGGAAATGTAATTACATTCATGTATTATGTATTTATTGTAGATTAATCTACATTTTCAACCAGGACTTCAATTTCTTAAAATGAACTTGATTCGATTTCAATCCATGATATTCTGAGTTTTCAACCTTGATTCATTGATTTACTCATGATTCATTGATTTACATTTTCCTTTGAGCAATCATAAGAATTTTAATAAATAAACTTTAGTTGAATGTTTCTAATAATTTATTATTGCGAATAATCTATCCAGATCTAGAACACACTTTGTAGTGATTCAACTATAGTTCTTCTGATATAATAAAATTGATAGAATAACTTCATTCTTTATTATCTTATCCATGTAACTATGTTCCATATATATCCATGTTCTATATTATCTTTGCATGTTATATTATGTTTTATCATCCTGGATCATACTGTAATTATTTAAAGATATAATGTTCTGCATTAAATTACTTAATATGGTTGTCGAGACATGAGTCTGATCAATTTTAGTTTTGAAAACTATAGAATTCGAGAGTATATCGTTGAATTACATACAGAGTAATCATATAATTGTTAGAAGGCTATATCAAATCTTATATACTTGTAAACAAATAATTTGCTTGTCTTTCATGATTTGTACAATAATTATTAGATACTATTTAATTAATTGTTTAATTCGATATTGTATAACTAATTCGACAAATGTAGAATTTTTCTATTAATAGTACATTATTATATTAACAACTTATCGACATCATGATATCCTTACCATTAACATTAACAATCAATACTACCGTATAATAATTATTCTATTCACTGATCTTCCATCATAATCAATTAAGAAATTATTATTTTTCAGCTATTCCTCCGATTTACATTAAGTTTTTATTTAATATATTTGTTTTAGTTCAGACAAGATAAATTTTTTATCTAAAAAAATTGTAAATTATCAGATCAAGATCATCAGTATCTTTCTTAATTTTTATTCTCAATACAAAAATACACATACATTTTAGAAAAGCAACAAAATAATAAACATACACAATAATTATACAAAATAATATTAAGAAACAAAAAAATTAAACTTATTGAGAAAATACATTCCAGCACATCAGAATGATAAAACTGAAGGGAGAAATTTATAAGATTATAAACATTTGTCGAATAATTATTTGTATACTTATTATACTATTTTTCTCCCCTTTCTCTTTTCTCTCTCTTCTTCTTATTCTTCTTTTCTGCCCTCTTCATCATTAACATTCTATGGAGATTACATCAACTCACTGTTTTCCAAGGTATGTGTAAATCCACTAACCTTGACTTCTTGAAGCTATACTCAAGACTAAACGTAGAAATGGCATTGGCAAGATTTTTTTCAATTATTTGTTTCTTGCATTATAAGAATAGACTAACCAAAACTAAAAACCATTCTTTTCTTTCCTATGGTGTAAGTGTAAGTTATAGCCTAGCCTAGAATACAGAAATAAAATGGATTATCTCTGGTATTGGTATTGCACGGTACCCAGCAATAATGGACAATATTATAAGTTGCAAAGCATGTCATGTCTACCAAGCATGAAGGTATATTCCAATAACTCGAAATAAACTTACTTATAATGCTCAGTATCGATAACACCCGCGACTATTACAATATTGGTCTAGTGCCATTTACTGCAAACAATATACTCTCCATCAACCAATAAATATCTTAAAGATGAAACTAGTCCAATCCGTACCGATTTGCAAATGTTAACAACCATTTTCAAGCCAAACGCCATTGATCCTTGAACCGTACTTATAAGGACACAATACTGTTCAAACACATTAAAACAGCTATTATCCTACTAACGGAATAAGTGTTGTGGATTACAGTTTACACCCTTCTAGCACGGAGGTCGATGTGAAATCGAGTCTTCGACAAATCAATAAACGTCCAGTTGAGGATAATGGTAATAATTCTCGACAACGAAGAGCGAAATCGTGAAATAATTAATGGCTGGGTCGTGTCTGCTGTTTCCGTCAGGCCGCCATTTTGATCAGCTCTCACCACCAAATAAGATAAGATTTATCGGCTACAGATATAGAGGGAAACCACGGAGGGATGTATGGATATCACAGAATATTGAAATCAGAATTTATAATCATAGAGATCCTTCAGAGATGATAGAAATAAATAAAAATTTCTTACTACTGTAGTTGGGACTGAAATAATGTACCCTGGAGAAAATTGTTGAGTAAACAGCAGCTAATACTTGTCTGAAGAATGAGATTTGACAAAGATAAGTTTAGTTATGTTGTGACAAGTAAGATAAAGAGGAACAATTCTCAATTCATAGGAGGAACAGACGATTGCGGAGGGATGACGTTTTTTCATGTAAAAACTCCCCACTGAAAATCCGACAGAAAATCGTTAAATTTTTTCGAATTTCCCTAATTTTCCGTATCGGATAAAAAGAATTGATGCGTACCTTTCTTTCAGAGAATGAATTTTAGAATATTTCGACACAAAATATACTTATAACTTAATACTCATACTCTAATCTAGAGCTTACTGTTTGTTAACAGTTTCATAATTAGCTTAGCATTGTAACATTGAGTAAAAAATCACTTCTCTCCTGTCAGAGGCACTGTAAAATAGTTGAGATCCATGCACTAGTTAGCTACAACTCAATAGGATTAAATAGAATGAAAACTAATACACGTTTATCGTATCCTTAACATATAGGTCAAGTCATGGACACACCAGGATTAAATTCCAACCAGCCTAACCCAACGATGTGAACCCCACTTCGTTCATCAACAGTCCTCTGAAAACAAAGGGCACATAATTTTTATCCTTGAAAAAGGATCGATACTGGAACATCGTCGCCTTCTCTATTATCGATTCCATTGATCCAGAAATAATCGATCTCGGGCGATCGATTTCGTGACACAGCTGCTCCTAATTCGACAGCTGCATGGACATCCCTCTATTACTCAATAATTTTTTCTAGCAATTTGAGCTCAGGCAAATCGCCTTTAGAAGCGCTATGGTAATTTACTGTAAGTATTATAGGTATACAGTACAGGTAGAGGTACTATATTATTGTAGGTAGTATGGCAGAAGCAGAAGTATATCCAGTAGCAGTTTACTATGTTTCAAGGCCGTTACTGTCGTGTGAAAGCTGAGCCATTTTCTGGATAGTTGGGCGTAGATCAAGAAGGCACTGCAATCATTGAACGAAATCATGCCATCAAACCATCAAAGTAATCGCTTATTTTCGCATATATTCACTGGCGACAGCCTTCTCGTCTTACCCTAATTTCCGTTTTCGGTTTCACTGGATAATTTCATTATTATTACAAGTCCAAAAGAGGTTTTTCTCTAGTGGCTGTTGTTGTAGTTCTTCTTCTTCTTCTGCTACTACTACTTCTTCTAAAGCTTTTTCTCATTCTTCTTCTACCTTATCTTGTTCCCCACCTTTTTCTATATGTGTTCAGGATAATTGAATTTCATTATTATGAAACGTTTTCCTTCTTTTTCTTCTTCATCCTTTTTCATCATGCTCTTTTTTATTTTGCTTCTTCACTTTCTATCTCTCTTCACCTCATTTTTTATCAACTTATAAATTCAAGAACTAGAGATCCTGTAACTTTATGTAACATTGTAATCTAAAATGTTGAATAAATGTTGCTGTGCCATATATTTTTAATTAACTATGTATTACTGTTATGTATTATTACTGATGAGAAACCAGTGTAAACGTGTTTTAAGTTTTACATATTTAATCTTCTTACTGATGTTCCTCTTCTTATTTTGTATTTGTTTCTATCCATGTCCATTTCTTCCACCTTATTTTACCTTCTTCTTCTCTCTTCTATCATCTCTTCTTCGTCCGCCTCTTTTATGTTGTCGTTGTCGTTCTTCTTCGTCGTCGTCGTCGTCTTCTTCTTCTTCTTCTTCTTCTTCTTCTTCTTCTTATTTTTCTTCTTCCTCCTTTTTCTTGGAAACATTCGTCCTTGTAGATAGTGGCGGAGTAACGTCTTGACAGGTAGGAACAACCTAATTGAGGTTTTAAAAGTTAATGGCGCAAATTGCATCCTCCCTGGGGGGGGGGATCCGGCAAAGGGAGGGGGGCCGATGAACCTGTGGGAGCTTCCGTCGGTCGAGAAAACGCCCTGCTCTGTCCTGCTCCACTGCTCCGCCTTTGAAATAATAATAACTTCACTGTCCGTCACTTTCAGTTTCTTTTCGTAAGGAACAATTCCTAAATATTCCTTCAAGAGTACTGTCTCAATAATCACGAAATTTCTTCTCACTTCACCCAACAAACTTCCGCTATTTCATACACAAATAAATCTCATGCTCTGCATTTTTCAAGTTTCAGACCGACTTTTAACCACAAAATGATATCGGTGTATTCTTGCTTTCCATTAAAAATGTTTTTAAATAACATAGTACAGTCATAGAGAAAGCATACGCCAAGATGTTGGCCTTACTTGTGTATGCTTTCTCTATGGTACAGTCTTAACAATAACATAATGTAATGATATTCCATAATTAATAGCTGGTTCATTTAGTTGATTACAAAGATTCAAGAGGAAGAAGCTCGTCCTATTGATCGATTTATTTTATCGAGATTCATACAAATAAGGTTTTCCTGTATATATGTTTCTTGTCTATTATTCATGATTATTATTCTCCAAAATCTTCTGAATGGGTTGATATAATCATCACAGTAGTCTGGGATATAAATTGCAACAACTGGCATCATGTAATGTATCAAATGAAAACCCTATCGAAATCCGAGAAAACCAACTACTAGAAATCCAACTACAATGTATTACGAAATATATCAACATCGTTTACTAGCAGATAGATCGATAGTTCACAATATTCGATATTTTGTTGCATAACTCACGTTTCGTGGGTGACGGCACAAAAAAGGCAGTCGACGGATATTTTTCAATCAATCAATATTTTCAATCAATCGCCGCCAATCACAACTCAGCCGAGATAATCGTGATTGAAGAATCGTTTGTTGCTTGTTGTACAATCAGTGTAGATCTGTCAACATTTTCGTCATGCTATTAGTTTGTGCGATCGCTAGCAGAGGGCGAATCAGCGGAATTTCTCATTGCCAGTTGAATCTGCTCCATGCTATCGAATGAAACATACCATCTATAGAATGGAATACATAAAATATATTAATTCAAATTGAGAGAAGAATCTGCATCTCTCCTGCACTGTTAATATTGTAGTGATATTAGCTCAAAAAATGCTCAACCTGGAAGGGTGTGATATTATTATCTGTTTTGTTACTCGTCACCAGCACACAAACCAAGGTTTTGCTGGTAAAGCCTAGTAAAAGAAGAATAAATTTTTCTTCCACTTTCTAATTTCAAGTTCATTATGCGTTTTGGTTTTCGTATTTACATTGTTTTCAAGGAAATGAATTTGTTTGATTGATTGATTGATATTCAATATCCTATATTCATCAAGAGTGTTTGGTATTATAGTGTTCCAAATATTTTTCAAGATTGGTTGTACTCAAATAAAATAATAATGTAAACAACTCCTTTGAAGATTAGTCTGGAAATCATTTGACACAAATACAAATTTCAGAATGGTGGACCGGGAAATTGAACTTATCAACAGTGAATTTGCTCATCTCCACACAAAACTTGTGCTCAATATTATTATCATTCACTTGTTGGAAAACGAATTTGAGAAGCGAACCGGCAGCATTGCATTTGGTTAATGAATGGCAAATATCGTGTTGAATAGAATTGAAGAGGTGAAGAGTGGAAGGAAGAAAGAGTTGAAAAGCGAGCGTGCGCGACATTACCGTTGATGGGGTCAACGGAAGGAAATCAGACAAGGCAAGGCAAGAACGAAATAAAAAGGACAAAGCGACCCGCTAACAACGCGAACGGCGGAAAAAGAAAAGAGTTGTGAAGAAGAAGAAGAAGAGAAAAGAAGGAGAACAAGACGAGAAAAGGAAAAGAAGAACAGAAGAGGAGGAAGAGGAGGAAGAAGAAGAAGAGAAAGAAGAGGAAAACGAAGAAGAAGAAAAAAGAAGAAGAGAAGAACAGAAGAGGAAGAAGAAGAGGAAAACGAAGAAAAAAGAAGAAGAAGAAGAAGAAGAAAACGAAGAAGAAGGAAAAGAAGAAGAAGAACAAAGAGAAGAAGAAGAAGAAGAAGACATGAGGAGAAGAAGAGAAGAAGAAAGAAGAGTGAAGAAGGAAGAGTGTGAAATCAATAGCTGAAACAACTAAAGGACATCATAGTTGGAAGAGTTTTTCACTCTCCCTCCTCATTCACACCACTTACCCCTCTCAACTTCTTGTATTTATTTAAATTTGTATTTTGAATAATCTCATCTCTGTACTTGTTGCTTGTTCTTTGTAATTGTGTATGTGTTAAAAAATAAAATTGAAAAGGAAGAAGGGAAAGAGACAAGAGAAGCAGAGGAGGAAAACTAAATAGTAAAGGGTGGAAAAAATAAAGGAGAAATGGGATGAAACTTGAGAATAAGAACAAGAATGAAAGAAGCTTAGAAGAGAGAGAGAAGAAGAAAGCTGAAATTTGATAGAAAATGGAGTGAGAAACGTTAAAAAAAAACGGAAAGAGAAGAGAAATAGAGTAAGGCGACGAAGAAGAAGTGAAAAAAACTCAATAGAATGAGAAAAAAGAAGAAGAGGATGAAGAAGATAGATACTGTATTGAAATATTGGAGAAGAAGAAAGAAGATGAAGAACATCAAGATTTGGGAAGAATAAGAGAGATAAGAAAACAAAACTATCAACGGAAGAAAAATGAATGAAAGGCATGAAGAAGCAGAAAACGAAGAAGAAGTAGAAGTGGGAGAAAATACGATCAAGAAGAAAGTACAATACAGAACTTCTCTGCCAATAGAAGTCCTGACTGAGGCGACCTCTTCCGCCTCCTCTTTATGCCAAACAAGAGCAAGAGTACTCTTCACTGCTCTGGTCTGATTCCCACAGTACCGTCCAGCCCCCCTTCCCCTAAACATGGGCCCATTATTTTTGTGTGTTGTCGGTGGGCTATTTGTTCGTGACATGTCCCTGACTGTACTCCTCAAGCACCGACTGATTAATCGTGCCGAAGCCAACCGGTTCATAGTGCACACGTTTTATTTAGGTCGCCAAAAGCTGACATGCATTGTCGCGCGCGACTATAGTGTGTTTTGCATGAGAAAACTCCAAATACAGTACTTCATTTTGTTATTATTCAATATTCTAAACCTTCTTGAATATAAACTTTATTATTTATACTATTCACCCTCCGATAACTAGGCACCTACAATCCATTTTTGGTGTAGCTACTAAAAATTTTACATGAAATAATAGACTAGAACAAAGTAACTAGAGAAGACCTAGTAACCTAGTAAACAGTCAATGATGTTTATTAGTGGAAGGATATTGATGATTTGAAACAAGAAATAATAGCAGCTTACCAAACTGTTACGCCTGATATGCTACAGAGAGAGTGGAAAGAGTTTGAGGGAGGTTTTGGGTAGATATTGCTCGAGTGTCTGGAGGGGGTCATATTGAACATCTCTGAACTTGTTTGTGAGTGAAAAAAAAACTTCTTTGAATACTCTTTGTGATGATATATAACAGATGGTTCTATTATATTTCTTTCATTGAATACAAAGTTTTAAAGTTGTGGTATTCTTTTTGAATCACTCTGTATAATACTTGAGAATTTAGTGGCTGAGAATAGAATAGTGAATTCCCATATCTCAAAGTGCGTAAAAACCAATCAACCAATAGGAAATAAGTCGAATATACTGTACAATTATTACTAAATCCGTTACATCATCTGTATTTCAAGGAAACAAGGTAAACCACAAATCTTGAAAATAGATTAAAAAAACCACTTGTACTATTGTTCTATACTTGTACTATTTCCAGCCATCAGGAAAATTCCGTATTTGAATTTTTATTTCAGATTTGATGTAAGAATATATTCCAAAATTATCTGTATATTCCAGTGCACCAATATAAATCTTCCTATTGTACAGGTATATTCATTTAATTTGGCGGATGGCGAATAACTTTCATTCAACATTTCTATGGTAACGGGTGATGTTCTGTTGAATTTTTTCACATAAATACTGTATATAGCATGTAAAAAACATATTTAAAAAATAAATCAACAGAACATCACCCGTTACCATGGAAATGTTAAATGAAACTTATACGCCATCCGCCAAATTAAATAAATTATTTAATTATTATATTTTTATCTATATTATTACATTATTTAATTATCTATATTTTTGGAGTGTTATCTGATACGTGAATAATAATGTAATGCAGCAACAATATTAAAGTGAAAATTTAATTCGCTCGATGTGGGTGCGATTTAGGTTAGAGGAAGTAATTGATTGGCGATTAATTAGGCTAACATTTTATTAACTGTCCATTTTATCCCAATCTCCAAACTAACATAAGATTTTACCATCGATTTTACTGCTGATCTTTGCTGTGTATCGATTTTATAGCTGATTGCTGCTTTTCAATTGACTGCATTCTCTTGTTACCGCCGGTCACCTGCGCAGCATTGCAATGCTACAAATCACACTGACAAAGAACCGTCGTCAGCCAATGGCCATTCCGGATCGATGAGTGTGATCTCTCTCACACCCTCTCTCACTCTCTCTCTGAAAACCTAAACTCTCTCTTTCTCTAACTTGTCACCAAAACTCTTTCCCTTTCAGGTGTCACTCTTGCATCTGGGGTCGACGAATTGACTGCTGCTAAAAAGAAGCCGACCGGGCATTTAGTGCCTTTAAAAGGCGAATCTCATCGAAAATTAAAAGTCAACGACACGCACGCGTTCCAATTGACAAAATCCCCCCCTTCCACCAACAAACCTCCCCTCCCTCAATCACAGGAGAGGTCACATTTCACCGCAGCGTATTCTTGCCTAGTTTTCAATTCCTGCTGAGTGAACACATTCTATTCCATCCACAAAAAGTACGTTGACTCTCCAAATTTATTGTTTACACACACAAAACAATACATGCCGCACTCTGACGCCGAATAATTAATTGTCCATCAAGTGAAAAATAACTGTATACGTGTTCAGTTTGTAAAGAATATTTACTAGGAAATATGAATATTGATCCAACATCAATTATTGTATTACTAAGAAAGGATAATACTTTTTTGTAATACAATAATGTACTAAATGCAATAATTATATAGATTTTCAATTTGTTAAAGAGTTTATTCTTAGAAACATTGTAATTTAAATATGGGAACTTTTTAATGGTTAAACTGCGATGGAACTTCCTAGTAAGGTGATTCAATTGAGCAGGGTGAAATTTCCATTTCCAAAAGAGGCTATTAAAGTATCAAAACCTGAGACAAATGAAAATCATACAAAATTAGTTTGGGGTATAGTGTGGCGAGTTAATCTAGAAAACATGATCATCCACTTTTGACATTGATTATTCACATTTCACATGGATTTAAAAATATCACACTGGTTCTTATTATTTTAATTGAAACTTCTAATTTGTTCACTTCATTCATACGTCTTCTCGAATAGATTATTGTATTTTTCAGCTTCACATTTCTATCAACCTTACCTCAAATTTATGTATTTCATTTTAAATTTATTTCGAAACCAAAACCATTGTTGCTACATATGAGCATTTATTATAAATATCAACTTATGAAACAAACATTTCATACGTTTGTTATAGAAGAGCGAGATAAGCATAATAAATTGCTAAGAGAAAAATTGATGAAATTTATAATGTTGAATTATTGTGATTTTGAAGAAAAAAATTGTCATTTCACAGGCCTACTACTCTAACACTACTTTCTACTTGAAATATTTGTAGGTTTATATACGAAGGGAACAAACTTAGGACATATTTCAGGCTTCTGCCCGGAAATTCTACACATAGTCCTAGTGTTTTTCTCAAAACGTTCAATGAGTGTAGTGAAACAGGTCAACTTCCCTACGCACAGGAGCCCGAGTGCGCAGGTGTTTACCGTATGGCCGCTCAATCGACTATCCTTCAAGGTCGATCTTATTAATCACCGGTAGACTGTTAGACACCGGTTAGACTGTAGGCTAGACTCAGGATACCTGCGATTAGTCACCCATCGAAGAATTCCAGGAATCCCCGCCGTGAAATGCGTTCGATTTGGTCTCGTTGGGTTGATACCACTTCGATGAATCATACATTAACGTGATTGCTATCTAATATGCCGATACGAATGGTGCGACTGTATGAGAATTACAGGTTCCTTCCACATGTTTCGACTGGGACCCAGTTTTTTGTTGGCCACGGCAACATTGGATCATAGTAATACATCCATGTAGTATATATATTTTTTCGGTGGTGATGCCCACATAAGCTCTTAGCTTGTGCATGGGTTATGGGAAGGATGATGATGAGAGATGAGTGGACCTACAGCTTTAGGTGGTTTCCGAACCACCGGGAAGCGATTTCGATTCTCATGAATGAATGAAATTAAGCAGAAAAAGGATCACTGAAGTGATCACCCTTACAATGGGAGTAAAAGGTGCAAGTCTCTCATCTAATCTTGCGATTAGACACCGGCACGACCAAGAAGCCAATCGCTTCCCATATTCAAGTACATAAGTATAGTAATTTATACAGTAATATAATCTATATATTGTAATAAAAAACAGCGATGTTATAAAGCAAGTGCAAACCATGATATGATTCTTGAATATCCAGTGAATGTGAGTCAATTAGTAATTGACATATATATTGTAATAAAGTATATTCCTTTATAAGTGTAGTATAACAGCGCGGTGCAAATGTTATAATGCAGCAAAGTGCAAACCATGATATGAATGTTGAATATCCAGTGAATGTGAGTCAAGTTTAATTATTGACTTTTGTGTTAAAACGACCGTTTACCATTTATAGCCTATTATCTGTTCACCGAAATAGTATATCGAAATTGACGATGATTATTTTCAAGTAAAATATATAATAATAATTAAGAACCTCTAGGCCCATTGCATGAAAATGGATTAAAGTTAAGCTTCACTCGAACATTTTAGTGTTTTTATTCAGTGATTCCAACATTGCCTTTCCACATAATTGAAACAAAAGCTGACGAAGCAAGAGATGATAAGTGTTTGAGAATCTCAATTCAAACGTTCCCATACCACGTTATTGGGTTACCTACTTAATCGGCAATCAGCCAGAAATGAGATCGTCAAATCTTCATCAATGCGAAGACGCGGCAACATCAAAATATCTATAAATGCCATGAGAATCTGCATCAGGCAGGCCTAATCGCGTTTCACCATTCTTCAAGGTCAGGTTACAATATCGGTTTCCAGAGGATGAGAGCAATAATCGATTATTGTAAATTGATTGTAGGAGTCGAAAGCAACATCCGGGCAGAACAGGTCGATTATGCGCCTCTAATTGCAACCGAATCAGCGCTCAATATGAGTCTGAATATGAAAGTGTGCTCTGTGCTAAATTCAGACACACATTTTGATCACGGAAGAACAAAAGGAAGAGAGCAGGCGGTTTTCCTGAAGATCATTTTGATTTGGATAAGGCTGAAATACAGTTGGCTATTTTAGATTTAAAGATAAATAAACAGTTAGTATCGAATATCCTGTAGATATCAAATCTCAAATCAATATTTAAAATTCAATATTCGATTTATCCTACAAGATTTCTACTATTTATGCGACCAAAAAACTTTTCATTAGTTAATCATGATTTCAATGTAATGAATGAATCCTTAATAAAAATATGAAAGCTGATTGAAGATATCAATATTGTTATTCCTTTCAACAGACATACCTTATAACACAGAGAACAGACTTAGTAACAGTAACAGTAACTTAGTAGAGTATTGCTTCTCTATGCTTATAAGCTATACGGATCACTCAAAACTGCCCTTCAAATGCTCAAAACACGCTATGACAAACATGATTGATCTTCAATTTTATCACACGAATCATGAAAAACAAGCCACAGCTCCAAAAAAGTTACAGGCAAAAAGTAGAAATTACACCTGTATCAAGTAGCTCAACATCACAGCGAAATAATATTGTCCAACATCATTGTCACACATCATCGATTTCTTCGTCTCATTTTTCATGTTAGAATTACATACCATTTACCATTGACTGTAATAAGAACTTTATTGTCAGGGAATTACCGTTATCAAAATTAGAGCAGTGAAGGACACCCAAGAACAACAACTTCAACAGAGATACAGCTCGTAAAGTTCTTCGGTGAGAATCTGCTCTTCTCCTACTACTCCCCTCTTCATTCTTCTCCTGCTTCTGCTCCTTCTTCTTCTTCATCTCTTTCTCCTCGCTCTTCTCTTCTCATCAGACATGATCGGTTTTCAGAGCAGAACCAAAACGCGCGGGCAGTCTCTTCGAAATCCCACCCTTTCTACATGAATGTGAATGACTGACGTCTCGCAGATCATCATCAAAATGCTATAATTAGCGGCGAAATTTGAAACGCCACGCACGATCTACATCTACACAATAGACGCGAAATGATCGCTGATCACCGATCAACGAACGCTTCACTGATCAATATTATTGATGATGACCTTCTTCGTCATCATCATCATCACAGCCAATATCTTCCCATTCAGCAGGCAAAAACATCACCAATCTTGCCGGTGTATCTGGGTTAATGCCTTTTGGAGAATCGTGATATCCCACTGTGGAATGCAACAAATTGAATTTCAGCTGTTGAAGGTTCCAATCGATAGGCTGATTAGAAAAATGATGATATTCCGATTGGAATGTAATTGCTGAACTTTCACTGAAAATTGACCAAAATTCTTCCGAAAATTGTGTCGATTATTTTTGAACGGAATCAACAGAAATATGATTGGGAATGGAAAAAATTCCTAACCCTTGTGTACGATGTAGTGTTGAGGAATCAAGTCCACTCTGCCATTCACTATTTTAATTAAATTTATAAAAATAAGAATGGGAAATGACCGTTATTGAAAACAACGTTACCAAGGATTAGGTAATGGTTATGCTTAAATCTAGGTACAGTAACATAAACTAATCTTTGTTAACTCAAGTAGAATCCATTGCTATAATACGGTATTTTTGATTGGGTACCCTCAATTACCTGCATGTATGTAGGTTCGAAAATAGTTGATCAATATTGTTTTGAGGATTTCGACTTACCAAAGTTTCATAATCATCAGGTTTGTAATAAATGTATGACATCGGTTTTTGCATACCTGAAAACAAAACAAACGTAATTTGAATTAATTTCAATGAAATAAATGAATGAGGAAGAAACATTTTTAATCACTGTGATTGATATCATCATCATCATCATCATCATCATCATCATCATCATCATGTACATTATCATAATCATTGACAGATCGAGATCTACTAACCTGTGATAGAAACGTTTGATAAATAAAACCATTTAGTCTAGGAAAGGTAAAAGGATTGATCATCATCAAGAAGAGGATTATAATGACAGATCAAGATAGCAAATAGATGATAGAGAAGATAAGAGGAGGAAGAGAGGAAAGAAGGAAGAGAAAGGAGAGGAGGAGAAGAGGAGGAGGAGAAGAAAAGAAAGAGAAAGGAATGAAAAGGAAGAAGAAGAAAAAGAAGAAGAAGAAGAAGAAGAAGAGAAATGAGGAGAAGAACAAAAAGGAGAAGAACAAAGAAGAAGAAGAAGAAGAAGAAAGAGCAGAAGGGGAACGAAAAAGAGGAGATGTAGAAGAAACTAGATGAACAAGATCAACGTCAAGTTCAACGATCCAGAACACTGACATAAACATTGACAAGCGATTGACATGAGTGACAGGAGGTCGTGAAGTGAAGAGCCATCTCCACTCTAATTAATCAGTCTATAGCTGGGGGCAGCGCGCATAATCATTATTTGCACCGTTATTATTGCTAAACGAAGATGACGTCACTGCTGTATTTGTCGCACAAAAACGAGTTGTGTGGTACAGAACATGAGAAACGACATTATTTTACAGTGATAATATAATTTGAACATTGGATTTCATCAAAACCTTCAACATTGGGAGATGAGATTGGAAATTCTCAATACATTATTTCAAAAGATTCTGGTCCACTTAAGGAGAAGGATAATCATTAAGAAATACTGTACGATTTTACTTGATTAATCCTACACTTCTCAACCTTATAAACTGTTTATAAGCAACTGTTTATACATTTTGACAAGTTAGAACCTTTAATCACTTGGTGAATGTTTCAAATTCAAAACAGTGGCTCACATACGAGTTTAGTTAAAAAGGTGACAAGTTGATAGATTGTATTAAATCCTAGCATTTCGACCACAAATTTTATTACATTACCTATTGAATTACATTACAATTTTATTACAATTACATTACCTATTTCAATTCGTTTACGCAATAGACTAAAATAGCTTTCAAGAGGATTATAAATTGATATTCTTTTATAAATAATCGTATTAGATCTTTATAATTTATTGCGTTCATCATACTAGGTTCTTTTTGAATTTCTTGTTGAAAGTGGATAAATATTTGTTTTTTTTCAAAGATAGATTGCTATCTAGTCTTGAGACTAATGAGCAACTTTTTTCTAACCTAAATTACTAAGCAAGATAAATAGTGGCTCACAAAAAGGGTTGTAAAGGTTCATGAGTTGGTACACACCTTTGCCTTTCCACACAATAAAATTTATAAGGGTTCATAATCCTTTGCCAAACTAATTTCTAAATGACTATTCCAGTATCTAGTCGCAAAAATGTGTCGGACATGAAAAAAATGATGATGAGAAAACCGAGTATGACACTTTTGATGTATAGTATGCGTGTTGACTACCAACTTCCATGTTAACACTCTTCATTTCTTGTTTGACGTGTGGTTTGGCTACCGGGCGTTTACCGCAAAAACAACAACCACATCAACAAAAAGCAACAACACTGACAACAAAAAACACAACATCAACATGTGGTCATCGAGGTATCAGTCTGTTGCGTGACAGAAGAGGAGGCCCAACCACCAGAAAAGGGAGTGAAGAGGAGGAAAAGGCGAAAAGAATAGAAAATGGAACAAAAGAGAGAATTTCGAATAACGGCGAATAACACAGATGGGTCGAAACCCTTTATTCATTAATGTGTGTTACTCTTGTGCTGGATGTTGAATTTTTTCTCAGAATAAATAAATTTGAAAATAATAATTGATTACGAACAGATTGCAATCTGTAAACGTCAATAACATAGAAATAAATTGTCTGCCATTCAAAGATAACAAATATCAACACAAATTTTAAGATCAGATTAATTTTTTGTGCTGAATGAGAACCGAATATCTGGGGCCAGAGATCCTCTGCTCAGAAGGTCAATGTGTGAAATAGCTGAACGTCCATGATTTTCCCATCTTTTAGGAAAACATTACTCTGCAAGTCCTGCGTGAAGTGACCAATGGAAACATTTCCAGCCAATTTACAGTATAGCAATATTGATTGAGACATTTTTGGTATTAAAAACATTTTTTTGGACTCAGATGGCTTTGAAACAACAATTCATTATAATTGTTCAGAGAGCAATACTTTCCTAATGTTGGAGTTGGAAATTTAAAAAGAGATACTTAAGGAATGCATAAGCTCCGGTGCTCAGTTACAATAATAATAATATTAAAAGATAAAACATATCGAGATAAAAAATGTACAGTATGTGAGAATTATGTTTATACTTATTTAGCGTATGGCTATAGTGGACCATATTAGTATTAAAAGATAAAACATATTAAAGATAAAAAAATGTACAGTATGTGAGAATTATGTTTATACTGTGGTGTTGCACTAATATCTGAACAAATACTCAAATAGAAATACACTATTGTATTAGAATAGCTAAAAAATAAGACTAATAAGAATAAAAAGAAAGGGCAGACAAAAACAGTGCGAAATTCAAAGAGATGAAGTGAAGAAAGAAAAGCAAGAAGTTGACCTTTCAGACCACAAAATAAAACAGGCAATCAAGTACCGTTTATCCGTCTGCTTTTTGTTTTGCATTTCTTGCACTTGCAATGATTTCGTTACTTGCGGATTAGTCCAACAAAAGAGACATCCTCAATAATTATGCTCCTCACCTGACCTACTTATCTCACATGTAACAGTTCACCATTATTACATACACGCATGCATGTAACAGCACACAATGAAAAAGCACAACAGACTGCATTTTAAATGACTGTGATCGAAATTGAATACCAGGTAGCCGAAAGAATTTTCAAAAGTGGCTAAGAGGTTGAGATGAAAAAAGCGTAAAACTGTTCAACTTCAAAAGATACTTAATTGTAAAATAACGGCGTCCAAACTAAATTGAAATCCCATCTCTCGTACAGCAGTTGAATGACAATAATAATGATGGTTAAGAATGACAATCTGGCAATTAAATTTAACAGCAGTAAAATTGCGTCAGTTGACGAGGAATGACATCAGGGTTGACGTCAGCTTAAGGGGAATTTCTTTGCACTATAGTCCGATTCACGTCAAGAAGTCAGCATTGTTTATATGAGGAGCATTGATGCCAAGTTTCATTGAGAGAGAAAGAGAAAATTGCACCAAACGTGTTTGTTGGGACTGTGTGCTACAACAATGCACAGTGCGGCAACTATGCGCAGTGCGAATAGGATAGAGACATAAGCAACTGCCTTGTGCTGAACAAGGATAGCAAACTCCCATCTAAGCAATGCTGACTTCTTGACGTGAATCGCACAATAGCTCTGTTAAAATGACGTCATTTTATGACGGTTGAATGTCATTATTGACTTTCGTGCAATCCAGGGGTTCCAGACTGCACATAGAGGTTTGCCGATGCAGTTCTATACCAGTAAAAATAGTTTATTTCAACAAGAAATACCATTCTTATTTTGTTGATTTGCAATCCATACTTCTAATATCATCTTCGTTACTTCCTTATAAACATTTGTGAGCTCATATCAATATTATACAATAGTATAATAGGGAATTGAACCCTAAAATGTTGCACATTGTGTAAAGTGTGCCCCAAGTTACTACCCTACCCTAATGTAAGTAGGACCATTTATAACACCCCACCCAACAAGTGTAACCATCAACTTTCACCCCCATTGAAACCAACACAAATACTATTTCATAAGCAGTAATGCAAGTTGAGCATTGTCAGATAAAGTTTAAAAGATAAATAACTACCTGTATTTGGTAGTAGCACCCAACCCACACCTATCTCACAAGCTATCGATCTTGACAAAAATTGATAGTATCGAACCAGTACAGTAGTTGACACTTCTTAGAACATTTGCACAATCACTTACAGTCCATAATACACATTTACCCATGTTCACTATACCATATGCGAACCCGTTAACTGACTGCACACATAATGCAGTTCACGTATCGTGACACTGTAAATAATCACGTGATCTCATTCCGAAATCGGCTATTCTGTCAATTTGATCACGCAGTAAATCTGAATATCGGATCATGTATCATTGCCCACACATTTGGGCTACTACACTGCAGCAATACATAAGTAAGCAAGGCACGCAGCCTACCGCACATCAGTTCACCGTATCCTTTTACCGTTTGCTGGAAAGCTCACTGATAAATGCCAGTGCAGGGAGATATTTGGTAAACGAGATAGGAACATGGATAACACTAGAATACAGTATGTAGTTGTGACCTTTTTCGGTGACAATCTGTATTGTATAAACAGTGAACGGTACACACGTTATTAGGGAATAATGTATACAAAATTGACTGTATACTGGGTGATCGGACTGTCTTATTTTGTAAAATCAAGGCACACTTTTATGGTACACTGAATACATAAAGAAACAAAGGATTATACCGAGTGCCCATATGCGACAGAGACTTGTGCTTGGGGAATGGGTTGGATAATGATAGAGAATCAAACAGTATTACATAAAACAACACAAGTTATTAGGAAAAATCAAGGACAAATCGTAGTAGTTGGTGACTGGACTGCCTATTTTATAAAATCAAGGCACACTATTCGAATTAAATACATAAAGAAATTGATGATTTCGCTGAGTATTATCACAGAGAAGAAAGGAACCTTTCTACTTTGTGGTATTATGCCATATTATGAGACCCAGAGTTCAGCGTGAGTAATGACGTGCTGTATAATTAATGATATACTGTATAATGAGTAGGCAAGCGGGATCTATCACACTAATCAGAACACAATCTATCACACTATATATTATCTTCAGAAATTCAGTACTACAAATTTCTCGGAATCTAAAGATGAATTACTAGATAAGTAGTAAACGAGGAATCCTTCACCTTCAAAAAAAAAATTATACTAATAAAACCGGATTACCCGAGATTGAATACTACTGTATTTTGTGTATACTTCAGAAAATTAGTTTGTAAATGAGCATTGCAGTTACAAGACCTTGTCCTTGTCCGCGAGACCTTGAATCGTAACCTACCTCACTCATCTGTTTATGCTAAACTTCAGCTTTCTCGATCCACCGCTAGAGCGCTGCATCATGCGGAGACGTACTTAATCCCATTATCGACCATACTTCATATCGTCATTATATTGCCATCTTCTGATATATTCTCCACATATTACGATTATATTATTCAAAATACAGTTCATAATATCAAAATTTTGTGTAAAATTGACGGTGAAATAAATGTATTGAAAAAACGAAACCATTAAAAGACGTTTTACACTCTCTGCGGTATTGTAGCTATAAATTAACAGAAACATCAAATTTGATGAATTTTTGTCAGTAAGTTGATCTCAATCGTTATTTTGTTTGAAAACAAATCCTAATAAACGAGTTTACTCTTTTTGACATTTCTAGCAGGTTTAACCAACCATAGAAACCTCACTCCGACCTGACTGAAGTCATTACAAAACCAACAAACGTTCCGTTCGCATACACATTCTTCCGGTGGAAAATTATCGCCATATTTTTTCAACCCGTGTTGCCATTTAATTCAGTTTACGCTCGATTCATCATAATTATCGATTCGATTCGTTCGATGATGGATGCATTCAGGGAAACGGCATGCTGAAACCTGACACAAACGATGAATGCCGATGGAGAAGAGGAGATGAAGGAAGAAGGAAATGGAATAAGGAGGGGATGAAGAAAGACAGACAAATCAAGATGGATAGACAATAATTATAGCGGCTGTTTGTGAATTGAGGCGCATTTAAACGCGCCAATGTAAACGTTATAATTCGAAGCGAATTTGCATATTATTATAGGTGACGGCTGACACCGTGCCTTGCCTATCTATACAGCCAGCAGTGGTGGTTTTATAAACTGATTGATATTGCTCTTCAAACGGGAATCGAACTTTACGCTTCAATGCACACAGCACTACTGTGCCACTGGAAAGTTATTTAAAGAAGATGAGGGAAAAGGAGAAAAAGAAGAAGGAGGAGGTGAAGAAGAAGAGAGAGAGAGAGGAAGAAGAAGAAGATAAAGAGGAGGAGCCTCAAGGTTGAAAAGAAGTGCAAGGAAGTGGCTACTACCAGAAATTGAAGTAACAGTTATTGAATGATTGGAAAAAGCAAAACTGAAAATTTGATATTTTGGAATACGATAACTGTGAAATTGATATTTGAAGTTCATTTTTCAAGTTGATTTTGCTTGTAAAATGAACGATTATCTGTTGGTTCTTATCAATAAGAAATAAATTTTGATTGATTGGAAAATTCATTGATTGATTGTTACAGTATCTATTAAAGTTCGATTGTATTGTAACAGTAAGTTGTTGAAATGAAAATTTTTAAAATGACGTTGAGATATCCTAATAATGGAGTACTTATATTCAAAATACACAAATAAACTACGAACGGCCCATGTATCATATTATTACAAGCTAATTGTATTTAGACTTGATATCACATTGTACTGTTGCAGGCAATTCGACGTTTTACAGGTTAAAATCTATAAATATAATAACTTGGATACAATCAGCTTCATTTTCATCAATAACAGAAAACTAAATCGAAAACTGGACACCACTAATTCATGAAATGGTTATTAGAAAATTCAACTCCAGTTCATTAGAAGGTGAAAATGTAATAGGTAATATTTTTGCACTAACTTTTACACAGGGTATTAAAACAACAGAGTAGTTATAGCAGATTAAGTTGTATTTGGTGAGGAAAATTTTGCATATCATTTCAATAAAATTCCTCCTGTAATACGAAACGATCAACATCAAATCATACTGATTATAGTGAAAGGGGAACCATTCGAATAACTTCATCCAGTATTCATAAACATCAATGTGTAGCATGATAATGTGCAGTACCTACATAAAATGAAATGATTCGGCAAAATGCTGAGTATGGCCTTGAAACATAATAAATTCCGTTCGAATGGCACATTATTGCAAATGAAAGCTGGAATTAAATCACAGCCAACAACACAATAAACAAGAAGTCACACAGTGAGTGACCCAATTCAAGCATCCGTTTGAAAGTACAGTACTAAACGACAAGTAAATAAATAACTGATATGAATAACCGGAACAGCAAGTGATTTCAACAACAATATCTGTTACTTTTTCGGCTGAGTCATCGTGTCCAGTAGCTGGTCGGTTGTCAAGTACAAGTTTATAATACTTTCTCAAGTAAAAATTGGTTACATAGAATATAAAGAGGAAGAGGAACGGAAGAGAAAAAGAGGAAGAGGGAAAGTGAATAGATAGTGACCAGCAGAACATTCCCCAAAAGGGATACTAAAGAGGAAAGACTAAATAGCGTAAAATATATGGAGAGAGGAGAATAAATATAGAGGAAAATAGGATATTCTCTAATGGGAATAATAGAGAAAGAATAAAGCAAAGAAGTAGAGGAAGAGAATAAGGACAATAGAGGTTGAATAAAGGGGAGAAAAGAGGGAAGAAGGTGGCGACAGAGAAGAACAGTAGACTACATTCCCTCATGGAACAGAAAATGTAAGGAGATTGAGAGGAAATAAGGATGAAAAGAGAAGAAAGTGGAGAGGCGAAACAGTAGAAGTTGGAGACAGAGAATAACCGGATATTTTGGAAATGGAGTAATAAAGGTAGGGGATGAAGGTAAAGAGAAGAACGAGTAGAGAAAAAGAGAAAGAGAAGAGAATGAGTGGGCAGATTTGATGCAAATTTTTTGAGGCCGCCCAAATAGCAGCTGCATTGCATGCCAATCGCCCAGGTTGAATTGCTAATTTTCGCAGACAAGAGAATAGTGGCGGAAAAGAGAGTGGAAAATAAAAACAATGATGATGGTGATGATGAAATATAGCCGTCGATCCATTTGGCACCCGAAATTGCCCGCTGTTTGCATTTAATTAGACCCTCCTCTGCTACCCATCTACCGATAGCCGCCCGCTTTATTGCTACTGTCTGCTATCCTCTTTTTCTCTTTTCCCCCACTTCTTCTTCCTCTTGAACTTCTTCTCCATCTCCTCTTACGTCTTCATGTTCTTCCACATCTTCTTGTTCTTCTGCTCTCTCCATTTTCTTCTTGTTCATTCACTTCTTCTTCTTCTTTCACGTATTTTTCATCCAATCTACGTCTTCTTCGTCACCTTCTTCCTCTTCTTCTTCTTCTTCTTCTTCTCCTTCTTCTTCTTCTTACGTATTTTTCTTCCAATCTACGTCTTCTTGTTCTTGTTCTTCTTCTTCTTCTTTACGTATTTTTCTTCCAATCTTCGTCTTCTTGTTCTTCTTCTTCTTCTTCTTCTTCTTCTTCTTCTTCTTCTTTCTTCTTCTTCTTCTTCTTCTTCTTCTTTATTCTTCTACTAACTCTTTTTTCCTTCTTCATCATCATCTGTCCTCTTTTTCTTTCTCTTTTCTTCTTCTTTGCATTCATCCATTCACTTTCATGATTCCTGTTTCTTGTCTTCTCTTCGACCATCTTTGTTCTGTTGTATTACTTCTTCTCCTTCCTTCTGCAGCTCTGCTCCTTCTGCAGCACAGGTTTGCTCCTCCCTCTTTGTAGTGGTCTAAAATGTACTCAAATTCTCCAAAAACTGATATTTTATCAATAAAAACATTTGGATTTATCAAGTATGAGCTATTTGTGTCCTCTCTGGCTGCCCTTACTCATTTAAGATTCGAATAAATTTTACTTTATTGGGAATGAACCTCATCTCATTAATAGTTAACTTAAAATCAATTAGAACTACTGGAACTACTACAACCCATTAGAAACCCTACAATCAATTAGAAATATTAGTTTGTGTACCAAATAATAGAGTTTCACCCCTTCAAACTTAGTATCAAAGTTATTTATTAGTGTCTAATCTCAATAAGCACTGAAGTTAAGAACTTCTATATCTTTGAAATCAGACAATTATATATATTACAAACTTCCCCTTTTCCTCCTCTCACTCCTCCTCTCCCCCCTCCTCTTCCTCCTCCAACTCCTCCTCAAATTCCTTTTTCATTTTCTGTCACCCAGCTTCCGGCAATCCAACAACTGCAATATTTTGTCTTCCACATACTTTTGCATAGTCATTTCCCCTCCTTAACCCTCACCACAAATTATATCAACATCAAGACATACATTATTGTTGGCTGGCTGTTGTTGCTGTTTGACTAGGGCAATTATTCAACAGGAAAGAGGTCCACATCCACATGTCTGTGGTGACCCGTTCGATTTATGGCAAACTTGAGAGGCTCGTCGCTCATCCAAAAAACACACCATCAACACACGGTACCAGCGTATTCTTCGACCTGCACTGTAATCACTTCTTCTTCCTCTTCTCCATCTTCTTCTTCTTCTTCTTCTTCTTCTTCTTCTTCTTCTTCTTCTTCTTCTCCTTCTTCGTCCTCATCTCTGAATTTTGTTACTTTGAAAACGAGAACCGGAATCGATTTGCATAGGCTGCACAGTGTTTTTGCGCCAGATTTATGATTGGTTCGGCCAGGTGTAGCAGAAGAGTCTTCCTATGTCTTCTTTTTCTCTCTCCTTCTCCTTTTTCTTCCTTCTTTCATAACTCTACAGCATTTGAGAAATTGTTTTTGGGGGGAGGGGAGGGGGTTTAGTAAGGAAATGTGTGCGCTAGACCCTCGAATTTCAAGAAATTTTATAAAATATTTTTTTTTCAATCTAACAAAGAACAGTATTAAATTAAAATATAGATTAGAAAAATAAATTGATATGCCAACCCTGAGGCAGAACTGTGCGGTGTCAATCTTAAATAGTAGAAAGTATTTCTACTGTACTAATTCCACTAGTTTTGTAATACTATTCCTACTGTACTAATAGAATTGTTTTTTTTCTTCAAAAAATTCACTCTTTTGACTTATATTACGTAGTATTTTATTCAAAATTGATATATTAAATGATTTAGAACCGACTTTTTTCATATTAGATAATAATGAATTGAATGAAAAACATGTACCTCACAATCTTAATATTATTGTCAAACACTGTATTATCTATATTTATAGGATCCATCTTTCCATCTTCATCTTCTGTCTCCCCCTTTTCCTCCCCCTCCTCCTCATCCTCATTCTCACTGTTGGATCCCCGTGCTCCTTCTACTAATTCTCACCAACAGCTAGAGGCATCACTATACTTGATACCAAGGTAGATGCCCTACAGAGAGCAATAAATGGCAAACTGAACTTGAAGAGGCCTCACTATACATGATAAGAAGAAAGATGCCCTACAGAGAGGAAGACCTGGCAAACTGAAAGACAGCAAAGCAATAACTTAGTCTCGTTTTGTTTCTTGTTCGGGGGTAACCAAATATCCAACCCCCCCCCCATCTCTTGCAACTCCCAAAAGTACAAATCATCCTCTCGGCCGGAACAATTTCATTATTGCGAACGGATCGGAGACAAGATAATTTACAACTGGTGAAAATTACGATGTCCTCCAACCAACACTTCTGGTCGGAAACCGAAGATTGCAGCTGGTCCAGCCGTTATTATTATTTAGATGTTCTTTGGGCCCACTTATCTATCTATGAATTCAATTCATGCGAGGCGACGTCTTTTTTAGTTATCGGTTTTCTTTATTACCGGCGATTCTGACATGAACCTGAGGCTTGTGCGTGGGTGATTGGGTTACAATACACAAAGTGCTTAACCTGGATGAGAACTTGAACTAAACCAACATGGATCTAATCCAAATTATATATCATTTTCTGGTTACACCAGAAGAATTAATTCCATAATATTTGTATTTTCTATGTGTTCTATCTGTTAGGTTTTCTAGGAGATTCAGGATTTAATTTTGTATGCAATACAGTCAAGTGAGAGGATAATCTTACGTCTGGTTGTCAAGCTTCATAATAATTACTCGTAGATACTCAGATAGAAACTCAGTCTTTTTACTTGTACACCACTGAGAGGCTATCCTCTAGGTCTAGTTTGTTAGGGACGATTGAATTAAAATTACGAAAGCTAGTACTTTACGAAAAACAGCTAGTATTTTGATTGTGAATGCAAGATTCACAATTATTGTAATAATGATGTGATAGACCGTGGCGAAGCGTGTTATACTTATTTGGTCTGAAAAAAGTATACCACGCTTCGCCACTAGTGATAGATGTTTCACAGATGTTTAAAGTGTTATGTTTACATTGCTATATACTTTTTAATTGGTAGTTTTCAATTTTATTTTCCTTATTATTGCATGATTTCTAATGCAGGCTACACATAGTCGAAATAGTTAAATAGTTACTAGAATACCACGTAAATTATCAAGGCTATTTGAGAAATTCAATAAAATGTGGGATATGTAAGCCATTAAATAGTTGTATGTTCCAATAAGTTGTAGCTTGTGATATAAGATTGATATTTGAACAAATGATTACAACAAAATATGTTGACTAGTGAAACATATGAAAGAAATAATAAAACAAGCGAAACAATTAATAACTTGTGAAACAATAGCACAATGCGCGCGATTTAAACTGTGCCAAGAACACTATGGAAAGCATCTGTTAGCATCCTTCCCATACCATGCAGGAACCATAATTCAGTCTGGGGAATTTTAAGTAAGATTCGCGTGCTGAAAGCTCTTAAGTGCTGTTCAACTTTGAGCTCTCTCATCACAGACGTTATCTGAAGACTTTGCCTCTGGCTCCACATTCTTTTCTTTCCTTTCTCTACTCTCAGAGACAAGTCACACAAACACTACAGTTTAATCAACTTGTTTAATCAACTAGAGTTGAATTAACCAGCTTTGTCATTAACTATCAACTCCTCTCACCCAAACTAACCCAGTTAACGTCTCGACTTGTTATAGAACACGTTTCTTACATCTCAACGCATTCAGGCGGACTGGAATGATTTGTTTCGTTGAATGCAAGTGGAATAAGTTGATAGTTGATAAACAAAATATAATTTTTTAATAGGAGGAAGATTGTCAGGAATTTCTTATGTTGGGTGTCTGTGCGAATAGGCAGTGCCAAGAGGCGTCAAGATACAGTGTAAAAAAATATTTTCCAAGGAAGTTCAAACCAAAGTTCTGAATGCAGTCAGTGGCGCTGAATCCAAAAAGCATAATCAGGATCAGAATTTATTGAAACGCTGGGTATGGCTCCACCGAAAAACCGAAAAAAATGGTAAAATTAGCATTTTTGAGGAAGTCTATCCTCTAGGACCTTTTTTTCGAGGGAAATACCAACAACAAGAGCTCTAGGCTTGTGTGCCTAGGTAATGAGAAGGGTGATGATACTTCACGTGGTGAAGTTCATCTTCACGACTGCTTCTTGAAAAGCAAATACAACTCAGAATCCATGATACAACTCAGAATATGGGTAAGCAGTCTTGGAGAATCCTATATCTTGTAAAACTACAATTTCGTCTTGTTCATCAACTAGTTGAAGTTTATTGAAGAACAGTTTCGTTTCAAACCGTCAACCAGCACAGAACAAGGCCCAAGTTTGTTTATTATCAGACAGACAGGCAGGCATTCCTGAGCAATGTCTTGGTAAACAGTCACCGCTGACTTTCGCACGATAATCAATGCCAACTAAGTGAGTGGTTGAACGGTGTCGCCAAAGCACACATACTTGAAATTTAAGCGCACATACTTCTCGGATGAAACAATTGCTTCGACTATCGGTGAGATTGTTAAGTTTGTAAATTGGAAATGAGTCGAATTAAACACTTCACTATTCAGCCTTTTCCATTTCCCATCTATTTTCATACTTGTATCTTAGGTTACTTTGTTTAGAATTAGAAACCACAATGTCTGCAAGGCCGATGTACAGAGATTATATAAACGGCTGTATACACAAATCTACACAAAAAATTGTGCCTCCAGTACCACTGAGCTAAATATATCCATCTGGAGGTAGCACAAGCTAGGGCTGCTAGCTGGATTAGTGTTCCGTCTAATTTCGTTAGGTTGGTAATAAAGTGAGGATGAAATATATTTTTTCTAATACAGTATGTAGTAGCAAAAAAATTAAGTTGGCAATAAAGTGGGGATTGAATTTTTTTCTCAAGAACAGTATGCTATAAAAAAAAATATATAAAAAAAATAGGCGGAACCCAGCTTTTTCAATCAGTGCTACCTCCAGATGGATAATTTAGCTCAGTGTCCAGTACCACCATGGTACCAACATGGCAAACAGAAAATGTCGATTAACCCTTAGTTTTCCTGTAATACGCCTTCACCCCCATTTCAATCTAAAAAAATTCACACATGCGTGCAAATATTACAACAATCCGTTATTAAGTTTGCACATATTTAAAAAAAATTAAGTTTTCTTTCAATTCTAGTATATACTATAAAATAAAAGGCTAATCGTACCATTTTTTGATTAATGAATACTATTAATATCTATAGCAGGAACCGTTTGAATTTCACAAAACAGCTGATTGATGTACGCTCGTTTACTAAGGTTGAATCAGCTGTTTTCTGACAAGTTAAAAGGGTCCTGCTATAGTCTGGAGACTAATGCATGAACACAATTTGCCAACTGATTTTCCCAATTTCTCTATTTTCCCAACATACTAATCCGAAAGTAATATACGGAGACTGGCTCCAGAATCTTCAAGACTCGAAGTTGTCATAACCACAAACTCCAGCAAAATACTGAAACGGAAAACCCAAAATATTGTTTACCAGAGATTGATTGATAATGGTGTGAAAACCGAAACCCGTATCTCGTTATTTTAATAAATTTGTAGTCATGACAACTTTGAGTCTTTTTATACAATATGGATAACTACCACAGTATCACCTTCACTACTACAAAAAAGTCACTAGAATATGTTACTGCTAATTATTATGAACAGTAGAGCAGGATTCTTTTAACTTGTCAGAAAACAGCTGATTTAACGTTAGTAAACGAGCGTACATCAATCAGCTGTTTCTGACAATTTAAAAGAATCCTGCTATACATCTATTAATCGAATTAAGAAGACTCCAGAACGGTCCAAGTGAGAAAAAGAAATGACAGAAACGATAATAGAGTGAGAGGCGACTTAAATACTGAAGTGGAAGAGAAAATCATCAAGTTTCAGCTTGACTCGCTACTTTTCAATGCAACAGCAATGCTAATGAGGAGCGACATTTTTTCAGGACAAAAACGTTTCCCACCTGACACTGTAGCGTGTCCTTCTGGCGGATCGTGATTCGAAATTAATTGCATTACAGGCATTATCATCGTCGCCTCGCCAAAATATTAAAGCGTAATCTGGAAGTGCCGATTCGGACCACACTACACGCAAAGCTGAAGCGATAATTTTTTATTATTAAGCCAGGAATTCAAAGCTCGATCAAAAAATGTGGCATTTTTTCAAGCGGCTACTTTCCCACTGTATCGAGGAATTCTTATCGCACACTCTGTAGAAATGAGCGTGAGAACTAGCGACTTAATGATGTCCATTTGGTTTGTGGTTTCAGAATGACAATATTTCAAATCTCTTCAACTCGACTGACGAAAAACTTGATTGGTTTGACGTCACACGTTGAGGTGACATTGACAAATATGGAATTGGATGAGATTGTTACAGTTAGTTTCGAATTGACTTCGTCCACGAGAATCAATATCAGGTCAGATGAGGATTGCATTGATGAAAAAGAGACTAGCAACGATAACACGAAGAAGTATGCACACGTGAAGATTTGAACTCCAAATTGGCCTTTTAAGGGAATTAAATCCTGAAAACAGTTCTCGAAATCTAGACTTCTCTCCAACAAACAACCTCAAAATGTTCTATCATAACTAAATTAGTAGTTATAATTTCTAAATAAATGAAGTTTATTTGTCATAACAGACATCAAGCTTCATCACCCTGGAGGAAGTCTAGGAATCATACCCAGAGAGTATAGGAGTATAGAAGTACTTCTATTCTCTCTGATCATACCTAGAGAAAAGGGACATAATCGATACTACAATATTTTACAAAACTCCAAGAACGATTGCCGACAGGACAAGAGAGGAGAACTAGTGGGCAGACAAGGAAAACAAGTAGACAACCACAAAATAAGAGCAAAAGAGATGAAATAGTTAAGTAATTAAGTGTAAAAACACGGCGCCGTAACAGGAAAAAGAAGACCAACTACGATAGGGCGTAATTCCAGTAGTCGGGTTCTCTTTCATCCTTTATTACTCAATTTTTTTCTCTTTTATGCACTCAACTACAAAAAAGAAGAAAAGAAAATTTAGTGGTGAGCAGAAGAATATGATGAAGAAGAAGAAACATGAAGAAGAAAGAAGAAGAAGAAGAAGAAGAAGAAGAAGAAGAAGAAGAAGAAGAAGAAGAAGAAGAAGAAGAAGAAGAAGAAGAAGAAGAAGAAGAAGAAGAAGAAGAAGAAGAAATGAAGAAGAAGAAGAAAGAGGAAGAAGAAGAAGAATTAGAAGAGGAAAAAGAAGGAAGAAGAAGAAGAAGAATGAAGAAGAAGAAGAAGAAGAAGAAGAAGAAGAAGAAGAAGAAGAAGAAGAAGAAGAAGAAGAAGAAGAAGAATATAAAGAAGAAAGTGATTCGAACAACTAGTGAAAAAAGAGAAAAGTGAAGAAGAACGGAAAAAGGAGAAAAATAAGGCAAGAAGGAAGACGAAAAAGAAACACAATGTCTTTTTCATTAACAGTACAATGGAGATATAGAAAAGAAATAAGATGGAAGTAGAAAGAAAAAGAGAGAAAAATAAAATACAAATACCAGTCAGTAGAAGAGGATAGTAAAAATACAAACAGTAGCTGCAGAAGAAGGAGACCGAGAAGATGGAAGGAAATACCATGCACTTGATAGAGAAAGATCGACACAGAACTGGTAAAAAGATAAAAGGAATAAAATGCACACAGAAACAGTAAAAAGGTAAAAGGAATAAAATGCACACAGAAGCAGTGAAGAGATAAACGGAATAAAATGCACACAGAAGCAGTAAAAAGATAAAAGGAATAAGATGCACATAGAAGCAGTTGAAGATGAAAGAAAAATAGCTAGAAGAGGAAAAGAATACGCTGGCTGATAAGATTGGCCATTGGAATTGTTGCACGTATAGGAATCCATCTGCAATCCAGCTGTAATCTTCCGTTAACGAACTCCAAGGCCGGGACAACATTACTCAACACCACCACAACTACTGTCCTGTCTATAACCACTCTGTCCTGCATTTAGTCTGGACTGGCCTAATCACAAACATCTACAACACACACACACACGCATGCGCAACCACGTTTTATAATTAATTTTGTTGAGTAGCGATCAGATAAAGGTCAAAGTCACTGCCAAAATACTTAAACTTGAAACTTGTACTTGATCAATGAAGTGCATGGTCAACTAGCTTCAAAAATAAGAGAGATAAGTAATTTGTTGCTTGAATGTTACTATTTGTTATTTTTGTTTCATTTTATTTTAGAAGAGTGTGGGGAAACAGAAACAGGCAGCAGACACAAGGAAAACTGTAATACAGCGTTTCACCTCAAATTGGGATTAGTTTCAAATTAATCTGCAATTAAGCTCAAATTCAGCTAACAATCTAGTGCAATTTAAGCTGACAATCAAACCCAAAGAAGCTAACAATCAGTAAAGTTCAATTTCCCATCAACTAACTGCACAAATTCTCCGTTATCCAGCAACATCCATTACTCATTCATAAATTAAACGATGAAAAACTGAATTGACGACGTTCTAATTGATAAACGAGTAGCGTAGTGGTAGTATCATTAGCCCCGCCCACCTTTCACCCAGCCCTGTTCACACGGTGCAGTAGCAATTACTTCTTTATTGTTTTACCGTGAAAAAATATTGCTGGAGGATACCGTGTGACTTGCACGCTAAATACTGTACATGAACATTTATTAAACAAGCTTCATACATCTGAAACTAGAATGCCACTGTGCTACGCTACAAAAATCGCGTCAAAAAGATTAATAGAAGACAGAAGATGATTTGTTATATCGTCGATGAAATTTATTCCCTTCATAACGGCAAAAAACAATAAAATATAATAATTGTACAACCATAATGTTTAGTAAAAATTAGCCTGGTATTTCAGCAAAAAAGAGAAGTTATATTCTAAACAAAACTTCAGCTTTAGATGAATAATATGGCCAATCTTCTAATGGTGTTTTCCGGAATTCTTTACAAAGTCGGGTATTCGACTGAAAATCATTGAAATTTTGCTATTCAATTCAAGGATTCTTTATATTCACTCTCAGACTAAACGTCACAAGTTAACATTTTGAAATGATAATAAAAACTTTGAGTTTAAAATCTTGAATCATAGTTAATGAAGTTTAATTTGAAGGTTTACATTGAAAGTTGATAAATTGATTACGAACAAAAATTTGAAAATGAAAGTTTTTTCAATAAGCTACTTACATATTGATGAAAGTTGTCACATATTGATAAATGTTCTCACATACCTGAAAAATAAAATTAATCACTTCAGTCAACAATTCAAGTTACGAGTATAAATGGAATGAAATACAAATGCTGAAAAAATCTACACAATACAGAAATAATCATATTGATTGATTGATGAAATGAGTGAATTGAATAACAAACTGACCAAAGACAAGGCTACAATTACACAGTACTGGATCATAAATCATAATAATTAAAAATCATAAACTAATCGGTATAAGGTTGGTACTTGGTGACAGCTGAAGCCAGCAAATAATAATGGAGCAATAGACTTTCCAATTTGAATTGTAAACTAACGGTGAAAAGGTTAGGTCAGGTCAATGGGCAATTTGGACGAGACTATCTACACGCCTGAATCCCCCCCTCCTTACAACTGAGAAATAAGTCTGCCTGTGTAGCTAGGTCAATATCACGGCCAAGGTTACGTAAAGCGCGGCATCGATCTTTCTTTCTCTTTGGTTTCATCCTATTTTCTTTCCTTTCTCTGTTTTCGCTTTATCCTTTCTCTCTTCTAGTCTACTAACTTCTTCGATTCCTTATAATTTCTTCTCTTTACCTTAATAATTTATTTTTATTAGCTTTTCCCCTCTAGTGAGCTTCTCAACTTTCTCCCCTCTTCAAGTTTGTTTATTCCGCTATTTTTGTAAGTTTTCTCAAAAACAATTTTAACAAAGCTATGAATACAAAGGTGGCCATACATTTATACTGTATTTATTTTCAAAAAATTGGAATAGATAACTTTTTGTATAGTAGCATAGACTAACCAAATTAATAAGAATGGATTATCTCTGAACGTAGTAAAGCTGTTCTGTTATTGTGGAAACAATCCATATCGAATAGGAAGACTAGAGGTTGCTACATCCACATATTTATCGAGATAACCTACCGGTTTCGGTTGTTATCAATCTCTGGTAAGCTGTCTCGAAGAGATCCGTGTTTACCAGAGATTGATAATGGTGTAACAACTTAAACCGGTATCTCGATATATTAATATTTTTCTTATTTGATATGGAATGGATGATTTGATGGAGTAAAATAAATAAAATATAAACTATAAAGTAAAATAAAAACCAATACTGAATGGTCATATATTGAACTTCTTTGCATGAGTGCTCCAGTTGAAAGGTGTACAATACTTTTTATGACGTCATAATCCTAACCTAACACTTGCCACCTGTCCGTTATTGGTCTACTAAAACTAAAGATATATGGAATCATTATAATACTGTACAAGCTAAAACAGAACTGGTTTTGAACAATTTTCCGTCTTCGTCGGTCGGCTGATTCATGTTCGTTTCGATTAAGTGAAATTGGAAAATTAACATTTAATCGCCGCCTCACTACGCTGAATAGATTCTCGGTCAAGATAAATCAACAGAAATCTGACAGTCGACTTGTTGCCGTTGAAAAGTTCAAAATCCTAATTTGAAGTCTTCACCTTATCTGTACAAGTCATCTGGTGCGTTATGTCCTCGTATTTTGCAGCATCGTTTGGTCAAATTTGTTTTTATTTGGAAAAATCACCTTTTTCTGAATTCATATACTTATCTATAAATTCATCTGGTCTATGGTGCGTTATGACATGCAATTTGGCAACAGGTTTTCTTGGTTGTTTCGCCAAACACCAAACTAGTTGATTCCTTGTATATTTGAAGATATTCATCTTATATTCTAGAAATCAAGACCATGATGCGTATATCTTGGAATTTTGCAGCATCTAAGTTTAGCCAAACTCGGTTCTCAAGAAACTTGTTGATTTTATGTTTATTTGGAGATTAAACTTAAAATCTCATTTACTTTGATTCAAACTGCTTTAGGACCGGCCTAGAGCGATCCACCCTCTAAGGCCAAGTGGTTCTCAATCCGAAAGCAGGTTTTAATCAGAGTATAGTACTCTAAACCGTGATGCGTTATATCTTGGAATTTTGCAGCATTCAGGACGTTTTGACAAATTGTCTCCCATGAAAGTTGCTAAGACTTCTTCTTTTATAACCAGTTTCTTTCGAATGTATTTTATGGGGTATGTATATTAAACATTGGACGAAATTCCTGCGGTAACATGGTGAAATACTGATATTTTTGTAGTGTGTGTGAAATTGAAGAAGGTTGGGCGATTCCGATTGCCTGATACTCTTCACAAAACATTGTGCTTGATGTATTGATGTAATAGAGATGAAGATATTTTAAGATAATTATGTGAGAGTATCAATATATACTATCTTCAGATACTAATATACATCTAAAGTATATTAAGTATAAGTAAATTTTCTACAGTTGTTTATAAAAATAGAAAATAATATACTTATTTACGTAAAGTAAGTACCGTATTATATTTGTTATCTATTATATGTTTAGAATTTTTGCAGAATGTAGAGTACAGTAATTGATTAATGCAAAAGTGTTAGACCTACCAACACTATAACCAAACGAAAAGTAGGTACCGGTAAATTGAATATTCAATATAACAAGATGAAAACCCACACAAGTTTGGTTAGAAAACCGTCAATAAAAATATATCGGCATTTCTGATACCTATGAATACAGAAGCAGCCTCCATTTGAGCAGACAATCACATTTTCATCCTCTAGGATAATTCTTTCGTTTAGGTTACTGCAAGACAATACCCACAGTATATCCATATTTCTGAACAAGTCTTTCGAAACTCAGCTAACATATTTCAAGTCTTTTGGCAATAGAAACGCTTTGGAAGAGATACGATCTTCCACGGAGAAACAGAAGTCATCTCAGAAACAACCTCTGACAACATGACCCGAGAATTTGCATACAAAATATCAGCCGCAAACGTTACATACTTTTTTCGGTTATAATAATTCGCCTGAAATACAACCACACACGATATTATGCTCTCTACATTTTTATGAGCGCAGCTACTCCCACATTTGAATAGAATGCTCTCAAGTTTATACAGGAAACCGACCTACGATGTTGAGGATGTAGTATTTATTCAAAATGTTTATTTTGACAGGAATTCAACTAGAATATTATCGGGAATGTAAATCTTTATATTATTCACATAACCGATCTTATAAATTCGTGGATGTTGTTAAAGTTTCAGGTTTGACAGCAGAATGCCTTTCCTGTTCAATGTGACGGTTTTAATACATTTGTGAGAATATGAAATGCATAGTAGTTGAATAGTTTGATATCGGTTCTTCATTTATTGACAAAATACACACATCATTTCAATGAGGTGAGAGACAACAGGCAGTTGTCCAAAACTGCTTCAGGTGTTTCTATCACAAATTTAGATCAGTCGAGAGGTTATGTTTTTGGTATGAATGTATTTATTACAAGTTACGTGTACATATTTTACTTTTTATTAATCAGGTAATCATAACGAATGATAGTTCCATCATTTATGGTCTTGTAGATTAAACTTCAATGAATCAATATTTAGAAAAGAAGATTAAGGAAGAAGAAGTAGCAGAAGACGATGAAGAATAAGTAGAAAAAGAAGAAGAAGTAGTAGTAGTAGAAGACAAAGATTGTGATGAAAGCCAGTTGGATGATGGATGGTAGCAATTGTTGAATAGATAATAATGTTACTAAAGTGACGTCACTATCACAGTGACACGACGCTTAAAAATGTTCAGACTTCACATCATTTGAAATCACACCGCAACATTAATAATTTGAAACACAGGATTCTCTTCTATCCTTGATAGTAGTCAAAGTGCTTTTAAAATTCCACGCCACATGTTTGATGACCATAAGGGATTTAGCTGGGAATTTTAATGATAATCACTTTCAAGCGTTTTGCATTCATTTTGATAGTGAAATGTTAGTGTATTTAAGCATTAATCGTCAAAACTATTTGAACTCCATTTCACTATCCATGTATTCGTACTATCCCCTCATTCGTACTATCTCATTCTCATTCATCCATCATTTATCACCATTCTCATCTTTGGACCACTATGATCATAATATTTCAGTGATATTTCAAAATACTCATCGTTAATCAAAGTTCGTTTTCTTGCTGATTTGCAAACTGTTTTATACAAGACATTATACATCTTTAATTAAGAGACTGGAAGTTGGCATAACCATAAATTTGTGATTATGACTACTTCCAGTATCTGTATTCAATATAGTTGACTACACTTACACTACCACAATATCACCTTCACTACTACACAAAAAACATTATAAATCATTGTCTTTCGATAACATATTATCATTATGACCTGGTTTGACTTGAATAATACTCATTCACTCCCCTCCAGATTATCATTTTTTTAAATGAAATCTTGTATTCTCAAAGCTTTCACAATCTTTTTGATTTAAGAAAGCAGGAGGTAATAAGTTTCTGTTAACAATTAGATACACAGTATAGGTTGCAGGTGCTCTGGGTGCATTCACAATGCTGATTGCATTTCAAGCGCTTGAAAACGCATTTTGATTTGCGCAAAACGGGGTTTGCAATATCGTTGTCGTATAGACCCGGCTTTAGAGGTTACAGCACTCTTCTTCTATTTTCACTGTTTTCATCACCTTCTATTTTCATTTTCTCTTCGAATTCACAGAACTGAAGTACTGAAAGTGTTATGTTAACCTGACCTAGACATGCTAATGAGCGTGACACCCTGTGCGTTGTCTTCTTTGTAATGCAAGCAAAATGAAATTGAAAAAAACCCCTGAAATAATAAACAGAATGTCGTGTGTCGAACCGTAACTTATCCACCGATGCACGCTCTTCGCATTGCTCTGTGGCGTGCAGACACAAAAGCTAACAAAAGAGACAAAAAAGTTGTCTGGACTGTCTAGAGTAAAGAAAAAACAGCGACTATTGTAAGTTGCAGCTTGAGCAAAAAAGCTGTCTGGGAAAACACCGACTCTATTGAGGGTTGCACCTAAACCTAAAAAACGTATTGAATTGAATTCCAAGGAACTGCAGTAACAATACGAACTCAAACCTGATTGGTTTTAATGAACGGCAAGCCAGAGGTAGGATTTCATTACTTTGGTCACAGATTGAAGATTAGTTCTTCTATGTTTCTTTTTCCATAGATGATTTTCAAGTTGCGTGACATAGGATTCTAGTTTACACATTGAGACCAATAATGTCTAATGATGTCTAATAATGAAGCAGTATCTTATTTTGGATAATATTAGTTATTTTATAAAAGACAGTACATTATTTCGCTTTATTACTCTGTATATTCATAATACAGTATTTTATAAAATACTTGTATGCCTATAATGTATATTTCATGTACTTGTAATATTGTTTTTCCAAAATAAAGAATTATTTGATTTGATAATGTCTTCAAAAAACTATTGAATAAAAAGACTCGTAGTTGACTTCAATGGGGATAATGATAACTACCACAATATCAACTTCACCACTACATAAAAAGTCTTAACAAAACATTAATTGAATAATACGAAAATCTTTACTAGTGCCAATTTTCTAAATAAACGTTATTCTTGAGCGCATCATTACTTTTGTTTTTTCAACTGGAAATTGGAGATAGTGGTTATGACATGACCTGGATTAAGACTGTTTGTGAATTTATCTCTGAATTACAAGAGGAACAAAAGCCTGGAAATAACTCTTCACTGTAAATGTCAAATGATCACAATTGAATCCTATTCCATTACTATTCTGTGAAACAAGCATCGTCAAAATTGTTCTCATCACTAATATCAACAACATATTCATTCCCCATTCCAGAATGTGTCAACGAATAATAAAACCTGATCGGTAGATGACACCTGAATATCATTGTCTAAAACCTGAAACAGACGGTGACAGATGAAGGAGCGGTGGCTGCCTCAAAATTCACACCTGAAACGAATGGAGGAAGCCGCAGACCAGAAACTGGATTCCGGGAGCCACTCGTGGCTGACACGAGAATGCGCAACTGACACGAATTAGAATCGGCCACAACTCACACCACAAAGAAGAAGACAACGACAGAGAAAGAAAGATGAAGAAAGTGGAGGAAGGGGGAAGAAGAAAAATGAAGAAAATCAGGCTGATAATGAAAGGAAAAGAGAAGGAAGAAAAAGAAAGGATGAGGAGGAAGAAAAAGAAAGGAGGAGGAAGAAAAAGAAAGGAGGAGGAAGAAAAAGAAAAGGAGGAGGAAGAAAAAGAAAGGAGGAGGAAGAAAAAGAATAAGAGGATGATGATGATAGAAGAGAAGGAAGATGATAGAAGAATGGAGATTGAAAAAATAAGAAAATTAACTGAGAAAAAACGAATAACAAGAACAAGAAAAAAGAGCTGAAGAACAGGAGGAATAGTAGTGAGAAAAGATGTGAAAAGAGGAAGATAGAAGAAGAAGAAGAAGAAGAAGAAGAAGAAGAAGAAGGAAGAAGAAGAAGAAGAAGAAGAAGAAGAAGAAGAAGAGAAGAAGAAGAAGAAGAAGAAGAAGAAGAAGAAGAAGAAGAAGAAGAAGAGGAAGAAGAAGAAGAGGAAGAAGAAGAAGAAGAGGAGAAGAAGAAGAAGAAGAAGAGGAAGAAGAAGAGGAAGAAGAAGAAGAAGAAGAAGAAGAAGAAGAAGAAAAGGAGAGAAACGGTGAGAAAAAAGAAGAATAAGAAAACACAATTAAAAAAAAACACTAAAAAGCACAAAAAACAAATTAATAAAAAATACAAAAGAAAGGAAGAAGAAAAATAATAAAAACGGAAAGAAAAGAGAAGAATAAGAAACCACAATAAAAAAAAAACACTAAAAAAGCACAAAAACCTAGACAGCAGACAAACCGGCCAGCCACATTTCAGCAATCTTGTTAACAGACAACAACTGTTCGTTTGTAGTTGCTTGCCACTTTGCGACAACAAATTGGTCACCACCTTCTCATTCTATTTTTCGCCAACCTACCAAATAGGAGATGTCTGTCGACTGTCGGCAGATAAGATCTGTGGACAGAGCAGACACATGCTAAACTAGCCCCAGTTGACACCTGGCTCCATTTATCACAGCCGCAATTGTTGTGTAATTGAATGGCCACCATCTTCCTAATGAGAATTACTACAGAATCTGATAAGCTAAACATGTGTTTCACAAGAAATGAGTTTGATCAAATCTATTACAGCATATAATAGTTGTCACAACTATACGTTCCTTCTATAACGAAGGTACGTAATTTCATTTATGCATTTCATTACAGCATTTATGACAGTCTTGGCCTGTATTACATGACATGGTTTTCAAAGCAATCTAATATTATTGTACATGAAAAACACATTTTAATATGTTTAGCATTTTAGTATTAGTTTTGCACATGGTTAAATATGATATTGTTGTCGTTTCAATAACATAGTATACTATATTAATTTCAGTATCATTTTATACGTGGTTATTAAACATGTTATGGTAGCCTATACTAGTTTTTCCATGTATGGCATATACATTACACTCATTCAAGTAATAACTATTCAGTGACGGTAATTTAAATTTTAGTGACAGTAAAAGTAACGCTCATTAGTTACAGCTCACAAATTTCTACATTTTGTCATAACTTTCCCATATTAGTGCAGCATGAGTCATGTAGTTACATGCCATATAGTCATGAGTATCATGTACTTTTGAGGACTTGGGCTTCTGATGACCAAATATGGGGGAATAGCAAATTATTGGGAAATGCTTAGTTTGTGCAATAATACATAGAAGATTTATTTGCAAATGAGACAAGTTCGAACAGAATAAGTATTCAACTGTTCTATTCTATTAGAATACAATATTCTATAGATATGAAAAATATATAAATTATTTCTTATTCAAGAATTTCTCATTTGACTAATAATATTATTCATTTACTTTCTAATAGAAAGTATGTGAACGAATATATTTGTTTTTGGGAACCAATAGTTATTTAATATCATTAAAGATGTCAAAAAATGAAAATAACAGAAAACGCGGAAACTAATTTGGATTATGCTTTTGCATTGATTCAACTGAATAACTGAACCAACAAGATATATAATAGCAGGTTTATTATCCTAGCCTATCTGGACTGCGTATGAATATTATTATCAATACAACATTTTACTATGTTCAAATTTTATAAGAATTCATCCACTGTAAAATATTAACATGGACGCATCCTAGTAGATGAAATCTTGGATGCACTTTGGTGCACTAGACGATACATTTTCAACATTGTGAAAACTTGGGTAATTAGGTCATTCATTATCAGTTCAGCTTTCTTAGCAATGTGAAGCTGTACTGGACAATGAAAAATGTGCATAATGACAAAGATAAACAGCTCAAAGGTGAATAAAAATGAGGTAGTAAAGATAAGATTTTAATAAAATAGAATAGTTGTAGAGAAGATATGCACTTTATAGTCCTTCGGGCAATGTAATCGAAACAATTCGCAACATTCGATACTAGAACCTATCCTATACAAAGACTGCAGGAATGCGACCGACTGAGGAATTTGGCATAGCGTGTCATGACTGCTATGTTCTTTTTTTACGAGGCCATCCAACATATAATCCACCCGCAATGCACAGGCGGTCTCGTTAATTCGGAGACTATATATAGTAATAGAGTAACACAGTACTCTATAGTTCTATAGTAGTGGATCAGGCGAGCTTAACGGACAGGGTAATAAGAGAGATTGCCCGATAAGAAGTTATCAAAGAATGCGAATAAGAGATGAGGTGGATTGGGAGAATGTAGGATTTATTGAAGAAGAAAGAGATTATGGGGGCAGGAAGAACAAAAGAAGATGGAAAGATAGATGTGAGGAAGAGGGAGTGACAACAAGATTGAAGAACTAAGAGAAAACGAAGAGACACGGAGATTGAAGAAACAAGAGAATGGCGAATTGCAAGAATTCGAAGCATAATATGGGATATGTAGAAGTAGGATAAGAGGAGATATGTACAGGGGAACTGATTAAAGAATTACGAGAACATGGAGAAGATTGGAGTATTGAAAGAATACGGAGCCCATTTATGAGATATTTATTAATTAATTATAAGATATGTAGCCTACGAGAAGGATATTTGAGATAGAGGAGCAAAAGTACAAGGAAAGAAAAATGAATAATTAGAAACAGATGGAGATGAAGAGAACAGACAAAAGAACAGAATGAAGTGAAAATCTAAACAAGGAGTAAGAGAAAGGCTAAAGAATAAGAAGAAGAGGGAAATAACTGAAATGGCAAACAATATAATATGAAAAAAGGGAGAAGGAAAGGAAAAACGAGGAAGAAAATCGAAGAAGATAATGGAAAAGAAGGGAAATAAGAAAGTTGAAGAGAATAAAAAAAGAAAAAGTGAATGAAGGTGAAGAGAAAGTGAAGAAAGAGAGGATAAGGAGAGGAGGATAAGAGAAAAAAAAATAAAAAAGAGACAAGTTGAAGCACCATAAAAAATTAAAAGAAAGATAAACAATGGAGAAGGAGAAGAAGGAGAAGAGGAGAAGAAGAAGAAGAAGAAGAAGAAGAAGAAGAAGAAGAAGAAGAAGAAGAAGAAGAAGAAGAAGAAAGTGATGAAGAACAATATCCACAAAAATAACAAGAACAAGGTGGAGAAGAGGAAGGAGTAGATAAAACGGAAGATAACGGAGAGGAAAACTTAAAAGCAGTATAATAAGAAGTAAACGACCAAAGTATAAAAAGACAAAAAAGTTGCGAAAATAAAGAAGAAGGGAAGGGTAAGAAGAGAAGAAAAGAAATGGGATGGTATGGCCAAACAATCGCAGATCGATCTAATCGATGGTTATGACTGTAGTGTAGTGTACACCCTCCTGAAACCGGAACACAACGGGATCGCGTCTGGCGATACTCCAAACTCCATCGGGACTTTGATCTCCGATCAAACTTTGATTGATGTTTTTGCAACTGGTCACTAATCTATACTCTAACCTTTCCTTCATTATAAATATTTATTGAGTATTACACACACTAGACTCTTAACTTGATTGCTACAATTCCAATATTGCTATCTGCTTAATTTCTACTGCTAACTACTCACATGAACCCAAGAAATTAATTTCATAAACGATTGATAACGTAGTTTTTCTAGGAGCTTAGTTATTCTAACTGATAAAGTTCATTGGATTTTCAAAACACTGGAGTCAAAGTTTTATTTACCCAACAAAACCTCATAAACCAAAACTTACATCTAAAGAAATAAACCCAAAACCCACACATTATAATCGACAAGTTACACCCACATAAAAAGCAGATAAACCGTTTAAAAATAGACATAAATCATAAAATAAAATGTTCCAAAATGTAAACTCTTCTGTCACATCCACCGTTAAAGTCGAAACGCTGTTAAAGTTACTGCAAACCATTATTATGTTGCTTACAGGATTCTGATTCTCCGTTGATCAGAAACACAATGCCATAGAATAAATGAATATACATTTTTTCCGTAGATACAAACAAAGTTTCTAGTTCAATTTTCCGTATCAGTAAATCACAGAAATGCATAAACTACGTTTACATTATAATCAACGAAATACATAAACTATACTGCGATTCACTTAATTTGAAGCATGACGATCAGTAAACAGCTGAAGTTATGCAGCTTTGAAACAATAATCTAAAGACTTAGATTATTTGAGACTATAAACAAAGACCCTTTTAAAGAAGACCTTTTAAAGAAACCTTTTTAAAATACATTTTTAAAGTCTTTGCAATAATCTGCGAGATTCAGCATTTGTAGGTAAAGTATTGTGTCAAAGCTGTGTAACATCAGCTGTTTTCTGATCGCCAAGCGTCAAATTAAATGAATCGCAGAATAATAGTGAAGCAGTATGTACAAGATCTTGTCATAATATTTTTCCATCCAATAAAGTGACATTGAATTGAACAGCAGACTAAATAAGGTATCAACACACATGCCATCCTTACAATGATTTGCTGCGTTGAAACGGTCCTTCTCTAGTATGATTGTATTTCACGTAGCCTAGTCAGCTGTTTGGTTCAAGGTCATTTTATTGGATGAAAATTTGATCAAACATTTTATCGAGCACATAATTATAGCTAACAATGCTCAATCCAGATATACGTTGAGTAAAACTCTAGAACCCACCATCTGGGAACCGTGGATGGCAAAACAGTAGTTTGAATGAATCTCTTGAATTTTGTTTCTGTTTATTCAGCATCATCAGGACAAGTCGGCAGGAATGTTGTCGCAAAACGATTAGTGGCAGATGAAAGAGAGGAAGAGCATATAGAGAGAGAGAGAAGAGGATGGAAGACGATAAGCAGAAGAGAGAAAGAACGATGCAACTTTTTAATTTGGTTCAAGAGCACCAACAATGCACGAAGCGGACAGCAAGCTAGGAAACGGTACTTTTGCCATGGACGGGTTGCTTGCTGCTGCTGCTGCTGATGTTAGGTTAGGATGACTGCTGCTATTATCGTTATTATTAAAAGTGTAATAAAAAAGTGTCCGACACCCGCATAGTTACGATTATGGCCGGTAGGGAGCGCTCACGCCCAATCCAGTTCCAGTGCCGAGACAAGTTGGCTACAAGAAGAAGCAGTGAGTGAGAAAGAGAAAGAGAAGAAGAAAGAAGAAAGAGAAGAAGAAGAAGAAGAAGAAGAAGAAGAAGAAGAAGAAGAAGAAGAAGAAGAGAAGAAGAAGAAGAAGAAGGAGAGAGGAGGAGGGAGGAGGAGGAGGAGGAGGAGAGGAGGAGGAGAGGAAAGAGAAGAAGGAGGAGGAGGGAGGAAGAGCAGAAGGAAAGGAGGATGTGAAGGGTGATGATAAGGTGGAAGAGACATCACTTTATCATTGCAACGCAAGTGACTCATTAGAGATCAGAAAGCACTTTCATTGTATCAGAATCATCAATAAATTTCCAAAGGATAAGCGGATAAAATAGAAGAATGGGAAATGGGAGAAATTGAGAAGATGAGGAGGGAAAAAGAGTAGATAAAAGAAGGAAAGAAGAGGAGATGGTCGAATCGGAAAATTGGGGAAAAGAACATGGATTTCACAAAGGAATAAGCCTAAGTTCTCGTCTTGGAACTAACTACTCAATACTATTCTACAATTCATCAGAATTTTCACATTATTTAATCATTGAACATTTCTTTCTGTGTTCGAGTGAACAACTGAATTTCATTGCACAAAATTTCAATTATTTCAACCAATTAACAATCCCTAATCCCTACTCACACACGTGTTATCCATTTTTCGTCAAGTAATTCATCTTTTCCTCTTTCATCTCATTCACTCCCATTTCCTTCTACACGCTCTTTCTCTCTTTCCTGAACAACATTCCAGAGCAACGAGGACTGGTCTCATCAAACGATCAGCGTGCCAAACTTGAAAGATAAGGAAAGGAAGAGGAAGAAGGAAAAAGAAAGGAAGGGAAATATTCTCCATCTCGCTCGCTCCCATTCGCGAATAAGCCTACAGCTGCAGCAGTTCCGGTTTTCAGGGAGCGGCTTACATAGCTTAGTGTATATTGGAAGTCATTTTCAAATTGTTTCAAGGCAGAAAAATTCTCCTCTGTTCTTTATAGCTAATGAGATTTTCAACAGTTATTTACTGTATTATCCTATCTGAGCTCTGAGTTATTGGAGCTCCTATAATAGTGACTGTCTGAAGTTACCAAGATTGTAATAGACTTCGAGTTAGTTACAATCCAACGACCACATAGTAACAAACTAGTTGACTATGTGGACGCAGTTACCACCCCAGTTTCTATAAAAGGAAAATTAAATTTAAAGATAACATTTTGCTGTAATAAACAAAAACTGTGCAACACAAATAACAAAACGATAGAATCTATCAAGTGTTGAGATCCTCATAAAGAAGAATTCATCATGAACTGAAAGTTCTCACATCAAATCTCATAACACACTGTTGCTCAAGTATTTATTTGCCAATTCATCATACTTTGAACTGAATTTAGAAAAGTATAGTGTGTTACCCCTGAAAAGCCTTCTTCTATTATCATGGAATATTCCAAAAGCTTTAGATTTGACATTTATACAAGGCTAACATTATAAAGGTTGCATTATAAAGATCAATTGCAATACACGAATACACTAATGTTCAAGTATTTATTTGTTGATTCAGCATAATTTGAATTGAATATTTAAAGTGTAGAGCCTTCTCTTTCATTAGGCCTACTTCTATAATCATGTAACTTCCTTCAGCAATGATATTGTCACAAGGTCAAAGGTGGATTTTCAACAACTTGAGTTAGTACGTGAGCTGCATAATAAAAGATACAAATCTGTTGTGATGAAAACGCCATTTATAATACATTTTTAGTACCTTCCTTGCATTTTACAATACTATACACATGCTTTACAAGATTTTAATGTATAAATGTGATTAACAACACAACAGCTTAGTATCCTGCAAAAAAATAATTATTTTTCTCACTTCTGTCATCATTGATTCTCACAACACTCAATTCCAAAACTGATCCCACTCTTGCGTCATGAAGGTTAGAATTTTCTCGTTTTTTTTTGTAACCAATAAGCTGTAGGCTACAAATAGCACATGCTCTCACACCTACACTGCAATTTAAACAACAGCACGCATCACTGGCCTATTGAGAATGTCACTGATTTAACGGACCAATTGTAGCGGTCCTTGGGAGAGTGCATTCTGTGTGCCTAGGGCGACTTCAAATACACATGCAAAATAAAACTAAAACACTGGTTCTTACAAAACTAATTATTGTGTTGCACAAGCCTCAAGATACACACAACCAATTCAACTGAATGCCAGAAAAGCTAAACATTGTAGCCTAGAGCTTGGTAAGTGATTATTACTGTCCAGTGTGATGTACTTAAACTTCACATCACTTAAACTTCAGATTGTTTCTTTAATTTGTGAATCTTTAGGTCAAGTGGACAAACTGCCAAGGTGGCTCGTGCGTTCACAAAAAACTGCAACAATTCTCTTCTTCTAATTTCTCTCCTTTTGCTTCTTACACTCTTTTCTAGTTTTCAAAATTGTAGTCTCTAACCACTTTCCACTTTCCTCACCACTTATCTTCTTCTTCCTCTGGTGTTTTCATTAGCTTCTCATTCTCTTCTTCATCTTCCAAATCGTTTCTTGCTTTTTCGTCTTCTTCAATTGACTCTCTGTTCTCTCTAAATACTTTTTCTCTTTCTCTTCCTTTATTATTTTCCCTCTCCTGCGCCATTCATCTACTCTTATTTCTCTTTTCTTTCGATTAGTTTTTCTCTCATTCACGCTTCTTTTCCCTCCTCCATCTATTTTCTCCTCTCCACCTTTCCTAGTTTATCTCCATCCTCATTCTCATTGTTCTCGTCTTTCTTTATCTTCTCTCCTACCTGATTCTTCTACTTAGTTTTTTATTTCTTCATCTGATTTCGGGTACTACCTAGATTGTTCTAGATTTGTCTTTCTTATTCTTTAATTCTTCTCTTGATTCCTTTTTATTCTTCATCCAATTTCACCATTTAAAAATTTTCCTCTTTCTTCTTTCCTCCTCCAAATCTTATTCTCGTTTTCCCATATCTACTTCCTCTATCTAATCTTTCTCTAATATTTCTCCTTCTCAGGTTCTTCTTGTCTTCCACTTTAATCCTCGTTTTTCTTCTCCTACATTATGCTTATTCTGCTCTCCTTTTTCAGGTTGTTTTCACTTTCTTCTTCTCTACTATTCTTCCTCTAATTAATCTTCCCCTACCTTCAATTTTCGTTTTTCCTACTCTGTACTACTACTCTACTAATTTTTCCTACATCATCTTCATGAATCTTCTTCTTTTATTTCTTCGTCTTCTTCTCAACCATCATTTTTTTCTTCTCTTTTTCTTCTTCAACAACCATAATTTTTTCTCTCTCTTCTGTTTTAAGATCCAAATTAGTGAGGCAAGTTTAAAAGCTCCACACCACATTAACAATGTGAGTGACCCACATTCCCTCAATAGAATCAAGTCCTTTTCTAAAATGTCTCTTTTTGTTTGCAACAGATGTGTTTGGCAACAGTTTAGCATTCAGAACGTGGACATGAAGGTTGATTCCCTCCCTATATTTTAGCAGTCACACTAATTCCCGAATGACATGTGAATTCGTTGTTAGCCGGCGGCGATCATTCCATTTGGATGCTAATTTCTTTTCATTCACATGCGAATTGAAAAATCCAATCCAATCAAATTGCATTCACATTCTATCGTATCACGGTCAAACTGTGTTGGTGAACTGAATAAAAACTGAACATTTTGAAAATAATTTCTTTTCATTCACATGAGAATAAAAAAATCGTATAGAATAATTAATTGCATTCAAATTCTCTTCTATAACGGTCAAACAAATTGTCTTGGTGCTTGGAACTGATAAAAACTAAATCTAACGGTAGAATTTTGAATACGGAATAAAGACTTAATAAATAACATAATATTATATAAAGCAAGATCAAATTGAGTCGACGTAAAATGACGGCATTTGACGGAGTTCAATATTGTTTTCTTTCCATTAAAAGACGTCATTCTACGGCGGTGAGATTAATTAGCTTTCGTGCAATCGACATTATGATTTGTGATTAAGATTCAGTAATAACTTTCATCAGAGAAAGTCTCCTTTTCTGTGCTTTCATCTAGTTCAATTCTTTACATCAAACACAATTAAGTATACAACTACAAAATCGAAATACTGCAGTTTAAATAGTTGATAATCCATTAATTTGTCGATTTTATTTTCTTCATTTGATTGTGCATGAACTAAAAAAATCAACTCAAACCTTTCAACCAATAACACGAAAATCTTTGTTGGAAATAATATCAAAATTATTTTCACTTTCTAGTTACATAACAGAAACTTGTTCCACTAATAACGCGATGACATTGAAACCTTAACAACCCTTCTCGTTGAAAATCAATGCCAGACTTGAAATAATTATCACTGTCTGACCCACTTCTAACAGGCCTACGTCAAAAGAATGCTAAGTAACAGAGGAAGCCCAGTCCTATTGCACGTTGGGAAGCCCTATCTGCCAACTTCACTAATCTCAGGCCTACCTACTGTCACCCTCTATTACTATTGCAACTTGACATTCCTACTGCAAATAGCTCATGTAATCTAATTCAATGTCACGCTTCAAGTGCAACTGCACTTAATTGCATAAACGTGTACGTAGATTGTACACGAGGGACAAAATGCACCATTGAAATGAGATGTGATTTTTCAACATTTTCATGTTTTTACCAAGTACAGTGTATAACCTGAAGTTAGTATTGAATTTAAGAAAAGTATTTTAAACGTTGTGTATCAATTTATTTTTAGCTAGTAACTCCCATGAAGAAATATCTCGGGAGTACCTAATTTCTTAGAATATTTCATTTATTTTGTGTTAGTTTTAAATTTATTTTCTTTCAATATTTATAATTATTGTAATTGTAAATGAAATTCTGAGAAATAAATTATTTATTTGCATATTGGGCACGTGGGATACAATGAATCAGTGAGATAAAAATTGATTTTTCAACATTTTTATCGGTTTTAACAAAATTCAGAGTACTGTAGTTAAAATTCTGTTTTTATTCTATTCTTGCAACGAATATGATGCTGTCATACTTATTAAGAGTTTCAACAAAATTCAGAGTACTGTAGTTAAAATTCTGTTTTTATTCTATTCTTGCATCGAATATGATGCTATGTCATACTTATTTAAGAGTTTGACAAATTTACGTGACAGAACTTGAGTTTTTGGCCCAAGCCCGACTTTACATTAGAACACTGGTATGCTAATAGCATAATGCTATAGATGGATGGATAGAAAAATGACTTTATTCATTTGCACTTTGTGTTCATTACTAAGTGCTGTGGTCGAAGTTCAGGCATAAAAGCCCGCTCTTCCACACTCACCCTGCTATAAGTACAGTAGTTGAAAGTATGATGCCCTAAACTTGTTCCTAATTTGACTTAACAGTGGTTGAAATCACTCACAATCTTCAAATTTAAATATACTCATCAGCCTAAATATATAAAACGAGAGTCATAGAAACTGTTGAGAACAAATTGTAACTCCAATTCTCAGATATTCCTTCCGATTGGAAAATCTCAGAGTAACGTCTTTTAATAATGGCGCCTTCTAATTATCAGTAACTACTCCAAGACTCTCTTCATTCACAATATTCTCTCATTCTAAAAAACAACCCAACTTGAGCTAAACGAACAATTAGGTGAGTTTGCACTGTCATTACCGGTGAGAACAATTTCAATAATAATTACCAACACGCAATTCTGTTTGAGTGGGTCTCTCTAATTGAAACAGGCACTGGTTGAATTAATTTTGTTACCTGCTGTAATGATATGCTATATTCGTTTTCGCAGACCGTTTCTGTCTCAATAACGGTGATTATTTCACTGATTATGATCCGGATGATTATTGTAATAGCTTGGTATTAATTTGGACAAAATCAATTTCCTTACTACCAAAGAAGTTCTACGTTCGGTTTGATATTTTTCAAGTTAATATTTCGAACTGTGGATAAGTTCTCATAATCGTTTTGTTCAATTTAGATAACTATACTATGACTCAAATTATATACAGACTAGATTAATTTAGATGACTTCATTCTGGTATTACTTTTTAGATAACTTTGGATGAAAAATAAGAGAATCGTGATTCTATATACCTTACGCATAATAATTCGTGTAAATCGAAATTACGAGTTGAACATTCTATACGTGAAACTCATAAGTATAAGTTAAACACAATCAGTGATGAATCATGATATTCGAAAAAAGAGGAATTCTATTCCATTTGCAATCGGAGGATATAGAAGAAAACCCCAGAAATTTCACTTCTATTCTCTCTGTTGGCTACAATGAACATGTTTTGATGGAACAGTAGGTTTTGTAATTTTCACAAAAAATAATGACTGCAAGAAGTTGAAACTGGTACTAAGATTCATGGAATCTGTTTGTTCATTTATTGTATAAATCTCAACTTGGATGTCAAACTTATACTTTCCAAATTATTCTCTAATCCAATGCAAATACCATACAAGAATTATTATGGAGTAGAAAGAATGTTACTTTCGCGATATTCAAAAACGTGCTTGGGCTGGGAAGGTTGATATAAGCATACCTAGTATAATTTTCATTCAATGCATGAGCATATCATTACTGATTGTCATAATACGGTTATGAATAAAACCCACACAGAAAAAGTAATAGACTCTTTAAAATTAGAGATTAAGTAGATAGTAAATACTTTAGTACAGTGAAAGAATATTATAATCAAATTGTGTATACGGTAATAAAAAAGTGTCATGTAGGCTATTAGTGCCGATGCTTAACATTATGCTATGATCTGCAAAATTCTCGCAAACAGCCTGAAAGTAAATTTGACCTATAAGTTCTTTGTAAAGAGTTATTTTGCTGTATTCAAAACTCTACTTAAAAACTTCCACTTTAACTCTACTTAGAAGAAGTCTATTCAAAATCCAACGTATATTCTAGTCTAGTCAATTCAATTTCCAATCTTTGTTCATTGTAGCTTAATCCAATATACAGTACTGTATTAGTACGTGTATCGACTCTTGTAGATTTCTTCAATTGCTTACTTCAATAATAATAAGCACTGACTGCGTAATAACACTTCGTATGACTGTTGTGGGTATGACTCATATGACTTCACTATGGGTATGACTTCGTATGACTGTTAGTTGTGGGGAGGCCCGTTTACAATACTGCATCACTACAAACTACAAAAATTATTGCTTTTATTGGTGGAGAGACTCAAACGTATTCAGCAGAATTGTTAAACTTTAATACAGAGTAGGCCACCAACAAAGAAGCAATACCAATATACTCTACATTCTTTATCAGAGTGTATAGAAGAAGAACACTACTACTACATAGGTAGTTCTTCTTTTACATCGCCCTTTTCTCTCTCTCACTTTACTTTCTCTCTTCTCTTCTCTCTCTTTTTCAAACTAACCACAATAGCCATTGTAACTAAGTACAATGATACTGCACTATTTACTCTACCTCAATAAATGCTAAATTTGCATGCCCTAAAATTCATTCAATTCAACTTATTTGTGAGGTATTTCAACGAATTCACTCCGTTCAAACAGAAAAGGTCACCCAGCTTTTGAGTAGGCCGAAATCCTGCTTAGTTCCCTCGTCTTCCGCAGCAGAGGGCGGGCGCCACTATCCACTCGAGCGGATTATCATCTGAATTGAAATATTCAAATTTGATAATCATCCAAGTTGCCCATGCTATTACGCCACCAGAGGCGAATGTGTGGGATGAACCGGATCGCTTCCACTCTATGCTTTTAAATCTACTACATATATTCTAAACATTTTATACTTTTCACAGCTCTACATTATCGTGCTAGTCTGAAAAATAACCTACACACCAAATATATAGATATAAAATGTGAATTATTTGCAGATTACTCTCAACAGTATATACGAGAAACGAAATGTAGAAACGTAAAATACATAGATACAGGGCATATACTTGCAGATTATTCTCAACAGATATATGAGATACGTGGCTATAGGATGTAGGTTACTTGTATATCATAAATATAGCTAAAATACATTGGTTAAACGTGAAGACTATAAATGTAGGAGTTCAATCCTTTCTGCACCAAGATCTAGCTATTCAAGCGAGGAAATGTATTTTTTTTGTTTTGTTTATTTTTGAAACTGGCGCCACGGTTTTAGTATATTTCAAGGATGACTTTTAACACAACATTCCTATGTCCAATCTTTTCGGCTTTATAAGATGTGAGGGATATTTTTTTCATGATAGAACTAGACGGAGTCATTTATTTAAAAGATAAGTTTGAAGTTGATGTTTTTAATGGATAAACAAATATTGAGCAACTAACATGATGATTCGAAAGAATTTGAAATGGAAAATATCTGGCATCAGTCTCACAACAAAATGGGAGCCTCCGACACTATCTATTGCTCAAAACTGGAACTAACTGAATTGGCGAAAACGCCTGCTATTGGTCGAGACAAAACCCGCCTACAAGTGGGAGGTTTCTATGCTCCTTCTGTTCCTATTGGCCGAGCACAAGCTCCGCCCACGACCAATAGCAAGCAAGCTAAGTAACGTCAACCGGCCTGCCTGAGAATTCCACTTAGCCAGCCATTTTGTTTCTTCAAATGTCAAGCTAATGGGTGTTTCAAGTTGCGATAATGATTGACTAAATTTGAAATAGGATGCATTTGAAGGACTATTCATCAAAGAATATAGATAATAATATCGTTACTGAATAGGCTACACCGCAATTCAAATATGAAATATTAAGATATTTCTTATGGAGGTTAATATAAGTTTCTTGATTTTCAACTGAATATTCACGTATTCAGTGAGATACTGTACCTTGATCAGTTGTATCAATATAATATTGGATCTTGATCTATGATAACTTCATAAAAAATTAATACTTGGATAAAAATAACCACATTTTACGGAAACCGCAAACTGCATTAAAATAGACTTATCTGTATCAACTGGCACAAAAACATCCGATACATATCTTGTGAAACTTCAACTGGTTTGATTCAGTATTACTTTTTATAATTTTACGTGAATATCAAGATAGTATGCTACAATATTTTTTGTCTAGTTCGCCTTAGAACTAGAAGGTTAGATAAGGGAGAAGAAGTTAGAAGTTAGTTGTTTGTTTATTTATTTAGTTAGAAGTTAGAAGAAGTTAGGTAGAAGGTTTAGATAAGGTATCGTCGTAAATCTCATAACATAAGATTAGTGAGCTGACTGGAGATAATATTACATAAATTTGATTTTCAATGAAGTAGTATGAATGTAAAGTGAAGTTTTTCCTCAAATATGAGTGTTTGAATGGAAATCGATGCATTTCAAATAATGGACTTGAAAATTATTAAATTAATAAACATTGTCACGATCACCATTATTCATCTCAGAAGGAATAAATTATTTAATGATTCAACTGATCTAATCTCAACACTCTTCCTCCTCTGTCTATGCTAGTGCTTTAAAATCAAGTACACAGTGTACTTACACGGCTTCAACAAAGTTCAGTACGTCAGTCACACGATACAGTACAGGGAAGCGCGATCTGAGCTAGCATTGCGTTAAGGAATTCTGGTTTACAGTTAGCGATGCAACCAGATAGGGGTTAGATCGTTTACATTTTGGGGCGCATTTCAGGAGGGGGGGACGCCAGGGGAACGAAATTTGGGTCACGCAATAGTGAGCAAACATCGAGGCGTCAAACCGTCACGGTGTCACGCCCGGCTGCTGCGTGACAAGTCACGTGATATCACGAGATAGAAGAGGGAAAATCATAAGTTGTGATCCCAAGGTCATGGGGTCAAGGTCGTTCGATAAAGCATCTACGGAGCAGACATCAATATAAATAATAATTCTAGCCAGCAATAGAGAGATAGAAGTAAAAATAGAATAGAAGTAATACAGTATACAGAATAAAGAACTTTGAATGATAAAAATAATAGAAGTATTTTTCTTCTATATTCTCTGGCCAGCAAAAAGATTCTATTACGATTATGTTGTTATTGTTATTATAGGATTCTATTACGAATCAAGCCCATACTTCTTTGAGCAGAAAAATCGCGACCGACAATTTTTCTGCGCATGCGTCAATGATGACGGACCAATTACAGAGGGTTACGGTTCGTCGTGATTGGTCTGTTGCCATTGACTCATGCGCAGAAAAATTGTCGGTAGAGATTTTTCTACCCGTATGGGGTGGGCTTAGACTAACCATACTTTTATCTCTGGCATGGGCCTCAATAAGATTATGAACATTATGATCATTTATTCATCCCTTCATGAATCTTAATACTCAAGTACAATCATGATTTTATTACATTTGATCGTCGACAATTTATATCTTCATTAATCCCGTCACTCAAATATTCACATAGACATGATTTAAGAAGAGAAGTAATATTCAATAGTTGGCTGTAGTTTTTACCTGTATTGTTAGTATCCTGAACGTCATTAGCAGCTATTAGACACGCCGGAATATCAGTAACATTGTCTGCGGGCAGCATAGGCAATCCATTATCTGTAAAAGAAGAAAACAAAATTATAGAAACAATTCCACTAGAAAGAATTAGTAGGTATAAGGAATTCTATATTCCATTCAATAGAAATAGAATAATTTCTTGTTTTCCCTTCAGATGTCAGGCCATTTTTTCAGATTAAACCGTAGGCGTAGCGTGGGACATGAATTGGTGGAGGGGGAGGGGGGGTCACAAATCAAAATTAGGGTGATGTGAGCATACTACAAAGAGGTACTTTTACATACTGTATTAGTCTACTCAATAAATGCTCAAAAATCATATTTTCCAGGCCTAAACAGATACAATTATCAAGTACCACCAGATATTTATTTTGTTTAGCAGTTTTTTAAAAAATGCTGGGGGGCACGTGCCCCCCTGTGTCATCCCGGGCGCGACGCCTATGGATTGAACAATATAGTCTGTAAACATATAATGCTTTTTATAGTACTATACTGTACCAAGGTTAGTGGTTACAACCCTTGGACCTATCAAAGACAATTCTATCTGTATAGTTATACTGTAGTAGTAGAATTCTATCAGTAGTATAGTAGTACAATTTCAATTTCAATTTATTTCACACACACAATATTAAAACAACATTACATACAAACAATACAATAACTAGAAAAGTTAATAAAACACTAAAAAAGAAGGCTAATCCAAAAAAAGAAAATAAATTCTATCTATAAGTAGTAGAATTGTCTTTGTTACTATACACCGAAAATGGAAATCACCATTTTAATACTTCAGCTAGTCAACCTACAATAATTATTAATGAAATCAGGTTTAATGTTGGTTGATTTGAGAAGACACCTCACTTTTTAAAAGTTGAATACAGATTTTAGTGTCGTATTCTGGGAAAGTAGAGGACTCTCCACTATTACATCCTCTTCGACTGAACTCCTTAAACGCCGCTTACACTCCAAGGTCGAGTAAACAGCCGTGTACCCCCATTCCGCAACAATTTCCAATGCAAAACTGTGCAGCCGCAAAATGATTTACGCTCTCGCCTTCACCCATCAAACTCAAGAAGCATCAAAGTTGATGGCAACATGTGTCTCCCTCTCCCATCCCCCGGGGGCAACATGTTGCCAGCAACAATGGTGTCATAAATGTGTGAGTGTAATGGCGGTTGCCAAGGGGCGCAGGTAGGCAGTTAAAATGTCTCAACAGTGTTATTACAATACTTAAACGCCAGGAATGCGAGGGAACACCTAGCTAGTATATATGGAGCAACACGCGTGTAAAAAAGAAGTGCAAAAACCCCTGTGCTAAATTATCGGGACACCATATTGATGGTCTCAACTCAACCTGTGCAAACTGCTACTGTTCAAAGGTGCACTGAAAAAGGTGCACAGTTTCTTAGTAGAACAACAGTTATGTAGCATATTACTCACAGAAATATGTACACAATTTTGTTGTAGGACAGTTTTCAAAGCTTCAAAACATTTGAAAAAGCTCAAAACAGATAATAAAGGAGTTTTTGATAGAATATAGCTGTAATACCGTTCTATACTATATCTATATTGGAATTTATACTACTGTATATCGCTCTATAGTCTATACTATATCGGAATCTATACTACCGTTATGAATATTATGAGTATGTTATCGATACGGTTGTATTTTCAAATCATTTTAAAAATGTATTTTTTAATCATCAAATTAATTGTAGCATTTGTTGCAGGCAGTATACAACAACAAAAAAACAAGACTTTGAACAGACGTTTATGGTATAGAAAAATTATAAATGATAATAATCGTTGGAAAATCAATCTACGCTTGATTGCAACCAATATGAATGAAGAATATGAATAGTGTTTAAGGATAAAAAAGGCAGTACCTTGAATCAACAATCAAAAACCAGTATGATGCTAACAAATATCAATTATTTAGGCCTACTACATTCAAAATAATACAAATGAACAACAAGAATTGAAATTGAAAAGAAATTACAACTCCAATAATTATTTCTCATTGTGATAAACTTAATAGTTTATCAACAATTTTCTTTCACCAAGGCAAGCCTTATTAATTCTGATATTTTTATAAGGAGCAAATTTGAGGGAATCCAAACACAAAAGATTGAAAAACAATAATAACTACAACTAGAAGCGAGGAATCAAATTTGAGACGTCAATTAATGATGTTCTCATTCATATCTAATCACTCAGTAGATTTATTTTTCAAAATTTATGACTGCTCAAGATTCTCATCAGCAAACAGTAGTAGGCTACTAGAAACTAGCAGCCAATATTAATGATCACAAATTTTCAAAGTCGACTCAGTTTTCGAAATTTCTTTGGAAAAGTACTGGAAGGAGAGCACTCTTGGACAAATGCTTCGTCCAATACAGGAATGGAACTTGGAACACGTTCAGATAAGTCCCGATTTACCAAAGTCCCTCCTAAGCACACACGAAGTACAGAGAATCGAATGCTTTATCCTTCGCCATGCTCTCTGGCAGGTAAACGACCTCAACGATATTTTAGAAATCTTGCAACCAGTTCAACCACTCGGTGCAAATCATCATCATCATCATCATCTTCAGCACAGTATCGCGCTATATAGTCTCGTACTTTACCGCGTTTCACGTTAGAATCACAGATTGCCATTTTAATTATGTCGTGTCTCCTCTTGGGCATTGTATTAATTTTATTTATCGTCCTCACACCAATTACATGCATACACGATTGGCCTATTCAATTTCTGGACAATACCATCTTTGATGGCCATTGAATAATGGCTCAGATTTAATGATCCAATCACAAATGACGGTTTGAGTACGTTTTTCCAGTTATAAGTGCCGAAGTAAGGTCGACTGATCCCGTAAAACATTAATTTTCAAATTATCATGCTTTCAGAGCAAAATAGAGCGAATAGATACCGTTACCTCATATGGGCTCATACAGCTTATTATACTACACCGGCATAAATAGACCAATAATAAATAATAAGGAGTCTTTATTATATCTATCTATATGAACTGGATGATATCAAGCTTATATTGGCATTGAATTTATTGAATAGGAAGAATATTGTACATTTCAAAAGTCTAGTAAAGTTCGTTGAATAAACATAAACAGTTCTCTATTCTATACCGTCCATACCAAATCTATTGGATACTAAAAAGCATACAGGCAATCAAAGAAAAAGTAAGCATGGTAGTGTTATGAAAGTGGTATGAAATATATGCTATGGAAGATAGCTGTTAAAACGACCTTTCTTGGACTGTTTATTAAAATTTAAGTCTTCTAATCTGTTTTTTCACTCTAGATTTCATTGATAAATGTGAATCAGATTTGATTCATAACGAGATCTAATAATGTTCGTATCGTGCATTTTTTCATAATTTCTTTAAAGAGTCAAGTTAGTTTGACTCTTATCGAGCTTCAATCAAGTTTGTTTCGTATGTTTTTTAATAAGTTTCTCAATATTCTCATCATAATATTGACTTGCTACTGTAGGCTATTGTAATAAAATATTATTAGGTGAATTGGAATACACTATGCACTGAAAGATACTATGTAAATGAACAGTAAAGAATAAATTCACAATTTTTAGTCACTCCGCACAAATGAAACTATTGAAAACTAGAAAAGGCTCTAGAACACTCTTTATAAATTTCTTCTCTTTTTAAAAGTCCAAATGAAGGTTTCAATATAGAGCCCTAAACTGACAACACAAAAACAGTAAGTTCAGTGATAAAACAAAAAAACCCACACCTAAAATAATCAATCATGGTTATTTACTTGTTTAGAAAGAATTCAGTGATTGCAGTATACCACGGAACTCCAGACCTAAACTCTAGAACGTTAGCAGGATAGCAGCGTACCAAGTACAGTAAGGTTAGTGATAGTACAATGAAAAATCCCCACCTACAATCACACTCAATGGTTACTAATTCGTAGTGAGTAGTGAACTGTCAATTACAAAACTACAAAGCTTTTTCTCCCGGCCGACATCCAAATGAAGGGTTCCACTCTTTGTGTTTTGATTTTGAAGGAGGCACCGGCCACTCTCTCAAACTGCTTTTCTTCGATATGACGCAGCGTGGTTATATTTATTGCTTGCTAGCGGTCCTATAATTGAAACGTTACATTAATAATGAAGCCTATTTGAAAGCGTGAAACCCTCAATCATCAGATGTCACTGTTAACTAAGTGTGTTCAACTGTAATCGGAACGCGTCATTTTAGATGGCAGCCGTTCACTTACATTAAGAGTGCTGGATACAAGGGGCCGGTAAAAGTACACCTCGAAATACAGTACCATAACATACTCAACCAAGTCCAGAGTGGAAAAGTACAACCTTTCAAATACGTTGGAAAGTTTCATATCAGGCGAACAAAATTGAAGGAAGATTTAATTAAGTAAGAATAATTGAAGCAAGAATTGTGGAATTCTTGTTGATGTTGTGGAACTCCATGAAAGGATAAAGTCAATTCCACTATTTTATTATTTACAGCACTGGAACGCGGTTTCGTGGCTTCACCAGTCACATTTTCAGAAAACTGAGGTCCAGTATTTTAAACAATAAAATAATGGAATTGGCAATATCATTTAGTGTTTTATTTAAGAATTGAGCGTATGATAGATGAAATTTGTGTAACACTAGACTACTAAGGGCCGGTTCATGAGCTCGGGATTTAGCCAAGTCCTAGACTCAAACGGGTGGCCACCGTAGCATCGACAAACGTTATCCTCGATACTATGTACTAAGGGCTCTCTATGCTGCTAACCCACTAACCAGTCGAGACAAACGTTTGTCGATGCTACGGTAGCCACCCGTTTTAGTCTAGGACTTGGCTAAATCCCGAGCTCATGAACCGGCCCTAGGAGTACCTAAGAGTACCAGTATAGTACCTAATACGACAAAGAGTAGCAGAAGTACAAATACGTTTAGACTTGTACTTCAGTGAGATACATGTTCAGGATCAAACGTCTCACAAAAATCAAATATTGAAACACAATTTTGTTACGAGGAATTGTTGAAGCTCCTACAAATTGTGTGAACAAATGTTTATGGATTTATCAATTTCACATAAGAATCTCATACATGTATCCAAATGTAAAATACCTTTAGGTGCATTTGTATTAAATGCTATACCAGTAGTGGTATTATTTTTGTATCATCAGCATCAGTAAAATACTTGTTGAGGATTATTCTGTCATCACAACCGAAGTAGAACTGTAGTTGTAGTATCATAATAATCGTGTTTGCCACTTTTCTCTGTATTGCTTTGTAATAGTACGTTTTATATGATAAGTTCAGCAAAATATTGGAGTTATCCCGAATGATTCAATGTAGCTTACCATAAAATGATATACAGACATTAATGAATTTTGTTGATTCACTAGCAGTCTAATCGACAATTTGATAAGTTCAATAGAGCAGTAAATTTCAAAGGAATAATCAAAGAACAAAATACAAATAATAAATGGATAAAGCTCACAGATTCCAATTACAGTCTCTACATTGATAATAAAAATAATGTATTCTTATGGAAGAAACTCTTCGCTGAGTAACCCAAGAGAAGATAATTATTCTCTATGGAGAAGATATTCATTCATTCTTTACACCTTGCTTACAAGAATATTCCAGGTTAGATTAACAACACTTATAACGTACAACAAACGTATAACAATATTCTCATTCAGATTACAAAAACTCCACCACAACATGCAACTTATTCAGTCGTGAATGAACTAAGTTTACTAATAACATAGTCTTCAACTAATTTAACTTATAGTTTACTGAACTCATGCTCTCTACGATTCAAGGTCATTAAGGAAATTAGCGCAACTGTCAATATAAAGCACTGGAGAAATGGCAGAAACGCAGTAGTTTTACGGTGAATTTACGGTTGTTCGACCTCTTTGGATTTGATCCAGATTGCAATTCGCTTTCCAGTAGCTAGCAGCCAATCGGTATGCTTCGGTCATTTCAAGGTCACCGATGGATGGCTCATGCCAGATGTTTCACAGTCCTTGAAAATCAACCGTCAACTGTGTCTGTGATGTTTTCACAAAGCTAAAACACCCTGATTTTTTGTGTTCACAATTTTTTCAACCATTCCAACATGCTAAATCTCTAAATAATTTAAATAGAACCTCGACATTTTATAAATTTAACAAGAGTAGAACCCAGACACAAGTAAACAAGATAGAACAAAACTCAAATATGTTGAAAGGAAACAGCACAGCCTTCCATCCTACGCGATTCCATTTGTTTTATTCACTGGAACAATCTGGTATGCAATGAGTTAAAAATAAACCACAACAAGAATGCCAAGTTGTCTAGACACTTTCCTGAATGGAATTGTTGTTACACCTTGCTTTTTTGTAACAAGTCTTTTTTGAGTTTCAAACACCTTCGAAGGTTTATTGTTTGAATTCTTGTTTTGTTCAACACCTTGAATGTTCTTTTTTCCAATCCGCAACATATGAAAACAGAGAAATCACCCAAAAAAGTACTACCAACAAAAATACTAAAACAAATGAAAAATATATGTACAATAACTGTACTTTTATAACAATGTGATAGAATGTAAAATTCCAGAGAAGGACTTGATTGAAGTTTGCGGACCACAAAACGAAATAAAACGCCTGTATGGGATGGAATTGTAATTCCATTATATGTAATTATATCTTCTCATATTTCCATTTATATGTAAAATTGTTCATGATTGATTTGATTTTCTTCATTCCATTACCGCCCTGAATCGTTAATGCAAGCTTTCCTAAAATTTCTCACAACATGAACATTTTTGAGAATTGACATTTTTCTCAGTTCTTCATCACCATAAAACAAACCAATAATAATAGATCAAACCTGATAACTGACAATGAAACAATAACTTCTGGATTCAAACTCCTTATAAAGTTGTAGATTGGATCAACTCTTCTACTACATCGATCCCTCCAATAACTACAATCTACATCTTTTCAAACAGCTTTTTGAAGTCCAATATCTTTTTATAGTAGTCTGTCTTTTCAAGTAGACAATAGCTGTCTACTTGTTATTTATATTGGCGAAAATCCTTGACATGCCAGAAGTGTTTTCAAACTGTTCTCCTAACCAACAATATCTTTGAGATCGGCCATCTGCATGAACAGGAGAGAGAGAGAAGAAAGAGCGAGTGAGGGAGACAGAACATCAGATTAGCACAATATGATCACTTCAGAAATCGGCCAAGAGATTTATGTCAATACGGTTAGAAATAGGCGAAGAATTGTCGAGTGATGAAGTAACCTTACCACCAAAAAAGGGAACTTCTCAAAACACTACACTGCAGCAGCCGACAATCGACCCTGATGCTGTACTCCTTTTAGTCACAATGTCCACAATCAGCTATACGCAGTATTGCAACACCGATAATCGGCATTTATGAATTACGGCTTTATGCATCGATGATGGTTGGCCCCTACCTGTCAACAATCAATGCCATTCCTATTATTTACTATCAGATGCATTGTATTCATCATCGTAAATGGTTTCTTGTTATTCTCCTATTTTAGCGTTCAATTTAGGATTATAAGCGTGCAACTGATAGCAACAAGTGGAACGTTTTATGGAAGAATATATTCAATTGTTGATGGTGAATGGATTGGATTTGAGTTTGAGATAGGTTTTGTTAGTAAATGGGACACATAAAGTAGCAAACTGGTGTCAAGAAGCCTAACATTATGAAATAGAAAGGAGCAGCTCATGTTTTTAAATATGCGATAGACATCTTGTTTCGTTACTGAAAATGATTCCAACCATACAATCCTCACTTCTCTGAGAAAAACCCCTGTTTTGTATTACTGTATTTGAGCATTTTCCTTGATATACCTATGATATCGACGTTTAATGGATTTTCAAACAGTTCGCCAACGAATTTGAGAACGACTGCCAGAAAAAGTGAGATATAATAATACTGATGGTCATCTGAAGTTTGTGATTTATTAATAGGTTTGTCCAAAAACAATATTGACTATATTGTCTACTATATTGTATACTCAAAGTAGTATCAAGTAGTTAAATTGTCTTTGGTTCGACATTTCTTAAAAATCACGAGCGAAATGGACAAGATTCCAGCGTTCCCCAAGATTATTCGAAAATGACCTGACTGAAAGGAGTGAAAATCTATATTTAAGAGAGAGAATATAATATATCTATATTTCTACATAAGAGAGAGAAGCTCTCTTATTACCATATAATATCATTTATTCGATTCAAATCGTCACATTATAAACTACAATTACATTCCAATATAAACTACAGCAATAATACACACAATATGAAGAAATTAAAATTGTAAGTTTCAATATCCATGTTTATAGAGGAATTTTCGGTAACGTGAATATCGTTATATATTGAGATTACTTTATATACAGTTATGTAGATGTAGAGGTAAACTGCCATGTATTTACTACGTTATTGTACGTATTCTACGCATGTATCACTCTGAATATTACTATGTATCTAACTGTAAGCAAATAAACATGGTTTATGCATTAAATATTATGGTGATGAATATAATATGTTTCCCTTAGCCTGTATTATATCAATAAAAGACCATCAATTATCAATAAATATGATTGTATCAACGATACATGTTATTATGGTGATTAATGTCAAGTGGTAGCCCCATGAATAACTTGTAAACTCCACAGTAGGCTTGATTCAATCTACAACTACTGCACCATAATACCAGTTCCTAGAAGTGGTTCTGGTTGGTGCAGGTCTAGGCCTAGGTCTAGGTTTATCCAGTCTCGGCGACTGAGGTCATCCTGGACTAGCTATCTACAGCGCATGCGCCAACGTCCTGTGGGAAAGTGCACGCCAACCGGTCAGATGGTTTTCTTTTTTCATGTGTCTTTGCTCGCCGTCTTTTTACCGCCCTTCCAGCTACTGTGTTTCCGTCTTCAATCAGATTCCTTCTTGTTCTTCTACATTTGTTGCTATATCTTCCATCTTTTTCCTTTCCTTTCGACGATTCCTTTGCCCAGTTTGTTCCATCTTTTACTTCAATATTACTGTATTCATAAATATGTTATTCATGAATCCATGTTTCACAGTTTCAATAACTATTTCTATCAATTCATTTCTTTCTAAAGAAGCCTACTATTCAAATCATTCTTGATAATTTAGATTTTCCCTTTACTAATTACTTTCATGATATTGGTTTTTTCTTCGTCTTTTTCTTCTTCATTATTTCTTCTTCTCTTCCTCTATATATTCTTTCAATTACTTCCTCACATCTCTCCTTGCTAATTTTCCTATTTATTCATCCATATAATTATACCTTTATACTTATATACTTTAACTTTCTGTCACAATCGTTTATTGATTTTTCCTTCACTCCACACCTTCATATTCCTTCATCACCTTTCATCATCATCATCTTCTTCTCCTCCATCTTTTTCTTATTTCCTATCCATTTTCTTACACTTTCTTCCTTCCTTCTCTCTTCTTCTTCCTCACTTTCCTCTCCACTTTATCTTTCCACATCCCTTTCTTTAGTCAGCATTAATTCTATTCCTATTCCACCCTCTTTCTCCACAATTCTCATACATTGCAATTTCACCACAACGCACTCAATTCTAGAAGAATTCCATCACGAATTTACTCGGCCTACAACGACCGAGAAACGGAACTACAGATTCAAAAGTTTCCATAGATAAAGTGAGTTGTTTATATACACTAATATCACAGATTAGACATTCTAGCTTATCATAATGATATAATGAATAACAATCTTTATTTCTGCAAAAAAACAATATTTAATATTAACCAAATCATATTTGGTTAGTCTATGCTAATCCCTATGAAACTAACTCAGGCCCAAGACAGTTGGAAGAAACTATAAGGGCCGGTTCATGAGTTCGGGATTTAGCCAAACGTTTGTCTCGACAGGTTAGTGGGTTAGCAGCATAGAGAGCCCTTAGTACATAGTTTTGAGGCTAACGTTTGTCGATGCTACTGTGGCCACCCGTTTTAGTCTAGGACTTGGCTAAATCCCGAGCTCATGAACCGGCCCTAAACATGCATTTTAGCTATTTCATAGCTAATACATGGAATTCACATTCTATGGAACAAACTCAAGCCTAGGACAACCAGCCAACAAACCATAGATATACACAGTCTAGTTGTTACCAAGAATTCCCATTCTATGGAATAAAATAATGCCCATGTCGACGAAGACAACTATCCAGGTGGCATTGGCCTTTGTTAGCCCAAGTGCAATGCATTATTCAGATGGCAGTGGCAGCAGCAGCATCCACATAATTACTTTCGGTTTCCATGGCAACGGCGCGCCTTTATTACAGCTTCATTTTCATTCATGGCGCGCAGGCGCACCGACCACTGATTGATGGATGGCTTAGGCTAGCCCTAAAGCATTGAATATATATCCTTTTATATCAGAGGATATATATTCAATGCCTAAAGTCACCAGCTCCCAGCTACTGTAAAGAGTAGCGCCTCTCCTCCGGCAAATTTATGAATCGGCAAACTATTCCTTGAAGACGTCCGTCTATCCGAACTAAAAATAAAGGGAACTGGTTTAGCCACGTCTCCATGACCTCAGGTCTTGCTTGGAGTGCATGAGACCTCCAAGAGTTCCTTTGGGAAAAGCAAGAAACAAAGAAAACATGGAAATCATAAGTTTACTACATTGGTGAAAATGTGAAGCTCTTCCCAAACATCATTTGGTCAAAACTTTTATAAATTTTAATTATTCATCGATGGATGAGACTGAATATTAGTACACTAAGGCTAGGCGTACACCGGTTAGTCAAGACAAGACAAGACGAGATTAGTCACGTTTAGTCACAGTACTTCACATAGTTGCTTATGAAGCAACACACACCGATTAGTCATTGCATCGGTGTGTGCTGCTTCATAAGCAACTATGCGAATTACTGTGACTAAACGTGACTAATCTCGTCTTGTCTTGTCTTGACTAACCGGTGTACGCCTAGCCTAATGAAGTCATTTGACGGAACGGTCGGAACCAATGCAAAAAATTCCCTATGAAGCTCCGACAAATGACATAATTTTATGGCGGTAGAATTTAAGTGGCTTTCGTGCAATCGACCGATGGAGCTATTTATACAATTCTAAATAGCTATTCATAAGCAACCATTTACTTTGCATTAGATAAAACATTGATGAGTTTATACAATATTGGTGTCAGGCTCATTATTTTTAGTGCAAATTAATGCAAAGTTGATGTTAAGCTACCCACCTAACACAACAATACATTTACCTGATCAAAGCAGTACAATATAGTACTTGAGTATGTTCCAATACATATCTGGGATATGAGCATGTTAATTCAAATTCCAATTACAACTGAATGAAACCGAGAAGTCAATCGAAAGTCTTCAATTCACTTCATATCATTTCAAGGGGGCTGTGAAATTATATTACCTTCATTACAACCTCAATGGCATCATAATGGAATCAAGAAGTGAATTGAGGCCTTGAACACACCCAATTTCAATTTGAATATTAATGCCAGCTCTTTAGAGTATTATCTGTATTATTGTGCTACTTGCCACATACCATACAATACACACTTGGCAAACCGATACTTTAGTTATCGAATTCAAGTACAGTACACACTCACACGCAACAAACATACCAACACAAGTACATAATTCAGCATCAAAAGGAAATTAAAAAACGGACGGCGTATGCTGTTTTTAGTCAAAACAACAGTGTCAGTCATTCTGACTTTGGACTTCCGACAGTCAGAGGCTATGGTTATAAAAAATTAAGCCGATGTATGCATGGTATCATGGCGTATTTGCGTGATTACGCGTGCGTGGGCGCGTGTTGATGTGTGTGGGCGGGCAGTGTGCAAAATGACTGCGGCTGCAGCCCATTAGCACATGAATAAATTGCTCATTAAGATGCTGATTGGTGGTTGAAGTGGGGGCTCCACAGAGCATTAATTTTGAATGAAAGCTCCTCCATTCATTCGGCGCGTTTTGATCATCTGCTGCGCGAAACGAGGCAATAAAGAAACGGGTTGGAAAGGAAATGAGTGGAGAAAATGAATGAGGAATTATGGAAAGGAAATGGAGAGGGAGAATTGCAAAAAAAGGAATTACATCTGTGTTGATGTTTTCAAATGCATTTTGCATATGTCGTGTACTAAATACGTTGAATGCCAAACTAGTTTATAGTGAAAAAAGTAGATGACTTGAAGAGACAAAAAACGTTGATGGTGTTAACAGATTGTAACAAATGACTGCAAATTATTTAATAGTTCAACCTTTTCTATAATCTGAAAACATCTCGTTTGACCACCTGAATACAGCCAAAATCACCGAAGGAATAAAGCCACCAAGGTCTGTTTCATCCAGATAGATGCTAACAATACAAACAAGGAAACAACAATAATGATAAGAATACAATTTACCCTTCAATTAGCGAAACCCTAGACTGAACAAATGATGAATGGATTATGGATTATCTATGACGTATCATATAAAAATTAGAGAAAATTCTTACGAAAAATGAAACTCCTACTGTAGAACGAAAGAGACGACCGATTACAGCATTATACAGTTTCTGAATGTTGTGCAAGAGGTAATGCATTTATTTGGTTAGTCTATTGAGAAACATTGGTCGGGCTTCGAGAAAAATTGATAAAATTGAGGAGAGTGAAAATTAAGCACGAGCGGATAGAGCAAGAAAAGGAGAATAAGAGCATATTGAGAAATATAAAAAGATAAGAAGAGAAGGAAATGAAAGAAAATGAGAAATGGAGCAAGAGGAGAAGAGGATAAAAAAATTGGTAGAATTGACAATAGCGTGAAGAAGAAGAAGAAGAAGAAGAAGAAGAAGAAGAAGAAGAAGAAGAAGAAGTAGAAGAAGAAGAAGAAGAAGAAGAAGAAGAAGAGAGAAAAATAATAAGAAAATAAATATGGCCGTGGCCAAATCGACTCTTAAGTATCACCTGCATATAATGCACGGATCACAAATACTGCCCACGTGAGGGCCAATACCCTTGACTGCATTCTACACACTACTCTTCGGCTTTATATCTATAGCTGTACTATAAATTCACAATCTATGCATACAATGAACTCTCCTCTAGGATAGTAAACGTCTATTGATTATTCATATATTACGTTGATAACATCGGCTATCGTTTTCTTCGGCTAAAGAATATTCGTTTCTGTTATTGCAGTTTGGTTCCCCCCCTCACCCCTTGTGCATGTGAATGAACCTCTTATTACAAATTTGTTGCTGGACACTCCTTGTGGTTTACAGAATAGGTCCTATAACAATATGCACCAAGTTTGAAAGGTGTTTTCTTGTGTGTCTATGTCTTTATTCTGCATGTTTTGTAGGGCTATACGATATGAGAATTGTGGATAAATTAAATGTATAGATATATAACATATATGTTAGATGTAGAGGTATATGTAAAGAAGGTATAAGAATGATATGTATAGGTATATTTCAATTATTTCAAAAAATAATTTCGGGAAAGGTGTGGGTTTCTTCCCAGCAACAATATTAAACTGAGTTATAGCTAGCAAATTGAAGGTATTTCCCAAATTCTTCCATGATCTTCTGCAAATTTTTTCACAGCAGTAATAAAAATGCGGCTGCTAACTGGTTCGTGGTTGACTTTGGACAAATGATAGAAAAATTCAAACAAGCCTAGAAATCAACCTTGGAAACAAATATTGAAATCTTTTAAATTCTATTGAACATTCAACAACTTTATACAAATGTCCACGTTTAAACTGTATAGAAATCTTCTGAATTCTAGAAAACATATGAAATATTCATTCATGTTGTTCAAACCATTCAATTATAACTATTATTGTACAATAGTATGCTTAACTTTAACTGCATATGTTTCTCAGTGTGAATAATAAAATATGAGAATAAAACTAGATAATGGAATATTGAAAAGTAAAAAATAAGATTTCTTTGACCTATAGAAACGAAAACATCTTGTTATTAAGCCACGAATATTGGTAACCATGGTATTGATTCAAGCGTTAGGAAGTGATGGTGAAAAAGTTGGTGAAGAATAGGGAAATTAGGAAAAGGGAAAGGAGGTATTGGAAGCGATGGGAAAGAATTACGAGAAGTAGGAGGATAAGAAAGAGGTGGAGGAGGAGAAAGAGGAGGAGGAGGAGAGGAGGAGGAGGAGAGAAGAAGAAGAAGGAGGAGGAGGAGGAGGGAGGAGGAGGAGGAGGAGGAGGAGAAGGAGGAGGAGGAGAAGGAGGTGGACGAAGAGGAGGAGGAGGAATAGGCGAAGAAGAAAAATGAGAAGAAAATGAAGAAGGTTGAAAAGTAAACCAGAATAGGAAGACAATAGAAGACAAGTAAATGAAACAAGAAGTAAAAGTGAATAAATAAAACAAGAAGATACAGAATAGAAAACAAAAAGGATGACGAAAAAGAAGGTGGAGTAGGAGGTTGCAAAGGTCCTAACGACAACACAAGAGCAAGGTCATCCATCCATCGGCAGTCGGCAGCCGAGTAATTACTTTTAGCATTACGACTGGAGGAGGCCTGGCGCTCATTACAATTACCATTACCATTACTAGGCATCCTCCCTCTTCCCCCATCCCACATGGCCTGGGTTCACTGGACCGGTGGGATGGGCTGCCCAAGGCAACATTAAACTATAGATAAATTGAATTCTGCAAAATAACGATTGTACAGCTGATTGAAAATGTGTAAACACGATGAAGTTTCGGGAAAGAAAACGCGATAAATGAAGATTGATTGTTGGAGTGATAAACGAAGAATAGAGTAATTGTTGGATAGAGGAGTTTGTAAAATATCAAAATCCAAATGTACACTATAAAATCTTTCATCAAATTCCGGCCTTGAATGAAACAGCTGATAAGACAAGGTACCCAGACACCAGACATTCATATCAGCTAATCATGGTTGGCCGCTTTATAACAATCAGCAAGTAGCACAAAAACCAATTAAATTCAACTGCCATAAAATTACGTCATTTAACGGAGTAATTGCAACGAAATCCCTATTGAGCTCCGTAAAGTGATGTTATCTATCGGAATCAATTAATACATGTATGATTGAATATAATAAGATAATAATTTTGTCTAATGATGAGAATCATGATAAGTCAACCGCAGTCTCAGTACTTCAATTCAGATACATAATAACAAAGTATAAATACTAGTATTTTATAATTAGGCGGATGGCGAATGACTTTCACTTAACGTTTCTATGGTAAAGGGTGATGTTATGTTCAATGTTTTTACGTAAACACTGTATATAACATGTAAAAACATATTTAAAAAAGAAATCAACAGAACCGTTACCATGGAAAAACATTGAATGAAAGTCATTCGCTATTTGCCAAATTAAAAAAATAATACTATAGCTTTTGTTTGTTTCCAATCATGTTCACTGTATCTAATATGAAATACCTTTGTATTCAAAGAGGTTATCGAATCTTTGTATTAGGAGGGATATCAAATCTGAAATGATAATTTCCAAAATTTACAAGTTATCTGATTAATTTTAGGTAAATCACATGATATATATAATCTTAATCAGGTTCTACAACGTAGAAGAAAATAAGGAAAATAACAACAGAGACCATGCAACAAATGTGAAAAAAAGAAGAGCTAAAGTGGTGAAGAAAGCGTAGGAGAAGTCATAGAAAAGAGTGGGCAGATGGAGAGAAACAAGAAACCACCAAAAGACCAAGAGAAGTTTTTCGTTTTAAAATGTTGTTTGCCACCACAAACGAAAGAAGAAGAAGAGCAAAGGAACCATGCCGACTTTTAATACGTTTTAAATGTTCTTCGAGCGCATAGCGCGATGACGAAGGTGCACAAAGAAGAGGGGGAAAGGACGAGAAGAATTGGAAGAAAAACTGAAAACGGCTAAGAAAGAAGGAAGAAAACACCAGCGACCACATAGTATAATAGACGGAGCATGCAGATAGACTTTTGAAGCCAGTTCTAGCGCCAATACCCAACCATGATGGCGGCGGCCTTGAGTGATTCACTCCAGTAGCGAGCGCTCCGACAAGGTCTCGCTCAGTTCTGCCCAGTTGAATATATTTCTGGATTTATAGTAAGGTCATTGAGAAATAAAATAGCCTGCAGTGGATGCTTACAACTGTTGCAGGCGGATGAAAAACCACAGCACCGTAACAGTTTAATTCGCTGTAAAAATAGGGGAGGACTTTTGTATCCTTCTGAAGGAGTTGTAAAACTGTGTGTAATTTGTGAAACAGAAGTGAAGTTGCGAATTATCAATGGAGACATTACAAAAGTGAAGCAGCTTGAGGATAAAATGATTAGTTCAGTTTTGAAAAAATGTATCGGGGTGAATCTATTCCCAGGAGAACATTGTTTTGAACAAGAACCTGAGCTCAATCATATCATTTTAGTAATGAAAGCCATTTGTAAAAAATATTTCAAAGTACGACTACATCATCATTGTAAAACATTCAGTGCTACATTACACAAAAGCAGAGTTCGAAGTCACTTAGTGAAAACGATTACATTTATGGGTCAGTAAAGGTTATTTAGAATGAAAGGTTTTAGTTAAATTGAAATTTTTAGAGTTATGAATGTAATGTTTGTATAATTATAATATTGTTCTTCATTGTTATTTTGATTGATTGTCAATACTGTATGTAATATTTTGTTTTTCTCTTTTTTTGTTCCCTTGCTTTCTATACTATGGTATAGTATGAATTTAAATTAAAAATATGAGACTTTAAGAACTACTACTCATTGTATTTTCAAGTTTCCATTTCTTTCTTTTTATTTTTATTGTAAATTCAATAAAATTCCGTTTGTAAGTTAATTTTCGAATTTTATTATTCTGTAGATATCTGTAGATATTCTGTGTATATTATTCATTTTATATTTACGGTAGATATACAGATGACAGACACTAATTTTTTCTTGGTAAATTATTCTCATGAATGTATGATGTCATCAAAAGGATATAATGGTTTTACTCATGACATTTCTTTATGTGTGCTTGTGCTGAGATGAGTAGCTTTATTTTATGCTTATATGTAATTTTCCAACAGTTCTCAAATCAAAACATCAAATCGAATCCAGTGTTCACTTGGTAAGAATAAGATAGAGTGATTTATTAAGTATTATTATTCCATTATATTGTCGATTAGCTGATTAGAGATTTAATTATTATGTGAAATATATAGGCAAATCTATTGTTGGAATATATAGCTTCAATTATCACGTGAAAATATATAGGCAAATCTATTATTGAAATGGTTCTTGAGAAAAAGGTACACACAGTATGTTTTAGAGGGAAGAGCTCGGAGTTGAGGCGAACGGAATTAATCGGAGCGCTTCGCCTCGTTTTCTCGTCTATGTTCTACCGAGAATATCAGGAGAACGGCTGATCTTAGAAAAAAAATGTTCAAATGAAAAATAAAATTCAACTTTTTATCTAAAACTTTCTCGCTTACGAAACTTGCCTACCCTAAAGATGAAAAATTTCCTCGCTTACCAACTTTTTCATGTCACGTTTTCAAATGTATGAAAAACTTTCAACTTTTTTTACTCGTAAAAGTTGAATAAACTGGAAACTGGTAATTTGAGTTACACCATTAGAATCAGTGTTTTATTAGGTATAAGAACACCAAATTTGAAAATTTTAACTTAATCCTAAGGGGACTAAACGACGATGTATTTGAAACTCGCGCACTACAATTTTGAGCTTCTGTGAGCTCCATTTCGCGTTTCTATACCTAACCATGATGGCGGAATTGGCTTCACCACCCGTAATGCTGTAGTAATAGGATCACTCCGTCTATTATACTATGTGGTCGCTGGAAAACACGCAGGAATTTCTTGTAAAAACCGAACGCTGACAAGGACACTCGCCTTTTCCTTCATCGGCTCTACTTTTTATTCTTCTCTTCTTGTTTTTCTTTCTTTGCGTGCATTTTCTCTTCATATCCTCCTTCGAAGCTTTCTTTGGCACCTTTATCTTTAAAAAATCGTTGTAGTAGTGCGGTCACCTTTGCGAAAGGCCAATTTTTACATGTGTAATGCTGGATTACACCAACCAGGATCAACTATTTTGAACAAGCTAATCTATCTATCTATCTACTCAATATTGTGTTGGATAATATAGATCTCACTTGGTACAATCCAACATTATTCTTTACTATAAGCTATTATTATACTATACTATAGCCTACCCTAATTAATTGTATACTTATACAGCTTATACTTAGCATACATTAATATATTACGATCTGTATCGATTATCTATAAAGATTACTCAATCACATACTCGACCTCTCAATACACGGAAGAAATAACCAACAAAAATTCGTATCACGTATTCCTTTAATCTAATAACAGTTGCCTAGATCACACAGATGAAGGTGGATTATTCGAATTACATATTATCGAAAGTAAAAATTTATAGCACAACGATAATACAGGCACCGGCTTGCGATAATAATATTGAATATGGTACACGCGTGTTAAGGGCGTAGCGCTCGGTTTATTCATTTATTCCAAAATTACGTTCATTAACGTACCTGTTCGGTGTAGTTTGAACATTGTTCAAATTCGTTTTTAAAAGGTCGAAAGTTTAGAGAAAGGAGACTGGTGGGTGAACGTGCATGTGAAAGAGAAAGACAGAGAATCGAGAAGAGAGTGAAAGAGAAGAAAAACAGTCGAGACGGGTGGAAGGGGGAAAATGTTAAAAGAGCACAACATGCACGCTGGTCCATGTATGCTGAAATAAATGGCAATAAATTTTCTCGGCAGTCATACATTTTATTCGAGTCGAGCTATTACTTCGAAAGAGTGCAGCGTTTAGCCGATTTTATTCCAATAAACTTTTCCAATCCGGTTTCATAACGTTCATAAAATTACTCCTATGTAAATATTGAGTGAAAGTAAAAATAATGTATTCCCGCATCGTAGCAGCGGGACATTTCGTTTTATTTCCATCTTGCTGGCATCCTGGTTTCAATTTTGTCGCCACTTTTATGAAAACAGTACAGTATTCGAATTATTTATATTGCAACAAAATTTTTATGCGCTATATGACAGTTTCAGTATCTTTGAATATTTGACAATCAACATGGGAATGCAAATGCATTGCAGTCTGCAAGATTTTCAATGATACAAATCTCTGGGGGACAAATTTCGAGTCGTAAAATCACAACGTAAATCTTGTTTTTGGAATACTGCGACTTGGGTAATGCCTTCGAGGAATTTATATACAATTACAAACTAAGAATTTTTATAAATAAATAAGCATCTCTATTGAGTGAAGTGAACTCAGTTACAGAATCTAGTAAAAATTGGAATAGTATTTCTGCAACACATGAATTTCATTTTAAAAATCACGCTATACTATATTAATATTATCCTACAAAAACTTTTATACGACTGGAAATCCTATGTGTTAGAATACAATAAAAAAACATTCTAACTCCAAACGGAATCTCTTCACAGTATCTATCGCCTCCAACGATAACTAAATTTGTAGAAGTTGTGAACGTTTTAACAAAAAATTGTATCAAATATTAAACATGCACGTATCAGTTTCATAAAAGGATTTCGATTCGATATTATTATCCAAATTGGTTGGCATCAAATAATAATAAGCTCTGTAATAACATTCAACTTGATTACATCTTAACCAGTTTGGTTGTAAAACTTACAAAAAGACCTTCCCATAAAACATTATTCATGTTACATTGTGTTTTGTTTTTATCATAAATAGATACTTATATCAATCACATGCTTGAACACTACTCCTTCATCCATCACATCCTATTCCCCCTCCCCCACCCCTCCTTCTCATCATAAGACTATCCCTCCATCATTGTTCTAAGCAGACAGCTAAGCACAAGTTTGAAGCCTGAGAACTTGCGGTAGATACGCACCGTCAAGCACACACACCGCCGGTTCCCAAGCAGACACTAAGTTCAGAACTTTACCAACACTTTTCATACTGTAACAAGTTTCCGGCCTAACGTAGACAAAAGAAACACTGTAGCATAGTCCCAAACTCTCAACACATTAAGTTTTTTCTAATTACAAGGATTGTTACAGGATATTCTTACGAGCAAATTGAATGTAAATGTAATTGAGAATAATGTTGCTACATGACTTAATTTAGATAGAGAATCTATTTAAGAATCTGTTTATCCCTAAAATATCAGGTGATTATACTCCAGAGAAGATTATCAAACGACCTAATTTTATGGTTGAAGGATATTGTTACAAGTCTATCGAATGTTAATGTACAACTGGTTCTTTGTAATGATTTTTAATGTCAATAATAATTCATTTTCAACCCAGGTGCTTAGCAGAATGAAACAAGTACAGTTTTTAACAATAATTGAGTTTATAGTTGTTACATGAACCAACCAATGTAACTTGAGATTCAGACTCTATCATATTATTAATCTGAGATTTATTCTGAAAATAAGACGAAATAATTATATTAAGCAAATATTTACTGCTGAAAACTCGACCTTTCATCAAATATCTATTGGCAGACTTGTTTAGACAAAAATTCTACAAAAACTTTGATATTCTATCAAACACAAATTAATTACTTGAAGTGATTTATACTAATTTTTAAGAAATGTTGACTATAGCTGAAATGAGTAATTACTGGAAGAAATTGATTGTTTTGTACTAAATATCCACGGAGAGATTATCCTGATTTCCAGTGGAATGTTTCTAAGATCTATAAAACCGTTGATGTTCTATAAATCTCAAATTTATTACTGGAAGTGATTGATACCAATTTTCAGGAATGTTAATTATAGAAGATGAGTAATACTTGGAAGATATAAAATATTCACAGGACTTTATGAAATACCTATTCCTTTATATAACAACATGACTTTCAACTTTACAACTGATCTAAAAAGTGTACCAGTTAGATAAAATCCGAGGTCTTCAGTGAAACAATACCCAGTAACTCACTTTTGCAAGTGCATTAAAACTCCTCAACAATGATTAATAGCAGTTATTAAATCTTAATAACAGTCATCTGAATTTATGTTGCTCTCATTATATCATGATAGCCAATAAAATCATCAACATTCAGTCAATTAATCATCAGTAGGCCACTATTCAATGAACGCATCTATTTTTGTCTTTTTAATGCATCTAAAAGTCTGAATATTATTTACGACTTAACAAGTCCTCCATTGGCTGGCATATATTACATTGTTTGAAGCAAAAATTGATCTCTGACCTTTCTATATTAAGCAAATGCAACGGAACAAATGTCTACTTAATTGATTGTAGTACTGTACTACTATGCAAACTTCTCGTAGACTTCATTAAAAAGTATGAAGGCATTCACAGTAGAATTCAAAATGGAAAATTCAATGCCGAATTGATTGAGCCCCACGGAATTCGCAGCAATGGAGAATATACGATGGAGAGGAAAAGATGGCAGAAATGGTAAAGGTGTTCTGATAGGTTTTAAATATTTGAATTTTCAGTGGGAATAGGCCTACTCGTGAAGTGAATATTGGAATTGATGAGGTTGTACGAAATAAATCTTGGTTTAACTGTTAACAAGTTGATGTTACTATCAATAACAGTTTAATAACAGTTAACTTGCTTTAACTGTAATTTAAAATCCCATAATTTTTCTCGGATTTAAGTTGCTGTATCAACAGTTAAACATTGAAATTGGAATTAAATTATTCAAATCATGAATAAGTACAGTCTCACTTCTTGATTGCGACATTTTTTCAGTACTTGGATACATGTTAATAGTGACTGTGTAGGATAAAAACATTGCAATGCAGAATGGAGTACAGTACATAGACCAATAGAAAAATCATAGATTTGTTACTACAAAAGTTGTTTACCTCTTGCACAATAAACTAGACAGAAACCTTTAATAAATCACATAAAACTACTTAGCAATAAATAAGAAATAGATAAAAGGTTATTTTCCAACAGAAATCTACGTTTGAATCATTCAGCTTCAAATCCATTACGGTTACCGCATATTGAACATTAATCTATGACACATTGTTCTAGGGTCCTGTTATTACGACAACGATCAAACCAGATTATTTATGACCGCTGCAAACTTGACCTAGCTCCATTTTCATTCGATAACTGGTCGCCAGGTAGCGCTGACGTCTTTTATATGAACAATTAACAAAGAGAAACGACAAGAAACAAATAGATACATTGAAGTACGAGAAAAATATAAGAGATGAATGATGAGAGGAACAAGTGTAGAAAAAATGTTACGAGAAATGGAAAGATAGTTTGTGTATAGGAGAAAAGGAAGAAAAAAACTTTCTCAATCTCTCTTTCTCTATCTTTCTTTCGAGAAGAAAGATAGAAATATAGGAGAAATGTAACAAAAAAGGATGAAAAATGACGAGAGACCGAGAGAAATATATAGGGAGTTGAAGATGCATTCTACGAGATGAAAGATAAAAAGAAAAGATACAGGCGACAAAAGAGAATGTAAAGGAGAAACTATGGAGGGTGAGAGGTACAGTACATAATCAAAGAGAGAAGTGAGTAAAAGATAGAGAGAATAGAGAATAAAGAATGAGAAAAAGATGGAGAGAAATAGAAGGAGAGCAAAATAGAGTAGAAGTAGAAATAGGGAGAGCCTTCGATGCAGCACAAGATATGATATCAGCAGCTATTTATAGGGTGAGTGCAAGTATTGAAACTGCAAGATTAATGGACCTGGTAAGGACACGAACTGCGCTTGCCTAGAGTGCAGACGAATTTATTGCCATAAAAAGAATAAGATAGTGATATAAGGAATAAAAAATCCGGAAGCAGAAGAAGTAGAGAGTAACTTGACGATGAACCACAAAGTGAACAGAAGAAAGTTTCGTAAAAAAACGAGAAAGGGTACAAAACAAAGATTTGATTTGATTGAGAGCAGATCAGTCACATGTCGATATACGGAGAGCTCATAAAAGAAAGTAATAGAAATAGAAAAATGATAACATAAAATTGGGAAGAGTGAGACACCGCAAGTAATAACGTAATAGCTAAGACCAGGATCAATTATTGTTGATGTTGATGTTTATAAACGAGAAGAGAAATAAGAGAAGGGAAAAGATATACACTTGCAATAGTTTCAAAGGAAAATTCATACAATTATTTCATTGCACCAGTTTTAATGACGTTTGTGAGTACTGTACAAACAAATCAACACAGATAGTTCGAGATTGAATAGATAGAATATTATTGAAAAAGAAAGTACCTAAATGCATTTTCTGAACTCCATCCGATGAGTGTTAGTGTGGGGGGCAAGGAAACTGGCCGTCCGATTTTTCCTTCTTACTTTTCATCTTTGCCTTTTTCTTCATCTTCTTATTCTCCCACTTCTTATCCTTTAGTGTTTTCATTTTCTTCGCCTCCCTTCTTGTCCACCACCTCTATCCTCTCCTTCAAGAAAAGGAATATTAGGAGGAGACTTTTAGATTCAGTCGAGGAATAGCCCACAAAAGCAGAGTGGGACCTCCAAAGATATTTAAAAAGAAGAAGTAGAAGAGGACGAAGAAGAAAAGAAGAAGAAGAAGAAGAAGAAGAAGAAGAAGAAGAAGAAGAAGAAGAAGAAGAAGAAGATGAAGAAGAAGAAGAAGAAGAAGAAGAAGAAGAAGAAGAAGAAGAAGAAGAAGAAGAAGGAAGAAGAAGAAGAAGAAGAAGAAGAAGAAGAAGAAGAAGAAGAAGAAGAAGAAAGAAGAAGAAGAAGAAGAAGAAGAAGAAGAAGAAGAAGAAGAAGAAGAAGAAGAAGAAGAAGAAGAAGAAGAAGAAGAAGAAGAAGAAGAAAAGAGTAAGGAGATGCCAGGAGAAGAAGAAGAAGAAGACGAAGGAGAAAAGAGTACGGAGATGCCAGGAGAAGAAGAAAAAGAAGTAGAAGAAAAATAACACGAACAAGAAGAGGACCAGTTGTTGGCTGGTCCAGCACTCATTAAGAAAAGCGAACCGGTCGACCGGTCAATCGTCTGGTTGGGACGGTACTCTTGCCAATATTGGCAATACAACACAACAAACAGTGATGCCAGCCATTTGGGTGATGCGATTCCTACGCGTCTTGCTCTCGTGGTTCACTATTGTAATCTAATAAAGTGAGGCGCTCGATTTGGAAGCCAGCGCGGAAGCTGTATGAGTGGGTGGCTTCGACTGTCGTGGGTGGCAATTGTTGTAGTAATTGAAAATATACTAGTAATTCAGTAGATTAAAATTCGTATTTGTCATTTCGTTCTATGTAGAGGTTCATATTGAAGTTGCCAGATACTCGGGGTGACGTATTACTGGTCTGATAATACAAAGATTCCCGGTTCGATCCCTGTTGACAACAACAGATTTTGACCACAGATGGTCATTATCATCTTTCGGAGACGTCGGTCTCGGCTGCCGTCGTCATCTCTCATCATCACCCTCCCATTAACCATGCACAAGCCTTGTGCTCATGTGGGCATCACCCTCCCAAAAATTATCTCATACGAGGTTAATGTGATGACATCGATTACAAACAAGTTTAGGGGGACGCTAATGCAAACAGCATTCTCAAAACATTTTCAATTGGAGAAATAGAAGCAAATGTTAATGTTTTCACTCTTATCTAAAATACATAATATTATGATAACACGTTAAAGAAGATGAAAATGGTTTTAAAGAAACCTTTCTAGCGGAAACTTTAATGAAAAGTCAACATAGAATAGCAAAACAACAATCACCACACTATAGAAATGAACGTTACTTCGATGCAATAATACGTTTTATTTATTGCATTTCTCTAGCATTTTGGAGAACGCCTCGGTCAACAATGTTCAAGCATGAAGTTGATGTGATCTTGAAAGACTTCAAGCTTTACTCTAGAGAGGCTATTTTCAGGTAGCAGCCACACAAAATTATTATTATTATTTATTCAGTAATGTACACATAATACTAAATGAAAGGTTCAACAGGCTTAAGCCCAAAACTGTCCCTCTTCAAATTTAGAAAAAAAATCCAAAATTTAGGTTATGATCCATATCTTTCAAAGTCACAATTTTCCACTCCGAAAACGAAACACTTGAAAATTATTCTCATTAGCTTAGTCTCTATCTTATTCTTTATTTTATCATTTCTCTTGTGTAGGGTACGTAGTAGAGTAACTTTGAGAAAAAATTCAAGCTTCTCAGTCTATTGCAATCTTTCAAGCGGTTCCCGTGAGTTTTATTAAAAAATTCCAAGCAAATGTGATCTGACACAACTTAGTTGCAGCGCTTACCTGTGCGTTGCAGCGGCGTGCGTTGGCGACACACTTTGGGCGTGAAAAACACAATGCGAGGCTGCTCCATTAGGAATGCAGCTGCAGCTGCAGCAGTGCTAATCCAATAGAACGCGTTCGGGCGCCTGCAGCGCTCTGGCTATGCAGCACCGCAACACTTCTCCACATCAATTACAACGGATCTGAATTGAAATATCACCAATTAATCACCACTTTTCGCCCAAATTTCTAATTTTTAACTTTCGTTTTTATTTCAAAACGATTGGGGGAGAATGATAAAGAATTTTTATGTTGTTGTAGGTAGTGAATAAGTTGATGTAGGTACAAAAAAGTTGAATAAATAAATAAGTTAATTACTGTATATTATACGAGTTCAATATTAATTCCTTATAAGTCTGTGAATTGTGTCACAACGATTAAAATTAAATAGAGAATGGTGATGATGATGATCCATTACCTACTGATTGAGTGATACATTTACAGTTTTTGAAAATTCATTTTTAGACTATCGATATGTTAAGAGCTCTGTAGAATCGTTTCATAGTGTAGTGTTGTCAATTAATGGGCAAAATCCCAAACTTTAATCAGTGTTCTATCAACCATTTATAGTTAATATGACTGATCAGGAGTCATCTTTAAAATCAACAATAGTGCATCCTACCAAGCAATTTCGAAGTGAAGAAACATTCCACAATGAAAGAACATTCAATTCAGGAGTTAATTTTAGACTAATCTCTGATTATGAAATAAATTAATTGAATTCAATTCAATTAAGTAATTCAATTATCCAGGATCATGAAAATTTGGTGTATGATAGGCCAAAATTAGGTACAATTTGAACGCCTGTAATTTGTTACAATATTGTATACCTGTATACAATATTGCAGGTAATTGAATTAAATTATTCAAGCAAGTACTAATAACTTGACAGAATAAAAATACATATAGTCTGAAGCGGAGAGACGAAGATAGTTTTCGATGACATATCACATTCCTCCCAGGGACACGGAGGTCAGCATCGTACTGTACTTGGAGAAACCAACTCTATTCCATTCTGATAGGCTATATTCACTATTCTGCAACCTCCAGTAAAACCAATATCCCAGTTGATTCTCCACAATACTATCTTGACAGACAAAATATCCAACAGTAAAGTGTTACTTCAGGCCTAAAAACATCAGATCAATATTACACCAGATATCAGATACATTCACCTTCTCCACCTTCTTTAACACTGTTGCAGAGAAACAGTAATAGCTATAGATGCACTTTACACTACAGATACAGGAATCAAATATTCTCTCTTATCTGGGCTTGAGAGCGATATACTTGTTTATGCACGTGCATTCGCGTACGTGAGTTGCAGCAAGTATTTGCAACAAGTTGTCCATTAACTGACAACTTTTACACCGAATAGTTGTTGCAAGCTAGGTGAGCCACACTATCATAGACGAAAACAACATCACAGCATACACAGCATTTGAGAGAACAACATTCGGCCCGACTCTATGAAATTTAGTGAAAGTATGTCAGAATAATAATGGACAGAGAGAACGAGAGAGAGAGAGAGAGTAAGTCATAGTAGAGGAGAGAAAGAAGGCAGAAGAAGGCCCTCTCTAGAAGCAGCATCAAATAGTAAGTATGGGTTCAAATATCACAGGTTGAGAATTGCAAGAAGAGTTCGTATAAACTGCCTAATTGGAAATTATTATTAGACAATGTATTATTTGCAATACTAGACAAAGTATTAAGTGCAATACTAGCGGTAGTTGGGAGTTGGTTGTTATAAAAATTATTTCGCTTATGAAACACGTCATAAAACTATGTGCAGAATACATATTGGAAAAATGATGGAGTAGACAAGTAGAGGAGGCTAAAACAAGGAAAATTAAGAAAGAAAAGTTGCAAGATAAGAAGAATAGGGAAAATTATAAGGGGATGTAAAAAGTAATAATGAAACAGAGGAAAATTAAAAATAGTTGAAGAAGAATATTTACAGACAGATAATAGATATAATGTTATAATAGATACAGACAGAGGCTTTGAATAACGTATATAATGGAAAGAAGATGAAAGACGGAAGACAAAAAGAAAACAAGCAGAGAGTAATGAGTGGTGACAAACAGGGGGGACGAGGAACACAAATAAAAATGAAAAAAGATGAGCAATAACAACAGGAAGGGAACGGAAATGAAAGAGAAGACAAGAAAAGAGGAAAGTAGGAAGAGAATGACAATATAACAATACAGAAGCAGAAGAAGAAGAAGAGAAGAAGAAGAAGAAGAAAAAGAAAAGAAGAAGAAGAAGAAGAAGAAGAAGAAGAAGAAGAAGAAGAAGAAGAAGAAGAAGAAGAAGAAGAAGAAGAAGAAGAAGAAAACAAAGAAGAAGAAAATAAAGAAGGTAAGGATACATATTCAGACAACCTAGATGATTAATAAAATAAATTAGAACGGAACAAAAGCAGAAATGAAGAAAACGAGAAGTGAAGAAAAATGGAAGAAACTGAACATTATAATATGATTTAGTAGAGAAAGAAGCAATAGGAAAAGAAGTAAGAACACGACAAAAGAGGAGAAAATAAGGAAGATGATGAAGCAAGAAGTACATACTTTTGGTTGGCATTTATCAGTTATTATGCCAGACTGACTAGTTCTGAAAGTGCCTTCCCAATTGCATACCGCCAACACTACTTAGCTACCTTCGAATCATAGCAATATTCTGCCATTTTGAAACAATATTATTTACAAACAAAAGTGGTCTTTTGCGTAAGTCCAGTCGTCAGCTGCTATTTTCCATAAAATTTGATAATACACCAAACAAAACAATGCAGTACCAGATACAGGAAATGTGTGTAATTTTTATTGCCAGGTGTTGCAACAAAACAACTTTTGAGAAATTATTGTGAAACTTTTCAGATTTTTTATTATTTAAGACTGGTTACATCTTCAGGATAGTTTATGGTCCTTATTTTACTGGCCAAGTTTGACATTCAAACTAATATTTTGATCAGGAAGAGTATTTTGAAATCCTGACATTCACACAAAAAACACATAAGAAAGTTATGATAAATATAGCAACATTAATTTAATTTGGCGGATGGCATTAGATAGATAGATATAAAGATTTTTTTTGCCATCGGACTCTACGGTCATCAGCAACGTCAAGAAATAATAGCTCTCTATCTATATATCTATCTAATGCCATCCGACAAATTAAATGAATACTACAGTACGGATACATCAATTCAACCTTCGACCATGAATAGAAACTATACATGGTCGAAGAATTCAACACTATATTTTTTTAATTCAATAACTAGAGTAAGCCCGCAGCTTAAAGCAACACTTGCTCTGATCAAATTTGACGCCAACTTAATCAATAGTCTATATAGCAGACAAGATCAAGCAGTTCCTTCAAAAGCAGATAGATAGTGCTGAGTTCATTCTACATTTTTTCACCCCTTAGATGTATTTTCCCGAAATACCAATAAAACCTGGGCAACTGGGATTAGTAAACTTTTTTGCCGCGAACTGCATTTAAATTGGCCCAATATACGGACACAATGTCTGTCATTACTTTTGCATAACTCTTTCAATATAATAAGGATAACAATTAGTAAATCTACTAACACGAGTATGGAAAAAGCTAGTATAAGTTCAGTGTGAGGTCAAGACTGACCATTCCTTCGGGAATACTCCACAAGTCATATGCATTGGAGTCTAATCTCTCACAGGACTTATATCTGCAACTTGTAAAGTGTGATGCTGGCCTGTCACAGATAAGGTGGTATCTGGTTGAATCAAGTCCAAAATCGTGACTGCGAGATTTGCAAGATCTGACTGAAGCAAGTTGTTTTTCGCCAACTATACTCGTCAGAGGGCAGCAGGCCAACAGTAATGGACACTATCAGGACAAATCACATGGGATAGGTGAACCGTGGTCTCGCATTGGTTACGTAAGATTTGAAGCTCGTTTGAAAAGAGCGCCAGTTTTAAATTTATATTCAAGTGAGAAATGAATATAAGAAACAAAATATGGAATTAAAGAAAAATTATACGAAAGTGAAAATATATAATTAGAATAATATATTAGAGTAACATAAATTAGTACTAAGTGTGAAGGCATCAATTCACAGTGGCAAACATGTATAATTGACTTCTGGTGGAAATACATTCAGCATTCAGTAATACAATCAGGTCCAAAATGTTGTTATACGAATTGTATAAAAATATACAGGTTGATTTCTCTTTACTAAATTGTCTATTCTCAGTTATTGCTCTGTACAGTATACACAGAATCCCACCTAATGCAATCAGGATGTTTATTTATTATGAATTGTATACGAATGCCTCTGAACAATTGAATTAAAATTTTGAAATATTAACGCTTCGCAATATAAACATACTATCTATTCATTACTAGACTGGGCCTGGAATAGCATAAGCAAGTAAACGACCCTACATTGTAAATGAGATCAACGAGATGAATTAAAATTAATGGTTCCACTAAAACAATGAATTCCACAAATTGGTGTTAACCCACACAGAATTTCTCCAGATAATTTTGGCAAACAACCAATAGTAATACAGCTAATAGAACAAAGGACCTCAATCACAAGTTGAATAATTACAGTAACCTCATAAATTCTGGTAGTAGTCCCTACACCAACTCTGGCATTAGACCAACCTACAACACAAAAATGAGATCTTGATGACAAATAGCCCGACAAGCAATTAGCATTGATAGCACGTACTCCAAGGCCCACTAAATATCGGAACCAACTGACTTCTGGAAAACAGCCAATCACGTGATGGCGGATAACCTAGTAACCAATCAGCGTTCTACATCACACCCACGTCCTAGCCAATCATTTTCGGGAAAATAGTTAACAATTAAACGACAGAGGAGGAGATGAATGGATTATGAGGAAGAAGGAAAAGAAAAACGCGGGGAAGAGGAAGAAAATTTGGAAGAAAAATGAGGGAAAGAGGAAGAAAATTGAGGAAGAAATATGAGGGGAAGAAAAAGAAAATTTCAAATTGAGTTGACGAAGAGACAGAGTAAAAAGAGCACCACTGAATTGTTTTAAGAATTGATGAACAAAAGGAAGGAAAATCTTATGAAGACAAAGCTCACGATAAAGAAGAAAAGTAACAAATGAATCCAAAGGAAAATTGAATCCGAAGAACAAATGAAGATCGGAAAAAGAAGACACACAAAGATGATATGATATATTAAATTTTGATTAGAATAATTGGGAGAAAACAAAGGTGATAACAGGACAAAGATAAAGAAGAATAGGATGAAGAGAAAGATAATAGACAGAGATGAGGTCGAAAGAAGAGTACATAGGAGAAAGAAAAGGGGAAGAATGCAAATTTCAGACACCGGTAGAACATTTTAGAAGAGTTGAAAAAATAGAGGATGAGAGGATGAAGAATAGAAGAAGAAAGGAAAAATAGAAAAATAAAGATAGAATGTGGTAGGAGAAGAAGAAAACTAAAGTAGGAGGAAGAGAAGAAGGAGAATTACAAGAATACGTTTCTGTTTCTGGGCAGGAATAAGAATAAAAAGAATGCAAGGTAGCCATGCATAGGCCACAGAAGGCGTAGTTTGAGACCAGATATCAGGACTCCCACATAGAAAACGCTATTCTAGCACTGGTACATTATTAACGGTTCATTGGAATGTAGAAAATAAATGCAAATAAATCCGACAGTAAATAAATCTGTCAACAGACTAGGCTACCTTTCAACCGGCGATAATTAGTTCGGCCTACCTAAATCCACAATATGTCTGTCTGTCAGCCTTGGAGGCTATTGAAACATTAATTGAAATATACTGTTCAATTTATGATAGCCTTAGTAGGAGCGCATTATCTATTCATATCTTTCAAATGTTTAATTACTAGCTCTTGTTCAAGACTGTGAACTTTTCATCGCTCTTTATTGAGAAATAAATCACTGATTTATTCAATTGTGAATACTGTATTTGATAACAAGGAACTTGGAGTTGACACTGGAATCTGATTCGTAAAATATGTTCTTCTATTAAGATAACTTCGATGATTATTTTCCCGATTCTTGTCTATAGCAGGATCCATTTAACTTGTCAGAGAACAGCTGATTTAACGTTAGTAAACGAGCGTACATCAATCAGCTGTTTTCTGACAATTTAAATAATCCTGCTATATTAATTTTGATTGAATGAAACAATGGTGTCCAGCCTAGCAAGAAATATTGAGAAAAGAACCATCATATATTTTCATATTACAGTATAAGCATTGTTCTATTCGAATGTTTTATTATTCTTTAACGTAAAGGCCTACTGTATTTCAATTCTACTAAGAATCTATGGTTCATGTACAGTGATATTCATTTAATTTGACGCTGGTCATTACATAGATAGATAGAGAGATATTATTTCTTTGCCATCATACTCTACGGTCATCAGCAACGTCAAGAAATGATATATCTCTATCTATCTACCTATCTAATGCCAAGCGTCAAATTAAATGAATGTCACAGTAAATAACTAGAAATAAATTGAACGAAATTCCTAATTAATAGTGCTATAAAATACTCTGCAGACTTCCACTACTGCAATTTCATTCAATTAATATTATTACGATTCAAAAGCAATTGAATAGTTGCAATATCTCATTCCCTTCCATCTAATCGAAAATTGATTGTACATCCCTCAAATCATTATGACGACCTTGCAAACGTAGACGGAAGAATTGGATATCTGATGAAAAGTTTATGAACAATATTTAAGAAGATGGAAGGAAATGAGATATTGCGACTATTCAATTGCTTTTTAAATCATAATAATTAATTTATTATTAAATAATGGCAATAATTAGGAATTTCGTTCAATTAATTATAATGTTTAACAAGTTAGAAATTGAATAATCATTAAAAGTTTCAAATGTAAATGATTATATTATCCAACCCCTTATTAGAACGGCAGTAGTGACGATTGATTTCGTTGAATCAATCATAATTCACGTGAAAAAGGGAAAGTTTTCAATCAAAACAAAACTTTATCAACAAAATACAAAAGATGTGAATCAAAGTTGTGAATCAGATAAAAATGTTAACTATTGAAATCCAGGAGTCGAATACAACCAACTACTGTACCTTAAAATTCAAGTCTAATTTGAATAATACAGTCGCATACCGTACTACAACACTATATACATGATGCTATCAGTTACACTTTACACTATTTCTGTCAAAAACCACAATGACAATTCCATCATAACAATTTATCTTCAATTGCTGTAACAGCAACACCTCTAACCGCATAACATTTCCATACAAATCTGATAACCAGGAAAACCAACATTGAAAAAAATCAAAACCGTTAACAACACTGATAACAAGAGAAGCAAGGAATTCCACAGCCTCTCCAATGATAACGGTCGCTGAAAAGTTGTTCTAGACCTGAAACAATACTGCTCAACTTGGCTGACGTTAATCACATACTGCATTATCAGTGATAGCAACACTACTTGCTACTTATCCGCATTAGAGTAAGAGAGAGAGACAGAGAGAGAAAGAAGTGAAAAGATTAGAAGGAATACTTAAGAGTAACAGAGTGAAATATCTGAGAGAGTAGAGTACCGAGATACTAGACTACATCATACACACTCAGGAAGCAGAGACTAGATAGGAGCACATAACATGGAGGAGACTGTATCTTGTATTTTATACTGCATTGTGTTTGATACCTATATATTGTGTGTGATAGGGGTTCACAGACGACCTTGCTTCTCGCACAGTACACCGGCAGATTGAGAGCAATGTGCAGAAGATCTGCCTCAGATAACTCTCTGGAAAGAGATAACCGAAACTATCTTCTGCCTCTCTCCTTCTCATACTCTTATCTTCCTCACTCTCTGAAAATAGGTGTGCCTCTCTTTAATCTACCTGCACTTTACCTCGCCGCGGGCGTTAACATTTTTCGCGTGGGCAGTAATCGAAGGGGAGCGGGAAGTAGAGAGAGAAACAGCAAGAGATAGAAAGTGAGAGAGAAGTAATGATTGAAGATAAGTGCAGAAAGAAAGAGAGACAAACAAGTCGAATGCAAGTGGCAGTCCAGGCTGTAAGTGATAATTGTTGTTGGAATAACATTGGAACCGTTACTGAGTTTTCTGTACTGTGTCTAGCTGCAGGCCGTTGCCTAATTGATTCAATTGAAAACGCAGACCGCACAACCGCCAAGCCAAGCTCCAATTACGGCCGCATTTTAGGCCAAAACAGTTGCAATTGCATGAAGATGATGCAAATTGCTCGAATTCCTTTGAAAGTGATGCAAAATGTTCTAAATGCATTCGAGAATATTGTATCGTTTGAATCATTTGAAAATAAAAACTTTCAATTTATTTAAAACTTGTGGTGAAACAATTGAACACTTTTAAATTATGTGTTAACCGTTGAGAGCTCTTTCAAAGTGGTACAAACATTAGAATTAATTTTAGAATGATGCAAATTGCAATATTAAACAACAGAAAATACGACAATGCTTGTACAAGACTTTCAACACCCTTCGTGTAGATTGTGTAGAATAACAACAGAAACAAAAAGACGAAAGAGTAGCGAAGATAAAATTGAATACTATTCAACAAAATTGATAATTTCATTTCATTGGTGAATTGGAATGTAGTTCGACTAAAGCTGACATTGAAGCTAAAATAAACGAGATAGGAGATAAACAATTCTACAGAGCTCTGAAACAGGTTTAAATTGGTGAGATGAGGTCTAAATATAATTTTTACTTATAGTTTTAGTTTCAAGGATATTATTACTAGAAGCGAATATTAGTAAATAACAAATATAAGAAAACTCATGAATGGTAAACTGAACATTGAAAATTATTGTGAATGAACAAAATACTGAAATAACATCAATGACAGACATGGCAATAATTTTGATAACAATTTTTCATATTTTGGAGAGTACCGTATTTCTGCACATTCATTTTACAATATTTTAATTTACAGTTATGTAAGCTATACACATTATTGCTACTATGAATATAGATAGATGTAATATATTGCCAACTGCTTATAACAAAACAGCTTATTCAAAACTAAATGAAGTAAAGTTGCATTTCAATGGCATACTTATTGGAAGACTATTCGAACCAATGATAACTAATGTACTAATACAATACGTATAGGTACAAGTATTATTATACAGCATCATTTTCATAGTTTTCAGTGGCTTTAATGATAGAACTATAGAACATATCTTTCAAGAATCATGTATATAGTTGTATATTTCAACAATATTGATGAGCAAGTGACATCAGATGCCTGTCCAAACCAAGACACCTGTTGCAATATAGCACTCTACTTCCAATATTAACTCTCACTACACGTCCTAGATCAGATCCAAACAAAACTAGCCAGGTATTCTCAAAACTCACACTACAGGCCTTTCTTTGTTTGAACAAGTTCAACCAAACTATAGTTTAAACATGGTTTAAACTGAAGATCAACGATTCAAATCATGGGTACTTCCGGTGAAAATAAGATTAATCAACTAAGTTAAAACCATGATTTCATTAAACTTAGTTTTGATAAAGGAGCATATAAGGTCCTAAAAGCCTCTTGCAACAAGTGCCTCAGTTTCAACAGGTGTGACCTTACGTGTACAAAATAAACATTAACAAAATGATTGATTACCTGAGTGATAAGACAACGCGTCTGGGCCTATCGAATTGCTGCTATCAAACCACCAGAAAACAAATAGAACCAGGTAAAAAATAGTAGTCACGAGGTAACAGTCACCGCACACCACACACACACACGAACACCGACCGCACTGGTCCGTCCTTTCCAGTGTTTAGTTTAGTTGGTTTGGCCTGCTGCAAGGGGACCGGCGAAATCCCCCCCTCCGCTCCTCCCGAAAACCAATGAAAGGGGGAACTGGACCCCGGGGACAAGCCGGTGGTGGGGGGAAAAACTCTCGCTTATCGCCGGGCCGGCCAATCCAACGTACCCTTTCTCACTCACTCTCTCTCTCTTTCTCACTTTACTTGAAAGTTGCATTGCAAGAGCGCCTTCAGGAGGCACTGGATGGTTCATGGTTGTATATAACTGAAATGTATGTACAGTATATAAATATAGTTACTAGATGGATATATAGTCATATAATGTATGTATATAAGTATAGTACACTGGATGGAAATATCTTAATTTATAGCATGTATATAGATATAGTAACTAGTATAGCACTGGTCGCCAACGCATTGTTTTATTTTTATCAGACAGGTGACCGACCAAAGAGGTTTGGGAGAAGAGTGGTTTCATAGGTGTCTGATAATGGAAATGGAAAACAAACGCAGGAAATACATGAAAATCGTTGTTTTTCCGTTAATGGAAATGGAAGAAAATGGAAAAAGGTGACAGAAAAAAAAACAAGAGAAACGTTGTTTATGAATGCCTTTGGTGGTGGAGCAAGAGATAGTTATAGAGAGACATTTTTATAGATGTAGAAGAGTTTTAATGGGATGCGATTATTGATAGAAATAGAGGGACATTGATTAGGATAGAAGAAGAGGAAAACTGAGAAAAATTTTCTTATAAAATTGAAACTTTCGTCCCGATATTGTACTTTTTCAATGTTACAGTAAATGAGTGAAAACTGTTGGTCTTAATATCGAAAAATCTTCACCAAATACTAACTAATCTTATCCTTTTTATGTATGCAAATTAAGACTACATAACAGAGAATTTATAAAACTCTTCCAATCTAGACGATTTTGTTTCAACGTTTATCATCAAAGACTCAACCACAGTGGGTTAAGTGGAAGAGGGGCCTTTTATGCCTCAACTTCGCCCACCACACTTGTATTGTACTAAGTAAAAAATCTATCTATCTATTAGGACCGTTTCCATTATTTCCTTTCTGAAAACATTTGACTGAAACCTCAAACTCAAAAACTTTATCAAATAAGCCTACCATTCTTGGCATTCTATAAATCAACTTCAGACTCGGAAAATAACAAGAACCTCTATCAAACGCCAATCACATTCTTTTGTATAAACTTATAATGCTCAATACTAGAACTATCAGAACAAACCCCTCTATCAAATTCCAATCAAAATTCTTTCGTATGAACTTATAGTAGGCCTAATCGAGATTTGAAAATCACAATCTAAATTCTATATCACGCAAGACAGAAAATACCATGAAATAACGGAAAACACCGTCAAATACCAACGGGAACTCGATTATAACATATTCGAGCTTACTTGGCCATAAAATTTAAAACTTAAACCTAACCAAAGTCCTTCACATTTTGCGATCTCTTCGATATAATACCAACAGCAGGCGGAATTAACATTCCTCCATACAACAAAAACAACTCGTTAAAGGTTATGTCAGATTGTATTTAAATACAGCAACGATAAACTTTTGTTACACTTTTATTATAACCTCCTACCACACAACGATAAAACGTGGAATCTAACAGAGAAAGCAATAAGCCGATTAATAAAATAAGTAAATCTCTTTCATGCCGGACTTGACATAGTTTACCTCCTTTAATATTCTACAGCTCATGGACCTCGGTGGAATAATGTAGTTAAAACCATACATGACATTCATTGAAAGGTTTATTAGTCATTCCAAATAACATTCTCAGTGCTTTAGTATAGCATTTACTGTAGTTCTAGAGAAATCACTAAAGCATTCCAGCTCACAGTAATTCAATCTCCGATAAATTCAATACAGTTACAACACGACCATGGAGGAATTGTTAAAACTTTATGACAACAATTATTTTGTAACAAGGATATTCACAAACTAAATTGAAAAATATTGAAGCCAGTTACTTACCTACATATATGACAACAGTGAATGTAGAAATTGAACTGCTTCCTACCTTGTTCACCTGTAACAAAAAATTAATGATTTTGAAAATAATGTTTTTAAAAATAAAGTTGACAAACAGAAGAAACTCTTCTAATTGGGGACATAGAATTAATAATACAATTTAATTAATCTGTTTACTGTGTAAAATAAACATTATAAATTTTAAAATATTGCAGTGTAAATTTAAATTTAATAAAACTCTCTTCTATAAGTTTACTATATAAAGATATTTATAGAAAATTAAATTCAAATTTATTGCAGGAACTCAATGATAAAATATAAAATAAGATTTAATATAATTTAATTTATATCTTATAGTTCGAGTAAAATATAATTCAATCCAAAGAATTTGCTAAGCTAAATTCAAGTTTTAATGTAATACTTTTTACTATTTCTGAAATACTGTCAAAGTATAATCATTTTGTTATATACTACAATGATGAAGCCAAATTTGAAACCTAAATAGATTTTAGCTTCAATTAATGTGTAAAATAGTATGTGTTAAAGTATTCGACTAACATTAAATTCTACTAAATTCTTAGCTTATTAATGAACTCATTGTTGAAAATAAATTATAATAATCAATTACTTAGAAATACAAAGTTTTAGAAGATACAATTCATTAATTGCAATGTAAAATAATTCATGAATTGATAAAGTTTGTAGAACAAACATTGTGTTTATTAAAATAAAAATTGAGTTTGACAATTTCAAAACGTTTTTCTATTAATTCATTTGAAAATAATAAAAATAACATACTGTACAGGCATTTCAGTTATTACTAAAAACCAGTTTCTTCATTACAATATTGCGAAACAACTAATAAATGTGAAAAACTTTTATAATAAACTTGAATCAAATTATTGATTTTTCAATTCAATATTGTTGTTAATCACGAGTATAATGATTGGACAACTGCACTTAAAGTGGAGAGATTATACAATCCTCATGATGAAAGTTCTAGTGGATGGTTCCATTCTAATATGCCGCACCGGTAGGCAATAATGTACGTCGATAACATCCACTTTGCATCCCACATCCCAACGCTGCCCAATCGCAACCATGTCATGGTTTATGATCGCAATCAATTCTAATGATAATACACATCAGTGATAGCCCCGAGTAACTGTTGATCACATTTTGATTTCATCAGTGAAAACAGATGCCATTCAAAATAGCTTGCTTGCGGCTATGCGTGCGTCTGACCGAATACAAATCGCCAAAACAATTTTGCAAATTGAAATCGACAAAAGAGAAAATTTGGAAACCACCCGCATCGACTGCTAGTTTATGGAGACGAGCGAAAATTAAAATCATTCAATAACATTCAAACTCATCCCATTTTGGAAACTTGTGCACTATTTGCATACAAGTACTGGTTACGTTAAGATGTTAATTTGCTTTCTTATCGTTTATAAATTTCGTTCAATTAATGAAAGCGAAGATAATTTAACAGGAGAAACAAGAGAGGTAAAGGTCTCTAGGGTCACGACCTTCATTTATTTATTCAGCAATATTCAATTGATATTTAATGGATAGTCCAATAAGCTTAGGATCAATGTAGTTGACTGCTGTTTGTATTTTAAGTGAAAATTATAATAGCCTTCTGTGTCATTAGTATGTTTTGATTTGGTCAAGCTCGTTTTTCCTTTTTTAAGTATTCTTATTGAACACTGTTCTTTTTAAGTGGTCTTCTTTTTAGAGTCTTCTTACCGAATAAGAAAACTATTATACTATTATATGTTTTTGTAACTGTAATTGGAGGGGCCTTAGCCAAGTTGGTTATTATTCCTGATCTGGTAAATCAAATGTCCTGGTTGAATCCCAGTTGACCAGTCATACTTTTTCGGGGCTACTTCCGTGATTCGAAGGAAACGTTGAGCTCTCTGCAATAGAGTTTAAAAGGTTCAATAGAATTCCAGAAACCTGAACTGTCTGTATGTTGCCCATTTTTAAGTTTTCCCAATAAAATTCGTCCATCAGTTCTTCCTTACTCCTGCATAAGATAAAATCTTTTCAAAGGTTTACTATGCCTCTTGTATTTTTATGTTGTTCCAATAGGTTAGTTGATATTTCATTTCCATATCCTTATCAAGACACAAATAATATTTAACGCAATTACAGAGCTAACCAATACATACAATATGTCATACATTGATACAATAAGTCATTACAACAATGATTACACGAACGATATGTTACATTATGTCAACTTCATTATTTCATATTACTAATTCATGAAACAGCTGATTGATGTACGCTCGTTTACTAACGTTAAATCAGCTGTTTTCTCCATCATGCACAAGGATCTATATGCGTATTTATGGAATCATCCAACTTGTTTAGAAAACGTGTTTCAACATTTAACTCAATTTCGCTCTTAACCGTTATTATTACAAAATTAGCAGTCATTAAATTCATCTCTTTTCCTATTACCCACGCATAAGCCCAGAGCTCATGTGAGCAACCCTCCGAAAAAAGAAACGTAATTTGAAAAAGCAACACGCTGAAAATAAACCCTGGAGCTTGCACTCCACGCCGAATAAAATACAATCAATTTCCAATCGCGATCTATTTAAAGTACGAGCAGTGTGAATGTGCATTTTGCGTGAGAGTGTGTTATTCTATTGAAAGGTGCGTGTGCAGTTTCCAGATGAAGCTCACGACGACGACAACGAAAACGGAACGAATTAAAAAGATGCCCGAGGCGTTTCTGAGGAGTTGCACCACGAACCTCACTCACTCACTTAATAGCCGATCGGAAATAAAAGTGTGAGCAGCGAAATAGAAAATAAACTAAATGCATGCAACAGAATGAAATAGAATCAATGTGCATGCATGTGCTATCTATCCTCCTATTCGAATAGCCAGCAAGGATAAATGCAAGATAACAGGACAAGAGGTGGGCGTTGAATCAACGAACTACAGTTGAATTAACTGGTTTAGTAGTTATTAACGGGTGATGAGTTATCAACGGGGCTTAAGTTATCAACGGTTTTCTCGTCACACAACTCGACCCATTCTGAAAATAACTGAGAAAGAAATCAGATTGCTGGAAAGTCAATCACATTCAATCGGCGTAAGATGACATCATTTGATGGAGCTCGCTCGCACAATTTGTAAACTGGTTTATTAATGCCGTCAGATGACGTAATTTTGAATTCAATAGGCTTCAATGATTAATTAAACGAAAATCTAAATAGTTCTCGACCTTTATGAAGGCTTCTGCAACTGGAAACATTGACAACAGAATAAATAGTTTGAGAAATTCGATGAACGCTACTATACAAAAATATTTTGTCCGGACATGAATCGAACCCAGCACTACTGATTCCTGGTTGCTGGTCAGGAGACTTGTCCACCATGCATTTAATTTCCAAGCGCCCAGATATTGATTTAATAGGCTTTTGTGCAATCGGCGAGTTTTTATTAAATTGAAATTAGATGTTACTTTATCCACAAATGATTGATATTTCACATTGAAAGAAAGATTGTCTCATGTCTTTAATTCAATTCAATTTAGTTTTATTCAATATTCATAATTCAATTTTAGAATAATTTAAATTGAATTTTTGTATTATGTGGTCGCTGGTCTCATCTCTCCATTCTAATTCAATTTTAGAATAATTTAATAAGTCATAAGGACGATATAACCATAATAAATTAATAAAAATGACAGAGGCGCAAATTTTAAATTATTGTATTGATAAAAACACAATACCATACCAACTTGCCTATTAACTAGTTGAGATTAATTCAAACCCGTTTCGTTTCGTTGAAACGTCAACTACCCATCACTGAGGCATAGCTTCGCGTGCTATACCTTAGCATAGCATAGCTTGCGGATACACCCACGACATGTATGTTTGCGTAGAAATGTTGCAAACAACAGATGGACACTATCAATCTCTTGCATAAGCCATCATAATTCACCCGTGTTACCTATTATGGCCACTATCCAATCGTCCTGAACCAATTCGTAATCATAGTCAAGAACCAGTGATTCGCAATCAAGTTTCTAGGCAGAATGACATGGACAAGTATTGAGTGAATGTTGACAATGTTCGAGTCAATATTTATGTAAGAAAGGTGACAATATGATTGAAGGTAAGAATTTTTCAGAAGATTGAAATGATTGTCTCTGTATGATGATGTAATAGACATTTAAACCAATACCAGTGAAAGATGTATTCACATTATACAATGTCACTTTTTAGTGAAATATGAAAGTCAAATATGAAATGTGAGTCTGATTAGTGAAATGTGAAAACAATTGTACTGGTGACTATAGTTTCCGTAAATATAATCAAAAACTAAACAAGCGCCTTCATTATTATTTGGGCTACTTGAATTTTGTTGATATTATTATTATAATTCGAGTTTAGGTTGATTAAGTTTTAGTAATATGAAATGTAGGCTACATTCGAATTAATGCCGGTAAATGTTGAGCATTCAGATCACAATAAAACTGACAAACTTTATTCATTTATTTTGATCCTGGATAATTCGTAATTTTTAAAGTTCATATTTATTCAAGTGTTGAATTTATTCAGTTACAATATTTCAGCTAAAATCAATGCAGTATCTAGTCATTTCAAATCCAGTAACAGAGCAATCCTCTAAACATGCATGATTAACAAAAGCGTGACCACACTGTATCCAGGATCCGTGCACTTCCTTCTTTTAGCAACGGTTCCTTCCTTTATCCTTCTTCCTCTTTCCCTCCCCCATCCTTTTTCTTCCTAGGAATGTTTCCAATGGAGTCCATCTAATTCCCAGCATTCACACATAGAAGGACGACACTCCACTTCAATTGCATTTTGTATCCGCATATTTGCAACCTGCCTTTATTAACAAAACACTGGACCTGTTTACATTTGAATAAATAAGGCATGCGAAGAGATTCGCATAATTTATCGTCCGCTTTCCGAGTGGTAGGTACTGGCTTTTCGATTTGAATTTATTTATTCGTAATGCAACGCATGAGTTCCAATTACACTCTGTATAATTGCTTCATTTCGCAGCATGACATCGTGGGAAATGCGTGATCTCACGCTTTTTCTTCGATTTGTTACAATGTGGGGGCAAAGAGATCTGCCGAGAAATTCATTAGATCATTCATCGATTACATAAACGAAGAAATAACGTTACCCGGTAGTCTTGCAGGAGCACCGTTTCACCTACTGAACCTGTGAAGTATCATTTTATTGGAGTATCTTCTGTGTTGCTAGCCTAGAACTGCAGTGAATTTATCGAATATAGCAGGATTCTTTTAAATTGTCAGAACACAGCTGATTGATGTACGCTCGTTTACTAACGTCAAATCAGCTGTTTTCTGACAAGTTAAAAGAATCCTGCTATACATTTTGTATTAATCCTTTTTTTCTCTCTAGAGTTTCATTGCATAATAGAGACCTGGTGAACCAACTTATATTCAGCGTGACCAGTTTTGTAATGTTTTATTGGTGCTATAAAAAATTGAAATATTTTTCAAATTTTTTACTCAATGTAAGTTACATCACGATAGTTGAGAATGTTTTTAAGTTTAATTGAAATCGTAGCATTTTTTGGAACCAAAAGTATTGTTGAGATATTTTCCGAATTCCCAAAGCCAGGACTAACACCGGGGCATTACTTAATCAATCATTATCAGACAAGAATCTGGTATAAGTTGGAAATAGTAGGCTACATTCACCCATTAAATAAACCAGCCATTTTCAAGAATAACTAATCTATCCTTCAACTACCTCATTATCTACTCAATTCAATTGAAACATTGTCATCTTCAACTATGTAAGAACTAATTCGTTGATTTAGTTCAATATGTTAATCTGATCCTATAGGAAATATACCCGGCGATGACCAAATAAGTATACCACGCTTCGCCACTAAATCTAATAACAAACTAACTTTTTCTCCTTTCTCAAGTCAGGTGATGGAAAACTAAACAATAACAAAAAGTACGAAAAAATAACTAAAAATACTGGAAAATAACTAATATATAATGGCCTTTTATCAAATACATAATCGAATTAGTCTCTAGTACTGTATGTTCAAGATTTGACAGTGGAAATGATGAAATACGATAATAATATAGTAATATATAATATTAGAAATATTATATAGTAATATAATAGTAATCAATAGAAAAACCAGAAAATTGATCATTTGATTTACCAGATTCTTGTCTAATAACGACTCATCAACATTAGCAATTATTGTTCTAATTCTGCAATTTTCTTTAAATCATTAAACTATACTAGCTCTAAAAAACCAACAGAAGTTAAAAAGCGTTGTAATTACAGAGCTTATCGCGATTAAACATCATGCAATCGTAATAACAATAACACAGTGTAATTCAAGTAATGTTAACGACTAATTCACACAAGTCCTTCTAACTCTTTCTCACTCTCTCTCACTCATAGAACAAGTCTTCTTGCAAATCTTTCTCACATGGTGCATTGCCCTTGATAACAGTGATACGACCCTGGCAAGGTCACCTGTCGTCTTCAAGGTCACTCGGCTCATCTTCCTCTCAATCATTCTCTCTCTCTCTAGCACATGTCCATCAATGGTCACGTCATAATACTGCATTCCTTATGCTAGTCTCGTCAACATTCCACTGTGCAATATGATACAAGCAACATACACTTTGCTCTCATTATTGTATGGGTGTGTTTGTCTGAAAACATGACGCGATCCAATTTTTGGAAAGATCTATTTTAGTCAATTTGATCTATATTAAATATTGGACTTATAATATGAAGAAATTTGTGGAACATAATAATGATATAAAGTTCTTCAGAAAAATCTAAAAAATACTTGCACCTCTGAATTTTGATTTTGTAGCTTCATGACAAAAGTATAAGTGGAAAATTAACATGAACCGCATTTCACATACTTCGAGGTTTAATTACAAAAAAAAAAACAATATTAGTGATAGTCGGATTTCAAACCAAGGCAAGTATTCTAGCAATTTTCATCTTTAATTTGAAACTTTGAAGCGTTTGAAGCGCATGTATATTTGTAATTTTTCAGCTATTAGTAATCACTTATTTTATTTTTCAATGTCTAAAAAATAAAAAGGTAGACCTAGACCAGCAATCGAACCGGGTTCAACTGGGGAAAGCGAACTTCAGTACGTTTAATAGAATAAAAAACGAATGAAACTAATGATAAAGAGGAAAAACGAAACAACGGAGGACTTAGGGATGTGTGGTAAGGGGAAAAAAATTGATCGAAACTGATAAAGAAAAAGAAGAGAAAGAGGGAAATAAGTAATAAAAAACCAAGAAAATGAAGCAAGGGGAGAAAGATATAAAAAAAGAATGAAGTAACAATAGAAAAGGAGTGAAGAAAGTATGGGGAAAAATAAACTGATAAAGAAAGAGGAAAGAGGAGAAAGAGTGGAAGACCTCTGAGAAGTGATAAACCAAGCAGGACAATCGTGACGTCCGTGACGTGGATTTATAATGAAGAGCAGGCCAGAGAGAGAAAGAGTGAGAGGGAGTCCAATTGTCGTGACCTGTCTCTCAAATTTCTTCTCTCTTTCACTCCCTCATCTCCTCTCACTTCTTACTCTTCCCGTTAAATAAAGGCTGAGGGCTAAACCTTTGAATAGCTGCTGATTACTTGAAATCTCTTCATTAGCGTTGAGCGTCAAATTAATTAAGACTCCATTTCATGTCAATAACCAATAACTGACCTTACGTGTCTTTTACAAGAGAATTGCTCCATCCACTTTAATACATCTAATCATCTTTATAATTTTAATTTTTTTCCAATGTAAAACTTGAGTGAGGTCAATTTCTATCTTTTTTAGAGTATTCTGTTATCAGTAGATTTTTCTGAATTATGTTCTAAATTTCTATGAAACAGGCAGGCATCTAGTGACTAACTTGTTTTGGTAAGAAATCACAAAAAAATTCCATTATCTAAAAATAGAGATGAGGGTCTAATTCCTCTTTTTTTTAGTCTTTAAAGATCCGATTCATGTTATATCATTTCAATATCACAAAGCAGAACTGAATTTTTAATGGCGAATAAATACTACCTCAGAACTTTCTTTTACAGTAATAAGAGCTTTATTTGTAATTACTTAATTTAAAAAATTTGAAAGCAATTTCGATTTTTTATGGCAAATGCTTACTCAGAACTTAACCCTAGAACGGACGGGTGGGGTCTGTGAGACCCAGACGTTTCTATTTTTAGCTGCAATCAAGGTCAAACGCATAAAAATAAGATGAATATTTGATTATATTTTCATGTGTCTGTATTACAGCTATTATATCAGTATGGCACGCAGAATGTGTCCTATTCGATGAACTATCTGATAGTGAATACAGTTGATGAAGTTCCTACAGTTGATGAAGTTCCTACAGTTGATGAAGTTCCTACAGTTGATGAAGTTCCTACAGTTGATGAAGTTCCTACACTTGAATACGCTCCTGATAACTCTCGTTCCAGATCAAGACAAAAACCAAGTGGCGGAAAACTAAACCAGTGCAAAATATTAGAACTCGGTCACATAATATAGTTACCCATTTACCTGGTAGCGTAAGAGAAGCTAGAAATGTTCAAACTCCTCTAGATTCATTTACTGAATCTACAAACATTTACATAAATTCAAGCCTAAACCAGCTCGATATGGCATCAAGGTATTTATACTTAGCTGCTCAAAAACCTATTATATAAAACTTTCGTCTTGTTGATCCAATCGATAACTGGTTTACGTCGCTTTCTTCCGAGATCGACAAGAGAACGGTATTCGAGCCTGGCAGATGCTATGTGTGATTTCATAAAACTTTATCAAAACAGTTGCTGCAACCGCACATGAGACAACTCAGAATATCCCAAGATATTCGACAATTAGCAAAAAGTTTTCTGGAGTTGAAGTTCCCCGTAGATGATCCTGAACCTGGAAAACGTGGGAGATGTCCATGGTGCAAAGACAATAAATCAAAATTTTTGTAAAGAATAAACTTAGTTGTGCTTGAAACACGCTCAGTACGTGTGTCGCAACTGCTGAAATACAAGATAGTAAAAGTCAGTGAATTTGGTGAGTGAAAAAACCTGTTTGCACAAACTTTATCAGATTCTCATTATTACTACATTAATTTTTGACCTTTATATGGCTCAGAAACGCAGAAAAAACTCAATTATCAATAATATTCACGTTTTTATATTATTTTGAATTGAACTTTGCTTTAAAAAATTAAAAATTCAATGAAAATCTAAAATGATCACAACTTTTCTTGTAAGAAATATTTTTTCATCAAATTGGTGTCAAATCATACAAAACACTTCAATGCTTGATAGTTTTTTTGGAATTTAATGAATAAAATAATTAGAGATAATTTTATCAATTTTTTTATTTCTGGGTCTGTCAGACCCGACCCGTCCGTTCATGTAACTTTTTTCACCCGTCCGTTCTAGGGTTAATATTAGTTCTGTTACCAGAACTGTTATCAGTAAATTAGGAAAATACAGTGAAAAGGAAATGGCGCATGAAATTATTATACGAACTAATTTCGAACGCCATTACAATAGTGACGATAAATACACTACATTAAATTTCACGGGCATACTGATTAGGAGATTAATAGCCAGGTTACTGTATTACTGATACGAGCTCTTATCAATGAGTAAAAAGCATGTACTTTATGAATCATGTAAGCCAATTTGAAACGCATTTGATAAAGAGTAATAAAATCAGTCAATAAAAGAATAGAAGGAAAATTGCTAATCAACAAAGAAATAACATTTTTAACCATTTTTGCAACAAGTTGTCCAATAGAGGGCATGATCTTATGTCTATCTATCCATTACCTTATCTTATGAGGTTTTGAGTTTTGGAGGCCTGTTTCAAAAAACTTTGTAAGTTCTGTAATGCAGGTAAAAGATGGGCACACACTGGACATGAATAATTGCAAGGAATATCAATGCAATAAATTTATATGTCTAACGTGCGTCAGCCTTCATTCTGTAACAGAACTTCTTGAAATCTTGTAAAACAGGAAAAAGGCGGATGCACACTAGACTTGTAAGTTTATGTAGTGTAAACCGTGCCATTCATGTTAAGTGTTCGTCCGCCTTTTTCTTGTGTTACAGGACTTCTAAATTTCTATGAAACATGTACCTGATCTTATATCGATCCTATATCGACCTGATTATATCAATCTTCTTAATTATAAAAATTCCGTGTAACCTGACTGGCTCGGGTCTGGTGTCAGAGTTTTCAGGTCACTCCGATTGATACTTGATACTTCTCGATATAATCCCGGAATAAAAGTGCATTTCAATATTTATTTCATGAATTATAGACTAGTATGCTTAAATTAAAAAAAGTCCAAGAAACAGAAACTGAATCACATCTAAAGATCCACTCAACTAAAGAAACTCAACTAAGATGAACTCCAGATATCATGTAGTATCATGCGACATTCCTAAAAATCTCCAACTGCAATTTTCTTTAGTTAGCTGTGTGCAGTTGCTATTACCTGCCAGCTTCCAGTAAACTCCCCGGCAAAGGTCAATAACCGGACTAATGCTTAGTTCGCATGAGTAGTTGGCATCTTACCTTACCCCCACCCCCTCCACCTCTGAATCTGATAACGACAATTGTCAAGATGATGATGATGATTATTATTACAAACTCCACCATTTGACATTCCATTGCATTGTTTTATGGTACACAGAGATGCACGATTATTTCATTCGCTTTGGGTTATTTGAAAGAATTTTGTAATGTTTTTATGAATCCGTATACACGAATAGTAGGCTACGTACTCAAGTACAATAATAATACATCATAGAATACTCAAGAAGTAGTTCAGGTAAGTGGCTTGTATCATACCAAATTAAATTTAATGGTCATTATGTCAGTTGACGGAAAATTGGATTGAATAACAAAGGAACTTTATGTTACAATTCAAGCCAATGAAAGGATTTGCTGAACAACAAACTACGAGATTCAACCAACTATCGAAGATCCAATAATATCGAATATCGCTCAAGGTTGTATCAGTAGGGATTGAACGTTTACTAAAATTCATGGGGAATAAGAAAAAACTGATGGGGTTGTGAATTATCGCAGTCCTATTGAGTTGGATCACTTTTTCAAGTAAATTTATTCTGATGGTGATGCACATAATGAGCTTTGTGCGTGGTTTATGGATGGGTGACAAATTTTTGGGCTGTACGAATTATAAATGAGGATTTAAACAACTATTCATGTCCAGTAGATGTATTATTTTCCAAATAATCAATAAAGCAATAGAGGAAATATCAGGAAGTAAATAATATTACAATTTTATTGAGCAAGCGAATGAGCCTTGGAAGATCACGAATAAATGAAACTCGGTTTCTCTATCCAACCTAAACCCGTAATCTATGCCAAATCTCCTGTTTAGAAAGATTTTACAGAGTAGGAGTTGGTTAAAAAAGTATCAATTCATAGAAAAAGAGACCAGATTGTGGGATTTCAATACTTAACATATACAAAAGACATAAGTGGAGATTACTACATACTGAAGACTTCAAAAGTGGGCAAAGGACAAATAACATATAATATTCATTACCTTTTCTCCAATTAAAAACATTCTAAAATACACAAATCAAACATAGCCAGACTCATGGAATAGCTCGTAAAACATAGACTAGACGAATAACCAATTCATACGTAGGTAGAGCTATTCATGAAGGAACTTCAAAGGCGGATGGGGAATAATGCTTGTCATAATATGACCTGAAATTGCAACAAAAAGAAGTTAACTGCATATTTGACTTTCTCTCACTCTATCCTTTTCCTCATTCTCATTACTTCTTTTCCTATCGTTTCTCTCATCTCTTTCTTACAAAATTAACTTAACTCAGTCAACCTGGACTCTTTCTCTAGCAGAATATTGCCGTTCATAGAGTGGAAAACCAAAGAAACAAAACATAAAGTGATACAGTAGCTAGCAATTGAATGAATTTATCGTCTCGGAAATTGAACGAAGAGTGAAGAACTTACGATTGAGAGCGACGGCAGACGTCACTGGCGGTGCACCGGTGTTCTCCTCCTTTTCTACTTCTCTTTCTTCTTCCTCCTCCTCTTCCTCCACTTCTTCGTCCTTTTCTGCTTTGGACGGCTTCTGGTCGTTGCAGTCAGCCGCCACTTGCAACTTATCGTCTGCAACAGAAAAAAGCAAACAAAGGATGCATAAAGTGTGGCAAAGACAAGGCAAGGCTGACAATATATCTCCGTCGCTCTTTCTCTCTTGCGGCGGCAGTGCCAATTAGAGTTAGCCGAAGTGAAAATTGAGAAAAAGAGTACTAAAAGAAAATGAATGATGAATAGCAGGAGAAAATGAGGAATTCAGAATGGAGATAACTATGAAGAAGAGGAGACAATCAACAAGTAGACATAGTAGTATGAAGTATGAAGCAAGAGGGAGTGAAAAAAGCTGGATCAGTAAAATTGTTAGTGAGAAAATAAGAAAAAGAAAATAAGAATGTCGTAGATTGGGAGAAGAAGAGAATCAAGATAGAAGAAAAATGGAGGAATGGAGAGAAGAAAAAGAAAAATTGAGTGTATGAAGAGTGGAGGGAGAAGAGGAACAAGAGTGTAGAACTAGGAGACAAATTACAAAACGAAGAAAAATGAAAATCTACAATGAAGCTAGAAGGAAAAGCAGGGATATCTCGAAAAATAAAGAATATACAGTAATAGTAGTTACAGGAGAGGGACTAGGATAAATGAGAGAAGGTAACGGATTAAAAGTACTACTGAACACTTGTAGAGAGTTGAAGTACAAGAACCCAAGTAGAGAGAATGGAGTTGAAGAAAATGAAGCAAATGAGATTAGGAAATACAGTACCATGTATTATTTCGAAGAGAAAAGACGGAAAAGTACAAGAAATAGAATAAGAGTGAACGATTAGATAGCATGCATAATAAAGAAGAACAGAATTTGCTTGAAGATGTGGGATCAGAAAAAGTGGAAAAGATAGACCAAGGCCAGAGAGAATATAAAACATAAGAGAAGAATGATGTCAAGAAGAGAATGAGAACAGAAACTTCATGAACTACTTGGTGGAAGACTAAGATTAAAAAGGAAGAAAAATAAAAGTATAGAAGATAGCATGAACTGAAGATGAGGTAAAAGAAAATCTGGACGAAGAGTTGAATTTGAAAAGGAGGAGTGAAAGGTAAGCCGAAAAAGGACAAGAAGATGAGAAAAAAGCTCATGCTTTCCTGAAAAACTAAGTCCTTACACAAAGAACAAAGAGGAAACTGAAGAAAAAGGAAGAGGAAGTGACAACCAATGGGAAGGCCCGGCATCATAGGTCGTAATTCGCGTTCGTTGTGTAGAAATACGGACAGAAATAGTAAGAAGGGGGTGGGGGAAGGGTTGAGAGAGAAAAACCAGTAGGAACCGACGACGACGACTCTGATGAAGCGACAGGATGGTGAAGAAATGCACCGACCGATCGGCACGACATGTGGAAATGCGGCAGCGGGGTTTGTCCACTATTTTTGCAAAAGAAATTACTCTAGGAATGAGAGGAGAAAGAAGAAGAACTAGACATTCACTTCAATTTTATTCATCTTTCTTCGTATTATCGGTATTACTTGTCATTATCCTCCTTACTTATCATTCAAATTCTCAATTCGTCTTACTTATTCTTCTTATTTCTTATTATAAGTCTTACTTCTCATTATTTTTGTCACTTCCAATTATTTTCCTTTCTTTCGTGTTATCCTCTCTTTCGACTTTCTCTGCATCTTCTTATTCATCATCTAGTTTCTTCCTTCAATATTTTATTATTTTTCTTCTTTCTCTCATTGTATTCCTTCTTCTAATGTTCTTGTTCTTCCAATTTTGTTCTGGTTCTACATCTTCTCCTATTTTCTCCTTGTAATTTCATTTCTCAGATCCGTCTCTTCTTCTAAATAATTTCTTCTACTCTCTTCCCTCCATACTCTCCTTCTTTTCAATTCTCCTTTTGTTTTATGTTATTAGTCCCCTCCTTTATTCGATTTCATATAATTTTATTTTATTCTTCCTCTTTTTCATATTCTTCTTCCCCTTCTCATTCTTCACCTCCTTTTTCTCCAACTCCTTCTCCTTCTCACTCTTCTTCTTCTTCTTCAACATTTTCATCTTCTTCTCCTTCTTCTTCCTTTATAGTATATTCAACTTCTTCTTTTTCTTCTCATTCACCCCAATCTCCTTTTTTTCACTAATCTCTTCTTTCCCTATTATTTTTCATTCATTCTTTTCTGCTCCCTCTCCTATCCTTTCCTGCTTACTTCATCTTCTTCCTCTGCTTCTTTTTACATCGTTTCTTACATACTACATCTTCATCTTCTTCACCTTTTCCTCCACCATCTCCTTCTTCTTCGTCAACCTTCCTCCTTCCTTACCCTTCTATCTACTTCTCCTTTACTTTCTTTCTCTTCTTATCTTCATTCCTCTTCCTATCCTTATTTTCTTTCTCTAGCGATGGCGGTGGCAGTTAGTAGTTTATAACCAGTGCATTTAAGCCAGCCGGCTACTGTTTCAATTGAACTCGGCGCCGTGTATCGCATCGGTGGCATTGACTTGTCCTTCTTTCTTCAACAAGTCACATCAAATTATGTCCTCCTCTTCCTACTTCTCCTCCTCCTCTATTTCTTCTTCACCAGGAATCAAGGAATACCAGGAATCAAGTCGTCTTCCACTACAAATTCACTATCATCCATTCCTTCCTCAGCTCCATTCCTACTCAGCATCTTACTGCTCCTATACACTTTCTTTTGTGAGATTGTCAAAACCAGAAATATGTTGGAAATAATAAATTGTATTCGTTTCTATTTGTTTCAATAATATTGTTCATTTGTAGTTCCAAGTACTACATCTCCTCCCTCCCTCCTTTCCTTTACCACTACCAAATTACTTAATTGTAAAACAGCTTCATTTGTACAATGAAGTAAAGATTCAACATTGGCGAGCCCCTTCATTTATTACGCAGGCAATCCGCACTACACCAACACGAACCAGACAAGTGAAAATAGTTAAGGTTGAAAATTAAGTGAAAATATACAAGTTTGGATATGGGAGAAGGAGAAAGACAAGGATGAAAAATAATAGAAAAATACGAAAAGAAAGAAGAAAACGAAGACGAAAGACATCAGAGGAGTAAAAGAAATGAAAATCTATGAATAACTTATGATAATGCTTGATCATGCTAAGACACCGCCACAAGAACCAATACATCGACGACAAAATTGCAATTAACGGTAATATTGACAGACTATGATGCACTTCCATTACCTATTTCAGTAATTAAGCGTTACTCCACAAGCAACGTTCATGGAATAAATGATTACCTCGATATTTGCCACAAGAAAAGTCGCACCGTATATCGACTGAATGACAGAAGCGACAAAAACTTGATTACATTCTCGACTAGTATGATTCATCAGTTATGAATCATTCATTTGAATTAATTATTCCTCAAATACAAGGTTTGCAAGCACATATCCAAGGCAAAACGTTAGAACTGTACTCTAGGTGTGCGTTGTATAGCACTAACCTATTTTATATTTTTGTAGTTACTAGAATTTCACTGCTTGTTCCACGATTCATCTTTAATAAATTATCATCTTTCATCTTAATATTCTTAAATCAGGGGTGAGGAATTATCATAACTCATCTTTCATAAATTCACCTGAAAAGGAAAATGGTAAAACAACAAAAGAGTTTTTCGGGGAAAATATATGAATAGTATATCATCAAGTTTGAAACACTAATCCAAATTAATCTACTCAAATCCAATTCAATTTTATCAAAGTTAATATCAATTTAAAACCTACCTTTTGTTTATTTAAAGTAGGTTTTCAAAATCAAGAGAATTCGAATAAGCTATTACCATAGACTAATATATACATACAGACATATACATACAGTATATAGATAGAATCATACCATAGACTCACATAAAACTACAGTTATAAGCGCGTTATCGATTCAAATCTTCGTAATCAACATAATGAATAGAATTTTAGCTGATAGCTAGATTAAAATTCAATTACATCATACAAATCACCATTAATTACTTAAATAAAATTTGCATTTTATTATGATTGAACAAAAACAGGATGAATAAAATTAGATTATGCCTAGATAAAACTTCAAATGGCCAAGTTACGACAGAATTATCGGTGAACCAAATCTGCACAGATTCGAGATAAAAGTCACGGCTATAAACTCGACTAGAAAATGAACATTTTTGTGACAGTTCAGCATGCTAACAGCAGAGCGCTGTCAAGAGGTGATGCGAGTTGAAGAGGCGTGAGCTAATTTACAGATGCAATCAACTACAAGCATCGTAATGAACCACTTCGGTCGCCATCTTGAAAGTTCATTGCAAAATTCATGACAACGACGGAATTAACTAGATGTGTTTACCACCGGAATGGATGGCATGGGCGGGTGTCACTTGCTAGCAATAATTGTTACAGAAGAGAAGCTGCTATATAAAACCTAACGGGCAGCGTTTGATCAGGTCACAGTCTCAGTCAGGTCTAGATTAGATAGATAAGATAGCTAGATAGACCTATAGCTAATTCCATTTTATTAATGATGGAAATGTGTAGGGTTTCGGCTGAAATACACATTAGTTCATTTATAGAAGAATTCACACGACAATATAAATAGACTGAGAAGCCCTCTATTCTTTTTCTCTTTTTTCTTTTTAGCTGGGGATGATGCCCACATAAGCTCTAGGCTTGTGCGAGGGTAATGGGAAGGATGATTATGAGAGATGAATGGACCTACAGCTTTAGGGGGTTCCGAACCGATTTTGACTGAGGAATAGACAGATTTATGATAGGCAGATCGATAGATGAATTTGACATGGACAATATTTATGTTAGTGACTGTACTCAACAGTGATACAATATTGACGTTTTTTGTACAATATGTTCCAATAACAAGAAATTCAAATTCCATTAACAAAAATAAATAAATACCACTTCATAGGAATCTACCAAACAGTGTGTAAGGGTAAATATTCAATTCACTAATGCAGTACTGGTATATAATATTTTGTGTTTACCATTAAAAAAATATTAAGTAGGTTTGACAACATCCAATGAGAAACATGTTGTAGGAGTGTGTCAAAATTTTTATTCAAACAACGTCTAACCAGCGCTTTATTGTAAATTTTGTTCAGCGTTCTCGATCATGCCATTTAACTGAAACCGTAGGAATTGGATACACTAGCGGGCAAAGTGAGCTTTCCGTGATGCTGATAGAATGTTAATTGAAATATTGAGATAAATTTTCAGAATTTTTTCAGATTAAAAAATGAAAATCATTAGGCGGTAATATACAATTTTTTTTCGCATTGAAAACGACTTCTTACTGCTTAGGATGCCCATATAAGTCTATAACTTGGGCGTGGGTGATGAGGTGGAAGGTGATACACAAAAAATTCCAGCCGGAACGGGAATCGATCCCATGATCAGGAGCAGAGATGTGGACTGAAGCTGTGACACTCCAGTCCACTAGGCTACACAGGCTTGCCAAAATATTCATTTGTTTTAAAAATTGATTTGATTGTATTTTGAGTAACCTACTTGATCTATCAGTCTATCATGATCTTATACTCAGTTAAAACTGTCCAAACTGTTCCAAGTCCTGTAGGTGTTTGAAATAAAAATTCCAAAACAACCGATCCGATCCTAATCTGACCGTAATCAGCCCGTGCCCGTCTACGCTAATCCAGTTTCCAACACCATCAATTAAAATTGTTATGGAGAGCACCGGCACGCAGGCAGGCAACACCTTCCAATCTCCAGAAAAAACCGTCCGTCTCATACACAATCAGGTAATCTCATTAAATCAGTTCGAAAACATTCAGAAACAAACGCAATGGAACAATGCCAATAATTAACAGTACTAGAGAATAAGTTAATAGGGTGTCGGAGATCGTATTCGACGTCCTACAGTTCTGGGTGACACCTTTGCACAATATGCAGATATTATTATTATTATTATGTCCCATTGCAGAGCATCGCACTGCGCAGAACAATGGAATTGCACCAATATGTCACACATGCAACGCCTAGTCTATGAATGTCAAATATGTTTATTGGACCAGCGGTGTCCTGAGTTTTTAATTGGCCTCACAGGAAATCCGGTTGCATACGAATTGCATGCAATGATATAAGATTTCAGTAACGTCACATAAGTAAGAGTTTCAACAATGATAATTATTGTACTCGAGAAGAGCTTGATGAATAGAGAGACTAGGAAGAAAGTAAAGTTCTAAAATGTATTGAAATGCATGTTGTTTATGTTGCTAGGAATGATGCCCACATAAGCTCTAAGCTTGTGCGTGGGTAATGGGAAGGATGATGATGAGAGATGAATGGACCTTCATCTTGAAAGGTGGGTTCCGAACCACCGGAAAGCGAAGAATATTAGTAGAATATATAATGTTAGTTGAATAAATTGAACAGTTCCAATACAAGGAAACTTAATAATAGAAATCAATTCCAAACTGAAATTTTATAAGATTTTGTTGACAATTGAATACATAGTCCCATTACAATTCAAGAAATAAATCAACGACCATGTACGGTAGTAACAAATATGTTACTTCAAGTACAAGTTTTACTAAAGTAACAAATCTGTTACTTTGTGGCCACTGTTATAAATGGTCTGGCTCCACAGCATAGAGTATATTATTAATAAAAATTGGAATCCCTCTTTCTAGATCCACAAATTTAAAGATGCAATTCCGAGTTGAAAATTGCTTGTTCTTGACAGTTCACAAACTTATTTGAATGTTGGAATAATTTCATCGAAAAAAGTGATTAATATAAAAAAGTGATCACTTCAATCTCACTTCCAGACCACTAAAAAAATTGCAACGACAAAGTTATCAAATCGGTACAACTCCAATTTGTTTTACAACGACGAAATTGAAAAATGGCAATGGCTGCCTTGTAGAAAAACCGAAGTTTGAAAAATTTACTGCGTTCTAGAAAAACGTTTCTGTTATCTGTAGGTGTAAATGTGTGCTTTTCCCAGACCAAACACAATATTCTCACTGAACTACAGAAAAACACCTAAAATTTTATTGTTCCAGTCTAGATATGTCATCGACCTGATAGCTCGTTTGAAAACAGCAAGCAAACCGTGAACTCCATCAAAAATATCGTGAATCTTGTCCACTCATCGTTGGTGATCGATCCTTCGACAAGATAGTTGACATTTTTTTCTGTGAAATTTTAGCTGATACCCATCAGCTGTCAGATGGAAGACCATTGGCCACCCACCGTCACACAATTTTCGTCACCCATCTGCCTTGCTTGACATGTGACACCATGCTCACAAAAAAATCACATGCACTAAAATTTTCATTGGGGAGTGAATTGAAAATTGATATCTCGCAGTCATATTATCATAACGGTCCGGAAAATGTTTTTGGATAATAATCCTAAATAGGTTTATAGTGAGAATAGGATTGAGGCTATGAATATTGAGGTTTATGGTTAATAATGATATCAATGTTATAAAGGAATCAATAACCTTATAATAGGTTAACTTATCTTGGTAACTACGAACTATGTATGTAAAACATCTACTAGACGGCCTAAATTTCAAAATTTCATTGATAATATAAATTCGTGTTCCTAATACTGTGCTTTCAGAAAGTTATTTTGAAACTGTTTCTACCTCTTTTGGTTCTTGATTCTTTCTTTTTCTTCTTATTATTGTTCTTCTTCTCTTTTCTTCTTCTTCTTTCTTCTTCTTCTCTTCTTCTTCTTTTCTTCTTCTTCTTCTCTTCTTCTTCTTCTCTTCTTCTTCTTCTTCTTCTTCTTCTTCTTCTTCTTCTTATTTCTTCTTCTTCTTTTCTACTACTTCTCCTTCTCTTTCTTCTTCTCCTTCTAATATGTCCACCACTTCTTTATCTACATTTTATTTCTATCCTGCTTTTTAATTTTATAAGTATTTAACATCAAGGATATTTGGTAACTTAGTTTTTTCATCATTATATTATTATTTGCTTTACATCACTTTTCAACACCAAAGATATTTGTTTTATTCATGATCTATTTCAGGTTTTACTCTGTAGCAATTTGAATAAGTCGTTATTCGAAGGACCACGTGTGTAATAAGAATGTTTTGTGACATCTAAATCAGAATTCTAAAAACCTATCGTAAACCAACAAGTCCTAGGATAGACAATAACTTTGAACCCAAAGTCCATAGTAACGAATATGCACTGTCATTTATTATTCACCTTCAAGGCCCGTAGAGTAACTTCACGGTACTCTGAGGTAATGCTTTCTTAATTCTCATGCCTTGTGTATTATATCTGACAAGGCTTCCACTGTAATGAACCTCCATGGTTATAATACATATTTCTACATCTCATACTACAGAGAGTACTCTTCTTTAATACTCTTTCCCAATAAACATAACTAATATTAAAGGCTATACTTGTAGACTATATAGCCTACTTTGTGGGCTATTATTTACTCCAATACTCCTCTTTCCCTGAGCAATCTTTCACGGAGTGGCAATACTCGAGTAAAATCTGAGGTTTAGTAACATGTTCATCATTCGACCACACACATGTACGGTACTGGTAAAAGTTCTATTCAATTAGGGCTGGAGACACCCTACTATAAAATACTACTACACTGTAGACGAGACTGAAATGAGTCACATCATGGACATAGAGAGCCTGGTTGAGATATTGGTGATACTTCAATTTTCTTTACAATAGAGACATTTCACATTTTACTACCTCTACTGACTTAGTCTTCTCTAATAGAAATTACCATTATTCAGGTTGTCAGTGAAATATGGTTTGTGGCATCTTCAGAGATGCGCTTACCCTTCTAGATCTAATGAAGGTTGACTTTCAATTATTACAGTGAATGACCCCACACAATAAAATATTTCTAGTCTTGGACACTAGGCCTATTGAGTATTAAACAATTTGATAGCTAACTATTGTAATTTGAAAATTGGAAGAAAACATTGAAGTGAAGTTTTAAAAGAGAACAAAAAAGTGTTATAATTTTCTGAGGGAGAACTTAAGAGCACTGGCTCCACAATCCATTTTTTTCAAATCAATGGACTAATAGCCAAAAAATCAAATAGCCTAAAACAAGTTTCAGAGAATTGGACGTTAGCCATGGAAAAATGGTAACAGGAACAGGAAAGCGGAAGTCAAACTTCAAGGAAGAAGAGGGAAGAGACCAATAATTTCTATCTAGAATTGGGGATATTTCTGCAAAGAAATGCAGAGAAATAGTCTACGAAGAACATTTCATGTTCAATTCATCAAGTCGTTATCCTACTGGGGAATAGATAGCATTTCTCGTGATTTTCCAAAACTATTACAGGGAGATTATTCCTTAATTGTTACTCTCTGATTAGATTGCAGTGAATGAGTTAATTCCGATAAGAGTTAGAAGGTTATGAATATTAGCTCGTATCTTAGTATTTTGTAGCATAACTGGGAAAATCGTCCAAACGACTTTTATACTAATTTATACTTTCATACTAAACGATATTATACTAATTGGGATTTTCTTTCAATTTCGTACAATTGTTAATTCCACACAGGAATTGACATTAGTGATACACACCAGAAATTTTGAAGTTATTTCGAATCTATTATCATAATTTTATTTGTCACTTTGATTGAAATACAGCAATTTTTTGGCTATATTATTACAAAATAACATAAAGCCCTACATTGAATTAATTTACACAAACGAAGTAATTTTTTGAATGCGCAGGTGATGGGGGGTTAAAACACGTTCACACTAGCGGACGCTATTCTTATAATCAGAAAATGCTACCAAATTGTTCAGAAAGATATGTAGAATTGTTGTATAACCTTTAAATTTAGATTTTTCAACTTTAAAATGGCAGTATAAGTTGATGAACATGAGCAAATTTCACTCATTTCAACCTTCAATACTGATAAGTGAAAAAATGATAGAAAAATAATGAAAACTTCCAGGTACAGCAACAATTCTAGCAATATTTATCTTCAATTTTAGACCATACACAAATTCCTAGCTTTAAAAATAGCATCCGAAGGAGTAAACTGCAGAGTGCCTGTTTTCATGTGTTTTTTTCAATGATATTAAGGGCTCTTAAAATAACAAGGATGATCCCCTTATCTCTGCTAAAACTTGAAACAGGTTAACAATGTTTCGGCTCGAGCGGGACATTATCAAGTCGAGCAACAAGCACCTGAGGTTAATCGAGGTGTGAAGGTGTTGCGCCTGCAGCCACAAGGATGTGTTGTTGGGCGTCCTTATCCTTAAATCCTCCTTATCCTTAAGGCGTGGCCAGCCGACCGGACCAACATTCGTAATTTAATCGCTCTATTCTGCGAGCTACGTGATCTCTCCTCTCGGACGCGCACGGATGGTTAGCGTGAAACAATGGTAGAAACAAAAGAAGGAACGGATGAAATGAGAAGAAGAGAGGTATGAGGAAGATGAAAGAGAAGAAGGTAGAGTGAAGTACAGAGCCAAAGGAACGGATGAAATGAGAAAAAGAGAGGTATGAGGAAGATGAAAGAGAAGAAGACAGTGTGAAGTACAGAGACTGTATTATAGTGAGAAGAAAAGGGAGATGAAAGTGAAGGAGAAAGTTAGTGTAAAGTATAGCAGGATTCTTTTAAATTGTCAGAAAACAGCTGATTGATGTACGCTCGTTTACTAACGTTAAATCAGCTGTTTTCTGACAAGTTAAAAGAATCCTGCTATACAGAGAATGTATAATCACAGTGTGGCCATTGATGTGAAAGGGTCCATAACAATGTTTTGGAGCATTTTTCCCGGCCAATGTCATACTTTTGCCAAAATTTTGAATTCTGATACGGGCTCTAATGCAAACTTGGAACCATTCTCTCATTTGACAAACGTTAAATTTGAGTCGATATTAATGTCGAAGTACGACATTAATAGTCTATGATTTTTCTCACACAAAAAATAGAATTTTTACTATTTTTTATATTAGAAAAATCTTTTCGGTTGCACGAGAATCTAAATGGATTTAACCACCGTAAAATTACGTCATCGCATTGACGTCCTATTTGCTCGTTGCAGTGGTTCCGTTAGATGACATCATTTCACGGCAGTTAAATAGAATTGGATTTTCGTGCAACTGGCCGGAAGTATTGATTAGAATTTATTGAGCGGATTGTACTTATAGTTTTGATAAGAATAAAGGAATGTGTATTTGAGGTGAAGGGAATGAGAACCATACATTTCTTCCTTCATTTATTTATAAATACGAGTGTGCATGGGCGCTTACTGAAAGATGGAAATGATTCAAAAGTGAAGAACATTAGTTGAAGGCGATTAAAAAATACAAAAAAAGAGAAATATCTCAAGAATTGGCTGAAGAAGTGGCTAGTATACGAAGCATAACAACATAACAGACCCAATAGACCGTTTTAAAAACTATAGTAAAGCCGCAACGGCACCTACACTAATATCAGATTAGCCTATTTGGATGCTACGTCTTTTTTTTTCATTCGAGCAACATGGAGCGGTGTGCCCTACCGTTTATGTGGGTATGAATTTCATCTGAAAAGAGGCTAGAAAAACAGAAAAAAATGTATATACAGTATTCTAGAGAATCCAATGTCGTGACTTGGAGCTCAGCGATCTTCTCTACTGTTTCTCTCATGATTCATCTTACTCTCTTCTTAATCTTTCTTTCTTCCTTACCGATTCACCACCTAATTCTTTGATTGCTCTTAATCATTAATAACTTCTGCTAATCATTTTTACTTTCTTACCTATTATTTCTTCCAATTTTTCCTTTTCCCCCTCATTCACTACCTCCAATTCTTCCTTCTCAAGATTTTATTTTTGTCTCTTTTTTCCTCCTTTTGACTCTAATTTCTTCTCTAATCATTCTATTCTTCACTTTCTCTTTTTCAACCCATCAAATTCCCCTTTTCTTTCTTCTCTATTATCTATTCCAATTCTTTCGTACTCACTCCTTCTAGTCTTCCTTTTATAATTCTCATATTCTTCTTAAATTCTTCCTTTGTACTTTTTTTTGCAAGTTCCACCTGTCCAAGTCTATCACCCTCACGACAATTTGTATCTATTTTCTCTCGTCACCTTTCCATCTCACTCTTGTTCCATTCTATCATCTCTTTCTGATGATTATTCATCGCCTTCTTAGTTCTCTCTTCTCATTTCATTCTCTCACACAATAATTCTCCTCTCCACCCCCTCATTCTCCTTCCAATTATTATTATTTCACACCTACCCTTTCCTTCTCAGGTCTCTCTTCTCATTTCATCCTCCCTACAACAATTCTCTCCCGCTCCTTGTCCAATTTCCTTTTTCTCCCTCTTTGAAAATCACGGACAGGTGTGTAGTGGTGGGTCGGGGGGAAAGGCGAGGGCGTTGTTTACGGATGGTTGCTTATCATGCGCGAGCGCCCGCCCCGTCCCGTGCGTGGATCGTGGTGTACATTACCGTGCGCCCCGCCGCCGCACCGTACGGTAATCGCGTGAATTACCCGTTAAATGGTCCATAACCTACCGCCACACTCGAGATGCCCGCGATAGAATTCGATTGGTTGCACCTACAATCATCAAACTAAACGCAATTTCCGTCATTTCGTTCGATGTTTGGAAGTATTAAACTGGATTACACAATCCTTCTAAGACGATAGGATTTCCATTGTTATATATATTTTTTAATGATATATTTCGTATACTAAGTGGCAATTATGTTATTTTGATGAATATGTTTTATTTGTACTTCATTGTACTGTACTTTTATTTCCACTTGAAATTGTATTTTTATGTGTTTGTATATATTTTTACGAAATTAATTCAATTTAATTTAAAAAAAATTATATTAAGCTGTCTTGAATTGAAAAAGTACAAGGATTTCAGTTATTGAGCGATATTAGATGGAAAAATGCACACATATCAAATAACAACCATTTTGAACAATCTAGTAATTATCAAGCATTTCGATTCAACTACTATTCACACATGATAATTTGTGAAACAAAAATTCAAAGAAGGCTACATAATTAGATTTTGGATTTTTGTTTCATATTATTAAGTATTAAAATTAATAGCAGTTAATTAATTGCAAAGTTTACCAATTTCTTCCAAAAACTAAATGCTTAATACTTACTAGATTATACAATGTAAAAATGTATTTGACTCTTTTGTTGATCATAATTATTATTATAAAACATTATTTTAGTTTCATTTAAGGTCGCACAACAAATTAAATCTTAACCACTTTTTTTCAAGAAAGCTACATTGTAAATAGATTTTGGATTTTCGATTCACTAATATTATTACATTTCGTCTATTCTGCTGTTCCCCAGTTCCTATAAATACTCTTTTTGTTATAAAATCCATTTATTCAATGTGGGTTACATCTCGTATTAATTTATATGATTGCATGCTCGAAAGGAAAAAAAATATTTGATATGATTGATTGAGTCCCAATATTTGTCAGAGAGACAATCCAAATTCTAATGAGCTATTGAAAGGCGATGTCTCAAAAGTTTGAGAAGTACATGGTAGGAACCATTCCGCCATTGAAATCAGTACTAATCCGCCATTGGTCGAACTCTGATTTCAGTACTATTCTGCCATTGGCCGACATGTGATTGGCTGGAAATGTTAGTTGAATGAACAAAATGGCCGATCCAACACGAAATGGCGGAGGTAGTAATACACGTAATGGACATCCATCGAATGTCTTTGAATGGAATCTTTGAAATACTATCAAACAAAGCAATCAAATTCAAGTCAGGAATTTCAATTAAGTCGAGGATAATGCAAAAATTGAATCTGTTTGACATTCATACAACTGAACATAGCGATAATATGCGAACATATGAAGCAGTAGTGTAGTTTATTATCAGGGAAACTATTGTTGAAAAGGGAAGAATGGAAAATGGATTCTTCAGGAATATACTGTACTGCAATTCAGATTAGAATAACTGAAAAATTCATAGATTACACCACAAGGTAGAATCAAAAGCATGAAGGAGAACGAATAGGTGAATGGAATGGGGAAAGAATAAACATTCGTTTTTTAATAATGTAATGTGAACGATGGTATTTTAGATTTAGATTCCTACTAATATTATATATTCGTAAATTTATATGATATTAATTGATTTCGCAATAAAATCGCAGACGGCGTGTGTTCATTCCATTGTCCAAATGAATTTTATATTTTTGGCAAAAATTTAAATTTTAATTGTTACTCTTGTTCATTGCACAGTCACCCTCTAACCTCTTGCTTTAAAACAGAGGTCAACTGATTAATCCTCCCCCTCTACATCCCACAACACCAAAGTCATGATTCTAGCATGTAGTGGTTCATGTTTAAATTTTCCCACTGGCTACAACACATGCAGAAGCACACAGTGGAGCTATCTCTACAAATAATCTCAGAAACAAAGAGTGGCGCGATAACACATGTTCCAGTACTGTTCCCTTTCAATGCAAATGCAACACAACACAGTGCTGCTCTGCTCTGCTCTGTTTTAGGGAGAGCATCACATTGGACTATCAGCCAGTAGTGTGTGGTGGCCCATTTCCCACATAAGATCTCATCTCAGTGGTACAGTATGTATATTTATATGGTCTTCAGCTTCTTCTTCTTCTTCTTGCCCTCTTTCTTCTTCTCGTTCTTCTTCTCATTCTTCTTCTCCTCCTTCTCTCTCTTCTACTTTTTCTTCTCCATCTTCTTCTCCACCCTCTTCTCTATCTTTTTCTTCATCCTCTTCTCCTTCTTCTCCTCCTTTTTCTTCGTCTTCTCCCCTTCTTCTTCTTTTCCATCTTCTCCTCCTTCTTCTTCTCTTCGTTATTGATCGTTACTGTCGAACACATTGCTTATACAATGCTCAACTACTGCAGCTACGTATCTCTGATTTTACTTGGTTTGGTTTCAAATGCCGAGTGCAAAACTGATAAATATGGAAACACAGTTACAAAAGCAGTCGGTGGCAAGAGAAGAGTGAATAAAGAATGAGTTGTGAAGAAAAATGAGGAGAAAATGAAAAATTATAGAAGGTACAGGTCTGATGGAGAAGAATAAATAATTTGTTGAAGTTTATAAAGAATTAAGATTAATTTAGTACATAGGAAAACGAGAAGGAGTCAATGGCAAGAAAACATAACAACAAAGGTGAAAGAAATGGGGAATTGTTAGAAAAGGCAGTGAAGAAGGAAACAAAATAATACTAGGTGAATGACGAGAAGAAAGGAAATGAAGTAAGAAGAAAGAGTTAATTGAGAAAAACCCGACAACAAACTAATAAAACAGAAGTAGTCGGCAAAAAAGAGAAAATACGAATACGAAACCAATAAAAACAAAAATTGCGGCCCCATTTGGCATATCATTCCGATTTAGAAGCCAGTGATATTTAGGTATCGTTCCATTTAGGCGGCACTGGATCCTAGCAGCCAATAAGAAGCAAACGTTTCAAACGGCTTCACCGTACTCCTTTTAGTGACCACATTACGAATGCATCTGTACTGCACTTAGCACCAAAGTGCATGCTTATTGGTAGCGCGAGAATTATTACAGCCGATAGTGCAAGTGGCCATGCTTTTGCCTCACTATGATTTATGGACAATGCGCACTTGTGTAATCTTCCATTACGTTTCTCTCCTGCAGTGAATAAATCCTGTGTAATGTGCCCTACAACCGAGTGCTCCATTCCAAGATGTGTTCGGAGCCTTATTGCTCTACTTTGCCATGCACGCGTGTATACGACCTTTTTTCGGAAAAAGGAGCAATTCAAATGTCAAGTGGAAAGTATTTGCTGTTCATATTTTCTATGAGTAACTAGTAAATAAGTACATTGGTATAAATAATGTTTAGAGATCGTCTTGGGTTCTTTACTTTCCTCATTCTCCAAAACTAAAAATATTGAAAACATAATGTAGCACCAGAAGATAAGGAAGTTAGATAGAGGAGTTAAATAGAGCCAGGGGTGAAATTACCAGGGTTACTAGGAATGATCCAAATTACAGTTTAAATGACCAGATTCATTTCAACCAGTACAATACCACAAATCTAGTTTTATCATAAGTCTAAGTTTGTTTGTCATTGAATTTTCTTACTATTTTTATTCCACATTGTTCTCTTCAAGCATTCCTTTTCATTTCATTTGTTTTTGTGAACATCAATTACCTTTCTTTACTTTGTTAGTTGTTTGAACCGCCATTGGTGTGATGTCTGTAGAAACCGCCCATTGTGGGAGGTGCTTTTCTAGGGCAATGACAGTCAGTCACTTTGATAGACCATTCAACCAATCACAGTTGTATTTTGTCTATAAGGTCCCCAATGAAATGTCTTTATTTTGTCTATAAGGTCCCTAATAGAAGTTTTTCATTTTGTCTATAAGGTCCCAAATGGGATGTATTTAATCTGTCTTTAGAATCTACTTCTTAGATACTAGAGAGTATCGCTTCTCTATGGTACTTTATAGTTTGAGAATACAGTATCATTGCAACATACTGGTATCAGTGTGAGTTTCCTCTAGATTTCACATCAAATCTCGCAGTATTTATTAATATAATAGATATTCAACTACATTCAACTAAATTCATATTCAAAACTATATTCAAATTCATAATTTCTTATTAAACGTTTGTCATAGATTTCTTGCTTTTCAAATACTTGACAAATTCATTTTAATGATTGCTTCAAGATTCTCTGTACGTATGGGTAAGTGACACAGATTCAAACAAAAATACTGTTTTCTTGTTTGGTTGAAACAAAAACAATGTTTTAGAAATGCAATTTATAGTAACTATATTGGAGTTTCAAAGATATTGGAGTTATTCACTCACATTATTCTGAGTGAACAGGAATAGTTGCAAAAACTGAGAATAATAAACAATATACAAAACTCTCCACTACACGGAAAATGAACGTACACACATCCTGTGATTCTTTGAAGGTTGCAGCCCGCATATTCTTATCGCAATATTCATGCGTAAAACGACATACAAGGAAGTAGTCTGTCTGAGAATTAATTATTTGTGAAAATTAATGAATAATCAACACGGTATTCATCATAGTTCAACTGAAAGATCGAATTAATAGTTATTATATTCCGAGCCAAAGCCAAACTGCATAAACCTGTAGATCTTGAAAAACATACATTGATAACTTGGAGGAGTACATAAGTGCATTAAAATCTTTAATAAAATTATGAGACCATCTAAATTAAAAGCCAATAGCGATAAGATTTTTCATTGGCCATGTATCACTTCTGGACTTCAAGCTGTCAATGGATTTGTAGCCTAAAGCACTGCTTATCGTATGTAGGATGTATAGTGGATCTAAATGTTAACACTGTATGTGTATCTCAAATGTCATCCATATTCAAGAGCCTTATTTAAATGATTACTTTCACCATACTGGAATAATCAAATATTACTCATTTGTTTGTTGGCGGTATACGATCAAAGATAGTAGAATAACGAAAAATTAATATCAATCAAAAAAATATTGTAATTTACCTGGATCACTCAATGTTCCATTATTTTTGCTAAGTATATCCTATTGATTTTTAATGAAGAATAATATTCGATAACGCGTACAAGCTCAATTAATTTGAGTCAAATATTTTAATAATGAAGCATACTTATGGAAAAATACCTATTCAAGTTTAAGATAATCTACAACATCAACATTACAGTTCAATATTATACATAGAATAGAATAGAAGTTAAATGAGGTTACCGTACTGATACATTTTTTGATGGAATTGAGCTGAGCGTCTCTATCAACCTCATACTCGTTTTTATCAACCTCATACTTTCAACAAAATGTTATTAATATCAGAAAGCCTCTAATAAGTTTGAAAAAATCATATGATTTTGATCTCAACATTACCTTATCAATGCTTAGAGCTGAATTTCAAATCCTAAAAACTATCCTTGAAATATGTGAATAAGCCTATGTCACTCCTTCGTATACAGACAATCTTTGTGCAAAATTTCAGTTTTATCAGTCAAGTATTGTAGGCGAGATGAACAGACAGATACATCTCATTTAAATAATCAATTAATTAACTGTATAGTTAATTTCCTTAGTAGTCTCATTTCCTTCCATCTTTACATCTCATTTTCATAATAGTATAGAACTATAGATGAAAGCTCCCGCCAAAAAAATTACTCAATTTTTTTTCGACAATGACTATACAAGAGTAGTATAAATATAACAAATCCCAGGATCTCAAACACGTTGACAGTAAACACAAAAAGCTTGCATACCTTGAAACTAAAAAAAATTACAAATTACCTTAAAAACTCCAAAACTCAAACAACAACTGCAGTGGAATAGTTCACAGTCCAACAACAATTACACCGCATAAACAAAAGACAGAAGCAGTTAGGTGATTGTCCCCAAGAGGGTGCACGCGCAATTGAAACCGCGCGAAGCAAAGATCAACGAACAACTGAACTCAGCAACGATTCCGTTCCAGCGCAGAGGCTGCTGCATCCACAGACAGATCCTCCTTTGCCGGACAATGATCCTCTCTCACTCTCGCACCCGCACTCTCACATCTACCTTCCCTTTCCTTCCACCCGCACTCACCTACCTTCTTACTACTGGGACTTCTCCTAGTACTTCTTTTAGTTTTTGTTTCTTTTCTCTTTATTTCAAGTTCCTCGTCTTTCGCCTTCTAGTACTTCTTTCTTCTAGTTTATCTTCTCCTCTCCATTCCTAGTTCTTCATCTTTCATCTTCAAGTACTGTACTTTTTACTTCATGTCTAGTTCCTATTCCTTTTCTCTTCATCTTTATCTTTTCTTATTTTCTTCCGATTAAAATCTTGTTCTTAATCTTTCACTTTCGAGTACTCCTTTTTCCACGTCTAGTTCTTATTTCTTTTCTCTTCACCTCCAGTTGTTCATCTCTATCTTTTCTATTGGTTCTTTTTCTGATTTACACCTTTCCTTCATATTTCTCCTCCGAGTACTCCTTTTTCCCATTTCTTCTCTCTCCATCTTCCACCCTTCCTTCTGGTATTTTTGGTATTCTCTTCTGGTATCATCATTTTTAAATCTCAATTTTTCCTCTCTTCGCTTCTACTTGATTGTCTTTTTCCGTCTAGATCTTTTTTCTTCTCTCCTTACTTTAAATTCTTAATTCTCATCTCTTTCCTCCCACTTCTTCTTCTAGACACTACTTCTACTTGCACCCTCCTCTTTCTCTTCTTTTCCAGTTTTTACCTAGTTCTCCCTCTATTTTAAAATCTCCTTACATTAACATCTGCTGCAATTTCTATTCTATTTGTTCTTACTTTTGATTTTTCTCTCCTCTTTTCATTTTCTTCCCATTTCGTCACTAGTAGTAGTAATATAGTAGTAATATACAGTAGTATATTACTACTACTACTGTCACTCCTCATTTTCCATTCATTTTCTCTTGTAATCATGTGAAATATTTAGCTGTTAACGATTTTTTACGATCCTATACATTATCATTTCATTTATCGTCACTTTCAACTCAACTCTCCTCTTCCCGACTACTTTTTCCTTCACTCTTTACTTCCTATCATCATTTCTTTTCTCTCTCCTCATAATCAAACTACATACAAATCACATGAAAATTAGACACATTATATACAAATAAAGACAAATCACATAATATGAAACATGGACAATCCTCTCCCGCTCTAATACGATTACAAAAGCAATACAAACTTATTCAACCAGGCCTCTATATCCCGTAACAACTCTTGAAACAGTGCTTCACTAACCAAGATTGACACTAAATAGATCGGTGCACACAGTGGGTTATTGGGCTTGTGCGGCAGGAGGCTTACATTTTCGACTTTGTGCCCGACCTTTGTCAGGCAACCGCTACGCTACTAATAAAAAATCAAAACAGTTATAGAACAGACCCCAACACGCAATAGCGGCATCTTTACAATATGAGGCAGTGAGTGTATAGTATGTTAAGATGTATAACAGTATAGATTTCTTATAGTATGTATGGATGTTTAAGTAATGATATACATGTATATTGTTTATAGTGTGCAGATAGATGTATTAGTTGTCTCAATGAATTCAGTTATGTTCCGGGTCGCGGCTTGTCTGCAGATCGTCTGTCGACATTCGTCATAAACTAACGGACAATGCCGGCACAACATGTTACGGCAACATATCGGTCCGGTATTTTGCGTGTGCGAGTAGTATAGGTTCTAATATACAGGGTGGAATGTATCGTTGAATGGTTGAGATACGGATGAAGAGATTGAAAAGATAAGAAGGAAGGATATAGAATGGAATAGAAAAGAGATATTGAGGTAGATAAGAAAAATATGCATGACGAATAAAAGATGTAAGAAACTGAAGGATAGAAGTGATGATGAAACATGCAATGTATAAAGATAACTCTAATGGAATGTGAGGGAATGAATGTGAAAGATAACCTGCAAAAGACAGAGAAAGAGGGTACAAAAAGAGTACGGTTAGATAAAATTACATTAGTTCGCTTTATTAATTCCAGTTGATTAATTTGCGCAATATTACGGTGTGGGAATTGAAATTGAACTCCCTGAAATTGTATCTAAAAACTACTTTCTTAAATTAGCGAATTGAGGAGAGGAAAATATGAGGAGTGAAGAGAGAAGTGGAAAAGAGAGACGGGAAAGGTGAGAAAGGAATAGAATAATAATGTTATTGGAAGAATAGCGAAATTAAAAATAATAGAATAACAGACGGCACTGCAAGCCAAAAACAATAGAAACAACTGGAATAAGAAACAATAAAAATGGAGAAGATAGAAAAAAAGAAGATGGAAAAGGAAAAGTAAGTGTAGCGAATCGTGGATGAAAATAAGATGGAGAAGAAGAGATGAGTTGAAGTAATTGCAAGCGAGTGAAGACAGGAGGAAAGGAGGCGGTTGAGAGGGAGAAAGAGAAAGAAAACAGAATGAAGATCAAAGAGAAAGGTGGGATTGGAGAAATGAGAGGAAAGGAACGGGGAGGACAATGAATCAGAATTGAGAAGAGGGAGAAGATCACATACAAGAGATAGAAAACGGGGGAAGTAGGAAAAAAGAGGAGATTAATTGATTTTAATCAATTAAAAGTAATCAAAAAAGTAATCAGAATCTAAGAAAGAGGGAGAGGAGTTAAAGCTGAACGAAGAGTTGGTGATGGGAGAGGAACCAAGGAATGTATATGAATGAGAATGCCTATTCACTTGAAGTAAGGAGAGGAAGAAGTGACATCCAGAAGATAGAAAACGAGAGGGGAGGTGAGTACAAGTAATAGAGAGGATTGTTTGAGAAAGAGGAAGAGGAGTAGCAGAGAGACGAAGAGGATTAGAAGAAGAATGAAGAATTAGGAAAGAAAGAAGAAATGGGAGAAAGAAAGAAGTGGTTTATGACAGGGATAGGTTACAATGAGGCCGCGCGCACTAAGCAGTGGCTCCAGCCAGCGTGAGTTTATTTATCGGCTATCCTCAGCTAATAACACGTTACATCTCAACATCAACAACCGATAAGCTCCGATTAACGTTATCTTATTCGAGTGTGCGTGTGTGTTTAGTGAACCTAAAATCACTAGATAGCAAGGTCAGCATTATTACAGTTAGATGCCAAGATGCAAGAGGAGAGAGAATATTAGGATTACAGCCTGATTGCTTCGGATATATTAATTTCATGCCTTTGAAAAACTGAAAAACAGATTTTTCACTGGGGGGAAAATTATGAAAAAAATTACGAAGAAGAAGAAGAAGAAGAAGAACAGAGAGGTAGAGGAAGAAGAAAAAGAAGAAAGAGGAGGAGGAAGAGAAGAATAGAAAAAGATCAAGAAGCTACAGGTCACTGTAGCAGGTACACAGGTACACTGTTACAGGTAAGAGAAAAAATTACGTTATTTACGCAAAACACAATTAGAGCAGTTAACGAAACTAATACGTATAATGTTGAGAAATACAATGTTAGAGAAACGCAACTCAATGATCAAACTCAAAAATTCACCACAGGCCATCATAAAATTCACGTTGAAACATCATAAATTAGCAAAATACCTACAAAATTAGCCATTGCCATTCATCCATTATCTGAAAACATTTTGGTAGATTATGAATGGAAATCACTATACTGTGTCGTCGGATGTTTGGTAATCAAATCGATGGATACGCCCTAATAACTGATGTACTGCGGAAAAAGAAAACAAAAAGAAGAAATAGAAGAAGTGAGGAGGAAAAGAGGAAAAGAACAAGAGGAGGAAGACGAAGAAGAAAAAGAAAAAAGAAGGAGAAGTAGAAGAACATAAAGAAGAAAAAATAGTACACATCACGTAGCTGTGTAATAGCTGTGGGCCTTTTTTGAAACGGTCAGTAATTTCGAAAATAAATAACAGGTCACCTTCAATTAGTAGCAGATATTTTCGGGTGGTCAATCAACAGATTACTGTTATTTAACACTGCGCGAAATGTGCATCTATAATGTATGGTTCCAAACTCACTCAGGGATGCATAAGAACGCAATCAGTGGCGGAAATAACTGGTTTTTAGGAATTTTGTACCAACAATGTATCAATTCAGTAATGCTTGAGGCTTTTCAGAAATATCTTACTAAAACGCCCGTATGCTCGCTAACACTACGTTCAACGAAACGATAGTTGAAACAGGAAATACACCGTTTAAACCAAGAGTACTACTACAGTTTAAACAAGTTTAATCTATCGTTTAGTTGGACTGCTCAGAACCAAGATGGTTCATACGGGCCTCACATTTAGATGAATTTTCCAGATTGTAGTAGTAGTAGTATGAACTTAATCAACTTCACAATACTGTATTTATTAGTCATTGAACTAACTATGCTTTGTGATGTATGTGATTTATCGTGGAACAAACCAGAACAAAGGTTTTCAGAATTCTACTACTAAACAACAGAACTTGTACAAGTACAAGTTTCTATCAGTTGAAAATTAGAGATTTAACTCAAGAAAGATAAAGCAAGTAACTCAAAATGGAGTAAAGTTTGGTAAATCAAACAGCCATTAGTTGTTTCACAGGATAATCAGCGGATAAAACTCGCGTATTTCCTAGAAGGTTTCCTGAAGCCTCGAGGGACCGTTTTCGTCCGAAATGCTAACATTGGATCAAATAGCAAAGGACGTCTTCGGACGAAAACGGTTCCAGTGGACTACCATGCTAACAAGACAAGCAAGATCATTGAGGATTGAAGTGATATCCTAATAACATTCATGAGTAATATTATAACGCTTCGAGAGGAATCCGATACAAAAATCATATTGGAGTAGCTATTCTCAGTTCAAAGGGGCCAAATTTAACTTATCCTAATTCAATTAAAATTCGTATACAGTATCAATTTTGGCACAGCTGGAAATTATACCATACCATTACTTTTAGAACAGAATTATTATTACTCTCAGATAAAATACAATTTTGCGAGACGTTCATGGAATTTCCCAGCAAATCTCAGTTCTTTAGCCTACAATCTCTCCAACCTCTGACTATCATAAATTGGACACAAACAAGCGAAATACAATACAATACATGTTCGGTATCGCATATCAAATATCGAGTCGACAATATTTACAATACGACTAGCCAACTAAACAATAGACAAGATCGGTGACGATAATTCTCGAAGAAGGGTGAAACTTGCGTTGAACCAGACCAAAATAAAAATATTAAATACCAAAGAAGAAGAAAGTGAAAGACTGGAATGGCAAGAAGAACAGTGAAAAAGAAGATTACAACAATAGGAAAGGGAATTGTTAGGTGATATCGATATCAATGTTGTCTTTCAACAACAAAATAATACAAGAACTATGTGTACAAGAGACAACATGGCATATAAAACTGACCATTCTATCGGTTATCTCAATCAGGGCTTCGTGTTTCTAGTGTTACTGTACCTGTACTGAGGGCGGGAGATGTCATTGACACTTTATGGAAACCATCGATGCCATAAGAAAAGCTTTGAAACTGGTCGTGGTACTCACCTGTAAAACACAAGAGAAAAACAAATCGTTAGTCACAAATTTGAAAAAAGAGATTACAAAATCAAGAATGCATGCAAGAAATGACGAGACTTCAATAGGGTGAATAAGTTCAAATTGAATATTTAGGCTAGGCGTACACCGGTTAGTCAAGACAAGACAAGAAAATTAAGCAAACGCCTAGTTGCTACAGTACACGGCAGTAGGTATAAATAGGAAATTCATCGACATCATTCAGGAGTAAGTACTATCAACCAGACCATACTATCAACCAAAACCATACTATCATGCCCGGGAGTAAGTAGGCTAGACTCAACCAGTTGATCAAGATACTATCAACCAAACCATGACTATCAACCAGAACAGTGGCAGTACTATCAACCAAAGGAGAATTCATCGACAATCATTCCAGGAGTAGTAGTATCAAGTTCAGACCATACTTATCAACCAAACCATACCCACCATGTGCTCCGGAACTGTGCATAGCTAGATCCATACACATCAGCAAACCATACTATCAGCAAACCATACCTATCAGCCAGGAGAATTCAAATGACATCATTCAGGAGTAAGTATGCTCCGGGAATAAAAGCCTATGCCACCGGATACAAAATGCACCAGTATCAACCAAAGCATACTATCAACCAAACCTATACTATGATCTGAAACATACAATATCAACTAGACCATACTATCAACCAAAACCATACTATGCATGCTCCCACTATCAACCCAAAATTTGAGACTCTCTGATGAAGAGAGGGATTGTGTTGGTCAAGTTGGACATCATAGGTGATAGTGATAGTCTGGAAATGGTGATTTTTCCAATCCAGAAAGAATCACAAGTTATTGTGTCAGAGAAATGTTGTATATTGACGAAGATGAAATGCTCAAAAGCCTATTTGGTTACTTAACGGTCTGTACAGATCTTGTTCCTGTTAAGAGTAATAATAATGTTGGCAAACTTTCAAGTCATTTATTTCCTGTACCATTACGAGTCTCCAATTAAATTCTAGTGGAGCTAGCTCTCAATTGCTGTTCTTGTAAGAATACTTGTGTTCATCATTTTTCAACTAGTGAAAGTAGTAAGTAACTGTTATAACTATTTATATTCCCAGCATCAATTTTATAGCTGTACTTGTTCAGTCCTAGTATATAACTTGACTAACTCCTTCACGACATTATCATCACATCAAAAGCGCACTCTACTCGGATAGCACTATCAACGGGGGCACTATTAACTGACTCCACTATTCACAGAGATTTTGCATTTTGACAAGTGACAGATCTTGATAACGTGAGTTGAACAAGAATATTCATCCATTTGCTTTATACAAACATTATTTGATTATTTTCGTGTTAGTATTCCAGTTTTCATTTGTGTTTGATACCAAAAATATTGATTATTCACTTTTCATTTTATTTATTGTTGAAATTGTGATATGTAGTTAGAAACATTATTTTGATTACTATTATTATTTTCGTGGTGATAGCATCACAATGATATGATTATTGACTTAAATATGATGAGTGAGTGAATGATGATGAATACATGGCGGGTGCAATGTGATTCTTTGTGATTCTTGAAAATGTATTAACACTTTTCTTTAACCTCTCTTCTTATTAGATTACATTGAAAGTTAGCATTTACACTTTGCTTAATATAATAGGATTTATTTGAAAATTCAAAATAGTCTATGAATAGTTATAATGACATTTATACATGTGTTTATGCAAGTTATCTATACATATTGAACAAATAAATAATTATTTAACTTTTATTCTATCAGATTAAATTGGTTACATTGGTTGGTATTTTTAAATTTATTAAAACAAAATTCAAAATAGTCTATGAATAGTTATGATTACATTTATACATGGTGTTGCCATCTATACACATATTGCTTTCCAGAAACATACTATCCAACCAAAAGCATACTATCAACCAAACCATACTATGATCTGAAACATCACTATCAGCATACTATCAACCAAACCATACTATGATCTGAAACATACTATCCAACCAAACCATACTATGATCTGAAACATACCATCTCCCAGACCATACTATCAGCTGAAACATACTATCAACCAAACCATACTATCAACCAAACCATACTATGCATCTGAAACATACCATCAACCAAACCATACTATGATCTGAAACATACTATCAACCAAACCAGCTATGCATACTATCAACCAAACCATACTATGATCTGAAAACATACTATCAACCAAACCATACTATGATCTGAAACATACTATCAACCAAACCAAACTATGATCTGAAACATACTACTCAACCAGAGCCATACTATCGTAACCCAAAACCATACTATCAACCAAAACCATACTAAGGACAGTCTGAAAACATACCTATCAACCAAACCATACTATGATCTGAAACATACTATCAACCAAACCATACTATGAGTCTGAAACATACTATCAACCAAACCGGCACTACTATGATCTGAAAAGAAACCTACCAAAAGATCAAGTAGACAACTTCTATTGATGACAATATGCTCAACTAGGAACATTCTCTTTGATTCTTTGAGAAAAATCTATCACTTCATTAACAAAACAAAAAAAAAAACTGATTATCCGGTGTGGTGCACTCTGTCCATTTTTTTTTGTTGATCTATTTTAACAAAAAACCCAACTGTCATTTTAATGGCAAAAAAAAAAACTGATTATGCCACAAAGTGTGGTACTCTGACCATTATCGATTTATTCGAGTGAAAATTTAATGTGGTAATCTGTCCATTTTTTGTTGATTTATTCATTAAAAAACAACTGTCATTTTAATGGCAAAAAACTGATTATGCAAAGCGGTACTCTGACCATTATCGATTTATTTGATGAAAATCCAATGATTTTGACAAAACATTTGTGTGGCACTCTTGCCTGTGATCTGAAAACATTTTCTCCAACCACACCAAACAAAACATTATATCATTCTGTAAACCATGTTACAGTTATTTTGAATGATGAAATGAATATGATTCATGTTATTTTTATTTGAAACTAAATGCTATAAATGCTATGATATCATGATGAAAATTACACTTTTTGAAAAAAATCGATCAATATCTGCTTTTTGTTGAAAATTCAGAATTATTACACTCAGTCAAAGAGATTTTCATTTCAATATTCCATCTCATGTACAATGTAATTTTTCAACCAATTTTTGTCTTTTTCATATTTGCAGATAGACGAATCTTAGCAGAAAGATTTTTAAACTGTAAGAATGTAAACCAACTGGCAAGAAGTGAGTCACATCTTTCCAAGAAATGAGTTATCAACATCTTAATCAATTGGAAAAAATGGAAACATTATTCTCTAATAAGACATTTTCGAATCATACATTTTACACGTTCTACTGTAAAAAATATGAATTTCTCTATAAAATCGAATATTTGAACATTGAAAGCTTCGTACAAGTTTTTGACTGCATTAAACAAGAAAGAGAAGACAAGAGACAAGTTAGTTACAATGGAATGAATTCTTCGCCATCTAGCAGTGAGGTTTGAAATCATTTTTCATAGTGAAAGTTAAAAACTAGTACCGCTTACATTTCATTTATAATGAATGATACAGATGTAAAAATTTGTCAGAAACAACAATGTTATTCCATTTGAAAATTAGCAAAAAAACTGAAAACTTAGGTTGTGATCTATGAGATTTGTGATTAATATGAATCTTATTTGATTCGAATTTGCTGTAAAATCTGATTTTATGTGAATTTTAACTAGAACATTCTCTTGATTCTTTGAGAAAAATCTGTTGATTCATTAACAAGGAAAAAACTGATTGATTATCCGCTGGGGGGCCAGTGGTCTTCTTCTCACCAAACTTCAGTGTAAGTTCATTTTTGACTGTAATTTGATTAATAATATTGTAGTTGGTTAAATAATTAAAATTTACATCTCACCCTTTTCATGATAATCATTCAAATATATCATCAAACCCTTTTATGAATATACAAGGAGATTCTACCACTGAGTGAGTGAATATTTGATTTTTATGATTAATTATTAAGTAATAATGAATAAGGATATTAAGAAGTAAGAACACAACAACTATATTTCAAGTATGTTATTCAATGTATTAACATTTTCTTCTCTCTTCTTATTAGATTACATTTGGATTTAGCATTTCACACTTGCTTAATATAATGAGGACTTATTTGAAAATTCAAACCAATTTTGAGCTCAAATACACTTGGAGTACATCTTGACCTCTGTAGATGTCAAACTAAACTATACTGCGCAGCAGCAACTCCTCAAATACTAGAGGTGGTGGTGAGGATAAGTCAATGATGACACAATAATTACATTTCTTTCTTTATTGCCATAAACAAGTTGAACAAAAATATTGATCTTTAAACAAAGTTTGCATTATCCAATTGTGCAAAACATTTACTACATTCAGTGCACAAAATGGTTGAGTATCCAGGGTTCCTTTATCGCCAGCCAGCTTCATCCTCAAAGTCTCCACAAAGTTGAGCAGGAAATGTTCTGGGCAGTAGACTCCTGTAGCATTCTTCATCAGTGTAACGAGATTGGGCATCTCATGGAAAAGATAAGGTGAACTTAGGTCCACATACTCCACATTCTCCCTGTCATCCAGCTGCAGCATTGTGTTGAGCAAGAGCAATCTTCATAGCCATAGAACCAAAGATCTTGATTGAGTTGTTGTTTTCATGCAGCCATCTTCCAACTGTTCAACACACAATCTGTCTCAATTCAGAATAGGGTAGATGTATCCGACCCGCTCCATTGCCAGACCATCGCAGTCCATGTTTTGCTCGTTGTAAAGCATTGTTGTCAAGCAGCTCACTTGTCTTCAGCAGCATGTCTGGGTAGGGTGACTTGAAGAAATAATGATGCGTTGTCACACAATGCCTATCATCACGTTCCAATATAGCCATCTCCTTGACAATAAACTCATTGTTCAATCCTTCAAATCCCTGAAAGTCCATTAGGTAGAGTGGTAGTGGTCCAAAAATGTCTGCAGCTCTTCTCGGCAACATTTCCATGTATTTGTGTTCATCAGAATCTTCATCATCAGCAGCAGCAGCAGCAGTATCTGCATCCTTCTTCCCATGCTTAGTAGAGAAGCCAATGCAGCATCCCACAACATCCTCACCATCACTTTCAGGCAACTCTCCTTCCTCATCCAAAAACTGTAAAACTCTCTTAGCTGTGGACATGATGCCTGCTTCGCCCAATGCTTCTTACCAGAATGACTATCCTAACACTTGTCATCGACCTTTATACTCTCTCTCTAGGCAGATTGCACAATACCCGACATTGGCTTGTACTCTTTGGTCACATCATGAATCATCAGACAGTAGGCACGTGTATCTGCAGGAATGTTTTCAGTTGCTTCAAACTCAATTCTCACATCAATACTGCCAGTTTTAAGTGACTCATTTTGGCGGAACAATCAAAAGCATACAACATCATTCGGCCATTTTCTAGAGCACTCTTTTCAAACAGGGATTGACCAATTGGGAATGTCCAATGATTGTAGGCTCCATTGAAAGCTTCATACATGCCATATACACAACAATCATCACCGTCAATGCTCTCATACGGATAGTACTTGTTGTTTAAAAACACTCTCGAATGTCTCTCATGTTGCACTTGTCAAATTGGGATGAATTAGCAGTTGCCACTCCATATCTGTCTGCAGCCCAATCACAATGTAGCGAGGCTTCTCATGTTGAGCTGTTGACTTGACAGTCCATGTATGCTTCTTTGTGCAGGTAAGGTTGGGTACTCGTACAATTCCCAATGCCTAATGTCATACTTATAGGTGTATCATTCTGTACAAGTTTCAGCAGGCGAAGTTTGTTTTCATCAACCACTTCCACATAGGGTATTCTCCATGTAATTTTTCAATGACAACCTTACCGGCAGCATTCAAACAATTAGTGGTGTCAGCACTGCGTCTCAAAACCAGCCCTTGTTTCACATTCAGTAGAACCCGGGTGTAATCTCTGGCAAAGCCCAGCAGGTAGCGTAGAGGCACATCCATGATTGTTGTATCAGCTCCATTGGGAGGAAAAGTGGCAAAATCCAACTGTTGGATCAAACTTGTAGCCAGCTCGTTCCATCCTGTTATTCTCATTGACAACAAATTTCATATCATTCTTCATCAGGCTGGTAATACCATCAGTGAATATGCTATCTTCTATCTCACAATTTATCTCATAGCGTATCTCTGACCAAAGGTGAGCAAAGAATCCAGAGACACAGGGACTTCCGCCCAAGGCGGCATTAGCTGCATTTGTCACCTTAAACTCCACATGTAGATAGCTTTCTGATGGGATTGTGTAAATGTCCTGTTGTTGAATTGGTATCCGTATTTCATCATTGGCTTTGAAGCTTGTAGTATATGGAGCATGAGAATGGTACTCATAGCCAATGATGCTGTTATCCGATCTGGGTCCACTTGTCACATCTAAAACTCCCATTATTGCTGCTGTTGTTGTTGTGGGTGACAGCCACGTTTTTCAAATAGTTGATGCTCCTTGATGTTAACTCTACAGAGTCTAAATGACAATGACGTTTGCAGCACTTTGCAGGCCTTTTATCTGTTTCTGTAGGTTGACGATCTACCTCCATGTCGCATGCCGCCTCATTATCCAGTCCACGATTCCACTTATCAAATATCAGCACCATCTCACTTGCGTTGTCTCAGATGCAGAGTAATATTGATCTCCTCACCTCTATTATTAATGAGACGTCCGTTCTAGTCAGCAACCTCCAACGTAATGTTACCAATCTGCTTGGCGTCCACCGACAAATAGATTACATTCTGTACAGTCACAACTATTTTATACCCTGGATCAACATTTGGGTAAAACTCATAGATCACGTGATCATTAACACCATTTGAGTACGACCCACTCACAACATTGCACTTTACACGTATTATATTGGGTCGACTGATTTGCACTGCTGTATCACCTTTAGCCTCTGTGTCAGCCTCTATGATCCTAGTGTTGTTGAATCCCAGCAGACTTCCAATCGACTCAGGTTTTGTGAAATCCAATTTGGCATTGCTCAATACTGAACATTTCAAGGTTGATGGGTCCACAGCCATCCTGAAGTTTTATGTTGCGATCATGTAGCCTTGATGTAAGCAGGTTGGCAATTGTTTGAGAATTCAAAACTGCCTTCTGGCAATGATACAAACTCCAGTATCTTATAGCGGGTGCTGCAGTAGTAGCTCTTGCAGTCCGTCTACTATCTGTTATAGAGTTATCTTCATAATCAATGTCTCCACCAGCCGATGTCTGCTTAGCTTTGAGAAGCACTTTATACCATTGATTGAGTATGGCTGACCTATCATCTATAATTTCATGATGTTTTCAGCGATGGATCATCTTCTTCTTCTGCAGCATCAGCTTTGCACCCTTCTTCTTAAACACATGAGTTATTTTTGGAGCATAATAGAATTTGTTGTTGTAGTTCATTTCAACATTGGGTATTGAATTGCAGCTTGTAAAGCTGATGAGTCCAATTTCCCATTCACCACTGCTTGTATCAAGCGGTGGATAAAAGTCACTTTTCAGCACAGATGTATTACCTCCAAAACAGAGCATCATGGTCTTGCCTGCTCAATGCACTATTGCACAATGACTGGCAATAGGCCTTGTTGCCCATTATTTATACTATTGGAAAGGGGAAATGATTAAAACTTGTTGTGCAATATTAAAAATTTTCATTTATTATTTTCATCAACCAAAAATTTCAAACATAAATGGCCACAAATATGAGAGTACAGATCTTCTTGCTTCTGATTATAGTTGTACTCAATCCTTGTTGCTGGCTCCAAACCGCAGTGCATGTAGTCGATAAACTCCTGTGGTGGCCTGAGGTTTCCAAAGCCATCAAAGTAGATGGCAGCTCCATCCTTCTTCACATAGCACACCCAATGTGTGCCGGCTCCACTGCTGGTGTCCAAATTGATGATGCCACACTGTTTCAAAGGTCCTGTTGCAGGTAGAGCATCCCGCATAAACACTCCTCGGAAATGTTTCAGCTTCAGACGACACACATACTTGTAGAGGTCTGCATCAGTCAGTGCTCGATCTGGAAGAGCAATTACTGTCTCCGTTGCATTGACGATGGCGTGCTTCCGTCTTCTGTTGACGTCTCAGGTAAAGTCCTTTTCCCTTTTTGGAGCTTAGCTGCTACCTTCTTCTTCTTCCCTTGACGTTTTGCTCCTCCTCCAAACTTTGCTTTGGCCTTCATGATGTTGGTCACCGCTACTGCTGCAGCCCTTTCTGCCAATCCTGCCTCTGGAGCGTTGCTACACTCCAAGCTCGTTCAGCCAAGTCCCTGTCAGCCTTTGCTCTGCTTGCTGTATCACTATTCTGTGAATAGGCAATGTCGTGCTGTTTGCAAGCCCGATCAAGTCTGTTGATTCCTGGATCACCTCTTGCCAACCGCTTTCTCCAGCTCTGTACCTGGGCCACAGTATTGGTAACCGGAAGATGAAGTTCAACTGGTAAAATATCAACTGCTTTGTTGACTATTGCTCCAGTGCCCCCCCCCAGCGCCGACAACACTCCCCTTCCCTGGTACCTCTTCTTTCCTTTGCACCTAGCCATCTAATGGTGTTCTTTGTTCTCCTCACTCTCTTTTATACCCTCAGGAGGCTTGTCAAGTCCTATACGCTTCAAGACCATATCTTTCCATTCCTGTCCACTTGTAAAACTTGTATCACCGTTTGCACGCTCCTTAACCAAAGTTACCATAACTGTTAATACTTTTTCAACAACTTCACGAGAATGCTCATCCATCCGTTTCTCCAAATATCGCTTGTTCACTCCATCTGTGGCACTGATTGGATCCATCACATCAGTCAGTACTGAGTCATTGAGACTTGTAAATACTTGCAATGTACTTGTATCCCTTCTCTTTGGCAGCCACACCTCAATCAAATCTCTACATGTACCAAGATTTATTGCATCTCTGCTGCTTTGAGGATTTGCTAAATTGATCACCCGTCTATGACGAGCATTAATGTTACCCAATGTGTTCATGATGAATACAAAGTGGACAGTACATCATCCGCTTATATAGTACAACTAGTTTGCAGGGTTGCCAACTATGTAACCGCCTTCCACCAACTTCTTCCAGAATCGAATTGATTTCATTCTCATGACCAGTGTTGCCAACTGCTTTGGATTGATCCAATAGTTGTAGTCTGTCTACAAGCTCATTGGGGTCATTGTAGTAGACATATTCAATCTTGGTACCACTGTTTGCCACCATATTGAATGGTGCCACCAGTCCTCTTCCACTGATTCCTTTTCCTTCCTTTCTTTTGCCTTTTTTCAACAGTGGAAGTATTGTTCCCTTGTACTTGATATTGTTGTAGTCTCTAATTTTACCACCTGCAGCATAGTCATCTCTATACACATTGGTAAACTCAATATATCTACATAGGCCTTTCTTGCTCGGCCGGCGTTACTTTTGGAGTGCTTTAAATTTTCTTAAATATAAGTTCACAAAGTCCTTGTGTAGCATCAAAAGTCTGTTCGTTTCCGGCATTGTTAGGATCAGTCAACACAATCTTTGACCCGTCAGTTCCAAAGGTTAAAATTTTGCTACCTAAACGAAAACTGTTGTCAATCACTTTTTGGTCCAAATGTATCATCAAAGCTCAACTCCTTTCTAATCAAACCTTTAACATAGATCCCCACAGATGTTTTAGCCAATTCTGTTTGATCAAATTCAGATTCCACCACATCTCGGCTAGTATCCATCAATTGTTGAACACTTTTATTTTGTTGATCCTCCTCATCCATTGACCATCCTGGAACATCATCATCCTCACTCAAAGGTGAATCCTTATTGCTCCACAACTTTCTCGCGACACCGGATGTCCTTGGAGCTGGACTAAAGTGTGAATCATCTCCGAATGCTTCAAAGGATGTAGGAGTCTCCTCTCCAATGTCAGGCAGTTGCAGTTGTTTTAGAGCTTGTTTCAGAGGTCGTGGCTGTATCGGTGTTAGTGGTGGTGTAGGTAGTGCATGATGTTTATGTTGGCGTACAGGTACTGCAAGGCGTTGTGGGTGGGGCTCTTGTGCTGCTGGCAGTGGTTCCGCTGCTGGTTGCTGTGTGGTGGTGGTGGTGGTTTTGAGAGCTTCAACAATGTTGACTAGTGGTTCAGTCAGCGGTTTTATGCGCTTGGCATGATGCTCCTGGGACAGTTCACGTCGAAGTGTTAGCTCCTTGTGTTTCCTCTTGATGTTACGTTTCAGCTTGGCAATCTCCTTGATGGTGGGAGCAATCTCCTCCACAGTCTGCTTACGATTCACATCCATCCTGCTTGGTGTACACCAGTGTACTGAAGCTCCAGTGAGCTTACACCTCAACTAGATAGGTGTCAAGCCCGTTCCTGTAGCGCCTCTATTCTTTTTGGATGAGCGATCAATCACAAGGAATGCATGCGCAGCTGATGACCAGACCTGATTGCACATGCTCTTGAACTGATCAAAGGTCATGTCAGCGCCTACATGATCTCTATACAAATGTCTCATGTTCAGCTCATCCTGTTCAAACACAATTATAAAGTTGGCATTGTCACGCATGTTGTTTTGGAATGCGGCTGTAGGTCTGTGCCCGATAAAACATCCCAACATCACTATGCCGACCGGCACTAAAGTATTGTCTGATGGCTTCCTGCTGTTCACAAATCACATCGTCGAAAATAATTATTGAGTTGGCTGGCAGTTCATTTGGGGCAGGTATTTCTTCACTTGTGTTACACTCGACATAGCTCATTCCATCACCTAGTCCTTGCATAATTGTCTGAAGTAACTTGTACTTTGGCTGAAATGTAGTCTTTGACCAAACGTAAATGTTTGAAAAGTGAATTCGCTTTACGATCAAACAGCATGTTGAACAGTAAATTGGTTTTGCCACACCCAGATGGTCCACAAATAATGCATCTCATGTGGTTGGGGAACAAAAGGACCATGGCGCTTCTTTGTGTCCATTTCCAGGTCTGCCAAGCCACAACCTCTCACCACTTGATCAAAGTCAATTATCTTGAATTTGTTTTGCTGTTGCACAACCTGTTTCATCTCACTCACACAAAGGTCACCTCTATCAATCCTGGTCGTGACTGCGATCGTATCCTTTCCAGCGCACCAACAGTTTGTTACCTCTTCTCTTCAATACCTTGGCAATTTCAAATACAGTTGGCACTTTTGTCTTTACAATTTCTTCCAGCATAGAATCCTCCTTGCACAGGCTCACCTCTATAATCTTCCAACTCATGAGTTACTGGCACTGTGGGTCACACCGTGTTACCGTGAACAGTTCATTTGTCCAATTGGGTAAGTATCCCTTGTCAAACGTCATTCTATGCTTGCGGATTCCCACCTCATCACCCGGCTCAATTTTCTGATGAGCACCGGATAGAACGTAGGCTGTGTTTTATCCAACAAGCCCTGCTGATACTCTTGACGCTGGTTACCAAGTGTGGAAAGTAAAAGTTTCTTATGCACGTTCTGGACATCAGCCGGTCGCATACCTGTTATGCGATGTACTCTGCCATTGTACTCTTTAACAAGTGAGGTTAGAATATCTGTCCACCTATAGGTTCCTCGTTCAGTGAATTTGACCCACATTAAATGTTTAAGTGTTCTATTGAAACGTTCCACTATTGACGCTTTTTTATCTGAAAATGTTGAATAATGATTGATACCGTACTGTTGCACAAGTTGTTGAAATTTTGAATTGAACCACTCTTTACCATCGTCAGTCTGCAAATGTTTCATTGGATACTGAGCTAAAATAGGATGCATTGCCTTGACTACATTGTCAGCCGACTTGCTCTTTATTGGTATAGCAAGAGCAAACTTACTAAGACAATTGATAATTGTAATAATGTACCTATAACCTTTGTTCTGACGAGCATAAGGAATCATCTCGACAAGGTCAGCCTGATAGAGATCATCAAGACCTTTCACAGTAACCATCCTTGTAGGAAAATTCCTACGCCCTGGTCTGTGCAACTCTCTCGCTATCACAGACTTATCCATACTAATGACTATCAAACACTTTCATAGCTATATATTTGTAAAACTATACCAGCAGAGCAGGGTTTATCCTGTTTGTGAGGTAAACTGTGTTGTGCAATTTGCTTTCCATGAATTCTGTGATGACATCATCACTGTTTGTGAGCCAAACTGCTTGTGCAATTTGATCATGTAACCTAACCTAAACTATGGTTTCAAGGTTGTGAAATAACTGTAGTCGACACATGGTTTCAGAGATGAGACATGTGATATTTATTTACACTTCATAAACAATAAATGATATTGAAACAGAATGATTGATATGCTAAAACAGGTTTTCTAGTACATAACATCTAGAGCTTACCCAGGGTACATGTCACCTAGATCGGTAGCCATTTCACATAGTCCTCTACCAACTGGAAACTCCAAAATAACTTTGTTAAAGTCCAGGTTGAACACTGATGCTGTTGGAAAACATGCAGCTATTTTCTGTTTAAAATTTATTGGTGTCCCAAACGGTTCCAGAATATTATTGTAGCCAAACTTGAAGAATGGTTCACAATCCAACAAGTGCTTCTTACATGGTGGCAATCACCGCAGGCACATCCTTCAATACTGTTTGCTGGCTCCATTGCTGATGGACACTGTTACGGTGTCTGGAGATGGTATAGATGCAATTGCAGTAGTAGTAGGCGGTGGAGCTGGTTGAACTTGACAGTGCAGTGTACACACCTCAACTGAAGCATTGATGATGGCTTCAAGGAATTCTGGCGATGTAAAGGATGGATGGAGGCATGTGCGCAAATCATATGCACAATGGACTTGCTGGCACAGCTCCTTATCCACATCATGTTCACCAGCCAGGTTCATGTACCAGTCTTTGATGTGTTGACGCATTGCTCCAAGATCCTTGTTGAACTGTCCGGATGACTGCAGACACTGTTGCATGTGAAATATGTTTGAAGTATCCAGTCCATGCTCCCTTGATGTGAGAAACTCTCCACTCCGGTACCGGGGCTCCAGCTTGAAGGAGTTGACCCTAACTGCTGCAGTCACAAGGAGATAGTACACTGGTAGTATCATGATTGATAATGATGCTTGACTGCTACTTGGCCTCCTTTTATATAGTTGGTAACATCATTGTTTTTTCTGAATTGGTTATTTATATGTTTCCTTTCATCAGCACCTCCTCTTGTTCATCCAAGCTCCTCATTGTGCGGTTTATTCTGCAGTTCTCAACAGTCAGTAGAATGATGACTATTAATCCAATATGTGAAACAATCATGAGCATTATCATCACAGCTAACCAACTCTCTAATATACTGACTAGAAATTTCAAGATTGTCATTGGTAGACTGTATTCCCTGTGATGGCGGTGTGGCCAGATCCAAATGTCAATGACTGGTAGAAAAGGGCTACCCATCCATAATTTGAAGCAATAATAAGCATTAGCATCAAAGCTAACCAAATCGCTAATGTAATGATTAGAGCTTTCAGGATTGTTATTAGTAGTTGGTCCATGACACTGTAACACTATACCTTTCATGCTCAACTGGCTACTGAAGCTGTACATCCATTGTTTTAAATATATACATGCCTTTATACATAAATCAATGTTGTTCAATATATACATAACTGTTTATATACACTATCTATACATGGCTGCTTTGTTGGTATCCATTGATTGATTCATTGTTTGATAAAATCACTTGATTATACATTCAAAAAGACATGGATAGAAAAATCACATGCACACCACCATCCAATTAAACAGTTCAACATAGACTGATAGCACAAGTTTTTTCACCAATAATTTATGTTAGATAATAGCGTATTGTTCATCAATAGAAGTTGTCTTCTTGATCTTTTAGGTAGTTTTCAGATCATAGTATGTTTTGGTTGATAGTATGCTTTGGTTGATAGTATGTTTCAGATCATAGTATGGTTTGGGTGATAGTATGGTCTGGTTGATAGTACTTACTCCACAGCATGCCTCTCCGGATCATAGTGGTCTGGTTGATAATACTTACTCCCGGAGCATACTTACTCCCGGATCATAGTATGGTCTGGTTGATAGTACTTACCCCGGAGCATACTTACTCCTGAATGATGTCGATGAATTTCTCCTATTTACTACTTTACGACCTCGGTACGATCTGGGCGGCGAGCGGCGAGGCAGCGCCGCTCTGATTTCGGGTCTCATTTGGTTGCGTGTGGTTGTTGAGACTGGCCACAACAGACGTCTGAGCGGCGGGCGGCGATGAGCGGCCGCTCAGCGCTATCTGAATCCATTTCAAACCGATTTCATTTTTAACGCCGCTCGCCGCTCACAAATAAATCCATAGTTTGTATATCTATATTTCGTATTTGTACTAGGCTATATATACGTGTCGTATGTTCAAAGTAACGTGAGCGTTAAAAAGTAACGCTTGTATCGTAGCCACCCCCGCCGCTTACATGCCGCTCAGGTTGCCGCTCGCCGCTCACCGCTCGCCGCTCGTATCGTACCCGAGGCCTACTTCACATAGTTGCTTATGAAGCAGCACACACCGATTAGTTATTGCATCGGTGTGTGCTGCTTCATAAGCAGCCATGTGAATTACTGTGACTAAACGTGACTAATGTCGTCTTGTCTTGTCTTGACTAACCGGTGTACGCCCAGCCTAAGAATTAATTAAACTGATAAGGTTAAATGAAACAGGGGCCTGCTTCATAGGAGTTAAGGAGTCTTGTAAAACAGGACATACACTAGACATGAATGGCATGCATACTATACTAAAAGCTTTCAAGTTCAATGTTTATCAGTTTTTTCCTCTGAAGATCTGAATCCAGCGACAACCAAAATACCTTGATTCACTCAAAACCAAAATCCAACAGCAACTTCATACTCTTCACACACACGTATAGGCTACAACCAGAGATAATTCAGAGCTATCTCTCCTTTTCTATGCTAAAACTGATTTTAGTTGAGCAATTACTTGGCACAAAAAGAACAAAGCCCAGATTGCCTGTTCACTTGTAAACTCACATTACAAGTCATTACATTGATACCTTCCATTAAAAGCGGCTGTAAATAGAGGAGAACATGATTTTAGTACACCTCCTCATCCGCTTATTCAGTCCTAAATCACAATGAATTATAGTTTCCTCTCTTTTTCTTTTCCCTCCTTCTCATTTTCCTTTTTGTTCTAGCTGTTACCTGTTAAACCTTAACGGCCATCGTGTCTTATGATAAATAGGGTTTTGCGTGCTATCTTCATTTGCTCCACAGCCAACCAACAGTAAATTATTTCTTAAAATCACCGCATTAGAGCGCTGGTGTCGTTTATGGACGTCTCTCATTGATTACTACTACATGTAGCATTACAACATGTTCATTGCTTTAAAAGGGCTCAAGTCAACAAACTCAAAATATTTCTCATAATTGAAATTATTGAGGGGCAACTATATTTATCTACAAAAAGTATAAATATTGCCAAACTGATACTATCAGTTCACATAAATTAATATATGTATTCAATGTGATTCTTTTGCAATTAAGAATAAGATTTTTCTCCAGAAATAAATGGAAAAACTTTTGTTCTTTGTCCCACCAAGAGAGATTGATTCCAATCCAGGATCAGTAAAGTGCTACTACAGTACTGAGAAGTGAGCTGATATCAAGTACTCATCTACTGCTAATTGAGATGATCAAGTATTGTAGGCTATGTACATTGCCTCACCGATCTGGTTTGAAAATTCTAATTATTATCAATTTGCTGTCAATATTTTTACAATATTTTACAGAAGTTTGTAAAATCTATTATACTGATTTCAATACCAATCTGCTTCGAAATTCTAACAAAAAAAATTTTCTCGATCTCAAACTTGAATCTGACTAGAACTCAGTGACCGTGATTCAAAATCTAATTAGACAAGAATTTCATCAGTTTTGAGGCATGAAATAGAATGGAAAAGTGACATTATACAAGATTAAATATTCAATAGAATAAAACACATGCTGATCCATTACTTATCACAGTTGAAACAAAATTAAACGAATAATAGCTACAGTAATATTTTATATTAGATAGTCAAATTGGATGCCATGAGTTAGAAATAACTTCAACCTATGACTTGTAGGCGAGATGAGCTTCCAACAAACCAAAAAAGCACAGAACTTCATCCTCATACTTCACCGTTTTTATAGTTTCACAGTTATCGAGCTCTATACATTACAATTGTACATAAAATTGCAATCATATTGCAGTTTCAACTTTAACAAGGTGCACAAACTGTTGATTTGAAACCTTCCCCGCCTTTACTACTAAGACTCTTTCTTTACGCTCGGTTTATTCTGATTTTGCATTCTAACAGTTTGAAAATTTATAGTCGATGGATTGTAAATTCTCGCTAGTTATTATTTGGCTCTATCGGTCGTTGCCCACACTAGGAAGTGACCATGAAGATTTCCCATGATAACGAGCTGGTACTAACTTGTCATCTTTCTTTTTCTTCCTCGTCTTCTTGTTTTCTTCATCTTCTTCTCTTCTCATCATCTTCTTCTTGATCATCTCATCATTCCCTTTTTTACAACTCTGTCCTCCCTTGCCTTAGTTGTAGTCTTCTCAATCTCTCCCTTTTTCTCGGTCCTTTCAACAAATTCATCTGTTCTCCTTCAACGCATATTCCTTCTAAATCTTCTTTACGTTCTTCTATTTATCTATGCTTCTCTCCACCATATTCTCCTCCTTCTCTTCAGTAATAATGTTGTTTTGTTTCATCATGCATCTTCCACATTTTCGTATTCTATTGCAGTATTATCTCCATCAACGAATATTTCTCCCAAATCTTTTTCCTTTTATCCTTGTTTTACCTCAATTCCTCATTCTTCTGCTTCGTTTTTACGTTTTTCTTTCCGACATGCTCTTTCTCGCTTTCTCCTTTTCCAGTACATTTATCATGAAAAGAGCTCATTATTCCACTAAGTCTCAAATATTGTGTTCTACTATTCCTTTTTATACACTATTTTCTGAAACTTCTGCTTTGTTTCTATTTTCGTTATTGTTTTTCTACTAGTTACAGTTGCAGTATATGAATTCTATTCAATTTCTTACTGCATCATTTCTTTCCCCTCCTATTTTACTTCTTCCTCTTCATCTATCATTCTAGTTTTCTCTCCTACTATCATTCTCTGCTGGTGCAATCAGCTTTTTCAGATCCTTTGGCGATACCATCATTTTCATCAACTACCTTCTACTACGCTTTCTTTCTTGATTCTTCGTATTTTTGATTGCCTGCTTTTTTTCAATTTCCCGTTTCCCCTTCCATTCTCATTCTTTCTCTTTCAAATCCTGTTCCTAATAATTCCATTCATTTTGCTTATTATCATGATCACTAGCTATTTTCTTCTATTCTAACACACCTGTTCTATTTTATCAATCCTGGTCCTAACTTACATTTTCCCTCACCATCATAACGGCTATTCTATTTATTCACTCTTCTATTCTATTCTAACATACCTTTCCCAGGTTTTTTCTCTCCTGCTTTATTGCAATCAGGAATCAGGCATAAGCCTGTATATTCTACACCCATTCTTACATCAATTTTTCCCACTTGTATCTATGAACGAACATAAATTACTAGGGTTGATGAAGTCGTTGACTTTGACCCCCGCTTCCTCCCCCACCTTTCTCGAGAAAATCCCAATTTCGATTCGGTGCCAGGTGTGAAACCAATGAATACGGAATGCAGTAAAAGAGAACGAACGCACTCGATGAGTATTAATAGTAAGAGTAGTTGAAGAAGAAGACGATGCACAGAAACGAAGCAACTCGGCGTCGCAAAATCGTGATTTACCATATAGATGATATTGCCGATTGCCGTACTTCATATACTACGTCCTCTACTCGGGCATAAACCATCAAGTTTACGGATTTTTACAATCGCTGTGCGCATGCGCGCCAGAAAACCATTGTGATGGTCGTAAAAGTTGTATTTTCGCTCTTGAACTTAGTGCGCACTTGCAGATTGCTGCAAGTTGAATCACCTTTCTTTTTCGTCATTCTTTATTTTCCTTTCTTTGTCCTTCTTATATTTCTTCTTCTTCTCCTCCTCCTCCTTATATTTATTTTTGTATTTCTCCTCCTCTAACACCTTCTTCTTCTTCTTCTTCTTCATCAATTCCTCCTCTTTTTTCTTGTATTTCTCTTCCTCCTTCTTTTTCTTCTTCTTCTTCTTTTCCCCCTCCTCCTTATATTTCCTTCTTGTATTTCTTCTCCTCCTCCTCCCTCCTCCTCTTCTTCTTCCTTCTCCTCATATTCATTTTTGTATTTCTCCTACTCCTCCTCTTTCTTTCTTCTTCTTTTCTTCTTTCTTTCTTCTTCTCTCCACCTTATATTTCTTTCTTCTTTCCTCCTCCTCCTTCTTCTTCTTCTTCTTCTCCTCATATTTCTTCTTGTTCTCCTCCTCCTCTTCTTTTATCTTCTTTCTTCTCCCTCCTTATATTTCTTGTTTTTCTCCTCATCCTTCTTCTTCTTCTTTTCTCCTCCTCCTTCCGCCGTCTCCTCCTCCTCCCTCATCCTCCTCTTTTCTTTTCTTCTTTTTTCCTGTCCTAATATTTCCTTCTTGTTTTTCTCCTCCTCCTCCTCCTCCTCCTTCTTCTTATCTTCTTCTTTCCTCCTCCTCCTCCTCCTCCCTCCTTCTTCTTCTTCTTCTTCTTCTTCTTCTCCTCCTCCGCCACCACCTCCAACAACTCCTTTTCTTCTCTCCTTCACATTCATTTCGCGCTTGGAGTCATTTTCATGCTTCACTGCTACTTCACTCACAGGTGCTTCGTTTTAATAGTTTTATTATCGTCGGGTGTTTATTGTCCCTTGCTGAAGTGTTCGTCTAGTCTTGGATTTATGGTATGCTTGAAACGAATAATACAATATTGTAAACTGGAATTCGAAGTGAGTTCCAAGTGTAGTACTGAATTATAATGGCGTTTGTATACGTTTCATAAAGTTCTATCTAATAAAATAATCTTGAAATCAACAGTTGACTTGATGCGGTACTCACACACTATTCATGCGTATAATGGTTTGCTGCATTTTAATAGTACTTGTCTAGTGTTCAGATACCAGTCAGGAAAATTACAACCGTAGATATACAATATAGTAGTAGACACTGATACCAATACTAGATACTGATATTAATTCTGATACTTATAGTATATTCTGATACATATAGAAATGGGGTGTTTCCATGTTGCCATTGACGTAATTATGCCAATGTAATTATGCAAATATGTTGACAGTGCTTCATTTGTGGAATTTCAATTTTTCAATGTAGACTTAAATGCTTAATGGACAAGAACAAGAAAAATGAATACCACCCAAATTATGGAATAGGCAATTGTAATGGAAGTGGAGGGAGACTAGATAAGCTGAGAAATATGGCAGGTGGGATGCGAGAAACGGGTAGAGCTGTATAATAAACTAGCTCCACACAATATAGCAGTAAAAAGACAGTTAAAAGACACACAACATTTTCAGCTATTTGCCCCATAATAAGTAGCTAACATACCCAACTCAATAAATAGCTTACTGAAATATATCTCGTTAATAGTAAATCAATTATTGTAGATTACTCGATTACAGATAATAGAAAGGTCATATGAATTCAATAATTGAATGTCTCAATCTATTGCTTGAAGCGCGAGTGACTCAATCTATTGCTTGCCAATTATAAACCTGTTAGAACACACCCCATATGAACGTAGCCATAAAACCCAACTAGAACAAATAAACTCATTAGAATGTCTTATAAGAATTAGCTATCATTTACTACTGATAATAGAAAACTTATCTAGATTCAATTATTAGATGCAGCATCGAAACTACTTATAAAAATTGATGTCGTATAGATTATGTCTCAGGAACTAGCTAGTTGCTATGTTATCCAAGTAAATTGAAAGCCTAATGAATGAACCTACACTACGGTTTATAGCTGATGATGTACTTGATAAAACGATTCAGAAGACAATCAGAGATGATATCCAGGTTAATTGAAAGTAGTGAAATCCGATGTTGACCTTCAACTTCGACCAGATTTGTTCCACTTTGATTACGATTTATTTTACGAACGGATCTCTTGATGGGTGAATGTGATACGGCCGATATATGTAAAATTAAATACAGCACAGTTGAACGGAACAGAGAAAGCCACAGGACTTCAGTGTGCGTTTTATTGCTATCCAGATCACGGTGAAACAACTGTAGCATGTAGGGGTGTTAAAAGAGAGAGAGGAATTCTATCTAAAGCAGAATAAGAGAGAGACATCGACCTTCATCAAGGCTTAAAAACGGTAGACGTTTTCCAAAACGGTACTCGAACTTCTTCAAGCGGAAAGAAGTTGGTTGGCAATGGCAAAGTTTATTCTCATCACAGTTACAACTGACACTAAATAAACTGCAAGCGCGGTTGTAATGGCCGTCATAAAGAAATGGTACAAGTGTAGAGGTGTTCATTACTTCGATTTCTGTTATAACAAACGCGGGGCCCAGCGCGGATGTTAATTGGCAAAAGTTACACACAGAAGCAAAAGCGCACGCATAGAATTCAGAGAACCTGGAGATATTAGAACTCATTTTTAATTATGCATTGATTCGTTGCTGAGTGAAATAAATGGATGACATTAACGGGAGCCTAACCCGGAATCGACACAGATTAAAGTAAATGGTAGCACAGAAAAGAAGAGGAATTATCTCTCAATTAAATCTGATGGTAGCCTATTCAAACAATACATCAAATAATAAATAAAGGGGGTTTGACATTGTGGATCAACGACGAGTTCTCATTTATAATTTCACTCACTATCATACTTGTAATTTCATTCAAATACTTTTGATACTGAAAATGGTATGTTTATGAAAAATAATTTACTGAAAACAAAAATACACGAGAGACTATCTGAGGATGAAATAAGATTTTTCGATAAGAAGAGAGTCTAACTGGAGGGGTGAAATTCACATGGGAAGGAAAAGATTAATGAATAATGAGAAGTAATACTAAAACCATGGTACTGTATTGGCAAAAAAATGAGAGCAAGAAGAGGACAATTATTAAGAGAGGTAGTAGACCTATGAGACGACAAACATTAGGAAAGGAGGAGAAGAAGAAATTTGATGGTAGTATAGGAGAAAAGTAGGGAATTGAGTAAGGTGTTTGTAAAGTACATTGAGAGAACAAAAAACAACAATTTATAATTAAACTAAACCAAGCCAAGGATGAGGAGAAGAGAAGAAGACAAGAAGAAGAAAAAGAAGAAGAAGAAGAAGAAGAAGAAGAAGAAGAAGAAGAAGAAGAAGAAGAAGAAGAAGAAGAAGAAGAAGAAGAAGAAGAAGAGAAGAAGAAGATGAAGAACAAGAAAAAGAAGAAGAAGGTGGAGAAGAAGAAGAAACAAGAGTAAAGAAAGAAGAAGTGGAAGAAAATGAAGGAGAAGTTTAGACAAAGAAGACAACATTCAGAACAGCCTACCTTCATACCGACATACGTAGCTGGTACTGTACTGAACAAGTAAACATAATGTACACGATAATACGGTGAAGTTCAAGAATGGGCATAAGTTGTCTTGGAGAGCTTAGCGAGAAAAGACCGTATGAGAGAGTGATCAAAGATTCAGTCAGATAATGTCCGTCCATCTCCTACCCCCGACCACAACAAAATGCATCACCTCTGCATCTCAACTAACGCTCGACTGTATCTCGCGGTGCATCTCCTGGTGCATCCTCCCAGATGCAGATTAGAGATGCAACCGCTGCTGCTGCAGCTTCTAAAATGCATCGCAGATTACCGATCAACAGCTTAGCAGCGTCCTCTCCGCAAACAAGCGTTATATATTTTATGCAGCTGACACTTTTCGCCCGCTGGCATTCCGGGTGAAAGTTCAACGCAGCATGTACTTGCCTGCTAATGTTTGTGCTGTACATGAGAAGCACGCATGCTTAACCCGGAAGCAGTACGTTCATAGCCGCTCATCAACTCATACAGTTGATGAGCCTAAGGACATCATCGGATGGAAATTGTTTACAGAAAGACAGAAGTTTGTAGTACATTATAGTGTTTTAACAACACTATTGTTGGGTTCATTGTACTGGATCAACAAGATCTTGCTTGGTTCAACCCAACATATGTACCTGAAAAGATTGATCTCAATACCACTATGGTTTAAAACATACACAATCAACGTCAACTTGATGATTTTTATACCATGGTATAAAAATAAGCAATCTACGTTGATGATTTCATTGCTAAACATGTATTTTTAATCGATGAATAGAATTGCACAGTATTAAATTCTGGAGATAAAATTATTTTCAGTTTTCTAATAGTCCAATATAAATCCTCATGAGAATTGTCACCAAGTGATCAAAACACACTGATTCTTCAAGTCTAATTTAGAGCTCTATAAACAGCAGGTAGACGCAGCATCTGCCGCCATTGTAGTTCCAGACTTCAGAAAGCTGTTTATGAAATAGCTAGAGTTAGATGAGTGAATAATACTCCAATTTCCAAGATTAGTTTAGAGGTTGAAGCTGGGCTACATATGAAACTGGGCCAAAATGGTGGGTGCGTGCGTCTATATCCTGTCTGCAATTTAGAACCTTAGCCTAAGTAGCCAAAAAATGTGGCGAATTAAGTTTCGATAAAAATACTGAAAACTTTTTTCGATTGAAAGCAATTCTTTTTAGCTCCATGACCATATTATGAATGATTGTTATTATTGCCTTTTTAAGACTTTTTCATCTCTTTCTTTACAATAAAATCCATAGTCTATGTACGGGTTTAACCCCAATCACAAGAGGGCTTTGAACCAGAAGTGAGCTACACTTCGTAAGAGTTGAATAGTAGATGCTAAGTATGGCACAGGAAAAAATACTTGAACTTGGAATCAGGCCGTTATAGGCATATTTATAACCTGGCCAGCAATTATCGCAAATAAATTTCTTTTGAATAAAAACTCTTCGAATCTGTCAAGAAGTAAACTGGCAACAAATGATATACATATATAGTCAAGATTGTTAGAGATGTAGATAATACACATTTATAGGCAAGTCGAGTGGATTATGGAAAATGAAGATGAAACCATCTCCATTGCAAGAAACCATTGCTTGTGAAGATACATAGTAATAACTTGGAGTAAATCAATATAGGACAATATATCTACTATAACTCTACATCATTCTATGTGAAAGTACATAGTTATACTTTCAATGCCTTTAGAGTTGGTTTAATAAGAGACCTGTATTGAAATGGAACACTATTTCAAATGTGGGTCAACCAGTACAGTGTGTATCTGGTACTAGGTTGCAGCTATACCAAACTGTAATAATCGTAATGAAGAGTCGTAAATAAAACAGGTAACTGGACTGGTCTGAAGAATGGCAAAGATTGAAAGGAACATAACAGGTCCACAGCGAAGTAAACAACGGAATGGTAGACAGTTGAGTGCTTGAAAACCCAAGATATTAAAAAAAGAGTATCGAACAGTCCTAGATCAAGTACTGTTCACGGAACAAACCTCAATACTTTGTGTAGAAACTTCATGAACTTCAAGTCCCAAATGATTAATGAGACGTAATAGTGGATGATTAGTGATTTTTCCGACCGATGCTGTTCTAACCAGTACCTGAAAGCCTACATAGATTTAACAATAGAGTTTTTTTAATTGAGAATATTTCCTGCCAACAGGATACACATAAATGAAGTTTTCCTGCCCAAAAACCTAGCATATAAGGAATATGGAACAACTCACCGTACAATGATCAGACTTGATCAACTTTCCACACAAAAATACATGTAATAGCCTACAACAAATTTATGACTTTCTACTAACACGAATTTGTATTAATAACTATTAATGTGGAAGGAAATGAGATATTGCAACTATTCAATTGCGTTTAAATCATAACAATTAATGGAACGAAATTCCTAATTTGAATATGTTATATAAAATGTTTTATATATTTGTATATGTGTAGCCTGCATAATGCTAAAGCCTGCGTAATGCTGTATAATTCTCTGAAGACTTCCGCTACTGCGAATATTGACAACAGAAAAATAGCCAATAAAGTAATTCGATGAATGCTGATGTTTAAAAAAACTTTTGCCCGGGCGGGAATCGAACCCATTATTATTCTGTTGTCGATATTCGCAGTAGCGGAAGTCTTCAGAGAATTATATTGCATTACTAAAATTAGGAATTTCGTTTTTAAATTTGTATAAGTATTTGGGATAATAAATCATTTATATATTATTTATTTAATTATTATAGCAGAATATTCAACTTTAAAACAATATTCCATCACTGTCTATTAGTCTAATCGTCTAATGTGAAAAGAAACATTATTCACTTGTGAAAAAAATGAAATCGGTTAATTTTCACTGTATGAAAGCCGAAAACTAAGAAAAAGCAATCATTCAGCTACCGTACGGTATTATAATTAGGTCAGTTTCATTTTCAGTGTATAAAATATGTACGTGTGGTATTTAGCTGAAATTGAGGTTGATACGATCTACAGTAGCATTTATTTAGTCGATTTAATCGGCTTAAGGGATGAGTTATGGGTACCATTGATCACAGAGAATACGTTTGATACCGCGATGAAACCTGAACGAAGATGATACCGTAAAATTTCATTGTGAAAGTACAGTACAGCAAACGAAGTAATGAAGATTCATCTGATATCTTACTATTTTTTATCATTCTTTCTTACTCTCTCTCATCCCTCCTCCTCCTCTTCTTCTTCCCCCTCCTCCTCATCAACCACTTCATCATCCATCTCTCCTTATTGTATTTCTCCTTCTCCTACCGTACCGTTTATCCCTCAATTCGTTTTCTCTTTCCCTAAGCGATTGAGTCTTTCCACATGAAGCACATTCATTCATTTCGGACTCGTCCCAAATCTAAGCGTCGTAAATCATTGAGAATATCAGTTGTGGCATAAATTTCAAAAAGGATAAGGTGTAAAGTAGCATGAGCCGTTAATAGTTTCATGACCTGATTTCCATTCCGTTAGTGAGGTTGATACAAACTGAATTTATTTAGTCATTTAAACTGCTTTAGGGATGAGTTATGGCTACCAATGATCACATCTATTTTCATTTAAAAGCTAATACTAAATATAGTTAATTCATTTTTTCCCATCAAATGGATGAATATGAATTACAAATTGAATAACAAGATTGTATTTGATTTGATTGGAGAATCCTTTTATTGAAGTATCCTGGAGCTACCAAAATAACGGCAAACTTTCTCATGGTATTACCAAAAACAATATACTTTATTTTATTCTTTGTAATATTGTATTGCTTCAAGTGAAATCTATGGTACTACCTAAATCAATTGGTATTTCAAGAAACTTGAAAAAATTTCAAAGGATAAGTTCAAAGTAGCATGAGCTAGTTTCATGACCTGCACTTCATCATGACGTATATGTAAAGACGTTGCTTTACATATACGAAATGCATGAATGATTTTTGATAGCAAATAAGCATTGCCAAAATGCTTCTCTTGATATTTTGACCATAACCAAGTATATTCATAATTTGACTTTAACCAGAGAAAATGTTCAGAGTTCCTCTCCTCTTCTGTGCTATATCAGTTAGCCTATCCTTTATCATAGGCTAACTCTGCGACCTTGAGCAAAGAATATAATATTATGATATCAATGAATGCCGCAAGAAAATTTTGCACAATATATCTCAATAAATCATAATTTCGGACAACTCCTACACAAAGTGTATAATAATGATATTCAATTGATATTAAAATTTTGTATAGTATATCTCAATAAATCACATTGTCCACCAATCCCGGAACACTTGCATTGGACCGAATCACTTTTCACGGCCTGATAACTTCTTGAATATTCTCTGATAGCCAGCAGACCAACACCCAAAAATAATTACACCTCACGTAATAAAACCCGGCATGATTTTCACGTCGATATTATTCAAATAAGGAAGTAGGAGTACAAGAAACGCGTGATAAGAAGATGCGGGAGGACCAGAGAACAGTCAAGGACTGATTGAAGACTAGATAAATGGCTGGAACCGTTTTTTCTCAAACGAGCTCACCACAATCAAAAGCGTGATTGGTTGGCACGACCCGTATTGAACATATGCAAATATATTCGTAAAACATACACGTAACACAATTACTCACACTGAAAGTAAGATGCCAAAATATCTGATGCGAACTGTGTATGATTTATTGGTTGACTAGTGTGCTCCGGCCTTATTGGGCGCTCACTTGCGCCCAGGGCGACAAAAGCGAACACATTATTCGTTGTGCGCAAATTTGAATAAAATTATCATCGTTAACATCGAAATTGTTGGACACGAACCACTACTAGCCGAGTTTCAAACGAAAGTAGGTAAGTTACAGCATGATTATGTAAGTTCTGAACAGAGTACAACTACGATGAACCACAATTAGAATTTCCTTTGTTATTGTAGCATGTTTACATTGTAAGTCGGTTTTGAAAGCACTAAACAAAGTACAACGACTCAGTACTACAATTAGAATTATACCCTTTGTTATCACAGTTAAAATTGTTAGTTACAAGATGCTCAATATGGATCACTTGAACTTTACTTCAATTTATTATATTGAATTAGTTTGCAGCATTCTAATGTCAGACCAGTTATTCATAATGAATCGGTGTTGTCACAATCTCACGATCCGAAAGTTCTATTGAATATTATCTAGCTTGAATTATTAGGTTGTCTTGTCTATTCTAATCTACTATGTGTGCTTTTAATAGCAGTTCGTTACAAAGGTCAGATTGATAGTACAAGCAAATCAGGAACAAGCATACCTCACATGTCAAATTTCTTTGCAGATCTTGGTAATTAGTAAATTGATAGGACTTTCAAGCCATTTTAGCGAAGCTATTAGCATACATAAGGCAAAGGTACATCTGTATTTTGTTACAACAGGAATTTTGAATGGAGTTTCAGAATCAATCACCATGTAATGAACTCACAGGTATGTTTATTAGTTGGCCTATGATTTATTGGCCACAGTTTCATTGCCTCAGCTTCTAATTGGCTGCCTACCTCATTAACATCCTCATTAGCCCTCTCATTGTCAGATCTCCTAATGGTTGTAATTCAGCCATCGATCTCTAACTAATACAACTAGTTCAATCAATCTAATACTAATACTAATCTAGTACTAATCAATCTAGTTGTATTAGATAGAGATCGATGAATTCAGCATCAAGCTTCTCATTCGCTAGTTTTCTATTGGTAAAAACCCAGCTTCCAGGCTTCTTATTGGAAATAAATCAACAAGAACAGATTCGCCATTTCATGCATTGTTCTATCACATTTATGTCATTTTGGCCCGCTTTCCCCAACTGAAGCTCAATATTGACTTTTCCTATTCTCCGAATGAGGCTTAAGCTAGATGTATAGCTTAAGCATCGTTAGGGAAAGCGGGCCTGTATCACTGTATGTCATAAACTTTTAAACTTCGTCTGACTTAATGAAGTTTAAAATCAGTGAATTATGACTATTGGATGAATTAGTATCCTTTGTATTCAGTGGAATGTTTGAAGAGTTCAGTCATTAGTAATCCATACTTTTCCCCTTCCAATATTTAGAGTTTCCATGCAAACACTCTTCAATACGTCTTCAACTACGCCTTTGTTATTCCCGTTACTCTTCACCACAACCAATATTGAATTTTTCAGCAAAGAATAAATAAACTGGACTCGGTTCATCAATACTGTCGCCATTCTTCTGACTGATTCGCTGCAGTCTACGTGACGTGCAACCACCGCCAGAGCAGTAGCTGCAATTGCTGCATGCTGCACTCAGTGAGTGAATGGGTCGTGACTGGCAGACTGCACAACACTGGGGCTATTAGCCAACATGGACACAAAGGTGCACTGCACACGAGCACTGCTAAATGAAGAACACAAGTAGACAAAGGACACAAAGGAAGAAGAAGAAGAAGAAGAAGAAGAAGAATTAGAAGAAGAAGAAGAAAAAAGAAGGAGGAGGAGGAGAAGAGGAGGAAGAAGAGGAGGAGGAGAAGAGGAGAAGAAGGAGAAGAAGAAGAGAAGAAGGCAGAAGAAGAAGGGAAGAAAAGAAGAAGAAGAAGAAGAAGAAGAAGAAGAAGGAAAAGAAGAAGAAGATGAAGAAGAAGAAAAAAGAAGTAGAAGAAAAATAAGAATAAAAGGGAGATGAAGATGATGATGATGCTGATGATGTTGAAGAAGAAAAAGAAAAATAGAAGAAGAAGAAGGATAAGAAAAAAAAGAAGAAGGAGGAGAAGCAGGAGAAGGAAAGAAGATGAAAGAAGAGGAGGAGGAGGAGAAGGAAAAGAAGTAGAAGAAAGAGGAGAAGAAGAAAGAGAAAGAAATGGGGAATACTGAGAAAAAAAAGAGCACGATAATAATGATGATGTTGGAAGAGGGTGGGAGGAGGAATAGGAAGAGGAAAAAGGAGGAGAGAACAAGTAGAAGGGAGATAATGATAAAGGTAGAGCAGGACATGGAGAATGAATAAATGGGAAATGGAGAAGAAATAGGAGGGGAAGTGAAGGAGTAGGATGAAGAGAAGAAATTGAGAATGGTGTGAGAATGGTGAATGAAGAGAATAAGAAGAATGAAGAAGGGTGGAAAATGGAAAGTTGAGAAGGAGCAGAAGAAGATGGTAGGCACACAAAGAGGAGCAGGAATAGGGAAAAATGAAAAATAAGATAAGAAGAAACTGGGGAAAATGTAAAGCATGAAATTAGAAAAAGGAGGCCAAGAACAAGATGAAGCAGGAAATCAAGGCAAAAAACTAATAGAAAAGAGTAATAATCTTTAAAATGAGTAAGAGGATGAGATATTGCTGGAAGGGGAGGGGGCAAAGGGATATGGAGAAGAGGAAGAAGAAAAAACGAAAAAAGAAGAATGGCGAGAACGTACAATAAGAAGATTATGATTAAAGGAGAAGGAAAGATGGAAAAGATGAAGAGAAGGAGGAGAAGAAGAAGAAGAATAAGAAAAAGAAGAAGAAGAAGAAGAAGAAGAAGAAGAAGAAGAAGAAGAAGAAGATGAAACAAGAGAAGAAGGAGAAGAAGAAGAAGAAACAAAGAGAAAAGTAATAAGACAAAGCGACAAGGAAGAGCTGGGTGAGAGAAGACTTGGAAAAAGAAGAAAGTGGCTGATAGTGGTGCTGAGCCAGAAATAGCCGTGTGCAAAATCGTGAGTCCAGCTGGCCATCTAGATACAACCACGACAGGAGCCCTACACGGCAACAACTGTCACAGAGCCCACTACCACCACCGCAGGAAGACTCTGTGTTTTTTTTTCAATTAAATTTATTCCTAGATGTCGAAAGTATAGGAAAGATTCAAGAAAATCATCAATGTGATTTCTACACTTTGAAATAAATTTCAACCCTTGAATTTGTGTACCAATTCGATCTAACCTCCCTGTCATCTACAGGGAATCCCTTATTGGGCTCCTTGAAATAACTCAATGTGGTTAAATTCAATTGGATTTCCGTGCCATCACCCCTTCAAGATACAAAGGTCACAAAATAACAACCAATAAATAACTGAGCTCCGTTAAATGATGCCATCTTACGTCGGTTGAATTCAATTAGATTTTCGTGCAATCGGCCCTCTTAGTTGCAAATAACAATCAGCACATACTGTAAATGAGTGAGCTATCAAGAAGAGCGTCACACAATTTCCTCGCGGGCATAATTAGATCCGAACGATGCGGAAAAATTGTAAACATGTTTTTACTTTTTTCAAAGAGAGAAGCGCCCTCTGTACTTTGGCGACGAAAGCAATTGCTAAGCACCGTAAAATATGCGAGTCATCCAGTTTTTCTCTGTTTTTGCTACTTGCAAAAGTAAAAGGTCTTCTTCGCTGAGAGACTCACATGAGAAACGCCGACTACTGGAGTATTTTTCGCGTCGGGATCTTCTCGTTACCACAAACCTGAAAACTGCATTCTCGACAAAAGATTATCGACTTCCAGGAAAGTACAACTTGCACTGCTGAATTCCTCACGTGTCTTATAAATCTTGTTTCAGCCGGCTCAATCTGACTGGCGATCATACAACTGATTTATTTCATGTTCTGTCCCTTCCTTGCCCCAGGAACACTTTTCTCAACATCTGTCATAGATAAAGGAAACTGAGCTTCTTTCATTGGAACAATAATTATTCACATTATTGATAATATTTATTGCTACTTCTTCATATTGGAACAAACTGGGGGATACGTTTTTGATAGAAGAACTATGCATTTTTTTAGAATATGTGTTATGGTTAATAATAGACTGATAGTATTTTGACCAATAACATCATAAAAATATCAACACGCTCATTGTTGAAGAACAATACTCAGTAATTTCGTACAGATTAGTGCTTGAGAAAGTCTAATTTGAGCATCTTTATCAAAAATATTTAGAAATTCAAGTGTTCAATTCAATTCTAGTGAAAATGTTTCTCCAATCATTTTATCGACAGTAATTCACAGATAAACCAACATCTGAATAGACTCCATTTTTGATTCAGTCACTTTTCAAACAAATACAAAAAGTTTCTAGGAGTTTTCAGGGGTATTACTGTTTACAGAAAATAATCTTCAAATATACAAATTTGAGGGGACAACTGTATGAATGTTTTTAGTATCCTGCTGAAAACCCCATACTTCCTCTCCATACTTCATCTAGTAGCCTACAACTCTTGATCATATATGAAGGTAATTTAAAATTTCTCCAAAAATTTCAATTCAGAATTTCATGAGTTGATAACTATTGCATTTTTACAAACTTGGAATTCTGAAGCAATGTATGATATATTCATATCATACATGTACAGTATCATGTATTCAATACATATTCAGTAATGAATAAGTAACTACCAATAAGAAAATCTTGAAAAACAATCATACAGAACCCTGGTGATGATCCTCACGCCTCTAAAAAATACAGTTTTCTATGACTCATATTAAAACTCTTATTACATTAGTACCCATTTTCAGAATGTATACAAGCAAAACCATTACACTTTACAATGTGCAGTCATATCCAAAGATAAGATCGACAAGCAAACGGGAGCTACGTGCACAGTACAGAAAAAAACAATTCAGAAAACAGAGAATAACGAAAATAAGAAGAAGTAGAAGAAGAATGATGAGATGATGATGATAACATTAGAACGGAAGATGAAGTAAAAGAAGAAGGAGTAAGATGAAGGAGAATAGAAGGAGATTAGAGTTTAAGGAGGACGAGATTGAACAAAATTAAAAAGAAGGGAAATGCTTGAGTTGAAAAAAGAGGAAGAGAACAAAGAAAATACCCTATTTAAAAAAGGCGATCGAGAACAAAGAAGGACAAATAAGTTGCGATATCTTCCTGAGATTATACTGAAGAGGAAAGGAAGAAGAAACATGAGAAATAAAAAGAGAGTGAGATGGAGGAGAAGGGAGAAGAAAAAGAAAAATGAGAAGGAGGACGAGGAGGAGGAGGAGGAGGAGGAAAGGAGAAGAATGGAGGAGGAGGAGAGAGAGGAGGAGGAGAAGGAGAAGAATACGAAGAAGAAGAAGAAGAAGAAGAAGAAGAAGAAGAAAAAGATGATGATAGTGCAGAGAATGAGTGAATGGGTGGAATAAGAAGAAAAATAAAGAAACCGGGTAGGAAACTAAAAGTACCTAAATGTGATGGACAGGAAGAATGAAAAAGAGAAAATGCAAGAGGAGGAAAAGTGGGAAAGAAAAGGAAAGGCAGAAAAATAATCATATGAAGACAGAAAGGAAATGAAACATAAGAAAAATGAGAAAGATGCTAAATGAGGTGCACGAGAAAAAATCGCACTAACAACGTCCCCAGGCAACACTGTAGTGGGAGTTTATGAGTGCCAGTGGGCTGGTGAATTATGATCGTCCATCATCCGAACATGATGTTGGACACATAAACATTACGTGAGACATGCCATTCTCAAATTTCTGACGATCCAAAACTGTGTGGGTTGCTGGGAACAAACTACTTAGCTACTGGGTACCGTTCGAGTTTTGTGCAACAATGTAGTCCAACATTTACATATTGACATGTTGTTTTCATCAGATATCCAATTTAAAAAATACAAGATCTTTAAAAAATATGATTGAGAATTTGAAAATCAAAAAAACATCAAAAGATATTGAGCATTCAGAAAGAATATAATAAAAAACGACCCTTACATGCACTACCTATTAAATATAAAATATTGGAGAACATGGTAGGAGTCTTTCAAAGTTGTTGAGAATTCATTAAAAAATTTAATTTCATTCTAGAGGGATAAATTACGAATTATAATCTATATTTTGAAAAAATATAACTATTTTAGAAATAGATTTTTAATTACCTCTTTCACCACCATCTTATCTCGTTTTTCATGAGTTGAATTCTTAAGTATTTGGATCAACGTACCTGTAACAAAAATTAAATAATAATTATTATTAATTGATAGATTCGAACGAAAATTATATATTTTTGTACCTAATAGGGTAGTTTGGAATCGTATAAGTGATCTGTTATTGTATGTACACGCTTTACTTTATGCATTGACTAGCTTTGTCTTCTGGTTCAATGGATGTTTTTTTTTTCATTCTTTATTGAATAATCAAGAAATGATTTTGCTAGACATTATTACAAGAATTAGTTACTGATCTTCAGTTAATATCAAGAAAAGTATCAGTATCTGTGTAAGTTTTTGTGTTAAACCTTTTCCATGCATGCTTTCATCCACATCGAAATTCAAATCAAGTTCACTGCACTATTTTTCACTTTTCATGCCTTGACCTTTCACGAACAACTTGAATTCGGAGAATAATATGATTAAAAGATGAAAACAATAAAACGTAAGATGAAATTGTGATATAATATCCCTAACCCATTTAAAATGCAAAAAAATAATATGATTAGGAGATAAAAACCTATAAAATTCATGATAAATGACAATCATAATATTAAGATTCTAGACCTGTGAGCAAAAAGGTTCAACGACCTTTAAAAACTTCTCTAAAACAAATCCTCTTATTGAATTTTTGCTTCTTCCTCCCGTTCCAACACTCTCATCTTCACGAATTATTTTTTTCATTTTGAACCCCAAATATTACGCAAGTGGATATTCTTTCCCCTCTCCTTCACATCTGAACCTTCTTTATTACTTTCAGAAGTTTTGATACCGAAAAATATGCAAGTGGATCATAACAGCACTCAACTAGTTAACCATCATTTTGGGGCATCAAAAAACTGCTAAAAGTCTGTCAAACCAAATTTGAAGCTTTTTGGGGGTGCAATCAAGCAACAAAATAAGCATCCAGAAGTATGATAGCGTTCCTCGCTAAAACAGTTTCAACGTTATAAAGATGAAGATAACAGCAGTCATATCCGCTGCGGCAAAGGAGATTCAGATGATATTTCATCTAATTTGTGACATCATGCACTCTCTGTAAGATCTCAACGCTCAGCTATTACCACTGTTTATGATGAGAGAAAGAGCTCTCAACTCTCAAATGCACGCTTATCTCCCGAGAGCTCTGTGAGGAAGACTAGATGGCATATAATTTTGCATTATGAGATGGACGTTGGCTAGGAAAGGAAAACGTATTTTTCTGGAAGATACGTTGAATGTCACTGCAATGATCGCATAAGGCTAAACGCTGGAAATGGAATAAATCCGTATCGAAACATTAAATTTTCAAGATTTAACAGATCATAAAATTTGCATTACACAACTGAAAAACTCTTACGAATACTTTAATAAAAAATTCAATAATTTTATACTGTATAATAACTTACTTGAAATACTATACTATGGATAAATGAAATATTTTTGTTTGTCAATGGCTCAACAGCCCTATGTGGGCTTAGGCCTACCAGCTGGTTGCCAGTTTCACATCCACTTGACTGAATCAGCAGAGGTGAATGATCATCATTAATGATCATAAATGAAATATTATTGTCCTATAATTTGGCATGAGTAGGGGTAAAGCGTTGTTGAAAAAATAAGTGTTAATATAGACTACTATAAATTACTGTTTCTATATACTACTAAAATACTATAAACTACTATTTCATTACTATAAATGAAATACCATATTACTCTGTTTCGCCATTTTGGCTAGGGGAGGACAAATATATGTTTTGTTGAGAAAAAATAACCAACAATTTATTTTATTCGGCGAGTCCGTATAATATAATTATAAAAAATATATAAAGTATTTATTTGTATTTATTTTATTAATGTAATAATTATTTATTAATTATAAAGGATTTTCTTATATTTTAATACATATTATGTTAACCAGTGCTTATAGATAGAAGAAATAATGTTTCAAATTAATTTTTCACAATATTAATTTAAAATTTCAAAAAGTGTGCAATTATGATGAGAAAATTACAATGGCGATGCAGTATTATTCGTGTTCCAGCCCTTGTTTGTTTCCATCACTAGCAACCAGCTGGTGAGCCTACGGACTTACAAACAACAACAAACTGCAATCACTTCATCTTTCACAGAAAAAAGCCAAACATTGAAGCCGGCGCATAGAGACGCTCGTGACGGAATGTGTGCGTGTGAGTATGTGCATTTGTTATGTTTCTCAACCTGACGTACTGAGCAACTAAACATGATGCAGCTATTGATGACTGTTGATGTAATTGATAGTGAAAAAAGAGAGAAGCTAGTAGAGTTAAAAGTAGAGATAATAGTAGAGTTAAAACAGAGCAAATAAGAGAAAGAAGAAGGAATGAACATTAGAAAGGATTAATAACAAGAAGTCAAGAAATAAAAATAATAAATAAAGAAGGGGATAGAAGAGGGATAAACAGAGACAAATATGGGACAAACGCAGACCAAAATAGAAAGGAAAAAGGAAAGACAAGGGACGAAACAGAAAAATAAGAAGTGTAAGGTAATAAAAAATTATAGGAAAATAGAAGAAAAATGAGGAGGAATGCTTGAGGAATTGGAAAATTGTAAGAATGGAAAAGGAGAATGAAGTTGAATAGGAAGAGAACATATTGGGAAACTGAAGAGGAAAAGAAAAAAGGTTGGATAATAACAAGGAGAAGAATGAAACTGGAAGAGGATGAGAATAAGAATGATAATAAGGAATGAGGATAAGAATAGGAGAGGATAGAGACTGGGATGAGAAGAAGAGGAAGAGAAAACAGGAGTGTACAAAAAAGGAAAATACGAAAAATATAAAAAAACAGAGATTTAGAAGAGAATGTTTTGAGATAACAATGGCCAAAACATAAGGAAATTGAAAATTAGGAAAAAATAAAAAAGTAAGAAATTCAAATGGAAAAAGAAAGGAACCACAGAAATAAAAAGGAACAGGCAGAAAGAAAGAAGAGGATAACGGTAGGATGGTTGAAGACAAATTAAAACATTAATGGAGAGAGGAAGAAATAAAAGGAGAGAAGAAAGAAAGACATAGGAAGATTTTATCATTCTTTAGGTAAGGGTGCACGATAAGAATTGGGAGAAAGAGAACAAGAAATTGCAAGAATCCTCAGGGAAGAGGAAAACAACAAGGATTGAGAAAGCTAAAACAAGTAAAAGAAGAAAAAGTAAAAGGAAATCAAGGAGAAATAGCGAAAAACCAAGAAAAAAGGCACTGTCCAGCACCATCATTCAGGAAAGAGTGGAAGATAAAAATTGGGAGAAGGAGAACAATAAATAGCAAGGAAGAGAAGAAAAAGTAAAAGGAGAAATAGAGAAATAACAAGAAAAAATACACTGTCAAGCACCATCCTTCAGGAAAGAGTGGAAGATAAGAATTGGGAGAAGGAGAACAACAAGAAATAGCAAGGAGGAGAAGAAAAAGTAAAAGGAGAAAGACCGAAATAAGAAGAAAAAGCGACGCTGTCAACCGTCGTCTACGTGAGTGACATTCAGCCGTAATCCTGTTGCAATTCTGAGGGAGGGGCGAGGGGACTTCACTTGAGCTTGACACTGACCTTAACCTAAGCTAAGCACGGACTTGCGCGACCGGTTCTGCGCATTGCCATCGTCGATTACTACTCCACTTCCTTTGTGAGCGGCGGAAAAAATACGCACACACCACCTCTCTTTATCTTTGCGGGGACTGTGCAACCGGTAGACTGGAATGCAGGGTCTGCTGATGTCCCCGGGTTCAACTTTGTCGCCACAATGCACTATTCGTCAATGAATGCAACTGACATGGTGGGACAACGAACACTTTCTCAACGTTTGTTAAAAAATTGTAATCTTTAATGATTTTTGTTATCTAACTTTGTCGCCGTACTATTCACCATTAAAAAGAACCAACATAGTCGGACACCAAACACTTTCCCAGCGTTTGTTTCAAGATATAGTGTAGTTGTATAATAGTGTGTATATGTGTATATAGTTTAGTCAGAGACAATTAGAATACTTATAGTTTCTATATTAGAATACTATAGTTTATATTTATAGAATACTAATAGTTTCCTATCGTCTTTGGTTTAGTGTATATGTGTGTAGTTGTTTATATAGTGTAATAGTGTAGTTGTAGTATAGAAATTTGAATCATACTGAACACGATCTTCCATCTCCAGAGAATCCACCTCAAAAAGTGATTCAGTTACAAACTTCACACTTGCTTTGTGAGTTGTTAATCAGAATAGAGGAATAGACAACAGCAACCGATGCAACATACAGCAACTGAAATACCATTTACGATAATAATATATGAAAAGAGTCAACAAGAAATAATTAACAAAAAGATCTCATAAAGGTAACAGCATTTGGATCATATGATCGTTCACTATAGAAAATAGACAATGCACATAAAGCAGTTGAACTATTGGTTTGTATAGAGTAGACAATCATATGATCCATATTTTGCTAGTTGCCTATTGCTTATTGCTCCGGTGTACGACCGGGGTTAGGGTTAATTCTTAGACAATGATTATGGAAAAATGACACCAAAGAAGCTGAAGCATTTACTGTACTTCAGTAATCCTCCTGGCTGGTTCCAGAGGTCAATTACAGACACAGTCAACAGTGGAATTCAGCAATAACGGAGTAAAAACTAACGAAGACAAACAAAGAAAATGCAAGAATTCAGCAATAAGCCACCTCACCGCCATGCCAAGGGGCATTCAGCCACCGGATGTCGAGGAATGGCCCAACTAATAGCTCTGTCAACACTCGTGCAACTCTCTGTCAACGAGAAGCATGCATCAAACAGGAGTCACAATTACAAGAGATGATTTTAAAACTTGAAATGAGTCCCGAACATAAAATGTAGAAAAAGCAAGACTTGAACAATCAAAAATAGATGCAACTAGTTCAACTTTGCATGTAATTATTGAGGAAAATGTAATGAATTGAAGAGGGGAAAATTCTATTTGTTCAAAATGTATGTAGAAATGAGGCATGCATCATTTCATGCAGCACATTCAACTTTGTACGTTGTACCATAGAGAAGTACTTCTCCTATGCTTTCTCTATGGTTGTACCTCTGTATTGTGATGAAAAAGTCGTAATTCCTCAGTTTCTTAGAGAAGGCATAAATGAGGCATGCGTCCGTTGCATGCGATACAGTCAACATTCGTATGCCTTTTATTTTTCATTTATCTGGAATGTATGGGTTACAATAATTTTTTACGTAAAGGGGGCTATAAAACGAGAGATAATACTCTCTTTTATATACTCTCTGAATATTTATTTTTACAAGACAATTGTTGACAGACTGAAGACTATTGCAACAAAAATATTACAGGTTCCATATCATCACAAAGAAGGAAAAATATAAAAATATAACCGGTGAGAAGAGGCAAGTCGAAAAAGAACATATGAGGCAAGCGTCACACATTCAACGTTTGTGCCTCGAGGCAAGTCGAAAGGCAAGTTGCACATTTGTGGAACATTGCTAATGGCCATTTGACGACAACAGTTAAGTTCATTGATTTAAGGCGGCATTTAATGCGCATTAGTCTCAGCGCAGTATCGACATGGTCCATGTCCATAATACACAACAAATGTGCAGGAAAAACCAACAGCAATATTAAAGCTAAAGGACAGAACTGCGCAAAGCACGTTTTTCTCAATGGCTTCAAGGTAAAAGTTATGAGTAGAACATTGAACCTGAAACTACTTTCTTATACTTCACCATTGAACTTCAAAACTAAACTACCAAAACTTATATAACAATTATTATTATAAATAGCACATAGGAAATGCTTTCTTCTGGTAACAATTTCCACGACACTATCAATTAGTTTAATTAACGACATCAATTGGATTCGTTAATTTATTATTTTAAATGGCGTGAGTGAGGATTTACAGGGAACTCATAATCCGCACAAAATTGTACCAATTATAGTATTAAAATTGTGTTGTTATTATTATTATATTCCACATGGTAAATCTAATAAAATAATTTCAATGACTTGTTCAAAATTTATGCCAACTTTACTATCACTAGATGAAGACGGACTTATAAATTAGGCCTATAGAAACTCTGTAACTATATTATTGTATTGTTATGTTATTATATTAAACATTCAACAGTATAAGGAAATAGAAAAGACTTGAAATTGAGTCTGAATGTGAAATGCCAAGACGTGACAGAACTTAACCATCTCTCCGGGGCAATAACTGACTGAATGCGGCTATATGATTGGCTATTGATCATGTGACCTGACATGGCTTATTGGCGATATAAGGCGATGAGACACAATAATTTATGACAAAACATCATAAACGATCTACATAAACTATTATTTATTTCCAGTTGCTGTCAAGAGGTCAAGTGTCTTATGGAAATTGAACCTGACTATAGATATATTGTGGAATACAAAAACATGTTATTCTGATGGGGGAAGAAAAATCTGGAAACTGCGATGGTGGAAAGGGGGAACAAAGCAATTAATTCAGAGAAAAAATATTTCAAATTTATTTTTTAGTTGAATGAATTAAAAAATCATGCATGATTCCTTCCAGTTTTTATTTATAAACGGCATGGCTTAGTTTGAAAAAAATGATACTACTATCAAGGATTATATAGAGAAATGTCTGGTGGACAAGTGGTCAAGCCACCAGACTGTAATTCATGGAGACGTGGGTTCGATTCCCGCCCGGATTAAATTTTTTTGTAAAATATATTTCACAAATACTGATATTTTTACTTTATAATACTATATTTCTATTAATCTGATAATATTACTCCCTTGTCAATATAAATGCAGTTGAAATATGATAAAATTTTCGTATTAATTAATTAGTAATACTGTATGCTAATTAGAATTTTCGTTGAATTACGTATGAATTAATAATAACTGAACGGTTGAAATATTCCATAATTCCTAATTAGTGCACTGCTAAAATGTCATTCATTCATGAGAATCAAAGTCGCTTCACGGTGGTTCGGAACCCACCTAAAAAATTAAAATATTAATCGTACTTGAACTCATCACAATCTTGATAGGAATCATTGATAAACAAAGGAGGTTTAAAATAAAGATGGCCGCCTTTTTCGAACAAGATTCAACAAGTTACTAAGAAACTAGCACGGTGCTTGAACATTATTATACAATGCAATAATTTTATGAGTTATGTTTATGTCTCTCTTTGTGTTACTCTGTTCCATGTTTCTGTGTAGTAGTGTAATGAAAATGAAAAATCATTAACCGGTGGTCATAGTTTGATTTTTAATGTTACAGCATAGGGCTTTTTGTAATTAATTTCATAAATTTAAACGAGCATGGTTCATCTTTTAAAATTATGTGAAAACAAGACAGCTTGTGAATAACTATACCTTTTTGCAAAGAATAAAAGAAAATAAGAAAACGCAGACCACAATATCAGAAAGAATTACATTTTCAATATCGCTACGAATACACACAGGACAAGATCAGGCATGTTGACAGAAGCTGTACTTACGTTACGATTCACGAGGATAAATTAATAGTTTATCGCATAATCAACCGTGAATTGGCAAATAAACAACAGTATTTCACACACAAAATCAGTCACAATTCCCGACACGAATTCATAGATTTTAGTCTCTTGAAAACGATTCAAGATTGAGCACGATAATGTAACCGACCGATTGATAACAATCAAATTCAAACTGCCCACCGCACTGGCTGATGGGAGATAAAATTTGAAAACGATACTGCATCACTGCCTAATTCCAGTGTTACCACCTTTCAAATAAAAAATCATTCATTCAAATCGAGCTAATGCAGAATGCAGGGCGCTGGATTTGAATTTCATTCAACTACTGTATTTGGATACTGTTGTAGGCCTAGGTCTACAGATACAGTTTGATTGTTCGATTCACATTACTATTTTCAACTCACTATTATTCTAATCTATAATTATTCTTGAGGTTACTAGTAATAATAAATAATTGTAATGATTATTTATCATGAGACTCCCAAATACTTTTGTAAGAATTCAATTGCCGTGTTCGAATTGAAGTTGTAGTATTTTTCCATTATGAATAGAAACCTTCTTGGACAATGAATTTTCAGACTATTCAATGAACTAATTTTTAAGCGATAAATCTGAGATAATTGATTGATATGATTGGAAATTGAATAATTTACTAGAAAAATTCATTGATAATAATCGACATGAGAATGAGAACTAATGGAATACACTTTTGAGCGAGGAAACGAGTTTGCATTCTGAGAAAGTATTAATTTGTTTTCATCTGAATTGAAACTAATATCGCATAGTCAGCTCCATGATAATTATTATAATAATCCTACCATACGCTTTGGCCATAAGCTTTCTCTACGATTCTACTGTATTACAAAAACAGAATCATTTTTCAACCAGTACAGGCGCTCATATGAAGATCAATACTTTGCAAAAACCTCTATAAATCTAATTACGAGGTGCTTAAAAAGAAAAAGTTGCACTGATTTATAGCTCATGAAACAATATAAGGGAGTTCAGCTGCATAATAAAAACAAAACCAATTCAATTCCAAAATCTATCAAGGGTGGTCTGCGGTGCAGACTAGACTTTATCAATAATTGACTACAATTCGTCTTCAATACGTCACTCTTGATACCACCATGATATTCATCATAATCACTAAGCAAAAAAAATCAAATTTCACCAATTTTTTTGTTTGTTGTTTTAGATAAACGTTCAATTCAAGATCAATACAAGTATTCAGAGCGTTAAAGATTGGCGTGAGTGGTACTGCAAGTGACGATCCCAATCCATCATGCTGTCAATTCGACAGATAATGACTGGCCAAAATTGATTTATGTTCGTTTTCAGTGCTCATCCTTGGGATTTCGCTTGTCAAATTAAGTGAACGATTTGTTTCTGCAGTATTATGCTGTCGGACATCCGTGTTTGTTTCGTGGTTGATTGGAGATGATAATAGAAAATAAAAGTCGATTTCTCTCAAGATTCAACAAAAGATCATGCGTTTGGAGCAAAGTATGGTGAATGATCCAGGCTCAATAATTTTTGTCTGAATCAAGTCAGTTTTTTCAAATCGCTAACGACAAAATTTCAAATATGAATTTCAGATTTAAAAAAATTTAATTTTATTATATAACTTAAATTTCATAGATAGCCTACTTCAAGTCTTGAGTTCCCATTTGGATTTGGATTCTAATCTTGGATTCAAATGTTGGAAGTAGCCGAAAAATAACATAATATATCTTAATATTATTGCAGATAAATATGATTCATTTATTGTATGATTGAAATTTGACATAAGATTCTCATATTGTTTAACTTTACTTATTTGTTACGTGGGTTGATTTTCACATTCTTCTTCTGTTAGTTTGCTTTTCCTTCAACTAAAAATTCCAACCATTTTCAAAAGTTGTAGAATACTTATCTCAGGCCGGCCATACACGTTATGGTGTAGGTATACAGAGACTGTATAATAACAGTGTGGTCATTGGTGTGAATGGGTCAATAACATTTCAATTGAATATTTTTTATTCCCGCCACCGCCATACTTTTGCCAAATTTTAAAATTTGATATGGGATTATAGGCAAACATTACCCATTCACTCATTTTACAAACTTATTTCGAGAGATACAACATCAAAAATAACTTTTCTAACATTAAAATTTGTCTTTCTACTCTTGGTATTGTTTTAAAAGTATAAAATGATGAAGACTAACACTATGGAGAAGGCAAATATAGGTAAGAAGTGAATTACTCAACATAACATAAATGATTTGCGTTTCATTTCAATGCAAATCTTAAGGGAATTGGCAAAAGTATGGTGGATTTGTCCAAGCTAACCAATGAAAAGTGTGACATCAAATGGCCAATGTTATTATACAGTCTCTGTAGTAAAGGTACCGAATACACTTACCTTGGACATGTGGACATGGAACATAATGATCCTCTACATCTACAACATAGTCTATTATTTATCTATTTGCATGAATAGTCTATGCAAGCAAATAGATTGGTGTGCATTGATCTATTTGTTTTAATGGAGTAGTTTGTATGTTCTATATCCACGGTTATCGTTACATGTCGTAACATATGTATGGTCGGCCTTACAAAACTTTGAAATTATTCAGTAATATTTTAAGCTAGTCAAGATTGCATCACTTTTACTTTCGCCGAAATTAAACATTTCGTACGTACAAGATAACCTTTCTAGGCTGCAACATTTAGCCCATTCATTACAAAAATCCACCACCTGTCCTCAAGAATGTGACCAAGCCCTTGATCTGTATCTGACTGCCTACTAACAAGCTGCGAAATTCTAGAAATAAGTCAGTGATAAAATGTTAAAATGTCTCTGGTATTCTGCTAGAGGACTTGTTAGGCTCTAGAGCGTGAAATTTGGCACAAGTTGTATGAAATGTGTACAACATTCGATAATAATCTAATTTTTCCAAGCATAGCATAACAATGATTACACAATTTTGTCAAAATACACTTCTGTATTATGAAACTTGAAATTTGTGACAAATATGCAGTTGTTCTTTACAAATGAGTTCTATTCTAGAATCTTGAGCCAGAAATATTGACAGGTATTTTGAAAAGTAATAATTTCAGACTTTAGTTTTCTGCGCATGTCAAAAATGTACAATTATACTTATAGTGTACTTGTCTAGGTAATCAAAGAAGCTGTATTATTTAGTCTATTACTATTAAAAATTCCTATTTTCCTTTTTTATTTTTGCAAAAGTTTTCTGTATTTTGCTTTTTTCGGGAATAATAAACGATCTTTTAAAATTAGTTTCATTGTCAAAATTGAGGAAAGAGTACGTTTACTGAGCATGAATGATTTACTGTGGTAAATTAAAAGAATTAGTAAGTTATAAATTACTTCTCTATTTACAGGCTATCAAGCTGTCTAAATTCTTCAGTTACCATTAAAAACGAGGGAGTATGATCAAGTCCCAGATATTTTTTGTCCCAATCAAAACCAGGGAGCAGCCCATTCGCCAAAGTTGGGAGCAGTCATTTCGCAACTTTCAGACTGACAGTATTTTTGACACGTGGTGTGGCAGAAATTCTGACGAAATCTCGCGAAAAACGTGACGAACTACCGAAACTCAACCGTTTCAGATAAGAACTTTTACCGTTACCTGCGATGTTTTCAAGGTTCAACAACTCTAAACCTCCAGATTGGACCTGAACATTATTACTTAATAAACAGGATCGTTGCTGGAATCAAGTTGAGTACGAACGTTATTACTTGATAAACACATCAAGTGGACTTCGTGAAGTTTTCAGGGATCAAGTCCAGTACAAGCAATCGACACGTCACGACGTCCATAACAATAATAATTAAGACATAAGTTATCTCTCTCACTCACTCCTTACTTCATTCTGACATGCACTGTCTCTTTCTAAGGAAGGCCGAAGTTACTGACCGAGAGAAGTCGAGTCGTTGATAAGGACCAATCAGGAGACAGCTTTCGTTTCTAGCTTCTTACGATTGGACCGTTCAGACTGACCGGTAGTCAAATTGACCACAGAGAAAGGACCAACTCAAATATTGCATTTGTTCTTTATCTGAGGTTTGAGAAAAATATTTTTAAAAAATTCATTGGCTTGATGAAAGTAGTAACAACAGCACTTATTGATTTTCAGCTTTTTGTGTAGTAGTGAAGGCGATATTGTGGTAGTTATCCATATTGAATAAAACGAGTCTTTCTATTCAATTTTGTTTTTTGCATAGCAATTTATAATTTATTTTCTATTGTTATAATTATTGAGTTGTTACAATTATGAATGAAATTGATTATTATAAAAATACTATATCATGATTATGGAAAATAATAAATTTACATAAATTATAATTTTGTTCATTGATGAAAATTTCGTCACTTTTGTCATTCACAATCACACAGCCACACCTCATCATCAATTTTACCTACGAGACACATCAAAGCCGAAATACTCATTTCCATTTTCTAAAAATTTCCAAAGATCACAAGTTTATAAATGCAATCAGTGAAATAGGCCTACATAATCTCAGAAAATAATCTGATATTGTACACTTTATTAATATGAAAATTATGAACAATAATTTAAATAATATGGTAAGTATTCTGTTGACAAACAGCATGAGTAAACGGTCACCCTCAAAAATCGGCCTCTCTAGGCCAGCAAACAAGATAGCCGTTCTCAAAAATCACTGAAGACGTGTGTAGTGGCTCATTATAACCGAGCAACGCCCATCGCTCACGAGATAACAGTGATTATCGTTATGTGATGTCCCCCCCACGGCCTCTAATTCAAGTGCTCACTCCAGTGTAATAACGCTGTTAAAACTGTAGTGATGAACCGTTGACGATCAACGAAACTAGTTAAAAGACGAAACTGGTTTGTAAACTGTGAACGAAACCAGTTGAAACATCAACTTATTTATTGAACAAAGAATACTTCAAAGAGTATATTTTACAGTAGATTTTTTTAGGAAGGCGAATGGCAAATGGCGATTTTATTAGGAAGGCGGAAAGCAAATGACGATTTTTTTTAGGAAGGGGGATGGCAAATGGCGGATTGCAAATGGTGATTTTTAAAAATATTTTTTTCTAGAACAGTATGTGGTACGAAAAAATATTAGGTTGGCAATAAGATGAGGATTGAAAATTTCTTCAAAAAAAGTATGCTATACAAAAACCATTAGGCGGAACCCAATGAGTGGTGGCTCCAGTTAGATATTTAGTTCAATGGGTGTGCCTATGAGCGTAATCAACAAACCCCACTACGTGGGGTCCCCCCTTTGTTTATTCCCCCACTACAATAGTTTAATTCAGGCGCCATCCAAAAAATATGTATAATTTATCTGCCTTCAGTTTTCGCTGTTCAATGAACACAAACAGTATTCAAATCTTCATAGTTGATACAATCACAAACTAGTTCGTTGAATCAACGTCCACCTCTAGTTGAAAAACACCGTCAACGCGTTTCTGACCGTTGAACAAACAAACAGGCGTGTCCCCCCCAGAAACAGCGGGGCGGAGTCCCCTCACAGGTGATAAATCTGGCCATGATTCGTCTCCTCACGGTGATTGAAACGCGTAAATTCCTTTCAAATGAAAAAAAAACTGCCAACGAAAATTTATGACTATCATTATTACCCGGCTGCACCCATTGCAATATCGTGAAATTATCACATCAGATTTTTTCAATGATTGCATGTGGCTTTCAAAATAGATCCATTACTTTACTAACCGTATATGTATGTACCAGTCTACTGCATTTGGATTTTCAATGCTGTTTCTCTATCTAGCTATTTTGGATCTTCTTTGAATTGAAAAAATCGTTTTCCAATCAAATCAAAATAAAATACTGTTATCATTACTCAATTCTTCTGTTAGAGGTATTCAGTATCGATTATTGAGTTTTCGGTGCTTGAATCAGCTATTCTTGAAACATTAATTAGAAAACCGGTGTTCTTCACAACACTGTAAGATGAATTTTCAAAATTCTGAGATAATGTTCTTCCTATATTTCAGTTTTTCAAGGTGCAGAAATAATAGTAATTGTTATGAGTGAAACATTGAGCTCCCTGACTCCCACCCGAAGTTGCGACAAAAACCTCCAAATAATTTATGTTGACATCACATATTTATGTCACCAATCGTCATTGTAATTGCAAAATGTCGTATGTAGAATGGGAAGAGGAATGATTCCTAATACAAATACAAAGGAACTTTGAACTTTTGAGGAGAGTAATAATAATATTTTACCTCATGAATCGTCAATAAAACATGTAAAAATCATCAACTTCCAAATCAAACTTATCACCTTTAATAATCGAAGTAATACACGGAAGAAATCCAACAAAGTTCTTCATCTAACAAGACCAACACCAGTAAAACATTTACAGCAGTTTTTGCCAAGTAAAACAATAACGAAGCAGCTTTATTTACAACACCTTCAACCGTTGTTTAATGTGGTTCCTCGCCATTAATTTACTTGTAGCCTACTTTGTAGCGCTGAATTGTTGTCGGTAATGAGTAATTAGCATCATAAAACAAGTTTTTCATCTGTTCTAGTTACGATCGAGCATGCCAGATAGCGTCAAGGAAGGTGATAGGTACAGTGTCTATGGTAACTGTAAAGATAGGTATAGTGGCTATATATTAAATACAGTAGATGGATATAGTGACATATAACCTGTATATTATATGTATGTGTGTGATAACATGATGTGACTGTAACTGTAACTGATGTGATAAAACTGTATGTGTGTGACTTTATGATAGGGATAGTGCTACACCACAAACTACACATAGAAAGAGCCAAATAACACAAACATATTACAAACAAACAACAAACAGGTATAAACATACAAACAACCTTGTAATAAAAGTAGTAAAGGTACCAGCATTTGACGGCTCTGCAAAAACATAAAATAAAGGTGGTAAAAACGTAAATATATTATTTATACTCTACAGTCCGGTAAAGGTGATTAATATTGTTCAATTTCAACTTCATTTCGTCAAAAAAAACTTTACAAAATCAAGCAGTAGGCCTACTTGATATAACATCAAGAACATGAAAAAACTTTAAAAACAATATTCGAAAAGTAACTTGTGTGTTCTAGGTTCTGCACCACATTACCAAAGATATACTTGAACTATACTAGTCTGATAAAAATGATGAGAGCCATAAAAAAACGAACAGAATATAAAGAAAAATTGTATATAAAAAATATTTAGTACATTCGAGTGCAGTGCTACACATCCGCTTTCCTTCAAATGTTAACTACTTTCTTATTGTCCTGATCTAGAAATCAGTGAAAAGAAGTACACCGCTTAATTTCCGTTTGAAGGATTTAAAGGGGTGATAAAGACAAAGAAGTAGATTAAGTAGACGAGGAAGAGAAAGTAGAAGAAAACTTAGAAAAGGAAATGATTATGAAAAATAAGGAGAGAGAGAGAAGTAAGGTCGTGAATGTGAAGGTGTGAAAATAGAGGTGTCAAGACCTGAAATAAGGTCGGCCTGAAGGTCTGCTTATTAGCAAGACAGGGGTCATATAATGAGGCAGAGAGCTTCCTCATAAGCAACAGTCATAAAAGTGTATGCATCTTCTTCACTCTTGATGTTACACTATTATACAACACACTGTTAACAACTGGACCTCTCCAGAAAGAGAAAAGACAGCTTCTCATGGAAATATTTGGAGTTATCATCAGTGGCTCTGAAGTGCGAGAGAGAGAGAAAGAGATAGCGGCAAAGAGAGACTGAGAGGGAAGGAGGAAATAAAAGAGAGGTGAAATATTGGAAATTTTGTACAATCAAGTGAAGCGTGAAGGGTTGAAAATGTACCTAAGCAAACAATGTGAGCCGGTTTTTTTCTGTAGCAGTTCTATTTTTCAAGAAATAGGCTCGCCTGATCTGAACATTTTGCAACCTTTTTAATATACCAAGTGATACAAATAATCGTTTCAATAAAAATTCACGCAATCATAATTTGCTGTTCACAAATTAATAATTATAATATTATGATATACATATAAGTTACTTGTAAAAGTGATCAGTTTAATTTCCAATCAATTATACACTTGTTTTGTAAAGGGAAATAAATTCAAAATTATTGCTCATTAAACTTCTTAGACTGGATTGCAATATTAGGTGATGTAAAAAAACAAATTAATAGATTAAAAGATTAAATAGATTCGTTTAGAGATTTGTAGATTAAGTAGATTTAAAGATTAAGTAGATTTGAGTAGTTTTACTTGAACCCTTTAATTCACTACATTTAGAAATGAATTTATCATTTTCATTTAAGCCATTTTTTCTATACATTACAGTTTCTGTGCTAAGTGAACTTTCAAGTTTGAAAAGTTGGGAAAAGAAAGAGAAACGTTGTTAGCAGCATACGGAAGTTTACGCTAGTGAAAAACGAAAAACAGCAAAAGAATAAAGAAACAAGAAAAGAGAAGAACTGTGATGGGATCACACGAGAAACCAAAGAAGGCCTAGAAACGATAACACTGGCGCAGAGCTCAACCTTTGTTGCATCCCGAGAGTATTGAAGAAAAACTTTTACTTCTATTCTCTCTCCTGGTTGCATCGGTGCAATTGCATTTATGACCTGCAGTTAACCGTGAATGTATATGCAGTTACAAAAACAAGGTGTCGACTACCATTAACTGTGTCATCGATATGGACACGCTAATAATTCAACAACACCATCAGTCCACCTAACAACATAGCCTACATAACAAACCTAACCTAACTACACACTGAACAAACCTAACCTAACTACACACTGAACAAACCTGACCTAACAATACAATAAAGAAAAACAGAACACTATAAACAGGGCGCATGTTTTTGATTGGCACTGCTTCATGGCACCCATACCTAGTTTCAAAACCCAGTTAACATTACTATTGACTGGTTTTCCAAATTAATAAGAGAGTAATAGGAAAAAGTGATTTTTGTACTTTACCAAAATAGTGATTTTTGACATTACTATTGCCGCGTTTACATGTTGTCATTGATATTATATACCAGTCGTTGGTTGCCAGTGCTTAATTCAATTAATTTTGTGTGTGGAAACGTTCTCATTATTTGTACAACTCTGATGAATGTTAAAATGAGTTTGAGTGACATTATAGATTATAGGCCTAGTATTATTCTGTTATCATAGATGGTATTTATATTCTCATAAATTCTCATAAACGAGACGACTGGTGTATGCATTATTAATAAAAATTGAAATCTAATATCATAAAATTTCAAGATAGTTTATAAGAATAATTAAGTTACCAATAATACAATATTTCTCTGAAATTCCAAGTTTTATTCCACTGATCCAAGATTTTGCAAATTAATAATGAAGCGACTGAATTCTCCAAGAAACAATAGACTGTAATAATTATACAGTCTATGTACATCTTTATACGAGTACTATAACAGGTGTGATAGGATGAAAAATTCATGAAACTACAAAGAACATTAATCATTAGAAACTGCTGTGAATTACAAATTAAAGAAATCAGGATTGTTCACAATTTATTTCTTTTGTACCTCATTCAATAAAAATAAATAAATAATTTATTTAATTTATTCCACAGTCTAGTCACAGCAAGATACAGTGCAATGCATTCCACAGATGAACAACAAATATTGAAAATTGTAAAAAAAGGAAAGACAATAACGTGTAGAACATGTAAAGCATGTGACCTTCGAACTTGAATGTTTCAGATTCTCACATTTCCAGCCAACTTTCAACAGCTTTTTAAAACTTTTAATCAACCTCAGTTGTCAATTCATGTGCCGGCACAAGTCATACTGACACGAATAAAAACTTGCTTCAATAAATCAACGTCCATCTTCAGTCAATCACAATGTTCGACAAGCAAACTTGCAATTTTCTTGTAAATTCTTGCAATTTTCGTATCGCTTTGAAGATGTGACTGTATTTTAATCAGATGCTATCTCGGTGTTTGCTGCAATTAATTCAATTAGTTGCCAGCATAGCAAAGAGTCACTACAGGGACAGGTTAAACAGTGTTGCCCATCAACTCACTTTGCAAGAAGAGTTGCAATAAAAAAATCAAAAAAGATTAACAAGATCCTGTTATTTTCAGTAATGCAATTTTATCTTGGGACCAATTTTTTTGCATCTGAATATTCGTAGTAATATTGGAAAAAAGTTTTTCACAATATTATTACTGTAGCATCTAATTTATGAGAGTAATTAGCTAGTGAGAGTAGTAGTAATAGTAATTTCATTAAAATTCAAGATTGCTAATGTTTATTGAAAAAAATGTTGGTTTTTCTCTGAACGATCAGAGAATTATCAAATTAAAGTAATAAAAATATAATAAGTTGCAATGGTTTTTTGTTTATCTAAAACAATACTTTTTTATTTTCAGTAAAGTTGAATATTGTTTCTTAAATGAGATAGCAGTTCTTTAATTATTAGGATTTGGATATGTGTAGTATTTAGTCTATATAACGGAAAAGCCAAGCAGTGAAATGTGATAATTTTAAATTAATGAATCACTTCAAAATTATTTTAAAAGTTATTATTCAGTTTTCAAAATGGGATTAAGAAATGTAATTCCACAGTATCAAAATGATTATATAGTTCAAAAGAGCCTACAATACAAACCTCATCCTACCCTTAAGAAGGGTAGAAACCTCAAAAAAAAAAATAAACCTCATCTTACCCTACATAAAAAGTAGGTAAACCGTTTTAAGAATCACTGTTTTTCAAGCTGACTTGGAATTGTATCAAACATCCACTGTTCAAAACAAAGCAACAACTACAACCTAGTGTAACAAATGTAAATCTTCAAATGTAACAATAATGTAAATGTAAGTCCGTGACAAAAGAAGTTGTCACTACAACTTGCAAATGTGAAGTTCACGAATGTGAAGTTCATTCCAAGTTCTTCACGACCGGAGGCTCTACTTTGTTTTGGGTACACTTGGAGTGTGTATGTACAAGCACTATCCCGTTGTTGGCTGACTGAGTCGTGAGTGATAATATATCAGAGCACATATCACTCGACAAAACACACGTTGTATAACTGTATATTTGCTCAGAAAAGCCAATTGGTTCTACTAGTAAACAAAGATCTTGGAACATCATGGAGTAGTGGACGGAATAATACAATTTTAAAATAAATTTTGGTTTCGAAGAACTTAGCCAAGGATTCAATTTTAAATACGGGTTTAGTAGAATTCTTTGAAAATACTAAATATCCTACATATTGTGTTATATCTGCAGTAATATTAGTAATGTTGCAGTAATGCAGTTTAATAATTTAATAAAGTAATATAATGCACTTTGATAATACAATGCAGTGAAATATATTTCTTTGATAATATAATGCAGTGGTGATGTTAATAGTAGCTTAACTGTTTTTCAACTAGTAGGCTATTAATAGCAAATTCGCCCATACAAGTACATATATTGCGTTATGTACGGTACATACAACCTGAGGTAATTTGAGGAATTAAAAACATTTAAATTTTAATAATTGACTAAATCAACGAAATTCGTTAATTAATTTGACTAAGGATTATGAACTTGACCAAGAGTAATTTATATTAGTTATCAAACAGTTATAATAAAATTAGAAAATTTTAATTGAATACTATTTATAATTTCAAGTGAAATTGTAATAATTAATTGTAAAATTACTCACCTTCAACTGTGGGTTCCTCTTTCTTGTGTCCTGGGTCCTCAGTACTGACCAGCTGATCTTTTTCAATGGTTTCAGGTTCTGCTGAGCTGGCATCTTCTTGATCGATGACTTTTTCATCTTCTTCTATCTCATTTCCACTCTCTTCGTCAGCTGTTTCCTTTTCTTCTTCAATTCTCACTTGTGGAGCAGAATTTTCTGAACAGACATTTCCTTGATCTGTTGTCAAATCTTCCTCTACATCATCAGCTACCGTCTCTGTTCTGTAAAAAAACAAATAGAAAAAATATTTACAAAAATAATAGAGAGAAAAATTGGAAACAATTTAGTAGATTAAAATATAAAAACTCATTCAATTGAACATAATTATGAAAAAATGCTATCCACTGATCAATCAAAGTCTAACAGAGGAATAAATTATTTCTTGAAACAAATGGAAAATGAATAAAACTTGATCAAAATTCAGGAAACAAAATGATACTCTGTGACGTGTAACAATTCTGTTAGTAAAACAAACTAAAGTTATTATTTAATTTTGGCCATGTAATAATATAGAAACATAATATATGAATAGAAGTTCAATAAATCAAAACACAGGAAACATTGTTTAGTGACAATTTCGTTTGAAGCAAAACAGAACTCAAAATTTTTTTAATGATTTAAAATTATTTAATACTATCGATCATTGTGATGAAAGAAATTGATTAAAAATTGTAAAACCTAATAAAGACATTAGTGGCATTAAGTGAGATACATATTTATACTATTCCTATTAATTTAGCATGATATTCATCTTTTGTAGAAAAAAAAGTATGACATTACAGTATTTTCATCTGTCATCTATTTGATTTTCAATACTTATAAACATAGTCACTTGGGTTATGGGCAATAAATTTGTAAAAAATTAATAATTAATAAATATTTTTGAGATTGATACTTCCACTTTATTGAGCACTCAAAAGATCAATGAAAGATTTATTAATTATGGAAGAAAGATTCCACAACATCAACATTAGAACAAACATTCAAATCAGTATAAGCTCCAACATTGAACATGATCGATCATAGGATATCGAGAGCTTACATATTTTCACATATTATTTTAAGCCGTGAAATTTATGGGTTTTCATAATAAACCATAAAGCTCAACGCTTTAAACTCATTATCAGGAAGTATTTGCAATTCGTTTTATTTTTTCATTCCATTTTATTACAACTAATTCTAAAAATATAGTGAAACAAAGAATTATCTGATCTTCTGTTGAGGCACAAATATTGCCAATAGGCAACAAAAACGGAATTAATCAGCTGCTGTTGATTATTAAAAAATATATAAAAGTAGAAGGCTGAAACATAAGGAAGAGATGATAAAATAGATACTATATTCTACTGAACATGAAGTGAATTTTATTTAAAATAATTATTAGAAATTTTTTTCCAATCATTCTATCACGTAGACTATAGAGATTTCAATATTATAATATAGTTTTCTCTAAAACCTAATAAAGACAGTGGCATTAAGTGAGGTAGTATATACATATTAAAAAACATACATTAACACTCTACCACAGCAAAAAACATGGACTATTCTAACACAGAGACCATTGGTAGAGTGGTAGCATAGAGATTAAAAATGAACATAGACTAAATAAAACCATAAAATACTTGCAAATGTTTATTACCGGTTACATTTTCAACTTTTCGATCTGATTTGACGGAATTCATTTAGATAAAGCAAAATGAACCTTGAACTGTACGAAGCAGAGTTCAACCACACCTTGTCATGGGTGCATGAATGCAATTTGCTACAACGTTTCCTATTGGCTCTCTGGGTTGATCGATAAAATACCAATAAGATAGAGTGAGTGGTCACAATGCAACTAAATTCTCCCCGTTATTACCGAGTTAGTTACGGTAGCCTGTACTACATGAACTTTGTAATTCATCCTGCAAGTAAAACTTCCTACTCATAAATTAGCATCTAACATTTAATAAATGTTTAGTAGTGCGAAATTAAACCAGCTAGATCATACCTTAATTTAGAACGAATCCATCACTACATTATTTCTCATCACCATAATAAAATACAAGGAAAATTCTGGGCAAGCAAGTATATATATGTTTAACTTGATAGAATATACATCATTTTTTTGCGATGGAGAGCAGTATATAAACAAAATAGAATCAATACATTGAACTTTCCTCCATTAAACTACATTGGACTTTCAATCATAATTAATCAATGACAAAACTGTCTGGGATGAAGATTTTTCAAAAACAAATTCAAATATATAACGTATGTTAAATGATATTCTTGTTATGAATGAATGAGATACAGTATTACATGACATTGTTGGTTTATAAATGACAGAGAAGAATTCATCAATATTGTTTGACATAACATCAATTGGCTATACTTAATAATAAGAATGTTTTCTGAGATATAATCAGATTAATTTAATTTGACGCTTGGCATTAGATAGATAGAGAGATATCTATCTCTCTCCATCTATCTAATGACATATCTACTAGCATATCTTACGTCCATATATTATTATATTACTCTTCTACTGCCATGGAAACACGCTTGGAGAGGGTAAAAAGATTTTATCCTTATAAAATAAAACATAATAATTAAACAAATTTTGGCAAGTACGGTAACCAGTTGGTTCCTTTCTATTTTCATTTTATTTTTCTAGTTTCACTCCCTTTGTATTTTTATAAGTTACAAAAGCAGTTTGAAAATATATTTTTTACAATAAATGAGAACAGAATATGAATAGAAAAGGGATGATAATTATATACAGGCTACTATGTCACTATCTTGCAACAATCCATATATGTACTGTATTATTACAGATGGATTAATAGATATTTGCATCAACTTATAAAATTTGATTGGGCAAATAATCTAAACTTGTTTACTCTATTACAGCAACAAACAAACCGACCGAAAGCCACATGAAGAGACAAGTAAATCCAGTTAGCGGTTGTTGAAAAGAAGCAACATATCAGCAACCACAGAGCAGCAAGTAGCAGGAATTTCTTGTATAAAATGACAACAAAGTAAACAAATCCAGTGCCGCTTTTGATAAAGTAGCCGCGGTTGTGTTTCTATTTATATTATTCATGCAGTCGCTGCTGAGGGAAGACCACCCTTGGCTGTGTTATTATTTGTTGTTTAAGTTCAGGAATTGGAAGAGGGAGATGAATGAAAAGGAATACTCGAAGAAATAGAAGAGGATGGAAAGGGAGATCAGAAAGGAGAAGAGGGAGACACAAAAAAGGGATGGAAAGGAAGTTGGAAAATGAAAATACTTAATAAAAGAAAATAGAGATGGTTGGGTGAAGCAAGGCTTTCTGCACATAGTCGGGTCTTGGGTAAGGTTAGGTATGTGAAGTCCAAATTGAGGCAGGATCATGGACTTCAAGAAGTACTTGTTTTCCTGATCTTCTACTTCTTCCTGTTTTTTCTGCTTCTCTTTCTTCTCGCATCTTCTACACCTTCCATTTTCTCCTTCTCTTTTTTCTATTTTCTTCTTCTTCCATAATCTCTTACTCCTTTTTCTGCTTTACTTTCTTCTTCTTGCATTTTCTCTTCCTTCCATATTCTTCATCCATTTTCTCCTTCTTCAACATTCTTACTTTTTCTCTTTTTCTCTCCTTCTTCATCATCTTCTTCTTCTCCATCTTCTTTTTCCTCTTCATCTTCTTCTTCTTCTTCTTCTTCTTCTTCTTCTTCTTCTTCTTCTTCCTCTTCTTCTTCTTCTACAAGACTAGAAGCTCCTTTCGGAAAGGATCAGTTTCGTTCTCCCTTCTGCACCTTGATAGGTTGTTCTCTCTGTCTGTAACTATCATGACTCCGCAGCATGTCCTTAGATCAGATCCTTTTTAAGGAGAAGTAAGTCCTTTTAAAAGAGGACTTCTGGGTTCCAAACGCCTCACGTCGATTGGTTCTCCTTCCCAATTCTATTCATGTTCTTAATTTAATACTGTTTTCTTCCTCTATCTCTCCTACCGCTCGCTATACTCCTACTCTTCTTATTTAATTTTATTCTTGTTCAAAATTTACCGATAACACGTTATTTTCTCAATTTCAATGGAATTACTGAAACAAGTGCCAGTTATTATACAAGAAATGTAACAAAGATACTGTCTCATACGATTTTTCTATTTATTAATAAGGTGTTTTCTAGTTGCTTGAAAAAATTAAATTCTACTGTATTTCTGTATTGCTGAGAATGATGCTCACAATAACAATCCTGTTTACAAGATATCATAACAAATAATGCAATGAAAACATTTCCTTCATAATTAGAGCTAGCATTTGTATCAGCCCATTCAACCCTCTAATCTAACCTATGGAGAAACGTAACAAATTTCCAGCTTATCATTACCAGTAGGCCTACAAATACCACGAGCTTCTAAATAATAAATGCTCAACAGTGATACTAAATTACGCAACAGAGACTCTAGCGAACTAGAATAAATTGGCTGAATTTATTATGTGCAGTGCTCTACAACTGGACTATTACTTAATATAGTACAAAGTATAGTACCGTACTAATAAGTATACAGCTAGTAGACATTTACGAAATAATACATTTGTTGTGAACATTATGGTAAGGACTATCCGTAATAAAGCGCTAGGCCTAACTATGGAAAGTATTATGATAAATAATGTAAGCAAGCACAGGATTGGAGCAGATGGCATAGCTGAGAGCAACAACCACTGCCACATTACCTCCTATGTTATTATTACATTCACTCTTCCTATCTTGCATCTTACTTTTTGCTAATGCCTCTTTCACTTAATGACACCCTTCCTAAACCAGCTTTGTTGATGCAACTTCTTCCGCATTTATCATATTCACTATACAATATTTAATACTGTATTATTATTCCAATTTTCTTATATTTTCTCCTTCGTTTGCACACGATCAAATTTCTCGTCAAATTCCATCCAATAAAAAAACATTGAATTGAACAGCTGACTTGTAATGCATCCACACACAAGACATGCATAGCAAAGTTTGCAGCGTTATAACAGCATGAGTTCAATTCAAGGTTATTCTATTAGCTAAAATTTAACGAAAATACAGTATTTGTTTTTCATTTCCTATTGGCTTCAAGCTGAAGAGTGTCAGACCGATATTACACTAGGGTAGTTTCATGAAAATTTTTCAACATAAGATTTTTCCATAATTCTGTTTATTCTATGGGAATTTATTTTGATAACCACAAAATGCTTTTAGCGACTCAAACACCATACAAGCATTGCACGCAGTGCCATTTTTTAATATTGGATTTACCACAGATACAAAATGGCACGGCGTGCAATGCTCGTGTAAAAGTATATATTAAAGAGACTGTATAATAACAGTGTGGCCATTTGTGTGAAGCACTCCATAACAGTATGTGGGGATCATTTTTTTTCCGCCGCCGCCATACTTTTGCCAAATTTTTAATTTGATATGGGATTACTGGCAAACATTAACCCATTCACAATCAAAACGTTTTGTCAAACCTCTTCATAGAAGATTATACAGCAATAATGCGCCCATGCACTATTCATTACTAAATTATCATTATTATTAATTTCTAAATCATCATTAGCGGCAGTGCTATACTTGGAATAAAAACATTGGAAATAGAAAAATTTATAATAGAAATAAATACGATTTTATTTCAGATTCAATCATAGGCGTCATTTGGGGGTGGCAAGGGGTGGCAGTTGCCACCCCAAAATTCCCAAACCCCTTTTTTGCTACCCCAAAAATCGTATTATCAATTAGTAATCAGGCAGCAATAATTTCACGTTATTTGCAAAACAAGTGAAAATTACAGTTTATAAACGTGGCACAATCTTGATTTTTTTATTAAACATTTTCACTGGCACACCATAATAAATTTTTGAACTTTCATGTTCAAAAAAAAAGGAAGGTTGGAACATGATAGTTCTGCCGCTAGAATGCGCTAAAGTAGAGTCGTGTTTATTCCATTATTAGCGAAAGTGGAAGTCGGAGGTTGTGACCAATCCTTTCTATTCCATAACAATTTATAAACTGGAATTTATATAAGTGGACATTAGCCCCAAATCATAGATTCCATTTCACATCATCAGATACTTTCCAGTGAGAAGGTGGTATACTTATTTGGTCATATCTATAGGAAATATACCGGAGATGACCAAAGAATATACCACGATTTCGTTACAAGCCCCAGATCCCTGCAGACCTTGCCACCCCATTTAAATAGAAATAAATACGATTTTATTTCAGATTCAATTGAAACGAGAATAGAATCCAACAAGAAAGATGAGGATATTATTTGAGACAGCAAAAACATAACGGTTACACAATGACAATGAAAAATATTAAAACATTTTCAATTTCAACTGTCAACTGTGTGCCGTTTGATATTTACAGGATTTACGATGATTGAAGACGCACACTGCACACAATGCAATAAAGGACTGGCTGCTGCGTTGTATTAGATTACGGAAGTGAACTTGAATCTGTGCAAACCCATAAGAAGGGGCCACACACAAACAATAATCTTCATTAGGAAGAAGACAAAAAACAAGAAGAAGAAGAAAAAGATAAAAGAAGAAGAAGAAGAAGAAAGAAGAAGAAGAAGAAGAAGAAGAAGAAGAAGAAGGAAGAAGAAGAAGAAGAAAGAAGAAGAACTGCATTTGGAAATTAAAAAAATGAAAAACTATTGAAAAGAGTAATATAATTATAGATGGTGAAGTCAAGTATGATGATTAGTTTTTAATATTGATCCAACATTAGAATTTGTTCTTATAGCTAGTAGGTCGAATTATTATAAATTACCTAGCCAAAAATGTTTATTGCAACAATTATATTTTAAATGTTTTTATTTGACCTACTAAAACACATTCGTTAATAGCACTAATAATATTCATAATGACAAGAAACAGGGAAAAGTTCAATATAGTTATATAGTTCAAGAACTTATATAGTTTAACAGTAGCTGTTTATTGAAATATCATACATGAATATATATTGATTTTTATTAATTCATTATTGTGTGACACTGCTCTAAAAATTTAGAAAATGCACGTAAAGAACTAATGTGGCGTTGAAGAACTCAACACAGTGAGTTATTGAGTTTGGTTATTGAGATATGAGTTTTTCAGATTTTTATATTTCACTCAAGATAATTCAATTAGGATTTATTTGAGATTAATTGAATTGGTTTACAATTTGAAAGTATGAAAGAGTTTGTTCTATAAGAATTAATTCACGTGGTTTACATTGGACAATAATTACAATTCAATAATTCAAATTGGATTTAAGTTTCAAGTGGATAATAGAATCTAGTATGATTAAGTAAAATTAATGAATTCAAGATGAAGTTAACTTTAACAAATAGAAATAATTCTATACAGCATTCAGAAATAGGGCACCTATGGTCCAATCTAATAAATCATGTCCCATGAAAAAATTGTTCGGTAGATATATGAGAATTGACTAAAATTTAATAGAAAAAAATAGCAAGAGACGTATAATTTTATTTTTCTCAAGAAAAATGATACCACCAAGAAACTTTGACTTCTTAAATTTATAATTTGAACATCTTCCTCCAATTATCCAATGCCAATATTGATATTGGAAAGTTTTCTAAAATGTTCTGTTAATTTTTAAATAGGGAAGCTGCCTGAATTTACTTCTATGAACTAGTCCTATTGCAAAAAAAATCAATAATTATTCCAACATTTTCTTTTCAGATTTTATGCTGCTTCTGAGATTTCTATTTTTCACAAACTTACATCACTCCAAAAGAATATTTTTAAGAAATGCATTCTACTTAAATGAACAGGATGCTTCATTACAGTATTATTTTTCGACATTGAGTCAAAATTTATGCGAGAAGTTGAAAAAAATGAAATCGAAAAAATTAAAATTTAAAATAGAACATGAAAGATTTCGGATTCAGAAGTTAAAATACAAAATAAAAATGCCAACAGCACGTGGTGTTCCCAAGCGGTCACCCATCCAAGTACTGACCACGCCCGATGTTGCTTAACTTCGGTGATCGGACGAGAACCGGTGTATTCAACATGGTATGGCCGTTGGCAAAAGATGCCGTCAAACTCTACAATGATAGCACGTCTCTAAGGTCCTAAAATCATTTTGTTGTCAAATTAATATTTTTTATATTGTACTCTCATAGATCCTGTAATTATACTCCTCATCCTCAAAATTCAGCCACAGCTTATGAAAAAAACATTTATTTGCTTCAAAAGTTTCTGAAGCAACTGATAAGAAATATTTTGGTAATAGAATATTGATACAAAATGGTGGAGATGGAAAAACGTAAAACCTGTAGACTTGAACGCTGTACCTGAGTGGGCTACCTATTAATAATTGAAATAAAAGGCTTTTTAAACAACTTTTGAAATTTTTAGAAGGCAAATTAAACTTTGAAAATAAATTTAGTAATTCCTGTGGATTAGTAATTCTTGGCATTTTCAGTTTGACTGAAAAATCCAAGGAACAATGGTATTGTTCATCTTTCTTAGTTTGATTTCTTTTTGTGATTAAAAATCAACAAAAATTGATTGAATTTGCTTGCTATTCTAGTTGAATTCATCATATAATGGTGATATGGGATATGGATTCTACAAATTGAAGTAAAAAAGAAGAAAGAATGCCAACAGCACGTGGTGTTCCCAAGCGGTCACCCATCCAAGTACTGACCACGCCCGATGTTGCTTAACTTCGGTGATCGGACGAGAACCGGTGTATTCAACATGGTATGGCCGTTGGCGAAAGACATCATCAAACTCTACAATCAATAAAACATTTTGTTCTCAATTAAATTATGTTGGACTGAAAAACAGCCATAATATTTTTATCCTCTTCATCTTCTGTATAATATTGTACAAGATTTACTCAAGATTTTATGCATTTTAGCTAATTATAGAAGAATATTTAATTTGGTGGATTAAACGTTTCTACGACAACGAATTCTGAAGGATTATTTTTCAAAAATATAGTTTTAAACGTTATGTTATATGTACAATATACTTATATTCTATATTTATGTGAAAAAATCAATATAAATTGACTCATCACCATGGGAACGTTAAATAACAGTCATTCGCCATCCGCCAAATTGAAAAAATTCTATAATTTCTTTGAGATAACTGGCAAAGATCCAGCTCTAAATGTTCAAAATGCAGATCTGTGAATGCTGGTGTAAGAGCAGTGTGGGAGTGCCATGATTCGTTCAGGAGAAGAACATAATAATAATAATTGCTACCAATCACGATCTTAGTTAGCAATTAATCATCCACAGTATTTATGAGTCTTTGTGTGGGATCCTGTTCCACAGACAGAATAACTGTTGGCTTGATAACCAAAAGCGAAAAAGATAAGAAGAAGAGAGAATGAAAATAAGAAGAGGATGTTGTGTGAGAGAGTGTACTTGATGGAAGGTGGATTGATATAGAGAGAGAACGAATAACGAAACTGAGTGTGATAAAGAGAGATTGAATGAAAAAAGACAAGGAAAAGAGAAAATTACAATGCACAGATGCACAAATGCCAACCAAGATTTGATCTAAGATCAACCAATGCAAAAGAAGCTTCTGAGTGATCGGAAATTAGCCTTCATTGACGCTTCTCAATGATTTTTACTGTGAGTGCGTGGTAGAATTTTGGAAAGAATTGTAATGATTTAGGCAGTTTTAGCCAACATGAACAGAGAAATAACAATGGTATAAAATAATAAAAAAGTATGTGATTTTAATTTTGTGTTCACTCGTAATTTGTTTGATATTGTACCAATGTTTGATATTGTATTTGATATTGTACAATGTTTGTTTGATATTGAACAATAAGTTACTAGAAAATTTGAAGGTGTTTCTGGGATATGTTGAAGGATGTGTTATTGAAGGGCGAATTACAGTAATAATTTACAGTATTATAATATCAGAAACTGTTAAAATAGAAATAGAGTACGGTAAACAAAGAGATAGCCGGTCAGATAACTGGGCCAAATCTGAAAGTGAACCGCCCTGCTCTCTTGCGGCGTAAAATGAAACTATGTAGACCGCATACGCATTCTATAAACAGTACAATGATGCAACCTCGAATTCACTCGGGTTTCACTCAATAATTTTGTTTCTAAATGGACAATAATCTATGCTTCTAAATTAATCCTATTGGATAATTGTGTATATTTTCAATAATAATGACTGTATTTTTGAACATCAGAGCTGAAATTCTTGAACCGCTTGAATCGTCACTGAGACACACTGAGCGCCACCTAGTAGTGAAACCGGGAACTACAACAAGATTCTATATTGGCTAGAAGCAGTATGAAAGCAGCAGCAACCTGACAATAATAATACATAAATATTGTTGTGTAGTATGTATTCTAAAGACTATTTTACTTATAATTTTATAGATTGAATCGTCTTTCAGCAATGAACAAGATCAAGAGGAATGAAGATTACAGTGAAAAAAGAGGAGGAATCGCTCAACCCTATTAATTTTAAAGAAATAATAAATGAATTGAATTGAAATCACTTGAGATATTTGAACTAAAAATGGTGTGAGTGTATATAACCATAAAGAACAGCATCTATTTGAATTTATATTATGTGCTTGAAATCTTTCAGAATCTCAAACTAAAATTGATAAGAAATTACCGAAATTGATCCAATTGGAGTAGAAAATCATCAAAATTTTAAATTTAGTGTTGGTATTCTTTCAAGTTTTGTAATACGTTGATGGTATTCAATTTGATAACTTACTTAAAATAAATTATTGAATTATTCAAGGAATAGATAGGCACAAATAGATTACTTTTCCGATGATGCGGTCACCTAGATAGGCAAAATGAAGGAATTTCAGATGCCTGAGGATGTTATGGAAAACATCGTTAATAAAATAAATTGCACACGCTTCATTTAATTTTCTTATAAATAAAATTTGCCATTACCTTGAATTTAAACAGTGCAAAAGTAAAAATTGAAAGTATAAAAAGAGAATGCCAACAGCACGTGGTGTTCCCAAGCGGTCACCCATCCAAGTACTGACCACGCCCGACGTTGCTTAACTTCGGTGATCGGACGAGAACCGGTGTATTCAACGTGGTATGGCCGTTGGCGAAGGAAAGTGCTTTATATCTGGTTCATATTTACTGTTCTAGGCTACTACTTGAAGCAATTTTCTATGACCTTACTTACCACTTGGTCGATTTGTGTATGCTTCACAGCATTCTGTGCAGTAGCCTATTCGTTTTCCCGCCGTTTTCATTTAGACAAGGCAAGACGAGATTAGTCACGTTTAGTCACAGTAAGTCTTGTCTTGTCTTGGCTAACCGGTGTACGCCTAGCCTTAGTCTACTACAGTACTTTTTATTTTTTGTCTTTGTGGTAGGCCTATGAAAATGAAATAATTGTAGGGAATTACTGCATTGATTTTTTTTGTGGTAATATCCTGAAGAATTCGGCATAAATTGCTTATTCCAATATAAGAACCTATTTCTACCTTGATTATTAGAATAGACTATACTCCTACTGTACTATGTTAAAATCTTGTAAATCGTAAATGATGTATTTATTTCCAAAGTTAATGGATTATTCTCAGGTAAGTATTAAAATGAAGAATTACAGTTTTTGGCGATTATGTGTTTCTTCACCATCAAGGCGCATTTGTATGTTACACTATTAAATTGTTTTATATTTTACAATAGCCTACTTTAAAAACTCTAATTTGAAATCTTGTCCAATATTTAACAAGTAGTGGAAGTAAAGTCGTCAAAAGTATTCGTGGTCGTGCCGGTGTCTAATCGCAAGATTAGATAAGAGACTTGCACCTGTTATTCCCATAGTAAGGGTGACCACTTCAGGCCTTTTTCCGCTGAATGTAATTCATTCATGAGAATCAAAATCGCTTCCCGGTGGTTCGGAATCCACCTAAAGCTCACTACTTATCGCATTTAAATGAGCAGTGTATGAAATTTTAAAATACTGAATTAATAAGAATATGAATTGCAACTGATTAACTTTTGCAACTAATTCATGACTGTTTTATCATGTAAAGTCATGTAATAAATTCATTTGATCGTGTACATACGACTTTGGTCACTACTTACCATATTTGAATGAAAAATGCATGTCATTTCAATATACGAATTAATAAACAATATAAATTGCAACTGAATTATCTGTTGCGGCTAATTCAACAATATGAATTAAAAAATAATGATTTGCACAACTCATGAATGAAAAATCATTTCTACTTACATCAATGAAGGTAGCTGCTGCTCCTCGTCCATTTCACCGATTGTATCCAACACGTCACACGGATACCATGAGTCAGCGTCCGCTTCGCTACGGGAACTATCCGACGACTCCGGCTTGGAGTTGATGAGGTCCAGGAGACGCCTTTGTTGGATGAGGAGGTCCAGTTGATTGGTGTCGGGGTGAATAGCATTGGGCACTACCACATCGGTGCGATCTTTAGGCACAAAATCGATAAGACGCGGCAGATGATCAGATTCACACTCTTCATCGTATGTTCTTTCATCGGATTCCTCTTTCATAGGGGGTGACTCAGGATCAGGACAGAGGGGACGATCGGAGCGGGGAGGAGGCGGTGGCGGGGGTCGTTTCTTGCCACTTTTGAACTTCGACTTCAAATCTTTCCTGGGGGTTGGTTTTGGTGGCAGTGCTGGTGCTTCCACATCCACATCTGACAAATTCACATTGTGCACTGTTCTAGGATTCGGTTTCATCACAATTCCGCAATCCTCTTCCTCCTTGTTGTCGTCAACGCCCACATTCTCAGGCAAATCCTTGAAATTTTCAGGGGGCTGCAATGCCTCATCATCAGCTGAAGACTTCCTGGAAACTGTCACATGTGACTGCGACTCAGTCAATGCTACCAACTTGGTAAACAGTGAATTCTCAACAGATGTCGCACTGGATGAGAACTCTCTCTCCAACTGCAGGAAAGGCTCCAACACACGGTCCAAATCAAAAGTGGTCGCAGTTGTTACAGTGGGTGTGGGTGGGGCAGTTATGTCTAGTGAGGTGATTGATCTAACATCCGAGAAACTTGAATTTGATGACAAGCGATCTACAACGGTTGATATACTACTGCCGGTGTCATCTGATTCTGATTCGCCCAAAGGGATTTCAGCTTCTTTTGCTAGAAGATCCATGTACACTTCTGCTTCTGGTAACAAATTATCATCCTGCTTGTTACAGTTTAGTTTCAAGTTTGTTGAGTCTAAATCCCCGAATCCATCCGGTGGACACACAATTGCTGGTTTCTCTTTAGCTGTTGAGTTTCGGCGGGGTGTTTTTCTGGGAGGTATAGGTGGTGGGGGAGGGGATGAATCGTTTGCGGGGCTCTCAACTGCAACAACATCTTTATGAAGTGGTCTAATACGTAGTTTGATGACAACATTGGATTCTTTGAGCAATCGTACACAATCAATACGTGTCATTTCACATACTTTTTGGCCATCAATCTCTAAAACCTCGTCACCAGCACCCAGAGGACCCCACGATGCTTTCGTTCTGGATGCTGGACTGTCTGGAGCGCAAGACTGAATGTAGAGTTTGCCTACATTTTCAGTAGTTTTTAGACCGCCTTCAAATTTCAACGCAAAACCCAACCTTTCTCCCGGCAGTCTATAGACAAGTACATCTTCTGCATCATCTTCAACAGGTGGCACATTGGTGGCATTATCTCCAATGGCTAGAACAGTGACATAGGCTGAAGGTTGAGGCTCAGTCGGCTCCACAGCTACTACAGTCACAAATTCTCCAGTTACATTGCTGGCGAACTTCGGTTCAACATCTTCGCGGGCAGCATCTTCCCCTGGCCACTCTATGTAAGCTCCCGAGTCGTAGCTATGCTGTTGTTTGTGGACCGGCTCCACTCCACTTGACCTAACCACTTTTGCCTCCATTCTGTGCAGATTCTATCTGCTAACTTGAGAAATCCATTCAATAGTGTTGAGTCACTCAAAGGTTTAAAAAAACATCATATCACGATAATTGAGAAACCCGGAGAAATTGCCTCGAAAATATATCACACTTGAAGACTGAAGTCGAGAGCATATCACATTCGAAGATTTTCAGTCACAGGCACATGTTGTTAAAGTCCAACTCCATTGTCTCATAACTGGACCGACACATTCATGAGATTAGGCTGTTTGTGAATAACCAAAGAAGTGGCAGGAGGCAGTTCTATCTGTAACAAGAGAGACAAAGAAACAAGGTTAATAAAATTTCAAACTACGATAATGATAAACTTTCATGATTATTTATCAACTGGATGAAATCAAAATTACTTTATAATTACATAAAAATCACATAAAATTACATAATTGTATTGACAGGAGCTCTTAATGAATTTTTCCTCAAAAATAACCAAAAACAAAACTCAAATCAATTCCCATAATAAATTGTAATTTACTGCTTCAATTGATTAATATGCTCAATAATAGAGGAAAAAATACTTTTTCTAATTATAATACAATAGAATGTATTGAATAAATTAAATTAAACAATCCTATTTCCATTAATAAGCTATTCAGAATTCTAAAGAAAGCAAATAGAATTACAATGAGCCTACTCATTTTTTCCATAAGAGCCTAATGGAAAATTTGGTAAAGGATAAAAATGAATGAATTGATTAGAGCAGGATATTTGCATTCGATTTCAATCGCATACAACAAGATTAGAATACTAGTTTACTAGTTATTGAAGTTGAACGATGAAGGTGAAGTAAATATTCACATCCCACATATTGTACAGAGCAAAGTAGGTAATCTAAAAATAACTCTTGCTAGAAAGTACTGGTATTTTAATGAAACTTCATTACACCCTAGCGCCTAGATGAGAATATATCACTCAAATTGGATAAATAATTCAACAACACGGTCCCCATACAAATGATCTTCCATCACACATAATACTGGCGTCAAGAGAAAAAACCAACTTCTTGTTTACAAAATGACAACGGTCGACTTCATTTCCATTTCAATGGGAGAAAGTTGGACTACACAAATAGAAAAAGAGGAATAGTAGGATCTGATCTCTCTAATAATAGAATCGGAAGGCCATCCACATGAGTGAAGGACGGACTAGATACAAACCAAGGACAGGATGCTAGAACGGAAGACGGATGAAAGGGGAGGAGAAGAGAAGGAAAGAAGATCAAGAAGAAGAAGAAGAAGGGGGTAGGAGAAGGAGGAGGAGCATTAGGGATTGACTAGAGGGGGAAAAAGGTGAAGAAATAGAGTTTTATTGCTTGAAAAATTTCAATAACATGAAGTCTGAAACAATTGGGAATTGATAGAGAAAATTCATAGAACCATTATGTATAGATTAAGAAGAAAAGGAAAATGGAGGAAAAAAAGAAGCAAAAAATGAGAAGGAGAATAAACCGAGAAGAAAAGGGGAACAAGAGGGAAACCAAGAAGAAGGAAAAAGGTTAAAAAAGCTACTAATAATGTTACATGAACATGGGATAAATAGAGTGAGAGATAAAGGATTAGGAATTGGAGAAAAAGTGAAAAACAAGGGGGAGGAAAACGAGAAGAAAGAAAAGGAGTAAAAGAGGAAGAAAGGAGAAGAATATAGAGACGAAAAGACAAAGGGTCAATAGATATTTTCAAAAGAGAATATGAAGAAACTTACAAGATAATCATATAATTGTAATAAAGATTATGATAATGAAAAAATAATTTCTACGGTAATAAGAAGTAGCTGAGAATCCTATTTTAGTGAAGGATGTAGAGGAATAAAGGAATAAAGAGGAATAAAAGACACAAACACGATGACAGAAATTCAGTTCTGAAGACGAAAATAAGGAGGACAAAGGAAGAGGATGAAGAGGAGGAAGGGGAGGAGGGAAGGAGGAGTAAGAGGAGGAGAAGGAAGAGGAATAGGAAGAGCAAAGGAAATTAGAGAAAAAACAAAATGTAGACCGATTGAAGAAGTACTTCCAGCATCCGGAATAAAAAAACCAAGGTTTTTAGATCAGGGGTTCTTAAAAATAAGACGGTAGTCGAACTAGGACTATGACCAAAAAAAATTAAAAGGAAAAATAATATATAATAACACAAGAGAACGGGAAGCAAGAGCAAGAGAAGAAGAAGAAGAAGAAGAAGAAGAAGAAGAAGAAGAAGAAGAAGAAGAAGAAGAAAGAAGAAGAAGAAGAAGAAGAAGAAGAAGAAGAGAAGAAGAAGAAAGAAGACATGTAGAGAAGATGTAGATTGAAGTCAAATGTTAAGAGAGTGGAAAAGAGACATGAGAAATAATAGTAGAAAGAGATGATGTAAGGTGAGGAGGATAAATTCAAGGAGTAGAGAGAAATACTCTGAATAAAACACAAATTAAGAAAAGAGAGAAGTGCATTTGAATGCCAGGACCTAAAACAAGAGAGAACAAAGTACTTGGACTCAAATGCAAGACAAAAGACAGTGTTAGCACAAACTAGGGATGTTAGTCTGCGATGTTAGTAAGTAAGAAGTAACCAAGAATATGAATCGATAAAGAGATAGAGAGAACGGATAGAAAAAGAGAAAGAGGATTAGACAGAAAAGAAGAATTGATAAAGAGTTCGAGAGAGAACGGATAGAAAGAGAAAAACGTGATTGAGATGCACACAGTTCGAGTTTCCACTATTTTTAACCTTCGACACCCAAGTCCACTTTCACAATTAGAAGAGTGCTGGAGCCGTTTTGGTTGGAGGCTGCGATGCACTTTACACACCAACGCCTCATCCACCCGAATAAATTTCAATTAGGCTGACAGCAGCAATCAGTACTCATTAGAGAGGCGAGAAACTCTTCTACTATTTCAAACTTACTGCTTTTCACTTTCCCTACTACTGATGGCCTACTATATTGAAAATATCCAATACTAACCTATCGAACGTGTAGCCTACTTGATTCGTATAGGAAATATACTATCGAAAATTCAATTTTCGATAAAATCGTATCGAGAATGGAATATCTGAGAGTAGAACCACATACGAGGTTTGGTTAGTTTAAACATTTTGGGACGAACAGAAATCCTGTAAATTGATAATACTGGTCGACTATTGAAAATGAAGATTCTCCTCATAAATAAATATCCATGACAATAGATATTCCTTATCTAGTATTTTTATTTATAGTATCTATATAGACCTATTCATCAATCATTGATGTACAATATCAGTGACTGATGTCCAAAACAGGCAGAGAAGAATGGTATTGAAGGAGATTTACATGAAGAGATTCTCTTGGTACATATTGCTAGTTCATACATAAAAATTGTTACATACTAGATGCTGATATCTTAAATAAGGTTGAGTTACTCGTATTTTCAGTTTGTTTACTCTCCAAGAATCTTCTATAACAAGTTGGTAGCCTTTAATATTGTGACAATATTTTTCAGGAATTTCTATGTAATATTTATAGTATAGAATCACTTTTCTGAACAATAATTTCATAGCAAAACTTATCAATCGACTCAGTATATTTCATTTGATTGCAAGTACGACGATATTAAGATCTTCATGGTCTTATGAACATCTTTATCGGCCAGTTACACAAAAATCAAATTAAATTTAATCGCCTAAAATTAACATCCAATAGAACCAATGAACGTGATCCTTGTTGACCTCTGTAAAATTACGTCATCCTAGCGCGGTTAAATTCAATTAGCTATTTTTGTAATCTGTCCTTATTGTAACTGAAAGTCATAAAGTAACTGTAGCTACAAGTCACAAACTAACAGTAACTACAAGTCATAAAGCCTTATTGTATCTGTAATGAATGCCATAAGAGCTAACTATGGCCATATATGAAGTTATATTTCCTTCATCATTAATATCATTAATAAAAACGCAAAACATTACAAATAACAAAAATTGAAACGGCTTTCAACTACTGTGAATGGAATAATGAAAAGTGATCGTTAATTGTATTCTCACACTGTCCTTGATAGAAAGTGTAATCAACTCCATTATTGGTGTGAAAGTTCCTCTAAAAAAACAAGATATTTAAAACTAAACAGTCTTCGGTTCCCAACCTGAATTTGAAGACGGCGAATATTTTACAAGACAAGTTCTTCTAGTTCTGATCGAGAATAGCTTAGCAATTTGTAGGTTAATGATATTTACTGTGTGAGGCTCGCCGGAAATAAAGAAGAGGAAGAAGGAGAGGCCAAGGAAAAGTGGGTGTGTGAGGGAGATGGGAGATTTTCCCACGTGTGTGCAGCACGTTTGTGCATGTGGTGTGGTGACTGAAGGAAAGGTGATCTTTAAAAAAGGCTGTCAGCTGATTGGCGAAAGACAACTTGTGCCAGGTAGAGGATGAGAGAAAAACGGTGAAAATGAAGAAGAAGAAGAAGAAGAAGAAGAAGAAGAAGAAGAAGGAGGAGGAGGAGGAGAAGAAGAAGAAGAAGAAAAGAAGAAGGAGGAGAAGAAGAAGAAGAAGAAGGAGGAGAAGAAGAAGAAGGAGGAGGAGAAGAAGAAGAAGAAGAAGAAGAAAAGAAGAAGGAGGAGGAGAAGAAGAAGAAGAAGAAGAAGAAGAAGAAGAAGAAGAAGAAGAAGAAGAAGAGAAAGAAGAAGAAGAAGGAGGAGAAGAAGAAGAAGAAAAAGAAGAAGAAGAAGGAGGAGGAGAAGAAGAAGAAGAAGAAGAAGAAGAAAGAAGAAGAAGAAGAAGAAGAAGAAGAAGAAGAAGAGGAGAAGAAGAAGAAGAAGAAGAGAAGAATAGAAGAAAAGGAAAATGGTACGATAACGAGAAAAAGGAAGAAGGATCAGAATAATAGTGGTAGAGATGATGAGAGATTTGTTTTCATGCTGTATGTACAGTACACATTTAAAGTCATATGAAGGTGTTAAGGTTGAGAGGAAAGACTGAGAGAGAAGGAGCAGGCCGGATAGAAATTAAATGAGAAAATAATGAAACATAAGGAACTACAAGAATAATTTAGAGGAAAGAAATGGAAAAAGATGAAGAATTCAGAGAAGTGTAAGAGGAACAAGGAATGATGAGTGAATTGTTTTGAAACTATTAAAAGGAGAAGAGAAAAGCAGAAACCACAAAAAGAGTTTAGAAGAAATTAATATTACATACACACAAGCAAAGGATAACAAATAAGGGCCAGAATAAACTAACTGGAATTAGAACAAGGGATATTGAAAAAAAAATACAAAGTAGGGGAAAGATAATAATAAGCAAATTATGAGGAATTAAAGGGAAATTATAGTGGGGAAGAGGACTAGGAAGATGAAGAATGATAATAGTAGGACAAGTTGGAGGCTGGTGGACCACTGCAGCTGAACTTGACTGGCAATGGAAGGAGGTCAAGCACAATTAGTATGTAACCAACCAGCTGAAGCTGATGCTGATGCTTGCTTCCACAGCTGATAATAACCAGTGACGCCGTGCTGCGATCTTGGCTTATCACCGAGTGCTTATTTCACTTTCCAATCCGGAAAGTTCTTTCCCGATCTGGTCTCGATTTTTTATTCAAAGTCCTAGAGCAGCCTAGAAATGACGACGACGACAAAGACCTAAATAGCAAACGCAAGTCGCTATGAATTACGTATAAAATTGGTAATTGATATTATTTAGTTAGTCAATCATTTATTCAAGCAATAGGCAATGAGCAACATTTGGATCTGATCACTATTTAGAAATAGATAGTCCAATCAAAGCAGCTGCAGTGCATTGAACTATTGGTTTGTAGAAATCATATGATCCATATGTAGTTGTCTATTGCTCCGGTTACTGAATGCCAACAGTATCCAGTGTATTAGGCCAATTGCACGGAAGTCAGTCAAATTTAACCGCCATAAAATGACAATATTTGTGTAGCAAGAAGAATTTTGTTTCATTGGTTCCGCAGAATAACATTATCACGCCGGTTAAATTTTAATTGGTTTTCACCATCTCATAACACCAGAGATGCAAAGAAACAGAAAAATCGAATTGATCTGAAGACAATGGATTAATTAATTTTGACACGGAATTCAATACTATTAAGGTACCAGTCATAATAAAGTATAAATATTATAAGTAATAGATATTATTATCTTGTAATTTCACTGCAGCCAGTTCAAATTCATCTGGTGAAACAAAATTCCATTTTTTTTATCAAGGAATTCAATGCTATTGAGGTTTTAATAAAAGGTTCTCATTTTAAATTTTCTCTTGTAATTCCACAGCATTTTTCGGGCTTACAGCTTGATTTCTCATTTTTAAAGGCATCTACCAAGATTTTTTCTATACATAGGCTATGTATAGATGAACTAATTTAACGAAACCATTAATTTTGAAAACAATCCTCTCATCTAGAATAATAAACACTATATTTCTGCGTTAGTGGCGAAGCGTGGATACTTATTTGGTCATCGCCGGGTATATTTCCTATAGGAAATATAGACGCAGAATCTGCGTCTAGTTCTCAACAACAGTAATTATTTCTTCGCAACCAATGATCATTTCGTAGAATATTTTCTCTTTTCCTTTGTCAATTTGAAATCGAAAGGCCTGTCCGACTTTGCCGCCATTTTGGTTTGAATCAGCAAAAGCGGATATGCGAGAGCAGCGACAAAATAATTAATTCAGGAAAAATATTAATTACAGCAGCATGTCGACCGCCTGGCACTCAAATAAAGAGGTCACTAGGCCTGCTTCCATGTCAACACTCACTGTCACTGTCTTCTTCTTCTTCTTCTTCTTCTTCTTCTTCTTCTTCTTCTTCTTCTTCTTCTTCTTCTTCTTCTTCTTCTTCTTCTTCTTCTTCTTCTTCTTCTTCTTCTTTCTTCTTCTTCTTCTTCTCTTCCTCCTTCCTTCTTCTTCTGTTCTTCCTCCTCTCCTTCCTCGTCCTATTATCAATCTTCCAAATTATAGTCCGGGGGCAAATGTAATTCCGTGGGAAAATAGTGTATTATATTGTGAAAATAAATATTTCACAATATAATACACTATTTTATTTATCATGAATATCGAATGCCCACGTTCAATAGAAGGAATCTGTTCTTTTCCATTGGATAAGAATGAGTGTAGAACACCTTTGACATCTAGACGGCGAAATAATGAAGTTGTAACTTGAATGACCCAGTAACTGCTGCCATCTTACGACAGAATTCAGAACTAGCTGCGTTGTGCATTGCCGACCAATCAGGGGAGAGAGGCGGAGCTTAGAGGCGTGTCTGTAAAAATTGAAGCTGTTCATCACCCAGTAACTGCAGCCATCTACCGGTCGAATTTGGAACTAGCTGAGTCATTCATTGCTGGCCAATCACGAGATTAGTTTAATTCTAAATCTTTTCTCTTCCTCCTTCTTGATTCTATTTTCACCCCTTGAAATTGTCCTCTTTCTTCATCTGTATCTCGTTTCTCTTTCAACTTTTATTTTCATTCTTCTCTACAGCGATAAATCAGCTGTAGCTGCTCATAGTGGTGTAAATTTTTAGGCTCAAAATTTTTCAAGTTGAATTCAATATTCTTGAATTTTTTTAATTGTTTGGTGTTTTTTGGCTTTTTTATTGACCTTTTCAAATTTAAAATTCATCATTTATTTTCGGTTTGTGTTTTATCAAGTGGAAATCGTTGATGTGAACAAAACTATTGTACATAACCTTAATTTGAACAATTTATCAGATTTTGGAACAGAAGAAGTTTTGGGTTAACACCTGTTTTTTCTTTCCTATAAGATTGTATTGCTTGATCCAATAATGATTATGATTATTTGTTTGTTCTTCTCTCTATTCATTCCTCTACTTTAAAATCTTCTTCATTCTCCATTCTCTTCTTCATTATTCTCTTTTCTTTTCCATCTTCTTCCTCTTTTTTCTTTTTGCTCATCTCATTTTCTAGTTAGTTGTACAACCTACAGGTTGCAGGTTGAATATTAAGCCAACATTTCTCATTTTTACATTTGTCCCAGTTGTACAACCCTGTGCAACTCCCTCTCATTTGTAAACATGCGTCCTGAGTACAGAGAGTATAGAAGGAGAAATTTACCTCTATTTGTTTCTAATATTACTCTTTGCCGGAGTAGGACATTGACATTCCGATCCATGACTTCTATTCAGCACTCTGATCAATAATTACAGTATTCCACTCTCTCTACTATCATTACTCTACTCTACCACTTGAAAGGTCAATACGTGTAATAACATGGTAACCGATAACTCCGTCCTACCTTCGTCTATTTATGTTCAGAAGTATCACATGAATTTCTCGTAAAAGCAAATCCATGAAATGTCCATCGTGGCAGGTATCAAATAAAGTAAGAAACCCATGATAATAATGCAGACTGATAAAAAGTCCCTTCGCAGTAAAATAAAATGAAACACTCATTCAATAGAAAACCAGTTATTAATATTAAACAACAAATAAGTAATTAAAATTTACCTGAAGAATTCAAACTAAATGTTAAAAGTGCCTCCTTTGTTGTCCAGTACTATACACAATTTAATTTGTCTACCGTTTCTAACCAGAGAACAATATACAACTATGCGGGAAGAAGTTTTTATATCACACTATTATTATTCAGTATATTGTCAATACCACATTTTCTCCATGAAAAATGATATATCTACTTAATCTGAACCAAAATAAAAAATGTAACTCATCAGGATGAAAATACTTTATTTATTTTTTCGTTAACCTGAACTAAAACTTTGAACCATGACTAAAACTTTGAATCAGCCTAATACTGAAAAAAACAATGAATTTGATATTTCTTTAGGCTAGGCGTACACCGGTTAGTCAAGACAAGACAAGACGAGACTAGTCACGTTTAGTCACAATAATTCACATAGTTGCTTATGAAGCAGCACACACCGATGCAATGACTAATCAGAGTGTGTTGCTTCATAAGCAACTATGTGAAGTATTGCGACTAAACGTGACTAATCTCGTCTTGTCTTGTCTTGACTAACCGGTGTACGCCTAGCCTTACGGAAGGTTACTTACGTCTTTCGACTAATAGACTTTTAGTAAGTGATCCTTTCCACAGTAATTACTCAACACTACAAAATTTACAAAATTAAGTTTCTGCTGTATGAAGTTCACTTCAAGAGATATTGGAACAACTAGTTGAAAAAAATGGTTTCTTCAAAGAATTTCACAGAAAATTCAAAACAAACAACAAAATATGACTAACACATCACAGTTTCAATTAGCCTTGAGGAGGAATACAATTCATTTCGACTATTGGTCCATCTCTACAATACAACAACTCACGCCTATTTGCATAACCTACATCTATCCCAGATTATACAGTACCATAATAATACTCTTCTAGAACAACAGTACCCTATTCGGACTCCTACTCCGTAAATAAACACACATTGAGGAGTCAAAAAGGCAACAAAATTTCCATTTCTCCTTTTTCTCATTCTTCCTCCTCCCCCACCTCCTCGTCCTCCTCCTCCTCCTCCTCCACCTTCTCCTCCTCCTCTCCACCTTCTCCTCCTCCTCCTCTTCTTCTTCTTCTTCTTCTTCTTCTTCTTCTTTTCTTCTTCTTCTTCTTCTTCTTCTTCCTCTTCTTTTTCTTCTTCTTCGTCTTCTCCTTCTTCTTTAAACCGTCATAAATATGCAATAGCAACGAATAAGAATGGAAAAGATTTTGTCTACTCTGTTGAGAACAAGACAAAAGTGTGCAAGACAAAACCTTCGAGAAACAACGAAATGCTATGCTACGAACAAGGCAAGCCATGTTGCTGCAATATTATTATACAGTACAGAGTACATGAAGCATGGATCAGCAGAGTGGAGATAATCTTTGTTATGTATGAGAGGTGAAGTCTGCGAGGAGGTCAGTCACTCTCCGATTGCTTTTGCTCTCTCGAACAGTTGTGACCGTCTAGAATACTTCAAAAATGTTGGCCATATTGGAAATCTTTCCAAACAAAATTCATGATTATAGATTGAACTGTACAAAGAATATTATTTCAATGGAATAGGAACAAGTAAGAGCCAAAAAAAGTAAGAACAAAAATTATCATTTATTCTGTGGGAGAAGTCTTCTGTTATGGGTTGCTCACTAGATATGAGTATAATCCCAAGACTATTCTCGTCAGCCACCTACCTTGAATCAATACAAAAAACCACTCGAGAGTTGAACAAACACAACAACTTATTTGATGAGAACCCTCATAGACAAATGGCAATGATTAAACTGGTGCAGAACGTCTGTGTAAACCAACAACACCAAGACAATGTTAGTGTGAAAACTTAAAAGTTGGATATTATCGAAATTATTAAAATACGATCTCAATTGAAATCTGAATGACAAATAATAGTTCTAGATCTAGAATAAGGATGGAAGAGGCAAGTGGGCAGAGAAACAATACTAGTTGACTCTCAAATCTCGGAAATTCAAACGAAACTACACAGGTTTCCATTACTCTCAAATACATGGTAGCATAAATTCAAGTTGTGAATAGAATAAAATTGCGAAATGATGTATCAATAGAAAATGGCGTTCAAAACTTGAAGAAAATGGCGGATGAGATGAAAAACGTTACATTTCCGCCATTCCAATATTGAACCGCCATTACGAATTGACATTTTATACCATCTTTTTCTTCAGAAATGAGAAAATGATGGAGTCCATGATTTCTTGAATCAAATTTCTGTTTATTTTATTGCTAACAGAGAATTGAGTAACGTGAAAACGATCTATTCTAAATGTTAGTAATCAACTGAGGTTTCAAGTTTTCTCGGACTTATAAAAGGCCTATGAGAATATCTATGTAACTATTAACACAATATGACACTTTATAAAAATTCACGAAGACTTTCATTCCAGAGCAACGTATCAACATCTCTACTGTTCGTGACCCTCAACACATTATAATATTCGACTTGCACAACATTAAACAATATCTAGTTTAAATACATCTTACAGTCGTTCATTTTAAAATTAATGTTTTCTCTAGTTGTCTAGTAGTGTATTGAAGAGAGCTGATGACTGTCAAATTGTTTAAAAAGTTGTGTTTGATTAATATTAATAGATTATATACCCAAAACGAATCTCATGATCCAATGCAGAATCATATCGATCCAGGGCAAACGGGACTTACAAATCGCTGATAACCGCGAGTTCACCGTAAACTGTGGTTGCCTACAGATTTTAACTGTGGTTAGATATTTATAGTTATACTACACTATTAATTATAGCTGTTGTAAGTTTTTCTTTAGATGTATACACTTCACAATTTTTACTATTCTATCGCTGAATTTACGAGTATATCAACTGTATGATAGTATTCTAGGCTACATAGACATATTTCCAACTTATACACACTATAGTTATATTATCCATTATGTGATTGACCATAGTGATTCCACGAGTGAGTCTGTGGTTGTATTCTGCGGAACAACTATAGTGAAAGGTCACCAGCATTCCTCAGACAGACGAACTGAGCATGACCCTTCCTTCCATGCCAACCTGCCGACTTCACTCGTTCACAAAACCGGATGCCTGACGGATGAATGGAACAATCAATGGAAAAACAGCAGAATTATTCAATTCTCTTCAAATATTCGATTTTAGTGCCGGAAGTTAGATTACAAATGTTCATCAGTAGTTCCTGGAAAAGTGTGGAAGATTTTTTGCTGTGGTCATATCCACATAACCTCTTGTCTTGTGCGTGAGTAATGGGCAGGATGATAATTAGATTAAAACCCAGGATTTCTATGGTATATTCACATTGTTTATTGTTTGAATTGTTTTGATAAAATTTATTATTTGGATGAATCATATTTTTATTGTTGAACCGATTTTGAGAAAAATATAATACATGCGAAAAGTTGAAATGTTTTCACAATTCATGATAAAGATTCCTCATTTTTCTCCTTCATCTATTCTTCTTATTCTTCCTTTCTACATCTTCAGCGTATTATAACCCTTCTTCTCAATTTATCCATATTTTCCCATTTACTAGTTCCTCCTCCTCCTTTTTACATCTACATTCACAATTACATTAAACAATTTACATTTTTCTCCTACGTCAATTCTTCTTATTTTTCCTTTCTAAATCTTCAACGTATTATAACCCTCCTTTTCAAGTTATCCATATTTTCTCATTTACTACTAATTCCTCCTCCTCCGTATTTCTTCTTTCTTCAGTTTCTCATCTTTTTTTCTTCCTTCTTCTCCTCCTTCTCCCATCCTCCTTCCCGTATCCCCCTCTACAAGCTCCGTTTTTACTTAATTCTCAATATCCTCCAAAAACTACTTCTAGTTTTCTCCATGATAATCTCGATCACAGTACCCTATCACTTAGCAATAATTGACCCTCACATTTTTCTCCGAACCAGAGAATATCGTGTACCGACATTTCTACAATAATTATAACAACAATAATAACAGTTATCATCATCATCAACACTATCATTACCGTCATCATGATTATAATCACCATCACTATCTCCATCATCATTTAAAAGCGCAAACGTGAAGTGGCTCGAACTTTCTACAATGTTCGCCATTTTGAATTTGGCGGCGTGACTTGTCCTGGAAGGTATTTAACCCATCATCAGCTCTGTCATGATGCGGCTCCCTCACTACAATGGCGTCTTCATTCACCGACCTAATTATCAACAGAAGATCTCTTCCAATAGAAGACACTAGACTTATTCAGTTCTTGCAGTGCAAAAATATCAGCTCAATACTCATGTATTTGAACATTAAATTGTTTTATTTGTATGTGATGTCAAAATAACAATTATTTGATTGATTGATTGATGATTCGAACCCCCATATGTAACTTTCCACACTAAAAGTATATATTATACTTCATATTTATTCTAACTTACAATGCTAATTTCATCCATTTTTGTGGATAAAATCTTCGGTTTTGAGTGAATAATTCTTTTTGAAAATTCCTATATCATTTTGAATGTATACTAAGTTTAGTGATCCTAAAGTCTTCGCAGTAGCTGCATGGTGGCATTCTGTATCTTGTGAATTTTATCTATAATATCTGTCACCATGAACTGAATTTACAGCTAAATTTCAAATTAATAAATCAATAACTTGTTTTTGAGTGATTGAGTATTCCATTACATATTTCACTGCGGAGGGACTTTTTGATCATCATGTATTTAAGAAAATATATGATTCACGGTATAAGAAGATTGAAATTGAGGGAGGAAGATACTAGATAGAAATTTGAATATTACATTCTAAACAATTGCTACTTGATCAGCTCGATTTCTGTTGTAATAAGCTGCACTTTTCAATAAGTGCAATTCGACTTACAACTTACAACTCTTATTTTGTATATTTTGTAATAACGGATCTCCCAGTCGATTCCTTTCACTCGCCATGACGACTGTACCCCCTTCAACTCCCCCCCCCCTGCAATTAGCTGCCTGTCTTGCGTAATACACACAGAAACGTGCAAATCTCTAACTATGCACAAGAACTGAAGAAATCGCAATGCAATTCTTTCTACCATCGTGATGCACCAGAAATTACCAATTCAAAGATGCCCTTATCGCTTCTCCTATTTTCTTGTTATTTCTCGAGTCATTCTGCCAATTACCAATTCATCAAACGTTTCTAATTTATGCAAACTATCTGAAAACGTCAAAAATCAGCGTCTAAAAAATTATGCAAATAATTTAGATATTCAACATGTGAATGTTGTGAATAAATTTCAATTTCAATAATTATTTTATATTGCTCTAGATAAATTATTATTCAGTAGTTGTAGTCTTGCTGTTTTTACAACACATCTTCAGGTCAGAAATCAGAAATTTTATTGAAAAAATTACACAGTACAACATTTTTTTAATACAATAAATTTGGTGTCACATGGGTTTAAAAAACCTGTGCGTGACACCGAGTTCTTAACATTGGAATTACACATTATGATAAAATTTACACTAATACACTACTTAGAAATACCTTAATTGCTATAGGACAGTAAGATGACATTATTAGAGAAAGAAAAAACATTGCTATATATTCGTAATGGAATGTGGATTATTACAAATGTAATACATACACTGTATAGTTGAGGGCTATAGTTTAAGACTATAAATGAGTCTATTGATTGCTAATAACATAACGTTTATCAGGTAAATCTTCTGAGTTGAAATACTTGTACCAAGTCGCCTTTGTAAATAAATAAATAAATAAATATATGATAATATATTGTCACTGGGAGAACATATTATAAAAAATATGATCATAGCTGAACTATTATAATAGTTGGTCCTTTACACTGTAATATTTTTCATCACAGATATTTGATAATAGTATGACATTGAACTATTATAGTGTAACACCGGCCTTATCTATGCTATTATTTATGGTACTGTAAATAGCTTGTTAGCCGGGTTGCCTACACACCAGGAGTCACTACATACAGATCAGTTGTAAACAAAAACAAGAAGACATAAGCAGACAGTAGAGAAGACAGAGAATCTCAAGCACCTTCGTTCATCTCCTGAAAACCGGTATTAATTGGATACCGTTGCTCGACTCCCGCACTCCCCCCACCCACCATTACAGACACCTTCCGCACCGCACCCCACCCCACCGTCCATCACCAGTCAAGAGTTTGATGCTGAGTTCATTGGAGAGGAGGACCACGAAAAAGGATAGAGAAAACGAGAAAAAAGTGAAAGAGGCAGGTGAGACATTTCACGACGGTTTAGAACCAGAAGGTAAAAGTACTAGGCTTTACCATTATGATTATACTATTATATTCTGATTCAGAAAAAACAAGAAGTAAGAACATCATGAGGAGAGGGTAAAGTAACAGTGAAATAGATTAAGACAGATTATGAAAAATTAAGAGGAAGAAGTTACATTGATAAAAAGACAACATGGAATAATAAAATAAAGTAAGTTTATCCAAGTACGGTACTATTACAGTTTTCTTGATAGTTTCTACGGTTTCATAGGGAATTATTCGGATGAATAAACTTGAAGACTGGGATACAATATAATGGTTGTGAAAATGTATAGGCTATTCAAAAAAGAAAACATTATAGTTTGAGGAACAAAAAGTTATGAAAATTCAAGATTCAGAGATGTTTCACATGCATGGACGAAGTTGGTGAATGGATATATTTATGTACATTATTATTTTATTATAGTATTATTTATTTTTATTATATATATGTTGGTACTGATTTATACTCTATGAGAGAAGATGAAACAGAGAAAGAAGATAAATTCAAGCGAAAAGATAGCTGATACCAAGATTAACTAAAGAAAGAAGAACAAGTAAAGGACAAAGAAAGAGTTGCGAGAAAGAGATAGATTATGGGAGACTAGGGAGAGTTTTAGAAAATGATGATTTACAAAGAAATAGCAAAAAAGCAAAGAGGGAAATAGTGGAGAAAAATTGAAGATGGTAACCCGGAAATATGAGAAGAAGATAAAAAGAAGTGATAACAAAGGATGGAAGGATAAGGAATAGGACAGGAATAGTGGAAGAGATAAGAGAGAAGGGGAAAACAAATGAATGAAATAATGACTCGAAATATGGTACAAAGTATAGTATACAGTACTTCTATTCTCTGAGTACAGACTGAGAAACTGCCAAAGGCTCTCTTTGGTCGTTCATTCCCAAGGAGTGGAATTGAGAAATGCGATTTCTTTCTCTTTCGCTTTCTTTCTCGCACTCTCTCTCTTTCTCTTTTCCCATCACTCTCATTCTCTCTCACACACTGACTCATTCGCGCTCCCTCTCTCTCCAAGTACCAAGGAGGTCAGCAGGGATCGCGCGCAGTGTGTATGATAACAGGTCAGCAGACCGGTACGGGACTTTGCCACAGTGCTTTCTGACTTAACTATGATTTGGCCGGTGCTTAGCACTTGACTTAGCCATTGCTTAGCCGGGTAGGTTGTTTCTACTTGACAAGTACAAAGAATTAAAAATAAAACCAATAAGTTTTTGGTATAAAAACCAAATACGTGATTTGAAGAGATCGAGTAAATATAAGAAATGAGGTAATAAAGAAAATTATTCTTTGTTTACATTCTTCGTTATTATTCGAGTAAATATAAGAAAATGAGATAATAAAGAAAATTATTCTTCGTTTACTATTATTCCGTGTTAATGAATTATGGGTCTCCCCACCTATCAAAGTCATACGCTAATAACGCAATGTCATAGCCATACGAAAGTCATACGCAATGATTTAATGAAGTATTGAAGTATGGTATAGAGCCTAGATTTGGAGAACGGTATTTTCATAGATTGGAACAGATTTGGACAACGGTCTGTTGTACCATTCCACGAGTATCAATAATAATTGTATATTTATGATATTTTGGATGGAATATGATGAAAACTTAAAACTCCTTTACAAAATAGATCTTGAAACTTGATGAGAATTGTTGGTGATTGATGGTTCAATGGTCAGCTCTGTTCACTCTGATAACTTGAGATGAAGTAACGAGCGTTCGGTACTTCCGTTGGAAGAGTGATCGACCGCTTGTTTGAAGGCCAGCACCACTAACTTTCAGTTATTTGCGTGCATCCAATAACATACGAAGCCCAACTAAATCTGTAACTGGCTCATTGATCATCATCACCAACCTTATAAGTCAGAGACTCATCATCCTAAAAAAATACTGTATTATTAACAAAAGACGTGAAACTTTTCAAGCTTTTGTTTTTGTCCTAGAAGCGACTAAAAATCAGCTGCTGATCAGTGCAAGTTTCGAAAGTGATCGCTTCGTGATTCAGAAGAAGTAGAAGAAGAAGAGGAAGGGGGAAGAAAAAAGAGAAAGGAGAACATGAAGCAAAATAAGAACAAGAAGGAGCAGGAGAGTAGAGTAGAAGAAGGAGAAGAAGGGAAGAAGAAGAAGAAGAAGAAGGAGTAGAAGAAGAAGAAGAAGAAGAACAAAGTAAGAAGAGAAGAAGAAGAAGAAGAAGAAGAAGAAGAAGAAGAAGAAGAAGAAGAGGGAGAAGGAAGAAGAAGAGGAGAAGGAGAAGAACAAGGAAGAAGAAGAAGAACAAGAAATAAGAAGAAGGAAGAGGAGAAGGAGAGAAGAAGAAGAAGAAGAAGAAGAAGAAGAAGAAGGAAGAGAAGAAGAAGAAGAAGAAGAAGAAGAAGAAGAAGAAGAAGAAGAAGAAGAAGAAAAAGAAGAAGAAGGAGAAGAACAAGAAATAAGAAGAAGAACGGGTAGAAGAAGAAAAAGAAACGAACAAGAAGACGAAGCAGAAGGAGAGGAAGAAGAAGAAGAATAACAACAACAATAACTATCAAAATAAGAAGGAGAAAGAGACGAAGAACAATAACAAAAGCATAATAAGGAGAGTCAAAATAAGAAGGTAGGCGAAAAAAGAAGGAAAAGGATGGGATGAAGAAGAGAAAAAGGAAAAAGGAGACAGAATAAGGAGAAGACGAAGAAAATGAGGAATAAGCAGTAGTAGTAGAAGAAGGATCAAATGATGGAAGAAAAAGAAGAATCCAGTCCTCTACTGGTTCGTGATGACTTAGGGCCGAATATCTCAGTCGCAGCTTCCAGTAAGCGTATGGATCGGGGCCGACCCGGACCAACTCTGCCCCCCGGGGCCCCCTCTCCACCCCCCTCAAACGGGTTTCACTGGTTTCATTTTTATGAATCCATGACTAATACTTCCGGATAAACAGCGCTCGCCCGCACCCGCACTTCCCCAAATTCTAGGTTCGTGTCTACTCTAACATTGATGGCATCCTTTTTGCACATGTCCCTGTTCCAACACAAGATGAGAAAGTGAACGAGGAATTTACATCTCTATGTTCGGAACTGGATGTTGGACAGACTCAACACAACATCAATCAATCTTATTCAAGAAAACTTACTTTTTTCAAAGACTCTACGCCCTAAGAAAACAATTTCATTCAATAAATTTTCACTAAGATCCTATAAATAAACACCAAAAACAGTACATGAAAATGAAATGAAAATATTCTTTATTAGGCGAAGTTAGAACTAGATAGTTCTCTCTACCTTTTAATCTTAAACATGTAGTTTTTTAGAAATAAATAGATTTTTTCAAAGACGTTAATTTAATTTGTTATGAGTGGGGAGAAGTTGTCAATCTACGCATGACAAGCAATGTAGAAAATGTTTGTGATTTGATTGAGGCATAAAACAAACATTTATAACAAAACCATGATTTTGATGCTCCTTTGTCACAAATATCAACATCATTACCAGAATACCAACTGTTTTATCCTTGAACTATGTTGAAGAATAGTTTCATAGTTCAGTTTTAAACTGAACTGTCGATAAGTGATTGAAAATGCGATTTTTATTGTTCATTATAATCTATTATGTCATCCATCAAATCTAATCGAAAAAGGGTCGATATAAATGAATGTAAAAAGCAATCAAAACTCTGCTGAGAAAAAAGGTCACTTTTTTCTCAGTAATTGTATAGAATTAAGTGAATTCTTCTTCAAAATAATCTTTAGAAACTTTGCTTTTTCTTCAAAATACCTATAGCAGGTTTATTTTAAATTGTCAGAAACAGCTGATTGATGTACGCTCGTTTACTAACGTTAAATCATCTGCAGATTGAAAAAAATCCTGCTATATTTATAGTAGAATTCAAAAAAAACTTAAAGATTGAAAATTGAAATCACTAGTATCACTCGTCCCTTTATCTTTATTACGAAAACTTGAAATGCGTGAAGATTGAAAATTGAAAGCAGTTTAACTACAATTCTCGCCTCCCGCAAAGTTCGCTACTATTACTTTGCAGCCCGCTCTCACATTCGCCAGACCATAATCTCAGCTATAAACTAATTTTATTTGCCGTTTATAGCTACTGGAAAGCTTAAATAGCCAGCAGATTCACCATCTAAACAGCCATCAACATGCTAGTTTGTTAGAGGCATTATGCTGTCCAGTATGTACACTAGCCTACTTTCCTTTTCATATCTACATGCGAGAAGCGCTAATAAAAGCCCACATCCTTGTCTGTCAGCACACTTTATATTACTATGTATACTATATTCTGTTCTATATAAATTACAATTTATTCTACATTCAAAGTTCACTTACTCTGTTTTATGTTTATGTTAGGAGCATGAGCTTCCTCAGTTTCCCTTCAGATGCTTTTACTTTCCATGAAATAGTTTGTGTAAACTTTTTTCACATAGTTTGCACTATGTGAAAAAAAGCAGTGAGAATACTACCAGTACTATCTACGGTTGATCAAACTGTAACAGTTTTAGTAATACTGTACAATAATTATAATATTCAGTAATTTAACATCTTTCTTTGGAACTATTATACACAGTGCAGTCAATAACGATACTATAAAGAGTAGAGTAGCTTTTTTATATCTCATGTTTGCATGTTCCTTTCCAACTTTCAAATTCAGACACTGAATACAATATATTTGTAAGTAGAAATTGGGACTTTTATATTGATTAATGTACTATTATGTAGTTAGCAGCCAAGGTTACTATACTAACCTTGGTTAGCAGCGCCAACTAAATCCTCAACGACCGATTTGACATTTTGAGAAGTTAGACCACGAGACATATTTGATAAGACCATGATAGGTACAGTCATCGTGCGAAAAGATTTACTTTTGCCGATAGTTGAAAGATGGGTGCTGCTACAATGCTGCAAACGATTTGAAAAATAATTGGCCTATTCCCTAGCTATGAAAATGTGTCTAATAATTCAATAACAAATAATATACTAGCGAACATAACTGTAGGATTAAGGAATATCACTTGCGTGAACCACAACAACAAATAGAAAAATTGGAAAGTCTAAACTAAAAAAAAATAAAAACATCAAGTGACGCAGTGTTGTTAGTACTGCTTTTACACTGGGATTTTAAGTCGTGCATGCGTTGTTACCATTTCATGCCATTGCTTTTACAATGATTTTTGCGCGATGACTATAGCTGTTAATTGACATAGTGACCATTTTTGGTAATAAACATTGATTTTCATAAAAAATCCTTCGAATGGATAAATTGACCTTATTTTCCAAATCTGTCTTTAACTATTCAAGGACAATTTATCCACATCATTCATTAATAGTCATTTAACGCGACAGGATATCATTTCACATGACGGTTTGTATTTTATTGAGGTTTCTTCTAAGAAACTATTGTTCAAATTTGATGACCTATTTTAGACAATAATACCCAAAAATATGGCCACCCTAGTACTTCATTGTCACAAGACACCCTTGAATACCAATAAGGGCATTGCTCACTGTTAAAATCTGTAACCTTCTATTATCACAAATACATTTTTCAAGCAATGCTCACCTATTAATAAAGAAAAATCACTGGTGTTTATTTTCTTAGAAATCAGCCTAATTTGAACAACTGATTCAGTTCCTATATTACTAAAATAAAAAAATGAATTATCGTTCACCATATTGGAAACAATATTTCGTGAAAAATTGTTGAATCAGAATTATTAATGTAAGATTTCAATTGAAGTATTAATTAATATAAGTTTTGATTGGACATTCAAGTGGGAATTTAATTCAAGTGTACCCAATTGAAACTGATAACTGATGAAAACAGAATAGTGAAAAAATGATTTGTGATTAGATCTTCTTGTGGAAAGTTAAATTAAGTAAAGTGAGTCCAACTAATTGAAACTGATAAGCACATGCAAGTAGAATGAAAAATGAAGTTCATCGGGTCAAGTTTTGTGGAACAAGAATTCGTTTATTTCGCAAATTTCACGTTGTATCAGACACAGTTTGCAAGCAGCACAATGCAATTTAGCGGAATTTTGCGCGGAAAAATCTCATCAGTCCAAGAAGAGAACGAATTTGTGACGGCTCACCGTGAAGACCGATACAGAATTACACCTTACTCTATAAAAAAGCTTTTGACTTCTTATCGTCTTGCCAAAAAAGAAGACATACAACGAAGAAATTGAATTTAAAATTGCTAGTGAGTATCACACTAGAGAAAAGAACCTAGAATGGGCCAATAATACTGTATCTCTTCTTCTCTATGGTATTATTTAGATTTAGTGCATAAGATTTGAATTAATTCGAGGCGTTAAGAAACTAGCAAATATAAATATTGTAAATATAATTATTGAGTTTATTGTTTCAACTTTTCCAGACTTACTACGAATTTATAAGGCGATAGTTCATCCAGAAACTAATGCTCACTCCAGAATTCGGGACGATCTAGGAAATTGAAGTGCCTAGAAAAGAATAAAGGAACCAGTAATTGACAGAGAGTATAGAATAAGAATTTACTTCAATTCTCCCTGGTAATTGACAAACGGAAGCAGGCGAGACAAGAAAGAAGACAATAATTAGGATTTGATAACAAAAGAAGGAATAGGTCAGAAAAAAAGCTCGTCAATGAAGAAGTGATAAAAAGAAAGAGACCGCTCAGTGCTGAAGAAACTTGGGTCAAGGAATAAGAAATTCAGGTAGAAAAAGAAGAGGAAGAAGAAGAAGAAGAAGAAGAAGAAGAAGAAGAAGAAGAAGAAGAAGAAGAAGAAGAAGAAGAAGAAGAAGAAGAAGAAGAAGAAGAAGAAGAAGAAGAAGAAGAAGAAGAAGAAGAAGAAGAAGAGAAGAAGAAGAAAGAAGAAGAAGAAGAAGAAGAGAAAGAAGAAGAAGAAGAAGAAGAAGAAGAAGAGAAGAAGAGAGAAAGGAGAGGAAGAAGAAAAGGAGAAAAGAAAAGAAAAATATCATTATTAAGTTGAGTGACGGAAATGGTATTAGACGAGGAGTGAGTGGCATCACACTTGGAATAGGAGAGCATCTGCTACCTAATCCTAATCCCATTCATAGGATGCAGACACCAACCGACTCCATTCATGAAATCAGACCAATTGCGTGTTTGATGGGCGACAGGTCACGTGACACGGTGACTGGAGAAGACGTGATTTCACGCCCCTCATGCACGCTATTATGTCCACGCATCACGTGCGCTTATCATTCATTCAACGTTTTCACGCGTTATCACCTCGAAATGGTAATAGAAAATGGGAAATAAATGGTTGGCTACGGTTTTCAAGAACAATTACTTTTCCAATTGGTTTTAAGATGTTGTTTTTTAGGCGTTATCATCTCGAAATGGTTTTCAATGAACATCGAAAATTGAATGAAAAGTAAATGAGCAGTTATGGTGTTGTAGATACATACCTTTTCCACACAAATACTACTCATAATTGGAAATAGTTCAAATTCACAATGTGAGTGTCGATCATTTCGTCATTTTGTCAATCATCTTCATACTGTGTGATATGCATCAATCATTATTACGGGTCATTCTACTCTAAACTGTATAGAAAACATCACCTAATTCAATAATGCAATATAATGCAATGTTTTTCTTTTATTTCCAGGCAGAAAACAATATGATCAAACAAAAAAATATAACGAACAAACAAACAAACGAACGAACGAACAAACAATCAAGTGGTCTACTTCATAGAAGAATGATATTAGATATTCAGAAAACGCATAACTCAAATTAATTTCCTTGAATACATATATTTTATTTCACTTTCATTAAATTTATGAAGTGGTCGCTTATGAGTTCCAGAAGAAATAGTTTGGAATTTAGATGAAAACAAGATATCCTATGATGTAGGCTACTAATGAGAAAACTCGTATGCTATTGAGAAGCTTACAGGAAAGATATAACTCTTCAAAAAAGTTTGAGTACTGTATTTAAGGTTAATGAATTGAAATGAAGTTCATATCGAACTTGACATTTAGCAGTTCAAGAACATTTTAAAAGTCAAAATTTAAAAACGTATTACGGTTCCTTTTCGGCAAGCCACGAAGTAGCGGTTCCAGTAATAACATACATAATCCGCAATAAACTAAAAAGACATAAAATACATCGATTTAAGTGACCGATAATCGATACTCTACACGATTCAAGAGTCGATCTTTGAAACTAATGACGGCTACAGTACGCTTTTCGTATTTTATTCGACATTTTTATTTTACCGTTATCGATTATGGCAAATTTAGTCTGTATACGGTAAGAAAATTCGCCGAGACGAGAACTTCGGCTCGCTTTTAGAAGAGAAAGAACACAGACGAGAAAGATACCAGTAAGGAAATGAGAGATAAATTATATGAATGGGAAATAAAGATGAGCGCTTTAAAACGGACAGTAACTATGACGCGAGTACCGGTTGTACGGTACGGTAACGAGTTCATTCATAAAATACAATTTTATTATTATATAGTTTTCTGGTTATGATCTGCTTCAACACTTTTTAATGTTGTACGGATATTTTAATGTCTATTATGATGACATAATGGGAAATTAATGTACCACAACTTATTACAACATGAATAAGATATAAGACGAAGTTGAGTTTGGTTGAATGAAGTAATGTTGAATTATGCTGGCTCAAAAAGATCTTGAACACCATTTATTAGTCTAAATTGAGTTGTTTCGATGAATCTTCAATCACTTTGGGAAACTTAAGCTTCCAAATACTTAATTCTACCTTTTCCAAGATGGAAAATATTTTTCTTCAAGATGAAAACAATATCATTTCTTAAGAAATCATGAATGACAAGTTATCTAGTAAGAAGGATTGCAAAAAGTTTCTCGTGGGCTAATTTCCACGTCATGTTGAATGCATTGCAGGTATCAGAAATGGAACAAATAAACAAAGGAAAAAACTCAAATCATGAATACCAGACGTTTAAAAATGAAGCATCATTCAAATGTTAATATATATACAGATTAATATTACAATTGTAAGAATGGAAATTACGAGAGTCATTGTAAGAATATCTCAGCACAACAGATGACAGCTGACAAATTCTTCTTCTTCATTCTTTTCCGCTAGCAGGAGTATTTTCTTTCATATTTTCCTTACACTCAGATATCGACTGGAAAGAATTCATGAATAAAGTACAATGAATTTATACTTCATCAACGAAATACTTTCTAGGATGATCGATACTTGCTATTACAACTCTTGCTATGTGTTTAATAAGCCAATAGCATAGGCTAGGTACCTTTTTCTAAGGATAGGGCATTGTTCACATGACAATAAGAAGTATTTATCTAACTTGGTAGCTCGCTTCCCAGTTCCCACACATCAGCAGAATCATTTTATCAACACTAGCACGTACATGCTACTGTCAAATAATACATTAAAGCTAAGAAGGGATGTGCTTGCTGAAAGGTAGATAACAGGTTTGAGCATCAATCAGAAAAAGGAAATTTTTCAGTTACGGCACTCATGAACCGAACTACACTATTTTAGAATTTAGCGTGTTTCATGGTAGTTTAGAATAAGAAAAGTGCTTGAGGAATACCAAGTGCCAAAAGGTTCGAGGGTAAATAAGGGGATGTGCAGGGGAATACAATGATAGGAAATTGTCATTTGATAGTTTATGGCGTTTTCTAATCTCGTAGATGATTAGGCTAGGCATTACTGATTGATCAAGACTGAGACAGAGACATGAGGATTAAGAGTCACGTTTGAAGTCACAGTGAATTCCATATGTTCCCCGCGCCTTATGAGCGTCATTACCGATGCAATGACTAATCGGTGCTTGACTAGTCGGTGTGTTTGGCTATAACGGTGACTAAACGACTAATCTCGTCTTGTCTTGTCTTGACTCTTTAACTGTTTTGCATGCTAACTAACTATTTCGAAGCGTTGAAAATGGAGCTCACTCTTTTTGGTCACCCTGACGGTTATAAAATGAATTTTCATAGTGCAAAATTATAATGAAAGAGAGAATACGACACTTTTTCGATTGATTCTTGTTGAAATTGATGGAGCCAAAATATAGTGATGATATTTTAATAATATAATGATGATTGTGTAGTTACTATTACCATGACGCTCAAATGAGTCTGAGACTTGTGTTTTGTGTTTAAGAGTAAGTTATGATGTGAATCATGAAGTTACATGTATGCAAAACGGAACAACAGGGTTTACAAACAAATCTGTTACCAACACCATAATAGAATTGGCACCTTGCACATTATTTACAGTGATAACAGACGCCGATAACGTTCCTATGACGAGTTGTGTTTTGAACGGTAGTGTAGCCGGAGCCGCGTGACCGTCAGACCATGATGCAACACGTATTGTTCCCCAATACAAAGATCTCATACCGGTTGCACCAACATCCAACAATGTCTTCTCTATAATGGCTTGTCTATAGTAATAACGTACTAAGGATAATAACATACTCTGGTAGTCTAGTTTATTTCTATACTGTTCTATACTAGCATCCACAATCTACATTATATATACCAGATTTTACTAGCCTCCAGAGAAGTTCTAAAGTACTATAGTCCGATTGACGTCAAGAAGTCAGCATTGTTTATATGAGCAGCATTTATGCCAAGTTTCATTGAGAAAGAAAACTGCACCAAACGTGTTTGTTGGGACTGTGGTAAACAACAATGATGCACAGTGCGGCAACTATTCACAGTGGCTTGAATAGGGATAGAGACATCAGCAACTGCCTTGTAGCACGAACAAGATAATGAAGCAAACTCCTATCTAAGCAATGCTGACTTCTTGACGTGAATCGCACTATATAGTTAGCATGCAACTCTGTTCTAAGCACTCTATACTAGAGTATACTTGCTTAAATTTGCTTTTTAAAAGTTCTATATCGATTTACACTTATTCTCTGTATTGATCAAATTTATTTACCTTCCTTTGTATTATTACTGCTATTATATTTGTACAGTTGAATAAATGTAGTGAGTGCTCAGATGCAATGGGGTTTGTATAAGTCCTAGCAGTACATTTTGTAATGTAAAGAATCAATCAATAGACTATGTATATAGCTCGTATATATATAGTAGTGTCCACAGAGACTATATAATCACACAGTGTGGCCATTGATGTGAAAAGGTCCATAACAGTGTGTTGGAACGTATTTTTCCCCTCACCGTCATACTTTTGCCAAAATTTTAATAAATAAATAAATAATTTATTCGACAAACAAACAAACACTGTACAATCAAAAGCAAGTTCAAAAATTACATTCTTAGGAAGAAACAATGTTGTCTATTGTCCAAATAGGCATCCACTGCAAAGGTAAATCCTGAGTGGGATTTTGGATACAATTTGGGCTATGGGAAAACTGCCAGATCTCTTTTCGCTCGCCATCTATTACCAAAGCTTTCAAGGAGGAATGACAATGAGAATAACGTTCCTAAAATTAGGAGGCAGTCTCCTCTCAACTGGCACATTTCTTTACAAAGTTGCAAATTAAGTGACAACAAGGCTTAGGCATTTAAGCTTAGGCTCGGACTTTTACTTGAAGCTGCTCACGAAGAGATTAAAAATTATGGAAAGGTTTATTGCAGGTTGGAAATAACAAAGCATTTGATTAGCTGATCTTCTCAATGTAAATCTTATGGGAATTGGCAAATGTAAGGCTAGATTGAACGAGCTAACCAATCAAAAGTGTGACATCAAATGGCCACACTGTGATTATACAGTTTCTGTAGTAGGGTCTTGAAGAAGTTCTATAACACTTGTTGTTACCGTAAAGGCAACACTTTCTCCCAACAACAGTAACAACATTCTCCAGGAGAATCCGGACTCATTATGGGCATTGTCCAAGTAAGTGAAATAAGTTACAACCAGCACCAAGTTGGGTACAACTACTACAACTTTCCTTGATCTTACACACACGAGCTGGCGTGGAAGAGTTACTGGATCACTTGAAAATGGTGTGCTTCCCAATTTAGTAAGGAATTCAATATTATTACATCATCATTCCAGTTCAGAAACCAACAACAGAAGATCAAGTGAATCACTTAGAATAATGAGATTGTCCTCAGTACCTACATATAGCTGATAAAATAGGGAAGCTTTCCATGCAAAATGGGGTAGTCAGTTTCTTTTTAGATGAATAGAATGCTTATCATGGTAGTCCCTGGGATGCTAAATTTCGTCAAGTTTTTTAGATCTCGGCAAACTATGGGATCATCCGTCCAAAAATGGCGTTCAAAATCTCAGCGGAATTTTTGCACTTTTTACGTTTGGCCAATTTTCACCCTGAAGAATCACCCCTTTTGCCATATAGGACATTGTGCATATTTTCAAAGCATAGCCTTAAATTTGCCTTCAATTTGAGGACCAGAATTTATGTTGTGAGCCCCAACCGTTGCGAGATACAACTCTTCAAGTTCATCAAAGCCTGGTAACGCAATGAATTCACCCTTTTTTCAATTTTTTCGGCAATTGATGGAGCCTCGGTGAAGAATCACCTTTTTCATACGTCAGGCCGAGGCACCTTCACACCTGACTCACTGGTTGAAGAAAGTGATCTGCCTGAGAGAGGCCAGCCTACAATTTGATACGCGTAACATTGGTTGCCTGTAGGCCCAACCGTTTGACGAGCCACTGACAAGCTCTTCGAGCAGTTCAACAAAATTATCGTAATTTGTCACTTGTTTCATTTGGTCCAAATTTTAAAACTGAGCATCACTTTTACAAATCGTGACTCTAGCAAGTTTTGAAGAATCAATTTCATGAAAGCTACACAGTTTGAGACCGATCACCATTGATGCAGCCCTCGTACCACTGCCTGGTCACCACGCCGACATCCAGTTTGGGCGCTCAGAAGTTAATCCAATTGTAGAATTTTTCACTGAATCTGGGTCTACAATTTCTTCAATTATCGACACAGCATGAAGACATCAATTTTCATATGGAACCGGCACCAGTGTTCAACATAGTTTGAAAGCTGATTTAATTACCTACGAACTTGAGACCAAATTCGTTATTACGGAAGCAGTCTCAAAACCGTTCTTGCGAAATACAGATCTTCAAAGGTTTATCAAATGTTCCGTAATTTATCACTTGAAATATCTAAAACGGTTTCACATATCGTGCGGTCAATTTTGACCGCTGAAGTATCACTTTTTCGAAATTTAGGACGTAACATGACCACCTTCTCAAAGTGTATTAATTACCTACAATTTGAACTTAGATTCAATATATGGTCATTGTGGGCCTGACTTAGTTTGCGAGATACTTTTGAAGGCCTATCAAAGTTCTTAAAACTTTCAAGTCTGATTGAATGACGCCAATTTAGTCTCAGATCTAGAGGTTCATTTGAATATTTTTGAGAATTATGGGAAGGGCAGATCATGTTATACATGATTTCGATACAAAATTTCAGACCAAATGAATAAACCACACACATTATGTGATAAACCGTTTCTAAGATCTGTATTTTTGCAAATTATACAATCCGAATTTGGTCTCAAGTTGTAGGTAATTACCACGCTTTCAAAACGTCAGTTGAATATCATCAAAATTGATCTTTCAGCGTTCATAATTGAAGATATGTAGACACGAGTTTGGAAAAATTCTTATGATTCGATCTTAAACAATTTGAAGGCCTACACTCTTTCGCTCTTGTCTACAACGCATTTCCTCTCAAATTGTAGCTTTTAAATCTATCTTTCAAATCTCGTTAGAGTCACATTTGAAAAGTGGACTGGGGCCTGGTGTCAGTTGACCAAATGTAAACATGAAAATTAAGGGATCAGGTTGACCAGCTGCTGAAGAGTGGCGGATCTCGTAAACGGTTGGGACCAGGTCAGGGCAATTGAGAACAGTCTGGGCGGTGTGGGGCCAATGACAGTTTGGTCTTTCAAAGGTCCGTCGGCTCAAGCTGTGCAGTGCTGAAAAAGGGTGATTCTTCGGGGTCGCGAACAGTAGTTCGTTAATTGGACCCGTCTGGTGAATTTTCAAGTCTCAGGCTGGCTGGGTCGTTGAAGAGCTGTAGCCAGGTTGGAGCCCGACAGACAGGGCGGTCTCAGACCTGTGATTGGTGTGGTGGATGTCCTATAAGTGAAAAGGTGGGTCTTCATGCGGTGAAAAGGGCGGAACCTGGGGTCAATTCAGTGAACAGGCAGGCGGCGGGCCCAGCCAGTGGTGTTGCTGATGCTGTGCTGTGGATGATCCTACTAGAAGCAGCGTCTAAAAAGCTTGGAAATCGCCATTGTTTTCGGGACTGGAGGGCAGGTAAACACGTTACCTCAGCTGACAAACCGATTACCATTTCACTCTGCAAGGTAGCAAACCCTATTTTGCACGGTGAAACAATTTTTACTGAGCTAATAAGGAATTTGTTTCAGAGATCATTTGAACAAAAATTCATTAATTATCAAAGAAAATGTTCACTCATGTATTTGAAAATTTTATCTGAACCTGAATTGATGTAACTCAACTATAAAACATTATGCTTACAAAATGTTTGAAATTCATTTCCAAAAATTTGGCACCGTATCAATCTTGCCGCCCTGGAAAGCTGCCCTCCAAGTCAACATTTGAAATGAAAGAAGTAATAGTAATATGAGATGTATTAAATTCCAAAAGATGTATAATCGCAAAAGTACAGTACAAGAATTGAAGCCCCTGACCCAGAATACAGCAGCAAAGAAAATATTTTTCCATGAAACATTTTGTCATTTAATTCTTTGTTACATTGCTTGGGAGCTCGAAAATCAAGACAAGTTGCAAAAAGGAAAACACAACCAATAATCAATATTTACTGGAGATTACTGAGATAAAATTATTGAATTTTCCCCATTCATATTCCTAATCCAAGCTTATCAAGTTATTTATTACTTGAACCACAAGAGAGCGACAAGTAATAGAGTTGAATTGAAGTAGAATTACAAATGGAAGTAGATGAGTAAGGGAGAAGGAAGGAATCATTTATAGATAATATTTATGTATGAATAATGTAAAATAAATATGTAAAATAATGCAACTATTTATACATAATAATTAATTAGACAAAAATTCATATAAAGCTGAAAGACTCTGAAGACTTTTGCAGCTGCGAATAATATAAAGAAGTACACCCGATCGAAAGAAAACAGTACATACTTTTAAATCATAATTTAAATTGAACGAAAATCCTAATCAATAACTTTTAAAATTATCATGCTGAATATCTATATATTTATCTATCAACAATGAGGTCATTGCCTGAGCTAGGTTAAAGGACTTTGAATGATGACAATCAAACCAGCCGGCTCTTTTCGCCAATTGTTTACAATTTGCGGTTGCGGTCCGACGAATTAAAGACAAAAATTGTTGCTCATAAAATTCATTGTTTTGCTGCCTGCATTCCTCAAACAATGGATTTACACGGTGTGGGTGTAGCAAATAAAAGTCAAGGTTAATCTGTGGAGGTTAATGGTTGGCACCCACTCAATGAGTATTTATGATTTTCACATTGCCTTCCCACGCTTCAAATACATCGCATCAGCTTTATTCCCAGACACCAGCATCAATGTTACAGACCTATATTTATTTTGAATAAATAATCAATATATTATATAGTTTATATAATAATAACAATAAATAAATAATAAATATAATTTAAAATATTGTAAACTATATTTTATAGTTTACAAGAAAATATTTTGATAGTATAAAGATTGGGTCAATGGGTCAAATCTTTTGATTATAAAAACAATAAATTCGTTCCTCTTTATTGACCCCAGGATCTATTTCAACGCTCAGATTAACATCAAAATTACTTGAGATAAAAAAAGGACTGAATTCAGCGCAATTTGATTGTTATAACTGTAAAATTACGGTTGCAATCATGTAGGAAATTCACTTAGAGCACAGTTTCAAATAGCCAGTGCTTGAGAATTTTCACACTGTTTTTGTATCTAGATGTTAATCTTAATCTGGGAGCGTCTCCAACATAAGAAAAGGTATCCTGTCATTTGGATTTACAGAAGCTTAACAACAATGAAACGGTTCTACACCAGGACCATCAGTATAGTAATGAAAGCTCTTTCAAAGTGTTTCCTCTCATGGTTTTGAAATGAATAAAAGATTACAGATAATGAATAAAGATAGAAGAATGTAGTTATAGAGATGAAACTCTGATTTTAGACTCTTCTCCAACAGTCATCAACACTTGAAAACTTGCAACTCCTGTATCAAAACATTGTAATATTGATTCAGAGGCTGCTATTTTCAGTCAGCAACTCAATGTTTCCAGATGACATTTGGCTGTTTTTCGTGTAATCGGGTAATCTAACCTATCAGCCAAAGTCATCTGGCAACACTGGGTTGCTGACTGAAATCAGATAGCAGTTGCTTAGTGGGCGCAGGGGCTTAAGAGTATAGAAGAACAACTTCTTTCACTTCTATTCTCTCTGGTAACAAATTATGCTTATTAAATTATCATTTAAAACGTTTTTGGTCTTACCTAAAAGTTACAGATGAGAAGAAGATCTTCCCATCAAAGAATTGTGCACTTAGGTACTGTATTTGAATAATGGACTAAAGATTCAAAATACTAGGATATACTACAGTTGTATTATTGTAGTACTGTATTATGATTGTAATCATCCCTTCATCCGACATCTCCCAAACAAAATAATGGAAAAACAGTATCAACCTACTCTTTTATCCTCTTTTTGGGTTCTAGCTATTCAAATAACAAACTAACAAAGTTTAAGAGAATAACTAAGAATAAAATATACGAAACTAAATGCGAATAAACCGACCAGATGCCCTAAGGTTTTGTAAAAAGGTGGAGTCCACAATATTAGAGCAGACATGAAATTTCATTGAACTAGTTATTAAAACCCTTCCTATTACGTGCAACTAGTTCAATAGCAACTAGCAACTAGTTCAATATTGTTAGGACTAAATCATTGCTCTGTAAGGTTAGTAGGGTGCGTTTGGTTTTTTTAAAGTTCACATAAAGACTAATCGTAGCTCAGCTAACCCATAATAATACCTCAGGAAAGTCATGTTGAAAATAACAGCAAAAAAATCAGTTAACTTCGAAAGATTATCAAGCTGATTACTCGTAAAAATCTAATTCAATGTTTTTCAAATGTAATATGAAGATGAAAATAATTTGATAAGATTTTTGTGAATTAATTTAGCAGTAATTTCAGAAGTTAGTCTGATAACTAAATGCATAATAAGGGAATAATTCTGAAAAATATAAATCTAATTAATAAAGGTACAGTATTGTAATACCTTGAGAAGTAGAGTAGTAAGTAGATGAGTAGATTATCTCATCTAATTATTCCTTTATTTTCCTCACCTGCAAAAACAAAACAAAGTAAAAATTATGAAATGATCATGAATACATTGAGATTACAGAAGAGTTATTAAATATTGAAGACAATATTGATTTCCAATCCTATTGGTTCACTTTATAATAGAACTGGGAAAGAGAAAATATTTCATGGCATTACAGCTAGCATGAGCATCACTGCACAAGGAACAGGTGTCCTCATTCCTGCAGGATAACATATATGTTCGGTAACGGAAATGTTGTTCACATTGTAAAGGGCAGCCCAGTGGAAAAGGAAACAATTGCGTCCATGTAGCAACAATACTCCTAACAATGAGAACTGCATTTAGCACGGCTGGGAACTGAATCGCAAGCAAGAAAGTTGGATATGGAATCTTGGAGCAAGTGAAGAGGGGACACTTCTGTTGGAAAGCTTTCTTATGGCGATCTAGTCTCTAGAATTTAGACGTCAGAACTAAAACAAGACTAAAAAATTTGAGATTTAGAATTTTAATAGAAGTTATGCGTCACTCTAATGTTGATGTTCAAATATTAACAGTCATTCAATTTCCTTACTTTGTTGTAAACCCATTTCTATATAAACTTACTTTATTAAGTTCTTTGCCTTTGTTAGGTTTTATTTTTAAATTAAACAATTTATTAGGTTACTTCTACATTAACATTAATTTTTCAATTTTTATATTCAGTTTGTATTAATATTAATTGTAAAACAAATTGTAAGTTTTGTTTGTAAATGTTGAATAAATGAATTTGAATTTGAACCTTCCACTCTACACCTACAGCAGCGATTTCTAGTTTGTTAATAATAATAATTAATAATAATAATTCCGTGTAGCCTGGCTGGCTCAGGTCTGGTGTCAGAGTTTTCAGATCACTCCTGATCAGTTCAGGGTCTCTGACGTGACTTAACGACAGCGTTTTTTAGGCAGCCGGGACCGACGGCTTAGCGTGTCCACTCTAGTTCGTTCAAGTACTTATATTCAACAAATGCATATTCATTAGGATTAGCTTAGCATAGGCCTTTATAATAAAATAAAAACCCTTACATATTAAAATACTTTTGTAAAACTAATGACAACTACTGTGATCGGTTTTTGATCAGTGTTGATTTTTGACAATAACGAGTTTATAATAGAAAAATAATCAATTTACATGATAACAAATTAGATTAAAGATAGTAACTTCTGTTATAAGCAGAGAGTATAGAAGAATTTCTTCTCCTATTCTCTTTGGTTAAGTAGTGTAGATATGAATGGATTTTGTAGAAGCAGCATGAATGTTGAATATCCTTAGTAAAGATGCTTAGCAAAAACTTTGTGGTGTATAATTTGTATTGGTTAGAGTGTTTATCAAGTTGAAAAATTATTCTACACAGATGTGGATCAATCAAGTCCCTTCACTAAAAAAAGGAGAGTGAGAAAGTAATGGCTAATAAGAGCGTAAAAAATTAATTCTAATCAGTCATTACATATTCCTGAAGTGGGCACTAGTTCATGAAGATCATAATCTAGATTACCCAGTAGAAATCGAAAATTAAATAAACGTAGAACTCACATGCCATTGTGAGTTCTTCAGCCTTACACAGTAATATGTGTAGCATATGCATAAGACCATTATACCTGCAAGACCATTATACCTCATCTCAATAATTGCTCAATATCAGACGAAAGTCTTGTAAGCCTCATGTTCTCTTGTACTATTTATTTATAGGTTTGTAAGTATTGTGTGATTTTCAATACATAATTTGCACAAGGAATTAATAAATCTGAATTTGAATTTGATGATGATTGAATGAATAATCATAATAATTAATAAGATCATGATAATAATTATTATGATTGTAATTAATATTATGAGGCGTTGGTTAAATATGAATGTTGTGATCTTCATATAAATGATAAATGAGAAGTCATTCAATAACAGAATAATTGAATAGATAATTTTAATAATAAGAGAACAATGTTCACCATTGAAATTCAAACCAATCAGAAGAGAATACTGTCAGTCCACCTCCAAGTTCATGTCGCCTTACTATTGGTCGGCTCATTCAGCCCCACTCCAATTAGCCACGCCTCCAGCCAATCACAAGCAAGCAATATACAAAATGGAGAACGCTGCTAGCTTCCTTGTTTGTTGATAGATGGCGTTGTTTAAATCTGAATAATGTGATCTTCGAATGAGAAGTATTTCACAAACGATTGAACCATTCAACAACAAAATAATAGAATAATTTAAATAATAAGAAAATAATATATTTCCAGCACTGAAAATTTTTTCCAGAGCTCTAGAAGAAACGTTCTTAATTTGAAGATATTGGACTCTGGACTGCATTCTCATGGAAATACATTTATTTAGTTCATTTAGTTCTCCAAGTTGAGAAGAGACAAGAGTTTTTCTTTTATCTATTATTAATTTAACTAGAATCAAATTCAATATTAATTTGTTAATCTTAATATATTAACGTGTTCATTCAACTTAGAAGAACCCTTTATTCATAGTATTCACATTATCAACCGAAAAATGATGATTATTATGGCTTAGATCTATAGTGCTTTATCAAGTAAGAGAAAGAGCAAAACCTAGATCAGATTAGGCTATCACCTTTAATTTTGACGAGTGTATTGTGATTCATAAATAGAGAATTTATGTAATGGTAATTTAAAGAGAATTAATTTGAATAAATTAAATCCTCGCCAAATACATACCCTTGAAACAAAGAAAAATTCAACATATTTTTGAATTGAAATACATGTAATTGAGATTATATGAGTGTCATCAGATCAATTAGTAGTGAACATTGACTTCACAATGATTTCATTAAGCTTCTAGCCCAGTGGTCGCCAAACTTTTGAGCCTGTGAGCTGGCATTTATAAATCTTCTAGTGAGCTACCAAGGAAAATTGGACGGAAGAAAGTTCGCAAAATGAAATTTTCGAAGATATTCACAATCTGAATAGCAGTGATATACAGACAGAAATAATGACAAGTAGAGCTTTTTTGCTATGGTGATGCCCACATAAGCTTGTGCGTGGGTAATGGGAAGGATGATGAGAGATGAGTGAACCTACAGCTTTAGGTGGGTTCCGAATCCGCAACACCGGGAAGCGATTTTATTTTTCAAGAATGTCATTCAGCGGAAAAAGGCTTCAAGTGGTCACCCTTACAATGGGAGTATCAGGTGCACGTTTCTTACCTATTCTTGCGATTAGATACCGGCACGACCACGAAGCCAACCGCTCCTCTAATAATGGAATGGAATAACGTAATTTACAATTTTATAGTAAATAATAGACCACAACTAAAAAAACGCACTTTCATGCAGTGCTCAGATTAGTACACAGAAAAAAGAGACAGAAACAAAACTTGACTTTTAAAACTACTCATGTGCCCTGTTATAATAAATAATGAATGTGTGAGTGAATGTTATAACAGATTGAAAAACATAGATATAAGAAAACATACATGTTGCATTCTATATAGAACACATTCTCACTCATAGAATGAGATCACGGCCTCACCTAATTCTATTGGCAGACTTATTTTTCAATTCTTTTCATACCACAGACTCTATTATTCAGAGTACACTCACTGCCAGTGCTAGCATGAATGTAGTGTACCTATGACGCAATTCAATCTGCAATCATACTGATTGCATCTTGTACAATTCAATGAAGCTGATATTCAATCAACAGAAGCCGCTACTTGACTTGGACAGCTGAAATGAATGACATGATCAATGATTGTCTGATTGATACAATTCAACAATGATTCATACTGAAAACTGGCTTCTGGAAACTAGAAACAGTTGTTTTCATCATCAACTATGAATTAAATGTTACTCTTGAATATCAATATTGATTTTATTCATTTGAAAAGTATTTTTGTAATTATTATTATTGTATTGAATTGATATCAACTAAATTTACGGTGCAATAGCAGGATTCTATTCTACTCGTAATCCATTGATTTGATTGGTGGATTGAGAATTGAAATAACAGTGAATAAGTGTAATTTGTCTATATGAGTTTGTTTCTTCACTAATATTATTGGGGGAGTCCGATATCTCGCACGGTGTCAAATAAGTTCAACTGTTGGTTTCACTTTACTGTTATATGAACAGTTCTGTCTGTTTTAATGGAGAATAAATAACAACCTCAATAGATAATAACCAAAATAATATTGTTGGAATAATATTTAGGCCACTGGGAATAAAACAGTAATTCTAAAATTGTACATTTATTCAATTACAATAAATAAAAGAAATAATAATTAATAACTATAATTTCTTCAACACAGTTGTCATCACTACTTATAGAATAACAAAAAGTGTTCTTTTAAACAGTTTATAAGTAAGTTTATGAAGGGAATTGGTAAAATTTTAAGGAATTAAAAAAATTATAATGGATGAATAACAATGTGAAAAATAATAATAAGCGTCATATTTTCTACAAGAAAGGGAAACTCTTAATTCAGAGAAAAATATATTCAAACATGATTGTATTCATTAAAAAAATCATATAAAAATGATAAATTTTGAGACCAGCCTAATACTGTAACAAGTATCACAATTGACAAAATTTTTGGTAATTGTATTTCATGTACCATGATCACTATCTCCCATTTTAATGTTCTCTAAACCTCCAAAGCACTGATAGGATAGTGTTATTTATTGAAGTTGATCAGTTTATCGGACAGATAATTTGATTTGACATCTAGTGAGATCGGACACCCCATAGTGCTGGATATTATTCTCTGGTGCAGGCCTACTGATTGGAAAGCATGACCTCTTCAAAGGTCAGGAAAGTCAAGGTCAAGGTCGCAGCTATCGAAGAATAAATTACAACCACTGTGATCAATGGAAGGCGTCTACATCCGGTGTTACTGGATAATATGACTTCATTTCACAGAATCACCGAAATCACTCACAATTCAATTTGAATTCAACTGTTGGACAGGCGAAATTTATGATGTAGCTTTGAAATACATTCGAGACGAGATATACTAAATTACATTGTATGAAACCACCACATTCTCAAGAATTCTTTTAGAAAATTATAACATTTAATCATTGATTAGAATGATAAATATCCATGCTTGGAAACCTACCTATATGTCATCTCTTATATAAATAGATTAGTCATTTTAGTCACAGTAATACATACTATATATATATGACTAATCGGTTCATTATATTATAATATAACGTGACTAATATGACTAATAAATACATGATAATTCATGTATAATTGACTTGAATTTCCAAAATGGACACATAAATATAATAATTCACTGGAAAGCATCAAGAATGGGCAAGACCTATCGACATGTCTCCATCAAACCCTATTGACATGATCCTCTCTCCATACATAACTCTCTTCTCCATTTTAGCACAAGAGAAAATAAAATAATAACTCACTAAAAAATCGAAAACAAATATGAAATCCGCATTTGGAAAGCATCAAACTTCGCCCACAGCACTTAGTTAATGTACAAAGTGGAAAAATAAAGTCATTTATTTATCTATCAGTGCGCTTATGGAACATTAAACATGAATAATAATTCACTATAAAAATTGATATAATATAATAAAGCTTTATTTCCATCCTTTACAGAACGAAAGCCTCTCCTTTCGGAGGTAATTGAAAAAAATTGATAATAAATCAATCCGCATTTGGCATCCATCAAGAATCGACAAAAATATTTCTGCTATATCTCCATTATAACATAACATTATACCATGTACTTTCTAGGCGTACACCGGTTAATCAAGACAAGACAAGACGAGATTAGTCACATTTAGTCACAGTACATCACATAGTTGCTTATGAAGCAACTAACATCGATTAGTCATTGCATCAGTGTGTGCTGCTATCACTATGAATTCGACAAAGACTAATCTGCTATATCTCCATTATAAAATAAAATTATACCATGTACTTTCTTTTAGATATTTTTTTTATACCATAACTTTCTTCTCCACTCAGCACAAGTGCATATGATAATAATTCACTAAAAAATCGATAATAAATACAAAATCCGCATTTGGCATCCATCAAGATCGACAAAAACCTATCGACATGCTGTCTCTCCATAACTCTCTTCTCCAGCACAAGTGTGCGCATAAATAGGGATTTGACCCAGGAGGGCCTGGAGAAATGACAGCTACTTTCACCTGTAGCAGGGCGCTGGAGGCTGGAACGCGGACCGGTGGCAACTGGATTCTGGAGTGGTCCTCCCTCCGCGCTTTCCAACAACACCTCACGGCTCCAGAAGGCACTGGCAGCCGAGCTGAAAGTGGCACGCATGCGAATAACTATGATAACTGCATTATCTGGCCAACATAAACACTCGAAGCTCGGCCAAGCATCGCGAAGAAAGTTATCTCGGTATGGCATTGGCATCTCACCACCGACATCATCCAACACAATTCTGTATTAGGCCACCATTGCGGATGAGATTAGTGTGGATACTCTTGTGTGATGTATGAATATTAATGGACTGTATTAGTTTGTTAAATCAATATGGTGCAAAATCAATATGGTCTATTATGGTGCAAATTGTTGGTGCCTCAACACGATTACCAATGAGGTCACCTAACCACTTTTTCCAATTTTGTATTGTATTTATATGTTGTATTATTGTATTGTTTTGGAAATTGTGTGTGAATAAATGAAATAAAAAAATTATAAATAAATTTGCATATTCTATAATAATAATATTAGGTTTACATTACGGATAATGAATACGTTTTCTCTATTCATACTATCTATAGTATTCTCTACTCTTGAGTTTCATTAACACAATCTATTACAAATAACTTTACATATTCTATAATAATACTAATACGATAGAGTAATACTTTACGTTAGAGTAATAAGTTTTACATTGCAGATAAGGTTACTTTAGTTTGGGTACATGGGTGATGTGTGAATATTTATGTATTGTTTGATGAATGAATGAGTTTTCTGTTTAATTAATTAACGTGTATTTATGATGGATTGGTATGTGGTATACTGGTATCCATCGATTATCATCCTATACTCTGTTCACGGAAACGAGGCAGTGCGCGTAAAGAAAGTGTGCGTGCGTGTATCGGAAAACAGCTGAACGACCGAGTCAAAGGCATGTTATAACTAAATTTCATAAATAAGAGATATAAGAGATCCCCAATATAATAAGAGATTGTTGTTAAAAATTGTTGAAGATTCAACAAAGACAGTTTACTTGAAAAATTCATCAATAAAAATTAATGATCATTCACATGATCAAACAATGCATAATTGCGGTAATCTAATTACGGTCACTGTAATATTTCATATATTGTACTATAAAATATAAATACCTACTCTATAAAATCAAACATCCAATAAGCCCGAAAAGATCCAACAAAAACCATCACGTCGCACAGTATAAGTTGGAAAATCAACAAAAATAGCAGTAATTAGAAAGTTCTACCTTGAATTATAAAAAAGCGGCGAATACTATCAAAAGTAAAACGGGCCGATATTTTCGAAGTTTGCTGAGCGGAGAGAAAGTCAAATGTGTTTTTAAGATCTATAGATTTAGACGAGTTTCAGCAGCGATTTTTTCTAGCGCCTGTTGGGAAAGGAAACTGAATAGGAATAGATTTCTCTATTTCAGCTACAGCCACACCATTTCACAGCCTCAATAGCCATGTGAATGGAAAATGACAACAATTATTTCCCATATTTTCAATGTTTCCTTTTTTATATTCACGCCGCTAAACGCCATCTCTCATCTCAGTCTTTTTCTTTTGCACGTACGGTTTTTGTAACTAATTCCGTTCTCCAGGAATAAGAGAGCGAACGAAAAAGAAGAGAAATCCCAAAACGTTATTTGGCATCGTCATTTTGCTTGCCTATTCAATCTGCAATGATCGATGTGAATAATATCCAATATTCATAATATAACTGAAGACCAAGCCTTTTCCAAAAGTAGCTGGATTGGGCATTGGTCCATTAACATCATCATGAAATTAATCGGGATATTGTCACTTTTTATTTCATTTTTAAAATTAGATTTTTATAATATTTTATTTCGAATTTGAATAAAACAGTGTTCAATAAAATTGTTTGAAGTTGGATTGGGCATTGGTCTATTGACATCATCATGAAATTAATCGGGATATTGTTACTTTTTATTTAATTTTTAAAATAATTCAAATTTAAATAAAACAGTTGTCAATAAATTTATCTGAAGTTGACAAGTGTTTGACACTTGATTTTTCGTCTTTTTCTGTATAAATTCAATTCGCTAGATCTATTATTATTCATTTATTTATCAACATAACATACTATTTTATGTTTAGTTTAGATAATCCCTGGTCTGCTATTTCATGCTAATTGTCGAAAATCCAATGCATAAAAGCAAATATAAATTAAAGACATTTCAAGAGCCCCGTCTATATATAAAAATGAGTAGACTCATAAATAAGTAGATGTACACTATATTCAATTCAATTCAAATATATTTATTCTTTAAAAAAAAAAACAAAATAGGGCCTACATACTTTTAAAAAAATAAGACAAATATACTCCTCACCTAGAACGAGTCTGTGTGTGAGGAGGGATACTAATAAACATGTAAATGGATTCTCAAGAATTCTGTTTTCTGTTACGTTACTACTATTTTAAGGCATAAAAAGTACAAGTGTAAAGTATTTTCAAAAATCAGATCTATCGTCATAGTAATCCGGATGAGGATAGGTCCGTTTCCGGATAATCGACAGTATTTCCAGAGGTATGCATGTACCAATTCCGTTCGATTCTGGTACAGACGGAAGAGCCGAGTCCAGAGATAATAATGACGTGAAGATAGTAGTAATAGCAGAGTAATAGTAACCTAGATAGAGCAAGGACACAGTCGTCAACATTGCTTTAGCTGTCAGCTGAGAAGGTTCACTGAACGAAGAAGTGTTTCCGGGGTCCACCGCTAGAGTGCGGTCATTAGCCACTCATCATCATCATCAGCATGACCAACAACATTATCATTATCATCATCATGTCCAACCACATTATCATCATGATCACCATCAGCACTATCGTCAACATGAATGATCTCTTCTTTCGACCGGAAATCTGACACTATGTGCCTCTCATTAACATAGCTTCAGTATTTCCTTCCTCTGTTCCCATTCAAATGTGTCGCAATTCGAGGTCTATGACATGCCTATTTTATGCTGATTTCTCGAAAAAATAGTACATGAAAAAATGCATTCTGTTTTTCGAATTGTGCTGTGACATCGAGCTATTTGCTGTGTTTTTAATTTGAATTTCGCCAATTTTCAAAATTCAAACTGAAATTGATTCACCGAATTTTCACAGAATTCATTTCAATTGAAGAACATTGTTTAAAATGATTGTTGTTCTTGTGATATCTTGGACGATGTCATGCGTTTCAGTAAACCTTCTATTCTAATAATAAATGAATCTTGAAATGTTTTCAACCTGATGAGATTGGTAAATTTGTGAGAAAACTGTATTGTTAAATGAATTTGTGTCTGCTCAAGTCACTTTGATAACACTTCTTTTTTCTGACATCACAAGAACTGAATATTTCATCATAACAACTAAATTTAATGAGAAATATGAATTTATTCTCTAATCTCAAGATTGTGGCATTCAATATACATTTCATACGATTGTCGTTTGACTACTATCTTAAATACTTCAACTACAGTAGATCAATCACTCCTTAAAATAATACTGCATTTCCATGCAGTAATACCGGTAGAGAGAGTTCAATGGATATTTAAAAATTCCTTTAACCAAAGTACATTTTTTTGCAAGTTGCAATCAGGACTTTTCAACACACTCAAGAAATGGATGACTTCATTCCTGATGTTGAGAGGGAGTTTTCATTCATCTATCTGTTCTATCTGTATCTATCTATCATTAATAAATAATGAATGTACTTATTTTTATCTAAGGTACTATTTTTTATCATAACCCATCTTATCCATTTACAACTCAATGTTTCTTTTTCACATATAATTACTATTCATCATTCATCATTCCTCTTACTGTAGTATAATTATTACGATACTGTTGTATAGGTAATGAGGAGAGTGAAAATAACAAGGCCTATTATATTGAGAATAATGTAAGATACTGAATTAAATACACACGATTTTACTCAGAAATTAATTCATAAAAGTTACGGTACAGCCTATTGAACTTATGATCTTCCTGGTGGTCCACTCCATGCAGCTTTAATGGATATTTGTTTTTTCTGTCCATTCACATAAGCCACGTGACTGGAATATAAAATGATAACGGCCGCTGTCTTGGTCAAGGTTGAAGTGGGGAAAAGGAGTAAGAAAGATGAGAAGAGAGAAAGGGAGAGAGAGAGTATATAGAGGAGAATGGAGAGAGTGATAGGAGTAAGAAAAGAAGGAATGGGCGTAGACACATAGTTAGAAAAGAGAGAAGACGAGGTGAATGGTTCGTGAAAGAGGACGATGGAGAAGCAAAATGACAATTAAGTAGAGAAGTAAAATGAGAAGGTGACGAGGAAGACAAAGGAGAAAAAAGCGGTGATAGAGTAGAAGAAAGAGAGGACTATGAAGGAGAAAGAAGAGTCCAAGGAGGAGTGAAGAGGAAAAGGAAAGAGTGAAGGAGGAGGAGAAGAAGAAGAGAAAAGAAGAGGGGGAAATGTTTCGCTAGACGAAAATGCAGAGAAGAATAAATCCACAAAAATAAGCAGAAGACGAAGAAAAATATAGAGAGAAAGAGGGGAAAAAAGGAAAACATTAAGAAATAAAGAGGAAAACAAGAAGAACGAAAATGAATGAGTCACTGTAAAAGATAAGTAAGAATAAGAACAGAAAGAGGAATAAGGAAAAGATGGATTAGAATTTAACAAGAAGAGGAAGAAAAATGGATAATAGAGAAGAAGTAGAATGTAGAAACAAGATGATGGTAAATACGATCAAGAAAACAAATAATATGAAAACCCAATAAGAAGAAAGAAAAGAAAGTGAAGAGGATAGATAAAGAAGCACAACTGCTTCAATGCTACAAAGTAGCATATTATTTTGAAAAAAAAATTAGAGGAAAATGTACAAGGAAAAGATTATACAGATTGAAGCGGAAGGATGAGATGAGGAGGAAAAAAGAAGAAGAATAAGAAGAAGAAGAAGAAGAAGAAGAAGAAGAAGAAGAAGAAGAAGAAGAAGAAGAAGAAGAAGAAGAAGATGAAGTTGAGGATAGTGCTAACGGTAAATGGTAAAAAAACCATAGCTGGCAGGTAGCTATCAATGGCAATAGAGGTAGGCAGTGTTGTTGAGTTGGCATTTGAATTTGGCATCGAAAACGAAAGACAACCTGTGAACTTTGAAGGTGAGGGACCTCCTATACTAATACAATACTACCCATCCATCGATTCAGAATGCGATACCATTCACACATTCACGGCTAAAACATGTGAATGAGTGGGTTTCAACGATGCAAAGTAAGTGCCTCTCTTTTGGAAAGAATAGCTGAGAAGAAGTTAATTTCTCAACTTATTTAAATTGAGTTTTTCAATGCTCAAATTTCTTGAATGAGATGAGATGAGTGGGTTCATAAATTTTCCAAGTTCAAAATATTGTGCATCTGTTTAAAAGCTGAGAAGAAATACCCAAGAAGCTATGTGTTATGTTTTAATTTGTTAACTTATTGAATTTGAATAAGAATTGAATTTTAACTTAAGTATTGAATGTTACGTTGATTTTTTTAATAGTTTACAAGGGAATGTCTCTTGCATGTGTTTGAATAATTAGTTAACTTACTTGAATTTAATTTTTCCTTGATTTTATGAATAGTTTACTAGAGAATGAGTCGATTGGAATGACTTTCTCCAGTTTCATTAAGATGCATCATTATTGATGCAAATTCATGAATTTTACTTTAGAATCTGAAAATGAAGAGTTTACCTACGAACTCGAGTTTTACTCGATTGAGTTCCCTGAATAGCTTGCTTGAATTTCTTAGGTTCAAGCTCTAAACATTGCTAATAAGCTGAAATCTGTTGAATGATAAAAATTTTCAAATAAGTATAAGCAAAGACTAGGTATACTGAGATATTTTATCTCTCTATGGGTATATCTCTCTTTTGGGTGATATAAGGTTTCTCATTTTTACTAAAACTACTGATTTTTGCTCAATTTCGCTTGTACATTATTATACTGTTCAAATTTCTTCAGACATTTCTTGTTCATGCTTGCTTGTTTTCAGTAAAAACCTACAAAAATCATCATGATTACACAGTGACTAAAATTTTGCGTAATATTCTCACCAGCAGAATTTCATGAAAAAATTTATTTTCATCCTCACAGCAACAAACCATAAATTCTGTAAGAAGAGAAGCTGTAAATTTCTGTTATCTAGACATTGGTTCAGATTTCGACTAAAAGTCTCACAAGTGTAAGATTACACTGCAAGTTATCAACATTGAACGTACAGTAATTATTATTTCATTTGAAGCTTGGAGTAGAAAGTGAAAAAATTACGATGACAATTTGGCACACATGACTTGGGCTCAAATTTCTAGGCTGACGCCGTGCGATTAACAATGTTATTGAATTTTTTTAAATTTGTTAAAAATTGTGAGGAAAGGGTTTGAACAATGCACATTTTGTACAAAGCATGAAATTCCAATCCTTATAACTTATAAGATAACAATCTTCTTTATATTACAATAATTAAAATCAGATTAATATTGACTACATGAATAATATTCATTCAAAACTGTAAAATAATAATCATCTTTTGAAGAAGTATCGATTTGTTCAATACTTGGTCGTATATGTGTAGCCTGCATAAAGTTAGCCTTATTCTTATGTTAGAATATTTACTTATATGTTAGAATATTTATAAAAATTTTAATTAAACATGTCTTCTTCCAATTCTGCTCCAACTTTCTTCTCTTTATCTACTTCACTCTTTGCTCTACCACTATCATCAACTCCTTCCTTTAATTCGATTAAAGTATAATTGCCTTCAATAAAACAATCTTTGCGAAGGCAATGTTAATGAAAATAGAAAGCAGTGGAGCCTACTGCGCGGCGACTAAACTTATTTAGCTGAATCATAAAAGATCAACGATAAGCAGCTGAACAAATTTAATCGAAGGTGAACTTTCTTGGCATGTTCCTGTCCATACATCCTTCCTTATTCAATTCCTTATCATCTAAAAGGGTTCTTCTTATTCTTCAATTTTCCTACTGCTTCTTCCGTTCTTCTTCTAATCGCCAAGAAAGTAAAGGAAGAAAGCCGACACATGCGATCTCCTATCTACTAAATGCAGTAGCCTCTATATCTATGTAGTACAAATGACCTCTATATACTGATGTTTCCAACCATGATAGTAATTCAGTAATTATAAGTGTGCTGCATGACCTTCAACCAGCAAAATTGGGTTTGAACGAAGAAGAAGAAGAAGAAGAAGAAGAAGAGAAGAAGAAGAAGAAGAAGAAGAAGAAGAAGAAGAAGAAGAGAAGAAGAAGAAGAAGAAGAAGAAGAAGAAGAAGAAGAAGAAGAAGAAGAAGAAGAAGAAGAAGAAGAAGAAGAAGAAGAAGAAGAAGAAGAAGAAGAAGAAGAAGAAGAAGAAGAAGAAGAAGAAGAAGAAGAAGAAGAAGAAGAAGAAGAAGAAGAAGAAGAAGAAGAAGAAGAAGAAGAAGAAGAAGAAGAAGAAGAAGAAGAAGAAGAAGAAGAAGAAGAAGAAGAAGAAGAAGAAGAAGAAGAAGAAGAAGAAGAAGAAGAAGAAGAAGAAGAAGAAGAAGAAGAAGAAGAAGAAGAAGAAGAAGAAGAAGAAGAAAACGAAGAAGCAGAGGAGGAAGAAGAAGAAGAAGAAAAAAAGAATTGGGCCTAATTAACACCTACGCTAAATTAACAGAAACCGCCGCACAAGCCTGCCCAACTGAACCTGCTTTCGTGTGCTTTGTAATTATTTTATTAATTAATTGCAACCTTCCGCCGTTGCTAGAAATGAGGTCTTTATCGCTTCTAACATCCCATCACCATCGTGAACCCTAATAAAATAATTACAGTATTTTGCTCGTGGTAGGCCTTGCCTGTCTAAATTGTTCAAATGAAAGTTACAGTGATTTTTTGTCTTCGAAAATTTCCAACATCAACAGAATCAAAAACATTATGGTGTTGAACATCGTAGACGTAGATCATAGCATAGAGAAGCGATTCTAATCTGTTCTCTGTGATCATATTATTGGAGAGACATCTCCACAAAATCAAATAAATTCCATCCTAAGCTTGAAGAATTCCAATACAATCCAGGCCTTCTAGTATCCTCTTAGGGCGGTTGCAGACGAACCACAATCGCATGTGGGATGTGGGACCGACATATGATCATATGATTGTCAACTCTATACAAACAAATAGTCCAATGCACACTGACTGGTGTGCACTGGACTATTTGTTTGTATAGAGTTGACGATCATATGTCGGTCCCACATCCCACATGCGATTGTGGTTCGTCTGCAACCGCACTTAATATTTTATTAGGAGAAATTAGATTTTATTGGCCTGTTTTATTTTATTCAATCAGATTGGTTACAAACAAAATCGACTTTTACGCAATTCTGCTGGGAATATCTACATGTTTAGTTTGATAATTATCACAATCACGAATAGAGGTTGAAGCGCTAAACAGTGAATTCTGACACCTGATTGAAGATTAAGGCTAGGCGTACACCGGTTAGTCAAGACAAGACAAGACGACATTAGTCATGTTTAGTCACAGTAATTCACATAGCTGCTTATGAAGCAGCACACACCGATGCAATGACTAATCGGTGTGTGTTGCTTCATAAGCAACTATGTGAATTACTGTGACTAAACGTGACTATTCTCGTCTTGTCTTGTCTTGACTAACCGGTGTACGGTGTACGCCTAGCCTAAAGCACGCAAAACAAAAATATATGGTTGGTGTCCCATGAACCGCAATACACAGTTCAAGGCTGTATATACCAGACATACTATAACTGTAACAATTATTGTTTATTATGAGCAATGCTTTGTAATAGACCCTCACCTGATTCTATTACAATATTATCATTTGATATTGCGAGGCAAATGGGTGTGTCAATTAGCTCCATATAGCCTAATACTCCATTTTAAAGTTTTTTACGTACACCATCAAATCTTACATCAAATTCCATCCAATTACCTAACCTAACCTTGAACTAACAGCTGATTAGGAGAGGAACCCATACACTAGACATGAACTGTTATGTTATAACTGCAATAAGATCTGGATATCTAGTGTGTGATGTAAAGGCTAGGCGTACACCGGTTAGTCAAGACAATACAAGACGAGATTAGTCACAGTACTTCACATAGGTGCTTATGAAGCAACACACACCGATTAGTCATTGCATCAGTGTGTGCTGCTTCATAAGCAACTATGTGAATTACTGTGACTAATCTCATCTTGTATTGTCTTGACTAACCGGTGTACGTCTAGCCTGAGACTATTTTAGTTTCTTGGAAACTAAAGGCTACTTCCAAGACTATTTCATAGGATGGAATTTGATCGTGTATAAATTTGATCGGTTTGAAAAAGGTTTTCACCTGATAATTATTCACTTCGTAGTTTATAAATAAAGATAAAATTTGCTAATTAATATTATAACATGATAACATTTGGTAATTATTCATTTTGTAGTTTAAAGATAACATTTGCTATAATTTTCTATGTTCAAAACTATGTGACTTCATTAAAACACTGGAATTTCAAGTCAATAAGTGGCTAGGTGCCTGGGTGCAGGTCATAAAGAATAGAAGTGAAAATTCTTCTATTCTCTCTGGTTGCGGTGTAGTAGAATATTTCGCAGAGAGTAATAAAATAAAAATCACTTCTATCGCGCACGAAATAGATACACTTTACAATCGCATCTCTACAATACAGATTACAGTATTAGGCAAATAAAACATACAGGCAAATTGTAGCCTTTGAGTAGACGCTCCAGATACATGGAATCGTTGATGAATGTGAGAACATTGTATAATAAAGCTGTATCGATGAAACTGTATATTTCCTTCAAAAATTTTGTAATTTTTATGACAAGCCCATTTTCAATTTTTGGCCGAAATCAATTTCACAGAAAAATCGTTTCAGTAGAAAGCTGTTGAATGATGGAAGCCATAGTACAGTGAGACGGGGAGGAGTTGGCCTCAACTCAGCATATTCGGCCCCTCTTCATAACCGGGTATCAAATTACTGTCGAGCTGACTAAACAAAGTGACAGGTCAACTAAAAACGTGGCTACAAAACGACAATGAAGTGGAGTTATTAATATTCTAACAGGTTTCGGGTTTGGCCAACAGTTTTTCTAATGCAGACATTGAAATAATTGAGAGTGAATTTTATCATTGACTACACTGTAGATTAATAGTCAATGATTTTATCTATCCACCACTGAATTTCATTTACACACCAAAGTGATTTTATTTATTGCTACAAAATAAATAATAAAATCATAAATTAAAGTTTTTTTTAATAAAAACTTGTTTTCTATGAATTTAAATATAAACTATTGAAATTTATGATTTATTGGACCGGTTGCACAAGGATTAAAGTTGATCTTCGATTACTCAAAATAATTGTTGTTAATTTGTGTAGTATCAATTGTTGTATTTGTGTAGTGCTCATTTGTATAATCAGATTCATTTAATTTGACGCTTGGTACAGTATTAGATAGATGGATAGAGATAGAGGTATTATTTCTTTGCCATCGTACTCTACGGTCATCAGCAACGTCAAGAAATAATATCTCTCTATATCTATCTATCTATGTATCTAATGCCAAGCTTCAAATTAAATGAATCTGATTATATTAATGTATAGTTCGAATTGTACAGGAAGCTGAAACACAAAAATTTGAGCCATGTGATTCGATCAGTCACAACAATCAACACATACTATTCATCTACATTACATCTGTAGACTAAACACCAATAAAAAGTGTATACGTGAGTGCAGGGACATTACATTTCAAACCCCTACATAAACTCCAAATAAACGTCTCCACAATTCCCCCCTCCCCAACTCATAACCCACTTCAAAGCGTTACCTTTGAAAGGGTACCCACCACGAGGCAAGACCAAAGAGCATATTAAGAAGAATTCTCTCCCTACATAGCCTACTCTCCAGAATTGTACTTCTATATACTTTCTGGCCAAGACAATCAGCGTTGAAAAAACGCACTCGACTTGCGGCATGCCGTTACACGGTCTGGTGGTAAGCGGTGTTTGCGTTAACACGCAGCGTCATGCTAGACGCGTTTCCATTAACACCGGCAGGCAAGCTGGCCTTGAATTTTTACAGTCGCTCTGTGTGACTGGCTGCCTGCTACACATAATAGAGATCAGTTCGCAAACTCTCTTTATTACGAACTCAAACTGTCTGTAGAAGAGTGCATGCTTCTACAGTTTATGCTTTAGTTATAGTAAATAAGAAGTTAATTTTTGTTTGTGAGTGTGTGAAATTCATACTGTGAATAAATAAATTGAAATTTAATTAAATGCTCACTAGGTGAGCACAGCTGTATAAAATCAAACTGTCTGCGAAGAGTGCATTTTAATGCTATGAGTATAATGCTTCAGTTTATTTATGCTTTAGTACATAATACGTCATTTTTTGTAATTGTGTGTGTTTGAATAAATAAATTGAAATTGAATAAAGATGCACACTAAGTGAGCATCTCTGTTTGAAATTTGAAATTGAAAAGGGAAAAGGTAGACTTATAGAGGTCGTAGAGCACATAGCAAGGAGATTGATTGATTGTTTTATTAGGGCGGAGTTAAACTCCTGGTCATCTCTGCCACACAACCCATTATTGAGAGAGTGGATTCTATGCAGGTTATATTTTGCTCAGACAATTAGTAGAGATTAATGATTAATTTTATTTGATAAAGAAGTATTGGATAAGGTGTTAATTCCGTTTGATTCTCTTTTAATACTGTACAATATTCATAATTATTACTATGGAATTTTTCCGGTTTTTTCATGTGAATATTCAAGTTCATTAAAAGATAATTATGTCAATTTTTTTGATTCTATTAATTCATGGTTTTTATGAGATAAAGTATAGAATTTAAATTTTCAAATTAATCATTACTAAGCAACAAGATGTTGATTTTGAATTTAAGTTCGTGTGATTTTTATTAATCATAACATTCTGCTACAGCTAGGTCGACAATGAAAGAATTCAGCAATGAAGAGTTCCTCCTTCTTATAGAGATGAAAATTTAAAAACAAGAGATGCAAGGGACACCGAGAAAAAATGAATAAAACTAGAAGATAACCGCGCGCAATGCTTTTCACAAGTTACAATCAACTCGTACGATTAAATTTTTTTATCGGGAATGGCATCTCTATTTTCCCACGCTATAACTGTTCACACAACAGTAAAACTAAAGAAATAAAAGGCTACAGCCGCCAATATCGCACTCAACTTCAAGGTTTCTGATTTCTTGTTATTTAGGAATATATCCTTCTCATCTCCCTCTTTTTCCATCACCTACTTCTTCGTATTCTCCTTCTTTGAAACGCAGCAATGATAATTCGCGCCAATCACAATTCACAATTATTATCATTAGAAATCTCCGACACTTTCCTAGAGTTCTGACCTCTTTAGAAAGTAAACAACGGATTTTGATTGGTGAATCATGACGACAACCAGAAGTGTCTGTTCTCTAGGATTATAGTACTATTATCACCAGTATTAGCAGAGTTCAGCTGTTCAGTATAGGCATAGTAATATTAATTAATTGCTGTACAATAAAAGATCGTCTGACACGAAGTACCTATTCTAAGCATATAAGAACATATTCTAAGCAGTACCTATTCTATTATTTGCATAGTATATTGGATAATGAGGGGAGACAGGGGTCATAATGAAGGCGATATGGATCATCAACATAGCCTCTTGACTATTTATCTAAATTTAGGATAGGAGCAGTTTTTGACGAATGTCTGTTGATTCTTCCCACAGTGTAATGTATATTTTCAATAAATGGATGAATAGATGAATGGATATCACTGAAATATTGAAGACATGTCAGATTGAAGATTGAATAATAAACAGCATTATCATTCATGAACAGTACATGGTGATTGAGCAGCATTTGATTCATAAACACTACAACGGTTAAGCAGTAAATGGTTTTTGAAGTTGACTTCAGTCAACAATCTTCAAAATATGCGTAGGCTACTACACAGTATTGAAATAAAAAGTCAAGACTGTCTAATATTGTAAAGACAACACTGTACCACATGTGTGAGCGATGCAATGCATCCTGTTCAGTGTACTGGTAATGACGTCACAAACACAGACTACATACTCACTGCTTTATTAAACTAAACTTCAAGAGTTGAAAGCACTTGAGAATGAAATTGAAAAGTTTCAACAGCATAATGAAAACACTAGGATGTAGTCACAAAATATCACTGTATTTGGTAGAATTTACAAACCTGTTTCGGCATTATTGTGCCATCTTCAGTGTACTACAGTTTTACACTCATAGATAATTATTGTGCCATTATTATTGTGCCATTTTCAGTGTACTACAGTAGTACACTGAAGATGGCACAATGATGCTGAAAAATGTTTGTAAATTCTACCAAATACAGTGATATTTTGTGACTACATCCTAGTGTTTTCATTATGTATTATAAATATCCCAACATCTCACCAGACACTGTGTCAGAAGTTTCAATAGCATGTTTATCTATGAAGTCCAAACGTATATTTGTCTCATTCTAATTTTTGTTACAATACATGTAGGCCTAGTCAACATGTTGACAGTGATTTTCTTCTGATGAGAAGTACTTTTCATGCATTGAAAATGTCTATGAGTGTACTACAACTTCGATTTATAAATTGTAAACTTGTCATGCCATTTGATGTGATAAGTTAGTTCTTGAAAAGCAAAAATAAATATTTTATGTTTTTGAGATTTGTGTTTGAGATGAGGAAACTTTATCGATCTTGTTAGAGAAGTACCGTTATAGCTCAGCTAGTTTGCCGGCAGAAACTTAGAAAGGTGTTAAGTAGGAAAAGTTGAGAGAGGAGGAGAGAAGAAGGAAGAGAAGAAGAAGAAGAAGAAGAAGAAGAAGAAGAAGAAGAGGAGGAAGAAGAGAAGAAGAAGAAGAAGAAGAAGAAGAAGAAGAAGAAGAAAGAAATAAGGAAGATGAGGAGTAGAAGGAGGAGAAGGTAGATGATGAGGAAACGTAGGGGAGAAGTCGACGACCAGCTTAGCGCCTAATTGAATAAATATTTGACATCCAGTGGTCGACCAGTTTCTTAGCATTGGCAGAAAAATAAATGAAAAACTAAAACGGCAAGCCCGTTAGAAGTTCATCTGTGAAATTTTTTGGCACAAAGCATGCAGCAAAATTTGCAAGAAAAGAGTGACGATTAAAGAGCAACAAGTTTGAGACAACAAAAAAAATTCAGATTAATTGATTAAATCAAAGTGAAAACTCAACGTAAACTCAGCCATGAGTGCAATAGTGACGATATTAGAGCAGTTATCCTGAAGAAATCAAAGTAGAAGAAGAACTCTACTATAGCAGGATTCTTTTAAATTGTCAGAAGACAGCTGATTGATGTACGCTCGTTTACTAACGTTAAATCAGCTGTTTTCTGACAAGTTAAAAGAATCCTGCTATACATAAACTCAGCAACTCAGCAAGTAACCAATAACGCGATAGCCGATAGGGATATATTGTTCCTATCATTACACATTATTGCAACTTTAGTAGAAAAACATCTCAGAAGAAAACATATTTTTGTATACGTCAAAGTTGTCATTTTACTGCAGGAAAAACTAAAGATGAATCAGAAAACTGAACAGGAAGTCAAACTGAACAAGAAAACTAAAACGACGCCGACAAAACTGAAGTGGCTTTCTTGCAATATTGGCAGTGATAAAACTACTGTACGTCTGTCTGTACCTATAACTTTTTGAATTTTTCACTGAAAATAGTTGTATAACACTGAAAAACACAGTATTACAAGAAATGCTATATTCGTATTGTGACTATTGTGAAACATGTAAATTAACTCTCATTTCATAAGCATGAAAAGATTATCCAATAACAAGAGCATAATAGCTACAATATTAATGATTTAGGATTCTTCAAGTTAATAGTGATCTTGTAAAATATGTCATAGTTGCTTTTAATTAATTTGCATTGATAAAACCTACTATCTATTCTTTTAAACCGGTGGATACCACTTTCAACTAATAACAGTTGAATGCTTTCAGTGTTTGGTGGTTCTATCGATTAGAAAGTAGACAAAATTCAAATGACCCGGTCAAAGTTCCAACTTTTTAAATGGTACCTTGCTATACAATGGCCCACATCCTACATTGCTAGTTCTCGATATTCGACCTGAATTTTGGTGAAAATTATATTGATTCGAGAAGCAAATGCAGTATTATCATAACTCAAAAATGACAGATTTTTTTGTACAATGTATTATCATTGAGATCATTCTAACGTAGCTAACAAAGTCTGTTGTAGAAGTATAAAAATAGAAGTATGAAAACATTGCAGAATAATGAAATTGAAGAGAATCATAGACCTGCCATAATTTTCTTGTAAGTTTATAAAATCAAAATCATTGATTCACTCAAAACGAGATTCCAAAAAACTACTCGAAGGAGCAACGTTTGGAAATAATTGCTTTCAATATTTAAAAACTGGAGAAAATTTTTGTTGAAACAACAGGATATCAATTAATCGATTATTATCGATAGATTTATCTCGAAGAACTTAGTACTTCATTGAATTTATTACGAGTATACCGTATGCAAAATATGGAAAGCATAAGGAGCATGAAGCATTAGAAGTAGTATCAGTTGTGTTTACTACGTACATCGGCTAAGTCAAGACAAGACAAGACGAGATTAGTCAGTCACAGCATCACATAGTTGCTTAAGAAGCAACACACACCGATTAGTCATTGCATCGGTGTGTGCTGCTTCATAAGCAACTATGTGAAGTACTGTGACTAAACGTGACTAATCTCGTCTTGTCTTGTCTTGACTAACCGGTGTACGCCTAGCCTAAGGAGCATGAAGCATTAGGAGTAGTATCAGTTGTGTTCCTACTACTGTATATAAAACATCCTTCACATCTAAGTACCAAACGACTAAGGCTATAAAAATTCGTGTTGAACAATATTTTACATTTCATTTGGTTTTATAAGTCTTGAGGTTCTAATTCTTCTATTGAGGTCTCCTAACAAGGTCTAATTCCTTACAATATTTTTCACGGCTCCTTATATCTTACACAAAAAAATATATGTCACCGATTATTAAGCCAATTTACCATTATAAACCGAGAGAATGCACTGAAAACTCTGCCACGCTCTATCTACTGCATAGAGAGATCAGTGGTCTGATTGTTTGAATTGGTAATTGAAAAGCGTTTGCCAAATAAGTAAATTATTCCATGTAGATAGGTGACTTGGGTGAATGAACTAAATACAGTACACCAACATGCAGTACTCACGATTTGAGCTGTCACCAATGACAATCTACTGAACTAGCGAACATTTTTAACAGTTTCTTGGCCCACATAAAGAGGCCCACCTTCTGATAACAATGTGCAGTACTTTTCCAAAACTATTTTCGAAATCGATAAGTTCGAGTTCAACAGGTTCCATTCAATGAATTAAGGCAACACCTACCGGGTGGTTGCAATTTTTAGAGGTTTTCCACGATCAAGTACCTTACGGTCTTATTAAAATGAAATAATGAGACCTTGATAGGAGTGCTCAATAGAAGAATTAGAACCTCAAGACTTCCACACAAGAAATATAATTTGGAACGAACTTGGATCAAAATTGTTTATTAAGCGTATTGAAGTTTTTTTAGGGGCTTGATTGTAAAAATAGATTTCTTATAAAACAGGTCTTTTCAGTATGAATGATGATGCATTTGAATAGTGAAGTCTTAGGCTAGGCGTACACCGGTTAGTCAAGACAAGACGAAATTAGTCACGTTTAGTCACAGTAATTCACATAGTTGCTTATGAAGCAGCCCACACCGATGCAATGACTAATCGGTGTGTGCTGCTTCATAGGCAACTATGTTAAGTACTGTGACTAAACGTGACTAATCTCGTCTTGTCTTGTCTTGACTAACCGGTGTACGCCTAGCCTTATAAAACGAAAAGAAATGTAGAATATTAGACAATGAAAAGATATCAACCGATAGCTGGGTTGAAATCCAGTAGAACTTTTCAAGAGAAATTGATTAACTTTTTCAAAATAATACAATATTCTAGGCAAATTCCTCAATTCAATTGTACCCCTAAATCGCTCCAGATGAAATGAGTCATGATATATGGCAATTATTCAAATGTGATTGTGATTGAACTCATAATAAATATACAGTGTTAACAATTTGATAATATTGCAATGCCGGTCTCTCACCTCATGAATTCCTTCCATCTTCAGGTGGTTTAAAATCAGGCCGGTATTGCTGTGTTCAAATAAATGATACTATAGGTATATTCATTTAATTTGGCGGATGGCGAATAACTTTCATTCAACATTTCTATGGTAACAAGTTAAGCTCTGTTGATTTCTTTTTAAAAAGTGTTTTTTACATGTTATATACAGTATTTAACTTGTGTTATGTGAAAAGAATTCTGTTGATTTCTTTTTAAATAGATACATGTTTAAATTATATTATTTTATTTACTATCTTACTATATAACATTCAATCAGAGTAATTTAAAAAATAATTTTACTAATATAACATTCCGATATAGCTTCATATTCATATACCTTGACAACATCAAATAAATGTGATATTATTATCAGTTAACGTGATCTACCTTTATCAGAGAGCGCAAAGGATTTAAATTGATCAACAAAAAACAAAACAAAAAAGCCCATATTTTCAAGTTTTTTACAGGAACTACAGATCAAAGAAACATCAACGCTTTCAGTACCTGTAAATGAGCCGGCACTATTCATTCCTTTGATTTTCTGCCGGTCTGCCGCTCGGAATATCATCAAAGAGAATCGATTTCTTTGATTTGCTCAATTATCTATTAATTGCCGAATGATTATTTCTACTAGCTAATTATTCGATCCGATCCTTATGTGTAGCCCGTATTTCTAGTAGAAAGAAGTGATAATGGCAAGTAGCATGCATATTATTTAATCTGTCACATTATCAATCAAGTTATCACAATTTATAGAATTAGTCACTATGTCGGCCATAAATAATAATTTCATAGTGGAACCAATTAAGGATCATAGTCATTATTATCAACACTGGAAATTAACATCAATTGATAACAATCATTAATGTCAAATTGAAAATGCCTTCCTTATCAGTCAGCTGTACCGGTACGTTATCAAACAAACCAATTCTACATTAGGCACTAGAAATCTATTGTTGTACTAAAGAACATTTTTACAATACCTTGATGAATAAGATGGTTTTTGAGTCAATCCACAGCCGAAGAATTCAAAAACACAGAAGAGTTCCAAGAAAACATGCACACTTTCCGAAACAGCAATCAAAAACCAAATGAAGCACGGAGTTCAACTTGAAATAGCACGCGCGAACTGTTTGAAACGGAAAAGAAAAGTCACAAGAACACAACCGCAAGTAACACGCCACGACACGACAAAACCTCGACGGTTTCAACCCCGAGAAACCGGAGGATTGAAATTAGGTTAACACACGGCACGATAATCCCGAGACTGCGGAACAGATCTATCCAGAAACAGTTTGGTCAATTTCCCAACAATATAGATAAAGGAAGAAGTTTAATGAACGTGAGAAAATCCAGGGAAACGTACGCGAAAACTATGGTTTGGTTATGTTTACTAACAACAGTTGGCTATCAAATCACGCACACATCTGGGTTGGGACTCTGTGTAGTAAAAGATAGAGGGAACAGGATGACTTCCACCACTGCTTGTCTAAACTTGCTGGGTATCAAGCCATTGCCCGCGGTTCCCCCACCATCACAATGCAGCTGACTCGCGCACGCACCAACACAGATTCGTGGCAATGTTGCCAACTCCCCACCAAAAAACCACATCGGCGGGGCCGCTGCCGAAAGCCTAGAATCTCTTCTGCATCTTTCTCTTCTTGGGATGCTGCTGAGGAGGTCACTGCTGAATGCTGAAGAGCGCACCTACTCTACTGGTTCTCCGGGGCGAGTTGGATGTGATTTCTCTGATGGTAATTGAAGAGGACAGCGTGTCCTGACTTTGACCACAGATGAAGGATATTGTAAAATAAAGGAAATTAATACAGTAAAACCTGTCTAAGACGGAACGCGACCGGACCAAAAAAACTTTTCCGTTTTAGCAGGTCAAAGTTATATAACTCAAGATAAACCCATAGATTCAATTTACACTTCAAATGACGATTGACGATCCCATTTCACGGGTGACCACTTGTGTCCCAGCACCAACTTTCAGTTAGGCCTAACTTACAATCTTTAAAATTGTTAATTTACAATGGTTCGGAACCCACCTGACGTTACATACTGTGGGTAAATCCATTTATCATTAGCATTATTATATCGATGCACAAGAGAGTCCTATTATAGCAATGCACAAGTCCAAGACACTGTGGGCTTATTGATGTGTTTTCATTCAAAACAGAATTAGCAGGGGTGACGCCCCTAGGGATCTTTTTGAAATATCATTGTCAAAAAGAGTATTTAATGGTCTTTTGGAATAGAAAATCTTGATTCAGTGGAACCTTGGTTTTAACAGGGTTGCCACAGACATGAAAAGTCAGGAATAGTTTGGATTTTTTAGTTTTGGTCAGGAAAAATCAGGAAAAAATGTCTAGTTATGAAAATTTTTTGAAATACTGTATTCACCACACTTGCAGCAGAGGCAAAAGGAAAATTCAAAGACAATTTTACAGTATCTGAGAAAAAGGAAGAGAAAAAGATTTCTCAGAAAACGTAAATCCAATTACTAAATCTTGACCAAGGATCAAGAAAGAATAATAATAATTGATAAATACTTGAGAACACATGAGAAAATTGGAAGCACTTATCCAGGATTTTTTAATGAGGGTCGGAGGCCATAGACCAGCGAAGGACTGGAGGAGTGTAGAATTTGAAAGTTGAATAGTAGGTAAATTGTAAAATGCATTAAATTGTGATACACAAGTACCCTGTCACGTACTTTCGGTTCATTATTTTCGTTTTTCATTGCCTTCTTACGTGTTCTTACTCGATAATTGTTCCTCTGTTATAGAAGAAGGGGTTCGAAGGTCTTCCCTCGAGAGATTTCTGAAAAATACGTAACTTAAAAAAGCATTAAATTTGGAACAATTTGAATGCGTTTTCGTAGACGATTCAAATCAAAAAGGAAAGGAGAGAAATCCTTCCTCATCACTTTTATCAATATTGTGTTGATATCACTTTTATCTCATATGTTGTATAGTTATTTACAACACACAATTATTGAAATAAGCGTCTTTTAAAATCAAAATAGAAACATAGTTATAAAAATTACTGAATTTTTAGTAATATTATTGAGTGATTTTAAGTATTTACTAAATTTTTCTTACTTATAGTAAAAGTGCTTATCGTAAAATACATGAAAAACATTGAAGTCACTGTAGTGAAGGAAGAAATAAAACGGCAATATAACATTATAAAATAAATATTTTATTATATCAGTTTATCTGTTACATTTCCGTATCAAATATATCTTATCAAATATGCAATTATTCAATTGGAAAAAATTAAAGAATATTTATGGTCTTCTAATTTTTGCAAATTGAAGGTAATGATACAAAAATATAAAGTAATATGAGTTTACAGCCAATATAGTTTTAACAGCTGAATATTTTGCTTGACATTCAGTCAAACTTAGAACATTTGTGTGAGTTTGAAAAAGAATAAGATTCAATATCAAATCAGTGGTGACTTGTATCTCTTCCAATAGACCGGTTATAAAGTAAGTTCCAAATTATTATTTTTTATTCTAAATAAACTTATTTAAATTAGTCGTCAGCAAACAATCGTTTGATTAATTACTAATTAAAGTTATGAATGGAATCAATCTATTAATATTTGTCTATAGTTTTTCCATATATTCATTATAGCCTAGTTTATATCCCAGTTCCAAATATGTCTACTGCTTCTAAACAAAATGTTAATTTACTCAACTACTCTAGTACCGTACATGCCATAGTTGAATCTTTTAGTTTCAATTTAAAAAGATTCTAAATTTATAATAATCTAATTGCAATTTTAGAATTATAAAATCTATAGTCTTCCCCACTACACAAAGATGTATAGTCTTGTAGGGGGATTCCTCAAATTTAATTTTTATTGTATCATGTATTTCTGTATCATGTTTTAATTATGGGAATAAATTGATTTTTGAATTTGAATTTTGAATTTATACAAATATCTAGGTACTACTTTGCTTATTATTTTGTCGAACTGTACATTCTGTTTCTGTTTTGCCTTTTTTCAACTAATTTGCCACATTATCAATGGTTATTTTAGCCCTGAATGAACTTGTAGCCCAATAAATACACCTTGTTAAACTTTTCAACTAGCGGTGGATGCTCTGTTAAGCTTGGAATAGGTGAAGCTGGGGATCAAGTTATTTATATTAATACTTTTTTGTGGAATTGCATCAATTTATTCAGCTCTTTCATTGAATAACTCATCAAGGGAAACTAACCAGTATTCAATATTAGATCTCAAATTGTATTTGCAAGCAGTTTTCTAAAAGTGCTTCTACACATGTCATGAATGAAACTAAAAGCTTACAGAGCTAGTAGCATTTGAAAGTTATTGAAAGAGTTTTCACAGAACTTGATCTGAATATTCTTCTCTCTTGAAAAAATAAAACGTTTCGGACAATCTATCAATCCATTATTCTTGATAACAAATTGTTAAACTATCACATAAATGAGGAAGACTAAACAGACACCTACACTTCATTCATTTCATTTTCACTTGAAATATACTTTGTTTTTTTCAGTTATTATTGAGAATGAAGAGAACATAACGAGGAATATGTTTTTTGGAACAAACACATACATGAAACCTACTACTCAACATATCAACAGAGATAATGAATATCGCTTTATGAATAATTATTATTTATTAACAACATAATGGCGTTTTTGATTGTGAATGAAAATGTTAAAACAGTGAAAAGTAAGAAGGCAGTGTTGATAACGTTACTATTGTAAAGTGAAATGTATAGAATGGTGCGATTATATTTTTTATTAGAATTGAATATTGTTGATTAAGACAAAAACATGATTGAAGAGAATGTGAATCGTAGTTCGCTCTTTTAACGTTACAATTTTGAGATTCTTCAAACTGTTGAATAACATAACTGTTGAATAACAGTCAACTGTTGACTGTTGAATAATTGACACAAAAAAATTTCAATTTAAATGTAGCCAACTGTTACTGTAACCGATTCTGTAAAATGTGTTACTGTGTAGATACAATTCTATTTCTTTAATATATTCTTATTAGGATTGAATATTGTCTCTGCTGTAACTGAGTAAAATGTTATAGTAGTTGAAGAGAAGGTGAATAGTAAGTTAACAGACATTTGGAAATTCATTGGTTTGAATCTTTAATGCCTCAACATGACATCCAGATCACAATATAAAATTGGAGTTATAATTTTATCTTATGATCTCACTGAACTCTAGTCCTTAATTATCTATTCTGTCCATTTTTTATTTTATTCGATTAATATATTAAACAATTTTACAATATTGATTTGTGCTCGTCTCAAATTTCTGATAAACTATTAATTTTCATTTGCAGAAAGCACTTATCAATGCTGAGAAGAAGGAGAAGAAAATCAGATTGAGTAAACTTGAAGAGTTGGGTCTCTGTCCACATAAAGCATTTCCTTCGAAGCCGATTGACAGAAATAAATTTGAGAGCCATAGTCAATATTTGGAGTTTCTAACACAACTTAAAAGGTAAACAAATTATGTCGATAAAACAGAACATTTATTCTGATCAGTCTTATTCAATAAATTCACATTACATTTAATAAATTTTCCACATAACTTACTTATTGGTGAAAACTATACTTACTTATTGGTCTAAACGTCTAAACTATATTGGTGAAACGAAAATCACAAGACTGCAATATAAGTTACTGTAGAGTTATAAAGGCTTCTGCAATAGTAAACATTGACAACAGCAGAACAAAATGGCGAAAGGAGAATTTTTGAGGAGGATATTAATTGAAATTTCCAATAATTCCTTCCAAATTTTTACCGCTCAAATGAATTACACAGTAGGCCTATACAATAGAATATTATGAACTGGGAGTGTTCAAATTGGTGAAAAAATTCGAGAAGAGAGTTTATGTCGATGAATAAGAGAGTTAGTTAATGAACCCCATAAAGGGCTTATAAGGAAATAATAAAAGACTTGGAATTTTAGCTCAACGAAAAGGCAAATAAATTATACAGAATGTATTATGCTCCTGTACTTTTTTCTGAATTCTGATGGATTAAACTGTTAATAATGTGGTAAATAGTCTTTTGATTACTTTTCAAAATTCAAATTCCATTTTCTTTTTGCCACAATAAATTGTATGAAGAATACATTTCCCTTTTATTTTGTGTTTGCAGTTCTGATAAACCATGGTTCATTCCTCCGCCAAAAATTGCCAAGAGAAAAAATTTGAAACTGAAACCAATGCAAATCACCAGTGTTCATCCATTGAAAAAGAAAGCCCCCAACAAAGATGATAACCAAGAACAGTTTGAGGATCTATCTAAATACCTAGTTTTGCAGAACACTTGTGAAAACTTGAAGAAATGCAGGAAAAGGAAAAAGAACAGGAGATTGTCCAAGTCTGGAGTCGGTTACTCTTTAAAGGTAAGTACCGTAGCTAATCAATCCATGTAGATTAAAAGAAACATGAATATAAACATGAACAGGCTCACAATAAAACCAAAGAATATATATATAGGAGAAATAATATTATAAAAAATGCACTAAATAAAGAAAAAAGTAGGCTACAGTGAATAGAGTGTAGAGAAATACAGATAGGCCTACATCAAATGAAAAATAATAGACTGTATAGTCACGATATTAAGATTATAGAAATAATGATGATAAAGATAATATTTTCTTTAAATATGTTACATGAACATACAATGTGTGAGTACTTATTCAATATAATACTGGTACCGTACTGCGTATACTGGATTCTTTTCTGATTTGAAAAATCGAATATCATTGTGCTGTATATTCATTTATTTCGATATGTAGAGCATGTATTATAGTAACCTTCTGATATAGGCCTTTTATCATAGTTTTAGTATAGTAGAATGTTTCATAGTAATCTTAAATCATAAAAATAAAAAACGTGTAATTTTAGTAATGAAAGGCCACATATTATAATGAAATCTATTAACATATATAATATCAATTTAACAATAAACGTGCTACGCCAAGAAGAAATGCTTCAGAATGGTTCAATATAGGAAATAATTTATCTAGTGATTCATTCGTTATTCGAGCTTCTTCTGTATTTATATAGCATTCACAAAAATATCAACTCATAAAAATAGAAATCTGGTAGCCTACTCTTGTAAAATAAAATTGGATTGAGAGATTACACAGAATTTCATAAAGTCGCTGGTTAGCTGATATTCTTCTATTATGAGTCATGTTCTATGTTCTGCGGTGTTTTTAAATTTCAGAAAAACTCTTTATGATTTGTAAAATCACAAATCAGATTTTGAAATGATCATTGAATAATATTTTCGTGGTACGGTATACGATCTGCAATGAAATTCATTCTAATTTTATCAATGTAAAGAACACTGTGTTAAAAACTTTTAGAACCCAAAGTACAGTACTATGATTTCTTAGGTGACAGACGATCTGGCGTTTCTATTGAGAACCATGGCTGATGCTAGAGAGCATTTGGTTCAAAAGGCAATTGAGAATAAATGGAGAGAAGAAGAGGAAGAGAGGAGGGCAAAGGAGAGAGGAGACATTCAAGCTTTGAAGAATATTGTAGAGGGAATGATGGTAAGTCGTCATATCTATATCATAACTTCTTACTTCATATATTATATTTATATTCTCAACATTGCCATAGAATATTATGTTACACTCATCATGACAGTAGTATTTGCAAACACATCCATGAATTATCAAAGAAAGACCAAAATGCGGGGGAACTTTATTATTCAATAAAACAAGATTATTATTACAAAAATTATACATACCGTATATAGTATTTGAAAATATATCCATGAATTATCAAGGAGAGTCCAATATCTGTCAGAACTTTATTACTGTATTTAATAGAAAATAAGATTATCATTACTATTGTTTTTACATAATAGATTTCAAGCAGAAAAATCCTGTATGCAGCCTGAATAATAATGAATACAACTTGTTGTACAATAATTTATTCATTATTATTTCTTTCAAAAATAGTCAACTTTTCAAGTATTCTGTTGTATTCAAAACCAAAAGAGCATGTTTTGTAATGACTACTGTACTTGCAAACGAATTACCGGTTATACTATAATTTGTTAATTATAATTTCTTTCAAAGAATCGATTGTTGTACTCTTTTGAAAATCACCCAAAAGCTCATGTTTGTGACAATGATAGTATATTATAATGGATACCGGTAATTCTAGTGTATTCAAATAACAGAATTGGTGAGAGTATTTCAAGGTCGTTTCTGATGTTTCAGATAAAATTCATAAAAATTGAAGAAGAAAGACAAGCACAACGAGAAAAAAAGGAGAAGCAGAGCTCGGATGAAGAAAAAAGACCCAGCAAGACTTCAAGAGAGTCAGATTGTGTTCCTCAAGTACCTGGAAGCGAATGTAACCAGGAACTTACCAAAGATCTTGTTGGGCTATTAAAGTAAGAAGTACACTATAAATTGTCAAACAGTAATTGAAAATCGTTCAATTTATCAGTAATAGGACAGAATAGTCATAGAGACTACCTATTCATTATATTTAGTCTGTGTCAATAGTAATATGTAATAGTGTCAATATTATATTATTGATGATAAAAATGTTATTAATACGGTACGGTACAGTACTGTATAACATTAACAGCAAACCTTTCTTATAAATTGTGATACAATCATACAATGTTTGTCATCTTGTACTGTACGTCTGTACTGTCTTTGTCGGTAGTGATACTTCTATCACTTAAATAGAAAGTTACTTTATTACTTCTTATTGAAATAATACTTTCACAGAGTATTATACAAACAAGATCATCAATAATTTTCTCAATAGAAAAGATGGAAAATCTCAGAGAGTGGTCCAAGTTAAAAATTGATAAATTGTGATAATCGCAGTACGTGATGGAAACAAAAATTGAAGAATCTTAAAAAACATTGAATCGTGTTTTCTTTCTTATACATTCCATTGAGAAGGATAATTTTCGAAAAGCTTAAAAAGTAGAACAAAAATATTAGAATATAAATTAAAGTTGAAATAATATTAACTTACTGATTAATATTAGATAGTTGATAATAGTTGATTTCATGATATAGATTGCAATTTTAAAATTACAGACTTCCATTCATACATTTGAAATGAAAATATCATTTATTAGGCAGAGTTTGGAATGTGCATAAATAAAATTGGAGCTAATGGAAAAACTTATTTTGTGGCTAGTCAAATGAGCTCAATGAAATATTTTTGATTCATAATAAATTACTATTTTTATTTCTATTTTGATCAGATCATTACTGGAGGCGGATACCAAAAGGAAAGAACGAACTTACGATGAAAAGGAAACATCGATCACCGATCTGGACCAATTTGTGCATAGCAATGAGGAACCTGATAAAGTGGAGGAGCAAGCAAAACCGGAGGAGGTGGAAGGAGAAGAGAAAGAAGAGGAAAAAGAAGAGGGAGACGAGACAAAAGAAGATGAGCCAGGAGAGAATGAGAACGGAGAGGAGAATAAAGAGAATGAGAAAATTGACGATGATGACAAAATGAAAGAAGGCGAAGAAAATGTTATTGTTGACGAAGCTAATGTTGATATGAATGAGGTAAGACACAATAATATTTTGAAAAAAAATATTTTTTCATATTTATCTTTTATATTTTTTTAAAATACCCTAGTTATTGACTAAAGTCCATTTTCAGAGGTTTTCTTACCATATATAAGAAGTTTTTCTTCATACAGTACTCGTTCTTTCAATTTATCAATTTGACTTTATCCTGCACCGACGAATATTGCTTTACCTATTGAGTATCAACCATATATATTATTCATTCATAAATTTGTTGGCTTATCAGTAAAGCTGCGTTTACACTATGTAACTTGTTTATAAAAATATTTAACAATCTTCTTTGAATCTTATAAAAACTTTATTGTTAAAAATATTCAACAATGTTCTTTGCATCTTATAACAACTTAAATCATCGAATTAATTGCAATTTGAGCAAAATATTTCAATTGTGAAACATTTCACACTCAATATAGAGTTAGTATGAATGTGGAACTGCTGTCACAAAGCTTTAAGCAATAATTTTCAACCTTACAATAGGAGTATGGTACCTATACGCTATCTATATACCATGATAATTCTAGGTATAACACGAAAAATGTTCGTTAACTCATTTCAACTTTACCATAATGTTAATAAAATAGAAACACGTTAACCAATTCAACTTTTTCCCCAGGTGAACAAGAAACTGGAAGACCTAGTAATGGGTGCGGAGGGAATAGAACCAGAGGAAAAGCTGGGCGAAGAAGAAGAAGTGGAGGACGAAATCGTTCCGGAATGGGTGAAGGAATTAATATCGCCCCGCCCCTCCCCCCGATACCATGTCGAAGCCAGCACTCAATTCGACTACGCGCTCGAAAGAAAACTGGCCTTGGGCATAGATCGAGAACCGAAGGATGTCACAGAAGACTTGACAGTTTTCCTTAAAACAATGATGATGGCCGACCCTGCAATCAGAGAAATCATCAAGGAGAAAGAGCTGAAAGAGTATTGGAAGAAGATGGAGAACTTTGACAGCTGGGCAGGCGGGGGACACGAATGTAAATGTGACAGGAAATGTTGTAGAAAAGCAGAGAATAAGAAAAATGATAAACAGGACAAAAACAAAGCCACATACAAGTGTAATAAATTGAAGAAAACTAAACGGAAATCTAAAAAATGCGAAGCAACCAATGATGGCATTGATTTAGATAACGGCTACTGCCTACAACCCAAAGAGTTCCTCATGCTTCTACAGGGTGTCTACAATACTCTGACAATTGCCGAAGAAATAGACGAAGAAAGGAAACACTACCAAGAAGACGTAAAAAGTGAAGAGGAGAGTTTGGAGTTTGAACACAGCTTCATGGAACCGTCTCTGCTAGTCCAGTTGACCGACTACATCAATGAGGTGCGATCAGTCATAGAAGATGAGCACAAAGAGAATGTTGAAGAGTGAGAATAGATGGAGAACAGTAATATAGAAGATGGGGTGATCAAGAAGAGAGAAGAAGATGGAATAAAAATGAAATGGAGACCTGTCATAGAAGCTAACTGGAAATAAATAAAAGATAAGCTGCTGATGATGATATTTCTTATTAGATGGATTAATTCGAAAGAGAAGGAGGGTTAAATGGATTATTGATGTATTATCTAGACCTTATTACCGGTACATATAACACAAAACAAAAACATTTATACGAACTTTTACAAGACACAATCATTATTATTTTGGATATAAAATATAAATCAACTGCGAAATTGTATCATTGTGTTATCAATTTGTTTTTTAAAAGTTTTCAGAGGAAAAAATATTTGAAGTTCTGGGAGCACCGGAATTTGTTTCTGAAATGCTGAGGAGTGAAAATCGAGTATGCCTAAGTTATATGTTCTTATTTTAGATGTATTTAAGAAAAATGTCAATGTAGTTCATTTTCACCAAGTACTTACTGATCATATTCAGTTGGAAAAAATATATTCTAACTATTATAGAAGAAGACAAAAGACATACTGCTTACCTGTTTTTAAACTCTCCAATTGGAAATGTAATGGACAAGACTTTGAACTTCTTGATGGTTTTGAAGATTGTCGACGTTTCTCCTGATTACTTTAAAGTGCTATCATAGATGTTTTGTAGAGAAATTCTTTTTCCTACTGGTTAATATAAACTTTTTGATTTCAAAATTTAAAGTAAAAAACATAACACACATTATTCGAAAAAAATTGAAAGGTAGGTAATGGAATAGAGATAGATAGGCTAACTTTAAAAAAGAGTAAACTACTGTTCCTCATTCAGTCCGATGATGACACACAACAGGACGAACAGGTTGTTACAATTATTGTGAGTTGATTATTTTTTCTACTTTAAAGTTTGAAATTAGTATTACACTTTTGTAGAATTAGAGTATGATCCTAAAATAGAATCCAAGTCTTAATTTTTTTAGGATGATTTGAAACTCCGAGCCCTTCAATAAAATGACAAGAATTATAGTCTGGCAACAGACAAAAGAGTCTCCAAAATAAGAACTCTACTGCGCAGAGAGAGCGCACGTTATGCAATGCAGCAGTTTATCTCACTCGCTCACTAGAGTAGTGGTACTATGTGATACTGTATCACTAAAGTGATACGATGCGCGAAGGTTCTTTTGTCTGTTGCCAGACTTTTTGCGACCGTCAGAGTCGATTCCTCTGCATGATTTGAGTAGTCATCAGCTGGCAAGACTTGAGAACAGCTCAACATGTCTCAGCCGCCTTATTTCATGGCTGCTACGACAGCATCAAATATCATAGTCCACATGTTTTAACCATCATTTCAAACCATCTCAGGTTTGAAACCAAACATCAATAACATTACAGGACAAGTTCAAAACACTACACCATAATCTCAAATTTACATAAATATTGAACATTTTAATATGTAGGAAATATTTTGTGCAACGTCGGTAAATCTACTAGTTTAGTAAGTTTACAGTTTGCTTCACATAAGAAATACAAACACAATTCACACACTTCTATTATTGTAATAGTTCTTTGAAGAATTGCTACTACTAGGAAGAATGTCTACTGAAGAAGAAATTAACGAAGCTGAGGATAAAGAAGAATCTGCCATTAATGAGCAAGATACGGGAAAGAAAGAAGAAAAGAAACCTGTTGCAAAGCAAGAAAAGAATAAGCCCAAAGATAACAAAAAGGTAATTTTTTAAATAAATTGTAGACTTTATTTACTGCGTGGTAGAGTTTAGTGGTGTATGTAGTCTACCCTAATCTAATTTTTAGTGGATCATATCAAAGAACAATAAACAGTTGGCTTGTAAAATATCCAAGCAGGAACGGCAAGTCGAGAAGATAAAAATGAAGATGGCACGGTACGGAACGGAGCATAAAATTATGATGACGAGAGACAATATAAGTTTTTTTATATCAATACAATAATAATATTGGTAAAGTATTGCCAAGTGCAATGACTGTATTACTAATTGCTGAAACTGTATTCAAATAGTCCTAATGATAGCAATCTTATTTTTTTCTGTGCATAAGTTAGATATTTTGAAGGCTGACTGCACGAAAACCAATCAACTTTACGGCTGTTGGAGTTGATTCAATCAACTTTGACTACCGTTAAAATTTGATTCAATCAACTTTAACCGCCGTAAATGAGATTGATAGAGTTACAATAATCACAAATTTACTGATGAGTTTTGTAAGTTTATTCTTAATTCTATTATCAGTTGTAATTTTTCATAATATTATTTTGTTTCAAGGATAAATAAATGATTTGATTTGATGCCGTCATTTTATCAAGATAGTTAAATTTCTTTAGCGTTATGCAATCGGCTGATAAGTATGGAAGTGAATAATTCTCAAAGTAATATTATTATTAATACAGTAACACTAGGTTAACAAAATACCGCTTAAAAGTTGAAAAATTATGTCTGTTTAAATTGCATGAATTATTTTATTATTCTAACATCATTGGATACGGTATTTTATACGTTTTTTAGGAAATAAATTATTCTATTAAAAAAATTGACGTGCTGTACCTACAAAGATGGAAAATATTTATTGTTAAAACTGTAATATTATTAGATTTTGAATAGTTTTTTGTGCAATAAATGATCTGATTTAATAGAATAGTAATAGTTATTTTCATTTGAACAGTTTTTTGTGCAATAAATGATCTGATTTTCAAAATATTCTCTCTTTATGTAATAATGCATTGATAAAGAGATACCATAAGTTGAATTAAACATCATAATATAGTTAAAATGCTGAATTAAAACTTGAGTGACTAATTTGAAACTTATTTCATATTTTCAGAAGGATGACGATGGAAACTCAGGAAAAAATGATGATAAGAAAGGGAAGAAACAGGGCGATACATGGGAGGATAAGCAGAAAGAGAAGGAGAAGGCGAGAAAAGACGAGATTCTTCCTTGGGGCTCAGATCCATGTGTCAAACTGAGACTGGCGGGCGCGAAAGACGATGGAGAAAGAGATATATCTAAACCAGCTGGGTGAGTAGGACAGAAATTTGGCGGATGGTGAATGACTTTCATTTAGGCATAACTTTTCAATGGTGGTGCTGTTGATTTCTTTTTTAAATATGATTTTACATGATATACTGTATACGGTATTTATGTGAAAAGAATTCAACATAACATCTCCCGTTACCACAGAAACGTTGAATGAAAATCATTCGCCATCAGCCAAATTAAATGAATAGTGCTAAATGCTATCCAACTACCTCGTGATAAGATTTTGATGGAGTAAAAGTATTGAAATGAACTATACTTTTCCTAGCTCTGTTATCTTTGTGGTCTGTTTTATGCATCGTAGGCCTACTCTGTTCACAGCTCAAATTTTCCTTGGTACGAAAAGCCGGCGAGGAAAGGACGTGAAGCAGCAAAGAAAGAGGAAGAAGAGAGACAGAAGGCGGCCAAAGAGGAGATAGAGGAGAACAAGGAGAGATTTGCCGAAATAGAGAAGCGATTCAGAGAGAAATTAACAGAAATGTCGGAACGCAACAGGCGAAAACGAATTTACGAGTGCAGCGGGTTCTATCATCGGACAGGAATACCGTTCGAAGTGATGGAACAGAGGAGAATGGCAGCGAAAAAGAGGAGGAACAAGAAGGAGAAGGAAAGAGAGGATGAGGAGGAAGAAGGAGAGGAGGAGGAGGAGGAGGAGGAGGAGAAAGACGAAGATAGTAAGGGAGAAGAAGTGGAAGACGAGGACGCGGGAGAAGAGAAGGAGAAAAAGGATGATAAAGGAAAGAAAAAGAAAGATGGGAAGAAGAAAATCAAAAAGAAAAGTGGTGATAAAAGCGGAAAACGTAAAAAACAGAAGAAAAAAGGCGGAGAATGGCCCGGTAGTTATCCACAACCGATTTTCGAAGATTTCCTATTTTTCTTAAGATTGATGGTTCAAGCCGAATACCAAACGAAGGAAGCCCAGAAACTAGCCCTGCCACCCAAGAAGCCGCCCGATGATAGGAAGAAGGTGGTCGATGAATTCGTTTCATTTCTCGATGTTCTACTCACTGCCAATCAAATGATGAGAGACAAAGGTGAAGGGAGCAGAGAGGAGACGGAAAATGATGGAGCAGATGAGAGTGACAAGGATGCCACGAACCCGCCGTCCCAGACCAGCTTGGAAGGCGAGCAAGAAGACAACACTACAGAAAATACAAGTCCTGAACAAATTATAACAGAAACAGCGGAAGAACAATAAAGTAGGCTACTACCACAGATAATACATTCTCTATTTGAATATAAATATAATTAGGTTCTCTATTAATCTCTATGGTAACCACAAACTAGGGATTAAGTTATACCCCAGTTAGGGACACCTAGTCTATGGTACAACATTCAACAATATTAGGGGTATTCACGATGTTGGAGTTAGCCAGCTATTTGCTATTTAATCAGCTGTTTTCTCATTTGTCAATTTTTTCCAACGTACTACTATAGCACAGACTTAGCGAATAGCAGGAGTTAGCAAATAGCTGGCTAAATCCAAGATTGTGAATACCCCTATTGTATCTAAGTCCCAGTTGTACAAAGATCTTTCAAGCTTAATCTTCTATTAACAACGTTAATTCTCAATCGAAGATTAAAGGTCGGGACACACATATCCGCAACACGGCCGTGTCTCGGCACGGAGAGTGTACGACTATACCAGCTGAGCTATTCAGACATAGGAATTCAATGCATTTAGATTCCACACAGCTGATATATGAGCATAATATTGTATAGTCGTACACTCTCCGTGCCGAGACACGGCCGTGTTGCGGATATGTGTGTCCCGAGCTTAACTTTAACCCACTTTTGTGCAAACGGCCTTCAAATATCATAGTGAAGAATGACTCCGCGTACACCAAGAGGACTAGAAATAACGGATTTCTAGATTATATTCTAAGGAACACCCAAGGAATAAAAACAAATAATTGCTGCGGTTTATAAAAAAACTTTATCATCACTAAAAAAATCAAAGCGAACAGTCATTTCATGTTCTTACATTTTTTACATAATACATGATCTACAGTAAATCGAATAGGAAAACGTATCAATTATTGATAAACAATAGAAAAAACCTTAATAGATCACAACACAATCTTACAGATTAATAATTTTTGTGAAAACATTGTAAATGCTTCAATAGAAATTAGAAAAGTCATCTAACCGTCATTACGAGACGGATGTCTCAAGTAATATCGATGAATAATACAATCAACATTGCATAAAGCAACAGCAAGTTGCTAGCTAAACTCGAATGTTTCAGTTCTTTACTGCAACCAAAGCTATTGAATTTTGGATATTTTTACCCAAAAGAAGAATACATACAACTCGGCAAAAGCCCTATCGCTGTTTGGATCATGGCGAACCAAACAAAATAGTCATTTTTCAATATACACTTTCAAGGATATCACTTCTTTCAATTGTTTTCGTATCACAAATATTGAATCCTTCAATATAATCATTGCTCTACATGCTTTTGCCTGCAAATAAGGGAAGGGTTGATTCCCTGAATTCGTCCCAATTCTACTCCACCCAAGCCTTTCAAAGTATGTGAGCGATTCGGGAGAGTTGACATTCAACGATTCTCTTCTTCTATTCCATGGACCTGCAACATAAACCGAAAATAGAAAGATTAGTAAATTGTGGCTTGTAATGGAATATTTATTTCGCATAAACTGAAACCTATTATTAAAATTGAAATACACCATGATTTTTCAACCACCCATCTAATTGCAAGATTTCTATCACGATAAAGTAGCCCACATATTATTAGAGACTCTAGCCATTTTAAAACCCACATTTTCCTGCAAGTGAAACTTTCTCTAGGCTTTTGTATAGCCTACTATCAGACCTAACAACGAATAAAATAGCCTTAAATTGAACAGCTGACTGGTAAGGTATTCACACAATGCACATCCACTGTTATAACGCCGCAAACTATGACATGCATGTCTACTGCGTGGGTACCTGTAAAATCAGCTGTTCAATTCTAGATTATTTTACTATTCACATAGAATTTCATGTAAAATTTGATCGTGTCGTAAAATTATATTAACAAAGAGAAAATACTACAGCATACAGAATTACATTTATGCTCCAAGAAAATCACAATATCAAAATGTTATTATAAATACGTATCAAAGTTCAAATCAAAATAACCTATAATATTGAACAAAACTCGCCAATGTCAGTTGTTTCAAATAGTTTTTATCAAAGCTTCCAGTAGAGGTGCAGCAACACTTTGCAAATAGCACGCCCAGCCGACTGGCCATTGCCAACGACTGGATGTGGTCGACATTTGCACGCCTATGATATGCCAGATGCAATTGATGAAAAATCCTAACTATTTATAGTGGGAATTTTTCATCAATTGCATCTGGCAACGCTGGGTCGGGCTCCACTGCAGCACTCGGTCGCAGTAACGAAAACCCACCTTTAGAGTGGGCGGTAGTAGTCGGCCATATTGGATTGATGTCCCATAAGATCAATGTAATTTCAAGCTGAAACACGCACTTTCTTGTAACACATCACGTCTACAGTTTACGTCAGATCTTCTTGAAAAAAATTCTATTTGATAAATAATGAAATGTTGCAGGGGGTTGGCGTTTTCAAATTTTAAATGTCTTCCAAAAAACCTCCAAAAATGTTCAAACTTGAAAAAGTTTATTTTTGCTGTAATTATTGCAGTAATTTTCTAATTAGAAAAATAAAAGGCAACCCCCTGAAGAATTTTATTCTCTTTCTAATGACACTTCAAACGTAATTTTCTGTCAAAAAATAACGGCGCTACATGTGATAAGAGATTACATTGATCTTATGGGACTATTTCCAATATGGCCGACTACTACTGCCCACTCTCAAAATATAAATCTTTCAATTTTCAATTTATTTATGAACATATACAATGGTACAGTACACTTTACAGGTGAAATAAAATGAATAATAGAACCCGCATGGATAGTGCCATCTGTGTGCGGGAGCAGTACTATTCTACATCTACTTTCCATACGAACAACTTCGCATCCGGGCACATGTTTTATCAATATGTACGCAATTTAGAAAAAAAATGAATTTCCGCACCAACCTGCCCGGCGGCTTTATTTGCGCTGCGGTCTGATTGGCTGCGCCTTCTTGGGCGGACTCCACTGCAGCGCGTTGCAGTCGACGGTCAGTCGCGGCTTCTTGTACTGCGCCGACCGGATGTGCTCCTCCACCAGGCGCGGCGTCACACAGATCACGTTCTGGCCCTTCCAGTACTTGACCATGTTCATCGACTGCAGTGTCGAGATTATGTCCGTTTGCGCTATACTCGTCCGGTTACTGCAACACGTACCGTTGCAAACTTCAGTCATTTGTCGTTCTAATCAAACTAAAAAACGTATTTTTTGAAAAAAAAAATACCCCTTATGAATTTTCAATTTCAATTTCAAATAAATAATTTGAATTTAAATAAATCTTTTGAATTGAAATAAATAATTTGAACTAGTAGTTCTAGTATTTCCATTATTTCTGTTATTTCTAGTATTCCTAGTCTTTTTTCTTTTTTGCTAGGGATGATGCCCACATAAGCTCTAAGCTTGTGCGTGGGTAATGGAAGGATGATGATGAGATATGAATGGACCTACAGCTTTAGGTGGGTTCCGAACCACCGGGAAGCGATTTTGAAGCTCATAAATTTTTGTATTTAGAGGAGCCGGTCACCGATACAACGGGAGTGGTAGGCGCTGTCTCTTATCTAATCTCACCGATTAGCCTCGCCTCTGCCACTGGGACCAACCCGCTTCCCAAAACTAGTATTTCTAGTATTTTAGTATTTCTTGTATTTCTAGTATTCCTAGTATAGTATTTCTAGTGGTTCTAGTATTCCTAGTATTTCTAGTGTATCCAGTACATCCCCTGGGTCTTCTGTGGTACAAGAAGGGTGGTGCCTATCTATTGGAGCACTTTCCAGTAAATCTTGAAAACCTATACAAGAAGGTTTCTCCTTGAAACCTATACCTTATTCAACAACTCTCCCCCTCCCCACATAACAAAATTGAAAAAAAAAACAACAAAAAAGTCAAACCAAGAATAGTGTTTCTAGTAGTTCCAGTATATCTAGTAGTTCTGATAGTTCTAGAATTTCCAGTATTTCTATTAGTTCTAGATGACGTAATACACTGTGATTGAATTTATTTAATCAAAAATACAATGTTAAGGGCAGAAAAAACAGGCGTTAGCCCAAAACCTTCTTAAATAAATGTCCAAAGTTAGGTTATATTTAAAATATTTTGATCACAAACACAATTTGCACTTCAAACAGGCATTGAATCAACTTGGTCCCTACACAGTGAAGTGCACATTATAGCACGATCCTTTTAACTTGTCAGAAATCAGCTGTTTCGGTAATAATTAAACAGTGATTTCGACACAACAATCAAAAACCTTTAACGTCTTTAAAAGACCTTTTGAGAGAAGACCTTTTAAAGAATAACTTTTTAAAAGACCTTTTCAATAATCGGCGAGATTCAGCATTTGTAGGTTAAGTATTGTACTGGTGGCCGAGTAAAACATATGTTTTCTGACAAGTTAAAAGGATCCTGCTATACCTGAGATCTTTGATGGAGAGCGTGCCCCTAGTGTCGCGTAGCACATCGAGCAGCACCCACGACCAATAGGAGCGATAGCTGAGCTTGCCCAGATCGGACAGCGGCTTCTCGGGGCTGCCGACCGCCCGCTCTATCTTGCTCAGCTCGTAGCTGAAGGCGATCAGCAGTTTGCCGTAGCCCTGGCGCTGGTAGGGCGGCAGTGTCAGAATGCAGGCTACGTTGTTGCCGTCCGGCGATTCTTTTTCCTAGCCAAAAACAAACAACCAAATCAATTACTTTATTCACTTCGTAGTATAATTCATACAAAAAATATAGAAATAAAATGGATGACAATAACTTGATTCCAATTGTATTTTGGGGAAAAAATTTAGTAATAAAGTGTCAAATAAACTCAGCGCCATCTCTTGGCGTCTGGTGGAACTACGTCCACACTGCAGTACTGAGCTATACAGAGTATCGATGGTTAGTCTGGTTCTTCATTATTATTATTATTATAATTAATTAATTGGACAAAATTCCTAATTAATGCCTTATAAAATTAGGAATTTCGTCCAATTAATTATTATGATTTAACAGCAACTGTATAGTTGCAATATCTCATTTCCTTCCATCTTTATTATTTTTTATTGTACTCATTGGTTATGAGTACGATAAAAATGAATTGAATTTTAAAAATTTAATTGAAAATTAAAAATTTTAATTGAATTTTCTTCTTCTTTTCATACTCAATATTGTGTATTGTAAATTGTAAAGTGCAAAAGAGGCAAAATGGGTAGTAACATGTTTTCTCTACAATAAAATTACTATCATCATTTTTAATTCTTCTGTAAACTAATAAAATACACCCCTCAAAAACTGAACTTCGAAAAATGGAAAAACACCGCTTGTATAGCAGGATCCTTTCAACTTGTCAGAAGTCAGCTGTTTCAAAGAGCAATATCACAATACTTAACCTACAAATGCTGAATCTCGCAGATTATTAAAAAGGTCTTTTAAAAGTTATTCTTTGAAAGGTCTTCTTTAAAAAGGTATTTTAAAGACTTTAAAGGCCTTCAAGACTTTTAAGCCTTTTGATTATTGTGTCGAAGTCACTGTTTAATTATTACCAAAAACAGCTGATTTCTGACAAGTTAATTGGATCGTGCTATACAAAAGTGGAATTCGACTAGAACTTCGATTACCCATGGAATTAACATTGGGGATTAGGCTTAACAAATCATTGTGCAAGTGAAAGTAGAATAATGACTCACTTTTGAGAAGTAGCCGACCAGATGCGACCCGTACTTGTCGGTTTCGCACAGAATGTAGAAGAGGAATGGCTCCACGTCGAAGTACAGTGTTTTGTGGTCGAGAAACAGTTTGGCCAGCAGACACAGGTTCTGACAGTAGAGCTTGTGCTGGCTGCCGTCCGCCTCCCATATCGACAGAGTGCCTTTGCGATAGATCTCCTTGCCGGGTGGTTGTCGCCATGCGCATTCGCTCTACACAACAAATTCAATCAATCTTCACTCATTTCACAAATCGTATTCAAAAACATTTACAATAATTAACACAAATTAGTGGCTCTAAAAACTTGAAAAAATATGTTATAATACCGGGTGGGACAAATTTCAATCTCAATTTATTTATTTACACAAACAATTACAAAAAACAAGCAACAATAAAACCGGGTGGGGCATATTTCAATTTATTTATTTACACTCAGTTACAAAAAAACAAGCAACAAAAGTAAAATAAATGAAAAGACAAGATGTTGTCAAACCACTGATTTACAACATCTTGTCTTTTCATTTATTATGGATAACTACCACAATATCACCTTCACAACTACTCAAAGAGTGAACAAAAGTACAAATTTGAGATTAAACAAAATACAAACATAGACTAAATAAAAACAATAAGCTAGGCGGGGAAATGTTGGGCAAAGAAGGAGGGGAATGGAAAGCTCTTCCAACTATGGTTTCCCAAGTATTTGGAAGGCGATAGATATAATGAAACACTTTTAGGTGCCCAAAAAAGTATTATTAATTTTAAATTTTAAACATGATAATACATGGGCCTACATGATTGGAAAGCCTATTTAAAAGCATTTTATGTGAATCTTATTATATTATTTACGAATAAGATCACTGAGCTGTGCTCCATTCTCCTACGTACAAAATTATGCGCGAATCTCAAGAATCAAAAGTATTTATCATTGAAGAATTAAAGAAATCAATCACAACTTCGTGGAATGGAACTCGGTAGATTTCATTCTAAATTCTGATAAATAGGTACTTATGACTCTCTTGGGCTTCTAGCATAACTTTGCATTCAGGAGAATGGAGCACATCTCAATGGTATAATACCCTTCGATTTATGAGCCCTAGCGCCCACTGAGGTGGAGTGGCGATGACATGGCATCACCACTCTACCTCAGTGGGCACTAAGGCTGAGGAAAAAATAAGCTTTCCGAAAGCCTACCTGAAATGTCGAAAAATTAACAATGAAATTAGTCGACTGGCAAGATGTAAATATGCAGCATTAATGAAGCACAGAATGATAATTTTTTTTAAACTATACTCACCATGTGGTACCTATAGGTTTTCTCCAGCCGCATGTATCGTAGGCAAAATTCACATATCCAAAGCTTCGGTTGTTTCTTGTAGTCATCTGGGTAAGGACTGTAATACCATGTGTCAATTTCGAATTTGCCGATTTGAATTTTGTCAATGTACTTCACTTTGGTAATAGCTTCGTGTTCTTTTTCTAACGCGGCTGTGGTTGGATCCATTTCGGCATAAGTCTGAAAAAAGAATTAAAGAAAAAAGAGTCGATTAAAATTCACGAGAAGAGAAATTAAAGATAAGGGCTGTTGAAGCGCATGAATGATGGATATTTAGGGACTGAAAATACATTTTACAGAGAGAATGGGGAAAGTGGAAAGAGAGAAACTATTCTCTCTGAGAGAATGGGAAAAGTGGAAAGAGATTAAATATTCTATAAGTTTGCAATTCATACTTGGAAAATGTGTGGTGGTTCAAGTATAATCCATAATTTGACCTCTCCAGCACAATGGCTGCAAATATAATGAACATACTGGTTTATTTGACTGAGGCAACTGGGTTGAAAATGAATAAAAAAAACTTTTATTTAGATCTTCACAGAATAATTACAGAATAAATGTTCAAAATATTACAAAATCTATTTACCTGCAAGGAAATATCCTGTGCGCAAGTAAGAGTTGCTAATATAATACTTGAATAAAAATCTGAATGAACTATCAAGGAAAGAGTAATAAAGAGATTTTAAACAAATACCAAGGAGAAGAAATGCTAAGAGAGAAGTGAGTATGATAGTATCAGACGGTGAGGTGAAAATCACCTCATTACAACGTTTAACGACGTTCAACGTGGATAGGAGTTAATTCACCAGTCACCACTCAATTTTTATATGGCTGTGTCTGCCATATAAAAACGTTGGGTATTGTAAAAAAGATTTAATGAAGTGATTCATTGTCAATCCCGTTGCCACTTTTGAGAAAATATCGATATGCGAAAGTTCAGGTCGATACAGCCAATGGCAATTGCAGTTACCTAATGATTGACCAGAAAAATAATGTCCCTGGCGGAGAAATGTCTAGCATGCTCGACTGGCTATTGCTCCAGTACGCCGGGGACATTCTTTCTGTGGTCAAACAGTACTAATAGAACTAATAAAGAACATTCTATTGAAGGGAAGATAACGCTCAAAAGTGTGACTGGAATGAATGCCAAATATTAGATCACTTTAAAACGAAAATATTACAACAAAAGAACAGACCAAATGAGTGAAAAATTTCACAGAAAATCGCCAATTACCTTTTGAATGTGGTTGATTTCATCATGACGCCTCTTCTGGTTTCTGGTTATTTTCCTATCAGACTGATCAAGAAGATCAATTGAATTACGATCACTATTTTTCCATTGCTGATCAGACATGTCGAACCTTGAGTTCATGATCCTGAAAACACAAATCACAATAAATTGATTGTTTAATCGTTTACACGCATTAGGCAGGACAGGACACGCACACAGAGATAGCAGAGCCATCTTATCAATCATCTGCCTGGTTTATCATTGATTAACACTCTCTGGTTTTATTAAGATTTCAATAGTTCAATTGCATTAGTATATCAGAGAAACAGCTTATTCCTTTTTTGGAATATGAGCAGAATATTATGATTGGATAGATGTATTGGATTGAAGCCAACTACTGTATTCAATTCAATATTTTACTAGAATTGTGATAATTTTAATAAACATAACATGATTCATGAATAATGAAAAAGTGTTTTTATTAAATTAGAATAGTGATCTGAATGTAGCTTGAACATGCATATTATATCAGTCTTATAGAATACAATTTATTGAAGGATCTTCCAAGTAAAAGTACATATAATTATATGTAATAGCCTAAATATATCTTCCATATTTATGAATACAAAAGGATCTTTCAAATGCAAGTCCAAATATCCAATAGCCTATACATCTCCAATATCTATGAGTCCATACATCTTTCTAGTCAAATACAATAATTATAACTAGTTTTTCCAACTTTAAACCGAGTAAATTCACACATTGTAAGGAAATGAATTCCAGATTTTTTAAAAACTGATAAAAAGCCAGTTAATAACTTAATCGTGAGTTGAGAATATTTTGTGAATTACTGAGATTAGACTAGAAAAGAACAGCAAATTACCTGTTTCTTGGTACCCATTCATCCAGCCGCCTATTGAATCCTTCATAATGAACATAGTATTCATAACAAGTATCTTGTTCATTGTATCTTGTCTGTATGATTTCAGCCGGATCTGCAATACACAAAGAACATGTAAAAGAACACATCAAGTGATTGAACACATCTTAGATTAAGTTGATAATCTTTCGGCATCCTAGTACTGTATTATGAATAAAATTTATGAAAACATGAAATTTTTATGTTTTTAAAAACAGTGTTTTTTGTTGTTATGAGGCATTCCAGCGTGTGATTCTTGAAAAACTATTATCAATATGGGGTAGAATGTAGGTAGAATACCAAAAAAGAACATAGGTCAAGAAAAATATGCTATACTTTCAGTTAAACGCATTAATTGTGCAATAACTAACCTAACTTTCTCAAGAGTGGAGTTAAATAACTGATTCGAGATTTAAAATTTGACTATCGTTGAAAATGAAATTTTATGGGCCTGTGATTGACATTTTAACTTACTCGATGAAAGGTGAACGTCTGATTTAGGAACCCAAAACGTAGATAATCGTTATCGTTATCAATACACGCCCCATGTCAGTCATTTTGAAAGGTATGAGTTTACGATTACAATACAATGGTACAGAATACAGTTTCAATTCCCAAACTTTCAATAAGATAATTCTCTTTAACTTATCTTAAAGACGAAAGGAAAGAAACTTACGCCATGAATCTGCTCTCTTGACAAGATAATGTTCACCGATATCCAATGGCTGTTCTTCCACTGATTCAGAGTCCTCGTTGTCTTCTGTTCCTTTTTCATGGTGTGTGCTGTCTGTTTTCTTGTCCGACTTTGAATTTGAGTTATGATAGGTATCCTTCGTCGTACACTTTTCTGTTTCCATTTTCAGTGAAAGAAAAATAATGTAAATTCAAGCAATCAAAACTCTTTTGTTGTTTCAACTCTACCTTCAGGAAAAACGAAACCGACAATCCGTTTGTTTTGATCTTTGATGAGCAGTTGCATCATCGTTCATATCATAATGGCATTGAAGACAGGAAGCATAAGGCTATGAAAAAGTGAAATTTAAACGATAATTCATCAAACGATGCTCTTAATTGAACTACACAAAAAATATAAATATTATTGTCACCAAAAATTATCCAGATCTCATACAAATAATGATTTTCAGACAAAATCACAATGCGGTTTCTAAGCATCGATACTCGATTAATGTAAACTTCAGGACAATCGATATTAAAATATTAATCGAGTATCGATGATTTGATTCAATATTTTGGACTTGAACACTCACCTAACCTAATTCTGAAATGTATTTTTTTATTTGCTAAAATTTGAATATTTTTTATGTATTTAACAATTTCTCCTTATAAATTGTTCATTAATTAAAAAAAAAACAATTATTCAAAAGTTGGATACTGAATATGAAACAATAAGTGTATTAATTTTTACGGTAATTTTAGACTATGATATTGTTTTATTGGGTTGTTTTATTTGGATCATAAGTTTTCAAAGTAAAATCTGATAAAAATCTTGTTAAAAATGGGATCATGCCCGGTGAGTACCTAACAAATAATACAATTTTTTCTGAATTCTTGATCTTTTTAATTTAAGTTGTTTTGAAAAGTGACGAGATTACTAGAAATAATGTTAGTAGGCCTAGCACAATAGAACAATCCAGTCTAGGGTTGAAAAAAATACATTTTTAGCCAGATTAGCCTATTTATTTATTATCACACTGCAAATGTCCATAGATATCATTTAAAATCCACGATTTTAAATAATTCATGAATCATCATGCAAAATGCAACAGTTCAAATGTAGTGAATCATTCCTCTACCTGAATCAGTTCTTAACAATTTTTTAAATTGTTTGTTTTTTCATATTGGTTCCTACTTATATCATAGATTTTACGTGCAGTGAGATCGGACTCACCAATGGTAAATGACTCATGATCGCATCATGACTTCTTCTCATCAGCTGGAACATTGTGTGCCAATCTTTGGCGTCAAGGTTTATGACGACACTGTCAATACGCCTTGTTTAGCTTCCTGTTACTGTTGACACAGAGCTCTTGGAATAACTTTCTGCAAAGAGGACGAGTGCACATCAACTACAACACAAGGGAGACGAGATGACATCAATCAGCTATCGATGTCCAGACTGATGTACCTCAGTCCGAGTCAACAGCTTCTGGTTCGTGCACCGTGAGATTTCAGACAGAGAATACCGAAGTGGCATATCACTGTCAGAATACCAATTCTGACAGAAGGAGAGCACGGTATTCGCTTCTGTGATGATTCGGACAGCCCGTTTTGCAGCTTCAGCACATCCACAACCTAGCTGAATGACCCACATGAGTAGGCAGGAAACGTGACAGTGGAAGGCGCGTGATACACCATGTTTAGGCCTCAGTCACATGTCCCTCAGCTTCAGCAGCAGAAAGCAGATTCTGGACAGTCTGGCCAGCATAACTCTGCAAAGAGAGACAGGCTCGATAAGCAGGAGAGACTTTCGACACACCTCAGGAGACGAACCTACCACTCTACTCCCTAAATGAAGAGGCAATGCAGTGCTTTCTGAGCTCTCTATGACTGGCCACCCATCTCGATCTGAGTTCATGTATTCATGTTTACTGAAGATTTTCAACAGAATATGCACTGGATATTCGTGAGCAGGAGGAGAAGGCTTTCGAGAGGACACCTCGTGTGAAACTTGTGAACCTACCACTCTACTCCCTAAATGAAGAGGCAATGCAGTGCTTTCTGAGCTCTCTATGACTGGCCACCCATCTCAATCTGAGTTCATGTATTTATTTATTACCTGACGCAATCTATCCAGCAAGTGCTGGTCATGGATGGAGAATACTGATTTACTGAATGAAGAAGAGAAGAACTGCGTGGAAATGTCTTCGGTTCATAAACTTGTAGTGGTATGCTACTGTCAGCAAATTTGAATTGGTCTCGCATTCACCTAATGTAATTATCCTAATGTTTTCTTTCTCCAAGTTTCAAAATATTTTAGAAGTTTAAAAAACCATTGATTTTTGCAGGTTTTCAAGTGGGCTAGAGCTGTTCTCAATCCTCACTACCTTTCTCTTCTACCTGAGAGTTTAGATCGAATATCTCTTCTGACAGAAGTTGCAGACAGCCTCAAACTGACAGCTGATGTGAGCTCTGATTTGGATTCTCCTGCTCTCCAGGGAGAATGGGAGGATTTAATTCAAGCTCAGGTAATGTAGAATTGTTTAACACAATAAATATAATAAAATATGTAGAGCTGATGTTTATATTGTGAAACCACTCCATAATTGGAACAAAGAATCGATGTTCTGTAACTCAAGTGTAAATTAATGAAGAGAAATTTTACAACATCGATTCTTTGTTCTAACAATAGGTATAATTATTGTGTTAAGTACAAATTCAAGTATCCCTCTATCTCGATCTGATATCTTATTCTTTGCATAGGATAATGCTCAAATGAGTGAGACTAATATAGAAAAAACTGTGAGCCATAGAGCAACAACCTATAAAGCTAGAGACTTTTTGGAATGAGAATCAAACCCATGACCGAAAGCTTATCAAAGTTCCAAGCTCTAATCAACCACATCACAGCAGTTTTCTAAATCGATAGATGGATTGATTCAACAGCATCCTCTGCCACCTAATGAGGGGAACTGGAGCTTGTCAAAATTCTAACAGTTCCACAAATTGAAACAGACAAGTAACAAGACATAGATAGTTGTGCACTGTATGTAGGTAGTAGTTGTTAATTTTCACAACTTTAAAATTGAATTGATTTTATGAAATTGTGTGTGCAAACTTGTAGCCTACTGAAGTGTCACTGTCATCAAAAAAATGTTTTTTATATTGAAGTATGTGACTAGATATAGAAAGTTCTGGCAAACTCATAGACAAAGTTTGAAGTCTTCACATGACTTGTTCTTATATTTTTTTCGTATTAATTTGATATCGAAATGACTTGAAAACCTATCAGATTCTAAAACCATATTTCATATTTAGATTTTTGTTTTTTTCAGAAATTTTGCTACTATTCTAGAATTTAGCCCAAAGTCGATGTATTATTTTCACCACGATCATTTTTTATTTCTAGCCTATAAATATAACAACTAATGCTTTTTACAGATGAAGCTGCTAGGACTGATATCCGAATCGCAAATTAGTGCCGATAAAAATGGGAAAGAGGCCGATCAGTACGAAATTCCAATCATTTTGGAATCAGAACGACCGGCGGACGAAACAGTTGGCAACAGTGACATCAACGATGTTGAGGTTGGCACCACTGTCGAGTTTGAGGTACGCGAGAACGGTGACGTCATCAATGAATCAGGAGACATTCAGGAAGTGCGGACAATTTTCGGCAAAAACTGGAAAAGTGGCGATGCAGCAAATTTTCCAATTGAGATTAAAAACGGTGGCGGAGAGGTGCGCAATGTGTTTGTGATAGCTGACGATCTAGATCAGTTGGATTTGCTGGCGCAGAATAGAGCCATTGCGCAGGCGCAGATCGATGGACAGAATGAACCAATCACAACCTATGTTGACGGCACACAGCAACAGTTGATTTTTGTCCTCGATTCTGATGATAAGGTGAGTCAAGATTACTAGATCTAGTAATATCTATAGTCTAGTAATCTATATCTACTTCTATAATCTATATCTGTAGATCTAGTAATCTTGAAGAAGAGGAGGTTGATCAGATTAAGATTATTCTCATTTCCTTCTCTCTCAATCGATACAACATACTTCAATTTTTGCTTCCAGTCCTTTGTTCAGAAATAAAATTGAAAACCCCTATCACTCACAAATAAACCTAAATTGTAGCAGTCCTCGACAAAAAAAAACATTGCATATTAGCGGTATATTAACGATAAAACAGTCTCTGATTTTGAAGAGATGAATTGAAAATATTATTAACAAATAAACCGTAAATTTTAGGTGTCCTTAACAAAAACCAACAACTGTCTATTAGCGGTTGAAAGATAAAACCGTCACTGATTTAATAAAGATGAATTTTAACGTTTTTGAGCACCAGAGCAACTAGAAACGTTTTTTAATCTAGTAATTAGAAAATACCATATACTGGGTGATTCAAAAAGAATACCACAACTTTAAACATTTGTATGTTATGAAAGAAACATCATAGAACCTTCTGTTATACATCTTTACAAAGAGTATTTAAAGAAGTTTTTTCACTCACAAACAAGTTCAGAGATGTTCAATGTGACCCCTCCAGACACTCGAGCAATATCAACCCAAAACCTCCCTCAAACTTGTACCACACTATCTGTAGCATATCAGGCGTAACAGTTTGATAAGCTGCTGTTATTTTTTGTTCCAATTCATCAATATCCATCCACCATTGATGATTTGAAACAAGAAATAACAACCGTCCAAGCTGTTGCGCCTGACATCTTACATAGTGTGACAAGATTTGAGGAGGTTTGAATTGATGCTCGAGTGTCTGGAGAAGTCATATAAACCCATCTCAAGATGTGTTGACATTCTTTATCACCCAGTGCCTTGGTATTTTCTAATAGATAATAAATATTATTATTTAATCAGTTGAATTTTATTTGTTTCAGACTTCAGAAGACGTCTGCTTAAAAGTGGAGGATGAACTTTACATGGACATTGTTTTGGCTCCACGTGAAGACAGCCAGAAATCGAAAGGGGATGCCAATACAACAACAGAAACAACCAACTCCAAAGACAAAAATAACCCTCTGAACAAGTTGTGCCAACTGTTGCGAATCGACGAAGAAGAGGGCGTAGATAAGCGGTGCGACGAACTGGAGAAGAAAAGAAAATACGAGAACAATCTGCCCTACAAGTACTTCTGCACGCAATGTTCGTTCAAGTCGAAACGCGAGAATCACTATCAAAAGCATTTGAAGCTACACGAAAAATTCAATTCGCTGTACTGTTGTAGCAAGTGTCAGTACAGGACTATACGTATTAGCATGCTGCGGCGACATGAAATGCAGCATAACGCGGATAGGTTGGTCAGCTGTAAACTGTGTTCGTATAAAACTGATAGTTCGAAGTTGTTGACCAAGCATGTTCGAACGAGACATGCGGGCAACAGGTGTGTTCTGAGGTGTGCCGAATGTGGATTCAAAACTGGTTCACGGCGTGATCTTAATACCCATAAGCGAACGCATGATCCTGTCAAACCGAAAGAGTACTGGGATTGCGATCAGGTTGGTAAGTTTTCATTGTGGTGTTCGGTTTGGTTGTGAACTACACAGACTGTATAATCACAGTGTGGCAATTGAATGTCACGCTTTTGATTGGTTGGCTCGGTCAAGTCCGCCATACTTTTCCCCAATGGGTGGACACAAAGTTTTTTTTGGTGGAATAAAATTTTTTTCGGAGTGGATATACCACCTTGGTATATTGTTTAATATACCGTATATAAGTGTACCTTTCCATTATGTTTTTATCCCCCTAATTTTAATTCCCCTAGTTTTTATCCCTAATTTAGGGGGATATAACACCTTAATCACCCCCCTGGGCTCTCGGATTCCTATTAGATTCACATTCAGAAGATACGTGAATCATATTATGATATGTTCAGTGATACACTGATAACCTATAATTTGCCTACCTCAGTGTTGGTTTCCATCATTCTAAATAATTCAAAGCGTTACTAGAAGCAGAGAGACTATTGTAATGTTACAAAAGTGATTTTTTTAATGACGTAAAGAAAGCTTGAGAAATGAGTTGAATGGTTTCAAGTTTGCTGTTGTTTCTCTCAAAATAAGTTTGAAAAAGAGGTAATGGGTTCATGTTTGCCTGTAATCCTATATCAAATTCAAAAATTTGGCAAAAGTATGGCGGCGGCGGGAAAAAATGATCTCCACAGACTGTTATGGAGTGCTTGACACAAATGGCCACACTGCTATTATACAGTCTCTGTAGGCTTAGAGGATATCATTATGGCTATCTTTAGCAGAGATGGCTATGACATCATCCATATGACTGTAAAGCAATGTTCAAACACACTGATACATGACAACACCGTTCGACTGAGATTTACAATACAGTTCATGAGCTCAGGATTTCAGGCCAAACGTTAGCCTCAAAACTATGTACTAAGGGCTCTCTATGCTGCTAACCCACTAACCTATCGAGACAATTGTTTGTCGATGCTACGGTAGCCACTCGTTTTAATCTAGGACTTGGCTAAATCCCGAGCTCATGAACCGGCCCTAAGTTACAACAAATTTTATCGCCTCTACTAGCAAATGAAAACTTCATATCCGTTCTTCACTCTTCATTCTCGCCGAGTCTATATTTATTTAATACATTCATACATATTCACAACAAATATGCTATCACTTATCTTTGCTCTTAATATGTTTCATTTATCTATGCTATGTTTTGTCCTGCACAGTGCGCCTATAGAACACAAAACAAAGGTCACCTGGCAAGACACAAAAACGACGTCCATGGCGAGGCGCGTCCCTTCCTCTGTCATCATTGTGGCAAATCGTTCAAGCGGCACGACACCCTCAAACAGCACAAAGTAGTTCACGGTGAGGTGTCTCAAACGTATGTCTGCTCACAGTGCAATAAAGCCTGTCGCACGTCCGCCCAGTTGAAAGAGCACATGGTGAGTGTATATCATTTATCCATTCATTTGTTTAAATGTTATCCTTTAAGTACCAGGAATGCAATACATGCTGCTATTGCAAATGTTGAGCGGAGCGTTTGTCTGCAGTAAATTATATGCCGTCAATTAGACCAGCCTTCTTCTTTTTCTCCTCCTCTTCATCATCTTCTTCCTCCACTGCTTCCTCGTCCTCCTTCCTCCCTTTCATCTTTCTGTATCTTTCAGTTTCATCTTTCCGTATCATACTGTATCATCGTGCAACTCTCAGCTCGATCTAGCGTTTAAAGGTGTAACTACTTTGAGCTTTTCCCAACTCGAAAATTCCAGTTCTGATTTGACGCCAATTTCACTACGATTTTATGTCCTTATTTTTTCTTTGATTATTCCTCTATGGTAAAATTGATTTCAAATTGAATTATTAGAGAACCTTCCCAACGTTGGTGTGCATGTCCAAGCCAAATTTCATGGAAATCGGCCGGAGTAGTCTAGGAGGAGATTGATCACTACTGATTTACAGAAGTGGCATGTAATTGGAGAAACACTACAGTAATTCAAAGAAGCATCTACTAAAAAAACAATTATTCAAAACTAAACTGTGGCAAGTTGTTCAAGCGAACTGTAACAATGAGAAACTTCCTTTACGATTTTTTATTTTCGTGAAAATTATAGGCCTACACTCAAATACACATATCTGTATTACTGTATTAGTATTGTATAGTCATCGCGCGATGAGAAGTGAGAGTCGCGCATGCGTATTTACATTTCTTTCATGCCACTGACCAATCAAATTTGTTCTCATCGCGCTATATCTATGTATGACATAGGTTTTATTAGGTAGGAATCAATAGTATTTACTACACAGACTATATAATCACAGTGTGGCCATTTGTGTGTAAGGGTCCATAGCAGTTTGTTGGAACATTTATTTCTCACCATCGCCATACTTTCGCCAATATTTTGAATTTTAATATTTGCCTTAATGGAAAACCCATACGCTCACCTTTCGTACTTCTTTCAAAAAGAACAACATTGAAAATCATTTTTATAACTTTAAAATTATTCTCTCTACTCTTGGTATTACTTTGAAAGCTTAGAATGATAGAAACTAACACTCTTGAAAGCAAAATTGTAGGTTGAAAGTGTATCACTTGCCATTACATGAAGGAGCGTTTATATTATGCTATTATTCGCTTATTTATTCATCAATGGAGAGAACGGATCACCCCAAATCTGTCTCCTATGACAAATTTGTCTTATGACAGTATCAGCTGTCACCAATGATGTTAGTGACTCAAAAACCGGATAAAGCGACTCCACTAACCTTATTTGCGGCAGCTAATATTGTCGCAAGCGAATCTTTGCAAGTGTAAACGCTCTTATGATTCAAGTATCTCCTCAATGTAAATCTTATGGGAGTTGGCAAAAGCATGGCGGCTTTGACCGAGCTAACCAATCACAAGTCTTACTTTCAATGGCCACTCTGTGATTATACAGTCTCTAGTATTTTCTGAATGAGGCCGCGGTAACTTTGTATGCGAGTTGGTACTTTCCGGAGTTGGAATGGATTTACTCAGAAACATCCAATACTGTAATAATCTAATGGTTTTTGAGTTTTCAAGTGATTTATAAAGTGTTTTTGTTTGGTTTTTTAGATGGTTCATTCAACTCAGAGACCAATCCTATGCGAGCTGTGTGGCGCTACGTTCAAAACACGTTCAGTTCATTCTCGTCACGTGAAGAAGTTGCATTCAGATGTAACGTTCCAGTGCAAAATTTGTAAACTGTCTTTTAGTAACAAGCCAGCTTTAGTGAAACATGCCAGAACACACAGGTAATAATACATAGGCTCTACTCACACTTGGAAACTCAAATCGCGGAAACTGAGCGACTCGGATAACAAACATGTGTTTTCAAATGATGACTTTCAGACAGTACGGTTGCTGGATTGTCTGAACGTCATCATTTGAAAACACATGTTTGTTATCCGAGTCGCTCAGTTCCGCGATTTGAGTTTCCAACTGTGAGTAGAGTCTTGCACATCTCATTTAGGCTATTGAGTTCTCAAGTAGGATTATGCAGATTAGAATACATTCATTTTAAATCGATAAAGACTAGGGATATGCTAGCTTCCAAAGCATTTAAACGACCAAGTTTTTCATCCAATAAAATAAGACTATAATGATTTGCCCCTAATCAGCCAATTCATGTTTGCTTCAACATTTATAGCATAGGCCGTGTCTATTCTATACATGGTCTAAGGTCTGAACCACTAAATACAAAATCATGTAATCAACAGATTCCTTGCTGTGTAGTGAAAGTGGTAATTTCTGTTACATTATTTTGTTTCTTACATTCCAGGTGTAATGAAATATTGAAAAATTTCTAGTTTTCTCTTAAAATATTTTAAATAAGGTATATTTTGCTATTTATCCTCATGGCAAATGAAAGATTTTCATGAAACATTATTTTTCCAGCAAGATGAGTATTGATTGAGGAACAGAATAGCCTACTCCGTGAGCATTCTGTACAATAACAGTGTCAAGTACTTTCCATGGAGATGAATTTAATAAGCTCATTACAGCAATATTTTGTAATATACTGTATACAATCTGAACTATTTAACAGTTTATTTACTATTACTATTATCTATCAATTCTAAAGATGAAATGGATTTTCCTTTAGCTTTTGAATTATTTTTTGCGATTTTTCATTACAGTACTTGAATGCTCTTTGTTTCTGTGTTGCAGGTCAGAAGGCGATTTACTTGTTATTAAAAAGGAAGTGAACGGTTGATATGCTATAATAAAACAATATAATATATTTTTTCGTATTATCAGAAATCGATATTCATTCTTACCTTTGTTCCTTTTCTTTGTTGTTCATTTGGAATTATTGAATAGTATCTATATTGAGAAAAAATTTCGTGCTCTAGATTTTTATCAAAATTCAATATTTTTCTATCATCGATAAGTGTTCTGTGCAGTGTTTTAGTGTTATATTTTTCTGACTTTATAATAAGCTTATCAGGAAATACTTTTTTTAATGCTAGTTTCTGTTTTCTAAGTGAAAACAAACTTACATCTCTTTCCCTATAAAGGGATAATTGGTTATGTTGGCGAAGTGGAACAACCCTACTCGGGTCTCCCCACTATTAAAAGCCATACGCTAAATAAATAAATTGTGGGGAAAATGTAGAGCCGTACTCAACAGTTGTGACATAATGCGATCAATTTGTGATTATTTCCATTGTTCATTATTTTCAAATATTTTGCGCAGACAAGTACTCATAGTCTGTCGACCATCTGATGTGTTTGCAGGGCTTGATGTGTTGATGGGTTTGAAGGTCTAATGTTTCCAATGCTGCTCAACACATGCGCAGAACGAATGGCTGGCGCCGGATGTCTGTGAATAGACCTTTAAAACAGAAATTGTGGGATAAAGAAAAGAGTGCGTTACCGCAAGGGAAATTTTGTAACGATAGTCTTGAGTCAGGGTGTAGAGAATTTAATATCGCACTTCCGTACGCCCATACTTCAGAGTGAAGGATTACGCAATCCTGGTCGAAGTCAAGGAATTAGCAACAAATGTTGTAATGGTAGAGGGGTGGGGGCACAGATCAAAATTAGGATGATATGAGCCAGGGAAGGTACTTTTAGACAAAGTGGCACCTTATAACACTGGCTAGTCTACCCAGAAGTGAGAGACAGAGGAACCCAAACTTGTCGGGACTTGAGCACCCACAGACATTAAGGTTGAGGCATTGCAACCAGAATAGATATCACACAAAAATGTCTGTTTCCAAACCTCATTCGCATTTGATAAATTATTGGCAAAAATATTCCAGTAATATAAAATTAGTTGTCGAATGTGCTATGTTGAATCAAACACTAGGTTACGTTTTTGACCTACGTTTAACTGCAGAGAAATAGATCCAAAGATCAATTCTTGAATTTATTTTGGAACCAGTAATCGTCTTCTCCAAAAGCATTCCTTTCAAAAAAGAGTAAAAGGTCAGTTATCTCCCAGGATAACCTTTGACATTTTACAATCATTTGACTTACGACGACAACAATGTTTGCCAGTCTCTGCTGCATGCCGTCCATAGCTCATGCTCTGAAGTCCATGTCCACTTTGCGGTTTACAGGAATGATAGCATACGTAGCTGTCGGCTATCAAGCTCTCAAAGTACGGCTATCGGTATCTCCTTGTGAAAAAGGTTTGTCAACGATCAATATTTAGCAGTTATTATATTCGCTGTTGTCGATACTAAATATTATTTCGACATGATTAATTGATTCAGTCCGATTCTAGGACAACGAATCGTCATTCAAGTAAGTAGTTGTTATCTAGTAATTTGAGGAAAATTTGAAGTTTAGCTGGGTTACTGGTCAGAATTTCTAAAGAGCAAGTGACCAATCAGGCGCTGGGCTTGAGATGACGTAGCGCAGTTCAGAGGCGAGAATGTCAGATCGTCGTGTCGTTGTCGAAAACAATGTGGGGTTGACAACAACCCAGCTCATTATTTAAATTATTCATTTGCATTAATTCAAAATATAATATCTGAACGTGAATATCGTGATGCTTCCCACATGTAGCCTACTAACAATAATATTTTCCCAAATTGTCTCTATGATCGTAATATATGGTGTCTGCATACTTGGATGAACTTTGAATGTGAAATATTTCAAATAGCCATTGTTTGAAGATAGTTGGTTATCTCTGGAATAATAATTAGGTCTTTTTTACTCCAACCATATGTGGTCTGCCATGCTCGTTAACATATAATATTGAACGTAATTTATAGATGAAGTATAGGGAGTTATTCAAGTATAAAGACATAAATATAATGTTGCACTCATTCAATTTTTTCATTTATCAAATAACTCTCATGTCTCTGGAATAATAAGTTGATTGATACAAATTATACAAACCATGAACTGATGGCTCCAAGTTAGCCTGGTAAGTTCAAACTTCAAAACTTTAACCCTAGCAAGGAAAGAGTCTTTGAATTGCTCTTTCAACAAGATGACGAAAATTCTGATTTTCAGCGCCCAAAGTACTTTGAATTGAACATTAGGTAGAACACCTCATGGGAAGATTTATGTTCAAAACCCTCCAAACTGTAACATAACCTTACATCTATTGGGACCATAGATACATTAATAGCAATGGTACTTGAATGTCCAATGCCCAAATCACTGTGCACTTTGTTCTATCATTTAAATGTTAAAATCGACAAGGTTGTTCACTCTCTCTCTCACTTCAAGTAGCGCGCTGATCAGGTCTAGGAGCTACTCCTCTATACTATGCCAGTGATAAGGGTTAGTTTTATATAACACAGTCTTTATAAAATGTCAATAATCATTTGTGTAGACCAGCTAAACTTACAAGCAATTGGTATCTACAGATTTATATCTGTTCAATACTAAGTTTCTTCCATTTACTCCCTCAAGTACTGGCGCGGTGTTTTTACACCAAATGTTAGAGGTCCTTACCCCATTATCTTAACTAATTTCATTATATAAAAATATTAAATACATTTCCCTCTAACAAGGTTGGTTATCTCAAATTTTGGACTGTTTTGAATATTGTTTCACTATAATTAGATGCTTAGGTAGCCCAGTACTGGAAGTTTTATTTCCAATCTATTTATTGTATATTTTTGAAATTCTGAAAAATTTTGGATAAATGTTAATCCTAGTCAGTTCGTAAAATGTCAAAATAATATTTCATTTATTAAATGTGTCAGATGGTACTATGAAACAATGGAAATTACTTATATATAAATACTGCATTTATATTTTATACGATAATTCATTTGAAATATGACTATTAGCTTTATTAACTCTGAAAGCAAGATAATGCTAAATAAGGTAGGTTAATTGATCAAATTGAACACTTTTACTAGCGTGGCGGTGTGCGCGCCAAGATAGAAACCACTTTCGCTTAACTGATTTGTAACAAAGTGCAAATGAGTTTTACATAACTTCATAACTGATATGGCTGGTTAAAGGTGAGGTTTCGTTACATTGGCTACCGAGTGTCGCAAGTAAAGGGAGCCATGACCCAGCGTATTTTCACCCAACGCTGTAATTAGGTGAGAGTTTATTCCTAACAGTAACTGGTAATAGTTGGATCGACCTCTCAACCGATTGGGATTTTTCATCAATGGTGGAATCTGGCAACCAGTCAATCACGAACATCTCTTTGAATCTTTGAATACACCCCTTTTCACCTTAATGAGCTAACTAGAAAAGGAAATGAATATTAATAGAAAACTATTAAATATAATATGTTATTACCTTATTCTTAGTTTATTATTGGATTTAGCATTGAAAATTCGTTGTCAAATGCTATCTTGGAATCATCCACTAGGTTACGTTTTTGACCTACGTAGTAACTGCAATGTAAAATAGATCCCAAAAATTTAGGCAATATCTACCCTGTAGAACACCCGCGCCAGTTTTTTAAACCAGCAATCGTCTTCTTAAACCTTGCATACATGCTTTTTCATTTATTTTAAAGAAGAGTAACCATTAAATTATCTGAAGGCCATTTGAAGATGAACCTTTAAAATATTTTTTTCAATCATTTTGAAATAACTTGCTTGTCCAGGTCGACCCTTTATTTGTTGCCGCTCTAACTCAGCTGAAGCCACTTCCACTTGCGGTTCAGGTTCATTCTTCATAGACAAGCGTGCTATTTTAAGTTTCTCCTCAGGTGTGTCAACTTGATCAACTAATTTACGAAGTCAAAATAATTCCAGAAAATGGCCCGATCAGTTTTTCGTTCAAACATTGACTGTGGATGACAATGATTGTACCGTAGGCAGCCGTACACGTTCATTAAAACTGTAAAGTAGTTTTTATTTCATAATTTATGAAAATTTCAGTTTAGCCGGGTTACCGGAACCAGTATTTCTGAGTGCAATGGCGTGGCCTTGAGATATCGTAGCTTCATTTCAATTTTTCAAATTGCATTCTGAGTTCTCCTCTCAGGGAATTGAAGGGAGACTGTTAAAATTTGTAAACCTGCTTCCACGACACAGTGAAGGGATGATTCATTTGCACGTTCATTCAAGTTGAAAGTCCTTAATTCAAAGCGGAACTGAATGATCGTGATGCTTCCCACTTAGCAGCCTACTTAACAATAATACTTGAATTGCCACTATGATTCCGTAATTATGTAATTGTCTGGTATACTGGATGAACTTTGAAATGAATAACATTGTTTATTTGAGCATTTTTTTGTAAGATGAAATACATTACTGTAAGTGGAAATGAAAGAAAAATAAAAACAAGAACATTTATTTATTGTCACAAATCTAAGCATGGTCTATGCCTCATGTATAAATATCAACCGGTGTTCAAGCACTCAATGTTGTTTCTTTTTGAAAATTCGAAAACTGGTACTACCAGAGTTGTAACCATGCAAATGTTGCACTCATTCAATTTACTTTCCTATTCATCAAAATGAATACTCATGTGTCTTATTGCTGTAAATAAAGGTTAAACAAAAGTCATGGAATTTTAATTCATTTTGTATCAATACGTCAATGAACTGAGTTCTATTAAGTTATCCGCCAGTAACTTATGCTTACTGTCAAGCTTTTACAAATTTTGTAGAAGTTTGTTCTGTGCTCAGTTTTATCACCAGTTTTGACCATGCAATCAATTTGTCAGCCTATTGGAGACTTTTAAAAAAAGTATTTCAGAGGTTGGAACTAGCTGGATTGTCACACATACGCGATCCTAGAGTCATAGAATTTATGTTCAAAACCCTCCAAACTGTAACATAACCTTACATCTACTGGACCATACCTCTAGTACAGTACAGTCACCCTGGTATTGCCAGATAGTCCAATGCGTTATCCAAAAGTACTCTCGAGTCATCATTCATAAGATCAATAATACTAAATTATTTGATTTGAAGCTTCACATTTAAGTATAAATATTATTGATCTTCAATTCAAGACTCATTAATTAAATCCTAACAACCCAGTGAATTGAGAGTTATGGTTTATATCCCTCTTTTATTCAATAATTAGGACTAGCCAAACTTATATAATTTTTAAAATATCTAAGATCTGTTTGCAATACTAGATGTTCATTTAAACTTCCCTCGAGAATAAGCTGGTGTATCGGTGTAATTTGTAATTCTTTACAGACATGGCGTATGGAGGTCCGGTAGACCCCATTGCTTGTTTTCGTTTTATGAGGGAAAAATCTATATGTACCCACATTACCTTTTATTGGTTCTAACAAGGTTGGTTATCTCGAATTCTGGACTTGTTTTAGAAGTGAATGACCATTTTTACTTATAGTGGATGTTGATGATTTCATGGTGAAAGGAAATCTAACAATGATTAATGTTTTGTTGAATGAGTCTTCAAGAAGCTATATTTCTTGCATTAACCTGTAAAATTCAATGCTTGGATAAAAACCTGCTTGAGCCTAGTACCAAGTTTTCGTCATCGTAAAAAGGGTCAAAATAATATCGATTTATTGCATTCCTTAAAATAGAGATCACTTACAGACACCTTATTTGGAATTACAATGAAATTTAAACTTTGATAATTTGAAATACTATTTCCAACTCTTTTGTTTGACCCTTTTGCTAGTTACATTCAGATTTCAGAAGAGACTGATAACAAGGGTTTTGCCTTGAAATGAATTGAAAAACAAATTTTACTAGCGTGGCGGTGTGCGTCACCCCAGACCCTTTCAACTGCCTAGTAACAAAGTGCAGTGAGTGCAAACTGGCAAAACGAATGGCTGGCTAAAGGTGGGTTTTCGAGCTACTACCACCCCCGAATTAGCAGGCCCGACTCTCAGCGTCCATTGCCCGCTATAAATAGTGAGAGGATTTTTCATCACATTGCATGACTGTACGCGGTCGTAGCCGCTTCTGCACAACACTCATCACAACCTGACCTTGTAATAAACTAACCGTAGGCTCAGCTCGACGATATGACAACTGCATTAATTACTATTTTTTCTAATCATTATAAGTATATTCTATTATAAGTAACAAGAATAGTAGACTTTGGTCACTTTCGTTATCATTTATTAGAAATCTGATATTGAAAAGCAGTTAAAACCATTTAGTAATTGATTTCACGCCAATAAATATACAATGGCAAATTAGGCTACTATCTGTACAGTATCATGAACACTGGCCGCGTGCCAGTACTTGGTTATGATTGCCTGTCCTTGACCTCTTGAGCTGTCTTCTTCAGAGAGAAAGCATGTTTTTCATTTTGTCACATTTCCTGAGTTTATTCTTCCTAGGCCACGGTTTCATTTGTCAAGCTGAATTGGGCCCAAATAACAGTTCAGTTTAAATTTTGCCGTGATTGTCCAATTTGGCAGTTCAATTCCCTTCAATTCAGTTCACCCTTCTAACTTGGGATTATCGGAAAATCTGACCATATCATTAAAGTATTTCTAATTTTCAAATGTACAGAATTCTATTTTCACAATTTATTAAGGCCAATAGGCTTGTTGATATTGTACACCAATTTACTAAGTCAAAAACATATTCCTTGTTATTTTAAATGGACTGGTAATGGAAATGATTAAAGCTGACATAAATACGTTAAACACTTATATTTGAAATTTTTTAATCCAGGGGCCTGACTGTACTATAAAAGTTTAGAAATATTATTACTGTGTTTTAATAGAAGAAGGCATAAGATAAAACAACTGGATTACAGTTTCATGCAATATAAATATTGGTCGTCAAATTGCATTGTTAGAATCCCAAATCATAGGGATTGTTTTAATGAGAGACAGTTTCATGTATTGTAATACTGGACACGAAGGATGCAAGGCAAGACTACAAGAGTATATTGAAAGTCAGCGTAGACACACATGACCTGACCACACCCTATTACTGTACTTACTTGATTGCCAGGGAGCTAATTTAGTCCCACTATGAAGATAGTGATCGGAATCATCTTTCATTACTTTTACTAACAACTGACGAAAAAAATGATGTTGCTTTACTATAATGCACTTGGAATTTTACTAAGCAAATACATTTGTCATCGCTGAATTAAGGTCAATTTTTGATTCAACAAATTAATGTGGGTTCTTCTGGCAAAGTATCAAAAACATACTGCTAACATTTTTCATCCTTAAAGACCCTCACTTGATACGATCTATAATTCACCACTTTCGAACCCTAGCAAACCGGTGCGCGGGAATATTACAGCGCACCATGCCTGGCTTTGATAGCACAATAATTTGCGAAACTATTTGAGTACTATTTTCACTGGTAAATCATCCAAGTTAACTACGCCGAGTTGGTGACCTTTTTAGCAGACTACTTCGGTCTAATACTCCGTTTGCTCTTTTCTCAATTTGGCTTTCCTATTAATAAGACAATGACGATTAGTCGTTGCTGTAAATAAGCAGACAAAATGCATGAGAATTTTCAACACACCACGATTACTTGGGCTGATATTGCATCGGTGTGCTGCTTCACAAGCAACCATGTGAATTACTGTTATGAAGCTTCATAAATTTTTGTGAGAAGTTTGTTCTGTGACAGTTTTATCACCTGCTTTACGCCTTAGATGATTGGGAAGTGTTTGTCAAATTTTGAGACTAATATACAAATGTCAACATAGTGGTGTCGGGTATATTCCAATTGATTGTGGAATATTACTATTACTATGATCTAGAGTGCATCAGGAATATTGCCAAACTTTTCTGGTAGACATTTTTCGATAGTTGTTACGATTTGGATACTATTAAGCTATCAAAATGAAGTGCAGATCTTTTAGTCAGTTAAATTTTCTTTGTATTAAAGTTGCGTTATCGAATATCGAGTCATTGATTTCATAAGATCAATATCAATTATTGGGGTAATTGATCCTCAAAGATCAAAATAGTCGCCAATAGTATTCCCCTGATTTCACATACGTTAATTAAATTAAATATTGTTCAAGTTGAGAATACTGTATGATTCCTCAAACATATGTAAATATTGAAAAGTTGATTGTATAATTTTATGGAACAACTATTTAAAGATATTAAATGAAAAATATCTGATTGATGTGATATGTCTCATCTTGTTATTGGAGAAAGTTATAGAAGCATAACATCTTTTTGTTCAGAACTTACATGTTTTAAGAGATCAATTACCCCTTGAAGAATTAGTTACTTTGTCTCAATATACTGCATAAATTCTTGGGTGAGACGCTACCAACACAATAACTACCGATAAAGCTTTATCGTTTTTATGATTTGCAATAAATCCACAATATGCCACAGATTGACTCCCGCTGTAGAGTGAGCATTCACTCACAAGGTTATCTGATTTATTTCCGTTCTCTCAATGGTTGGGAACCAATGATTATAATATACTGGCACCTTATCATGTCTCTCCTTTTTCGTGCTGGCCTCATGCTATCTAAGCGTTGAAATGACTAAATGTAGCTAGGAAATGAAAAGTTCAATAGTTGTTGCTGATTCCTAACTTATTCCAATTCAATGCTTGAAGGTCACCAACTCATTGAGCCAGTATCAAGTTTTCTGTCATCTAGGTATGGAGTATTCTGACGTATTGTCATCGTCCTAGTTTCCCTAAAATGACGCATGACCATAATACACCTTATTTCATTACGCAATTATTAAAGCCATTTGATAAGTTGAGGGAGTAGATAAATCGTTACTTTTTGTTTTACAATAGTTTCTGCTAGTTACTTCAGTTTTGAAATGAGAGAACTGATCAAAAGAGGAAGCTTAAATTAGTTTCTTGAAATGATTAAAAGAGTAAAATAAACAGGAAGTTAGGCTTATAGTTGAAAATGAATGTAGAATTATGTTAACCATGCAAATCAACTGAATTCATTAATGAAATCTGAAAAGCTTTTATTGTATAAATATTTTAGCTACTAGTTCCCAGGTATACAAATATCAAACTGCACCAGCCTGTACTTTTAGTATTGCCCGCTTAATCCTGAAAAAATTTAATTAGATTATGTTTGACACGTCTTTCACTCGCCATCAAAAGTTCAGCCTTATTACTTTGTAATTAGAACATTGTAATTTCAATGGCTAACTGATGTTTTTCAGTTACGTTTTTTCTGGATGTTCTGAAACTAGTCTCTTGAAGGACCAATGCAAGTAGATTCTCAGAATCTGTAGACTCATTACCCTCCCCACTTCATCATTATTAAAACGTACACTTGATGAATTGAAAAGTAGTTGATTCGCCATTTCCAGGATGACTATTTCATTCCACTATGTCACCGTGCAAGCTATATTTAATTAGAGCATAATAGTATCTATACAAAGAAATATCATATCAATATACCATTATGTAAAATATTGCTTTATGAAGTAAGCTAAATGCTGTCCTTGCCTTTATCAATATCAGATCAGACAATTGCTTTTATAACTTTTTATTTCCGCACATTTCAGCGTTAACTCAATCGCTTAAAATTCTGATTATTTTATGTTTTCAAGCACCTTTTTATCAGTTCAGTTTATTTTCATTGTGATTTTTACAGTTCAATTGCTTTCAATTCAGTTCATAGCTAAGGGACCATGACAATGGTGCTATTAATTACAGTATTATAACTGTAAATTTTCAAGGTAGAAAGAATCCATTCCACGTAACGAAGGCATGTGATGTGTATCACTTTTAGTATGGAAAAATTTACTTTCACTTTGAATAGGTACTCTTCCATATTCATCTCAGTATTTTAATGCAATTGAATAATAAATGCAATAAATGATATAAATATATATAGTATATAAGCGAAGATAAGATACTATATTTAGACGTTATATATATCAGGGCCTGATATATATATATAGTTTAGAAGTCATAACATACAGAAGGCATACATATATAACGTCCAAAGGTCCAACTGAACATGCTTGCTGGGGCCTGTTGGTCTATTCGGTCAATATGAATATTGGTCGTTTGCAGAAGAATCCCAAAGTTTGCTAGTTGATTTTAAAACTTTCAGTTTCAATGTTTATACTTAGCTGAACCCTGTGTATAAAAGGTTGCTGCAGTCGTTCAAATTGTTGTTGAAAAAATACAAAACGCATACTGCTAGGCAACAAATATTACAAAAAGAAGGAGAATCTATAGAAACATTTTTAAGATTGCTATGTTTCTGAGATTTCTAGTGGCAAGTAATTGAATTTAATGAATGTAGAGGGTTTCATTGTAACTAGAACCGATTTCAAAAAAATGATATTGTATCTTACTAGTAATGCACTTGTATAGACTGCACTTGTCATCTGGAAGAGCAAGAACCAATTGTTCCGGATATTCATTAACAAATTAATGAGATCATCCATTAAGACTAAAACATACTGCTAAAGTGCTTTTCATCCTTAAAGACACCTCCCCCTGAACGCAGAGACAGTCCCCTACCAATGAGCTTCGGCTAAGCTCAACAGTCACACACTGAAGCATTACCAATGACCTTGTATCATTATCAGAAGAGGAAGAATGCAGTTGATCAACAGATGTGCAGACTCATAATTCTACGATAATCTTTCCACAATTATCAACGGTACAGAGAATCATCCAAGTTTAACACTCAGAGTTGTGATAGCAGACTGATATTTCGGTCTAATACACACCTTAGATTTACTGTTCTAGTCGACGAAAGGTATAAACAGTAATATTATCTTATAAATTTCCAGTAATAATATTTTTATCAATAAGGAGTATTAGGAAGCATACACTAGGATTAATTAGGATTATGTACATGAAACGGCGAAGTATAAAGTCACAAGTACCCTGAATGTCCATTCTTGAAAAGTACATCCTTCCCATAAACAATTAGCCGTCAAAGAGAGAGAGAGAGAGAGAAAGAGAGAGAATGTGTGAAGAGGAGAGAAGAGGGAGATTATCAACAAATAGTAATACAGTAATAGAAAATTAATTTTCAATACATCATGAAACAAATACTTATATATATAATTTATATTCAAATCGAATCATTTTTATTCTCAATCCATTACAATTACAAAGAAAACAATAAACATGCAGCAGTATTAACTAATCTAATGTAACCTAAGCTTCTGATACCACCAAAGGACATAACACCAAATTCAATGGAAAAGAGACAATATAATTATATGCTCAACCAATAATATAATTTGTATTTATGTATCCAAGTTTTTCCCTATTACTCTGGACTGATATTCAAGTTCATTGAGGCGTCAACATTTGGTGCGTGAGAAACTAATTCATTGCAAAACTTATTTTGCTGCCATTCAAGAACATACTTGGTCAGGACAGGAGCTGAGGCAGACCTTTCATTCATATAGGAGAACGAACTAGTCCGAACCAAACACCATGTGCGTCTCAGAACGGCATAGTAATAATGAGAGAGGAGAGAGAGATTACAAACGTTGGAACGCTGACCCAGAAGTCTGTCGCCAGAGAGCCACAACGTACGCACCAAACTCGACCTGAATCAGCAAACCCAGTCTCGACCCCGCCAATACTGAGTCTTTGGCATGACGGACAGCTCTAAGGATGAAAAAGCACCAAATTGTGTGTTCTCCTTTAATCCTGATTTTAAAAAACGCTTATCCTTTCTTTTTGCTGGAATCATTTTAAAAACAAAGAAACGGGCCCTGGTGCCTTCCTTGAACAAGCTATTACACTGCCATTATATCTTATGTCATTATTCTTTTACTTTGTGTTACCAGTTTTTGCAATGATTTACTAAATTTCGGGTTGTGTTTTTTTTGTGTTTAGTTGAGACCGGACGTAGTGCCGAAGACAGCGGAGAACTTCCGCGCGCTGTGCACCGGCGAGAAGGGCTTCGGCTACAAGGGCTGCACCTTCCACCGTGTCATCCCCAACTTCATGTGCCAGGGTGGAGACTTTACGAAGCACAACGGCACTGGCGGCAAGTCCATCTACGGCAATAAGTTCGAGGACGAGAACTTCACACTCAAGCACACCGGACCAGGTGCTTATCAATTCATTATCTATTTATGCACGTTCAATGAAACGATAGTTGAACTTGTAGTTGTAAACAGTTTACAAACAGTTGTAAACAGGTAGTTGTAAACATTTTACAAACAGGTAGTTGTAAACAGTTTATAAACAGTTGTAGGCCTACACTCACATTCATTCAATTTGACGCTTGGCATTGGATAGATAGATAGAGAGGTATTATTTCTTTGCCATTGTACTCTACGGCCATCAGCATCGTCAAGAAATAATATCTATCTATCTAATGCCAAGCGTCAAATTAAATGAATCTGAGTGTAGTTGTTAACAATTGAAACTTGTAGTTGTATCTTGGTTTCAGCCACTGCTACTGGAATACACGGTAGTGGTGATATGATAAGTAGGATGCGCGGTAATGTGCTTAAAATTTGACGTGACACTGAGCCCAGTTATATGGAAATGTTGAACAGTCATTCGCTAGGCGAATCCTACTAAGTATTCAATAAAATTTTATTTATTCTAGAAATGCATTCAATACAAGGAAAAACTAAACAACAAAGACTATACATGTAAACAAAAACAACTTGCTTGATGGTGAAGTGTGCTAGAGAGAAGCGAAGGGAAAGATTACATTGCCAACTACGGTTAACCATGTGATGAGTACTGTCCGATGCTAAGCTCTGTGTCCCTGACGGCTGTAGCGGAGGAACGAAGATAGCACTCGATGACGGTTTTCGATGACGTATCGCATTCCTCCCAGGAACAAGGAGGTTAGCATCCTGCAGTAGGTAGTGGAAAGAGAAAATTGGAACCAAGGGTCTGGAACAGGCGATAAAGGAAGAAAGGAAGAAAGGGGTAGAAGGGAGTCCACTGATTACCTATAGCCTACACTTGTCTATAGTACACTTACCAAATATTCACTTGTCTACTGGGTTTCGGTTGACTTCAGCCTCTCAAAATCTAGGCTTGCATCTGCGCTTGGGACCTACCGTGTATTCTAGTATCTGTGGTTTCAACTATGAATTTACAGTAGCAACAAGTTTGAACTGTCGTTTCGTTGAAGAACCCCATATTTGTTTGAATGAAATAGTTTTTGCTTATCTAGATGACAAGAGTGCAGTCTATTTGAAAAACATCACAGCGCTGATATTACAGTGTATTTCTATACACAGTCTCAAGTTTCTGAAATGGGTTCTGGTTATGTAGTAAAATCACATGTGTGGTTCTTCTGCAAAAGACATCCATAGCTATTTTCATAATAAGATTGGTAATTACTTGACAGTATATAATAATGATAACTTTGACTTATTTATTTCATTAATTGACAATACATAAACCGTGGGTGGGAAGAAACAACAGGCATTCGCCCAAAACTGTTTCAATCCCTAATTTTAACTAAATTGTCCAGAGGCTATGTCCATGTATGTACTTTTTCATTAATAATATGAGTCTAGAAAAACTATCAACTTACAATTTTGAATTTTGAAAGATTGCAATAGATGTTAAACACAAAACCACAAAACATAAATAATATCACTTGAACTTGAAAAAATAAAAAAATTATATTGGTTGTTTGAATGTAATAATGAATATAGTACAATCCACGGATACTAGAATACACAATAGGGTTCATGAGTTAGATGCGCAGAAGTCTGATACAATTATTACGTGGCTATGCACTATTCACCAGTCTGGCTAGTCAACACAGACTGTATCTCATTAATAAAATATTTTGTATTGTAAGCTTTTACATGTTATGGCACGCCTAGCTTCTTTTCGGCTAGAATATGCGCGTGATATCTACAGTGTGTAATGCACTGTAGATATCACGCTCATATTCCAGTATTCGTGGTACAATTTAAAAACTTGGTAGCAATCTAAAAACTTGTATAGTTATAGCTTATTCCCCTTACTTCTCAGTCCACACTGCCAACATACCAGCTCTAACTCTCGTATCCAATGTAACCGCGGCCTAAATGTGTGTGAAGTAATTGCACTTGAAGAAATTGTTATTGATTTGTCCTATATCTTGTGCTGAGTCCTTAAGGTACATTAGTTCATTATCATTAATTCACTGATTAATAATTATCATTAGTTCATTAATTTACCCCAACGCTGTAATGGTATACTGGGGAGAGACAAAGAAAAAGAAGTTCATTAATTCAGTTATTCACTTTTTAGTTATGATGGTAATAATCATGACGTTAAGGGTTGAATATCATTTACTGTACTTCTATTATAGTATACTTCTTTGAGAAATTGAACTATACAATTCATCAGGTAATAAGCTTGACGTTGAGAGTTGAATATTATGTACTGTAGAGAAATTGAACAACTGAATCCATCATTACAATAATCTAATGTGTGCATTGTTTGGTGCAGGTGTGATGTCAATGGCGAACGCGGGCCCGAACAGCAATGGCAGCCAGTTCTTCATCACAACGGTGAAGACGCCGTGGCTGGACAACAAGCACGTGGTGTTCGGCGCCGTCGTCGAGGGCATGGACGTGGTCAAAAAGCTGGAATCGTACGGCTCGCAAAGTGGAAAGACCACCAGCAAAATTGTGATTGGCAACTGCGGCCAACTCTAGATCAATATCAACCAATCAATTCTATTTCTCATGTGAAAAACAAACCTTGTCAATCATATTCTAACTTGATGTAACAACAATCATTTCATACTCCATTCCAACGTTTTTTGTATAGATTGGCTGTAAGTAATGCGTGCTAGACAAATAGAAAGGCATAATTATTATCTATGTGAACTAGACTGATCCTGTGTAGGCTATCGTCAATTGAGTTGTAATGCTGGTTCATTCGCTGCCAAATTTAGAGATAGCTGTGTAAGGTTCAGATGTGTGGTAATATTTTTGTGCAAGGTTAGTTGTTGTTTATCTTTCACTAGAGTAATATCAATACTGTTCTGTTTCTAATTAAAAGCTCTCTCTCTCTATTCTTTGAACAAAAATTGGGTTGAGGAGATACATCTATGTAGGTGTCATGATCATCAATATAACAATGCATTTAGCGTTAAATCCTTTAGCTCTTTTTTAGACAGTTTTCTTGTTATCTACTAATTTAATTTTTGTGAAATAAATATTTGAAGTAATGTGGCAAGGAGCGAAGTGAGTTTTTATTCCATTGAATCCTTTGTTTTAATAATTTGCATTAGAATGGTGAATGAAGAAATAACGAGGAGAATGAGCACTGAGGAGTGTACTGTGTTATTACTCATAAGGCTAGGCGTACAAAGGTTATTCAAGACAAGACGAGTTTAGTCACAGTAATTCACATAGTTGCTTACGAAGCAGCACACACTGATGCAATGACTAATCGGTGTGTGTTGCTTCATAAGCAACTATGTGAAGTACTGTGACTAAACGTGACTAATCTCGTCGTCTTGACTAACCAGTGTACGCCTAGCCTAAGATGTACCACATGCATTCCCTAAGTTCACACTTGGTCGATTTTTGTATGCTGTACAGCATGCATCGTAGCATGACGGATGCGGTGCAGCATAGTTTTTGCTCCTAATTTTGATGCCGCATTCACACACTCGCCGAGCGAAGGCAAATGCGAGTGTGTGGATGGGTCGCTGAGCTCGGCTCGCGGAGAGGAAAAAAAATTCATAATAATACAGTAGTGATAATTGCCTACTTTATTATTACCATGTATTATCAGATTCATTTGGCGCTTGGATAGATATTATTTCTTTGCCATCGTACTCTACGGTCATGAACAACGTCAAGGAATAATATCTATGTAATGCCAAGTGCCAAATAAAACGAATCTGATTATACAGTCATGTTTTAAATAAACAAGCTCCGCTCACAGGTCTGTTACCTGTTAATGCAGCGCATTCCTTCCAGGGCCATCATCATGTCAATTATTCTGTTCGCCCACGGGGCAACTGCTATCTGATTTCAGTCAGCAACCCAGCGTTGCCAGATAACATTAATTTGCTGATAAGTTAGATTACCCGAAAAACAGCCAAACGTCATCTGGCAACTCTGGGTTGCTGAATGAAATCAGATAGCAGTTGCTCCGTGGGCGAACGGCCTTATGTTATGAAAATGGTGGCTGGCCTGTGAAAGTGGATACCGAAAATTGGAACAGGGTTCAATTTAGTACCGGTTGTATGTATTATGATTAATTCTTCATAAATATGGACATATCTTTTCTGTGATTTCATAATAAAATTGGGATTGAGAGCTCATGAAAGATAGAAAACGAAAATAATCAATCATCGAAGCGAGAAAATCGATTTTTGGTAAGGTATCGATATTTTTTCATGAAGAATCTAAAATCTAGGTTATGTTCGTTTTTTCCGTGTGTGTTTTGTGTTACGCACGGCATGTCACATGTGGATTCAATGGATATGATTTGTGGTTTTGAATTGAATATTCGACTACTTTCTTGCACTGATGATTGAATTTCCATTATCTGATGAAAGTCCATATACTTGATTATAAATTGATTGTCTGGTAAGTGGTGATATTATTTTCTAATCAATTTTTGAAAACTTCCTGCGGCTTGCTTACCGGTAGTGATCTGTTTCTGTAGGCATCACAAAATTGATTTCGCCAACTTGCCGTTATTGATGCTTGAACCTATCTAGGAAATGTTTCTCACTTATATTTAAAACAGAAATCTTAGAATATGAAATGGTAAATTGTAAACGGATTGAGCATAAGTTTGAGTTTATAAGGCGAAGAGCCGAAGAGAAAAGCTACCGGTATTTCATATACTACAAGCTCCACATTGCATTTCATTCTGTTTTTTAAAGCTGTTACTTCCTATTTAAATAAGTTGATTAATCCTATAGAATTCAAAACCGTGTATTTTTATAAAATTTACAACTTACACTTTTTAGATTGTGAGTTGTAGGCCAGGCCTATGTCATTTCCTGTAGTAAATTCAAAAGGAAAAGAAGATTGTACCTAGAGTCCCTTCCTACTTACCGTATTACTGTTGGACTTTGGTATATATTCATTTCTTATACACAAGACATAATTTACTTATTGTTTGAGACCTATTTTAAAAGCGGAAAAGCTTAGGTAGGTGTTATTACATTATTCTTTATTAATCATTAAATAACCACACACTGTTCCACTGCCACATTTCTTATGGATTGCTCCTGTGGGGTCATTCAGCGAAGGCTACTGATGTCCTGAGGCTGCAGAAACGGTAAGGATTATTACAGCCAGCGATCACCTTGCTCACTGTAAGCACATCCTTTCACGCCTTGGTATCCTGATGGTCATTACATTCTCCTATATGCCTGATGCACATCAAGAAAAACCAGCACACTCTGGCAACCCGATGCAAAGCTCTCCTGGGAGCATCTGTAAAAGACTAGCGAGTCACCTAGGAAGCTTACACAGAAGCAGGCCCTACCTGCTGATTGTGTATCACGCCCTTTTCCATTGCATCCTCAGCTATGGTCTGCTGCTTTGAGGTCATGCTCCGGCCTGTCATGATGTGTTCTTGCTGCAGAAGAGGGCAATTCGTGTGGTGACCCTCAGTGAGTACTTGGAGCACTGCAGACCTCACTTCAGATCTACTGGAATAATGACCATACATAGCCACTGTGTATACTAATTCTGTAAATCAAGTTTAGAGTTGGTCTATGATACAAGACATAGAGATGTCTCCTGGATGTACCGTTCCTCCGACTGACAAAAACTCGTGATGCCTTTCCTGCCTTGGCTCTGCGGGTCTTCAATAGTTTGCCTGTGTTTCGGTCTCGACTTGAGATCTGGCTTGTGAAGCACCCTTTTTACCCAGTTGGGGAATTTTTTGAAGATGAGCTGTTGGGCCTTAACTGCCTGACCGGCTGCCATCTCTCTAGTGTTAGTTTATATTTAAACAAACTAAATTTTGATATTTTCAAATTCTTGACGCAATCCATCCGGCTCTTCTGGCATTGGTGAAGAATGAGGTAATGCAGTTAATATTAGAAAAGTACAATAAGGAACCATAAATAGGCCTATTACCTCTAAAGATTTTTATTATATTTTTTCCACTCAACCATAGGATGGATTCGGTTCAGGTGCGTTGTACTGGTAGGCTATATTGTCTTATGTATTTAACTTTTTACACTACTGTCTGATGAATGTGTCATTCCCATACGCTAATGGAGAGACCTTTATTTAGATTAGTGTATTCTACATTGCCATAAGTATGCCAAATGTTTTATTTTTCAATATAAATAAATGCAATACGGTATATGATTTTTTGTCTTTTCGTTTTTGTTAGATATTTGGTAGAAATACGAATTTTTTAAGAGTACATGAGCTCTAGCATTTGTATGGGAGGGTGATGATGAGAAATGTCGAATACTTTTCAGGCAGCCGGTACCGACGGCTTAACGTCTCCTCCTAAGGCGAGAGTGGCCGTGTGTGGTCAAAATCTGTTTTAGTCGACAGGGATCAAAACGTGAATCTCTGTATTATTAGATCGGCGATAAGCCACCTCGGCTAGCTGGCCTCTAAAATAATATTGATAAATATGTTGATTTCGTTCTACAGTTTTACTTGTGTGTCAAGTTCAGGAGGGATTAATATTATATCTTACCATCCTTTTGGTTATGAGAGAATGAGATCATTCTATTATTGGAAAATGAATAAAAATTGAATCGTTCATTTCAATTGAATTGTGTTTCAAGCCTGCTATTTTACAAAATCTCATTACTGTATTTGGCCTTAAAACACTATTGCCGGTCACGAGGTTGAATCTTCTAATTTTTCATTCTACTGTATTAAATTTAATAAATAAAGCTGTTTATAGGCCTTGGTTTAGATTCATTGATTGCATATCATATTCTAGAAAATGTGTTTTATAATCTGTTATTTAGTCCAAGGCAATGCTATAGATTATTATTTATGAATTTAAATAAATGTTTCAACTGGTTCATTGTATTTCAGCTCACCTTTATTTGTCTTTTCACTTGAAAATTTCAAACTGAGGTATTTTTAATTTCAAAGCTTATAAACTCTACGCTTTTAATTATAGAGAACTGATTAATTTGATGTTTGCGATTTGAGGAATGTATTATGTATGTCTCACTCTTGATGACCAATGTTGGGGCAGTGAACACTTCAATATCAACATGAACTATGATCTCTACTTGTTGTTGATATAATTTCGATAGAATTTTATTATCTTTTAGTTGAGGTCATGTGCTCTTTACAGGAAAAGTGTTATTCATGATTTGTTATTTACTTCATCAATTGATCTATTGTGGCTTTACTAATTACTCAATCGCGTTGAATAGAATATTATTAGTTAGTGAATAGTATGAAATGAAGTGTTTGGAAGTGTTCAATTTAGTGTTGGTTCTGGTATTTGTAATCCATGAGAACTATGCTGTAAGTCAATTACTTTATTTTCATTTCTATCAAAGTATAAGGGAATTATTTCATCAAAATTTTATGGATTAGGGGTTGTATAGGCCTACGCATCATAACTCATTCTGGAACTTTATTAATAATAGTTTATCTCTGGAAGGCTACTTTCCAATGTATCCTAGGCCCAAGTCATTCCCCATTAGTCTTGAATATTTTGTTGAATCTATAATCCTATAATTATCTGTATATTTTTTTGTTATCTTAATAGATAATAATAATAATTATAATAGATAATTATAATTAGCCTATCTATAAATTCTATAATTCAGTCGTTAAACAAGATATAACGTAATAATCAGTGAAGAACTGAAAAATTGAAGGAAATTTAGTTGATACCAAATTTGTCTAGGCGATAAATCTCTTATACTGTATTTGAAAAAGAAGTACATTCTACAGTTCATTTATCATATAAAATGTATTTTGAATTGATACTGCGCGTCAATTCATTAATGATAAAAGCGTATAGTCTCCACCCTGGGACCTAATTGTCATTATTATTATGTTTCTGTCCATGATGTGGACCCCATTGGGTGATCACAAATAGACAAGTCAAGAAGTCATTAATAAAACAAACATGCACTCAATCAGTCAGTCGCTATTTTTCTTCCCGTATGAATGAAAAGAATAAAAACTCATGTTCCAACACGTTTTTGACAATTTCCCGTTCTGTAGCTTTGTAAGTTGAGTTTTTACTTTGAAGTTTTACTCTTCTCAGCTAATCCGTCATTCTTCTATCCTATTAACATATTTGATTTTTATTTGGCTCCAGGTATTCGACCCCAGTAAGATATCAAGGAAGCCTCCAACAACAAAAGAGAATTTGAGCAATAACAGAAATGGATCTTCGGACGTCGCAATTTCGAAGAAGAAGAATGAAGGCAACGTACGTGAACAACTTCCCTGGATATCTAACGAGCAACAGGTGGCCAGATCGGGAAATACCCGACTGATATCGAGTCCTGGCTATGGAGATAGGAGTGGGCAAACTGGCAACGATTTCGATCGGATTCAAACTCATTCTGATGCCGGGAAGACACATAATTCGAAAACCAATACACCGTACGTCAGCAATCCATCTCAGGTAGGTACTGTAGTCTATAAATTATTTTGAAAAATGTTAGTAAATATTTCTGCGCATGCACCAATGCCGCTAGTGTAATGACCCTAATATAGAACCCTGTTCTGAGATAGTAGACACTATGATGCAGTAGGTAGGCATTCTTTACAATATTATAAACAACATTTACTGCTTTAGCATCACTCAAATATTGTATATCAGTGATTGTATAGCCTATTTTACAATATTGTTCTTTAGAAAATTCGTTAATGATGGATGAAAAAGATAAGTAAATTAATTGCGCTTGATTTCTTGTCAGACCGTATTCCCTCATTCAAGATCAACTAATAATATTCACTACTAAGAATAATATCCTGATTGGGCTAAACTTTTTATATTAATCAAATGTTTTTGGAATACATGGAAATTTAGCTAATTTTGGATGTATATGAATCCTGGTTCCCGGTTATTTATTCTGCTTTATTCCAAAATCATGAAGCACTTGAAAATTATAGGATGCTGTTCTGTAGTTTTATCAACTCAATCCCATCTGAATACGAAAGCAATGAAAAATGCAAGATGAAAATTCAGCTAAACGATAATAAGACCGATTGAAGCTGAGTTACCCTAGAAGGCATCCTATGTAAGATGTTTTTCGAGATAAATTCAAAGTAGATAACATTCAATATGTTTAATTTAATGAATGTATGCTTGTACCTTCTGGCTAAATAAATTTATTCGATTTGATTCATTGTTTGAATTCTAAACATTTCTCACTTTGAAGAATCTAGGTAATGTTTTGATTTTTCGATTTTGGTAATAGTATAACATTTTTGAATCAAAATGTTATACATTATTCAAGATTATACAGTTGATATTTGGTTTGCAGCCTTGTCCAGATAAGAACCCGGGACAGTATCCCTATCCTGGCGATTGCAAAAAGTTCTACAATTGCTGGAACGGCAGGGGCCATCTTCAAATGTGTGCTCCGGGCACACTGTTCAATCCGGTCACCCTGGAATGTGATTTTCCACATAACGTGAAATGCCTGCCGAAAGACGACTCTTCCAATCCTGTACCGTTGCTGAATAGTGATCAGTTGTCAGGTTTGCTTCTATATTTTCACAAATTATTATTATAGACTAAGGAAATAGGTGGATTAACCAAGAGAATGGATTATTATCTCTGAAATTATTTTTAAAATGTAGAAAAGAATCCTAATAAATTATCATCTTGATGTATTATATTTGAATTATATTATAATTAAATGAGCCTGTCTGAAAAATTAGGCTCTCCTGTGAAATTAAAGAATAACGTCATAACTTGATCTATAACGAAAATAATAACAGTATTGTTTATAAAATAATACCGGTATAATTTTTTATTGCAAAATAGCTTTGCTTCCAGAGGGAAGTTTTAATATTTTTTTGAAGGAGTGGCTTGTGAGTGTTTATGATTACAGTAGTGTTAAATTAGACACCTTTATTATTTGATTTTCATGTTTTGTAAATATTCATTGTTATTATCAAGATTCTGCAGATCTTATATGTTTTATAAGATTAATAAAAATTAGCATGGAAAATTTTCATTAAATATATTGTTAAAATCTGTTTTTCATAATTCTCAATGTATCATCTTACTGCAACAGCTTTTCATTCATTCATTCGTATGGTCTTCTTGTATGCTCAACAGCTCATGTATCTTATTAGCTATTAGCTCCTACGTACCTCCATATTCTAACAATATGATTAATTTTAAACTTTTGTAGTTTATTTGTTAACCGTACATTATTACTATGTCTAAAATTTTTATCAAGATAACCTACAGAGCACAAAATTGATTAATTTGGAATAATTGTTTCTCTAGGTGCAGCAGACGATAAAAAACCAAGACAGTTCTTCGATTCTGGCACTCAAAATACTCCAGTCTACAATCAACAGCATTCAGGAGTTCAACCACCGCATCATCATCATCAACACCATCACCACAATCAGCATCAACACCGCCATCCTCATAATTCGGATCATAACAATAATCGTCAATACCCCGTTCCTCAACAGCCTAACTTCGAATCCAGCCAGGGTGGACAGGCTACCTACCCTTCCACTCAGTATAATCAATCTCCAAGGCCACAGTATCCGAGTTACAACAATCAGCCCAATACTCAAAATTACGATACTCCGATTCCTTCTAATCAGCCGAATTCTCAAAGTAACCCAAACTGGGATTGGCTGCTTAGTCAGTCTCCAAACAACGAACCGGCCACTAACCAACAGCCTAGTAACCAGCAATACACACCTACAAATAGTCAATATCCTAGCAGTCCGTCTTATGGATCCCAGTATCCCGCAAATACTTACACGAGTAGTCAACAACCACGTCCCGATACACAAAATCCCACTAGCAGTCAATATCCAGTGAATTACTATCCACCAAGCAATTCACAGTATCCTTTGTCAAAACCTAACAACCCGTATGCTTCGCAGACTGGCCAGACTCCAACGTTGAACAATCAGAATTCTGATCAACCATATTACCCAAATACTGGTTCTGTACCGTCAAACAATCAGTATCCTTCATCTACCGTCAACCAACCGTATTATCCTAATACTGGTTCAAATCAACCCCCTTCATCCTCGTCAAACTACCCTTATTACTCAAATACGGGGTCTAAGATTCCTAATCCGCCTCTACCATTGAATAATCCAAATTCTGGTTCGCAAGATTCGCCATCTCCAGTCCTTTTCAAGCCGAATCCTTCATACCAGAGGCCTGCAATTGATAGCTATGGCACACCTCAACATAACGGTTATCAACAACCTAGTGGCTCAGTGCCGTATAATAGCCAGCAACCGTTTTATCAAAATACGGGCTCAAATCAGAATCCTCCACCATACAATCTCAATCCCCCTAATAATGGTGGGGATAGTAGTTTCAGTCCCGATTTGAAACCATCTGGTTCTGATCAAACCATGAACATACAGCCTAACCCGTATATTACAACATCGTTTGTGCCAGGAAGTAAGCCAGGTCCATACTCGAATGGGAATTTTCCAAATGTCGATCCCAGTGTCGGGAATAATCAGCTTTCTACAGGCACTACCACTCCTAGAACTGGTAGGAAAAATACGCAAAGTCCCGTAATGTGTCCTGAAGGATTCAGCGGTATACTGCCGCATCCCAACGACTGTTCCAAGTTCTTGAACTGTGACAGAGGTCGGACGTTTGTGGTGCAGTGTGGATCGGGCGCTTTCAATCCGGTTCTTTCGGTGTGTGACTTTCCGCATGCCATCAACTGTGCGCCGCCCAGCGAAGACGGAGAAACTGGCGAAAAAGATGACGATGGAAACGGAAAAACCACCGAAAAAGATGAGGACAATCAGCCAACCGAAGAACCCGACCAGTATCAGGAAAACTCGGCACTTCATCCGGTTTATACGAAAGGTGGGTTTCACTATCAATATGTCAGAGACCCTGTGCTGACCAGGAGTGACCTGAAAACTCTGACACCAGACCTGAGCCAGCCAGGTTACACGGAATTATTATTATTACTATCAATACTTTTTGCTGTTTATTGCCATAAGAGTTTTGCTCATAATGACAATTAATTATGATTTATTATTGTAATCCGATTAGTTATTTTTGATTGAGAGAAATTCAGTATGGATGAAGAAAAATGAAAATAATCGATTGAAGGAAATTCCGAATGGATTGATTTGAATGGACTGACTGAAAAGAATGGTTTGAATGCAATTCCGTATATTTAGTATGGGTGTAGGGGAACGTAAGAATTCAGTAGCAAAATCAAGCATGTAATGTTTTTTTCTAAGTAATCAGCTCTTATTTGTAAAACTGCAAGGAAATGAGAAAATTCAGTCATATTTAATAGAGCATGCATTGTTTAAACTTAATAACATTGAAAATCCATGATGAGTAATATTTTTCTATAATAACAAGCAGTTTTCAAATCATTCTATAGTGATATGAATTTTATTGTATAAAATGAATGTGTGAAAACGTTTAGGATAAATTAATATAGTCATATTTTTTGTCTATAAATGTGTTGTGTGGACATTTCAACAGTGAAGTAAAACAATATTCAAATCCATTCCATAGAATTCGTTGAAAATTTTATTGAAGTTGCAAAATTTTTGTCAAGTTAAGGACTATTCCGACTTGTAAGTTCAGACTCAGTTTCTTCTTAGTTCAGATTGGTCTGCGTATGCGTCAATGCTCTTTGAATGGTCCATTGTCATTGAATGACTGATATTTTTCATTCATATGGTTGGTGAAGTAATGTATTTAATCAATGAATTTATTATTGTATGTTCTTCTACAAATATGTTATAGTGTAGGCTATGTATGAGCTTGATGAGTGAGATTGAATCTTATTAACACCCTAGTTGAATAAAAACCACTCCAACTTCATCCGAGAAACAACTTCAAATCCTTCATTTCAAAATATTAGTTCTATCTAGCACGATCATTTGTTGCAATAATCAGTTGTTTGAGTCGCAGTACAAACTGTGATTGACAATCAAACTCTGCTCGAGTTTTAGAAATCCGTACGATACTAAAATTGTGTTTCTATCATTTTACAGCTTGTGGAGACCATGAGTTCCGCTGTAATAATTCAGCTTGCATTGACAAGTCATTTGTTTGTGATGGGTATTCGGACTGTGCGGACAGGTCAGATGAAACTAACTGTTCAAAAGGTAAGCTTATGATGTCATTCAAAATATAATTTAGTGGTACTTTATTATAATAATATCATCAAACAACTTATTCTTTAGGTATACTCATGCATGATTTTCAATTAATTTTCTCTTGATGAAGGATTTAATGATAGAATGGGTATCAGCTATGTTTAGAATAATATAATGATTATTTTTATTGTAATGTTTGAGCAGTTAATTGCTTGATTCTAGGTGTGATAACATCCAGTGTATTTATACCATCTAGGTATAACATCTATTCATAACATCTATAACATCTATCTATTCATAACATCTAGGTGGGTTTATACATCAGTTATATTCAGAGTGTGAATTGTAATTCCAATATTTAAACAGTATTGATAAGTGCCGTATCAAGAACCAATCAATCACAGTATAACAATAAGAGAGTTCTCTCAGTTCTGCTTCATTGTCAAAACCATTTTCTTAGTTATTCTCTGTTCTCATCGTCAATTAACTTTGAAGGAATATCTGGTGAACTTATCGCTGTATAACAATATTTTTTCTATTTTAGTCTTTTGATTACATAGGCTAGCCTAGCTTTATATAACATTAAAATTCTTGACACTATTCATATGTATTTGCACATGTTGTAACGAATGAAAATGTTTTCAATTCAATAACTGAAGCAATCTTATATATTGCATATACTATAGACTGCTATCAGTGTTTTCAAATGAACTTTTTTACTTTGAACTGAATTTTGAACTTTTTGATTATGACTTATGTATCTTGTCTTTTCGTGTAATGTACTGACGATTGCCATACGATATTTTCTATTGTACTTGCAAAGATGAAATAGATTCAAATTCAACTGGCACATGAAGTAAAATTTTATTACCCATAAGGGTTGCGACGATGATTACCATACGAGTATGATAGTAAAATGAATAACTATCAAGATTATGAAATACAATTCTATGAACGATTTTAAATATAATTATCGTATACAATTTTGTTCTAATTCAACATCCAAGTGCAATAGATTTCATTCAATTATTTACAAATAGAATACATGAATTGAGAAGAAACAATAGGTTCAATGAATAAAAAATCATAATCTTGTGTGATTTTTCATAGGTGATCTAATCGATGACCCAAACAGCTATGTAGAGAAGATAGACGTGAGGACTAGCAATAGTTTCGCAACATCCTCCACTCCTAAAACATCAACAACCACACCGTGCGAGACCGCTGGCACCGAGAAGAAGGCAGACCGACCTGTGTATCGGATTCCACCTAAACCGAAAAGTGATACCGAAAGCAAGTCCAATCCGAACTTCCGCCATCCGAACCAAGAGGGTTTTTATATAGTTGAGAATAAAACTGAAGCTGACTCGAAACCGCTTCGTCCAAAGGCGTTATCGCGGTCAATAAGTGAAGCTCCTCTCAGCCGACAGTTGGTAAGACTGCGTGGCGGACCGAAACCCTCGGAAGGCTTCCTTGAGCTTCAAATCTCGACGCCTGGATGGGGGATTGTGTGTGACAAGGAGAACAGCTGGACCATCAAAGAAGCTGACATTGTGTGCCGACAGTTGGGATACTCCAGGTAAGGTTTTATGATTTTAGTGTTCCAACATTCATGAAAACTATTTTTGTCTATGCCAACATAAGATATGGCTGGTCCATTTTACTAAGGCACCTGAACTGACTATGAATTACCTAATTACAGTTTTTTCAAAGGTGAAAGAGTTTTAGCATTCGTCCTTCGTGATGTAACCATGTTAATATTTTATAGTACAGAATGGGGCTATGTAAACACCAGGTGGACACAGAATTTGCCTTTTTGGTGGTAGTCTACATACAACTGTTTATGAAATAGCTTAAGTTAGGTGAGCGAATACTGCTTGAGTATTCATGATTATTTTAGAGGTTAAAGCTGGGTTACATATGAACTGGTGCCAAAATGGTGGGTGTGTGCGTCTACCCCGTCTTTATAAAGCCTTAGTACAGAGTGATCATAAAGTCTCTCCGCAGTAGATGCGTGGTGGCCTATTGTGTTCTTGTTAGAAACCCATTTGACAGGATTCTCCCCTCTATGTGGACTCAACCAACATTCTTTTGTTGTATTTATCACAGTGTAGTAGTGTACTTACATTACTACCGTGCTCTTGAGTGAATGAGTGTTTCATTTTATATTTCACTGCGAAGGGACTTTCGATCACTCTGTAAGTTATATGAGTTCTGATACAGTATGAACGTCAGAAACTTGGAAAAATTGAACTTCAAACTTTGATTTCTCATTTTTGTAGAGGAGCTGACTCCACATGGCAAGGCCGTCCATCGAAGGGAGATGTTGACGCATTGAAAAATATTGCAGTGGACAACGTTGAATGCACTGGAAAAGAATCTTCAATAATCGACTGTCATCTTGAGAACGGTAATTATTTTCATATCGAGTACACCAACCAACTATACTGCAGAGTATTGCGGATGTAGGCCTAGTTCCTACAAACGCCAAGAGATGGCACTAAGTTTATTGTACATGTTTTACCCCTTGAATGCATTTTTTCCAAAATACAAATAAAGCCGTAACATCTAGGAAATAACCTTTCTTTTGGCACAAACCGCATCTCAATTGGCACAATATAACGATCACAGTGGCTGTCATTAGTTTTGCTAAACTCTATTAATATAATAGGTATAATGATAGTCTATTATAGATAATCTCACTCTTTCTTTAATCGAAGCCTGATTGGCTCAAAGTTGTAGAGTAAAATTTTGTCTACAATTACGTCAGATTGTATTTATGTATTTTTAGGATCTGCTCAAAGTTCGTCCGAGTCGCAGACAAAGATTGGTTGTTATCTATTGAAGTTTTTTCAGTTCATCGCATACTTTTACTGTTTACTTTAGTGGTCATCTCCAGCAGACTGCGGGAATCGTCCGTTCATTTTCCATTCGCCAGGGGGCACTCGTTCCTTATTCGGTTGTTCTTTTGCTACTGAACGTATGCTCCTTCACAAACTCACTCAAATTATAACATGGTCTCTAGCTTAGGTGATGTTTGATGCTTTTGATGAAAGTATTTGTACTATGTATAGTTTTTAGGTCTGTCTGCAGTAGGTTGTAAAGGTATGGTCCTATATCCTAGATAATTGTGATTCTGAAGAGACAGCGTCTGCATAGGCATACGGTTGTTCAGTTGGTAGATTGTACTGAAATATTGACTGAATACTGGCTATCTTTTCAGATTTTTTTCTAAATTCTCTGTAAATTTGCAGAGAACAATTGCGATCCGGAACGCGACAGCGTGTGGATCCGATGCAAGCAGAACACGTTGTCGGCGTGCCAGCCGGGCGAAACCCATTTCGAAGACAGCTGCTACAAGCTGGTGGTGCCCAAGGAGGGGGAGGGAGGGGGGAGAGAGGAGACGGTCGGCTTCAGTCAGGGCGAGGCGCTTGCGCACTGTCAGATCAGCGGCGGACATTTGCTCGACATCAATTCCAAGGTTGGTCATCGCAGAAATGAATAGTATTCTGTTTTTATTTTAATCATCTACTTTTCATTATATACACAAAAATAAAGACGATTGCTATTATCATCATCCACTTCTTATCTTTCACAACAAACATTCATATTTTGGATGGGATAAAACTGGAAAGTGAAATGGAATAGTGGAACGGATTTTCAAGTTCATAAAATAATGTCTTGTTCCAATGTTCCAATAATGGGTTTTTATGAAAATCATTTTGAACTTATATATTACTGAGTACATCCCTCTTTAAGCAAAGCTTGTGCTGAGGGATGCTCTAGATTCTAGTGCTGTATATCCTATATCATCTCCATATAGAGTTACATCATTGAATTATGGAAGTTATTATAAAAATGTTTTCTCTCTTTGAAATATTGTACTGTATATTTCAAGCAATTGTTTGAAGTTGATTATTTATAAGTTATGTGCTAATAAGGCTCTCCATAGATTTTCTGTGAGCATTTATATGCTTTGAAATTGATAAATGAACAAGTACGGTAGCTATTACTGTGTATGAAGTCTATGAAATTTACTTCAATAATTCATAATTTTCTTTAGTATTTGTATTCTAATAATGACAGCTTAGTTTTATTTGTGATTTAGAATGGAACTTCTACATTTCAGAAAGAGACCGATAATATGTTGTGATATTTTCTCCACTGATTTATCAGTCTAATAATTTCATCTAGTTGTTGCATTTCAATAATGACAGGAAAGTCTTGTCCTTGAGAAAGCTAAGGACATGTGTAGGAGTAGATGTTCTTCTCAAGGTGTATTATGCACATATACAGAGCCTCATGTATTACGGCGTATAAATTTTTTTCAAATCAAATTTAAATTTATTTCCTTTTTGCCACAATACAAAATACAAAATAAATTGAATCTTACCAGCATTTTAAACAAAATCAGGAAAAAGCCTGAGCGCAGAAAAGCTAAACAAAAACTTTCTAAATTAGGCAAAGCTTACACGAATA